>JANJGN010000061.1:0-1257500 GCA_026770705.1 Isurus oxyrinchus
TACCCCCCCGAGACTATGTCCCTAGACACGCCCCCCTCCCCCCCTCGAGACTATGTCCGTAGATCACCCCCCACCCCCCACCGAGACTATGTCCCTAGACACACCCCCCAGCTCCCCCCCCGATACTATGTCCCTAGACCCCACCTCCCCCCCGCGAGACTATGTCCCTAGACCCCCACTCCCCCCCCGAGGCTATGTCCCTAGACACCACCCTCCCCCCCCGAGGACTATGTCCCTACACCCCTCCTCCTCCCGCCCCCCCCGAGACTATGTCCCTAGGCAACCCCCACCCCCCCCGGAGACTATGTCCCTAGATCCCCCCCTTCCCACCCAAGACTATGTCGTTAGTCCCCCCCCCTCACCCCCCGAGACTATGTCCCTAGACACCCCCCCCACACTCCCACCCGAGACTATGTCCCTAGACCCCCCCCCGAGACTATGTCCCTAGACACCCCCCCGAGACTAAGTCTCTAGACCCCCGCCACCCCCAGCGAGACTATGTCCCTAGACCCCCCCCCCGAGACTATGTCCCTAGACCCCCCCCTCCCTCCCGAGAATATGTCCCTAGACCCCCCCCCGAGACTATGTCTTGGACCCCCACCCTCCCCCCCCGAGACTATGTCCCTAGATATCCCCCACCCACCCCCCGAGACTATGTCCCTAGACCCCCCCTCCCCCCCGAGACTATGTCCCTAAACCCCCCCTCCCTCCCCCGAGACTATGTCCCTATACACCCCCTCGCCCCCCCGAGACTATGTACCTAGACAACCCCCCACCCCGAGACTATGTCCCTAGACCCCAATCCCCCCCCCGAGGCTATGTCCCTAGACCCCCCTCCCCCCGAGACTATGTCCCTAGACCCCCCGACTCCCCCCCAAGAATATGTCCCTAGACCCCCCCCACACTCCCCCTGCCGAGACTATGTCCCTAGACCCCCCACCCCTCTCCCCGCCCGAGACTATGTCCCTAGACACCCCCAACTCCGCCCCGAGACTATGTCCCTAGACCTCCCCCCTACCCACCCCCGAGACTATGTCCCTAGACCACCCCCTCCCCCCCCGAGACTATGTCCCTAGACACCCCCTCCCCCCCCGAGACTATGTCCCCAGACCCACCCCCGAGACTATGTCCCTAGAACCCCCCTCCCCCCCGAGACTATGTCCCTAGACACCCCCCCTTCCCCCCCCGAGACTATGTCCCTAGATCCCCACTCCCCCCCGAGACTATGTCCCTAGACCCCCACCCCCTTCCCCCACCGAGACTATGTCCCTAGACCCCCTCACCCTCCCACCACGAAAATATGTCCCTAGACCCCCCCCACCCGAGACTATGTCCCTAGACCCCCCCTCCCCCCCGAGACTATGTCCCTAGACCCGCCCCCTCCCCCCCGAGACTATGTCCCTAGATCCCCCACTCCCCCCCGACACTATGTCCCTAGACACACCCCCCCGCTCCCCCCCGAGACTATGTCCCTAGGCCCCCCTCCCCCCGCGAGACTATGTCCCTAGACCCCCCCCTCTCCCCCCGAGACTATGTCCCTAGACCCCCCAACCCCCCCCCGAGACTATGTCCCTAGACCCCACCAACTCCCCCCCTGAGACTATGTCCCTAGTCACCCCCCCTCCCCCCCAGAGACTATGTCCCTAGATCAACCCCCCTCCCCCCCCAAGACTATGTCCCTAGTCCCCACACCTCACCCCCCGAGACTATGTCCCTAGACCCCCCCCCACCCCCCCCCGGAGACTATGTCCCTGGACACCCCTCCGCCCCCCGAGACTATGTCCCTAGACCCCCCCCGAGACTATGTCCCTAGACAGCCCCCCTCCCCCCCCGAGAATATGTCCCCAGAATGCCCCCCGAGACTATGTCCCTAGACCCCCCCCTCCCCCCCCCGAGACTATGTCCCTAGACACTCCCCACCCTCCCCGAGACTATGTCCCTAGACCCCCCCCCGAGACTATGTCCCTAGACAGCCCCCCTCCCCCCCCGAGAATATGTCCCTAGAATGCCCCCCGAGACTATGTCCCTGGACCCCCCCTCCGCCCCCCGAGACTATGTCCCTAGACACCCCCCGAGACTATGTCCCTAGACAGCCCCCCTCCCCCCCCCGAGAATATGTCCCTAGAATGCCCCCCGAGACTATGTCCCTAGACCCCCCCCTCCCCCCCCGAGACTATGTCCCTAGACACTCCCCACCCTCCCCGAGACTATGTCCCTAGACCCCCCCCCGAGACTATGTCCCTAGACAGCCCCCCTCCCCCCCCGAGAATATGTCCCTAGAATGCCCCCCGAGACTATGTCCCTAGACCCTCCCTCCCCCCCCCGAGACTATGTCCCTAGACACTCCCCACCCTCCCCGAGACTATGTCCCTAGACCCCCCCCCGAGACTATGTCCCTAGACAGCCCCCCTCTCCCCCCGAGAATATGTCCCTAGAATGCCCCCCGAGACTATGTCCCTAGGCCCCCCCTCCCCCCCGAGACTATGTCCCTAGACACTCCCCACCCTCCCCGAGACTATGTCCCTAGACCCCCCCTCCCCCCGAGGCTATGTCCCTACAACCCCCCACCTCCCCGAGACTATGTCCCTAGACCCCACCCTCCCCCCCGAGACTATGTCCCTAGACCCCCCCTCCCACCCGAGACTATGTCCCTAGACCCCCCCCTCCTCCCCCCGAGAATATGTCCCTAGACCCCCCCTCCACCCCCGAGACTATGTCTGAAGACCCCCCCTACCCCCGAGACTATGTCCCTAGACCCTCCCCCACCCGAGACTATGTCCCTAGAGCCCCCGCCTACCCCCGAGGCTATGTCCCTAGACCCCCCCACCACCCCTACCCCACCGAGACTATGTCCCTAGACCACCCCCTCACCCCCCGAGACTATGTCCCTAGACCCCCCTCCCCCCCCGAGACTATGCCCCTAGACCATCCCCCTCCCCCCCCGAGACTATGTCCCTAGACCCCCCTCCCTCCCTCGAGACTTTGTCCCTACACCCCCCCCCCTCCCCACCCCGAGACTATGTCCCTAGAGCCCCCCTCCCCCCCGAGACTCTGTCCCTAGACCCCCCACCCTCCCCGCCCTCCCCCCCGAGACTATTGCCCTAGACCCCCCCCCACCCCACCCGAGATTATGTCCCTAGACCCACGCCCCCACCTCCCCCCCGAGACAATGTCGGTAGAACCCCCCCTCCCCCCCCGAGATTATGTCCCTAGACCCCACCCCCTACCCCCCCGAGACTATGTCCCTAGACACGCCCCCCTCCCCCCCTCGAGACTATGTCCGTAGATCACCCCCCACCCCCCACCGAGACTATGTCCCTAGACCCCACCTCCCCCCGCGAGACTATGTCCTAGACCCCCACTCCCCCCCCGAGGCTATGTCCCTAGACACCACCCTCCCCCCCCGAGACTATGTCCCTACACCCCTCCTCCTCCCCCCCCCCGAGACTATGTCCCTAGGCAACCCCCACCCCCCCCGGAGACTATGTCCCTAGTCCCCCCCCCCTCACCCCCCGAGACTATGTCCCTAGACCCCCCCCCACACTCCCACCCGAGACTATGTCCCTAGACCCCCCCTCCCCCCCGAGAATATGGCCCTAGAACCCCCCCGAGACTATGTCTTGGACCCCCACCCTCCCCCCCCGAGACTATGTCCCTAGATACCCCCCACCCACCCCCCGAGACTATGTCCCTAGACCCCCCCCCTCCCCCCCCCGAGACTATGTCCCTAAACCCCCCCTCCCTCCCCCGAGACTATGTCCCTAGACCCCCCCTCCCCCCCGAGAATATGGCCCTAGAACCCCCCCGAGACTATGTCTTGGACCCCCACCCTCCCCCCCCGAGACTATGTCCCTAGATACCCCCCACCCACCCCCCGAGACTATGTCCCTAGACCCCCCCCTCCCCCCCCGAGACTATGTCCCTAACCCCCCCTCCCTCCCCCGAGACTATGTCCCTATACACCCCCTCGCCCCCCCGAGACTATGTACCTAGACAACCCCCCACCCCCGAGACTATGTCCCTAGACCCCAATCCCCCCCCGAGGCTATGTCCCTAGACCCCCCTCCCCCCGAGACTATGTCCCTAGACCCCCCGACTCCCCCCCCAAGACTATGTCCCTAGACCCCCCCCCACACTCCCCCTGCCGAGACTATGTCCCTAGACCCCCCACCCCTCTCCCCGCCCGAGACTATGTCCCTAGACACCCCCAACTCCGCCCCGAGACTATGTCCCTAGACCTCCCCCCTACCCACCCCCGAGACTATGTCCCTAGACCACCCCCTCCCCCCCCCGAGACTATGTCCCTAGACACCCCCTCCCCCCCCGAGACTATGTCCCCAGACCCACCCCCGAGACTATGTCCCTAGAACCCCCCTCCCCCCCGAGACTATGTCCCTAGACACCCCCCCTTCCCCCCCGAGACTATGTCCCTAGATCCCCACTCCCCCCGAGACTATGTCCCTAGGACCCCCACCCCCTTCCCCCACCGAGACTATGTCCCTAGACCCCCTCACCCTCCCACCACGAAAATATGTCCCTAGACCCCCCCCACCCGAGACTATGTCCCTAGACCCCCCCTCCCCCCCGAGACTATGTCCCTAGACCCGCCCCCTCCCCCCCGAGACTATGTCCCTAGATCCCCCACTCCCCCCCGACACTATGTCCCTAGACACACCCCCCCGCTCCCCCCCGAGACTATGTCCCTAGGCCCCCCCTCCCCCCGCGAGACTATGTCCCTAGACCCACCCTCTCCCCCCGAGACTATGTCCCTAGACCCCCCCAACCCCCCCCCCGAGACTATGTCCCTAGACCCCACCAACTCCCCCCCTGAGACTATGTCCCTAGTCACCCCCCTCCCCCCCAGAGACTATGTCCCTAGATCAACCCCCCTCCCCCCCCAAGACTATGTCCCTAGTCCCCACACCTCACCCCCCGAGACTATGTCCCTAGACCCCTCCCCCACCCCCCCCCCGGAGACTATGTCCCTGGACCCCCCCTCCGCCCCCCGAGACTATGTCCCTAGACACCCCCCGAGACTATGTCCCTAGACAGCCCCTCCCCCCCCGAGAATATGTCCCTAGAATGCCCCCCGAGACTATGTCCCTAGACCACCCCTCCCCCCCCGAGACTATGTCCCTAGACACTCCCCACCCTCCCCGAGACTATGTCCCTAGACCCCCCCCGAGACTATGTCCCTAGACAGCCCCCCTCCCCCCCCGAGAATATGTCCCTAGAATGCCCCCCGAGACTATGTCCCTAGACCCTCCCTCCCCCCCCGAGACTATGTCCCTAGACACTCCCCACCCTCCCCGAGACTATGTCCCTAGACCCCCCCCCGAGACTATGTCCCTAGACAGCCCCCCTCCCCCCCCGAGAATATGTCCCTAGAATGCCCCCCGAGACTATGTCCCTAGGCCCCCCCTCCCCCCCGAGACTATGTCCCTAGACACTCCCCACCCTCCCCGAGACTATGTCCCTAGACCCCCCCTCCCCCCGAGACTATGTCCCTACAACCCCCCACCTCCCCGAGACTATGTCCCTAGACCCCACCCTCCCCCCCGAGACTATGTCCCTAGACCCCCCCTCCCACCCGAGACTATGTCCCTAGACCCCCCCCTCCTCCCCCCCGAGAATATGTCCCTAGACCCCCCCTCCACCCCCGAGACTATGTCTGAAGACCCCCCCTACCCCCGAGACTATGTCCCTAGACCCTCCCCCACCCGAGACTATGTCCCTAGAGCCCCCGCCTACCCCCGAGGCTATGTCCCTAGACCCCCCCACCACCCCTACCCCACCGAGACTATGTCCCTAGACCACCCCCTCACCCCCGAGACTATGTCCCTAGACCCCACTCCCCCCCCGAGACTATGCCCCTAGACCAGCCCCCTCCCCCCCCGAGACTATGTCCCTAGACCCCCCTCCCTCCCTCGAGACTTTGTCCCTACACCCCCCCCCTCCCCACCCCGAGACTATGTCCCTAGAGCCCCCCTCCTCCCCGAGACTCTGTCCCTAGACCCCCCACCCTCCCCGCCCTCCCCCCCGAGACTATTGCCCTAGACCCCCCCCACCCCACCCGAGATTATGTCCCTAGACCCACGCCCCCACCTCCCCCCCGAGACAATGTCGCTAGAACCCCCCCCTCCCCCCCCGAGACTATGTCCCTAGACCCCACCCCCCTACCCCCCCGAGACTATGTCCCTGGACACGCCCCCCTCCCCCCCTCGAGACTATGTCCGTAGATCACCCCCCACCCCCCACCGAGACTATGTCCCTAGACACACCCCCCAGCTCCCCCCCCGATACTATGTCCCTAGACCCCACCTCCCCCGCGAGACTATGTCCCTAGACCCCCACTCCCCCCCCGAGGCTATGTCCCTAGACACCACCCTCCCCCCCCGAGACTATGTCCCTACACCCCTCCTCCTCCCCCCCCCCCGAGACTATGTCCCTAGGCAACCCCCACCCCCCACCGAGACTATGTCCCTAGATCCCCCCCTTCCCACCCAAGACTATGTCCCTAGTCCCCCCCCTCACCCCCCGAGACTATGTCCCTAGACCCCCCCCCCACACTCCCACCCGAGACTATGTCCCTAGACCCCCCCCGAGACTATGTCCCTAGACACCCCCCCCGAGACTAAGTCTCTAGACCCCCGCCACCCCCAGCGAGACTATGTCCCTAGACCCCCCCCCGAGACTATGTCCCTAGACCCCCCCTCCCCCCCGAGAATATGTCCCTAGACCCCCCCCCGAGACTATGTCTTGGACCCCCACCCTCCCCCCCCGAGACTATGTCCCTAGATATCCCCCACCCACCCCCCGAGACTATGTCCCTAGACCCCCCCCTCCCCCCCCGAGACTATGTCCCTAAACCCCCCCTCCCTCCCCCGAGACTATGTCCCTATACACCCCCTCGCCCCCCCGAGACTATGTACCTAGACAACCCCCCACCCCCGAGACTATGTCCCTAGACCCCAATCCCCCCCCGAGGCTATGTCCCTAGACCCCCCTCCCCCCGAGACTATGTCCCTAGACCCCCCGACTCCCCCCCCTAGACTATGTCCCTAGACCCCCCCCACACTCCCCCTGCCGAGACTATGTCCCTAGACCCCCCACCCCTCTCCCCGCCCGAGACTATGTCCCTAGACACCCCCAACTCCGCCCCGAGACTATGTCCCTAGACCTCCCCCCTACCCACCCCCGAGACTATGTCCCTAGACCACCCCCTCCCCCCCCGAGACTATGTCCCTAGACACCCCCTCCCCCCCCGAGACTATGTCCCCAGACCCACCCCCGAGACTATGTCCCTAGAACCCCCCTCCCCCCCGAGACTATGTCCCTAGACACCCCCCCTTCCCCCCCGAGACTATGTCCCTAGATCCCCACTCCCCCCCGAGACTATGTCCCTAGACCCCCACCCCCTTCCCCCACCGAGACTATGTCCCTAGACCCCCTCACCCTCCCACCACGAAAATATGTCCCTAGACCCCCCCCACCCGAGACTATGTCCCTAGACCCCCCCTCCCCCCCGAGACTATGTCCCTAGACCCGCCCCTCCCCCCCGAGACTATGTCCCTAGATCCCCCACTCCCCCCCGACACTATGTCCCTAGACACACCCCCCCGCTCCCCCCCGAGACTATGTCCCTAGGCCCCCCCTCCCCCCGCGAGACTATGTCCCTAGACCCCCCCTCTCCCCCCGAGACTATGTCCCTAGACCCCCCAACCCCCCCCCGAGACTATGTCCCTAGACCCCACCAACTCCCCCCCTGAGACTATGTCCCTAGTCACCCCCCCTCCCCCCCAGAGACTATGTCCCTAGATCAACCCCCCTCCCCCCCCAAGACTATGTCCCTAGTCCCCACACCTCACCCCCCGAGACTATGTCCCTAGACCCCCCCCCACCCCCCCCCGGAGACTATGTCCCTGGACACCCCTCCGCCCCCCGAGACTATGTCCCTAGACCCCCCCCGAGACTATGTCCCTAGACAGCCCCCCTCCCCCCCCGAGAATATGTCCCTAGAATGCCCCCCGAGACTATGTCCCTAGACCCCCCCCTCCCCCCCCGAGACTATGTCCCTAGACACTCCCCACCCTCCCCGAGACTATGTCCCTAGACCCCCCCCCGAGACTATGTCCCTAGACAGCCCCCCTCCCCCCCCGAGAATATGTCCCTAGAATGCCCCCCGAGACTGTGTCCCTGGACCCCCCCTCCGCCCCCCGAGACTATGTCCCTAGACACCCCCCGAGACTATGTCCCTAGACAGCCCCCCTCCCCCCCCGAGAATATGTCCCTAGAATGCCCCCCGAGACTATGTCCCTAGAACCCCCCTCCCCCCCCGAGACTATGTCCCTAGACACTCCCCACCCTCCCCGAGACTATGTCCCTAGACCCCCCCCCGAGACTATGTCCCTAGACAGCCCCCCTCCCCCCCCGAGAATATGTCCCTAGAATGCCCCCCGAGACTATGTCCCTAGACCCTCCCTCCCCCCCCGAGACTATGTCCCTAGACACGCCCCCACCCTCCCCGAGACTATGTCCCTAGACCCCCCCCCCGAGACTATGTCCCTAGACAGCCCCCCTCCCCCCCCGAGAATATGTCCCTCGAATGCACCCCGAGACTATGTCCCTAGACCCTCCCTCCCCCCCCGAGACTATGTCCCTAGACACTCCCCACCCTCCCCGAGACTATGTCCCTAGACCCCCCCCCGAGACTATGTCCCTAGACAGCCCCCCTCCCCCCCCGAGAATATGTCCCTAGAATGCCCCCCGAGACTATGTCCCTAGGCCCCCCCTCCCCCCCGAGACTATGTCCCTAGACACTCCCCACCCTCCCCGAGACTATGTCCCTAGACCCCCCCCCGAGACTATGTCCCTAGACCCCCCCTCCCCCCGAGACTATGTCCCTACAACCCCCCCACCTCCCCGAGACTATGTCCCTAGACCCCACCCTCCCCCCCGAGACTATGTCCCTAGACCCCCCCTCCCTCCCGAGACTATGTCCCTAGACCCCCCCCTCCTCCCCCCCGAGAATATGTCCCTAGACCCCCCCTCCACCCCCGAGACTATGTCTGAAGACCCCCCCTACCCCCGAGACTATGTCCCTAGACCCTCCCCCACCCGAGACTATGTCCCTAGAGCCCCCGCCTACCCCCGAGGCTATGTCCCTAGACCCCCCCACCACCCCTACCCCACCGAGACTATGTCCCTACACCACCCCCTCACCCCCCGAGACTATGTCCCTAGACCCCCCTCCCCCCCGAGACTATGCCCCTAGACCAGCCCCCTCCCCCCCCGAGACTATGTCCCTAGACCCCCCTCCCTCCCTCGAGACTTTGTCCCTACACCCCCCCCCTCCCCACCCCGAGGACTATGTCCCTAGAGCCCCCCTCCCCCCCGAGACTCTGTCCCTAGACCCCCCACCCTCCCCGCCCTCCCCCCCGAGACTATTGCCCTAGACCCCCCCCACCCCACCCGAGATTATGTCCCTAGACCCACGCACCCACCTCCCCCCCGAGACAATGTCGCTAGAACCCCCCCCTCCCCCCCCCGAGATTATGTCCCTAGACCCCACCCCCCTACCCCCCCGAGACTATGTCCCTAGACACGCCCCCCTCCCCCCCTCGAGACTATGTCCGTAGATCACCCCCCACCCCCCACCGAGACTATGTCCCTAGACACACCCCGCAGCTCCCCCCCCGAAACTATGTCCCTAGACCCCACCTCCCCCCGCGAGACTATGTCCTAGACCCCCACTCCCCCCCCGAGGCTATGTCCCTAGACACCACCCTCCCCCCCCGAGACTATGTCCCTACACACCTCCTCCTCCCCCCCCCCCGAGACTATGTCCCTAGGCAACCCCCACCCCCCCCGGAGACTATGTCCCTAGTCCCCCCCCCTCACCCCCCGAGACTATGTCCCTAGACCCCCCCCCCCACACTCCCACCCGAGACTATGTCCCTAGACCCCCCCCGAGACTATGTCCCTAGACACCCCCCCGAGACTATGTCCCTAGACCCCCCCTCCCCCCCCCGAGAATATGTCCCTAGACCCCAACCCGAGACTATGTCCCTAGACCCTCCCTCCCCCCCGAGACTATGTCCCTAGACACCACCCCGAGACTATGTCCCTAGACCCCCCCCTCCCCCCCGAGAATATGTCCCTAGACACCCCCCTCCCCCCAGAGACTATATCCCTAGACCCCCCCCACCCCCCCGAGACTATGTCCCTAGCCCCTCCCTCCCCCCGATACTATGTCCCTAGACCCCCCTCCCCACCGAGACTATGTCCCTAGACCCCCCTCCCCCCTGAGACTATGTCCCTAGACCTCCCCCCTCCCCCGAGACCATGTCCCTAGACCCCCCCGAGACTATGTCCCTAGAGACCCCCCTGCCCCCCGAGACTATGTCCCTAGACCCCCCCCCTCTCCCCCCCGAGAATATGTCCCTAGACCCCCCCCTCCACCCCCGAGATTATGTCCCACGACCCTCCCCCTCCCCCCGAGACTATGTCCCTATACCCTCCCCCACCCGAGACTATGTCCCTAGAGCCCCCGCCTACCCCCGAGATTATGTCCCTAGACCCCCCCCCACCCCCCCTACCCCACCGAGACTATGTCCCTTGACCACCCCCTCAACCCCCGAGACTATGTCCCTAGACCCCCCCCTCCCCCCCGAGACTATGTCCCTAGACCAGCCCCCTCCCCCCCCGAGACTATGTCCCTAGACCCCCCCAACACCCCCCGAGACTATGTCCCTAGACCCCACCAACTCCCCCCCTGAGACTATGTCCCTAGTCACCCCCCCTCCCCCCCAGAGACTATGTCCCTAGATCAACCCCCCTCCCCCCCCAAGACTATGTCCCTAGTCCCCACACCTCACCCCCCGAGACTATGTCCCTAGACCCCCCCCCCACCCCCCCCCCGGAGACTATGTCCCTGGACCCCCCTCCGCCCCCCGAGACTATGTCCCTAGACCCCCCCCCGAGACTATGTCCCTAGACAGCCCCACTCCCCCCCGAGAATATGTCCCTAGAATGCCCCCCGAGACTATGTCCCTAGACCCCCCCCCCGAGACTATGTCCCTAGACCCCACCAACTCCCCCCCTGAGACTATGTCCCTAGTCACCCCCCCCTCCCCCCCAGAGACTATGTCCCTAGATCAACCCCCCTCCCCCCCCAAGACTATGTCCCTAGTCCCCACACCTCACCCCCCGAGACTATGTCCCTAGACCCCCCCCCCACCCCCCCCCGGAGACTATGTCCCTGGACCCCCCCTTCGCCCCCCGAGACTATGTCCCTAGACCCCCCCCCGAGACTATGTCCCTAGACAGCCCCACTCCCCCCGAGAATATGTCCCTAGAATGCCCCCCGAGACTATGTCCCTAGACCCCCCCCCCGAGACTATGTCCCTAGACCCCACCAACTCCCCCCCTGAGACTATGTCCCTAGTCACCCCCCCTCCCCCCCAGAGACTATGTCCCTAGATCAACCCCCCTCCCCCCCCAAGACTATGTCCCTAGTCCCCACACCTCACCCCCCGAGACTATGTCCCTAGACCCCCCCCCCCACCCCCCCCGGAGACTATGTCCCTGGACCCCCCCTCCGCCCCCCGAGACTATGTCCCTAGACCCCCCCCCGAGACTATGTCCCTAGACAGCCCCACTCCCCCCCGAGAATATGTCCCTAGAATGCCCCCCGAGACTATGTCCCTAGACCCCCCCCTCCCCCCCCGAGACTATGTCCCTAGACACTCCCCACCCTCCCCGAGACTATGTCCCTAGACCCCCCCCCCGAGACTATGTCCCTAGACAGCCCCCCTCCCCCCCCGAGAATATGTCCCTAGAATGCCCCCCGAGACTATGTCCCTAGACCCCCCCCTCCCCCCCGAGACTATGTCCCTAGACACTCCCCACCCTCCCCGAGACTATATCCCTAGACCCCCCCCCGAGACTATGTCCCTAGACAGCCCCCCTCCCCCCCGAGAATATGTCCCTAGAATGCCCCCCGAGACTATGTCCCTAGGCCCCCCCTCCCCCCCGAGACTATGTCCCTAGACACTCCCCACCCTCCCCGAGACTATGTCCCTAGACCCCCCCTCCCCCCGAGACTATGTCCCTACAACCCCCCACCTCCCCGAGACTATGTCCCTAGACCCCACCCTCCCCCCCGAGACTATGTCCCTAGACCCCCCCTCCCACCCGAGACTATGTCCCTAGACCCCCCCCCTCCTCCCCCCCGAGAATATGTCCCTAGACCCCCCCTCCACCCCCGAGACTATGTCTGAAGACCCCCCCCTACCCCGAGACTATGTCCCTAGACCCTCCCCCACCCGAGACTATGTCCCTAGAGCCCCCGCCTACCCCCGAGGCTATGTCCCTAGACCCCCCCACCACCCCTACCCCACCGAGACTATGTCCCTAGACCACCCCCTCACCCCCCGAGACTATGTCCCTAGACCCCCCCCCCCCGAGACTATGCCCCTAGACCAGCCCCCTCCCCCCCCGAGACTATGTCCCTAGACCCCCCCTCCCTCCCTCGAGACTTTGTCCCTAGACCCCCCCCTCCCCACCCCGAGACTATGTCCCTAGAGCCCCCCTCCCCCCCCGAGACTCTGTCCCTAGACCCCCCACCCTCCCCGCCCTCCCCCCCCGAGACTATTGCCCTAGACCCCCCCCACCCCACCCGAGATTATGTCCCTAGACACATGACCCCACCTCCCCCCCGAGACAATGTCGCTAGAACCCCCCCTCCCCCCCCGAGACTATGTCCCTAGACCCCACCCCCCTACCCCCCCCGAGACTATGTCCCTAGACACGCCCCCCTCCCCCCCTCGAGACTATGTCCGTAGATCACCCACCACCCCCCACCGAGACTATGTCCCTAGACACACCCCCCAGCTCCCCCCCCGAGACTATGTCCCTAGACCCCACCTCCCCCCGCGAGACTATGTCCCTAGACCCCCACTCCCCCCCCGAGGCTATGTCCCTAGACACCACCCTCCCCCCCCGAGACTATGTCCCTACACCCCTCCTCCTGCCCCCCCCCGAGACTATGTCCCTAGGCAACCCCCACCCCCCCCGGAGGACTATGTCCCTAGATCCCCCCCTTCCCACCCAAGACTATGTCACTAGTCCCCCCCCTCACCCCCCGAGACTATGTCCCTAGACCTCCCCCCCACACTCCCACCAGAGACTATGTCCCTAGACCCCCCCCCCCGAGACTATGTCCCTAGACACCCCCCCGAGACTATGTCCCTAGACCCCCTCTCCCCCCCCCCGAGAATATGTCCCTAGACCCCAACCCGAGACTATGTCCCTAGACCCTCCCTCCCCCCCGAGACTATGTCCCTAGACACCACCCCGAGGACTATGTCCCTAGACCCCCCCTCCCCCCCCGAGAATATGTCCCTAGACACCCCCCTCCCCCCCGAGACTATGTCCCTAGACCCCCCCCCCACCCCCCCGAGACTATGTCCCTAGCCCCCCCCTCCCCCCCGACACTATGTCCCTAGACCCCCCCTCCCCACCGAGACTATGTCCCTAGACCCCCCTCCCCCCTGAGACTATGTCCCTAGACCTCCCCCCTCCCCCCGAGACCATGTCCCTAGACCCCCCCCGAGACTATGTCCCTAGAGACCCCCCTGCCCCCCGAGACTATGTCCCTAGTCCCCCCCCCTCCTCCCCCCCGAGAATATGTCCCTAGACCCCCCCCTCCACCCCCGAGATTATGTCCCAAGACCCTCCCCCTCCCCCCCGAGACTATGTCCCTATACCCTCCCCCACCCGAGACTATGTCCCTAGAGCCCCCGCCTACCCCCGAGATTATGTCCCTAGACCCCCCCCACCCCCCCTACCCCACCGAGACTATGTCCCTAGACACCCCCCGAGACTATGTCCCTAGACAGCCCCCCCTCCCCCCCCGAGAATATGTCCCTAGAATGCCCCCCGAGACTATGTCCCTAGACAACCCCCTCCCCCCCCGAGACTATGTCCCTAGACACTCCCCACCCTCCCCGAGACTATGTCCCTAGACCCCCCCCGAGACTATGTCCCTAGACAGCCCCCCTCCCCCCCCGAGAATATGTCCCTAGAATGCCCCCCGAGACTATGTCCCTAGACCCTCCCTCCCCCCCCCGAGACTATGTCCCTAGACACTCCCCACCCTCCCCGAGACTATGTCCCTAGACCCCCCCCCGAGACTATGTCCCTAGACAGCCCCCCTCCCCCCCCGAGAATATGTCCCTCGAATGCCCCCCGAGACTATGTCCCTAGACCCTCCCTCCCCCCCCGAGACTATGTCCCTAGACACTCCCCACCCTCCCCGAGACTATGTCCCTAGACCCCCCCCCGAGACTATGTCCCTAGACAGCCCCCCTCCCCCCCCGAGAATATGTCCCTAGAATGCCCCCCGAGACTATGTCCCTAGGCCCCCCCTCCCCCCCGAGACTATGTCCCTAGACACTCCCCACCCTCCCCGAGACTATGTCCCTAGACCCCCCCTCCCCCCGAGACTATGTCCCTACAGCCCCCCACCTCCCCGAGACTATGTCCCTAGACCCCCACCCTCCCCCCCGAGACTATGTCCCTAGACCCCCCCTCCCACCCGAGACTATGTCCCTAGACCCCCCCCTCCTCCCCCCGAGAATATGTCCCTAGACCCCCCCTCCACCCCCGAGACTATGTCTGAAGACCCCCCCTACCCCCGAGACTATGTCCCTAGACCCTCCCCCACCCGAGACTATATCCCTAGAGCCCCCGCCTACCCCCGAGGCTATGTCCCTAGACCCCCCCACCACCCCTACCCCACCGAGACTATGTCCCTAGACCACCCCCTCACCCCCCGAGACTATGTCCCTAGACCCCCCCTCCCCCCCGAGACTATGCCCCTAGATCAGCCCCCTCCCCCCCCGAGACTATGTCCCTAGACCCCCCTCCCTCCCTCGAGACTTTGTCCCTACACCCCCCCCTCCCCACCCCGAGACTATGTCCCTAGAGCCCCCCTCCCCCCCGAGACTCTGTCCCTAGACCCCCCACCCTCCCCGCCCTCCCCCCCGAGACTATTGCCCTAGACCCCCCCCACCCCACCCGAGATTATGTCCCTAGACCCACGCCCCCACCTCCCCCCCGAGACAATGTCGCTAGAACCCCCCCTCCCCCCCCGAGATTATGTCCCTAGACCCCACCCCCCTACCCCCCCGAGACTATGTCCCTAGACACGCCCCCCCTCCCCCCCTCGAGACTATGTCCGTAGATCACCCCCCACCCCCCACCGAGACTATGTCCCTGGACACACCCCCCAGCTCCCCCCCCGAGACTATGTCCCTAGACCCCACCTCCCCCCGCGAGACTATGTCCCTAGACCCCCACTCCCCCCCCGAGGCTATGTCCCTAGACACCACCCTCCCCCCCCGAGACTATGTCCCTACACCCTCCTCCTCCCCCCCCCCCGAGACTATGTCCCTAGGCAACCCCCACCCCCCCCGGAGACTATGTCCCTAGTCCCCCCCCCTCACCCCCCGAGACTATGTCCCTAGATCCCCCCCACACTCCCACCCGAGACTATGTCCCTAGACCCCCCCCCGAGACTATGTCACTAGACACCCCCCCGAGACTATGTCCCTAGACCCCCCCTCCCCCCCCCGAGAATATGTCCCTAGACCCCAACCCGAGACTATGTCCCTAGACCCTCCCTCCCCCCCGAGACTATGTCCCTAGACCCCCCCCTCCCCCCCGAGAATATGTCCCTAGACACCCCCCTCCCCCCAGAGACTATGTCCCTAGAACCCCCCCACCCCCACGAGACTATGTCCCTAGCCCCCCCCTCCCCCTGATACTATGTCCCTAGACCCCCCCCCCACCGAGACTATGTCCCTAGACCCCCCCTCCCCCCTGAGACTATGTCCCTAGACCTCCACCCTCCCCCCGAGACCATGTCCCTAGACCCCCCCGAGACTATGTCCCTAGAGACCCCCCTGCCCCCCGAGACTATGTCCCTAGACCCCCCCCTCCTCCCCCCCGAGAATATGTCCCTAGACCACTCCCCTCCACCCCCGAGATTATGTCCCAAGACCCTCCCCCTCCCCCCGAGACTATGTCCCTATACCCTCCCCCACCCGAGACTATGTCCCTAGAGCCCCCGCCTACCCCCGAGATTATGTCCCTAGACCCCCCCCCACCCCCCCTACCCCACCGAGACTATGTCCCTTGACCACCCCCTCAACCCCCGAGACTATGTCCCTAGACCCCCCCTCCCCCCCGAGACTATGTCCCTAGACCAGCCCCCTCCCCCCCCGAGACTATGTCCCTAGACCCCCCCAACTCCCCCCCCCGAGACTATGTCCCTAGACCCCACCAACTCTCCCCCTGAGACTATGTCCCTAGTCACACCCCCTCCCCCCCAGAGACTATGTCCCTAGATCAACCCCCCTCCCCCCCCAAGACTATGTCCCTAGTCCCCCCCCCTCACCCCCCGAGACTATGTCCCTAGACCACCCCCCCACACTCCCACCGGAGACTATGTCCCTAGACCCCCCCCCCGAGACAATGTCCCTAGACACACCCCCGAGACTATGTCCCTAGACCCCCCCTCCCCCCCCGAGAATATGTCCCTAGACCCCAACCCGAGACTATGTCCCTAGACCCTCCCTCCCCCCCGAGACTATGTCCCTAGACCCCCCCCCGAGACTATGTCCCTAGACAGCCCCCCTCCCCCCCCGAGAATATGTCCCTAGAATGCCCCCCGAGACTATGTCCCTAGACCCCCCCCACCCCCCCGAGACTATGTCCCTAGCTCCCCCCCGACACTATGTCCCTAGACCCCCCCTCCCCACCGAGACTATGTCCCTAGACCCCCCTCCCCCCTGAGACTATGTCCCTAGACCTCCCCTCTCCCCCCGAGACCATGTCCCTAGACCCCCCCCGAGACTATGTCCCTAGAGACCCCCCTGCCCCCCGAGACTATGTCCCTAGTCCCCCCCCTCCTCCCCCCCCGAGAATATGTCCCTAGACCCCCCCTCCACCCCCGAGATTATGTCCCAAGACCCTCCCCCTCCCCCCCGAGACTATGTCCCTATACCCTCCCCCACCCGAGACTATGTCCCTAGAGCCCCCGCCTACCCCCGAGATTATGTCCCTAGACCCCCCCCACCCCCTACCCCACCGAGACTATGTCCCTTGACCACCCCCTCACCCCCCGAGACTATGTCCCTAGACCCCCCCTCCCCCCCGAGACTATGTCCCTAGACCATCCCACTCCCCCCCCGAGACTATGTCCCTAGACCCCCCCCTCCCCCCTCGAGACTATGTCCCTAGAACCCCCCTCCCCACCCCCGAGACTATGTCCCTAGAGCCCCCCTACCCCCTGAGACTATGTCCCTAAACCCCCCACCCTCCCCGCCCTCCCCCCCGAGACTATGTCCCTAGACCCCCCCTCACCCCCCCGAGACTATTGCCCTAGACCCCCCCCCCCACCCCACCCGAGACTAATTCCCTAGACCCACGCCCCCACCTCCCCCCCGAGACAATGTCGCTAGAACCCCCCCCTCCCCACCCGAGACTATGTCCCTAGACCCCACCCCCCTCCCCCCCCGAGACTATGTCCCTAGACCCGCCCCCCTCCCCCCCTGGAAACTATGTCCCTAGATCACCCCCCTCCCCACCCCGAGACTATGTCCCTAGACACCCCCGAGACTATGTCCCTAGACCCCCCCCTCCTCCCCCCGAGACTATGTCCCTAGACCCCCCCCTCCCCCCCGATACTATATCTCTAGACCCCCCCCCACCCCCCCGAGACTATGTCCCTAGACCCCCCTCTCCCCCGAGACTATGTCCCTAGACCCCCCCTCCCCCCCGAGACTATGTCCCTAGACCCCACCCCCCTCGCCCCCCCGAGACTATGTCCCTAGACCCCCCCTCCCCCCTGAGACTATGTCCCTAGACCTCCCCCCTCCCCCCCCGAGACTATGTCCCTAGACCCACCACCTCCTCCCCCCCAGAGAATATGTCCCTAGACCCCCCCCTCCACCTCCGAGACTATGTCCTTAGACCCCCCCGCGACTATGTCCCTAGACCCTCCCCCACCCGAGACTATGTCCCTAGAGCCCCCGCCTCCCCCCAAGACTATGTCCCTAGACACCACCCACCCCCCCTCCCCACCTCGAGACTATGTCCCTAGACCCCCCCTTCCCCCCCCGAGACTATGTGCCTAGAGCCCCCCCCTCCCCCCCCCGAGACTATGTCCCTAGACCCACCACCCTCCCCCCCTCCCCCCCGAGACTATGTCCCTAGAACCCCCCCCTCCCCCCCCGAGACTATTGCCCTAGACTCCCCCCCCCCACCCGAGACTATGTCCCTAGACCCACGTCCCACCTCCCACCCGGAGACTATGTCTCTAGACCCCCCCCTCCCCCCAGAGACTATGTCCCTAGACCCCAAACCCCACCCCCCCGAGACTATGTCCCTGACCCCACCCTCCCCCCCGAGACTATGTCCCTAGAAACCCCCCTCCCCTCCCGAGACTATGTCCCTAGACATCCCCCCCTCCCCCCCGAGACTATGTCCCTAGACCCCTCCCCCCTCCCCCCCGAGACTATGTCCCTAGACCCCACCCCCTTGCCCCCCCGAGACTATGTCCTTAGACCACCCCCTCCCCCCTGAGACTATGTCCCTAGACCCCCCCTCCCCCCCGAGACTATGTCCCTAGACCCCCCCCGAGACTGTCCCTAGACCGCCCCTCCCCCCCGAGACTATGTCCCTAGAACCCCGACCGCCCCCCTCCCCCCCCCGAGACTATGTCCTAGACCCCCCGACCCCCCCCCCAAGACTATGTCCCTAGACCACCCCCACCCTCCCCCTCCTGAGACTATGTCCCTAGACCCCCGCCTCCCCCCGAGACCATGTCCCTAGACCCACCTCCCTCTCGCCCCCTGAGACTATGTCCCAAAACCCCCCCTCCCCCCCCGAGACTATGTCCCTAGAACCCCCCCCGCCCACCCTCCCCGAGACTGTCCCTAGACACCCCCCTCCCCCCCGAGACTATGTCCCTAGACCCCACCTCCCCCACCCCGAGACTATGTCCCTAGACCCCCCTCCCACCCGAGACTATGTCCCTAGACCCCCCCCCTCCTCCCCCCCGAGAATATGTCCCTAGACCCCCCCTCCACCCCCGAGACTATGTCTGAAGACCCCCCCTACCCCCGAGACTATGTCCCTAGACCCTCCCCCACCCGAGACTATGTCCCTAGAGCCCCCGCCTACCCCCGAGGCTATGTCCCTAGACCCCCCCACCACCCCTACCCCACCGAGACTATGTCCCTAGACCACCCCCTCACCCCCCGAGACTATGTCCCTAGACCCCCCTCCCCCCCGAGACTATGCCCCTAGACCAGCCCCCTCCCCCCCCGAGACTATGCCCCTAGACCAGCCCCCTCCCCCCCCGAGACTATGTCCCTAGACCCCCCTCCCTCCCTCGAGACTTTGTCCCTACACCCCCCCCCTCCCCACCCCGAGACTATGTCCCTAGAGCCCCCCTCCCCCCCGAGACTCTGTCCCTAGACCCCCCACCCTCCCCGCCCTCCCCCCCGAGACTATTGCCCTAGACCCCCCCCACCCCACCCGAGATTATGTCCCTAGACCCACGCCCCCACCTCCCCCCCGAGACAATGTCGCTAGAACCCCCCCTCCCCCCCCGAGACTATGTCCCTAGACCCCACCCCCCTACCCCCCGAGACTATGTCCCTAGACACGCCCCCCTCCCCCCCTCGAGACTATGTCCGTAGATCACCCCCCACCCCCACCGAGACTATGTCCCTAGACACACCCCCCAGCTCCCCCCCCGAGACTATGTCCCTAGACCCCACCTCCCCCCGCGAGACTATGTCCCTAGACCCCCACTCCCCCCCCGAGGCTATGTCCCTAGACACCACCCTCCCCCCCCGAGACTATGTCCCTACACCCCTCCTCCTCCCCCCCCCGAGACTATGTCCCTAGGCAACCCCCACCCCCCCCGGAGACTATGTCCCTAGATCCCCCCCTTCCCACCCAAGACTATGTCCCTAGTCCCCCCCCCTCACCCCCCGAGACTATGTCCCTAGACCCCCCCCCACACTCCCACCCGAGACTATGTCCCTAGACCCCCCCCCGAGACTATGTCCCTAGACACCCCCCCGAGACTATGTCCCTAGACCCCCCCTCCCCCCCCCGAGAATATGTCCCTAGACCCCAACCCGAGACTATGTCCCTAGACCCTCCCTCCCCCCCGAGACTATGTCCCTAGACACCACCCCGAGACTATGTCCCTAGACCCCCCCCTCCCCCCCGAGAATATGTCCCTAGACCCCCCCCTCCCCCCAGAGACTATGTTCCTAGACCCCCCCCACCCCCCCGAGACTATGTCCCTAGCCCCCCCCTCCCCCCGACACTATGTCCCTAGACCCCCCTCCCCACAGAGACTATGTCCCTAGACCCCCCTCCCCACTGAGACTATGTCCCTAGACCTCCCCCCTCCCCCCGAGACCATGTCCCTAGACCCCCCCCGAGACTATGTCCCTAGAGACACCCCTGCCCCCCGAGACTATGTCCCTAGACCCCCCCCCTCCTCCCCCCCGAGAATATGTCCCTAGACCCCCCCCTCCACCCCCGAGATTATGTCCCAAGACCCTCCCCCTCCCCCCCGAGACTATGTCCCTATACCCTCCCCCACCCGAGACTATGTCCCTAGAGCCCCCGCCTACCCCCGAGATTATGTCCCTAGACCCCCCCCACCCCCCCTACCCCACCGAGACTATGTCCCTTGACCACCCCCTCACCCCCCGAGACTATGTCCCTAGACCACCCCTCCCCCCCGAGACTATGTCCCTAGACCAGCCCCCTCCCACCCCGAGACTATGTCCCTACACCCCCCCAACCCCCCCCCCCCGAGACTATGTCCCTAGACCCCACCAACTCCCCCCCTGAGACTATGTCCCTAGTCACCCCCCTCCCCCCCAGAGACTATGACCCTAGATCAACCCCCCTCCCCCCCCAAGACTATGTCCCTAGTCCCCACACCTCACCCCCCGAGACTATGTCCCTAGACCCCCCCCCCCACCCCCCCCCGGAGACTATGTCCCTGGACCCCCCCTCCGCCCCCCGAGACTATGTCCCTAGACCCCCCCCCGAGACTATGTCCCTAGACAGCCCCCCTCCCCCCCGAGAATATGTCCCTAGAATGCCCCCCGAGACTATGTCCCTAGACCCCCCCCCTCCCCCCCCGAGACTATGTCCCTAGACACTCCCCACCCTCCCCGAGACTATGTCCCTAGACCCCCCCCCGAGACTATGTCCCTAGACAGCCCCCCTCCCCCCCCGAGAATATGTCCCTAGAATGCCCCCCGAGACTATGTCCCTAGACCCCCCCCCTCCCCCCCGAGACTATGTCCCTAGACACTCCCCACCCTCCCCGAGACTATGTCCCTAGACCCCCCCCCGAGACTATGTCCCTAGACAGCCCCCCTCCCCCCCCGAGAATATGTCCCTAGAATGCCCCCCGAGACTATGTCCCTAGGCCCCCCCCTCCCCCCCGAGACTATGTCCCTAGACACTCCCCACCCTCCCCGAGACTATGTCCCTAGACCCCCCCTCCCCCCGAGACTATGTCCCTACAACCCCCCACCTCCCCGAGACTATGTCCCTAGACCCCACCCTCCCCCCCGAGACTATGTCCCTAGACCCCCCCCTCCCACCCGAGACTATGTCCCTAGACCTCCCCCTCCTCCCCCCCGAGAATATGTCCCTAGACCCCCCCTCCACCCCCGAGACTATGTCTGAAGACCCCCCCTACCCCCGAGACTATGTCCCTAGACCCTCCCCCACCCGAGACTATGTCCCTAGAGCCCCCGCCTACCCCCGAGGCTATGTCCCTAGACCCCCCCACCACCCCTACCCCACCGAGACTATGTCCCTAGACCACCCCCTCACCCCCCGAGACTATGTCCCTAGACCCCCCTCCCCCCCCGAGACTATGCCCCTAGACCAGCCCCCTCCCCCCCCGAGACTATGTCCCTAGACCCCCCCTCCCTCCCTCGAGACTTTGTCCCTAGACCCCCCCCTCCCCACCCCGAGACTATGTCCCTAGAGCCCCCCTACCCCCCCGAGACTCTGTCCCTAGACCCCCCACCCTCCCCGCCCTCCCCCCCGAGACTATTGCCCTAGACCCCCCCCCACCCCACCCGAGATTATGTCCCTAGACCCACGCCCCCACCTCCCCCCCGAGACAATGTCGCTAGAACCCCCCCTCCCCCCCCGAGACTATGTCCCTAGACCCCACCCCCCTACCCCCCCGAGACTATGTCCCTAGACACGCCCCCCTCCCCCCCTCCAGACTATGTCCGTAGATCACCCCCCACCCCCCACCGAGACTATGTCCCTAGACACACCCCCCAGCTCCCCCCCCGAGACTATGTCCCTAGACCCCCACTCCCCCCCCGAGGCTATGTCCCTAGACACCACCCTCCCCCCCCGAGACTATGTCCCTACACCCCTCCTCCTCCCCCCCCCCCGAGACTATGTCCCTAGGCAACCCCCACCCCCCCCGGAGACTATGTCCCTAGATCCCCCCCTTCCCACCCAAGACTATGTCCCTAGTCCCCCCCCTCACCCCCCGAGACTATGTCCCTAGACCACCCCCCACACTCCCACCCGAGACTATGTCCCTAGACCCCCCCCCCCGAGACTATGTCCCTAGACACCCCCCCGAGACTATGTCGCTAGACCCCCCCTCCCCCCCCCGAGAATATGTCCCTAGACCCCAACCCGAGACTATGTCCCTAGACCCTCCCTCCCCCCCGAGACTATGTCCCTAGACACCACCCCGAGACTATGTCCCTAGGCCCCCCCCCTCCCCCCCCGAGAATATGTCCCTAGACACCCCCCTCCCCCCCGAGACTATGTCCCTAGACCCCCCCCACCCCCCCGAGACTATGTCCCTAGCCCCCCCCTCCCCCCCGACACTGTCCCTAGACCCCCCCTCCCCACCGAGACTATGTCCCTAGACCCCCCTCCCCCCTGAGACTATGTCCCTAGACCTCCCCCCTCCCCCCGAGACCATGTCCCTAGACCCCCCCCGAGACTATGTCCCTAGAGACCCCCCTGCCCCCCGAGACTATGTCCCTAGTCCCCCCCCTCCTCTCCCCCGAGAATATGTCCCTAGACCCCCCCCTCCACCCCCGAGATTATGTCCCAAGACCCTCCCCCTCCCCCCCGAGACTATGTCCCTATACCCTCCCCCACCCGAGACTATGTCCCTAGAGCCCCCGCCTACCCCCGAGATTATGTCCCTAGACCCCCCCCACCCCCCCTACCCCACCGAGACTATGTCCCTTGACCACCCCCTCACCCCCCGAGACTATGTCCCTAGACCCCCCCTCCCCACCCCCGAGACTATGTCCCTAGAGCCCCCCTCCCCCCCTGAGACTATGTCCCTAGACCCCCCACCCTCCCCGCCCTCCCCCCCGAGACTATGTCCCTAGACCCCCCCCTCACCCCCCCGAGACTATTGCCCTAGACCCCCCCCCCACCCCACCCGAGACTAATTCCCTAGACCCACGCCCCCACCTCCCCCCCGAGACAATGTCGCTAGAACCCCACCTCCCCACCCGAGACTATGTCCCTAGACCCCACCCCCCTCCCCCCCCGAGACTATGTCCCTAGACCCGCCCCCCTCCCCCCCTGGAAACTATGTCCCTAGATCACCCCCCTCCCCACCCCGAGACTATGTCCCTAGACACCCCCGAGACTATGTCCCTAGACCCCCCCCTCCTCCCCCCGAGACTATGTCCCTAGACCCCCCCTCCCCCCCGATACTATATCTCTAGACCCCCCCCACCCCCCCGAGACTATGTCCCTAGACTTCCCTCTCCCCCGAGACTATGTCCCTAGACCCCCCCTCCCCCCCGAGACTATGTCCCTAGACCCCACCCCCTCGCCCCCCCGAGACTATGTCCCTAGACCCCCCCCTCCCCCCTGAGACTATGTCCCTAGACCTCCCCCCTCCCCCCCCGAGACTATGTCCCTAGACCCACCACCTCCTCCCCCCCAGAGAATATGTCCCTAGACCCCCCCCTCCACCTCCGAGACTATGTCCTTAGACCCCCCCGCGACTATGTCCCTAGACCCTCCCCCACCCGAGACTATGTCCCTAGAGCCCCCGCCTCCCCCCAAGACTATGTCCCTAGACACCACCCACCCCCCCTCCCCACCTCGAGACTATGTCCCTAGACCCCCCCTTCCCCCCCCGAGACTATGTGCCTACAGCCCCCCCCTCCCCCCCCGAGACTATGTCCCTAGACCCACCACCCTCCCCCCCCCTCCCCCCCGAGACTATGTCCCTAGAACCCCCCCTCCCCCCCCGAGACTATTGCCCTAGACTCCCCCCCCCACCCGAGACTATGTCCCTAGAACCACGTCCCACCTCCCACCCGGAGACTATGTCTCTAGACCCCCCCTCCCCCCAGAGACTATGTCCCTAGACCCCAAACCCCTCCCCCCCGAGACTATGTCCCTGACCCCACCCTCCCCCCCGAGACTATGTCCCTAGAAACCCCCCTCCCCTCCCGAGACTATGTCCCTAGACATCCCCCCCTCCCCCCCGAGACTATGTCCCTAGACCCCTCCCCCCCTCCCCCCCCGAGACTATGTCCCTAGACCCCACCCCCTTGCCCCCCCGAGACTATGTCCTTAGACCACCCCCTCCCCCCTGAGACTATGTCCCTAGACCCCGCCTCCCCCCCGAGACTATGTCCCTAGACCCCCCCGAGACTGTCCCTAGACCGCCCCTCCCCCCCGAGACTATGTCCCTAGAACCCCGACCGCCCCCCTCCCCCCCCGAGACTATGTCCTAGACCCCCCGACCCCCCCCCCAAGACTATGTCCCTAGACCACCCCCACCCTCCCCCTCCTGAGACTATGTCCCTAGACCCCCGCCTCCCCCCGAGACCATGTCCCTAGACCCACCTCCCTCTCGCCCCCTGAGACTATGTCCCAAAACCCCCCCTCCCCCCCCGAGACTATGTCCCTAGAACCCCCCCCGCCCACCCTCCCCGAGACTGTCCCTAGACACCCCCCCTCCCCCCCGAGACTATGTCCCTAGACCCCACCTCCCCCCACCCCGAGACTATGTCCCTAGAACCCCCCCCCCCGCCCCGAGACTATGTCCCTATACCCCCCCACTCCCCCCCCGAGACTATGTCCATAGACACCCCCCCACCCCGAGACGATGACCCTAGACCACCCCCCCTCCCACCCCATGACTATGACCCTAGACCTCCCCCCCTCCCCCCCCCGAGACTGTCCCTAGACCACACCCCTCCCCCCCCGAGACTATGTCCCTAGACCCCCCCCTCCCCCCCACTCCCCCCCCGAGACTATGTCCCTAGACGCCCCCCCACTCCCCCCCCGAGACTATGTCCCTAGACCCCCCACTCCCCCCACCGAGACTATGTCCCTAGACCTCCCACTCCCCCCACCGAGACTATGTCCCTAGACCCTCCCCCTCCCCCCCCCGAGACTATGTCCCTAGACCACCCCCTCATTCCCCCGAGACTTTGTCCCTAGACCACCCCCTCCCCCCCCCCCGAGACTATGTCCTAGACCCCCCTACTCCCCCCCCAAGACTATGTCCCTAGACCACCCCCACCCTCCCCCTCCTGAGACTATGTCCCTAGACCCCCGCCTCCCCCCCCCGAGACCATGTCCCTAGACCCACCTCCGTCTCGCCCCCCGAGACTATGTCCCAAACCCCCCCCTCCCCCCCCGAGTCTATGTCCCTAGAACCCCCCCCGCCCACCCTCCCCGAGACTGTCCCTAGACACCCCCCGAGACTATGTCCCTAGACCCCACCTCCCCCTCCCGAGACTATGTCCCTAGAACCCCCACCCCCGCCCCCGAGACTATGTCCCTATACCCCCCCACTCCCCCCCCGAGACTATGTCCCTAGACCCTCCAGACCCCGAGACGATGACCCTAGACCACCCCCCCTCGCCCCCCGTGACTATGACCCTAGACCTCCCCCCCTCCCCCCCCGAGACTATGTCCCTAGACCCCCCACTCCCCCCACCGAGACTATGTCCCTAGACCCCCCACTCCCCCCCCGAGAATATGTCCCTAGACCCCCCCCTCCACCTCCGAGACTATGTCCTTAGACCCCCCGCGACTATGTCCCTTGACCCTCCCCCACCCGAGACTATGTCCCTAGAGCCCCCGCCTCCCCCCGAGACTATGTCCTTAGACACCACCCACCCCCCCTCCACACCTCCAGACTATGTCCCTAGATCCCCCCTTCCCCCCCCCGAGACTATGTGCCTAGAGCCCTCCCCTCCCCCCCCCGAGACTATGTCCCTAGACCCCCCCACCCTCCCCCCCTCCCCCCCCGAGACTATGTCCCTAGAACCCCCCCCTCCCCCCCGAGACTATTGCCCTAGACCCCCCCCCCACCCGAGACTATGTCCCTAGACCCACGTCCCACCTCCCACCCGGAGACTATGTCTCTAGACCCCCCCCCCTCACCCCCGAGACTATGTCCCTAGACCCCAAACCCCTCCCCCCCAAGACTATGTCCCTGACCTCCCCTCCCCCCCGAGGCTATGTCCCTAGAAACCCCCCTCCCCCCCCGAGACTATGTCCCAAGACATCCCCCCTCCCCCCCTGAGACTATGTCCCTAGACCCCTCCCCCCTCCCCCCCCGAGACTATGTCCCTAGACCCCACCCCCTCGCCCCCCCGAGACTATGTCCCTAGACCCCCCCCTCCCCCCCGAGACTATGTCCCTAGAAACCCCCCTCCCCCCCGAGACTATTGCCCTAGACCCCCCCCCCCACCCGAGACTATGTCCCTAGACCCACGTCCCACCTCCCACCCGGAGACTATGTCTCTAGACCCCCCCCTCACCCCCGAGACTATGTCCCTAGACCCCAAACCCCTCCCCCCCGAGACTATGTCCCTGACCTCCCCTCCCCCCCGAGGCTATGTCCCTAGAAACCCCCCCTCCCCCCCGAGACTATGTCCCTAGACATCCCCCCCTCCCCCCCTGAGACTATGTCCCTAGACCCCTCCCCCCCTCCCCCCCGAGACTATGTCCCTAGACCCCACCCCCTCGCCCCCCCGAGACTATGTCCCTAGACCCCCCCCTCCCCCCTGAGACTATGTCCCTAGACCCCCCCCTCCCCCCCGAGACTATGTCCCTAGACCCCCCCCCGAGACTGTCCCTAGACCCCCCTTCCCCCCCCCGAGACTATGTCCCTAGACCCCCGACCGCCCCCCTCCCCCCCCCGAGACTATGTCCTAGACCCCCCGACTCCCCCCCAAGACTATGTCCCTAGACCACCCCCACCCTCCCCCTCCTGTGACTATGTCCTTAGACCCCCGCCTCCCCCCCCGAGACCATGTCCCTAGACCCACCTCCCTCTCGCCCCCCCCGAGACTATGTCCCAAAACCCCCCCTCCCCCCCGAGACTATGTCCCTAGAACCCCCCCCGCCCACCCTCCCCGAGACTGTCCCTAGACACCCCCCTCCCCCCCGAGACTATGTCCCTAGACCCCACCTCCCCCCCGAGACTATGTCCCTAGGACCCCCACCCCCGCCCCCGAGACTATGTCCCTATACCCCCCCACTCCCACTCGAGACTATGTCCATAGACCCCCCACCCCGAGACGATGACCCTAGACCACCCCCCCTCCCCCCCGTGACTATGACCCTAGACCTCCCCCCCTCCCCCCCCGAGACTATGTCCCTAGACCACCCCCGCTCCCCCCTCCCGAGACTATGTCCCTAGACCCCCCCTCCCTCCCACTCCCCCCCGAGACTATGTCCCTAGATGCCCCCCCACTCCCCCCCCGAGACTATGTCCCTAGACCCCCCCACTCCCCCCACCGAGACTATGTCCCTAGACCCTCCCCCTCCCCCCCCCGAGACTATGTCCCTAGACCCCCCCCTCATTCCCCCGAGACTTTGTCCCTAGACCACCCCCTCTCCCCCCCGGGACTATGTCCCTAGACCGCTCCCCTCCCCCCCCAAGACTATGTCCCTTGACACCCCCCCACTCCCCCCCGAGACTATGTCCCTAGACCACCCCCCCTCCGCCCCCGAGACTATGTCCCTAGACCCCCCTCCACCCTCTCCCCCGAGACTATGTCCCTAGACCCCCCACCCCTCCCCCTGCCGGAGACTATGTCCCTAGACACCCCCACCTCCCCCCCGAGACTATGTCCCTAGACTCCCCCCACACCCACACCCGAGACTATGTCCCTAGATCCCCCCTCCCCCCCCGAGTCTATGTCCCTAGACACCCCCCTCCCCCCCCGAGATTATGTCCCCAGACACCCCCCCCGAGACTATGTCCCTAGACCACCCCCTCCCCCCCGAGACTATGTCCCTAGACTCCCCCCCTTCCCCCCCCCGAGACTATGTCCCTAGATCCCCCCTCCCCCCCGAGACTATGTCACTAGACCCCCACCCCCCTTCCCCCCCCGAGACTATGTCCCTAGACCCCCTCACCCTCCCCCCACGAGACTGTCCCTAGACCCCCCCCACCCGAGACTATGACCCTAGACACCCGGCCTCCCCACCCGCGACTATGTCCCTAGACCCCCCTCCACCCTCCCCCCCAGACTATGTCCCTAGACCCCCCCCTCCCCCCCGAGACTATGTCCCTAGACCCCCCCTCCCCCGCCGAGACTATGTCGCTAGACCCCCCCTCACCCCCGAGACTAAGTCCCTAGACCCCCCCTCCCCCCCGAGACTATGTCCCTAGATCCCCCCCCATCCCCCCCAAGACTATGTCCCTAGACCCCCCCTCCCCCCCGCGACTATGTCCCTAGACCCCCCCCTCCCCCCCCCGAGACTATGTGCCTAGACCCCCCCTCCCCCCTTGTTAATGTCCCTAGACGCCCCCTCCCTCCCCCGAGACTATGTCCCTAGACCCCCCCCCACCCCCCCCCGAGACTATGTGCCTAGACCCCCCCCTCCCCCCGAGACTATGTCCCTAGACGCCCCCTCCCCCTCCAAGACTATGTCCCTAGACCCCCCCTCCCTCCCCCCGAGACTATGTCCCTAGAACCCCCCCTCGCCCCCCCAAGACTATGTCCCTAGACCCCACCCCAAGACTATGTCCCTAGATCCCCCCCTCCCCCCCCGAGACTATGTCCTAGACACCCCCCCTCCTCCCCGAGACTATGTCCCTAGACCCCACACCCACACCCCCTCCCGAGACTATATCCCTAGACCCCACCCCTCGCCCCCCGAGACCATGTCCCTAGACCCACCTCCCTCTCGCCCCCGAGACTATGTCCCTAGACCCCCCTCCCCCCCCGAGACTATGTCCCTATAACCACCCCCCCCACCCTCCCCGTGACTATGTCCCTAGACACCACCCTCCCCCCTGAGACTATGTCCCTAGACCCCGCCCCCCCATGACTATGTCCCTAGACCCCGCCCGCCCCCCCCGAGACTATGTCCCAAGACCCCCCCCTTCCCCCCCCCGAGACTATGTCCCTAGACACCCCCTTCACCCCCCCGAGACTATGTCCATAGACCTCTCCCCCCTCCCCCCGGAGACTATGTCCCTAAAATCCCCCCTCCCCCCCGAGACTATGTCCCTAGACCCCCCCTCCCCCCCTCCACCCGCGAGACTATGTCCCTAGACGCCCCACCCCTCACCCCCGAGACTATGTCCGTAGACCCGCCCCATCCCCCCACCGAGACTATGTCCCTAGTCCCCCCCCTTCCCCCCCCGAGACTATGTCCCTAGACGCCCCCTCCCCCTCGGAGACTATGTCCCTAGACACCCCCTCCCCCCCCGGGACTATGTCCCTAGACCCCCTCCCCCTCCCCCCCCCGAGACTATGTCCCTAGACCCCACCCCCACCCACCCCAGAGACTATGTCCCTAGACCACCCCCCTCCCCCCCCGAGACTATGTCCCTAGACCCCCCTCCACACTCCCACCCCGAGACTATGTCCCTAGACTCCCCAACCCTCCCCCGCCCGAGACTATGTCCCTAGACAGCCCCACCTGCCCCCCCCGAGACTATGTCCCTAGACCCCCCCCTCAGCCCCCGAGACTATGTCCCCAGACCGCCCCCCCCGAGACTATGTCCCTAGTCACCCCCCCTCCCCCCCCGAGACTATATCCCTAGACCGCCCCCCTCCCCCCGAGACTATGTCCCTAGACCCCCACCCTCCCCCCCGAGACTATGTCCCTAGACCCCCACCTTCCCCCCCGAGACTATGTCCCTAGACCCCCCCCTTCCCCCCCCGAGACTATGTCCCGAGAACCCCCCATCCCCCACCGAGACTATGTCCCTAGACCCCACCCTCCACCCCCGAGAATATGTCCCTAGACCCCCTCCCACTCCCCCCACGAGACTATGTCCCTAGACCCCCCCCCCACCCGAGACTATGTCCCTAGATACCCTCTCCCCCCCCGAGACTATGTCCATAGTCGCTCCCCTCCCCCCCGAGACTATGTCCCAAGACACCACCCCGCTCCCCCCCGAGACTATGTCCCTAGACCCCCCTCCACCCTCCCCCCCGAGACTATGTCCCTAGAACCCCCCCCCGAGACTATGTCCCGAGACCACCCCCACTCCCCCAGAAACTATGTCCCTAGAACCCCCCCTCACCCCCCGAGACAATGTCTCTAGACACCCCCCTCCCCCCCCGAGACTATGTCCCTATACACCCCCTCCCCCCCCTCAGACTATAACCCTAGACCCCCCCTTCAATATTGCAGCACACCTTCAATTACTTACAATGCAATGGTGCTGCAATATTGGAGTATCAGTAACTGAGGGTGTGCTGCACAAGTGGAGTGTCAGTAATTGAGGGTGTGCTGCAATATTGGAGTGTCAGTAATTGAGGGTGAACTGCACTATTGGAGTATCAGTAATGGAGGGTGTGCTGCACAATTGGAGTGTCAGTAATTGAGACTGTGCTGCACTATTGGAGTGTCAGTAATTGAGGGTGTGCTGCACTATTGGAGTGTCAGTAATTGAGTGTGTGCTGCACTATTGGAGTTTCAGTAAATGAGTGTGCGCTGCACTATTGGAGTGTCAGTATTTGAGGGTGTGCTGCACTATTGGAGTGTCAGTAATTGAGGGTGTGATGCACTATTGGAGTCTTCGTAATTGAGGGTGTGATGCACTACTGGCGTGTCAGTAATTGAGGGTGTGCTGCACTATTGGAGCGTCGGTAATTGAGGGTTTGCTGCACTTTTGGAGTGTCAGCAATTGAGTGTGTGCTTCACTATGGGAGTGTCAGTAATTGACGGTGTGCTGCACAATTGGAGTGTCAGTAATTGAGGCTGTGCTGCACTATTGGAGTGTCAGTAATTGAGGGTGTGCTGCACTATTGGAGTGTCAGTAATTGAGGGTGTGCTGCACTATTGGAGTGTCAGTAATTCAGTGTGTGCTGCACTATTGGAGTTTCAGTAATTGAGTGTGTGCTGCACTACTGTAGTGTCAGTAATCGAGGGTGTGCTGCACTATTGGAGTGTCAGTAATTGAGGGTGTGCTGCACTATTGGAGTGTTCGTAATTGAGGGTGTGATGCACTACTGGCGTGTCAGTAATTGAGGGTGTGCTGCACTATTGGAGCGTCAGTAATTGAGGGTTTGCTGCACTTTTGGAGTGTCAGTAATTGAGGGTGCGCTGCACAACTGGTGTGTCAGTAATTGAGGGTGTGCTGCACTATTGGAGAGTCAGTATTTGAGGGTGTGTTGCCCTATTGGAGAGTCAGTAATTGAGTGTATGCTGCACTAATGGAGTGTCAGTAATTGAGGGTGTGCTGCACTGTTGGAGTGTCAGTAATTGGGGGTGTGCGGCACTATTGGAGAGTAGTAATTGAGTGTGTGCTGTACTATTGGAGTGTCAGTAATTGAGGGTGTGCTGCACTATTGGTGTGTCAGTAATTGAGGGTTTGCTGCACTACTGGAGTGTCTGTATTTGAGGGCGTGCTGCACTATTGGAGTGTCAGTAATTGAGGGTGTGCTGCACTATTGGAGAGTCAGTAATTGAGTGTGTGCTACACTATTGGAGTGTCAGTACTTGACGGTGTGCTGCACTATTGGTGTGTCAGTAATTGAGGGTGTGCTGCACATTTTGAGTGACAGTAATTGAGGGTGGGCAGCTATTTTGTAGTGTCGGTATTTGAGGGTGTGCTGCACTATAGGAGTGTCAGTAATTGAGGGTGTGCTGCACTATTCTAGTGTCAGTAATTAATTGTGTAGTGCACTATTGGATTGTCAGTAATTGAGTGTGTGCTGCACTATTGGAGTGTCAGTAATTGAGGGTGTGCTGCACTATAGGAGTGTCAGTAATTGAGAGTGGGCTGCGATATTGTGTGTCAGTAATTGAGGGTGTGCTGCACTATTGTAGTGTCCGTAATTGAGGGTGTGCTGCACTACTGGAGTGTCAGTAATTGATGGTGCGCTGCACTATTGGAGTGTCAGTAATTGAGGGTGTGCTGCAGTATTGTAGTGTCAGTAATTGAGGGTGAGCTGCAATATTGGAGTGTCAATATTTGAGTGTGCTCTACACTATAGGAGTGTCAGTAATTGCGGGTGTGCTGCACTATTGGAGTGTCAGTATTTGAGGATGAGCTGCACTATTGGAATGTCAGTAATTGAGTGTGTGCTGCACTATTGGAGTGTCAGTAATTGAGGGTGTGCTGCACTATTGCAATGTCAGTATTTGAGTGTGTGCTTCACTATTGGAGAGTCAGTAAAAGAGGGTGTGCTGCAAAATTGGAGTGTCAGAAATTAAGGGTGGGCTGCAATATTGGAGTGTCAGTAATAGAGGGTGTGCTGCAATATTGGAGTGTCAGTAATTGATGGTGTGCTGCACTATTGGAGTGTCAGTAATTGAGGGTGTGCTGCAGTATTGTAGTGTCAGTAATTGAGGGTGAGCTGCACTATTGGAGTGTCAATATTTGAGTGTGCTCTACACTATAGGAGTGTCAGTAATTGCGGGTGTGCTGCACTATTGGAGTGTCAGTATTTGAGGATGAGCTGCACTATTGGAATGTCAGTAATTGAGTGTGTGCTGCACTATTGGAGTGTCAGTAATTGAGGGTGTGCTGCACTATTGGCGTGTCAGTAATTGAGGGTGTGCTGCACTATTGGAGTGCCAGTAATTGAGGGTGTGCTGCACTATTGCAATGTCAGTATTTGAGTGTGTGCTGCACTATTATAGAGTCAGTAAAAGAGGGTGTGCTGCAATATTGGAGTGTCAGTAATTAAGGGTGGGCTGCAATATTGGAGTGTCAGTAATAGAGGGTGTGCTGCAATATTGGAGTGTCAGTAATTGAGGGTGAACTGCACTATTGGAGTCTCAGTAATTGAGGGTGTGCTGCACTATTGGAGTGTCAGTAATTGAGGGTGTGCTGCACTATTGGAGTGTCAGTAATTGAGGGTGTGCTGCACTATTGGAGTGTCAGCAATTGAGTGTGTGCTGCACTATTGGAGTGTCAGTAATTGATGGTGTGCTGCACCTTTGGAGTTTCATTAATTGAGGCTGTGCTGCACTATTGGAGTGTCAGTATTTGAGGGTGTGCTGCACTATTGGAGTGTCAGTCATTGAGTGTGTGCTGCACTATTGGAGTGTCAGTAATTGAGGGTGTGCTGCACAATTGTAGTGTCAGTAGTCGAGGGTGTGCTGCACTATTGGAGTGTCAGTAATTGAGGGTGTGCTGCACTATTCGAGTGCCAGTAATTGAGAGTGTGATGCACTACTGGCGTGTCTCTTAATTGAGGGTGTGCTGCACAATTGGAGTGTCAGTTTTTCAGCGTGTGCAGCACCATTGCTTTGTAAGTAATTGAAGGTGTGCTGCAATATTGGAGAGTCAGTAATGGAGGGTGTGCTGCACTATTGGAGTGTCAGTAATTGAGGGTGTGCTGTACTATTGGAGAGTCAGTAATTGAGGGTGTGCTGTACTATTGGAGTGTCAGGAATTGAGGGTGTGCTGCACTATTGGTGTGTCAGTAACTGAGGGTTTGCTGCACTACTGGAGTGTCTGTATTTGAGGGTGTGCTGCACTATTGGAGTGTCAGTAATTGAGGGTGTGCTGCACTATTGGAAAGTCAGTAATTGAGGCTGTGCTACACTATTGGAGTGTCAGTACTTGACGGTGTGCTGCACTATTGGTGTGTCAATAATTGAGGGTGTGCTGCACATTTTGAGTGTCAGTAATTGAGGGTGGGCTGCAATTTTGTAGTGTCGGTAATTGAGGGTGTGCAGCACTATAGGAGTGTCAGTAATTGAGGGTGTGCTGCACTATTCTAGTGTCAGTAATTAATTGTGTAGTGCACTATTGGATTCTCAGTAATTGAGTGTGTGCTGCACTATTGGAGTGTCAGTAATTGAGGGTGTGCTGCACTATAGGAGTGTCAGTAATTGAGAGTGGGCTGCGATATTGTGTGTCAGTAATTGAGGGTGTGCTGCACTATTGGAGAGTCAGTAATTGAGGGTGAGCTGCACTATTGGAGTGTCAATATTTGAGTGTGCTCTACACTATTGGAGTGTCAGTAATTGAGGGTGTGCTGCACTATTGGAGTGTCAGTAATTGAGGATGAGCTGCACTATTGGAGTGTCAGTAATTGAGTGTGTGCTGCACTATTGGAGTGTCAGTAATTGAGGGTGTGCTGCATTATTGGCGTGTCAGTAATTGAGGATGTGCTGCACTATTGGAGTGCCAGTAATTGAGGGTGTGCTGCACTATTGCAGTGTCAGTATTTGAGTGTGTGCTGCACTATTGGAGTGTCAGTAATTGAGGGTGGGCTGCAATATTGGAGTGTCAGTAATAGAGGGTGTGCTGCAATATTGGAGTGTCAGTAATTGAGGGTGTGCTGCACAATTGGAGTGTCAGTAATTGAGGGTGTGCTGCAATATTGGAGTGTCAGTAATTGAGGGTGAACTGCACTATTGGAGTCTCAGTAATTGAGGGTGTGCTGCACTATTGGAGTGTCAGTAATTGAGGGTGTGCTGCACTATTGGAGTGTCAGTAATTGAGGGTGTGCTGCACTATTGGAGTGTCAGGAATTGAGTGTGTGCTGCACTATTGGAGTGTCTGTAATTGATGGTGTGCTGCACTTTTGGAGTGTCATTAATTGAGGCTGTGCTGCACTATTGGAGTGTCAGTAATTGAGGGTGTGCTGCACTATTGGAGTGTCAGTCATTGAGTGTGTGCTGCACTATTGGAGTGTCAGTAATTGAGTGTGTGCTGCATTATTGTAGTGTCAGTAGTCGATGGTGTGCTGCACTATTGGAGTGTCAGTAATTGAGGGTGTGCTGCACTATTCGAGTGCCAGTAATTGAGGGTGTGATGCACTACTGGCGTGTCTGTTAATTGAGGGTGTGCTGCACAATTGGAGTGTCAGTTTTTCAGCGTGTGCAGCACCATTGCTTTGTAAGTAATTGAAGGTGTGCTGCAATATTGGAGAGTCAATAATGGAGGGTGTGCTGCACTATTGGAGTGTCAGTAATTGAATGTGTGCTGTACTATTGGAGAGTCAGTAATTGAGGGTGTGTTGCACTATTGGAGTGTCACAAATTGCTGGTTTGGTACACTAATGGAGTGTCAGTAATTGAGTGTGTGCGGCACTATTGGAGTGTCAGTAATTGAGGGTGTGTTGCACTATTGGAGAGTCAGTAATTGAGGGTGTGCTGTACTATTGGAGTGTCAGTAATTGAGGGTGTGCTGCACTATTGGTGTGTCAGTTATTGAGGGTGTGCTGTACTATTGGACTGTCAGTAATTGAGGGTGTGCTGCACTATTGGAGTCTCAGTAATTGACGGTGTGCTGCACTATTGGAGTGTCAGTAATTGAGGATGTGCTGCACTATTGCAGTGTCAGTAATTGAGGGTGTGCCGCACTATTGATGTGTCAGTAATTGAGAGTGTGCTGCACTAATGGTGTCAATAATTGAGTGTGTGCTGCACTATTGGAGTGACCGTAATTGAGTGTGTGCTGCACAATTGGTGTGTCAGTAATTGAGGATTTGCTGCAATATTGGTGTGTCAGTAATTGAGCGTTTGCTGCACTTCTGGTGTGTCAGTAATTGAGGGTGTAATGCACTATTGTCCTTTCAATAATTGAGGGTGTGCAGCACTACTGGAGTCTCAGTAATTGAGGGCGTGCTGCACAATTGGAGTGTCAGTTTTTGAGCGTGTGCAGCACAATTGCATTGTAAGTAATTGAAGGTGGGCTGCAATATTGGAGTGTCAGTAATAGAGGGTGTGCTGCACAATTGGAGTGTCAGTAATTGAGGGTGTGTTGCACTATTGGAGTGTCACAAATTGCGGGTTTGGTACACTAATGGATTGTCAGTAATTGAGTGTGTGCTGCACTATTGGAGTGTCAATAATTGAGGGTGTGCTGCACTATTGGAGAGTCAGTAATTGAGGGTGTGCTGTACTATTGGAGTGTCAGTAATTGAAAGTGTGCTGCACTATTGGTGTGTCAGTAATTGACGTTGCGCTGCACTATTGAAGTGTCAGTAATTGAGGGCGTGCTGCACTATTGGAGTGTCAGTAATTGAGGGTGTGCTGCACTGTTGGAGTGTCAATAATTGAGTGTGCGCTGCACTATTTGAGTCTCAGTAATGGAGGGTGTGCTGCAATATTGGTGTGTCAGTAATTGAGCGTTTGCTGCAATATTGGTGTGTCAGTAATTGAGCGTTTGCTGCACTTCTAGTGTCTCAGTAATTGAGGGTGTAATGCACTATTGTCCTTTAAATAATTGAGGGTGTGCAGCACTACTGGAGTGCGAGTAATAGAGGGTGTGCTGTACAATTCGAGGGACAGTAATTGGGGGTTTGCTGCACTATTGGAGTGTCAGAAATTGAATGTGTGCTGCACTATTGGAGTGTCAGTAATTGAGGGTGAGCTGCACAATTGGAGTGTCAGTTTTTGAGCGTGTGCAGCACCATTGCATTGTAAGTAATTGAGGGTGTGCTGCAATATTGGAGAGTCAGTAATTGAGGGTGTGCTGCAGTATTGGAGAGTCAGTAATTGAGGGTGTGTTGCACTATTGGAGTGTCACAAATTGCGGGTTTGGTACACTAATGCAGTGTCAGTAATTGTGTGTGTGCTGCACTATTGGAGTGTCAGTATTTGAGGGTGTGCTGCACTATTGGAGAGTCAGTAATTGAGTGTTTGCTGTACTATCGGAGTGTCAGTAATTGAGGGTGTGCTGCACTATTGTTGTGACAGTAATTGAGGGTGTGCTGCACTATTGGAGTGTCAGTAATTGAGGGTGTGCTGCACTATTGGAGTGTCAGTAATTGAGGATGCGCTGCACTATTGCAGTGTCAGTAATTGAGGGTGCACCGCACAATTGATGTGTCAGTAATTGAGGGTGTGCTGCACTAATGGAGTGTCAATAATTGATTGTGTGCTGCACTATTGGAGTGTCAGTAATGGAGGGTGTGCTGCACAATTGGAGTGTCATTAATTGAGGGTTTGCTCCAATATTGGTGTGTCAGTAATTGAGGGTGTGCTGCAATATTGCCCTTTCAATAATTGAGGGTGTGCAGCACTACTGGAGTGTCAGTAATTGAGGGTGTGCTGCACAATTCGAGTGACAGTAATTGAGGGTTTGCTGCAACATTGGAGTGTCAGTAATTGACGGTGTGCTGCACTTTTGGAGTGTCAATAATTGAGTGTGTGCTGCACTATTGGAGTGTCAGTATCTGAGGGTGTGATGCACTACTTGCGTGTCTGCAATTGAGGGTGTGCTGCAGTATTGGAGTGACAGTTTTTGAGCGTGTGCAGCAACATAGGACTGTAAGTAATTGAGGGTGTGCTGCACTATTGGAGTGTCAGTAATTGAGGGTGTGCTGCACTATTGGAGAGTCAGTAATTGAGGGTGTGCTGCACTATTGGAGAGTCAGTAATTGAGGGTGTGCTGCTCTAATGGAGTGTCAGTAATTGAGGGTGTGCTGCACTATTGGAGTGTCAGTAATTGCGGGTGCGCTGCAATATTGGTGTGTCAGTAATTGAGGGTGTGCTGTACTATTGGAGAGACAGTAATTGAGGGTGTGTTGCACTATTGGAGTGTCACAAATTTCGGGTTTGGTACACTAATGGATTGTCAGTAATTGAGTGTGTGCTGCACTATTGGAGTGTAAGTAATTGAGGGTGTGCTGCACTATTGGAGAGTCAGTAATTGAGAGTGTGCTGTACTATTGGAGTGTCAGTAATTGAAAGTGTGCTGCACTACTGGTGTGTCAGTAATTGAGGGTGCGCTGCACTATTTAAGTGTCAGTAATTGAGGGTGTGCTGCACTATTGGACTGTCAGTAATTGAGGGTGTGCTGCACAGTTGCAGTCTCAGTAATTGACGGTGTGCTGCACTATTGGAGTGTCAGTAATTGAGGGTGTGCTGCACTATTGGAGTGTCAATAATTGAGTGTGCGCTGCACTATTTGAGTGTCAGTAATGGAGGGTGTGCTGCACAATTGGAGTGTCAGTAATTGAGGGTTTGCTGCAATATTGGTGTGTCAGTAATTGAGCGTTTGCTGCACTTCTGGTGTCTCAGTAATTGAGGGTGTAATGCACTATTGTCCATTCAATAATTTAGGGTGTGCAGCACTACTGGAGTGCCAGTAATTGAGGGTGTGCTGCACAATTCGAGTGACAATAATTGGGGGTTTGCTGCACTATTGGAGTGTGAGTAATTGAGGGTTTGCTGCACTTTTGGAGTGTCAGTAATTGAGTGTGCGCTGCACTTTTGGAGTGTCAGTAATTGAGTTTGTGCTGCACTATTGGAGTGTCAGTAATTGAGTGCTGCAATATTGGAGAGTCAGTAATGGAGGGTGTGCTGCACTACTGGAGTGTCAGTAATTGAGGGTGTGCTGCACTATTGGAGAGTCAGTAATTGAGGGTGTGTTGCACTATTGGAGAGTCACAAATTGCGGTTTTGGTACACTAATGGAGTGTCAGTAATTGAGTTTGTGCTGCACTATTGGAGTGTCAGTATTTGAGGGTGTGCTGCACTATTGGAGAGTCAGTAATTGAGGGTATGCTGTACCATTGTAGTGTCAGTAATTGAGGGTGTGTTGCACTATTGGTGTGTCAGTAATTGAGGGTGTGCTGCACTATTGGACTGTCAGTAATTGAGTGTGTGCTGCACTATTGGAGTGTCATTAAATGATGTTGTGCTGCACTATTGCAGTGTCAGTAATTGAGTGTGTGGTGCACTATTGGAGAGTCAGTAATTGACGGTGTGCTGTTCTATTGGAGTGTCAGTAATTGAGGGTGTGCTGCACTATTGGTGTGTCAGTTTTGAGGATGTGCTGCACTATTGGACTGTCAGTAATTGAGGGTGTGCTGCACTATTGCAGTCTCAGTAATTGACGGTGTTCCGCACTACTGGAGTGTAAGTAATTGAGGATGCGCTGCACTATTGCAGTGTCAGTAATTGAGGGTGCGCAACACTATTGATGTGTCAGTAATTGAGGGTGTGCTGCTCTATTGGAGTGTCAGTAATTGAGCGTGTGCTACACTATTGGAGTGTCAATAATTGAGTGTGTGCTGCACTATTGGAGTGACATTAATTGAGGGTGTGCTGCACAATTGGTGTGTCAGAAATTGAGGGTTTGCTGCAATATTGGTGTGTCAGTAATTGAGTGTTTGCTGCAATATTGGAGTGTCAGTAATTGAGGGTGAGCTGCACAATTGGAGTGTCAGTAATTGAGGGTGTGTTGCACTATTGGAGTGTCACAATTTGCGGGTTTGGTGCACTAATGGAGTGTCAGTAATTGAGTTTGTGCTGCACTATTGGAGTGTCAGTATTTGTGGGTATGCTGCACTACTGGAGAGTCAGTAATTGAGGGTGTGCTGTAAATTTGGAGTGTCAGTAATTGAGGGTGTGTTGCACTATTGGTGTGTCAGTAATTGAGGGCGTGCTGCACTATTCGACTGTCAGTAATTGAGGGTGTGCTGCACTATTGGAGTGTCAGTAATTGAGGATGCGCTGCACTATTGCAGTGTCAGTAATTGAGGGTGTGGTGCACTATTTCAGTGTCAGTAATTGTGTGTGTGCTGCGCTATTGGAGTGTCAATTATTGAGGGTGTGCTGTACTATTGGAGTGTCAGAATTTATGGTGTGCTGCACTTTTGGAGTGTCATTAAATGATGTTGTGCTGCACTATTGCAGTGTCAGTAATTGAGGGTGTGCTGCACTATTGGAGAGTCAGTAATTGAGGGTGTGCTGTACTATTGGAGTGTCAGTAATTGAGAGTGTGGTGCACTATTGGTGTGTCAGTTATTGAGGGTGTACTGCACTATTGGACTGTCAGTAATTGAGGGTGTGCTGCACTATTGGAGTCTCAATCATTGACGGTGTGCTGCAGTATTGGAGTGTCAGTAATTGAGGATGCTCTGCACTATTGCAGTGTCAGTAATTGAGGGTGCGCCGCACTATTGATTTGTCAGTAATTGAGGGTGTGTTGCTGTAATGGAGTGTCAATAATTGAGTGTGTGCTGCACTATAGCAGTGACAGTAATTGAGGGTCTTCTGCACAATTGGTGTGTCAATAATTGAGGGTTTGCAGCAATATTGGTGTGTCAGTAATTGAGCGTTTGCTGCACTATTGGAGTGTCAGTAATTGAGGGTGTGCTGCACTATTGTCCATTCAATAATTGAGGGTGTGCAGCACTACTGGAGTGTGACTAATTGAGGGTGTGCTGCACAATTCGATTGACAATAATTGGGGGTTTGCAGCACTATTGGAGTGTCAGTAATTGAGGGTTTACTGCACTTTTGGAGTGTGAGTAATTGAGGGTGCGCTGCTCTTTTGGAGTGTCAGTAATTGAGCTTGTGCTGCACTATTGGAGTGTCAGTAATTGAGTGTTTGCTGCATTATTGGAGTGTCAGTAATTGAGGTTGTGCTGCAGTATTGGAGTGTCAGTATTTTAGTGTTTGCTGCAATATTGGAGTGTCAGTAATTGAGGGTGAGCTGCACAATTGGAGTGTCAGTTTTTGAGCGTGTGCAGCACCATTGCATTGTAAGTAATTGAGGGTGTGCTGCAATATTGGAGAGTCAGTAATGGAGGGTGTGCTGCACTATTGGTGTGTCAGTAATTGAGGGTGTGCTGCACTATTGGAGAGTCAGTAATTGAGGGTGTGTTGCACTATTGGAGTGTCACAAATTGCGGGTTTGGTACACTGATGGAGTGTCGGTAATTGAGTGTGAGCTGCTTTATTGGAGTGTCAGTAGTTGAGGGTGTGCTGCACTACTGGAGTGTTTGTTTTTGAGGGTGTGCTGCACTATTGGAGTTTCAGTAATTGAGGGTGCGCTGCAATTTTGGAGTGTCAGTAATTGAGGGTGTGGTGCACTATTTCAGTGTCAGTAATTGTGTGTGTGTTGCGCTATTGGAGTGTCAGTAATTGAGGGTGTGCTGTACGATTGGAGTGTCATTAAATGATGTTGTGCTGCACTATTGCAGTGTCAGTAATTGAGGGTGTGCTGCACTATTTGAGTGTCATTAAATGATGTTGTGCTGCACTATTGCAGTGTCAGTAATTGAGGGTGTGCTGCACTATTGGAGTGTCAGTAATTGCGGGTGTGCTGCAATATTGGTGTGTCAGTAATTGAGGGTGTGCTGTACTATTGGAGAGTCAGTAATTGAGGGTGTGTTGCACTATTGGAGTTTCACAAATTTCGGGTTTGGTACACTAATGGATTGTCAGTAATTGAGTGTGTGCTGCACTATTGGAGTGTCAGTAATTGAGGGTGTGCTGCACTATTGGATGTCAGTAATTGAGGGTGTGCTGTACTATTGGAGTGTCAGTAATTGAAAGTGTGCTGCACTATTGGTGTGTCAGTAATTGTGGGTGCGCTGCACTATTGAAGTGTCAGTAATTGAGGGTGTGCTGCACTATTGGACTGTCAGTAATTGAGGGTGTGCTGCACTATTGGAGTGTCAATAATTGAGTGTGCGCTGCACTATTCGAGTGTCAGTAATGGAGGGTGTGCTGCCAATTGGAATGTCAGTAATTGAGGGTTTGCTGCAATATTGGTGTGTCAGTTATTGAGCGTTTGCTGCACTTCTGGTGTCTCAGTAATTGAGGGTGAAATGCACTATTGTCCATTCAATAATTGAGGGTGTGCAGCACTACTGGAGTGCTGGTAATTGAGGGTGTGCTGCACAATTCGAGTGACAATAAATGGGGGGTTTGCGGCACTATTGGAGTGTCAGTAACTGAGGGTTTGCTGCACTTTTGGAGTGTCAGTAATTGAGGGTGCGCTGCACTTTTGGAGTGTCAGTAATTGAGCTTGTGCTGCACTATTGGAGTGTCAGTAATTGAGTGTTTGCTGCAATATTGGAGTGTCAGTAATTGAGGGTGAGCTGCACAATTGGAGTGTCAGTTTTTGAGCGTGTGCAGCACCATTGCATTGTAAGTAATTGAGGGTGTGCTGTAATATTGGAGAGTCAGTAATGGAGGGTGTGCTGCACTATTGGTGTGTCAGTAATTGAGGGTGTGCTGCACTATTGGAGTGTCACAAATTGCGGGTAAGGTACACTGATGGAGTGTCGGTAATTGAGTGTGAGCTGCACTATTGGAGTGTCAGTAGTTGAGGGTGTGCTGCACTACTGGAGTGTTTGTTTTTGAGGGTGTGCTGCACTATTGGAGTGTCAGTAATTGAGGGTGCGCTGCAATTTTGGAGTGTCAGTAATTGAGGGTGTGGTGCACTATTTCAGTGTCAGTAATTGTGTGTGTGTTGCGCTATTGGAGTGTCAGTAATTGAGGGTGTGCTGTACGATTGGAGTGTCATTAAATGATGTTGTGCTGCACTATTGCAGTGTCAGTAATTGAGGGTGTGCTGCACTATTTGAGTGTCATTAAATGATGTTGTGCTGCACTATTGCAGTGTCAGTAATTGAGGGTGTGCTGCACTATTGGAGTGTCAGTAATTGCGGGTGTGCTGCAATATTGGTGTGTCAGTAATTGAGGGTGTGCTGTACTATTGGAGAGTCAGTAATTGAGGGTGTGTTGCACTATTGGAGTTTCACAAATTTCGGGTTTGGTACACTAATGGATTGTCAGTAATTGAGTGTGTGCTGCACTATTGGAGTGTCAGTAACTGAGGGTGTGCTGCACTATTGGAGTGTCAGTAACTGAGGGTGTGCTGCACTATTGTCCATTCAATAATTGAGGGTGTGCAGCACTACTGGAGTGCGGGTAATTGAGGGTGTGCTGCACAATTCGAGTGACAATAAATGGGGGGTTTGCTGCACTATTGGAGTGTCAGTAATTGAGGGTTTGCTGCACTTTTGGAGTGTCAGTAATTGAGGGTGCGCTGCACTTTTGGAGTGTCAGTAATTGAGCTTGTGCTGCACTATTGGAGTGTCAGTAATTGAGTGTTTGCTGCAATATTGGAGTGTCAGTAATTGAGGGTGAGCTGCACAATTGTAGTGTCAGTTTTTGAGCGTGTGCAGCACCATCGCATTGTAAGTAATTGAGGGTGTGCTGCAATATTGGAGAGTCAGTAATGGAGGGTGTGCTGCACTATTGGAGAGTCAGTAATTGAGTGTGTGTTGCACTATTGGAGTGTCACAAATTGCGGGTTTGGTACACTAATGGAGTGTCAGTAATTGAGTTTGTGCTGCACTATTGGAGTGTCAGTATTTGAGGGTGTGCTGCACTATTGGAGAGTCAGTAATTGAGGGTGTGCTGTACTATTGGAGTGTCAGTAATTGAGGGTGTGTTGCACTATTGGTGTGTCAGTAATTGAGGGTGTGCTGCACTATTGGACTGTCAGTAATTGAGGGTGTGCTGCACTATTGGAGTGTGAGTAATTGAGGATGCGCTGCACTATTGCAGTGTCAGTAATTGAGGGTGCGCCGCACTATTGATGTGTCAGTAATTGAGGGTGTGCTGCACTAATGGAGTGTCAATAATTGAGTGTGTGCTGCACTATTGGAGTGTCAGTAATGCAGGGTATGCTGCACAATTGGAGTATCAGTAATTGAGGGTTTGCTGCAATATTAGTGTGTCAGTAATTGAGCGTTTGCTGCAGTTCTGGTGTCTCAGTAATTGAGGGTGTGCTGCACTATTGGAGTGTCAGTAATGGAGGGTGTGCTGCACAAATGGAGTGTCAGTAATTGAGGGTTTGCTGCAATATTGCTGTGTCAGTAATTGAGCGTTTGCTGCACTTCTGGTGACTCAGTAATTGCGGGTGTGCTACACTATTGTCCTTTCAATAATTGAGGGTGTGCAGCACTATTGGAGTGTCAGTAATTGAGGGTGTGCTGCACAATTCGAGTGACAGTAATTGAGGGTGAGTGCACTATTGAAGTGTCAGTAATTGAGGGTGTGCTGCACTATTGGACTTTCAGTAATTGAGGGTGTGCTCCACCGTTGAAGTCTCAGTAATTGACGGTGTGCTGCACTATTGGAGTTACAGTAATTGAGGGTGTGCTGCACTATTGGAGTGTCAATAATTGAGTGTGCGCTGCACTATTGGAGTGTCAGTAATGGAGGGTGTGCTGCACAATTGGAGTGTCAGTAATTGAGGGTTTGCTGCAATATTGGTGTGTCAGTAATTGAGCGTTTGCTGCACTTTTGGTGTCTCAGTAATTGAGGGTGTAATGCACTAATGTCCATTCAATAATTGAGGGTGTGCAGCACTACTGGAGTGCCAGTAATTGAGGGTATGCTGCACAATTCGAGTGACAATAATTGGGGGTTTGCTGCACTATTGGAGTGTCAGTAATTGAGGGTTTGCTGCACTTTTGGTGTGTCAGTAATTGAGGGTGCGCTGCACTTTTAGAGTCTCAGTAATTGAGCTTGTGCTGCACTATTGGAGTGTCAGTAATTGAGTGTTTGCTGCAATATTGGAGTGTCAGGAATTGAGGGTGTGCTGCACAATTGGAGTGTCAGTAATTGAGTGTTTGCTGCAATATTGGAGTGTCAGTAATTGAGGGTGAGCTGCACAATTGGAGTGTCAGTTTTTGAGCGTGTGCAGCACCATTGCATTGTAAGAAATTGAGGGTGTGCTGCAATATTGGAGAGTCAGTAATGGAGGGTGTGCTGCACTATTGGTGTGTCAGTAATTGAGGCTGTGCTGCACTATTGGAGTGTCACAAATTGCGGGTAAGGTACACTGATGGAGTGTCGGTAATTGAGTGTGAGCTGCACTATTGGAGTGTCAGTAGTTGAGGGTGTGCTGCACTACTGGAGTGTTTGTTTTTGAGGGTGTGCTGCACTATTGGAGTGTCAGTAATTGAGGGTGCGCTGCAATTTTGGAGTGTCAGTAATTGAGGGTGTGGTGCACTATTTCAGTGTCAGTAATTGTGTGTGTGTTGTGCTATTGGAGTGTCAGTAATTGAGGGTGTGCTGTACGATGGGAGTGTCATTAAATGATGTTGTGCTGCACTATTCAGTGTCAGTAATTGAGGGTGTGCTGCACTATTGGAGTGTCAGTAATTGCGGGTGTGCTGCAATGTTGGTGTGTCAGTAATTGAGGGTGTGCTGTACTATTGGAGAGTCAGTAATTGAGGGTGTGTTGCACTATTGGAGTTTCACAAATTTCGGGTTTGGTACACTAATGGATTGTCAGTAATTGAGTGTGTGCTGCACTATTGGAGTGTCAGTAATTGAGGGTGTGCTGCACTATTGGAGAGTCAGTAATTGAGGGTGTGCTGTACTATTGGAGTGTCAGTAATTGAAAGTGTGCTGCACTATTGGTGTGTCAGTAATTGTGGGTGCGCTGCACTATTGAAGTGTCAGTAATGGAGGGTGTGCTGCCAATTGGAGTGTCAGTAATTGAGGGTTTGCTGCAATATTGGTGTGTCAGTTATTGAGCGTTTGCTGCACTTCTGGTGTCTCAGTAATTGAGGGTGAAATGCACTATTGTCCATTCAATAATTGAGGGTGTGCAGCACTACTGGAGTGCGGGTAATTGAGGGTGTGCTGCACAATTCGAGTGACAATAAATGGGGGGTTTGCTGCACTATTGGAGTGTCAGTAATTGAGGGTTTGCTGCACTTTTGGAGTGTCAGTAATTGAGGGTGCGCTGCACTTTTGGAGTGTCAGTAATTGAGCTTGTGCTGCACTATTGGAGTCTCAGTAATTGAGTGTTTGCTGCAATATTGGAGTGTCAGTAATTGAGGGTGAGCTGCACAATTGGAGTGTCAGTAATTGAGTGTTTGCTGCAATATTGGAGTGTCAGTAATTGAGGGTGAGCTGCACAATTGGAGTGTCAGTTTTTGAGCGTGTGCAGCACCATTGCATTGTAAGTAATTGAGGGTGTGCTGCAATATTGGAGAGTCAGTAATGGAGGGTGTGCTGCACTATTGGAGTGTCAGTAATTGAGGGTGTGCTGCACTATTGGAGTGTCACAAATTACGGGTAAGGTACACTGATGGAGTGTCGGTAATTGAGTGTGAGCTGCACTATTGGAGTGTCAGTAGTTGAGGGTGTGCTGCACTACTGGAGTGTTTGTTTTTGAGGGTGTGCTGCACTATTGGAGTGTCAGTAATTGAGGGTGCGCTGCAATTTTGGAGTGTCAGTAATTGAGGGTGTGGTGCACTATTTCAGTGTCAGTAATTGTGTGTGTGTTGCGCTATTGGAGTGTCAGTAATTGAGGATGTGCTGTACGATTGGAGTGTCATTAAATGATGTTGTGCTGCACTATTGCAGTGTCAGTAATTGAGGGTGTGCTGCACTATTTGACTGTCATTAAATGATGTTGTGCTGCACTATTGCAGTGTCAGTAATTGAGGGTGTGCTGCACTATTGGAGTGTCAGTAATTGCGGGTGTGCTGCAATATTGGTGTGTCAGTAATTGAGGGTGTGCTGTACTATTGGAGAGTCAGTAATTGAGGGTGTGTTGCACTATTGGAGTTTCACAAATTTCGGGTTTGGTACACTAATGGATTGTCAGTAATTGAGTGTGTGCTGCACTATTGGAGTGTCAGTAATTGAGGGTGTGCTGCACTATTGGAGAGTCAGTAATTGAGGGTGTGCTGTACTATTGGAGTGTCAGTAATTGAAAGTGTGCTGCACTATTGGTGTGTCAGTAATTGTGGGTGCGCTGCACTATTGAAGTGTCAGTAATTGAGGGTGTGCTGCACTATTGGAGTGTCAGTAATTGAGGGTGTGCTGCACTATTGGAGTGTCAATAATTGAGTGTGCGCTGCACTATTTGAGTGTCAGTAAGGGAGGGTGTGCTGCCAATTGGAGTGTCAGTAATTGAGGGTTTCCTGCAATATTGGTGTGTCAGTTATTGAGCGTTTGCTGCACTTCTGGTGTCTCAGTAATTGAGGGTGAAATGCACTATTGTCCATTCAATAATTGAGGGTGTGCAGCACTACTGGAGTGCGGGTAATTGAGGGTGTGCTGCACAATTCGAGTGACAATAAATGGGGGGTTTGCTGCACTATTGGAGTGTCAGTAATTGAGGGTTTGCTGCACTTTTGGAGTGTCAGTAATTGAGGGTGCGCTGCACTTTTGGAGTGTCAGTAATTGAGCTTGTGCTGCACTGTTGGAGTGTCAGTAATTGAGTGTTTGCTGCAATATTGGAGTGTCAGTAATTGAGGGTGAGCTGCACAATTGGATTGTCAGTTTTTGAGCGTGTGCAGCACCATTGCATTGTAAGTAATTGAGGGTGTGCTGCAATATTGGAGAGTCAGTAAGGAGGTTGTGCTGCACTATTGGAGTGTCAGTAATTGAGGGTGTGCTGCACTATTGGAGAGTCAGTAATTGAGGGTGTGTTGCACTATTGGAGAGTCACAAATTGCGGGTTTGGTACACTAATGGAGTGTCAGTAATGGGGTTTGTGCTGCACTATTGGAGTGTCAGTATTTGAGGGTGTGCTGCACTATTGGAGAGTCAGTAATTGAGGGTGTGCTGTACCATTGGAGTGTCAGTAATTGAGGCTGTGTTGCACTATTGGTGTGTCAGTAATTGAGGGTGTGCTGCACTATTGGACTGTCAGTAATTGAGTGTGTGCTGCACTATTGGAGTGTCAGTAATTGAGGGTGTGCTGCACTATTGGAGAGTCAGTAATTGAGGGTGTGCTGTACTATTGGAGTGTCAGTAATTGAAAGTGTGCTGCACTATTGGTGTGTCAGCAATTGAGGTTGCGCTGCACTACTGAAGTGTCAGTAATTGAGGGTGTGCTGCACTATTGGACTGTCAGTAATTGAGGGTGTGCTGCACCGTTGGAGTCTCAGTAATTGACGGTGTGCTGCACTATTGGAGTTTCAGTAATTGATGGTGTGCTGCACTATTGGAGTGTCAATAATTGAGTGTGCGCTGCACTATTTGAGTGTCAGTAATGGAGTGTGTGCTGCACAATTGGAGTGTCAGTAATTGAGGGTTTGCTGCACTTAGGGTGTCTCAGTAATTGAGGTTGTAATGCACTATTGTCCATTCAATAATTGAGGGTGTGCAGCACTACTGGATTGCCAGTAATTGAGGGTGTGCTGCACAATTCGAGTGAAAATAATTGGGGGTTTGCTGCACTATTGGAGTGTCAGTAATTGAGGGTTTGCTGCACTTTTGGAGTGTCAGTATTTGAGTGTTTGCTGCAATATTGGAGTGTCAGTAATTGAGGGTGAGCTGCACAATTGGAGTGTAAGTTTTTGAGCGTGTGCTGCACTATTGGAGTTTCAGTAATTGAGGGTGTGCTGCACTAGTGGAGTGTCAGTACTTGGGTGTGTGCTACACTATTGGAGTGTCAGTAATTGAGTGTGTGCTGCACTATTGGAGTGTCAGTAATTGAGGCTGTGCTGCACTATTCGAGTGTCCGTAATTGAGGGTGTTCTACACTATTGGAGTTTCAGTAACTGAGGGTGTGTTGCACTATTGGAGTGTCAGTAATTGAGGGTGTGCTGCACTATTGAAGTGTCAGTAATTGAGGGTGTGCTGCACTATTGGAGTGTCAGTAATTGAGGGTGTGTTGCACTGTTGGAGTGTCGGAAATTGAGGGTGTGCTCTACAATTGGAGTGTCAGGAATTGAGGGTGCGCTGCACTATTGGTGTGTCCGTAATTCAGGCTGTGCTGCAGTATTGTAGTGTCAGTAATTGAGGGTGAGCAGCACTATTGGAGTGTAAGTATTTGAATGCGTGCTGCACTATTGGAGTGTCACTAATTGAGGGTAAGCTGCACTACTGGAGTGTCAATAATTGAGGGTGTGCTGCACTATTGGAGTGTCAGTAATTGAGGGTGTGCTGCACTGTTGGTGTGTCAGTAATTGAGGTTGTGCTGCACTTTTGGAGTGTCAGTAATTGAGGGTGTGCAGCTCTATTTGAGTATGAGTAATTGAGTGTGTGCTGCACTATTGGAGAGCCAGTAATTGAGGGTTTGCATCACAATTGGAGTGTCAGTAATTGAGTGTGTGCTGCACTATTGGAGAGTCAGTAATTGAGGGTGTGCTGCACTATTGGAGTGTCAGTAATTGAGGGTGTGCTGCACTCTTGGTGAATATGTGATTGAGGGTGTGCTGCAATATTGGAGTGTCAGAAATTGAGGATGTGCTGCACTGTTGGTGTGTCAGTAATTGAGGGTGTGCTGCATTATTGGAGTGTCAATAATTGAGGGTGTGCTGCACTATTGGAGTGTCAGTAATTGAGTGTGTGCTGCACTATTGGAGTGTCAGTAATTGAGGGGGAGCTGCAATATTGGAGTTTCAGCAATTGATGGTGAGCTGCACAATTGGAGTGTCAGTAATTGCGGGTGTGCTACACTTTTGGAGTGTCAGTAATTGAGGGTGTGCTGCACTATTGGAGTGTCAGTAATTTTGGGTGTGCTACACTATTGGAGTCTCAGTAATTGAGTGTGTGCTGCACTATTGGAGCGTCAGTAATTGAGGGTGTGCTGCAATATTGGAGTGTCAATAATTGAGGGTGTGCTGCACTATTGGAGTGTCAGTAATTGAGTGTGTGCTGCACTATTGGAGTGTCAGTAATTGAGGGGGAGCTGCAATATTGGAGTTTCAGCAATTGATGGTAAGCTGCACAATTGGAGTGTCAGTAATTGCGGGTGTGCTACACTTTTGGAGTGTCAGTAATTGAGGGTGTGCTGCACTATTGGAGTGTCAGTAATTTTGGGTGTGCTACACTATTGGAGTCTCAGTAATTGAGTGTGTGCTGCGCTATTGGAGCGTCAGTAATTGAGGGTGTGCTGCAATATTGGAGTGTCAGTAATTGAGGGTGTGCTACACTATTGGAGTGTCAGTAATTGAGTGTGTGCTGCACTAGTGGAGTCTCATAACTTGAGAGTGTGCTACACTATTGGAGTGTCAGTAATTGAGTTTGTTCTGCACTATTGGAGTGTCAGTAATTGAGGGTGTACTGCACTATTGGAGTGTCCGTAATTGAGGGTGTGCTGCACTATTGGCGTGTCAGTAATTGAGGGTGTGTTGCACTATTGGAGTGTCAGTAATTGACGGCGTGTTGCACTATTGGAGTGTCAGTAATTGAGAGTGTGCTGCACTAAAAGAGTGTCAGTAATTGAGGGTGCGCTGCACTATTGGAGTGTCAGTAATTCAGGGTGTGCTACACTATTGGAGTGTCAGTAATTGAGGGTGTGCTGCACTATTGGAGTGTCAGTTAATGAGCGTGTGCAGCACTATTGGAGTGTCAGTAATTGAGGGTGTGCTTCACAATTGGTGTGTCAGTAATTGAGGGTGTGCTGCACTATTGGTGTGTCACTAATTGAGGGTGTGCCGCACTATTGTAGTGTCAGTAATTGAGGATGTGCTGCACTGTTGGAGTGTCAGTAATTGAGGGTGTGCTGCACTATTGGAGTGTCAGTAATTGAGTGTGTGCTGCACTGTTGGAGTGTCAGTAATTGAGGGTGTGCTGCATTATTGGAGTGTCAGTAATTGAGGGTGCGCTGCACTATTGGAGTGTCAGTAATTGAGGATCTGCTGCACTTTTGGTGTGTCAGTATTAAAGGGTGCGCTGCACTATTGGAGTGTCAGTATTTGAGGGTGTGCTGCGTCCGTAATTGAGGGTGTGCTGCACTATTGGCGTGTCAGTAATTGAGGGTGTGTTGCACTATTGGAGTGTCAGTAATTGACGGCGTGTTGCACTATTGGAGTGTCAGTAATTGAGAGTGTGCTGCACTAAAAGAGTGTCAGTAATTGAGGGTGCGCTGCACTATTGGAGTGTCAGTAATTCAGGGTGTGCTACACTATTGGAGTGTCAGTAATTGAGGGTGTGCTGCACTATTGGAGTGTCAGTAATTGAGGGTGTGCAGCACTATTGGTGTGTCAGTAATTGAGGGTGTGCTTCACAATTGGTGTGTCAGTAATTGAGGGTGTGCTGCACTATTGGTGTGTCACTAATTGAGGGTGTGCCGCACTATTGTAGTGTCAGTAATTGAGGATGTGCTGCACTGTTGGAGTGTCAGTAATTGAGGGTGTGCTGCACTATTGGAGTGTCAGTAATTGAGTGTGTGCTGCACTGTTGGAGTGTCAGTAATTGAGGGTGTGCTGCATTATTGGAGTGTCAGTAATTGAGGGTGCGCTGCACTATTGGAGTGTCAGTAATTGAGGATCTGCTGCACTTTTGGTGTGTCAGTATTAAAGGGTGCGCTGCACTATTGGAGTGTCAGTATTTGAGGGTGTGCTGCGTCAGTAAATGAGGGTGAGCTGCACTATTGGAGTGTCAGTATTTGAGGGGGCGCTGCACTATTAGAGTGTCAGTATTTGAGGGCGTGCTGCACTATTGGAGTGTCAGTAATTGAGGGTGAACTGCACTATTGGAGTGTCAGTAATTGAGGGTGTGCTGCACTATTGGAGTGTCAGAAATTGAGGGTGAGCTGCACTATTGGAGTGTCAGTAATTGAGGGTGTGCTACACTTTTGGAGTGTCCGTAATTGAGGATGTGCTGCACTATTGGAGTGTCAGTTATTTTGGGGTGTGCTGCACTATTGGAGTGCCCGTAATTGAGGTTGTGCTACACTATTGGAGTGTCAGTAATTGAGTGTGTGCTGCACTATTGGAGCGTCAGTAATTGAGGGTGTGCTGCAATATTGGAGTGTCAGTAATTGAGTGCGTGCTGCACTATTGGAGTTTCAGTAATTGAGGGTGTGCTGCACTAGTGGTGTGTCAGTACTTTGTTGTGTGCTACACTATTGGAGTTTCAGTCATTGAGTGTGTGCTGCACTATTGGAGTGTCAGTAATTGAGGGTGTGCTGCACTATTGGAGTGTCCGTAATTGAGGGTGTGCTACACTATTGGAGTTTCAGTAATTGAGGGTGTGTTGCACTATTGGAGTGTCAGTAATTGAGGGTGTGTTGCACTATTGGAGTGTCGGTAATTGAAGGTGTGCTGCACTATTGGATTGTCAGGAATTGATTGTGCGCTGCACTATTGGAGTGTCTGTAATTCAGGGTGTGCTGCAGTATTGTAGTGTCAGTAATTGAGGGTGAGCAGCAGTATTGGAGTGTCAGTATTTGAATGCGTGCTTTACTATTGGAGTGTCACTAATTGAGGGTGAGCTGCACTATTGGAGTTTCAATAATTGAGGGTGTGCTGCACTATTGGAATGTCAGTAATTGAGGGTGTGCTGCCCTATTGGTGTGTCAGTAATTGAGGGTGTGCTGCACTATTTGAGAGCCAGTAATTGAGGGTTTGCTTCACTTTTGGAGTGTCAGTAATTGAGTGTTTGCTGCACTATTGGAGTGTCAGTAATTGAGGGTGTGCTGCACTATAGGAGTGTTCGTAATTGAGGGTGTGCTGCACTATTGGAGTGTCAGTAATTGAGTGTGTGCTGCACTATTGGAGTGTCTGTAATTGAGGGTGTGCTGCACTATTGGAGTGTCAGTAATTGAGGGTTTGCTTCACAATTGGAGTATCAGTAACTGAGTGTGTGCTGCACTATTGGAGAGTCAGTAATTGAGGGTGTGCTGCACTATTGGAGTGTCAGTAATTGAGGGTGTGCTGCACTCTTGGTGAATATGTGATTGAGGGTGTGCTGCACTATTGGAGTGTCAGTAATTGATGATGTGCTGCACTGTTGGTGTGTCAGTAATTGAGGGTGAGCTGCATTATTGGAGTGTCAATAATTGAGGGTGTGCTGCACTATTGGAGTGTCAGTAATTGAGTGTGTGCTGCACTATTGGAGTGTCAGTAATTGGGGTTGTGCTGCACTATTGGAGTGTCAGAAATTGAGGGGGAGCTGCAATATTGGAGTTTCAGCAATTGATGGTGAGCTGCACAATTGGAGTGTCAGTAATTGCGGGTGTGCTACACTTTTGGAGTGTCACTAATTGAGGGTGTGCTGCACTATTGGGGTGTCAGTAATTTTATGTGTGCTACACTATTGGAGTCTCAGTAATTGAGTGTGTGCTGCACTATTGGAGCGTCAGTAATTGAGGGTGTGCTGCAATATTGGAGTATCAGTAATTGAGGGTGTGCTACACTATTGGAGTGTCAGTAATTGAGTGTGTGCTGCACTAGTGGAGTGTCAGTAATTGAATTTGTGCTGCACTATTGGAGTGCCAGTAATTGAGGGTGTACTGCACTATTGGAGTGTCAGTAATTGAGGGTGTGTTGCACTATTGGAGTGTCAGTAAATGACGGCGTGTTGCACTAATGGAGTGTCAGTAATTGAGAGTGTGCTGCACTAAAAGAGTGTCAGTAATTGAGGGTGCGCTGCACTATTGGCGTGTCAGTAATTCAGGGTGTGCTACACTATTGGAGTGTCAGTAATTGAGGGTGTGCTGCACTATTGGAGTGTCAGTAATTGAGGGTGTGCAGCACTATTGGAGTGTCAGTAATTGAAGGTGTGCTTCACAATTGGTGTGTCAGTAATTGAGGGTGTGCTGCACTATTGGTGTGTCACTAATTGAGGGTGTGCCGCACTATTGTAGTGTCAGTAATTGAGTGTGTGCTGCACTGTTGGAGTGTCAGTAATTGAGGGTGTGCTGCATTATTGGAGTGTCAGTAATTGAGGGTGCGCAGCACTATTGGAGTGTCAGTATTTGAGGGCGTGCTGCGTCAGTAAATGAGGGTAAGCTGCACTATTGGAGTGTCAGTATTTGAGGGCGCGCTGCACTATTAGAGTGTCAGTATTTGAGGGCGTGCTGCACTATTGGAGTGTCAGTAATTGAGGGTGAGCTGCCCTATTGGAGTGTCAGTAATTGAGGGTGTGCTGCACTATTGGAGTGTCAGTAATTGAGGGTGTGCTGCACTATTGGAGTGTCCGTAATTGAGGGTGTGCTACACTATTGGAGTTTCAGTAATTGAGGGTGTGTTGCACTATTGGAGTGTCAGTATTTGAGTGTGTGTTGCACTATTGGAGTGTCGGTAATTGAAGGTGTGCTGCACTATTGGATTGTCAGGAATTGATTGTGCGCTGCACTATTGGAGTGTCTGTAATTCAGGGTGTGCTGCAGTATTGTAGTGTCAGTAATTGAGGGTGAGCAGCAGTATTGGAGTGTCAGTATTTGAATGCGTGCTGCACTTTTGGAGTGTCACTAATTGAGGGTGAGCTGCACTATTGGAGTTTCAATAGTTGAGGGTGTGCTGCACTATTGGAATGTCAGTAATTGAGGATGTGCTGCCCTATTGGTGTGTCAGTAATTGAGGGTGTGCTGCACTATTTTAGAGTCAGTAATTGAGGGTTTGCTTCACTTTTGGAGTGTCAGTAATTGAGTGTGTGCTGCACTATTGGAGTGTCAGTAATTGAGGGTGTGCTGCACTATTGGAGTGTCTGTAATTGAGGGTGTGCTGCACTATTGGAGTGTCAGTAATTGAGTTTGTGCTTCACTATTGGGGTGTCAGTAATTGAGTGTGTGCTGCACTATTGGTGTGTAACTAATTGAGGGTGTGCTGCACTATTGGAGCGTCAGTAATTGAGGGTGTGCTGCACTCTTGGTGAATATGTGATTGAGGGTGTGCTGCACTATTGGAGTGTCAGTAATTGAGGATGTGCTGCACTGTTGGTGTGTCAGTAATTGAGGGTTTGCTGCATTATTGGAGTGTCAGTATTGAGGGTGTGCTGCACTATTGGAGAGTCAGTATTTGAGGATGTGCTGTGTCAGTAATTGAGGGTGAGCTGCACTATTGGAGGGTCTGTATTTGAGGGTGCGCTGCAGTATTGGAGTGTCAGTAATTGGGGGTGTGCTGCACTATTGGAGTGTCAGTAATTGACGGTCAGCTGCACTATTATAGTGTCAGTAATTGCGGGTGTGCTGCACTATTGGAGCGTCAGTAATTGAGGGTGTGCAGCAATATTGGAGTGTCAGTAATTGAGGGTGTGCTACACTATTGGAGTGTCAGTAATTGAGTGTGTGCTGCACTAGTGGAGTGTCAGCACTTGAGGGTGTGCTACACTATTGGAGTGTCAGTAATTGAGTTTGTGCTGCACTATTGGAGTGTCAGTAATTGAGTGTGTGCTGCACTATTGGAGTGTCCGTAATTGAGGGTGTGCTGCACTATTGGAGCGTCAGTAATTGAGGGTGTGTTGCACTATTGGAGTGTCAGTTACTGACGGCGTGTTGCACTATTGGAGTTTCAGTAATTGAGAGTGTGCTGCACTAAAGGAGTGTCAGTAATTTTGGGTGCGCTGCACTATTGGAGTGTGAGTAATTCAGGGTGTGCTGCAGTATTGTAGTGTCAGTAATTGAGGGTGAGCAGCACTATTGGTGTGTCTGCATTTGAATGCGTGCTGCACTATTGGAGTGTCAGTAATTGAGAGTGAGCTGCACTATTGGAGTGTCAGTAATTGAGGGTGTGCTGCAATATTGGAGTGTGAGTAATTGAGGGTGTGCTGCAATATTGGAGTGTCAGTAATTGACGGTGTGCTGCACTATTGGAGTGTCAGTAATTGAGGGTGTGCTGCAATATTGGAGTGTCAGTCATTGAGGGTGAGCTGCACTATTAGAGTGTCAGTAATTTTGGGTGTGCTGCATATTGCAGTGTCAGTAACTGAGGGTGTGCTGCACTATTGGAGTGTCAGTAATTGAGGGTGTGCTGCAATATTGGTGTGTCAGTAATTGAGGATGTGCTGCACTATTGTAGTGTCCGAAATTGAGGGTATGCTGCACTATTGGAGTGCCCGTAATTGAGGGTGTGCTACACTATTGGAGTGTCAGTAATTGAGTGTGTGCTGCAATATTGGAATGTCAGTAATTGAGGGTGTGCTACACTATTGGAGTGTCAGTAATTGAGTGTGTGCTGCACTATTGGAGTGTCAGTAATTGAGGGTGTGCTGCACTAGTGGAGTGTCAGTACTTGAGTGTGTGCTACTCCATTGGAGTGCCAGTAATTGAGTGTGTGCTGCACTATTGGAGTGTCCGTAATTGAGGGTGTGCTGCACTATTGGAGTGTCAGTAATTGAGGGTTTGCTACTCTATTGGAGTGTGAGTAATTGAGTGTGTGCTGCACTATTGGAGAGTCAGTAATTGAGGGTTTGCTTCACTATTGGAGTGTCAGTAATTGAGTGTGTGCTGCACTATTGGAGTGTCAGTAATTGAGGGTGTGCTGCACTATTGGAGTGTCAGTAATTGAGGGTGTGCTGCACTATTGGAGTGTCTGTAATTGAGTTTGTGCTTCACTATTGGGGTGTCAGTAATTGAGTGTGTGCTGCACTATTGGTGTGTAACTTTTTGAGGGTGTGCTGCACTATTGGAGTGTCTGTAATTGAGGGTGTGCTGCACTCTTGGTGAATTTGTGATTGAGGGTGTGCTGCACTATTGGAGTGTCAGTAATTGAGGGTGTGCTGCACTATTGTAGTGTCAGTAATTGAGGATGTGCTGCACTGTTGGAGTGTCAGTAATTGAGGGTGAGCTGCACTATTGGAGGGTCTGAATTTGAGGGAGCGCTGCACTATTGGAGTGTCTGTAATTGAGGGTGTGCTGCACTCTTGGTGAATTTGTGATTGAGGGTGTGCTGCACTATTGGAGTGTCAGTAATTGGGGGTGTGCTGCATTCTTGGAGTGTGAGTAAATGAGGGTATGTTGCACTATAGGAGTGTCGGTAATTGAGGGTGTGCTGCACTATTGGAGTGTCAGTAATTGAGGGTTTGCTACTCTATTGGAGTGTGAGTAATTGAGTGTGTGCTGCACTATTGGAGAGTCAGTAATTGAGGGTTTGCTTCACTATTGGAGTGTCAGTAATTGAGGGTGTGCTGCACTATTGGAGTGTCTGTAATTGAGGGTGTGCTGCACTATTGATGTGTAACTTTTTGAGGGAGTGCTGCACTATTGGAGTGTCTGTAATTGAGGGTGTGCTGCACTATTGGAGTGTCAGTAATTGAGGATGTGCTGCACTGTTGGTGTGTCATTAATTGAGGGTGAGCTGCATTATTGGAGTGTCAATAATTGAGGGTGTGCTGCACTATTGGAGTGTCAGTAATTGAGTGTGTGCTGCACTATTGGAGTGTCAGTAATTGGGGTTGTGCTGCACTATTGGAGTGTCAGAAATTGAGGGGGAGCTGCAATATTGGAGTTTCAGCAATTGATGGTGAGCTGCACAATTGGAGTGTCAGTAATTGCGGGTGTGCTACACTTTTGGAGTGTCAGTAATTGAGGGTGTGCTGCACTATTGGAGTGTCAGTAATTTTGGGTGTGCTACACTATTGGAGTCTCAGTAATTGAGTGTGTGCTGCACTATTGGAGCGTCAGTAATTGAGGGTGTGCTGGAATATTGGTGTGTCAGTAATTGAGGGTGTGCTACACTATTGGAGTGTCAGTAATTGAGTGTGTGCTGCACTGGTGGAGTGTCAGTAATTGAGTTTGTGCTGCACTATTGGAGTGTCAGTAATTGAGGGTGTACTGCACTATTGGAGTGTCCGTAATTGAGGGTGTGCTGCACTATTGGAGTGTCAGTAATTGAGGGTGTGTTGCACTATTGGAGTGTCAGAAAATGACGGCGTGTTGCACTAATGGAGTGTCAGTAATTGAGAGTGTGCTGCACTAAAAGGGTGTCAGTAATTGAGGGTGCGCTGCACTATTGGAGTGTCAGTAATTCAGGGTGTGCTACACTATTGGAGTGTCAGTAATTGAGGGTGTGCTGCACTATTGGAGTGTCAGTAATTGAGGGTGTGCAGCACTATTGGAGTGTCAGTAATTGATGGTGTGCTTCACAATTGGTGTGTCAGTAATTGAGGGTGTGCTGCACTATTGGTGCGTCACTAATTGAGGGTGTGCCGCACTATTGTAGTGTCAGTAATTGAGGATGTGCTGCACTGTTGGATTGTCAATAATTGAGGGTGTGCTGCACTATTGGAGTGTCAGTAATTGAGTGTGTGCTGCACTGTTGGAGTGTCAGTAATTGAGGGTGTGCTGCATTATTGGAGTGTCAGTAATTGAGGGTGCGCTGCACTATTGGAGTGTCAGTAATTGAGGATCTGCTGCACTTTTGGTGTGTCAGTATTAAAGGGTGCGCTGCACTATTGGAGTGTCAGTATTTGAGGGTGTGCTGCGTCAGTAAATGAGGGTGAGCTGCACTATTGGAGTGTCAGTATTTGAGGGGGCGCTGCACTATTAGAGTGTCAGTATTTGAGGGCGTGCTGCACTATTGGAGTGTCAGTAATTGAGGGTGTGCTGCACTATTGGAGTGTCAGTAATTGAGGGTGTGCTGCACTATTGGAGTGTCCGTAATTGAGGGTGTGCTACACTATTGGAGTTTCAGTAATTGAGGGTGTGTTGCACTATTGGAGTGTCAGTAATTGAGTGTGTGTTGCACTATTGGAGTGTCGGTAATTGAAGGTGTGCTGCACTATTGGATTGTCAGGAATTGATTGTGCGCTGCACAATTGGAGTGTCTGTAATTCAGGGTGTGCTGCAGTATTGTAGTGTCAGTAATTGAGGGTGAGCAGCAGTATTGGAGTGTCCGTATTTGAATGCGTGCTGCACTATTTGAGTGTCACTAATTGAGGGTGAGCTGCACTATTGGAGTTTCAATAATTGAGGGTGTGCTGCACTATTGGAATGTCAGTAATTGAGGATGTGCTACCCTATTGGTGTGTCAGTAATTGAGGGTGTGCTGCACTATTTGAGAGTCAGTAATTGAGGGTTTGCTTCACTTTTGGAGTGTCAGTAATTGAGTGTTTGCTGCACTATTGGGGTGTCAGTAATTGAGTGTGTGCTGCACTATTGGTGTGTAACTAATTGAGGGTGTGCTGCACTATTGGAGCGTCAGTAATTGAGGGTGTGCTGCACTATAGGAGTGTCCGTAATTGAGGGTGTGCTGCACTATTGGAGTGTCAGTAATTGAGGGTGTGCTGCACTATTGGAGTGTCTGTAATTGAGGGTGTGCTGCACTATTGGAGTGTCAGTAATTGAGTATGTGCTTCACTATTGGGGTGTCAGTAATTGAGTGTGTGCTGCACTATTGGTGTGTAACTAATTGAGGGTGTGCTGCACTATTGGAGCGTCAGTAATTGAGGGTGTGCTGCACTCTTGGTGAATATGTGATTGAGGGTGTGCTGCACTATTGGAGTGTCAGTAATTGAGGATGTGCTGCACTGTTGGTGTGTCAGTAATTGAGGGTGTGCTGCATTATTGGAGTGTCAGTAATTGAGGGTGTGCTGCACTATTGGAGAGTCAGTATTTGAGGATGTGCTGCGTCAGTAATTGAGGGTGAGCTGCACTATTGGAGGGTCTGTATTTGAGGGTGCGCTGCAGTATTGGAGTGTCAGTAATTGGGGGTGTGCTGCACTATTGGAGTGTCAGTAATTGACGGTGAGCTGCACTATTATAGTGTCAATAATTGCGGGTGTGCTACACTTTTGGAGTGTCAGTAATTGAGGGTGTGCTGCACTATTGGAATGTCAGTAATTGAGGGTGTGCTACGCTATTGGAGTCTCAGTAATTGAGTGTGTGCTGCACTATTGGAGCGTCAGTAATTGAGGGTGTGCTGCAATATTGGAGTGTCAATACTTGAGGGTGTGCTACACTATTGGAGTGTCAGTAATTGAGTGTGTGCTGCACTAGTGGAGTGTCAGTACTTGAGGGTGTGCTACACTATTGGAGTGTCAGTAATTGAGTTTGTGCTGCACTATTGGAGTGTCAGTAATTGAGGGTGTGCTGCACTATTGGAGTGTCCGTAATTGATGGTGTGCTGCACTATTGGAGCGTCAGTAATTGAGGGTGTGTTGCACTATTGGAGTGTCAGTTACTGACGGCGTGTTGCACTATTGGAGTTTCAGTAATTGAGAGTGTGCTGCACTAAAGGAGTGTCAGTAATTTTGGGTGCGCTGCACTATTGGAGTGTCAGTAATTCAGGGTGTGCTGCAGTATTGTAGTGTCAGTAATTGAGGGTGAGCAGCACAATTGGTGTGTCTGCATTTGAATGCGTGCTGCACTATTGGAGTGTCAGTAATTGAGAGTGAGCTGCACTATTGGAGTGTCAGTAATTGAGGGTGTGCTGCAATATTGGAGTGTGAGTAATTGAGGGTGTGCTGCAATATTGGAGTGTCAGTAATTGACGGTGTGCTGCACTTTTGGAGTGTCAGTAATTGAGGGTGTGCTGCAATATTGGAGTGTCAGTCATTGAGGGTGAGCTGCACTATTAGAGTGTCAGTAATTTTGGGTGTGCTGCATATTGCAGTGTCAGTAACTGAGGGTGTGCTGCACTATTGGAGTGTCAGTAATTGAGGGTGTGCTGCAATATTGGTGTGTCAGTAATTGAGGATGTGCTGCACTATTGTAGTGTCCGTAATTGAGGGTGTGCTGCACTATTGGAGTGCCCGTAATTGAGGGTGTGCTACACTATTGAAGTGTCAGTAATTGAGTGTGTGCTGCAATATTGGAATGTCAGTAATTGAGGGTGTGCTACACTATTGGAGTGTCAGTAATTGAGTGTGTGCTGCACTATTGGAGTGTCAGTAATTGAGGGTGTGCTGCACTATTGGAGTGTCAGTAATTGAGGGAGAGCAGCAATATTGGATTGTCAGTATTTGAATGCGTGCTGCACTATTGGAGTGTCACTAATTGAGGTTGAGATGCACTATTGGAGTGTCATTAATTGAGGGTGTGCTGCACTATTGGAGTGTCAGTAATTGAGGGTGTGCTGCACTATTGGTGTGTCAGTAATTGAGGGTGTGCTGCACTTTTGGAGTGTCAGTAATTGAGGGTGTGCTGCATTATTGGAGTGTCAGTAATTGAGGGTGTGCTGCACTATTGGAGTGTCAGTAATTGGGGGTTTGCTACTCCATTGGAGTGTGAGTAATTGAGTGTGTGCTGCACTATTGGAGTGTCAGTAATTGAGTTTGTGCTGCACTATTGGTGTGTAACTTTTTGAGGTTGTGCTGCACTATTGGAGTGTCTCTAATTGAGGGTGTACTGCACTCTTGGTGAATTTGTGATTGAGGGTATGCTGCACTATTGGAGTGTCAGCAATTGAGGGTGTGCTGCACTATTGTAGTGTCAGTAATTGAGGATGTGCTGCACTGTTGGAGTGTCAGTAATTGAGGGTGAGCTGCACTATTGGAGGGTCTGTATTTGAGGGTGCGCTGCACTATTGGAGTGTCTGTAATTGAGGGTGTGCTGCACTCTTGGTGAATTTGTGATTGAGGGTGTGCTGCACTATTGGAGTGTGAGTAATTGGGGGTGTGCTGCATTCTTGGAGTGTGAGTAAATGAGGGTATGTTGCACTATTGGAGTGTCGGTAACTGAGGGTGTGCTGCACTATTGGAGTGTCAGTAATTGAGGGTTTGCTACTCTATTGGAGTGTGAGTAATTGAGTGTGTGCTGCACTATTGGAGAGTCAGTAATTGAGGGTTTGCTTCACTATTGGAGTGTCAGTAATTGAGGGTGTGTTGCACTATTGGAGTGTCAGTAATTGAGGGTGTGCTGCACTATTGGAGTGTCTGTAATTGAGTTTGTGCTTCACTATTGGGGTGTCAGTAATTGAGTGTGTGCTGCACTATTGGTGTGTAACTTTTTGAGGGTGTGCTGCACTATTGGAGTGTCTGTAATTGAGGGTGTGCTGCACTATTGATGTGTAACTTTTTAAGGGTGTGCTGCACTATTGGAGTGTCTGTAATTGAGGGTGTGCTGCACTCTAGGTGAATTTGTGATTGAGGGTGTGCTGCACTATTGGAGTGTCAGTAATTGAGGGTTTGCTGCCCTATTGTAGTGTCAGTAATTGAGGATGTGCTGCACTGTTGGAGTGTCAGTAATTGAGGGTGTGCTGCACTATTGGAGTGTCAGTAATTGAGGGTGTGCTGCACTATTGGAGTGTCAGTAATTGCGGGTGTGTTGCACTATTGGAGTGTCAGCAATTGAGGGAGTGTTGCACTATTGGAGTGTCGGTAATTGAGGGTGTGCTGCACTATTGGGGTGTCAGGAATTTTGGGTGCGCTGCACTATTGGAGTGTCAGTAATTCAGGGTGTGCTGCAGTATTGTAGTGTCAGTAATTGAGGGTGAGCAGCAATATTGGAGTGTCAGTATTTGAATGCGTGCTGCACTATTGGAGTGTCACTAATTGAGGTAAAGATGCACTATTGGAGTGTCATTAATTGAGGGTGTGCTGCACTATTGGAGTGTCAGTAATTGAGGGTGTGCTGCACTATTGGTGTGTCAGTAATTGAGGGTGTGCTGCACTTTTGGAGTGTCAGTAATTGAGGGTGTGCTGCATTATTTGAGTGTCAGTAATTGAGGGTGTGCTGCACTATTGGAGTGTCAGTAATTGAGGGTTTGCTACTCCATTGGAGTGTGAGTAATTGAGTGTGTGCTGCACTATTGGAGAGTCAGTATTTGAGGGTTTGCTTCACTATTGGAGTGTCAGTAATTGAGTTTGTGCTGCACTATTGGTGTGTAACTTTTTGAGGGTGTGCTGCACTATTGGAGTGTCTGTAATTGAGGGTGTGCTGCACTCTTGGTGAATTTGTGATTGAGGGTGTGCTGCACTATTGGAGTGTCAGTAATTGAGGGTGTGCTGCACTATTGTAGTGTCAGTAATTGAGGATGTGCTGCACTGTTGGAGCGGCAGTAATTGAGGGTGTGCTGCACTATTGGAGTGTCAGTAATTGAGGGTGTGCTGCACTATTGGAGTGTCAGTAATTGAGGGTGTGCTGCACTATTGGAGTGTCAGTAATTGACGGTGAGCTGCACTATTGGAGTGTCTCTAATTGAGGGTGTTCTGCACTATTGGAGTGTCAGTAATTGAGGGTGTGCTGCACTTTTGCAGTGTCAGTAATTGAGGGTGTGCTGCATTATTGGAGTGTCAGTAATTGAGTGTGTGCTGCACTATTGGAGAGTCAGTAATTGAGGGTTTGTTTCACTATTGGAGTGTCAGTAATTGAGTGTGTGCTGCACTATTGGAGTGTCAGTAATTGAGGGTGTGCTGCACTATTGGAGTGTCAGTAATTGAGGGTGTGCTGCACTATTGGAGTGTCTGTAATTGAGTTTGTGCTTCACTATTGGGGTGTCAGTAATTGAGTGTGTGCTGCACTATTGGTGTGTAACTTTTTGAGGGTGTGCTGCACTATTGGAGTGTCTGTAATTGAGGGTGTGCTGCACTCTTGGTGAATTTGTGATTGAGGGTGTGCTGCACTATTGGAGTGTCAGTAATTGAGGGTTTGCTGCCCTATTGTTGTGTCAGTAATTGAGGATGTGCTGCACTGTTGGAGTGTCAGTAATTGAGGGTGTGCTGCACTATTGGAGTGTCAGTTATTGACGGTGTGCTGCACTATTGGAGTGTCAGTAATTGATGGTGTGTTGCACTATTGAAGTGTCAGTAATTGGGGGTGTGTTGCACTATTGGAGTGTCAGTAATTGAGGGTGTGCTGCACTATTGGAGTGTCTGTAATTGAGTTTGTGCTTCACTATTGGGGTGTCAGTAATTGAGTGTGTGCTGCACTATTGGTGTGTAACTTTTTGAGGGTGTGCTGCACTATTGGAGTGTCTGTAATTGAGGGTGTGCTGCACTCTTGGTGAATTTGTGATTGAGGGTGTGCTGCACTACTGGAGTATCAGTAATTGAGAGTTTGCTGCCCTATTGTAGTGTCAGTAATTGAGGATGTGCTGCACTGTTGGAGTGTCAGTAATTGAGGGTGTGCTGAACTATTGGAGTGTCAGTAATTGAGGGTGTTTTGCACTATTGGAGTGTCAGTAATTGAGGGTGTGTTGCACTATTGGAGTGTCGGTAATTGAGGGTGTGCTGCACTATTGGAGTGTCAGGAATTGAGGGTGCGCTGCACTCTTGGAGTGTCAGTAACTCAGGGTGTGCTGCAGTATTGTAGTGTCAGTAATTGAGGGTGAGCAGCAATATTGGAGTGTCAGTATTTGAATGCGTGCTGCACTATTGGAGTGTCACTAATTGAGGTTGAGCTGCATTATTGGAGTGTCATTAATTGAGGGTGTGCTGCACTATTGGAGTGTCAGTATTTGAGGGTGTGCTGCACTATTGGTGTGTCAGTAAATGAGGGTGTGCTGCACTTTTGGAGTGTCAGTAATTGAGGGTGTGCTGCATTATTGGAGTGTCAGTAATTGAGGGTGTGCTGCACTATTGGAGTGTCAGTATTTGGGGGTTTGCTACTCTATTGGAGTGTGAGTAATTGAGTGTGTGCTGCACTATTGGAGAGTCAGTAATTGCGGGTTTGCTTCACTATTGGAGTGTCAGTAATCGAGTGTGTGCTGCACTATTGGAGTGTCAGTAATTGAGGGTGTGCTGCACTATTGGAGTGTCAGTAATTGAGGGTGTGCTGCACTATTGGAGTGTCTGTAATTGAGTTTGTGCGTCACTATTGGGGTGTCAGTAATTGCGTGTGTGCTGCACTATTGGTGTGTAACTTTTTGAGGGTGTGCTGCACTATTGGAGTGTCTGTAATTGAGGGTGTGCTGCACTCTTGGTGAATTTGTGATTGAGGGTGTGCTGCACTTTGGAGTGTCAGTAATTGAGGGTGTGCTGCACTATTGCAGTGGCAGTAATTGAGGATGTGCTGCATTTTGGAGCGTCAGTAAATGAGGGTGTGCTGCACTATTGGAGTGTCAGTAATTGACGGTGAGCTGCACTATTGGTGTGTGACTAATTGAGGGTGTTCTGCACTATTGGAGAGTCAGTATTTGAGGGTGTGCTGCACTTTTGGATTGTCAGTAATTGAGGGTGTGCTGCATTATTGGAGTGTCAGTAATTGAGGGTGTGCTGCACTATTGGAGTGTCAGTAATTGAGGGTTTGCTACTGTATTGGAGTGTGAGTAATTGAGTTTGTGCTGCACTATTGGAGAGTCAGTAATTGAGGGTTTGCTTCACTATTGGAGTGTCAGTCATTGAGCGTGTGCTGCACTATTGGAGTGTCAGTAATTGAAGGTGTGCTGCACTATTGGAGTGTCAGTAATTGAGGGTGTGCTGCACTATTAGAGTGTCTGTAATTGAGTTTGTGCTTCACTATTGGGGTGTCAGTAATTGAGTGTGTGCTGCACTATTGGTGTGTAACTTTTTGAGGGTGTGCTGCACTATTGGAGTGTCTGTAATTGAGGGTGTGCTGCACTCTTGGTGAATTTGTGATTGAGGGTGTGCTGCACTATTGGAGTGTCAGTAATTGAGTGTGTGCTGCACTATTGTAGTGTCCGTAATTGAGGATGTGCTGCACTGTTGGAGTGTCAGTGATTGAGGGTGTGCTGCACTATTGGAGTGTCAGTAATTGACGGTGAGCTGCACTATTGGAGTGTCACTAATTGAGGGTGTTCTGCACTATTGGAGAGTCAGTATTTGAGGGTGTGCTGCATCAGTAATTGAGGGTGAGCTGCACTATTGGAGGGTCTGTATTTGAGCGTGCGCTGCACTATTGGGGTGTCAGTAAAAGGGGGTGTGCTGCACTATTGGAGTGTCAGTAATTGGGGGTGTGCTGCATTATTGGAGTGTGAGTAAATGAGGGTCTGTTGCACTATTGGAGTGTCGGTAATTGAGGGTGTGCTGCACTATTGGAGTGTCAGTAATTGAGGGTTTGCTACTCTATTGGAGTGTGAGTAATTGAGTGTGTGCTGCACTATTGGAATGTCAGTAATTGAGGGTGTGCTGCACTAGTGGAGTGTCCGTATTTGAGTTTGTGCTTCACTATTGGGGTGTCAGTAATTGAGTGTGTGCTGCAATATTGGTGTGTAACTTTTTGAGGGTGTGCTGCACTATTGGAGGGTCTGTAATTGAGGGTGTGCTGCACTATTGGTGTGTAACTTTTTGAGGGTGTGCTGCACTATTGGAGTGTCTGTAATTGAGGGTGTGCTGCACTCTTGGTGAATTTGTGATTGAGGGTGTGCTGCACAATTGGAGTGTCAGTAATTGAGGGTTTGCTGCCCTATTGTAGTGTCAGTAATTGAGGATGTGCTGCACTGTTGGAGTGTCAGTAATTGAGGGTTTGCTGCTCCATTGGAGTGTGAGTAATTGAGTGTGTGCTGCACTATTGGAGAGTCAGTAATTGAGGGTTTGCTTCACTATTGGAGTGTCATTAATTGAGGGTGTGCTGCACTATTGGAGTGTCAGTAATTGAGGGTGTGCTGCACTATTGGTGTGTCAGTAATTGAGGGTGTGCTGCACTTTTGGAGTGCCAGTAATTGAGGGTGTGCTGCGTTATTGGAGTGTCAGTAATTGAGGGTGTGCTGCACTATTGGAGTGTCAGTAATTGAGGGTTTGCTACTCCATTGGAGTGTGCGTAATTGAGTGTGTGCTGCACTATTGGAAAGTCAGTAATTGATTGTTTGCTTCACTATTGGAGTGTCAGTAATTGAGTTTGTGCTGCACTATTGGTGTCTAACTTTTTGAGGGTGTGCTGCACTATTGGAGTGTCTGTAATTGAGGGTGTGCTGCACTCTTGGTGAATTTGTGATTGAGGGTGTGCTGCACTATTGGAGTGTCAGTAATTGAGGGTGTGCTGCACTATTGTAGTGTCAGTAATTGAGGATGTGCTGCACTGTTGGAGCGGCAGTAATTGAGGGTGTGCTGCACTATTGGAGTGTCAGTAATTGACGGTGAGCTGCACTATTGGAGTGTCACTAATTGAGGGTGTTCTGCACTATTGGAGAGTCAGTATTTGAGGATGTGCTGCACTGTTGGAGCGGCAGTAATTGAGGGTGTTCTGCACTATTGGAGTGTCAGTAATTGACGGTGAGCTGCACTATTGGAGTGTCACTCATTGAGGGTGTTCTGCACTATTGGAGAGTCAGTAATTGAGGGTTTGCTTCACTATTGGAGTGTCATTAATTGAGGGTGTGCTGCACTATTGGAGTGTCAGTAATTGAGGGTGTGCTGCACTATTGGTGTGTCAGTAATTGAGGGTGTGCTGCACTTTTGGAGTGTCAGTAATTGAGGGTGTGCTGCATTATTGGAGTGTCAGTAATTGAGGGTGTGCTGCACTATTGGAGTGTCAGTAATTGAGGGTTTGCTACTGCATTGGAGTGTGAGTAATTGAGTGTGTGCTGCACTATTGGAGAGTCAGTAATTGAGGGTTTGCTTCACTATTGGAGTGTCAGTAATTGAGTTTGTGCTGCACTATTGATGCCTAACTTTTTGAGGGTGTGCTGCACTATTGGAGTGTCTGTAATTGGGGGTGTGCTGCACTCTTGGTGAATTTGTGATTGAGGGTGTTCTGCACTTTTGGAGTGTCAGTAATTGAGGGTGTGCTGCACTATTGTAGTGTCAGTAATTGAGGATGTGCTGCACTGTTGGAGCGGCAGTAATTGAGGGTGTGCTGCACTATTGGAGTGTCAGTAATTGACGGTGAGCTGCACTATTGGAGTGTCACTAATTGAGGGTGTTCTGCACTATTGGAGAGTCAGTATTTGAGGGTGTGCTGCACTTTTGGAGTGTCAGTAATTGAGGGTGTGCTGCATTATTGGAGTGTCAGTAATTGAGGGTGTACTGCACTATTGGAGTGTCAGTAATTGAGGGTTTGCTACTCTATTGGAGTGTGAGTAATTGAGTGTGTGCTGCACTATTGGAGAGTCAGTAATTGAGGGTTTGCTTCACTATTGGAGTGTCAGTAATTGAGTGTGTGCTGCACTATTGTAGTGTCAGTAATTGAGGGTGTGCTGCACTATTGGAGTGTCAGTAATTGAGGGTGTGCTGCACTATTGGAGTGTCTGTAATTGAGTTTGTGCCTCACTATTGGGGTGTCAGTAATTGAGTGTGTGCTGCACTATTGGTGTGTAACTTTTTGAGGGTGTGCTGCACTATTGGAGTGTCTGTAATTGAGGGTGTGCTGCCCTCTTGGTGAATTTGTGATTGAGGGTGTGCTGCACTATTGGAGTGTCAGTAATTGAGGGTGTGCTGCATTATTGTAGTGTCAGTAATTGAGGATGTGCTGCACTGTTGGAGCGGCAGTAATTGAGGGTGTGCTGCACTATTGGAGTGTCAGTAATTGACGGTGAGCTGCACTATTGGAGTGTCACTAATTGAGGGTGTTCTGCACTATTGGAGAGTCAGTATTTGAGGATGTGCTGCACTGTTGGAGCGGCAGTAATTGAGGGTGTGCTGCACTATTGGAGTGTCAGTAATTGACGGTGAGCTGCACTATTGGAGTGTCACTCATTGAGGGTGTTCTGCACTATTGGAGAGTCAGTAATTGAGGGTTTGCTTCACTATTGGAGTGTCATTAATTGAGGGTGTGCTGCACTATTGGAGTGTCAGTAATTGAGGGTGTGCTGCACTATTGGTGTGTCAGTAATTGAGGGTGTGCTGCACTTTTGGAGTGTCAGTAATTGAGGGTGTGCTGCATTATTGGAGTGTCAGTAATTGAGGGTGTGCTGCACTATTGGAGTGTCAGTAATTGAGGGTTTGCTACTCCATTGGAGTGTGAGTAATTGAGTGTGTGCTGCACTATTGGAGAGTCAGTAATTGAGGGTTTGCTTCACTATTGGAGTGTCAGTAATTGAGTTTGTGCTGCACTATTGATGTCTAACTTTTTGAGGGTGTGCTGCACTATTGGAGTGTCTGTAATTGAGGGTGTGCTGCCCTCTTGGTGAATTTGTGATTGAGGGTGTTCTGCACTATTGGAGTGTCAGTAATTGAGGTTGTGCTGCACTATTGTAGTGTCAGTAATTGAGGATGTGCTGCACAGTTGGAGCGGCAGTAATTGAGGGTGTTCTGCACTATTGGAGTGTCAGTAATTGACGGTGAGCTGCACTATTGGAGTGTCACTAATTGAGGGTGTTCTGCACTATTGGAGAGTCAGTATTTGAGGGTGTGCTGCACTTTTGGAGTGTCAGTAATTGAGGGTGTGCTGCATTATTGGAGTGTCAGTAATTGAGGGTGTACTGCACTATTGGAGTGTCAGTAATTGAGGGTTTGCTACTCTATTGGAGTGTGAGTAATTGAGTGTGTGCTGCACTATTGGAGAGTCAGTAATTGAGGGTTTGCTTCACTATTGGAGTTTCAGTAATTGAGTGTGTGCTGCACAATTGGAGTTTCAGTAATTGAGGGTGTGCTGCACTATTGGAGTGTCAGTAATTGAGGGTGTGCTGCACTATTGGAGTGTCTGTAATTGAGTTTGTGCTTCACTATTGGGGTGTCAGTAATTGAGTGTGTGCTGCACTATTGGTGTGTAACTTTTTGAGGGTGTGCTGCACTATTGGAGTGTCTGTAATTGAGGGTGTGCTGCACTCTTGGTGAATTTGTGATTGAGGGTGTGCTGCACTATTGGAGTGTCAGTAATTGAGGGTTTGCTGCCCTATTGTAGTGTCAGTAATTGAGGATGTGCTGCACTGTTGGAGTGTCAGTAATTGAGGGTGTACTGCACTATTGGAGTGTCAGTAATTGACGGTGTGCTGCACTATTGGAGTGTCAGTAATTGATGGTGTGTTGCACTATTGAAGTGTCAGTAATTGGGGGTGTGTTGCACTATTGGAGTGTCAGTAATTGAGGGTGTGCTGCACTATTGGAGTGTCTGTAATTGAGTTTGTGCTTCACTATTGGGGTGTCAGTAATTGAGTGTGTGCTGCACTATTGGTGTGTAACTTTTTGAGGGTGTGCTGCACTATTGGAGTGTCTGTAATTGAGGGTGTGCTGCACTCTTGGTGAATTTGTGATTGAGGGTGTGCTGCACTATTGGAGTGTCAGTAATTGAGAGTTTGCTGCCCTATTGTAGTGTCAGTAATTGAGGATGTGCTGCACTGTTGGAGTGTCAGTAATTGAGGGTGTGCTGCACTATTGGAGTGTCAGTAATTGAGGGTGTTTTGCACGATTGGAGTGTCAGTAATTGAGGGTGTGTTGCACTATTGGAGTGTCGGTAATTGAGGGTGTGCTACACTATTGGAGTGTCAGGAATTGAGGGTGCGCTGCACTATTGGAGTGTCAGTAACTCAGGGTGTGCTGCAGTATTGTAGTGTCAGTAATTGAGGGTGAGCAGCAATATTGGAGTGTCAGTATTTGAATGCGTGCTGCACTATTGGAGTGTCACTAATTGAGGTTGAGCTGCACTATTGGAGTGTCATTAATTGAGGGTGTGCTGCACTATTGGAGTGTCAGTAATTGAGGGTGTGCTGCACTATTGGTGTGTCATTAAATGAGGGTGTGCTGCACTTTTGGAGTGTCAGTAATTGAGGATGTGCTGCATTATTGGAGTGTCAGTAATTGAGGGTGTGCTGCACTGTTGGAGTGTCATTAATTGAGGGTTTGCTACTCTATTGGAGTGTGATTAATTGAGTGTGTGCTGCACTATTGGAGAGTCAGTAATTGCGGGTTTGCTTCACTATTGGAGTGTCAGTAATTGAGTGTGTGCTGCACTATTGGAGTGTCTGTAATTGAGTTTGTGCGTCACTATTGGGGTGTCAGTAATTGCGTGTGTGCTGCACTATTGGTGTGTAACTTTTTGAGGGTGTGCTGCACTATTGGAGTGTCTGTATTGAGGGTGTGCTGCACTCTTGGTGAATTTGTGATTGAGGGTGTGCTGCACTATTGGAGTGTCAGTAATTGAGGGTGTGCTGCACTATTGTAGTGTCAGTAATTGAGGATGTGCTGCACTGTTGGAGCGGCAGTAATTGAGGGTGTGCTGCACTATTGGAGTGTCAGTAATTGACGGTGAGCTGCACTATTGGAGTGTCACTAATTGAGGGTGTTCTGCACTATTGGAGAGTCAGTATTTGAGGGTGTGCTGCACTTTTGGAGTGTCAGTAATTGAGGGTGTGCTGCATTATTGGAGTGTCAGTAATTGAGGGTGTACTGCACTATTGGAGTGTCAGTAATTGAGGGTTTGCTACTCTATTGGAGTGTGAGTAATTGAGTGTGTGCTGCACTATTGGAGAGTCAGTAATTGAGGGTTTGCTTCACTATTGGAGTGTCAGTAATTGAGTGTGTGCTGCACTATTGTAGTGTCAGTAATTGAGGGTGTGCTGCACTATTGGAGTGTCAGTAATTGAGGGTGTGCTGCACTATTGGAGTGTCTGTAATTGAGTTTGTGCCTCACTATTGGGGTGTCAGTAATTGAGTGTGTGCTGCACTATTGGTGTGTAACTTTTTGAGGGTGTGCTGCACTATTGGAGTGTCTGTAATTGAGGGTGTGCTGCACTCTTGGTGAATTTGTGATTGAGGGTGTGCTGCACTATTGGAGTGTCAGTAATTGAGGGTGTGCTGCATTATTGTAGTGTCAGTAATTGAGGATGTGCTGCACTGTTGGAGCGGCAGTAATTGAGGGTGTGCTGCACTATTGGAGTGTCAGTAATTGACGGTGAGCTGCACTATTGGAGTGTCACTAATTGAGGGTGTTCTGCACTATTGGAGAGTCAGTATTTGAGGATGTGCTGCACTGTTGTAGCGGCAGTAATTGAGGGTGTGCTGCACTATTGGAGTGTCAGTAATTGACGGTGAGCTGCACTATTGGAGTGTCACTCATTGAGGGTGTTCTGCACTATTGGAGAGTCAGTAATTGAGGGTTTGCTTCACTATTGGAGTGTCATTAATTGAGGGTGTGCTTCACTATTGGAGTGTCAGTAATTGAGGGTGTGCTGCACTATTGGTGTGTCAGTAATTGAGGGTGTGCTGCACTTTTGGAGTGTCAGTAATTGAGGGTGTGCTGCATTATTGGAGTGTCAGTAATTGAGGGTGTGCTGCACTATTGGAGTGTCAGTAATTGAGGGTTTGCTACTCCATTGGAGTGTGAGTAATTGAGTGTGTGCTGCACTATTGGAGAGTCAGTAATTGAGGGTTTGCTTCACTATTGGAGTGTCAGTAATTGAGTTTGTGCTGCACTATTGATGTCTAACTTTTTGAGGGTGTGCTGCACTATTGGAGTGTCTGTAATTGAGGGTGTGCTGCCCTCTTGGTGAATTTGTGATTGAGGGTGTTCTGCACTATTGGAGTGTCAGTAATTGAGGGTGTGCTGCACTATTGTAGTGTCAGTAATTGAGGATGTGCTGCACTGTTGGAGCGGCAGTAATTGAGGGTGTGCTGCACTATTGGAGTGTCAGTAATTGACGGTGAGCTGCACTATTGGAGTGTCACTAATTGAGGGTGTTCTGCACTATTGGAGAGTCAGTATTTGAGGGTGTGCTGCACTTTTGGAGTGTCAGTAATTGAGGGTGTGCTGCATTATTGGAGTGTCAGTAATTGAGGGTGTACTGCACTATTGGAGTGTCAGTAATTGAGGGTTTGCTACTCTATTGGAGTGTGAGTAATTGAGTGTGTGCTGCACTATTGGAGAGTCAGTAATTGAGGGTTTGCTTCACTATTGGAGTGTCAGTAATTGAGTGTGTGCTGCACTATTGGAGTGTCAGTAATTGAGTGTGTGCTGCACTATTGGAGTGTCAGTAATTGAGGGTGTGCTGCACTATTGGAGTGTCTGTAATTGAGTTTGTGCTTCACTATTGTGGTGTCAGTAATTGAGTGTGTGCTGCACTATTGGTGTGTAACTTTTTGAGGGTGTGCTGCACTATTGGAGTGTCTGTAATTGAGGGTGTGCTGCACTCTTGGTGAATTTGTGATTGAGGGTGTGCTGCACTATTGGAGTGTCAGTAATTGAGGGTTTGCTGCCCTATTGTAGTGTCAGTAATTGAGGATGTGCTGCACTGTTGGAGTGTCAGTAATTGAGGGTGTACTGCACTATTGGAGTGTCAGTAATTGACGGTGTGCTGCACTATTGGAGTGTCAGTAATTGATGGTGTGTTGCACTATTGAAGTGTCAGTAATTGGGGGTGTGTTGCACTATTGGAGTGTCAGTAATTGAGGGTGTGCTGCACTATTGGAGTGTCTGAAATTGAGTTTGTGCTTCACTATTGGGGTGTCAGTAATTGAGTGTGTGCTGCACTATTGGTGTGTAACTTTTTGAGGGTGTGCTGCACTATTGGAGTGTCTGTAATTGAGGGTGTGCTGCACTCTTGGTGAATTTGTGATTGAGGGTGTGCTGCACTATTGGAGTGTCAGTAATTGAGAGTTTGCTGCCCTATTGTAGTGTCAGTAATTGAGGATGTGCTGCACTGTTGGAGTGTCAGTAATTGAGTGTGTGCTGAACTATTGGAGTGTCAGTAATTGACGGTGTGCTGCACTATTGGAGTGTCAGTAATTGAGGGTGTTTTGCACTATTGGAGTGTCAGTAATTGAGGGTGTGTTGCACTATTGGAGTGTCGGTAATTGAGGGTGTGCTACACTATTGGAGTGTCAGGAATTGAGGGTGCGCTGCACTATTGGAGTGTCAGTAACTCAGGGTGTGCTGCAGTATTGTAGTGTCAGTAATTGAGGGTGAGCAGCAATATTGGAGTGTCAGTATTTGAATGCGTGCTGCACTATTGGAGTGTCACTAATTGAGGTTGAGCTGCACTATTGGAGTGTCATTAATTGAGGGTGTGCTGCACTATTGGAGTGTCAGTAATTGAGGGTGTGCTGCACTATTGGTGTGTCATTAAATGAGGGTGTGCTGCACTTTTGGAGTGTCAGTAATTGAGGATGTGCTGCATTATTGGAGTGTCAGTAATTGAGGGTGTGCTGCACTGTTGGAGTGTCATTAATTGAGGGTTTGCTACTCTATTGGAGTGTGATTAATTGAGTGTGTGCTGCACTATTGGAGAGTCAGTAATTGCGGGTTTGCTTCACTATTGGAGTGTCAGTAATTGAGTGTGTGCTGCACTATTGGAGTGTCTGTAATTGAGTTTGTGCGTCACTATTGGGGTGTCAGTAATTGCGTGTGTGCTGCACTATTGGTGTGTAACTTTTTGAGGGTGTGCTGCACTATTGGAGTGTCTGTATTGAGGGTGTGCTGCACTCTTGGTGAATTAGTGATTGAGGGTGTGCTGCACTATTGGAGTGTCAGTAATTGAGGGTGTGCTGCACTATTGCAGTGTCAGTAATTGAGGATGTGTTGCATTTTGGAGCGTCAGTAAATGAGAGTTTGCTGCACTATTGGAGTGTCAGTAATTGACGGTGAGCTGTACTATTGGTGTGTCACTAATTGGGGGTGTTCTGCACTATTGGAGAGTCAGTATTTGAGGGTGTGCTGCACTTTTGGATTGTCAGTAATTGAGGGTGTGCTGCATTATTGGAGTGTCAGTAATTGAGGGTGTGCTGCACTATTGGAGTGTCAGTAATTGAGGGTTTGCTACTCTATTGGAGTGTGAGTAATTGAGTTTGTGCTGCACTATTGGAGAGTCAGTAATTGAGGGTTTGCTTCACTATTGGAGTGTCAGTCATTGAGTGTGTGCTGCACTATTGGAGTGTCAGTAATTGAAGGTGTGCTGCACTATTGGAGTGTCAGTAATTGAGGGTGTGCTGCACTATTAGAGTGTCTGTAATTGAGTTTGTGCTTCACTATTGGGGTGTCAGTAATTGAGTGTGTGCTGCACTATTGGTGTGTAACTTTTTGAGGGTGTGCTGCACTATTGGAGTGTCTGTAATTGAGGGTGTGCTGCACTCTTGGTGAATTTATGATTGAGGGTGTGCTGCACTATTGGAGTGTCAGTAATTGAGGGTGTGCTGCACTATTGTAGTGTCACTAATTGAGGATGTGCTGCACTGTTGGAGTGTCAGTGATTGAGGGTGTGCTGCACTATTGGAGTGTCAGTAATTGACGGTGAGCTGCACTATTGGAGTGTCACTAATTGAGGGTGTTCTGCACTATTGGAGAGTCAGTATTTGAGGGTATGCTGCATCAGTAATTGAGGGTGAGCTGCACTATTGGAGGGTCTGTATTTGAGCGTGCGCTGCACTATTGGAGTGTCAGTAAATGGGGGTGTGCTGCACTATTGGAGTGTCAATAATTGGGGGTGTGCTGCATTATTGGAGTGTGAGTAAATGAGGGTGTGTTGCACTATTGCAGTGTCGGTAATTGAGGGTGTGCTGCACTATTGGAGTGTCAGTAATTGAGGGTTTGCTACTCTATTGGAGCGTGAGTAATTGAGTGTGTGCTGCACTATTGGATAGTCAGTAATTGAGGGTGTGCTGCACTATTGGAATGTCAGTAATTGAGGGTGTGCTGCACTAGTGGAGTGTCCGTATTTGAGTTTGTGCTTCACTATTGGGGTGTCAGTAATTGAGTGTGTGCTGCACTATTGGTGTGTAACCTTTTGAGGGTGTGCTGCACTATTGGAGGGTCTGTAATTGAGGGTGTGCTGCACTATTGGTGTGTAACTTTTTGAGGGTGTGCTGCACTATTGGAGTGTCTGTAATTGAGGGTGTGCTGCACTCTTGGTGAATTTGTGATTGAGGGTGTGCTGCACTATTGGAGTGTCAGTAATTGAGGGTTTGCTGCCCTATTGTAGTGTCAGTAATTGAGGATGTGCTGCACTGTTGGAGTGTCAGTAATTGAGGGTGTGCTGCACTATTGGAGTGTCAGTAATTGACGGTGAGCTGCACTATTGGAGTGTCACTAATTGAGGGTGTTCTGCACTATTGGAGAGTCAGTATTTGAGGGTGTGCTGCGTCAGTAACTGAGGGTGAGCTGCACTATTGGAGGGTCTGTATTTGAGGGTGCGCTGCACTATTTGAGTGTCAGTAATTGGGGGTGTTCTGCACTATTGGAGTGTCAGTAATTGGGGGTGTGCTGCATTTTTGGAGTGCCAGTAATTGAGGGTGTGCTGCACTATTGGAGTGCCAGTAATTGAGGGTGTGCTGCACTATTGGAGTGTCAGTAATTGAGGGTGTGCTGCATTATTGGAGTGTGAGTAAATGAGGCTGTGTTGCACTATTGGAGTGTCGGTAATTGAGGGTGTGCTGCACTATTGGACTGTCAGGAATTGAGGACGCGCTGCACTATTGGAGTGTCTGTAATTCAGGGTGTGCTGCAGTATTGTAGTGTCAGTAATTGAGGGTGAGCAGCACTATTGGAGTCTCAGTATTTGAATTGCGTGCTGCACTATTGGAGTGACACTAATTGAGGGTGAGCTGCACTATTGTAGTGCCAGTAATTGAGGATGTGCTGCACTGTTGGAGCGTCAGTAATTGAGGGTGTGCTGCACTATTGGTGTGTCAGTAATTGAGGGTGAGCTGCACTATTGGAGTGTCACTAATTGAGGGTGTTCTGCACTATTGGAGTGTCAGTTTTTGAGGGTGTGCTGCACTTTTGGAGTGTCAGTAATTGGGGGTGTGCTGCACTATTGGAGTGTCAGTAATTGGGGGTGTGCTGCATTATTGGAGTGTGTGTAAATGAGGGTGTGTTGCCCTATTGGAGTGTCGGTAATTGCGGGTGTGCTGCACTATTGGAGGATCTGTATTTGAGGGTGCGCTCCACTATTGGAGTGTCAGTAATTGGGGGTGTGCTGCACTATTGGAGTATCAGTAATTGAGGGTGTGCTGCATTATTGGAGTTTCTGTAATTGAGGGTGTGTTGCACTATTGGAGTGTCGGTAATTGAGGGTGTGCTGCAGTATTGGAGTGTCAGTAATTGAGGGTTTGCTACTCTATTGGAGTGTGAGTAATTGAGGGTGTGCTGCACTTTCGGAGTGTCAGTAATAGAGGGTGTGCTGCATTATTGGAGTGTCAGTAATTGAGGGTGTACTGCACTATTGGAGTGTCAGTAATTGAGGGTTTGCTACTCTATTGGAGTGTGAGTAATTGAGTGTGTGCTGCACTATTGGAGAGTCAGTAATTGAGGGTTTGCTTCACTATTGGAGTGTCAGTAATTGAGTTTGTGCTGCACTATTGGTGTGTAACTTTTTGAGGGTGTGCTGCACTATTGGAGTGTCTGTAATTGAGGGTGTGCTGCACTCTTGGTGAATTTGTGATTGAGGGTGTGCTGCACTACTGGAGTGTCAGTAATTGAGAGTTTGCTGCCCTATTGTATTGTCAGTAATTGAGGATGTGCTGCACTGTTGGAGTGTCAGTAATTGAGGGTGTGCTGCACTATTGGAGTGTCAGTAATTGACGGTGTGCTGCACTATTGGAGTGTCAGTAATTGATGGTGTGTTGCACTATTGAAGTGTCAGTAATTGGGGGTGTGTTGCATATTGGAGTGTCAGTAATTGAGGGTGTGCTGCACTATTGGAGTGTCTGTAATTGAGTTTGTGCTTCACTATTGGGGTGTCAGTAATTGAGTGTGTGCTGCACTATTGGTGTGTAACTTTTTGAGGGTGTGCTGCACTATTGGAGTGTCTGTAATTGAGGGTGTGCTGCACTCTTGGTGAATTTGTGATTGAGGGTGTGCTGCACTACTGGAGTGTCAGTAATTGAGAGTTTGCTGACCTATTGTAGTGTCAGTAATTGAGGATGTGCTGCACTGTTGGAGTGCCAGTAATTGAGGGTGTGCTGAACTATTGGAGTGTCAGTAATTGAGGGTGTTTTGCACTATTGGAGTGTCAGTAATTGAGGGTGTGTTGCACTATTGGAGTGTCGGTAATTGGGGGTGTGCTGCACTATTGGAGTGTCAGGAATTGAGGGTGTGCTGCAGTATTGTAGTGTCAATAATTGAGGGTGAGCAGCAATATTGGAGTGTCAGTATTTGAATGCGTGCTGCACTATTGGAGTGTCACTAATTGAGGTTGAACTGCACTATTGGAGTGTCATTAATTGAGGGTGTGCTGCACTATTGGAGTGTCAGTAATTGAGGGTGTGCTGCACTATTGGTGTGTCAGTAAATGAGGGTGTGCTGCACTTTTGGAGTGTCAGTAATTGAGGGTGTGCTGCATTATTGGAGTGTCAGTAATTGAGGGTGTGCTGCACTATTGGAGTGTCAGTAATTGAGGGTTTGCTACTCTATTGGAGTGTGAGTAATTGAGTGTGTGCTGCACTATTGGAGAGTCAGTAATTGCGGGTTTGCTTCACTATTGGAGTGTCAGTAATCGAGTGTGTGCTGCACTAGTGGAGTGTCAGTAATTGAGGGTGTGCTGCACTATTGGGGTGTCAGTAATTGCGTGTGTGCTGCACTATTGGTGTGTAACTTTTTGAGGGTGTGCTGCACTATTGGAGTGTGTGTAATTGAGGGTGTGCTGCACTCTTGGTGAATTTGTGATTGAGGGTGTGCTGCACTATTGGAGTGTCAGTAATTGAGGGTGTGCTGCACTATTGCAGTGGCAGTAATTGAGGATGTGCTGCATTTTGGAGCGTCAGTAAATGAGGGTGTGCTGCACTATTGGAGTGTCAGTAATTGACGGTGAGCTGCACTATTGGTGTGTGACTAATTGAGGGTGTTCTGCACTATTGGAGAGTCAGTATTTGAGGGTGTGCTGCACTTTTGGATTGTCAGTAATTGAGGGTGTGCTGCATTATTGGAGTGTCAGTAATTGAGGGTGTGCTGCACTATTGGAGTGTCAGTAATTGAGGGTGTGCTGCACTATTGGAGTGTCAGTAATTGAGGGTTTGCTACTCTATTGGAGTGTGAGTAATTGAGTTTGTGCTGCACTATTGGAGAGTCAGTAATTGAGGGTTTGCTTCACTATTGGAGTGTCAGTCATTGAGTGTGTGCTGCACTATTGGAGTGTCAGTAATTGAAGGTGTGCTGCACTATTGGAGTGTCAGTAATTGAGGGTGTGCTGCACTATTAGAGTGTCTGTAATTGAGTTTGTGCTTCACTATTGGGGTGTCAGTAATTGAGTGTGTGCTGCACTATTGGTGTGTAACTTTTTGAGGGTGTGCTGCACTATTGGAGTGTCTGTAATTGAGGGTGTGCTGCACTCTTGGTGAATTTGAGATTGAGGGTGTGCTGCACTATTGGAGTGTCAGTAATTGAGTGTGTGCTGCACTATTGTAGTGTCCGTAGTTGAGGATGTGCTGCACTGTTGGAGTGTCAGTGATTGAGGGTGTGCTGCACTATTGGAGTGTCAGTAATTGACGGTGAGCTGCACTATTGGAGTGTCACTAATTGAGGGTGTTCTGCACTATTGGAGAGTCAGTATTTGAGGTTGTGCTGCATCAGTAATTGAGGGTGAGCTGCACTATTGGAGGGTCTGTATTTGAGCGTGCGCTGCACTATTGGAGTGTCAGTAAATGGGGGTGTGCTGCACTATTGGAGTGTCAGTAATTGGGGGTGTGCTGCATTATTGGAGTGTGAGTAAATGAGGGTGTGTTGCACTATTGGAGTGTCGGTAATTGAGGGTGTGCTGCACTATTGGAGTGTCAGTAATTGAGGGTTTGCTACTCTATTGGAGTGTGAGTAATTGAGTGTGTGCTGCACTATTGGAGAGTCAGTAATTGAGGGTGTGCTGCACTATTGGAATGTCAGTAATTGAGGGTGTGCTGCACTAGTGGAGTGTCCGTATTTGAGTTTGTGCTTCACTATTGGGGTGTCAGTAATTGAGTGTGTGCTGCAATATTGGTCTGTAACTTTTTGAGGGTGTGCTGCACTATTGGAGGGTCTGTAATTGAGGGTGTGCTGCACTATTGGTGTGTAACTTTTTGAGGGTGTGCTGCACTATTGGAGTGTCTGTAATTGAGGGTGTGCTGCACTCTTGGTGAATTTGTGATTGAGGGTGTGCTGCACAATTGGAGTGTCAGTAATTGAGGGTTTGCTGCCCTATTGTAGTGTCAGTAATTGAGGATGTGCTGCACTGTTGGAGTGTCAGTAATTGAGGGTTTGCTACTCCATTGGAGTGTGAGTAATTGAGTGTGTGCTGCACTATTGGAGAGTCAGTAATTGAGGGTTTGCTTCACTATTGGAGTGTCATTAATTGAGGGTGTGCTGCACTATTGGAGTGTCAGTAATTGAGGGTGTGCTGCACTATTGGTGTGTCAGTAATTGAGGGTGTGCTGCACTTTTGGAGTGTCAGTAATTGAGGGTGTGCTGCATTATTGGAGTGTCAGTCATTGAGTGTGTGCTGCACTATTGGAGTGTCAGTAATTGAAGGTGTGCTGCACTATTGGAGTGTCAGTAATTGAGGGTGTGCTGCACTATTAGAGTGTCTGTAATTGAGTTTGTGCTTCACTATTGGGGTGTCAGTAATTGAGTGTGTGCTGCACTATTGGTGTGTAACTTTTTGAGGGTGTGCTGCACTATTGGAGTGTCTGTAATTGAGGGTGTGCTGCACTCTTGGTGAATTTGTGATTGAGGGTGTGCTGCACTATTGGAGTGTCAGTAATTGAGTGTGTGCTGCACTATTGTAGTGTCCGTAATTGAGGATGTGCTGCACTGTTGGAGTGTCAGTGATTGAGGGTGTGCTGCACTATTGGAGTGTCAGTAATTGACGGTGAGCTGCACTATTGGAGTGTCACTAATTGAGGGTGTTCTGCACTATTGGAGAGTCAGTATTTGAGGGTGTGCTGCATCAGTAATTGAGGGTGAGCTGCACTATTGGAGGGTCTGTATTTGAGCGTGCGCTGCACTATTGGAGTGTCAGTAAATGGGGGTGTGCTGCACTATTGGAGTGTCAGTAATTGGGGGTGTGCTGCATTATTGGAGTGTGAGTAAATGAGGGTGTGTTGCACTATTGGAGTGTCGGTAATTGAGGGTGTGCTGCACTATTGGAGTGTCAGTAATTGAGGGTTTGCTACTCTATTGGAGTGTGAGTAATTGAGTGTGTGCTGCACTATTGGAGAGTCAGTAATTGAGGGTGTGCTGCACTATTGGAATGTCAGTAATTGAGGGTGTGCTGCACTAGTGGAGTGTCCGTATTTGAGTTTGTGCTTCACTATTGGGGTGTCAGTAATTGAGTGTGTGCTGCAATATTGGTGTGTAACTTTTTGAGGGTGTGCTGCACTATTGGAGGGTCTGTAATTGAGGGTGTGCTGCACTATTGGTGTGTAACTTTTTGAGGGTGTGCTGCACTATTGGAGTGTCTGTAATTGAGGGTGTGCTGCACTCTTGGTGAATTTGTGATTGAGGGTGTGCTGCACAATTGGAGTGTCAGTAATTGAGGGTTTGCTGCCCTATTGTAGTGTCAGTAATTGAGGATGTGCTGCACTGTTGGAGTGTCAGTAATTGAGGGTTTGCTACTCCATTGGAGTGTGAGTAATTGAGTGTGTGCTGCACTATTGGAGAGTCAGTAATTGAGGGTTTGCTTCACTATTGGAGTGTCATTAATTGAGGGTGTGCTGCACTATTGGAGTGTCAGTAATTGAGGGTGTGCTGCACTATTGGTGTGTCAGTAATTGAGGGTGTGCTGCACTTTTGGAGTGTCAGTAATTGAGGGTGTGCTGCATTATTGGAGTGTCAGTAATTGAGGGTGTGCTGCACTATTGGAGTGTCAGTAATTGAGGGTTTGCTACTCCATTGGAGTGTGCGTAATTGAGTGTGTGCTGCACTATTGGAAAGTCAGTAATTGAGTGTTTGCTTCACTACTGGAGTGTCAGTAATTGAGTTTGTGCTGCACTATTGGTGTCTAACTTTTTGAGGGTGTGCTGCACTATTGGAGTGTCTGTAATTGAGGGTGTGCTGCACTCTTGGTGAATTTGTGATTGAGGGTGTGCTGCACTATTGGAGTGTCAGTAATTGAGGGTGTGCTGCACTATTGTAGTGTCAGTAATTGAGGATGTGCTGCACTGTTGGAGCGGCAGTAATTGAGGGTGTGCTGCACTATTGGAGTGTCAGTAATTGACGGTGAGCTGCACTATTGGAGTGTCACTAATTGAGGGTGTTCTGCACTATTGGAGAGTCAGTATTTGAGGATGTGCTGCACTGTTGGAGCGGCAGTAATTGAGGGTGTGCTGCACTATTGGAGTGTCAGTAATCGACGGTGAGCTGCACTATTGGAGTGTCACTCATTGAGGGTGTTCTGCACTATTGGAGAGTCAGTAATTGAGGGTTTGCTTCACTATTGGAGTGTTATTAATTGAGTGTGTGCTGCACTATTGGAGTGTCAGTAATTGAGGGTGTGCTGCACTATTGGTGTGTCAGTAATTGAGGGTGTGCTGCACTTTTGGAGTGTCAGTAATTGAGGGTGTGCTGCATTATTGGAGTGTCAGTAATTGAGGGTGTGCTGCACTATTGGAGAGTCAGTAATTGAGGGTTTGCTACTCCATTGGAGTGTGAGTAATTGAGTGTGTGCTGCACTATTGGAGAGTCAGTATTTGAGGGTTTGCTTCACTATTGGAGTGTCAGTAATTGAGTTTGTGCTGCACTATTGGTGTCTAACTTTTTGAGGGTGTGCTGCACTATTGGAGTGTCTGTAATTGAGGGTGTGCTGCACTCTTGGTGAATTTGTGATTGAGGGTGTTCTGCACTTTTGGAGTGTCAGTAATTGAGGGTGTGCTGCACTATTGTAGTGTCAGTAATTGAGGATGTGCTGCACTGTTGGAGCGGCAGTAATTGAGGGTGTGCTGCACTATTGGAGTGTCAGTAATTGACGGTGAGCTGCACTATTGGAGTGTCACTAATTGAGGGTGTTCTGCACTATTGGAGAGTCAGTATTTGAGGGTGTGCTGCACTTTTGGAGTGTCAGTAATTGAGGGTGTGCTGCATTATTGGAGTGTCAGTAATTGAGGGTGTACTGCACTATTGGAGTGTCTGTAATTGAGGGTTTGCTACTCTATTGGAGTGTGAGTAATTGAGTGTGTGCTGCACTATTGGAGAGTCAGTAATTGAGGGTTTGCTTCACTATTGGAGTGTCAGTAATTGAGTGTGTGCTGCACTATTGGAGTGTCAGTAATTGAGGTTGTGCTGCACTATTGGAGTGTCAGTAATTGAGGGTGTGCTGCACTATTGGAGTGTCTGTAATTGAGTTTGTGCTTCACTATTGGGGTGTCAGTAATTGAGTGTGTGCTGCACTATTGGTGTGTAACTTTTTGAGGGTGTGCTGCACTATTGGAGTGTCTGTAATTGAGTGTGTGCTGCACTCTTGGTGAATTTGTGATTGAGGGTGTGCTGCACTATTGGAGTGTCAGTAATTGAGGGTTTGCTGCCCTATTATAGTGTCAGTAATTGAGGATGTGCTGCACTGTTGGAGTGTCAGTAATTGAGGGTGTGCTGCACTATTGGAGTGTCAGTAATTGACGGTGTGCTGCACTATTGGAGTGTCAGTAATTGATGGTGTGTTGCACTATTGGAGTGTCAGTAATTGAGGGTGTGCTGCACTATTGGAGTGTCTGAAATTGAGTTTGTGCTTCACTATTGGGGTGTCAGTAATTTAGTGTGTGTTGCACTATTGGTGTGTAACTTTTTGAGGGTGTGCTGCACTATTGGAGTGTCTGTAATTGAGGGTGTGCTGCACTCTTGGTGAATTTGTGATTGAGGGTGTGCTGCACTATTGGAGTGTCAGTAATTGAGAGTTTGCTGCCCTATTGTAGTGTCAGTAATTGAGGATGTGCTGCACAGTTGGAGTGTCAGTAATTGAGGGTGTGCTGAACTATTGGAGTGTCAGTAATTGAGGGTGTGCTGCACTATTGGAGTGTCAGTAATTGAGGGTGTTTTGCACTATTGGAGTGTCAGTAATTGAGGGTGTGTTGCACTATTGGAGTGTCGGTAATTGAGGGTGTGCTACACTATTGGAGTGTCAGGAATTGAGGGTGCGCTGCACTATTGGAGTGTCAGTAACTCAGGGTGTGCTGCAGTATTGTAGTGTCAGTAATTGAGGGTGAGAAGCAATATTGTAGTGTCAGTATTTGAATGCGTGCTGCACTATTGGAGTGTCACTAATTGAGGTTGAGCTGCACTATTGGAGTGTCATTAATTGAGGGTGTGCTGCACTATTGGAGTGTCAGTAATTGAGGGTGTGCTGCACTATTGGTGTGTCATTAAATGAGGGTGTGCTGCACTTTTGGAGTGTCAGTAATTGAGGATGTGCTGCATTATTGGAGTGTCAGTAATTGAGGGTGTGCTGCACTATTGGAGTGTCAGTAATTGAGGGTTTGCTACTCTATTGGAGTGTGATTAATTGAGTGTGTGCTGCACTATTGGAGAGTCAGTAATTGAGGGTGTGCTGCACTATTGGAGTGTCTGTAATTGAGTTTGTGCGTCACTATTGGGGTGTCAGTAATTGCGTGTGTGCTGCACTATTGGTGTGTAACTTTTTGAGGGTGTGCTGCACTATTGGAGTGTCTGTAATTGAGGGTGTGCTGCACTCTTGGTGAATTTGTGATTGAGGGTGTGCTGCACTATTGGAGTGTCAGTAATTGAGGGTGTGCTGCAAAATTGCAGTGTCAGTAATTGAGGATGTGTTGCATTTTGGAGCGTCAGTAAATGAGGGTTTGCTGCACTATTGGAGTGTCAGTAATTGACGGTGAGCTGCACTATTGGTGTGTCACTAATTGAGGGTGTTCTGCACTATTGGAGAGTCAGTATTTGAGGGTGTGCTGCACTTTTGGATTGTCAGTAATTGAGGGTGTGCTGCATTATTGGAGTGTCAGTAATTGAGGGTGTACTGCACTATTGGAGTGTCAGTAATTGAGGGTTTGCTACTCTATTGGAGTGTGAGTAATTGAGTTTGTGCTGCACTATTGGAGAGTCAGTAATTGAGGCTTTGCTTCACTATTGGAGTGTCAGTCATTGAGTGTGTGCTGCACTATTGGAGTGTCAGTAATTGAGGGTGTGCTGCACTATTAGAGTGTCTGTAATTGAGTTTGTGCTTCACTATTGGGGTGTCAGTAATTGAGTGTGTGCTGCACTATTGGTGTGTAACTTTTTGAGGGTGTGCTGCACTATTGGAGTGTCTGTAATTGAGGGTGTGCTGCACTCTTGGTGAATTTGTGATTGAGGGTGTGCTGCACTATTGGAGTGTCAGTAATTGAGGGTTTGCTGCCCTATTGTAGTGTCAGTAATTGAGGATGTGCTGCACTGTTGGAGTGTCAGTAATTGAGGGTGTGCTGCACTATTGGAGTGTCAGTAATTGACGGTGAGCTGCACTATTGGAGTGTCACTAATTGAGGGTGTTCTGCACTATTGGAGAGTCAGTATTTGAGGGTGTGCTGCGTCAGTAACTGAGGGTGAGCTGCACTATTGGAGGGTCTGTATTTGAGGGTGCGCTGCACTATTTGAGAGTCAGTAATTGGGGGTGTTCTGCACTATTGGAGTGTCAGTAATTGGGGGTGTGCTGCATTATTGGAGTGCCAGTAATTGAGGGTGTGCTGCACTATTGGAGTGCCAGTAATTGAGGGTGTGCTGCACTATTGGACTGTCAGTAATTGAGGGTGTGCTGCATTATTGGAGTGTGAGTAAATGAGGCTGTGTTGCACTATTGGAGTGTCGGTAATTGAGGGTGTGCTGCACTATTGGACTGTCAGGAATTGAGGACGCGCTGCACTATTGGAGTGTCTGTAATTCAGGGTGTGCTGCAGTATTGTAGTGTCAGTAATTGAGGGTGAGCAGCACTATTGGAGTGTCAGTATTTGAATTGCGTGCTGCACTATTGGAGTGTCACTAATTGAGGGTGAGCTGCACTATTGTAGTGCCAGTAATTGAGGATGTGCTGCACTGTTGGAGCGTCAGTAATTGAGGGTGTGCTGCACTATTGGTGTGTCAGTAATTGAGGGTGAGCTGCACTATTGGAGTGTCACTAATTGAGGGTGTTCTGCACTATTGGAGAGTCAGTTTTTGAGGGTGTGCTGCACTTTTGGAGTGTCAGTAATTGGGGGTGTGCTGCACTATTGGAGTGTCAGTAATTGGGGGTGTGCTGCATTATTGGAGTGTGTGTAAATGAGGGTGTGTTGCCCTATTGGAGTGTCGGTAATTGCGGGTGTGCTGCACTATTGGAGGGTCTGTATTTGAGGGTGCGCTGCACTATTGGAGTGTCAGTAATTGGGGGTGTGCTGCACTATTGGAGTGTCAGTAATTGGGGGTGTGCTGCATTATTGGAGTTTGTGTAATTGAGGGTGTGTTGCACTATTGGAGTGTCGGTAATTGAGGGTGTGCTGCAGTATTGGAGTGTCAGTAATTGAGGGTTTGCTACTCTATTGGAGTATGAGTAATTGAGTGTGTGCTGCACTATTGGAGTGTCAGTAATTGAGGGTGTGCTGCACTATTGGAGTGTCAGTATTTGAGGGTGTGCTGCACTATTGGAGAGTCAGTATTTGAGGGTGTGCTGCACTTTTGGAGTGTCAGTAATTGAGGGTGTGCTGCATTATTGGAGTGTCAGTAATTGAGGGTGTACTGCACTATTGGAGTGTCAGTAATTGAGGGTTTGCTACTCTATTGGAGTGTGAGTAATTGAGTGTGTGCTGCACTATTGGAGAGTCAGTAATTGAGGGTTTGCTTCACTATTGGAGTGTCAGTAATTGAGTGTGTGCTGCACTATTGGAGTGTCAGTAATTGAGGGTGTGCTGCACTATTGGAGTGTCAGTAATTGAGGGTGTGCTGCACTATTGGAGTGTCTGTAATTGAGTTTGTGCTTCACTATTGGGGTGTCAGTAATTGAGTGTGTGCTGCACTATTGGTGTGTAACTTTTTGAGGGTGTGCTGCACTATTGGAGTGTCTGTAATTGAGGGTGTGCTGCACTCTTGGTGAATTTGTGATTGAGGGTGTGCTGCACTATTGGAGTGTCAGTAATTGAGGGTTTGCTGCCCTATTGTAGTGTCAGTAATTGAGGATGTGCTGCACTGTTGGAGTGTCAGTAATTGAGGGTGTGCTGCACTATTGGAGTGTCAGTAATTGACGGTGTGCTGCACTATTGGAGTGTCAGTAATTGATGGTGTGTTGCACTATTGAAGTGTCAGTAATTGGGGGTGTGTTGCACTATTGGAGTGTCAGTAATTGAGGGTGTGCTGCAGTATTGGAGTGTCTGAAATTGAGTTTGTGCTTCACTATTGGGGTGTCAGTAATTGAGTTTGTGCTGCACTATTGGTGTGTAACTTTTTGAGGGTGTGCTGCACTATTGGAGTGTCTGTAATTGAGGGTGTGCTGCACTCTTGGTGAATTTGTGATTGAGGGTGTGCTGCACTATTGGAGTGTCAGTAATTGAGAGTTTGCTGCCCTATTGTAGTGTCAGTAATTGAGGATGTGCTGCACTGTTGGAGTGTCAGTAATTGAGGGTGTGCTGAACTATTGGAGTGTCAGTAATTGAGGGTGTGCTGCACTATTGGAGTGTCAGTAATTGAGGGTGTTTTGCACTATTGGAGTGTCGGTAATTGAGGGTGTGCTACACTATTGGAGTGTCAGGAATTGAGGGTGCGCTGCACTATTGGAGTCTCAGTAACTCAGGGTGTGCTGCAGTATTGTAGTGTCAGTAATTGAGGGTGAGCAGCAATATTGGAGTGTCAGTATTTGAATGCGTGCTGCACTATTGGAGTGTCACTAATTGAGGTTGAGCTGCACTATTGGAGTGTCATTAATTGAGGGTGTGCTGCACTATTGGAGTGTCAGTAATTGAGGGTGTGCTGCACTATTGGTGTGTCATTAAATGAGGGTGTGCTGCACTTTTGGAGTGTCAGTAATTGAGGATGTGCTGCATTATTGGAGTGTCAGTAATTGAGTGTGTGCTGCACTATTGGAGTTTCAGTAATTGAGGGTTTGCTACTCTATTGGAGTGTGATTAATTGAGTGTGTGCTGCACTATTGGAGAGTCAGTAATTGCGGGTTTGCTTCACTATTGGAGTGTCAGTAATTGAGTGTGTGCTGCACAATTGGAGTGTCAGTAATTGAGGGTGTGCTGCACTATTGGAGTGTCAGTATTTAAGGGTGTGCTGCACTATTGGAGTGTCTGTAATTGAGTTTGTGCGTCACTATTGGGGTTTCAGTAATTGCGTGTGTGCTGCACTATTGGTGTGTAACTTTTTGAGGGTGTGCTGCACTATTGGAGTGTCTGTAATTGAGGGTGTGCTGCACTCTTGGTGAATTTGTGATTGAGGGTGTGCTGCACTATTGGAGTGTCAGTAATTGAGGGTGTGCTGCACTATTGCAGTGTCAGTAATTGAGGATGTGCTGCATTTTGGAGCGTCAGTAAATGAGGGTTTGCTGCACTATTGGAGTGTCAGTAATTGACGGTGAGCTGCACTATTGGTGTGTCACTAATTGAGGGTGTTCTGCACTATTGGAGAGTCAGTATTTGAGGGTGTGCTGCACATTTGGATTGTCAGTAATTGAGGGTGTGCTGCATTATTGGAGTGTCAGTAATTGAGGGTGTGCTGCACTATTGGAGTGTCAGTAATTGAGGGTTTGCTACTCTATTGGAGTGTGAGTAATTGAGTTTGTGCTGCACTATTGGAGAGTCAGTAATTGAGGCTTTGCTTCACTATTGGAGTGTCAGTCATTGAGTGTGTGCTGCACTATTGGAGTGTCAGTAATTGAAGGTGTGCTGCACTATTGGAGTGTCAGTAATTGAGGGTGTGCTGCACTATTAGAGTGTCTGTAATTGAGTTTGTGCTTCACTATTGTAGTGTCCGTAATTGAGGATGTGCTGCACTGTTGGAGTGTCATTGATTGAGGGTGTGCTGCACTATTGGAGTGTCAGTAATTGACGGTGAGCTGCGCTATTGGAGTGTCACTAATTGAGGGTGTTCTGCACTATTGGAGAGTCAGTATTTGAGGGTGTGCTGCATCAGTAATTGAGGGTGAGCTGCACTATTGGAGGGTCTGTATTTGAGCGTGCGCTGCACTATTGGAGTGTCAGTAAATGGGGGTGTGCTGCACTATTGGAGTGTCAGTAATTGGGGGTGTGCTGCATTATTGGAGTGTGATTAAATGTGGGTGTGTTGCACTATTGGAGTGTCGGTAATTGAGGGTGTGCTGCACTATTGGAGTGTCAGTAATTGAGGGTTTGCTACTCTATTGGAGTGTGAGTAATTGAGTGTGTGCTGCACTATTGGATAGTCAGTAATTGAGGGTGTGCTGCACTAGTGGAGTGTCCGTATTTGAGTTTGTGCTTCACTATTGGGGTGTCAGTAATTGAGTGTGTGCTGCACTATTGGTGTGTAACTTTTTGAGGGTGTGCTGCACTCTTGGTGAATTTGTGATTGAGGGTGTGCTGCACTATTGGAGTGTCAGTAATTGAGGGTTTGCTGCCCTATTGTAGTGTCAGTAATTGAGGATGTGCTGCACTGTTGGAGTGTCAGTAATTGAGGGTGTGCTGCACTATTGGAGTGTCAGTAATTGACGGTGAGCTGCACTATTGGAGTGTCACTAATTGAGGGTGTTCTGCACTATTGGAGAGTCAGTATTTGAGGGTGTGCTGCGTCAGTAACTGAGGGTGAGCTGCACTATTGGAGGGTCTGTATTTGAGGGTGCGCTGCACTATTTGAGTGTCAGTAATTGGGGGTGTTCTGCACTATTGGAGTGTCAGTAATTGGGGGTGTGCTGCATTATTGGAGTGCCAGTAATTGAGGGTGTGCTGCACTATTGGAGTGCCAGTAATTGAGCATGTGCTGCACTATTGGAGTGTCAGTAATTGAGGGTGTGCTGCATTATTGGAGTGTGAGTAAATGATTCTGTGTTGCACTATTGGATTGTCGGTAATTGAGGGTGTGCTGCACTATTGGACTGTCAGGAATTGAGGACGCGCTGCACTATTGGAGTGTCTGTAATTCAGGGTGTTTTGCAGTATTGTTGTGTCAGTAATTGATGGTGAGCAGCACTATTGGAGTGTCAGTATTTGAATTGCGTGCTGCACTATTGGAGTGTCACTAATTGAGGGTGAGCTGCATTATTGTAGTGCCAGTAATTGAGGATGTGCTGCACTGTTGGAGCGTCAGTAATTGAGGGTGTGCTGCACTATTGGTGTGTCAGTAATTGAGGGTGAGCTGCACTATTGGAGTGTCACTAATTGAGGGTGTTCTGCACCATTGGAGAGACAGTTTTTGAGGGTGTGCTGCACTTTTGGAGTGTCAGTAATTGGGGGTGTGCTGCACTATTGGAGTGTCAGTAATTGGGGGTGTGCTGCATTATTGGAGTGTGTGTAAATGAGGGTGTGTTGCCCTATTGGAGTGTCGGTAATTGCGGGTGTGCTGCACTATTGGAGAGTCTGTATTCGAGGGTGCGCTGCACTATTGGAGTGTCAGTAATTGGGGGTGTGCTGCACTATTGGAGTGTCAGTAAAAGGGGGTGTGCTGCATTGTTGGAGTTTGTGTAATTGAGGGTGTGTTGCACTATTGGAGTGTCGGTAATTGAGGGTGTGCTGCAGTATTGGAGTGTCAGTAATTGAGGGTTTGCTACTCTATTGGAGTCTGAGTAATTGAGTGTGTGCTGCACTATTGGAGTGTCAGTAATTGAGGGTGTGCTGCACTATTGGAGTGTCAGTATTTGAGGGTGTGCTGCACTATTGGAGAGTCAGTATTTGAGGGTGTGCTGCACTATTGGAGTGTCAGTAATTGAGGGTGTGCTGCACTATTGGAGTGTCAGTAATTGAGGGTGTGCTGCACTATTGGTGTGTCAGTAATTGACGGTGAGCTTCACTATTGGAGTGTCACTAATTGAGGGTGTTCTGCACTATTGGAGAGTCAGTATTTGAGGGTGTGCTGCGTCAGTAATTGAGGGTGAGCTGCACTATTGGAGGGTCTGTATTTGAGGGTGCGCTGCACTATTGGAGTGTCAGTAATTGAGGGTGTGCTGCACTATTGGAGTGTCTGTAATTGAGTTTGTGCTTCTCTATTGGGGTGTCAGTAATTGAGTGTGTGCTGCACTATTGGTGTGTAACATTTTGAGGGTGTGCTGCACTATTGGAGTGTCTGTAATTGAGGGAGTGCTGCACTATTGGTGTGTAACCTTTTGAGGGTGTGCTGCACTATTGTAGTGTCAGTAATTGAGTGTGTGCTGCACTATTGGAGTGTCAGTATTTGAGGATGAGCTGCACTGTTGGAGTGTCAGTAATTGAGGGTGTGCTGCACTATTGGAGTGTCAGTAATTGAGGGTGTGCTGCACTATTGGAGTGTCACTAATTGAGTTTAGCTGCACTATTGGAGTGTCATTAATTGAGGGTGTGCTGCACTATTGGAGTGTCAGTAATTGAGGGTGTGCTGCACCATTGGTGTGTCAGTAATTGAGGGTGTGCTGTACTTTTGGAGTGTCAGTAATTGAGGGTGTGCTGCATTATTGGAGTGTCAGTCATTGAGGATGTGCTGCACTATTGGAGTGTCAGTAATTGAGGGTTTGCTACTCTATTGGTGTGTGAGTAATTGAGTGTGTGCTGCACTATTGGAGAGTCAGTATTTGAGGGTTTGCTTCACTATTGGAGTGTCAGTAATTGAGTGTGTGCTGCACTATTGGAGTGTCAGTAATTGAGGGTGTGCTGCACTATTGGAGTGTCAGTAATTGAGGGTGTGCTGCACTATTGGAGTGTCTGTAATTGAGGTTGTGCTGCATTATTGGAGTGTGAGTAAATGAGAGTGTGTTGCACTATTGGAGTGTCGGTAATTGAGGGTGTGCTGCACTATTGGAGTGTCAGTAATTGAGGGTTTGCTACTCTATTGGAGTGTGAGTAATTGAGTGTGTGCTGCACTATTGGAGAGTCAGTAATTGAGGGTGTGCTGCACTATTGGAATGTCAGTAATTGAGGGTGTGCTGCACTATTGGAGTGTCTGTAATTGAGTTTGTGCTTCACTATTGGGGTGTCAGTAATTGAGTGTGTGCTGCACTATTGGTGTGTAACTTTTTAAGGGTGTGCTGCACTATTGGAGGTTCTGTATTTGAGGGTGCGCTGCACTATTGGAGTGTCAGTAATTGGGGGTGTGCTGCACTATTGGAGTGTCAGTAATTGGGGGTGTGCTGCATTATTGGAGTGTGAGTAAATGAGGGTGTGTTGCACTATTGGAGTGTCGGTAATTGAGGGTGTGCTGCACTATTGGAGTGTCAGGAATTGAGGACGCGCTGCACTATTGGAGTGTCTGTAATTCAGGGTGTGCTGCATTATTGTAGTGTCAATAATTGAGGGTGAGCAGCACTATTGGAGTGTCAGTATTTGAATTGTGTGCTGCAATATCGGAGTGTCACTAATTGAGCGTGAGCTGCACTATTGGTGTCATTAATTGAGGGTGTGCTGCACTATTGGAGTGTCAGTAATTGAGGGTGTGCTGCACTATAGGTGTGTCAGTAATTGAGGGTGTGCTGCACTTTTGGAGTGTCAGTAATTGAGGGTTTGCTACTCTATTGGAGTGTAATTGAGTGTGTGCTGCACTATTGGAGAGTCAGTAATTGAGGGTTTGCTTCACTATTGGAGTGTCAGTAATTGAGTGTGTGCTGCACTATTGGAATGTCAGTAATTGAGGTTGAGCAGCACTATTGGAGTGTCATTAATTGAGGGTGTGCTTCACTATTGGAGTGTCAGTAATTGAGAGTGTGCTGCACTATTGGAGTGTCAGTAATTGAGGGTGTGCTGCACTATTGGTGTGTCAGTAATTGAGGGTGGGCTGCACTTTTGGAGTGTCAGTAATTGAGGGTGTGCTGCACTATTGGAGTGTCAGTAATTGAGGGTGTGCTGCACTATTGGAGTGTCTGTAATTGAGTTTGTGCTTCATTATTGGGGTGTCAGTAATTGAGTGTGTGCTGCACTATTGGTGTGTAACATTTTGAGGGTGTGCTGCACTATTGGAGTGTCTGTAATTGAGGGTGTGCTGCACTCTTGGTGAATTTGTGATTGAGGGTGTGCTGCACTATTGGAGTGTCAGTAATTGAGGGTGTGCTGCACTATTGTAGTGTCAGTAATTGAGGATGTGCTGCACTGCTGGAGTGTCAGTAATTGAGGGTGTGCTGCACTATTGGAGTGTCAGTAATTGACGGTGAGCTGCACTATTGGAGTGTCACTAATTGAGGGTGTTCTGCACTATTGGAGAGTCAGTATTTGAGGGTGTGCTGCGTCACTAATTGAGGGTGAGCTGCACTATTGGAGGCTCTGTATTTGAGGGTGCGCCTCACTATTGGAGTGTCAGTGATTGGGGGTGTGCTGCACTATTGGAGTGTCAGTAATTGGGGGTGTGCTGCATTATTGGAGTGTGTGTAAATGAGGGTGTGTTGCACTATTGGAGTGTCGGTAATTGAGGGTGTGCTGCACTATTGGAGTGTCAGTAATTGAGGGTTTGCTACTCTATTGGAGTGTGAGTAATTGAGAGTGTGCTGCACTATTGGAGTGTCAGTAATTGAGGGTGTGCTGCAATATTGGAGTGTCAGTAATTGAGGGTGTGCTGCACTATTGGAGAGTCAGTAATTGAGGGTGTGCTGCACTATTGGAGTGTCAGTAATTGAGGGTGTGCTGCACTATTGGAGTGTCAGTAATTGAGGGTGTGCTGCACTATTGGTGTGTCAGTATTTGACGGTGAGCTGCACTATTGGAGTGTCACTAATTGAGGGTGTTCTGCACTATTGGAGAGTCAGTATTTGAGGGTGTGCTGCGTCAGTAATTGAGGGTGAGCTGCACTATTGGGGGGTCTGTATTTGAGGGTGCGCTGCACTATTGGAGTGTCAGTAATTGAGGGTGTGCTGCACTATTGGAGTGTCTGTAATTGAGTTTGTGCTTCACTATTGGGGTGTCAGTAATTGAGTGTGTGCTGCACTATTGGTGTGTAACATTTTGAGGGTGTGCTGCACTATTGGAGTGTCTGTAATTGAGGGAGTGCTGCACTATTGGTGTGTAAGTTTTTGAGGGTGTGCTGCACTATTGTAGTGTCAGTAATTGAGTGTGTGCTGCACTATTGGAGTGTCAGTATTTGAGGATGTGCTGCACTGTTGGAGTGTCAGTAATTGAGGGTGTGCTGCACTATTGGAGTGTCAGTAATTGAGGGTGTGCTGCACTATTGGAGTGTCACTAATTGAGGATGAGCTGCAATATTGGAGTGTCATTAATTGAGGGTGCGCTGCACTATTGGAGTGTCAGTAATTGAGGGTGTGCTGCACCATTGGTGTGTCGGTAATTGAGGGTGTGCTGTACTTTTGGAGTGTCAGTAATTGAGGGCGTGCTGCATTATTGGAGTGTCAGTAATTGAGGGTGTGCTGCACTATTGGAGTGTCAGTAATTGAGGGTTTGCTAATCTATTGGAGTGTGAGTAATTGAGTGTGTGCTGCACTATTGGAGAGTCAGTATTTGAGTGTTTGCTTCACTATTGGAGTGTCTGTAATTGAGTGTGTGCTGCACTATTGGAGTGTCAGTAATTGAGGGTTTGCTGCACTATTTGAGTGTCAGTAATTGAGGGTGTGCTGCACTATTGGAGTGTCTGTAATTGAGTTTGTGCTTCACTATTGGGGTGTCAGTATTTGAGTGTGTGCTGCACTATTGGTGTGTAACTTTTTGAGGGTGTGCTGCACTATTGGAGTGTCTGTAATTGAGGGTTTGCTGCACTCTTTGTGAATTTGTGATTGAGGGTGTGCTGCACTATTGGTGTGTCAGTAATTGAGGGTGTGCTGCACTATTGTAGTGTCATTAATTGAGGATGTGCTGCACTGTTGGAATGTCAGTAATTGGAAGTGTGCTGCATTATTGGAGTGTGAGTAAATGAGGGTGTGTTGCACTATTGGTGTGTCGGTAATTGAGGGTGTGATGCACTATTGGAGTGTCAATAATTGAGGGTTTGCTACTCTATTGGAGTGTGAGTAATTGAGTGTGTGCTGCACTATTGGAGAGTCAGTAATTGAGGGTGTGCTGCACTATTGGAGTGTCAGTAATTGAGGGTGTGCTGCACTATTGGAGTGTCAGTAATTGAGGGTGTGCAGCACTATTGGAGTGTCTGTAATTGAGTTTGTGCTTCACTATTGTGGTGTCAGTAATTGAGTGTGTGCTGCACTATTGGTGTGTAACTTTTTGAGGGTGTGCTGCACTATTGGAGTGTCTGTAATTGAGGGTGTCTTGCACTATTGGTGTGTAACTTTTTGAGGGTGTGCTGCACTATTGGAGTGTCAGTAATTGATGGTTTGCTGCCCTATTGTAGTGTCAGTAATTGAGGATGTGCTGCACTGTTGGAGTGTCAGTAATTGAGGGTGTGCTGCACTATTGGAGTGTCAGTAATTGACGGTGAGCTGCACTATTGGAGTGTCACTAATTGAGGGTGTTCTGCACTATTGGAGAGTCAGTATTTGAGGGTGTGCTGCGTCAGTAACTGAGGGTGAGCTGCACTATTGGAGGGTCTGTATTTGATGGTGCGCTGCACTATTGGAGTGTCAGTAATTGAGGGTGTGCTGCACTATTGGAGTGTCAGTAATTGAGGGTGTGCTGCACTATTGGAGTGTCAGTAATTGGGGGTGTGCTGCATTATTGGAGTGTGAGTAAATGAGGCTGTCTTGCACTTATGGAGTGTCGGTAATTGAAGGTGTGCTGCACTATTGGAGTGTCAGTAATTGAGGGTGTGCTGCACTATTGGAGTGTCAGTAATTGGGGGTGTGCTGCATTATTGGAGTGTCAGTAATTGAGGGTGTGCTGCACTATTGGAGTGTCAGTAATTGAGGGTGTGCTGCACTATTGGAGTGTCAGTAATTGGGGGTGTGCTGCATTATTGGAGTGTGATTAAATGAGGCTGTCTTGCACTTATGGAGTGTCGGTAATTGAAGGTGTGCTGCACTATTGGAGTGTCAGGAATTGAGGACGCGCTGCACTATTGGAGTGTCTGTAATTCATGGTGTGCTGCAGTATTGTAGTGTCAGTAATTGAGGGTGAGCAGCACTATTGGAGTGTCAGTAATTGACGTTGAGCTGCACTATTGGAGTGTCACTAATTGAGGGCGTTCTGCACTATTGGAGAGTCAGTATTTGAGGGTGTGCTGCGTCAGTAATTGAGGGTGAGCTGCACTATAGGAGGGTCTGTATTTGAGGGTGCGCCTCACTATTGGAGTGTCAGTAATTGGGGGTGTGCTGCACTATTGGAGTGTCAGTAATTGGGGGTGTGCTGCATTATTGGAGTGTGTGTAAATGAGGTTGTGTTGCACTATTGGAGTGTCGGTAATTGAGGGTGTGCTGCACTATTGGAGTGTCAGTAATTGAGGGTTTGCTACTCTATTGGAGTGTGAGTAATTGAGTGTGTGCTGCACTATTGGAGTGTCAGTAATTGAGGGTGTGCTGCACTATTGGAGTGTCAGTAATTGAGGGTGTGCTGCACTATTGGAGAGTCAGTAATTGAGGGTGTGCTGCACTACTGGAGTGTCAGTAATTGAGGGTGTGCTGCACTATTGGAGTGTCAGTAATTGAGGGTGTGCTGCACTATTGGTGTGTCAGTAATTGAAGGTGAGCTGCACTATTGGAGTGTCACTAATTGAGGGTGTTCTGCACTATTGGAGTGTGAGTAATTGAGTGCGTGCTGCACTATTGGAGAGTCAATAATTGAGGATTTGCTTCACTATTGGAGTGTCAGTAATTGAGTGTGTGCTGCACTATTGGAGTGTCAGTGATTGAGGGTCTGCTGCACTATTGGATTGTCAGTAATTGAGGGTGTGCTGCACTATTGGAGTGTCTGTAATTGAGTTTGTGCTTCACTATTGGGGTGTCAGTAATTGAGTGTGTGCTGCACTATTGGTGTGTAACTTTTTGAGGGGGTGCTGCACTATTGGAGTGTCTGTAATTGAGGGTGTGCTGCACTCTTGGTGAATTTGTGATTGAGGGTGTGCTGCACTATTGGAGTGTCAGTAATTGAGGGTGTGCTGCACTATTGTAGTGTCAGTAATTGAGGATGTGCTGCACTATTGGAGTGTCAGTAATTGACGGTGAGCTGCACTATTGGAGTGTCACTAATTGAGGGTGTTCTGCACTATTGGAGAGTCAGTATTTGAGGGTGTGCTGCGTCAGTAATTGAGGGTGAGATGCACTATTGGAGGGTCTGTATTTGAGGGTGCGCCTCACTATTGGAGTGTCAGTAATTGGGGGTGTGCTGCACTATTGGAGTGTCAGTAATTGGGGGAGTGCTGCATTATTGGAGTGTGTGTAAATGAGGGTGTGTTGCACTATTGGAGTGTCGGTAATTGAGGGTGTGCTGCACTATTGGAGTGTCAGTAATTGAGGTTTTGCTACTCTATTGGAGTGTGAGTAATTGAGTGTGTGCTGCACTATTGGAGTGTCAGTTATTGAGGGTGTGCTGCAGTATTGGAGTGTCAGTAATTGAGGGTGTGCTGCACTATTGGAGAGTCAGTAATTGAGGGTGTGCTGCACTATTGGAGTGTCAGTAATTGAGGGTGTGCTGCACTATTGGAGTGTCAGTAATTGAGGGTGTGCTGCACTATTGGTGTGTCAGTATTTGACGGTGAGCTGCACTATTGGAGTGTCACTAATTGAGGGTGTTCTGCACTATTGGAGAGTCAGTATTTGAGGGTGTGCTGCGTCAGTAATTGAGGGTGAGCAGCACTATTGGAGGGTCTGTATTTGAAGGTGCGCTGCACTATTGGAGTGTCAGTAATTGAGGGTGTGCTGCACTATTGGAGTGTCTGTAATTGAGTTTGTGCTTCACTATTGGGGTGTCAGTAATTGAGTGTGTGCTGCACTATTGGTGTGTAACATTTTGAGGGTGTGCTGCACTATTGGAGTGTCTGTAATTGAGGGAGTGCTGCACTATTGGTGTGTAACTTTTTGAGGGTGTGCTGCACTATTGTAGTGTCAGTAATTGAGTGTGTGCTGCACTATTGGAGTGTCAGTATTTGAGGATGTGCTGCTCTGTTGGAGTGTCAGTAATTGAGGGTGTGCTGCACTATTGGAGTGTCAGTAATTGAGGGTGTGCTGCACTATTGGAGTGTCACTAATTGAGGATGAGCTGCACTATTGGAGTGTCATTAATTGAGGGTACGCTGCACTATTGCAGTGTCAGTAATTGAGGGTGTGCTGCACCATTGGTGTGTCAGTAATTGAGGGTGTGCTGTACTTTTGGAGTGTCAGTAATTGAGGGCGTGCTGCACTATTGGAGTGTCAGTAATTGAGGGTTTGCTACTCTATTGGAGTGTGAGTAATTGAGTGTGTGCTGCACTATTGGAGAGTCAGTATTTGAGTGTTTGCTTCACTATTGGAGTGTCAGTAATTGAGTGTGTGCTGCAATATTGGAGTGTCAGTAATTGAGGGTCTGCTGCACTATTGGAGTGTCAGTAATTGAGGGTGTGCTGCACTATTGGAGTGTCTGTAATTGAGTTTGTGCTTCACTATTGGGGTGTCAGTATTTGAGTGTGTGCTGCACTATTGGTGTGTAACTTTTTGAGGGTGTGCTGCACTATTGGAGTGTCTGTAATTGAGGGTTTGCTGCACTCTTTGTGAATTTGTGATTGAGGGTGTGCTGCACTATTGGTGTGTCAGTAATTGAGGGTGTGCTGCACTATTGTAGTGTCATTAATTGAGGATGTGCTGCACTGTTGGAATGTCAGTAATTGAGGGTGTGCTGCACTATTGGTGTGTCAGTAATTGACGGTGAGCTGCACTATTGGAGTGTCACTAATTGAGGGTGTTCTGCACTATTGGAGAGTCAGTATTTGAGGGAGTGCTGCGCAATAATTGAGGGTGAGCTGCACTATTGGAGGGTCTGTATTTGAGGGTGCGCTGCACTATTGGAGTGTCAGTAATTGGGGGTGTGCTGCACTATTGGAGTGTCAGTAATTGGAAGTGTGCTGCATTATTGGAGTGTGAGTAAATGAGGGTGTGTTGCACTATTGGTGTGTCGGTAATTGAGGGTGTGCTGCACTATTGGAGTGTCAGTAATTGAGGGTTTGCTACTCTATTGGAGTGTCAGTAATTGAGGGTGTGCTGCACTATTGGAGAGTCAGTAATTGAGGGTGTGCTGCACTATTGGAGTGTCAGTAATTGAGGGTGTGCTGCACTATTGGAGTGTCAGTAATTGAGGGTGTGCAGCACTATTGGAGTGTCTGTAATTGAGTTTGTGCTTCACTATTGGGGTGTCAGTAATTGAGTGTGTGCTGCACTATTGGTGTGTAACTTTTTGAGGGTGTGCTGCACTATTGGAGTGTCTGTAATTGAGGGTGTCTTGCACTATTGGTGTGTAACTTTTTGAGGGTGTGCTGCACTATTGGAGTGTCAGTAATTGATGGTTTGCTGCCCTATTTTAGTGTCAGTAATTGAGGATGTGCTGCACTGTTGGAGTGTCAGTAATTGAGGGTGTGCTGCACTATTGGAGTGTCAGTAATTGACGGTGAGCTGCACTATTGGAGTGTCACTAATTGAGGGTGTTCTGCACTATTGGAGAGTCAGTATTTGAGGGTGTGCTGCGTCAGAAATTGAGGGTGAGCTGCACTATTGGAGGGTCTGTATTTGAGGGTGCGCCTCACTATTGGAGTGTCAGTAATTGGGGGTGTGCTGCACTACTGGAGTGTCAGTAATTGGGGGTGTGCTGCATTATTGGAGTGTGTGTAAAAGAGTGTGTGTTGCACTATTGGAGTGTCGGTAATTGAGGGTGTGCTGCACTATTGGAGTGTCAGTAATTGAGGGTTTGCTACTCTATTGGAGTGTGAGTAATTGAGTGTGTGCTGCACTATTGGAGTGTCAGTAATTGAGGGTGTGCTGCACTATTGGAGTGTCAGTAATTGAGGGTGTGCTGCACTATTGGAGAGTCAGTAATTGAGGGTGTGCTGCACTATTGGAGTGTCAGTAATTGAGGGTGTGCTGCACTATTGGAGTGTCAGTAATTGAGGGTGTGCTGCACTATTGGTGTGTCAATAATTGAAGGTGAGCTGCACTATTGGAGTGTCACTAATTGAGGTTGTTCTGCACGATTGGAGAGTCAGTATTTGAGGGTGTGCTGCGTCAGTAATTGAGGGTGAGCTGCACTATTGGAGGGTCTGTATTTGAGGGTGCGCTGCACTATTGGAGTGTCAGTAATTGAGGGTGTGCTGCACTATTGGAGTGTCACTAATTGAGGATGAGCTGCACTATTGGAGTGTCATTAATTGAGGGTACGCTGCACTATTGCAGTGTCAGTAATTGAGGGTGTGCTGCACCATTGGTGTGTCAGTAATTGAGGGTGTGCTGTACTTTTGGAGTGTCAGTAATTGAGGGCGTTCTGCACTATTGGAGTGTCAGTAATTGAGGGTTTGCTACTCTATTGGAGTGTGAGTAATTGAGTGTGTGCTGCACTATTGGAGAGTCAGTATTTGAGTGTTTGCTTCACTATTGGAGTGTCAGTAATTGAGTTTGTGCTGCACTATTGGAGTGTCAGTAATTGAGGGTTTGCTGCACTATTGGAGTGTCAGTAATTGAGGGTGTGCTGCACTATTGGAGTGTCTGTAATTGAGTTTGTGCTTCACTATTGGGGTGTCTGTATTTGAGTGTGTGCTGCACTATTGGTGTGTAACTTTTTGAGGGTGTGCTGCACTATTGGAGAGTCTGTAATTGAGGGTTTGCTGCACTCTTTGTGAATTTGTGATTGAGGGTGTGCTGCACTATTGGTGTGTCGGTAATTGAGGGTGTGCTGCACTATTGTAGTGTCATTAATTGAGGATGTGCTGCACTGTTGGAATGTCAGTAATTGAGGGTGTGCTGCACTATTGGAGTGTCTGTAATTGACGGTGAGCTGCACTATTGGAGTGTCACTAATTGAGGGTGTTCTGCACTATTGGAGAGTCAGTATTTGAGGGTGTGCTGCGCAATAATTGAGGGTGAGCTGCACTATTGGAGGGTCTGTATTTGAGGGTGCGCTGCACTATTGGAGTGTCAGTAATTGGGGGTGTGCTGCACTATTGGAGTGCCAGTAATTGGAAGTGTGCTGCATTATTGGAGTGTGAGTAAATGAGGGTGTGTTGCACTATTGGTGTGTCGGTAATTGAGGGTTTGCTGCACTATTGGAGTGTCAGTAATTGAGGGTTTGCTTCTCTATTGGAGTGTGAGTAATTGAGTGTGTGCTGCACTATTGGAGAGTCAGTAATTGAGGGTGTGCTGCACTATTGGAGTGTCAGTAATTGAGTGTGTGCTGCACTATTGGAGTGTCAGTAATTGAGGGTGTGCAGCACTATTGGAGTGTCTGTAATTGAGTTTGTGCTTCACTATTGGGGTGTCAGTAATTGAGTGTGTGCTGCACTATTGGTGTGTAACTTTTTGAGGGTGTGCTGCACTATTGGAGTGTCTGTAATTGAGGGTGTCTTGCACTATTGGTGTGTAACTTTTTGAGGGTGTGCTGCACTATTGGAGTGTCAGTAATTGATGGTTTGCTGCCCTAATGTAGTGTCAGTAATTGAGGATGTGCTGCACTGTTGGAGTGTCAGTAATTGAGGGTGTGCTGCACTATTGGAGTGTCAGTAATTGACGGTGAGCTGCACTATTGGAGTGTCACTAATTGAGGGTGTTCTGCACTATTGGAGAGTCAGTATTTGAGGGTGTGCTGCGTCAGTAACTGAGGGTGAGCTGCACTATTGGAGGGTCTGTATTTGAGGGTGCGCTGCACTATTGGAGTGTCAGTAATTGGGGGTGTGCTGCACTATTGGAGTGTCAGTAATTGGGGGTGTGCTGCATTATTGGAGTGTGAGTAAATGAGGCTGTCTTGCACTATTGGAGTGTCGGTAATTGAAGGTGTGCTGCACTATTGGAGTGTCAGGAATTGAGGACGCGCTGCACTATTGGAGTGTCTGTAATTCATGGTGTGCAGCAGTATTGTAGTGTCAGTAATTGAGGGTGAGCAGCATTATTGGAGTGTCAGTAATTGACGGTGAGCTGCACTATTGGAGTGTCACTAATTGAGGGTGTTCTGCACTATTGGAGAGTCAGTATTTGAGGGTGTGCTGCGTCAGTAATTGAGGGTGAGCTGCACTATTGGAGGGTCTGTATTTGAGGGTGCGCCTCACTATTGGAGAGTCAGTAATTGGGGGTGTGCTGCACTATTGGAGTGTCAGTAATTGGGGGTGTGCTGCATTATTGGAGTGTGTGTAAAAGAGGGTGTGTTGCACTATTGGAGTGTCGGTAATTGAGGGTGTGCTGCACTATTGGAGTGTCAGTAATTGAGGGATTGCTACTCTATTGGAGTGTGAGTAATTGAGTGTGTGCTGCACTATTGGAGTGTCAGTAATTGAGGGTGTGCTGCACTATTGGAGTGACAGTAATTGAGGGTGTGCTGCACTATTGGAGAGTCAGTAATTGAGGGTGTGCTGCACTATTGGAGTGTCAGTAATTGAGGGTGTGCTGCACTATTGGAGTGTCAGTAATTGAGGGTGTGCTGCACTATTGGTGTGTCAGTAATTGAAGGTGAGCTGCACTATTGGAGTGTCACTAATTGAGGGTGTTCTGCACTATTGGAGAGTCAGTATTTGAGGGTGTGCTGCGTCAGTAATTGAGGGTGAGCTGCACTATTGGAGGGTCTGTATTTGAGGGTGCGCTGCACTATTGGAGTGTCAGTAATTGAGGGTGTGCTGCACTATTGGTGTGTCTGTAATTGAGTTTGTGCTTCTCTATTGGGGTGTCAGTAATTGAGTGTGTGCTGCACTATTGGTGTGTAACATTTTGAGGGTGTGCTGCACTATTGGAGTGTCTGTAATTGAGGGAGTGCTGCACTATTGGTGTGTAACTTTTTGAGGGTGTGCTGCACTATTGTAGTGTCAGTAATTGAGTGTGTGCTGCACTATTGGAGTGTCAGTATTTGATGATGTGCTGCACTGTTGGAGTGTCAGTAATTGAGGGTGTGCTGCACTATTGGAGTGTCTGTAATTGAGTTTGTGCTTCTCTATTGGGGTGTCAGTAATTTAGTGTGTGCTGCACTATTGGTGTGTAACATTTTGAGGGTGTGCTGCACTATTGGAGTGTCTGTAATTGAGGGAGTGCTGCACTATTGGTGTGTAACTTTTTGAGGGTGTGACGCACTATTGTAGTGTCAGTAATTGAGTGTGGGCTGCACTATTGGAGTGTCAGTAATTGAGGGTGTGCTGCATTATTGGAGTGTCAGTAATTGAGGGTGTGCTGCACTATTGGAGTGTCAGTAATTGAGGGTTTGCTACTCTATTGGAGTGTGAGTAATTGAGTGTGTGCTGCACTATTGGAGAGTCAATAATTGAGGATTTGCTTCACTATTGGAGTGTCAGTAATTGAGTGTGTGCTGCACTATTGGAGTGTCAGTGATTGAGGGTGTGCTGTACTTTTGGAGTGTCAGTAATTGAGGGTGTGCTGCACTATTGGAGTGTCTGTAATTGAGTTTGTGCTTCACTATTGGGGTGTCAGTAATTGAGTGTGTGCTGCACTATTGGTGTGTAACTTTTTGAGGGTGTGCTGTACTATTGGAGTGTCTGTAATTGAGGGTGTGCTGCACTCTTGGTGAATTTGTGATTGAGCGTGTGCTGCACTATTGGAGTGTCAGTAATTGAGGGTGTGCTGCACTATTGTAGTGTCAGTAATTGAGGATGTGCTGCACTGCTGGAGTGTCAGTAATTGAGGGTGTGCTGCACTATTGGAGTGTCAGTAATTGACGGTGAGCTGCACTATTGGAGTGTCACTAATTGAGGGTGTTCTGCACTATTGGAGAGTCAGTATTTGAGGGTGTGCTGCGTCAGTAATTGAGGGTGAGCTGCACTATTGGAGGGTCTGTATTTGAGGGTGCGCCTCAATATTGGAGTGCCAGTAATTGGGGGTGTGCTGCACTATTGGAGTGTCAGTAATTGGGGGTGTGCTGCATTATTGGAGTGTGTGTAAATGAGGGTGTGTTGCACTATTGGAGTGTCGGTAATTGAGGCTGTGCTGCACTATTGGAGTGTCAGTAATTGAGGGATTGCTTCTCTATTGGAGTGTGAGTAATTGAGTGTGTGCTGCACTATTGGAGTGTCAGTAATTGAGGGTGTGCTGCACTATTGGAGTGTCAGTAATTGAGGGTGTGCTGCACTATTGGAGAGTCAGTAATTGAGGGTGTGCTGCACTATTGGAGTGTCAGTAATTGAGGGTGTGCTGCACTATTGGAGTGTCAGTAATTGAGGGTGTGCTGCACTATTGGTGTGTCAGTATTTGACGGTGAGCTGCACTATTGGAGTGTCACTAATTGAGGGTGTTCTGCACTATTGGAGAGTCAGTATTTGAGGGTGTGCTGCGTCAGTAATTGAGGGTGAGCTGCACTATTGGAGGGTCTGTATTTGAGGGTGCGCTGCACTATTGGAGTGTCAGTAATTGAGGGTGTGCTGCACTATTGGAGTGTAACATTTTGAGGGTGTGCTGCACTATTGGAGTGTCTGTAATTGAGGGAGTGCTGCACTATTGGTGTGTAACTTTTTGAGGGTGTGCTGCACTATTGTAGTGTCAGTAATTGAGTGTGTGCTGCACTATTGGAGTGTCAGTATTTGAGGATGTGCTGCACTGTTGGAGTGTCAGTAATTGAGGGTGTGCTGCACTATTGGAGTGTCAGTAATTGAGGGTGTGCTGCACTATTGGAGTGTCACTAACTGAGGATGAGCTGCACTATTGGAGTGTCATTAATTGAGGGTGCGTTGCACTATTGGAGTGTCAGTAATTGAGGGTGTGCTGCACCATTGGTGTGTCAGTAATTGAGGGTGTGCTGTACTTTTGGAGTGCCAGTAATTGAGGGCGTGCTGCATTATTGGAGTGTCAGTAATTGAGGGTGTGCTGCACTATTGGAGTGTCAGTAATTGAGGGTTTGCTACTCTATTGGAGTGTGAGTAATTGATTGTGTGCTGCACTATTGGAGAGTCAGTATTTGAGTGTTTGCTTCACTATTGGAGTGTCAGTAATTGAGTGTGTGCTGCACTATTGGAGTGTCTGTAATTGATTTTGTGCTTCACTATTGGGGTGTCAGTATTTGAGTGTGTGCTGCACTATTGGTGTGTAACTTTTTGAGGGTGTGCTGCACTATTGGAGCGTCTGTAATTGAGGGTTTGCTGCACTCTTTGTGAATTTGTGATTGAGGGTGTGCTGCACTATTGGTGTGTCAGTAATTGAGGGTGTGCTGCACTATTGTAGTGTCATTAATTGAGGATGTGCTGCACTGTTGGAATGTCAGTAATTGACGGTGAGCTGCACTATTGGAGAGTCAGTATTTGAGGGTGTGCTGCGCAATAATTGAGGGTGAGCTGCACTATTGGAGTGTCAGTAATTGGGGGTGTGCTGCACTATTGGAGTGTCATTAATTGGAAGTGTGCTGCATTATTGGAGTGTTAGTAAATGAGGGTGTGTTGCACTATTGGTGTGTCGGTAATTGAGGGTGTGCTGCACTATTGTAGCGTCAGTAATTGAGGGTTTGCTACTCTATTGGAGTGTGAGTAATTGAGTGTGTGCTGCACTATTATAGAGTCAGTAATTGAGGGTGTGCTGCACTATTGGAGTGTCAGTAATTGAGGGTGTGCTGCACTATTGGAGTGTCAGTAATTGAGGGTGTGCAGCACTATTGGAGTGTCTGTAATTGAGTTTGTGCTTCACTATTGGGGTGTCAGTAATTGAGTGTGTGCTGCACTATTGGTGTGTAACTTTTTGAGGGTGTGCTGCACTATTGGAGTGTCTGTAATTGAGGGTGTCTTGCACTATTGGTGTGTAACTTTTTGAGGGTGTGCTGCACGATTGGAGTGTCAGTAATTGATGGTTTGCTGCCCTATTGTAGTGTCAGTAATTGAGGATGTGCTGCACTGTTGGAGTGTCAGTAATTGAGGGTGTGCTGCACTATTGGAGTGTCAGTATTTGACGGTGAGCTGCACTATTGGAGTGTCACTAATTGAGGGTGTTCTGCACTATTGGAGAGTCAGTATTTGAGGGTGTGCTGCGTCAGTAACTGAGGGTGAGCTGCACTATTGGAGGGTCTGTATTTGAGGGTGCGCTGCACTATTGGAGTGTCAGTAATTGGGGGTGTGCTGCACTATTGGAGTGTCAGTAATTGGGGGTGTGCTGCATTATTGGAGTGTGAGTAAATGAGGCTGTCTTGCACTATTGGAGTGTCGGTAATTGAAGGTGTGCTGCACTATTGGAGTGTCAGGAATTGAGGACGCGCTGCACTATTGGAGTGTCTGTAATTCATGGTGTGCTGCAGTATTGTAGTGTCAGTAATTGAGGGTGAGCAGCACTATTGGAGTGTCAGTAATTGACGGTGAGCTGCACTATTGGAGTGTCACTACTTGAGGGTGTTCTGCACTATTGGAGAGTCAGTATTTGAGGGTGTGCTGCGTCAGTAATTGAGGGTGAGCTGCACTATTGGAGGGTCTGTATTTGAGGGTGCGCCTCACTATTGGAGTGTCAGTAATTGGGGGTGTGCTGCACTATTGGAGTGTCAGTAATTGGGGGTGTGCTGCATTATTGGAGAGTGTGTAAATGAGGGTGTGTTGCACTATTGGAGTGTCGGTAATTGAGGGGGTGCTGCACTATTGGAGTGTCAGTAATTGAGGGTTTGCTACTCTATTGGAGTGTGAGTAATTGAGTGTGTGCTGCACTAATGGAGTGTCAGTAATTGAGGGTGTGCTGCACTATTGGAGTGTCAGTAATTGAGGGTGTGCTGCACTATTGGAGAGTCAGTAATTGAGGGTGTGCTGCACTATTGGAGTGTCAGTAATTGAGGGTGTGCTGCACTATTGGAGTGTCAGTAATTGAGGGTGTGCTGCTCTATTGGTGTGTCAGTAATTGAAGGTGAGCTGCACTATTGGAGTGTCACTAATTGAGGGTGTTCTGCACTATTGGACAGTCAGTATTTGAGGGTGTGCTGCGTCAGTAATTGAAGGTGAGCTGCACTATTGGAGGGTCAGTATTTGAGGGTGCGCTGCACTATTGGAGTGTCAGTAATTGAGGGTGTGCTGCACTATTGGAGTGTCTGTAATTGAGTTTGTGCTTCTCTATTGGGGTGTCAGTAATTGAGTGTGTGCTGCACTATTGGTGTGTAACATTTTGAGGGTGTGCTGCACTATTGGAGTGTCTGTAATTGACGGAGTGCTGCACTATTGGTGTGTAACTTTTTGAGGGTGTGCTGCACTATTGTAGTGTCAGTAATTGAGTGTGTGCTGCACTTTTGGAGTGTCAGTATTTGAGGATGTGCTGCACTGTTGGAGTGTCAGTAATTGAGGGTGTGCTGCACTATTGGAGTGTCAGTAATTGAGGGTGTGCTGCACTATTGGAGTGTCAGTAATTGAGGGTCTGCTGTACTTTTGGAGTGTCAGTAATTGAGGGTGTGCTGCATTATTGGAGTGTCAGTAATTGAGGGTGTGCTGCACTATTGGAGTGTCAGTAATTGAGGGTTTGCTACTCTATTGGAGTGTGAGTAATTGAGTGTGTGCTGCACTATTGGAGAGTCAGTATTTGAGGGTTTGCTTCACTATTGGAGTGTCAGTAATTGAGTGTGTGCTGCACTATTGGAGTGTCAGTAATTGAGGGTCTGCTGCACTATTGGAGTGTCAGTAATTGAGGGTGTACTGCCCTATTGGAGTGTCTGTAATTGAGTTTGTGCTTCACTATTGGGGTGTCAGTATTTGAGTGTGTGCTGCACCATTGGTGAGTAACTTTTTGAGGGTGTGCTGCACTATTGGAGTGTCTGTAATTGAAGGTGTGCTGCACTCTTTGTGAATTTGTGATTGAGTGTGTGCTGCACTATTGGTGTGTCAGTAATTGAGGGTGTGCTGCACTATTGTAGTGTTATTAATTGAGGATGTGCTGCACTGTTGGAATGTCAGTAATTGAGGGTGTGCTGCACTATTGGAGTGTCAGTAATTGACGGTGAGCTGCACTATTGGAGTGTCACTAATTGAGGGTGTTCTGCACTATTGGAGAGTCAGTATTTGAGGGTGTGCTGCGTCAATAATTGAGGGTGAGCTGCACTATTGGAGGGTCTGTATTTGAGGGTGCGCTGCACTATTGGAGTGTCAGTAATTGGGGGTGTGCTGCACTATTGGAGTGTCAGTAATTGGAAGTGTGCTGCATTATTGGAGTGTGAGTAAATTAGGGTGTGTTGCACTATTGGTGTGTCGGTAATTGAGGGTGTGCTGCACTATTGGAGTGTCAGTAATTGAGGGTTTGCTACTCTATTGGAGTGTGAGTAATTGAGTGTGTGCTGCACTATTGGAGAGTCAGTAATTGAGGGTGTGCTGCACTATTGGAGTGTCAGTAATTGAGGGTGTGCTGCACTATTGGAGAGTCAGTAATTGAGGGTGTGCTGCACTATTGGAGTGTCTGTAATTGAGTTTGTGCTTCACTATTGGGGTGTCAGTAATTGAGTGTGTGCTGCACTATTGGTGTGTAACTTTTTGACGGAATGCTGCACTATTGGAGGGTCTGTAATTGAGGGTGTCTTGCACTATTGGTGTGTAACTTTTTGAGGGTGTGCTGCACTATTGGAGTGTCTGTAATTGAGGGTGTGCTGCACTCTTGGTGAATTTGTGATTGAGGGTGTGCTGCACTATTGGAGTGTCAGTAATTGATGGTTTGCTGCCCTATTGTAGTGTGAGTAATTGAGGATGTGCTGCACTGTTGGAGTGTCAGTAATTGAGGGTGTGCTGCACTATTGGAGTGTCAGTAATTGACGGTGAGCTGCACTATTGGAGTGTCACTAATTGAGGGTGTTCTGTACTATTGGAGAGTCAGTATTTGAGGGTGTGCTGCGTCAGTAACTGAGGGTGAGCTGCACTATTGGAGGGTCTGTATTTGAGTGTGCGCTGCACTATTGGAGTGTCAGTAATTGGGGGTGTGCTGCACTATTGGAGAGTCAGTAATTGGGGGAGTGCTGCATTATTGGAGTGTGAGTAAATGAGGATTTCTTGCACTATTGGAGTGTCGGTAATTGAGGGTGTGCTGCACTATTGGAGTGTCAGGAATTGAGGACGCGCTGCACTATAGGAGTGTCTGTAATTCATGGTGTGCTGCAGTATTGTAGTGTCAGTAATTGAGGGTGAGCAGCACTATTGGAGTGTCAGTATTTGAATTGCGTGCTGCACTATTGGAGTGTCACTAATTGAGGGTGAGCTGCACTATTGGAGTGTCATTAATTGAGGGTGTGCTGCACTATTGGAGTGTCAGTAATTGAGGATGTGCAGCACTATTGGTGTGTCTGTAATTGAGGGTGTGCTGCACTTTTGGAGTGTCAATAATTGAGGGTTTTCTGCTCTATTGGAGTGTGAGTAATTGAGTGTGTGCTGCACTATTGGAGATTCAGTAATTGAGGGATTGCTTCACTATTGGAGTGTCAGTAATTGAGTGTGTGCTGCACTATTGGAGTGTCAGTAATTGAGGGTGTGCTGCACTATTGGAGTGACAGTAATTGAGGTGTGCTGCACTATTGGAGTGCCTGTAATTGAATTTGTGCTTCACTATTGGGGTGTCAGTAATTGAGTGTGTGCTGCACTATTGGTGTGAAACTTTTTGAGGGTGTGCTGCACTATTGGAGTGTCTGTAATTGAGGGTATGCTGCACTCTTGGTGAATTTGTGATTGAGGGTGTGCTGCACTACTGGAGTGTCAGTAATTGAGGGTGTGCTGCAATATTGGAGTGTCAGTAATTGAGGGTGAGCTGCACTATTAGAGTGTCAGTAATTTTGGGTGTGCTGCATACTGCAGTGTCAGTAATTGAGGGTGTGCTGCACTATTGGAATGTCAGTAATTGAGGCTGTGCTGCACTATTGGAGTGTCAGTAATTGAGGGTGTGCTGCAATATTGGTGTGTCAGTAATTGAGGATGTGCTGCAGTATTGTAGTGTCCGTAATTGAGGGTGTGCTGCACGATTGGAGTGCCAGTAATTGAGTGTGTGCTGCACTATTGGAGCGTCAGAAATTGAGGGTGTGCTGCAATATTGGAGTGTCAGTAATTGAGGGTGTGCTACACTATTGGAGTGTCAGTAATTAAGTGTGTGCTGCACTATTGGTGTTTCAGTAATTGAGGGTGTGCTGCACTAGTGGAGTGTCAGTACTTGAGTGTGTGCTACACTATTGGAGTGTCAGTAATTGAGTGTGTGCTGCACTATTGGAGTGTCAATAATTGAGGGTGTGCTGCACTATTGGAGTGTCAGTAATTGAGGGTGAGCTGCACTATTGGAGTGTCAGTAATTGAGGGTGTGTTGCACTATTGGAGTGTCAGTAATTGAGGGTGAGCTGCACTATTGGAGTGTCACTAATTGAGGGTGTTCTGCACTATTGGAGAGTCAGTATTTGAGGGTGTGCTGCGTCAGTAACTGAGGGTGAGCTGCACTATTGGAGGGTCTGTATTTGAGGGTGCGCTGCACTATTGGAGTGTCAGTAGTTGGGGGTGTGCTGCACTATTGGAGTGTCAGTAATTGGGGGAGTGCTGCATTATTGGAGTGTGAGTAAATGAGGCTGTCTTGCACTATTGGAGTGTCGGTAATTGAGGGTGTGCTGCACTATTGAAGTGTCAGGAATTGAGGACGCGCTGCACTATTGGAGTGTCTGTAATTCATGGTGTGCTGCACTTTTGGAGTGTCAATAATTGAGGGTTTTCTGCTCTATTGGAGTTTGAGTAATTGAGTGTGTGCTGCACTATTGGAGAGTCAGTAATTGAGGGTGAGCTGCACTATTGGAGTGTCATTAATTGAGGGTGTGCTGCACTATTGGAGTGTCAGTAATTGAGGGTGTGCTGCACTATTGGTGTGTCAGTAATTGAGGGTGTGCTGCACTTTTGGAGTGTCAATAATTGAGGGTTTTCTGCTCTATTGGAGTTTGAGTAATTGAGTGTGTGCTGCACTATTGGAGAGTCAGTAATTGAGGGTTTGCTTCACTATTGGAGTGTCAGTATTTGAGTGTGTGCTGCACTATTGGAGTGTCAGTAATTGAGGGTGTGCTGCACTATTGGAGTGTCAGTAATTGAGGTGTGCTGCACTATTGGAGTGCCTGTAATTGAATTTGTGCTTCACTATTGGGGTGTCAGTAATTGAGTGTGTGCTGCACTATTGGTGTGAAACTTTTTGAGGGTGTGCTGCACTATTGGAGTGTCTGTAATTGAGGGTATGCTGCACTCTTGGTGAATTTGTGATTGAGGGTGTGCTGCACTATTGGAGTGTCAGTAATTGAGGGTGTGCTGCACTATTGGAGTGGCAGTAATTGAGGGTGTGCTGCACTATTGGAGTGTCAGTAATTGAGGGTGTGCTGCACTGTTGGAGAGTCAGTAATTGAGGGTGAGCTGCACTATTGGAGTGTCAGTAATTGAGGGTTTGCTACTCTATTGGAGTGTGAGTAATTGAGTGTGTGCTGCACTATTGGAGTGTCAGTATTTGAGTGTGTGCTGCACTATTGGAGTGTCAGTAATTGAGGGTGTGCTGCACTATTGGAGTGTCAGTAATTGAGGGTATGCTGCACTATTGGAGAGTCAGTAATTGAGGGTGTGCTGCACTATTGGAGTGTCAGTAATTGAGGGTGTGCTGCATTATTGGAGTGTCAGTAATTGAGGGTGTGCTGCGCTATTGGAGTGTCTGTAATTGAGTTTGTGCCTCACTATTGGGGTGTCAGTAATGAGGGTGTGCTGCACTATTGGAGTGTCTGTAATTGAGGGTGTGCTGCACTATTGGAGTGTCAGTAATTGAGGGTGTGCTGCATTATTGGAGTGTCAGTAATTGAGGGTTTGCTGCACTATTGGAGAGTCAGTAATTGAGGGTGAGCTGCACTATTGGAGCGTCAGTAATTGAGGGATTGCTACACTATTGGAGTGTGAGTAATTGAGTGTGTGCTTCACTATTGGGGTGTCAGTAATTGAGTGTGTGCTGCACTATTGGTGTGTAACTTTTTGAGGGTGTGCTGCACTATTGGAGTGTCAGTAATTGAGGGTGAGCTGCACTATTGGAGTGTCAGTAATTGAGGGTGTGCTGCACTATTGGAGTGTCTGTAATTGAGTTTTTGCTTCACTATTGGGGTGTCAGTAATTGAGGGTGTGCTGCACTATTGGAGTGTCAGTAATTGAGTTTGAGCTGCACTATTGGTGTGTAACTTTTTGAGGGTGTGCTGCACTATTGGAGTGCCTGTAATTGAGGGTGTGCTGCACTCTTGGTGAATATGTGATTGAGGGTGTGCTGCACTATTGGAGTGTCAGTAATTGAGTGTGTTCTGCACTATTGTAGTGTCAGTAATTGAGGATGTGCTGCACTGTTTGAGTTTCAGTAATTGAGGGTGTGCTGCACTATTGGAGTGTCAGTAATTGAGGGAGTGCTGCACTATTGGAGAGTCAGAATTTGAGGGTGTGTTGCGTCAGTAATTGAGGGTGAGCTGCACTATTGGAGGGTCTGTATTTGAGGGTGCGCTTCACTATTGGAGTGTCAGTAATTGGGGGTGTGCTGCACTATTGGAGTGTCAGAAATTGAGGGTGAGCTGCAATATTGGAGTGTTAGTAATTGACGGTGAGCTGCACTAATGGACTGTCAGTAATTGAGGGTGCGCTACACTTTTGGAGTGTCAGTAATTGAGGTTGTGCTGCACTATTGGAGTGTCAGTAATTGAGGGAGTGCTACACTATTGGAGAGTCAGTAATTGAGTGTGTGCTGCACTATTCGAGCGTCAGTAATTGAGGATGTGGTACTCTATTGGAGAGTCAGTAATTGAGTGTTTGCTGCATTATTTGAGTGTCAGTAATTGAGTGTGCGCTGCACTATTGTAGTGTCAGTAATTGAGGGTGTGCTGCACTATTGGATTGTCAGTAATTGAGGGTGTGCTGCACTATTGGAGTGTCAGTAATTGACGGTGAGCTGCAATATTGGAGTGTCAGTAATTGAGGGTGTGCTGCACTATTGGAGAGTCAGTATTTGAGGGTGTGCTGCGTCAGTAATTGAGGGTGAGCTGCACTATTGGAGGGTCTGTATTTGAGGGTGCGCTGCACTATTGGAGTGTCATTAATTGGGGGTGTGCTGCACTATTGGAGTGTCAGAAATTGAGGGTGAGCTGCAATATTGGAGTGTTAGTAATTGACGGTGAGCTGCACTATTGGAGTGTGAGTAATTGAGGGTGCGCTACACTATAGGGGTGTCAGTAATTGAGGGTGTGCTGCACTATTGGAGTGTCAGAAATTGAGGGTGTGCAGCACTATTGGAGTGTCCATAATTGAGGGTGTGCTACACTATTTGAGTGTCAGTAATTGAGTGTGTGCTGCACTATTGGAGCGTCAGAAATTCAGGCTGTGCGACACTATTGGAGTGTCAGTAATTGACTGTGTGCTGCACTATTGGAGTGTCAGTAATTGAGGGTGTGCTGCAGTAGTGGAGTGTCAGTACTTGAGGGTGTGCTACACTAATGGAGTGTCAGTAATTGAGTGTGTGCTGCACTATTGGAGTGTCAGTAATTGAGGGTGTGCTGCACCATTGGAGAGTCAGTAATTGAGGGTGTGCTACACTATTGGAGTGTCAGTAATTGAGTGTGTGCTGCACTATTGGAGTGTCAGTAATTGAGTGTGTGCTGCACTATTGGAGTGTCAGTAATTTTGCTTGTGCTGCACTATTGGAGTGTCCGTAATTGAGGGTGTGCTGCATTATTGGAGTGTTAGTAATTGAGGGTGTGTTGCACTATTGGAGTGTCAGTAATTGAGGGCGTGTTGCACTACTGGAGTGTCAGTAATTGAGGTTGTGCTGCACTATTGGAGTGTCAGTAATTGAGGGTGTGCTGCACTATTGGAGTGTCAGTAATTGAGTGTGTGCTGCAATATAGGAGTGTCAGTAATTGAGGGTGTGCTACATTATTGGAGTGTCAGTAATTGAGTGTGTGCTGCACTATTGGAGTGTCAGTAATTGAGGGTGTGCTGCACTAGTCGAGTGTCAGTATTTGAGGGTGTGCTACACTATTGGAGTGTCATTAATTGAGTGTGTGCTGCACTATAGGAGTGTCAGTTATTGAGGGTGTGCTGCACTATTGGAGTGTCCGTAATTGAGGGTGTGCTGCACTATTGGAGTGTCATTAATTGAGGATGTGTTGCACTATTGGAGTGTCAGTATTTGAGGGTGTGTTGCACTATTGGAGTGTCAGTAATTGAGAGTGTGCTGCACTATTGGAGTGTCAGTTATTCAGGGTGTGCTGCGGTATTGTAGTGTCAGTAATTGAGGGTGAGCAGCACTATTGGTGTGTCAGTATTTGAATGCGGGCTGCACTATTGGAGTGTCAGTAATTGAGGGAGAGCTGCACTATTGGAATGTCAGTAATTGAGGGTGTGCTGCAATATTGGAGTGTGAGTAATTGAGGGTGTGCTGCAATATTGGTGTGTCAGTAATTGAGGGTGTGCTGCACTATTGGAGTGTCAGTAATTGAGGGTGTGCTGCAATATTGGAGAGTCAGTAATTGAGTCTGTGCTGCACTATTGGAGTGTCAGTAATTGAGGATGTGCTGCACTATTGTAGTGTCCGTAGTTGAGGGTGTGCTGCAATATTGGTGTGTCAGTAATTGAGGGTGAAGTGCACGATTGGAGTATCAGTAATTGAGGGTGTGCTGCACTATTGGAGTGTCAGTAATTGAGGGTTTTTGCTACTCTATTGGAGTGTCAGTAATTGAGTGTGTGCTGCACTATTTGAGAGTCAGTAATTGAGGATGTGCTGCAAAATTGGAGTGTCAGTAATGGAGTGTGTGCTGCAATATTGGAGTGTCAGTAATTGAGGGTGTGCTGCACTATTGGAGTGTTAGTAATTGAGGGAGTGCTGCACTATTGGAGTGTCAGTAATTGAGGGTGTGCTGCACAATTGGAGTGTCAGTAATTGAGTGTGTGCTGCACTATTGGAGTGGCAGTAATTGAGGGTGTGCTGCACTATTGGAGTGTCAGTAATTGAGGGTGTGCTGCACTGTTGGAGAGTCAGTAATTGAGGGTGAGCTGCACTATTGGAGTGTCAGTAATTGAGGGTTTGCTACTCTATTGGAGTGTGAGTAATTGAGTGTGTGCTGCACTATTGGAGTGTCAGTATTTGAGTGTGTGCTGCACTATTGGAGTGTCAGTAATTGAGGGTGTGCTGCACTATTGGAGTGTCAGTAATTGAGGGTATGCTGCACTATTGGAGAGTCAGTAATTGAGGGTGTGCTGCACTATTGGAGTGTCAGTAATTGAGGGTGTGCTGCATTATTGGAGTGTCAGTAATTGAGGGTGTGCTGCGCTATTGGAGTGTCTGTAATTGAGTTTGTGCCTCACTATTGGGGTGTCAGTAATGAGGGTGTGCTGCACTATTGGAGTGTCTGTAATTGAGGGTGTGCTGCACTATTGGAGTGTCAGTAATTGAGGGTGTGCTGCATTATTGGAGTGTCAGTAATTGAGGGTTTGCTGCACTATTGGAGAGTCAGTAATTGAGGGTGAGCTGCACTATTGGAGCGTCAGTAATTGAGGGATTGCTACTCTATTGGAGTGTGAGTAATTGAGTGTGTGCTTCACTATTGGGGTGTCAGTAATTGAGTGTGTGCTGCACTATTGGTGTGTAACTTTTTGAGGGTGTGCTGCACTATTGGAGTGTCAGTAATTGAGGGTGAGCTGCACTATTGGAGTGTCAGTAATTGAGGGTGTGCTGCACTATTGGAGTGTCTGTAATTGAGTTTTTGCTTCACTATTGGGGTGTCAGTAATTGAGGGTGTGCTGCACTATTGGAGTGTCAGTAATTGAGTTTGAGCTGCACTATTGGTGTGTAACTTTTTGAGGGTGTGCTGCACTATTGGAGTGCCTGTAATTGAGGGTGTGCTGCACTCTTGGTGAATATGTGATTGAGGGTGTGCTGCACTATTGGAGTGTCAGTAATTGAGTGTGTTCTGCACTATTGTAGTGTCAGTAATTGAGGATGTGCTGCACTGTTTGAGTTTCAGTAATTGAGGGTGTGCTGCACTATTGGAGTGTCAGTAATTGAGGGAGTGCTGCACTATTGGAGAGTCAGAATTTGAGGGTGTGTTGCGTCAGTAATTGAGGGTGAGCTGCACTATTGGAGGGTCTGTATTTGAGGGTGCGCTTCACTATTGGAGTGTCAGTAATTGGGGGTGTGCTGCACTATTGGAGTGTCAGAAATTGAGGGTGAGCTGCAATATTGGAGTGTTAGTAATTGACGGTGAGCTGCACTAATGGACTGTCAGTAATTGAGGGTGCGCTACACTTTTGGAGTGTCAGTAATTGAGGTTGTGCTGCACTATTGGAGTGTCAGTAATTGAGGGAGTGCTACACTATTGGAGAGTCAGTAATTGAGTGTGTGCTGCACTATTCGAGCGTCAGTAATTGAGGATGTGGTACTCTATTGGAGAGTCAGTAATTGAGTGTTTGCTGCATTATTTGAGTGTCAGTAATTGAGTGTGCGCTGCACTATTGTAGTGTCAGTAATTGAGGGTGTGCTGCACTATTGGATTGTCAGTAATTGAGGGTGTGCTGCACTATTGGAGTGTCAGTAATTGACGGTGAGCTGCAATATTGGAGTGTCAGTAATTGAGGGTGTGCTGCACTATTGGAGAGTCAGTATTTGAGGGTGTGCTGCGTCAGTAATTGAGGGTGAGCTGCACTATTGGAGGGTCTGTATTTGAGGGTGCGCTGCACTATTGGAGTGTCATTAATTGGGGGTGTGCTGCACTATTGGAGTGTCAGAAATTGAGGGTGAGCTGCAATATTGGAGTGTTAGTAATTGACGGTGAGCTGCACTATTGGAGTGTGAGTAATTGAGGGTGCGCTACACTATAGGGGTGTCAGTAATTGAGGGTGTGCTGCACTATTGGAGTGTCAGAAATTGAGGGTGTGCAGCACTATTGGAGTGTCCATAATTGAGGGTGTGCTACACTATTTGAGTGTCAGTAATTGAGTGTGTGCTGCACTATTGGAGCGTCAGAAATTCAGGCTGTGCGACACTATTGGAGTGTCAGTAATTGACTGTGTGCTGCACTATTGGAGTGTCAGTAATTGAGGGTGTGCTGCAGTAGTGGAGTGTCAGTACTTGAGGGTGTGCTACACTAATGGAGTGTCAGTAATTGAGTGTGTGCTGCACTATTGGAGTGTCAGTAATTGAGGGTGTGCTGCACCATTGGAGAGTCAGTAATTGAGGGTGTGCTACACTATTGGAGTGTCAGTAATTGAGTGTGTGCTGCACTATTGGAGTGTCAGTAATTGAGTGTGTGCTGCACTATTGGAGTGTCAGTAATTTTGCGTGTGCTGCACTATTGGAGTGTCCGTAATTGAGGGTGTGCTGCATTATTGGAGTGTTAGTAATTGAGGGTGTGTTGCACTATTGGAGTGTCAGTAATTGAGGGCGTGTTGCACTACTGGAGTGTCAGTAATTGAGGTTGTGCTGCACTATTGGAGTGTCAGTAATTGAGGGTGTGCTGCACTATTGGAGTGTCAGTAATTGAGTGTGTGCTGCAATATAGGAGTGTCAGTAATTGAGGGTGTGCTACATTATTGGAGTGTCAGTAATTGAGTGTGTGCTGCACTATTGGAGTGTCAGTAATTGAGGGTGTGCTGCACTAGTCGAGTGTCAGTATTTGAGGGTGTGCTACACTATTGGAGTGTCATTAATTGAGTGTGTGCTGCACTATAGGAGTGTCAGTTATTGAGGGTGTGCTGCACTATTGGAGTGTCCGTAATTGAGGGTGTGCTGCACTATTGGAGTGTCATTAATTGAGGATGTGTTGCACTATTGGAGTGTCAGTATTTGAGGGTGTGTTGCACTATTGGAGTGTCAGTAATTGAGAGTGTGCTGCACTATTGGAGTGTCAGTTATTCAGGGTGTGCTGCGGTATTGTAGTGTCAGTAATTGAGGGTGAGCAGCACTATTGGTGTGTCAGTATTTGAATGCGGGCTGCACTATTGGAGTGTCAGTAATTGAGGGAGAGCTGCACTATTGGAATGTCAGTAATTGAGGGTGTGCTGCAATATTGGAGTGTGAGTAATTGAGGGTGTGCTGCAATATTGGTGTGTCAGTAATTGAGGGTGTGCTGCACTATTGGAGTGTCAGTAATTGAGGGTGTGCTGCAATATTGGAGAGTCAGTAATTGAGTCTGTGCTGCACTATTGGAGTGTCAGTAATTGAGGATGTGCTGCACTATTGTAGTGTCCGTAGTTGAGGGTGTGCTGCAATATTGGTGTGTCAGTAATTGAGGGTGAAGTGCACGATTGGAGTATCAGTAATTGAGGGTGTGCTGCACTATTGGAGTGTCAGTAATTGAGGGTTTTTGCTACTCTATTGGAGTGTCAGTAATTGAGTGTGTGCTGCACTATTTGAGAGTCAGTAATTGAGGATGTGCTGCAAAATTGGAGTGTCAGTAATGGAGTGTGTGCTGCAATATTGGAGTGTCAGTAATTGAGGGTGTGCTGCACTATTGGAGTGTTAGTAATTGAGGGAGTGCTGCACTATTGGAGTGTCAGTAATTGAGGGTGTGCTGCACAATTGGAGTGTCAGTAATTGAGTGTGTGCTGCACTATTGGAGTGTCAGTAATTGAGGGTGTTTTGCACTATTGGAGTGTCACTAATTGAGGGTGTGCTGCACTATTGGAGTGTCAGTAATTGAGGGTGTGCTGCAATATTGGAGTGTCAGTAATTGAGGGTGTGCTGCAATATTGGAGTGTCAGTAATTGAGGGTGTGCTGCACTATTGGAGTGTCAATAATTGTAGGGTGTGCTGCAATATTGGAGTGTCAGTAATTGAGGGTGAACTGCACTAATGGAGTGTCCGTAATTGAGGGTGTGCTGCACTATTGGGGTGTCATTAATTGAGAATGCGCTGCACTATTGGAGTGCCAGTAATTGAGGCTGTGCTGCACTATTGGAGTGTCAGTAATTGAGGGTGTGCTGCAGTATTGGAGTCTCAGTAATTGAGGGCGTGCTACATTATTGGAGTGTCAGTAATTGAGGGTTTGCTGCACTATTGGAGTGTCAGTAATTGAGGGCGTGCTGCAGTATTGGAGTGTCAGTAATTGAGGGTGAGCTGCACTATTGGAGTCTCAGTATTTTTGGTTGCGCAGAACTATTGGAGTGTCAGAAATTGTGGCTGAGCTGCAATATTGGAGTGGCAGTAATTGAGGGTGAGCTGCACTATTGGAGTGTCAGTAATTGAGGGTGCGCTACACAATTGGAATGTCAGTAATTGAGGTTGTGCTGCACTATTGGAGTGTCAGTAATTGAGGGTTTGCTGCAGTATTGGAGCGTCAGTAATTGAGTATGTGCTGCACTATTGGAGTGTCAGTAATTGAGGGTGTGCTGCACTATTGGAGTGTCAGAAATTGAGGGTGTGCTGCACCATTGGAGTGTCAGTAATTGAGGTTGAGCTGCACTATTGGAGTGTCAGTAATTGAGGGTGAGCTGCCCTATTGGAGTGTCAGTAATTAAGTGTGTGCTGCACTATTGGAGTATTAGTAATTGAGGGTGTTCTGCAATATTGGTGTGTCAGTAATTGAGGGTGAAGTGCACGATTGGAGTGTCAGTAATTGAGGGTGTGCTGCACTAATGGAGTGGCAGTAATTGAGGGTGTGCTGCACTATTGGAGTGTCAGTAATTGACGGTGAGCTGCAATATTGGAGTGACAGTAATTGAGGGTGTGCTGCACTATTGGAGAGTCAGTATTTGAGGGTGTGCTGCGTCAGTAATTAAGGGTGAGCTGCACTATTGGAGGGTCTGTATTTGAGGGTGCGCTGCACTATTGGAGTGTCATTAATTGGGGGTGTGCTGCACTATTGGAGTGTCAGAAATTGAGGGTGAGCTGCAATATTGGAGTGTTAGTAATTGACGGTGAGCTGCACTATTGGAGTGTCAGTAATTGAGGGTGCGCTACACTATAGGGGTGTCAGTAATTGAGGGTGTGCTGCACTATTGGAGTGTCAGAAATTGAGGGTGTGCAGCACTATTGGAGTGTCCATAATTGAGGGTGTGCTACACTATTTGAGTGTCAGTAATTGAGTGTGTGCTGCACTATTGGAGCGTCAGAAATTCAGGCTGTGCGACACTATTGGAGTGTCCGTAATTGACTGTGTGCTGCACTATTGGAGTGTCAGTAATTGAGGGTGTGCTGCACTAGTGGAGTGTCAGTACTTGCGGGTGTGCAACACTATTGGAGTGTCAGTAATTGAGTGTGTGCTGCACTATTGGAGTGTCAGTAATTGAGGGTGTGCTGCACCATTGGAGAGTCAGTAATTGAGGGTGTGCTACACTATTGGAGTGTCAGTAATTGAGTGTGTGCTGCACTATTGGAGTGTCAGTAATTGAGTGTGTGCTGCACTATTGGAGTGTCAGTAATTTTGGGTGTGCTGCACTATTGGAGTGTCCGTAATTGAGGGTGTGCTGCATTATTGGAGTGTTAGTAATTGAGGGTGTGTTGCTCTATTGGAGTGTCAGTAATTGAGGGTGTGTTGCACTACTGGAGTGTCAGTAATTGAGGTTGTGCTGCACTATTGGAGTGTCAGTAATTGAGGGTGTGCTGCACTATTGGAGTGTCAGTAATTGAGTGTGTGCTGCAATATAGGAGTGTCAGTAATTGAGGGTGTGCTACATTATTGGAGTGTCAGTAATTGAGTGTGTGCTGCACTATTGGAGTGTCAGTAATTGAGGGTGTGCTGCACTAGTCGAGTGTCAGTACTTGAGGGTGTGCTACACTATTGGAGTGTCATTAATTGAGTGTGTGCTGCACTATAGGAGTGTCAGTTATTGAGGGTGTGCTGCACTATTGGAGTTTCCGTAATTGAGGGTGTGCTGCACTATTGGAGTGTCAGTAATTGAGGGTGTGTTGCACTATTGGAGTGTCAGTATTTGAGGGTGTGTTGCACTATTGGAGTGTCAGTAATTGAGAGTGTGCTGCACTATTGGAGTGTCAGTAATTGAGTGTGCGCTGCACTATTGGAGTGTCAGTAATTCAGGGTGTGCTGCGGTATTGTAGTGTCAGTAATTGAGGGTGAGCAGCACTATTGGTGTGTCAGTATTTGAATGCGTGCTGCACTATTGGAGTGTCAGTAATTGAGGGAGAGCTGCACTATTGGAATGTCAGTAATTGAGGGTGTGCTGCAATATTGGAGTCTGAGTAATTGAGGGTGTGCTGCAATATTGGTGTGTCAGTAATTGAGGGTGTGCTGCACTATTGGAGTGTCAGTAATTGAGGGTGTGCTGCAATATTGGAGAGTCAGTAATTGAGTGTGTGCTGCACTATTGGAGTGTCAGTAATTGAGGATGTGCTGCACTATTGTCGTGTCCGTACTTGAGGTTGTGCTGCACTATTGGAGTGTCAGTAATTAATGGTGCCCTGCACTATTGGACCGTCAGTAATTGAGGGTTTGCTGCAGTATTGTAGTGTCAGTAATTGAGGGTGATCTGCACTATTGGAGTGTCAGTATTTGAGTGTGCGCTGAACTATTGGAGTGTCAGTAATTGAGGGTGTGCTGCACCATTGGAGTGTCAGTAATTGAGGGTGAGCTGCACTATTGGAGTGTCAGTAATTGAGGGTGAGCTGCACTATTGGAGTGTCAGTAATTGAGTGTGTGCTGCACTATTGGAGTATTAGTAATTGAGGGTGTTCTGCAATATTGGTGTGTCAGTAATTGAGGGTGAAGTGCACGATTGGAGTGTCAGTAATTGAGGGTGTGCTGCACTATTGGAGTGTCAGTAATTGAGGGTGTTTGCTACTCTATTGGAGTGTCAGTAATTGAGTGTGTGCTGCACTATTTGAGAGTCAGTAATTGAGGATGTGCTGCAAAATTGGAGTGTCAGTAATGGAGTGTGTGCTGCAATATTGGAGTGTCAGTAATTGAGGTTGTGCTGCACTATTGGAGTGTCAGTAATTGAGAGAGTGCTGCACTATTGGAGTGTCAGTAATTGAGGGGTTGCTGCACAATTGGAGTGTCAGTAATTGAGTGTGTGCTGCACTATTGGAGTGTCAGTAATTGAGGGTGTTTTGCACTATTGGAGTGTCACTAATTGAGGGTGTGCTGCACTATTGGAGTGTCAGTAATTGAGGGTGTGCTGCAATATTGGAGTGTCAGTAATTGAGGGTGTGCTGCAATATTGGAGTGTCAGTAATTGAGGGTGTGCTGCACTATTGGAGTGTCAATAATTGTAGGGTGTGCTGCAATATTGGAGTGTCAGTAATTGAGGGTGAACTGCACTAATGGAGTGTCCGTAATTGAGGGTGTGCTGCACTATTGGGGTGTCATTAATTGAGAATGCGCTGCACTATTGGAGTGCCAGTAATTGAGGCTGTGCTGCACTATTGGAGTGACAGTAATTGAGGGTGTGCTGCAGTATTGGTGTGTCAGCAATTCAGGGTGTGCTACATTATTGGAGTGTCAGTAATTGAGGGTGTGCTGCACTATTGGAGTGTCAGTAATTGAGGGCGTGCTGCAGTATTGGAGTGTCAGTAATTGAGGGTGAGCTGCACTATTGGAGTCTCAGTATTTTTGGTTGCGCAGAACTATTGGAGTGTCAGAAATTGTGGCTGAGCTGCAATATTGGAGTGGCAGTAATTGAGGGTGAGCTGCACTATTGGAGTGTCAGTAATTGAGGGTGCGCTACACAATTGGAATGTCAGTAATTGAGGTTGTGCTGCACTATTGGAGTGTCAGTAATTGAGGGTTTGCTGCAGTATTGGAGTGTCAGTAATTGAGTATGTGCTGCACTATTGGAGTGTCAGTAATTGAGGGTGTGCTGCACTATTGGAGTGTCAGTAATTGAGGGTATGCTGCACCATTGGAGTGTCAGTAATTGAGGGTGAGCTGCACTATTGGAGTGTCAGTAATTGAGGGTGAGCTGCCCTATTGGAGTGTCAGTAATTAAGTGTGTGCTGCACTATTGGAGTATTAGTAATTGAGGGTGTTCTGCAATATTGGTGTGTCAGTAATTGAGGGTGAAGTGCACGATTGGAGTGTCAGTAATTGAGGGTGTGCTGCACTATTGGAGTGTCAGTAATTGAGGGTGTTTGCTACTCTATTGGAGTGTCAGTAATTGAGTGTGTGCTGCACTATTTGAGAGTCAGTTATTGAGGATGTGCTGCGCTATTGGAGTATCAGTAATTGAGGGTGAGCTGCACTATTGGAGTGCCATTAATTGAGGGTGCGCTGCACTATTGGAGTGTCAGTAATTGAGGGTGTGCTGCACTATTGGTGTGTCAGTAATTGAGGGTGTGCTGCACTATTGTAGAGTCAGTAATTGAGGGTTTGCTTCACTATTGGAGTGTCAGTAATTGAGTGTGTGCTGCACTATTGGAGTGTCAGTAATTGAGGGTGTGCTGCACTATTGGAGTGTCAGTAATTGAGTTTGTGCTTCACTATTGGGGTGTCAGTAATTGAGGGTGTGCTGCACTATTGGAGTGTCAGTAATTGAGGGTGTGCTGCACTATTGGTGTGTAACTAATTGAGGGTGTGCTGCACTATTGGAGTGTCTGTAATTGAGGGTGTGCTGCACTCTTGGTGAGTATGTGATTGAGGGTGTACTGCACTATTGGAGTGTCAGTAATTGAGTGTGTGCTGCACTATTATAGTGTCAGTAATTGTGGATGTGCTGCACTGTTGGTGTGTCAGTAATTGAGGGTGTGCTGCAAAATTGGAGTGTCAGTTAATGAGGGTGTGCTGCACTATTGGAGTGTCAGTAATTGAGGGTGTGCTGCAGTATTGGAGTGTCAGTAATTGATAGTGTGCTGTACTATTGGAGTGTCAGGAATTTAGTGTGTGCTGCACTATTGGAGTGTCAGTAATTGAGGGTGTTTTGCACTATTGGAGTGTCACTAATTGAGGGTGTGCTGCACTATTGGAGAGTCAGTAATTGAGGGTTTGCTGCAATATTGGAGTGTCAGTAATTGAGGGTGTGCTGCAATATTGGAGTGTCAGTAATTGAGGCTGTGCTGCACTCTTGGGTCTCAATAATTGTAGGGTGTGCTGCAATATTGGAGTGTCAGTAATTGAGGGTGAACTGCACTAATGGAGTGTCCGTAATTGAGGGTGTGCTGCACTATTGGGGTGTCATTAATTGAGGATGCGCTGCACTATTGGAGTGTCAGTAATTGAGGCTGTGCTGCACTATTGGAGTGTCAGTAATTGAGGGTGTGCTGCAGTATTGGTGTGTCAGTAATTCAGGGTGTGCTACACTATTGGAGTGTAATTAATTGAGGGCTGCTGCCCTATTGGAGTGTCAGTAATTGAGGGCGTGCTGCAGTATTGGACTGTCAGTAATTGAGGGTGAGCTGCACTTTTGGAGTCTCAGTATTTTTGGTTGTGCTGCACTATTGGAGTGTCAGTAATTGAGGGTGTGCTGCACTATTGGAATTGTCATTAATTGAGAGTGTGCTGCACTATTGGAGTGTCCGTTATTGAGTGTGTGCTGCACTATTGGTGTGTCAGTAATTGAGGGTGTGCTGCACTATTGGAGTGTCCGTAATTGAGGGTGTGCTGCACTATTGGAGTGTCAGTAATTGTGGGTGTGTTGCACTATTGGAGTGTCAGTATTTGAGGGTGTGTTGCACTATTGGAGTGTCAGTAATTGAGAGTGTGCTGCACTACTGGAGTGTCAGTAATTGAGGGTCCGCTGCACTATTGGAGTGTCAGTAATTCAGGGTGTGCTGCGGTATTGTAGTGTCAGTAATTGAGGGTGAGCAGCACTTATGGCGTGTCAGTATTTGAATGCGTGCTGCACTATTGGAGTGTCAGTTATTGAGGGAGAGCTGCACTATTGGAATCAGTAATTGAGGGTGTGCTGCAATATTGGTGTGTCAGTAATTGAGGGTGTGCTGCACTATTGGAGTGTCAGTAATTGAGGGTGTGCTGCAATATTGGAGAGTCAGTAATTGAGTGTGTGCTGCACTATTGGAGTGTCAGTAATTGAGGATGTGCTGCACCATTGTAGTGTCCGTACTTGAGGGTGTGCTGCACTATTGGAGTGTCAGTAATTAATGGTGCGCTGCACTATTGGACCGTCAGTAATTGAGGGTTTGCTGCAGTATTGTAGTGTCAGTAATTGAGGGTGATCTGCACTATTGGAGTGTCAGTGTTTGAGTGTGCGCTGCTCTATTGGAGTGTCAGTAATTCAGGGTGTGCTGCACCATTGGAGTGTCAGTAATTGAGGGTGAGCTGCACTATTGGAGTGTCAGTAATTGAGGGTGAGCTGCACTATTGGAGTGTCAGTAATTGAGTCTGTGCTGCACTATTAGTGTATTAGTAATTGAGGGCGTTCTGCAATATTTGTGTGTCAGTAATTGAGGGTGAAGTGCACGATTGGAGTGTCAGTAATTGAGGGTGTTTGCTACTCTATTGGAGTGTCAGTAATTGAGTGTGTGCTGCACTATTTGAGAGTCAGTAATTGAGGATGTGCTGCAAAATTGGAGTGTCAGTAATGGAGTGTGTGCTGCAATATTGGAGTGTCAGTAATTGAGGTTGTGCTGCACTATTGGAGTGTCAGTAATTGAGGGAGTGCTGCACTATTGGAGTGTCAGTAATTGAGGGTGTGCTGCACAATTGGAGTGTCAGTAATTGAGTGTGTGCTGCACTATTGGAGTGTCAGTAATTGAGGGTGTTTTGCACTATTGGAGTGTCACTAATTGAGGGTGTGCTGCACTATTGGAGTGTCAGTAATTGAGGGTGTGCTGCAATATTGGAGTGTCAGTAATTGAGGGTGTGCTGCAATATTGGAGTGTCAGTAATTGACGGTGTGCTGCACTATTGGAGTGTCAATAATTGTAGGGTTGCTGCAATATTGGAGTGTCAGTAATTGAGGGTGAACTGCACTAATGGAGTGTCCGTAATTGAGGGTGTGCTGCACTATTGGGGTGTCATTAATTGAGAATTTGCTGCACTATTGGAGTGCCAGTAATTGAGGCTGTGCTGCACTATTGGAGTGTCAGTAATTGAGGGTGTGCTGCAGTATTGGTGTGTCAGTAATTCAGGGTGTGCTACATTATTGGAGTGTCAGTAATTGAGGGTGTGCTGCACTATTGGAGTGTCAGTAATTGAGGGCGTGCTGCAGTATTGGAGTGTCAGTAATTGAGGGTGAGCTGCACTATTGGAGTCTCAGTATTTTTGGTTGCGCTGCACTATTGGAGTGTCAGAAATTGTGGCTGAGCTGCAATATTGGAGTGGCAGTAATTGAGGGTGAGCTGCACTATTGGAGTGTCAGTAATTGAGGGTGCGCTACACAGTTGGAATGTCAGTAATTGAGGTTGTGCTGCACTATTGGAGTGTCAGTAATTGAGGGTTTGCTGCAGTATTGGAGCGTCAGTAATTGAGTATGTGCTGCACTATTGGAGTGTCAGTAATTGAGGGTGTGCTGCACTATTGGAGTGTCAGTAATTGAGGGTATGCTGCACCATTGGAGTGTCAGTAATTGAGGGTGAGCTGCACTATTGGAGTGTCAGTAATTGAGGGTGAGCTGCCCTATTGGAGTGTCAGTAATTAAGTGTGTGCTGCACTATTTGAATATTAGTAATTGAGGGTGTTCTGCAATATTGGTGTGTCAGTAATTGAGGGTGAAGTGCACGATTGGAGTGTCAGTAATTGAGGGTGTGCTGCACTATTGGAGTGTCAGTAATTGAGGGTGTTTGCTACTCTATTGGAGTGTCAGTAATTGAGTGTGTGCTGCACTATTTGAGAGTCAGTTATTGAGGATGTGCTGCACTATTGGAGTATCAGTAATTGAGGGTGAGCTGCACTATTGGAGTGTCATTAATTGAGGGTGTGCTGCACTATTGGAGTGTCAGTAATTGAGGGTGTGCTGCACTATTGGTGTGTCAGTAATTGAGGGTGTGCTGCATTTTTGGAGTGTCAGTAATTGAGGGTTTGCCACTCTATTGGATGTGTGAGTAATCGAGTGTGTGCTGCACTATTGTAGAGTCAGTAATTGAGGGTTTGCTTCACTATTGGAGTGTCAGTAATTGAGTGTGTGCTGCACTATTGGAGTGTCAGTAATTGAGGGTGTGCTGCACTATTGGAGTGTCAGTAATTGAGTTTGTGCTTCATTATTGGGGTGTCAGTAATTGAGGGTGTGCTGCACTATTGGAGTGTCAGTAATTGAGGGTGTGCTGCACTATTGGTGTGTAACTAATTGAGGGTGTGCTGCACTATTGGAGTGTCTGTAATTGAGGGTGTGCTGCACTCTTGGTGAGTATGTGATTGAGGGTGTACTGCACTATTGGAGTGTCAGTAATTGAGTGTGTGCTGCACTATTGTAGTGTCAGTAATTGTGGATGTGCTGCACTGTTGGTGTGTCAGTAATTGAGGGTGTGCTGCAAAATTGGAGTGTCAGTTAATGAGGGTGTGCTGCACTATTGGAGTGTCAGTAATTGAGGGTGTGCTGCAGTATTGGAGTGTCAGTAATTGATAGTGTGCTGCACTATTGGAGTGTCAGGAATTTAGTGTGTGCTGCACTATTGGAGTGTCAGTAATTGAGGGTGTTTTGCACTATTGGAGTGTCACTAATTGAGGGTGTGCTGCACTATTGAAGAGTCAGTAATTGAGGGTGTGCTGCAATATTGGAGTGTCAGTAATTGAGGTTGTGCTGCAATATTGGAGTGTCAGTAATTGAGGGTGTGCTGCACTCTTGGGTCTCAATAATTGTAGGGTGTGCTGCAATATTGGAGTGTCAGTAATTGAGGTTGAACTGCACTAATGGAGTGTCCGTAATTGAGGGTGTGCTGCACTATTGGGGTGTCATTAATTGAGGATGCGCTGCACTATTGGAGTGTCAGTAATTGAGGCTGTGCTGCACTATTGGAGTGTCAGTAATTGAGGGTGTGCTGCAGTATTGGTGTGTCAGTAATTCAGGGTGTGCTACACTATTGGAGTGTAATTAATTGAGGGCTGCAGCCCTATTGGAGTGTCAGTAATTGAGGGTGTGCTGCACTATTGGAGTGTCAGTAATTGAGGGCGTACTGCAGTATTGGACTGTCAGTAATTGAGGGTGAGCTGCACTTTTGGAGTCTCAGTATTTTTGGTTGCGCTGCACTATTGGAGTGTCAGTAATTGAGGGTGTGCTGCACTATTGGAGTGTCCGTAATTGAGGGTGTGCTGCACTATTGGAGTGTCAGTAATTGTGGGTGTGTTGCACTATTGGAGTGTCAGTATTTGAGGGTGTGTTGCACTATTGGAGTGTCAGTAATTGAGAGTGTGCTGCACTACTGGAGTGTCAGTAATTGAGTGTGCGCTGCACTATTGGAGTGTCAGTAATTCAGGGTGTGCTGCGGTATTGTAGTGTCAGTAATTGAGGGTGAGCAGCACTATTGGTGTGTCAGTATTTGAATGCGTGCTGCACTATTGGAGTGTCAGTAATTGAGGGAGAGCTGCACTATTGGAATGTCAGTAATTGAGGGTGTGCTGCAATATTGGAGTGTGAGTAATTGAGGGTGTGCTGCAATATTGGTGTGTCAGTAATTGAGGGTGTGCTGCACTATTGGAGTGTCAGTAATTGAGGGTGCGCTGCAATATTGGAGAGTCAGTAATTGAGTGTGTGCTGCACTATTGGAGTGTCAGTAATTGAGGATGTGCTGCACTATTCTGGTGTCCGTACTTGAGGGTGTGCTGCACTATTGGAGTGTCAGTAATTAATGGTGCGCTGCACTATTGGACCGTCAGTAATTGAGGGTTTGCTGCAGTATTGTAGTGTCAGTAATTGAGGGTGATCTGCACTATTGGAGTGTCAGTGTTTGAGTGTGCGCTGCACTATTGGAGTGTCAGTAATTCAGGGTGTGCTGCACCATTGGAGTGTCAGTAATTGAGGGTGAGCTGCACTATTGGAGTGTCAGTAATTGAGGGTGAGCTGCACTATTGGAGTGTCAGTAATTGAGTGTGTGCTGCACTATTAGAGTATTAGTAATTGAGGGCGTTCTGCAATATTTGTGTATCAGTAATTGAGGGTGAAGTGCACGATTGGAGTTTCAGTAATTGAGGGTGTGCTGCACTATTGGAGTGTCAGTAATTGAGGGTGTTTGCTACTCTATTGGAGTGTCAGTAATTGAGTGTGTGCTGCACTATTAGAGAGTCAGAAATTGAGGATGTGCTGCAAAATTGGAGTGTCAGTAATGGAGTGTGTGCTGCAATATTGGAGTGTCAGTAATTGAGGTTGTGCTGCACTATTGGAGTGTCAGTAATTGAGTGTGTGCTGCACTATTGGAGTGTCAGTAATTGAGGGTGTGCTGCACTATTGGAGTGTCAGTAATTGTGTTTGTGCTTCACCATTGGGGTGTCAGTAATTGAGGGTGTGCTGCACTATTGGAGTGTCAGTAATTGAGGGTGTGCTGCACTATTGGTGTGTAACTAATTGAGGGTGTGTTGCACTATTGGAGTGTCTGTAATTGAGGGTGTGCTGCACTCTTGGTGAGTATGTGATTGAGGGTGTACTGCACTATTGGAGTGTCAGTAATTGATTGTGTGCTGCACTATTGTAGTGTCAGTAATTGTGGATGTGCTGCACTGTTGGTGTGTCAGTAATTGAGGGTGTGCTGCAAAATTGGAGTGTCAGTAAATGAGGGTGTGCTGCACTATTGGAGTGTCAGTAATTGAGGGTGTGCTGCAATATTGGTGTGTCAGTAATTGAGGGTGTGCTGCACTATTGGAGTGTCAGTAATTGAGGGTGCGCTGCAATATTGGAGTGTCAGTAATTGAGTGTGTGCTGCACTATTGGAGTGTCAGTAATTGAGGATGTGCTGCACTATTCTGGTGTCCGTACTTGAGGGTGTGCTGCACTATTGGAGTGTCAGTAATTAATGGTGCGCTGCACTATTGGACCGTCAGTAATTGAGGGTTTGCTGCAGTATTGTAGTGTCAGTAATTGAGGGTAATCTGCACTATTGGAGTGTCAGTGTTTGAGTGTGCGCTGCACTATTGGAGTGTCAGTAATTCAGGGTGTGCTGCACCATTGGAGTGTCAGTAATTGAGGGTGAGCTGCACTATTGGAGTGTCAGTAATTGAGGGTGAGCTGCACTATTGGAGTGTCAGTAATTGAGTGTGTGCTGCACTATTAGAGTATTAGTAATTGAGGGCGTTCTGCAATATTTGTGTGTCAGTAATTGAGGGTGAAATGCACGATTGGAGTGTCAGTAATTGAGGGTGTGCTGCACTATTGGAGTGTCAGTAATTGAGGGTGTTTGCTACTCTATTGGAGTGTCAGTAATTGAGTGTGTGCTGCACTATTAGAGAGTCAGTAATTGAGGATGTGCTGCAAAATTGGAGTGTCAGTAATGGAGTGTGTGCTGCAATTTTGGAGAGTCAGTAATTGAGGGAGTGCTGCACTATTGGAGTGTCAGTAATTGAGGGTGTGCTGCACAATTGGAGTGTCAGTAATTGAGTGTGTGCTGCACTATTGGAGTGTCAGTAATTGAGGGTGTTTTGCACTATTGGAGTGTCACTAATTGAGGGTGTGCTGCACTATTGGAGTGTCAGTAATTGAGGGTGTGCTGCAATATTGGAGTGTCAGTAATTGAGGGTGTGCTGCAATATTGGAGTGTCAGTAATTGACGGTGTGCTGCACTATTGGAGTGTCAATAATTGTAGGGTGTGCTGCAATATTGGAGTGTCAGTAATTGAGGGTGAACTGCACTAATGGAGTGTCCGTAATTGAGGGTGTGCTGCACTATTGGGGTGTCATTAATTGAGAATGCGCTGCACTATTGGAGTGCCAGTAATTGAGGCTGTGCTGCACTATTGGAGTGTCAGTAATTGAGGGTGTGCTGCAGTATTGGTGTGTCAGTAATTCAGGGTGTGCTACATTATTGGAGTGTCAGTAATTGAGGGTGTGCTGCACTATTGGAGTGTCAGTAATTGAGGGCGTGCTGCAGTATTGGAGTATCAGTAATTGAGGGTGAGCTGCACTATTGGAGTCTCAGTATTTTTGGTTGCGCTGCACTATTGGAGTGTCAGAAATTGTGGCTGAGCTGCAATATTGGAGTGGCAGTAATTGAGGGTGAGCTGCACTATTGGAGTGTCAGTAATTGAGGGTGCGCTACACAGTTGGAATGTCAGTAATTGAGGTTGTGCTGCACTATTGGAGTGTCAGTAATTGAGGGTTTGCTGCAGTATTGGAGCGTCAATAATTGAGTATGTGCTGCACTATTGGAGTGTCAGTAATTGAGGGTGTGCTGCACTATTGGAGTGTCAGTAATTGAGGGTATGCTGCACCATTGGAGTGTCAGTAATTGAGGGTGAGCTGCACTATTGGAGTGTCAGTAATTGAGGGTGAGCTGCCCTATTGGAGTGTCAGTAATTAAGTGTGTGCTGCACTATTGGAGTATTAGTAATTGAGGGTGTTCTGCAATATTGGTGTGTCAGTAATTGAGGGTGAAGTGCACGATTGGAGTGTCAGTAATTGAGGGTGTGCTGCACTATTGGAGTGTCAGTAATTGAGGGTGTTTGCTACTCTATTGGAGTGTCAGTAATTGAGAGTGTGCTGCACTATTTGAGAGTCAGTTATTGAGGATGTGCTGCACTATTGGAGTATCAGTAATTGAGGGTGAGCTGCACTATTGGAGTGTCATTAATTGAGGGTGTGCTGCACTATTGGAGTGTCAGTAATTGAGGGTGTGCTGCACTATTGGTGTGTCAGTAATTGAGGATGTGCTGCACTTTTGGAGTGTCAGTAATTGAGGGTTTGCCACTCTATTGGATGTGTGAGTAATCGAGTGTGTGCTGCACTATTGGAGTGTCAGTAATTGAGTTTGTGCTTCATTATTGGGGTGTCAGTAATTGAGGGTGTGCTGCACTATTGGAGTGTCAGTAATTGAGGGTGTGCTGCACTATTGGTGTGTAACTAATTGAGGGTGTGCTGCACTATTGGAGTGTCTGTAATTGAGGGTGTGCTGCACTCTTGGTGAGTATGTGATTGAGGGTGTACTGCACTATTGGAGTGTCAGTAATTGAGTGTGTGCTGCACTATTGTAGTGTCAGTAATTGTGGATGTGCTGCACTGTTGGTGTGTCAGTAATTGAGGGTGTGCTGCAAAATTGGAGTGTCAGTTAATGAGGGTGTGCTGCACTATTGGAGTGTCAGTAATTGAGGGTGTGCTGCAGTATTGGAGTGTCAGTAATTGATAGTATGCTGCACTATTGGAGTGTCAGGAATTTAGTGTGTGCTGCACTATTGGAGTGTCAGTAATTGAGGGTGTTTTGCACTATTGGAGTGTCACTAATTGAGGGTGTGCTGCACTATTGGAGAGTCAGTAATTGAGGGTGTGCTGCAATATTGGAGTGTCAGTAATTGAGGGTGTGCTGCAATATTGGAGTGTCAGTAATTGAGGGTGTGCTGCACTCTTGGGTCTCAATAATTGTAGGGTGTGCTGCAATATTGGAGTGTCAGTAATTGAGGGTGAACTGCACTAATGGAGTGTCCGTAATTGAGGGTGTGCTGCACTATTGGGGTGTCATTAATTGAGGATGCGCTGCACTATTGGAGTGTCAGTAATTGAGGCTGTGCTGCACTATTGGAGTGTCAGTAATTGAGGGTGTGCTGCAGTATTGGTGTGTCAGTAATTCAGGGTGTGCTACACTATTGGAGTGTAATTAATTGAGGGCTGCTGCCCTATTGGAGTGTCAGTAATTGAGGGTGTGCTGCACTATTGGAGTGTCAGTAATTGAGGGTGAGCTGCACTTTTGGAGTCTCAGTATTTTTGGTTGCGCTGCACTATTGGAGTGTCAGTAATTGAGCGTGTGCTGCACTATTGGAGTGTCCGTAATTGAGGGTGTGCTGCACTATTGGAGTGTCAGTAATTGTGGGTGTGTTGCACTATTGGAGTGTCAGTATTTGAGGGTGTGTTGCACTATTGGAGTGTCAGTAATTGAGAGTGTGCTGCACTACTGGAGTGTCAGTAATTGAGTGTGCGCTGCACTATTGGAGTGTCAGTAATTCAGGGTGTGCTGCGGTATTGTAGTGTCAGTAATTGAGGGTGAGCAGCACTATTGGTGTGTCAGTATTTGAATGCGTGCTGCACTATTGGAGTGTCAGTAATTGAGGGAGAGCTGCACTATTGGAATGTCAGTAATTGAGGGTGTGCTGCAATATTGGAGTGTGAGTAATTGAGGGTGTGCTGCAATATTGGTGTGTCAGTAATTGAGGGTGTGCTGCACTATTGGAGTGTCAGTAATTGAGGGTGCGCTGCAATATTGGAGAGTCAGTAATTGAGTGTGTGCTGCACTATTGGAGTGTCAGCAATTGAGGATGTGCTGCACTATTCTGGTGTCCGTACTTGAGGGTGTGCTGCACTATTGGAGTGTCAGTAATTAATGGTGCGCTGCACTATTGGACCGTCAGTAATTGAGGGTTTGCTGCAGTATTGTAGTGTCAGTAATTGAGGGTGATCTGCACTATTGGAGTGTCAGTGTTTGAGTGTGCGCTGCACTATTGGAGTGTCAGTAATTCAGGGTGTGCTGCACCATTGGAGTGTCAGTAATTGAGGGTGAGCTGCACTATTGGAGTGTCAGTAATTGAGGGTGAGCTGCACTATTGGAGTGTCAGTAATTGAGTGTGTGCTGCACTATTAGAGTATTAGTAATTGAGGGCGTTCTGCAATATTTGTGTGTCAGTAATTGAGGGTGAAGTGCACGATTGGAGTGTCAGTAATTGAGGGTGTGCTGCACTATTGGAGTGTCAGTAATTGAGGGTGTTTGCTACTCTATTGGAGTGTCAGTAATTGAGTGTGTGCTGCGCTATTAGAGAGTCAGTAATTGAGGATGTGCTGCAAAATTGGAGTGTCAGTAATGGACTGTGTGCTGCAATATTGGAGTGTCAGTATTTGAGGTTGTGCTGCACTATTGGAGTGTCAGTAATTGAGTGTGTGCTGCACTATTGGAGTGTCAGTAATTGAGGGTGTGCTGCACTATTGGAGTGTCAGTAATTGAGTTTGTGCTTCACTATTGGGGTGTCAGTAATTGAGGGTGTGCTGCACTATTGGAGTGTCAGTAATTGAGGGTGTGCTGCACTATTGTTGTTAACTAATTGAGGGTGTGCTGCACTATTGGAGTGTCTGTAATTGAGGGTGTGCTGCACTCTTGGTGAGTATGTGATTGAGGGTGTACTGCACTATTGGTGTGTCAGTAATTGAGTGTGTGCTGCACTATTGAGTGTCAGTAATTGTGGATGTGCTGCACTGTTGGTGTGTCAGTAATTGAGGGTGTGCTGCAAAATTGGAGTGTCAGTAAATGAGGGTGTGCTGCACTATTGGAGTGTCAGTAATTGAGGGTGTGCTGCAATATTGGTGTGTCAGTAATTGAGGGTGTGCTGCACTATTGGAGTGTCAGTAATTGAGGGTGCGCTGCAATATTGGAGAGTCAGTAATTGAGTGTGTGCTGCACTATTGGAGTGTCAGTAATTGAGGATGTGCTGCACTATTCTGGTGTCCGTACTTGAGGGTGTGCTGCACTATTGGAGTTTCAGTAATTAATGGTGCGCTGCACTATTGGACCGTCAGTAATTGAGGGTTTGCTGCAGTATTGTGGTGTCAGTAATTGAGGGTAATCTGCATTATTGGAGTGTCAGTGTTTGAGTGTGCGCTGCACTATTGGAGTGTCAGTAATTCAGGGTGTGCTGCACCATTGGAGTGTCAGTAATTGAGGGTGAGCTGCACTATTGGAGTGTCAGTAATTGAGGGTGAGCTGCACTATTGGAGTGTCAGTAATTGAGTGTGTGCTGCACTATTAGAGTATTAGTAATTGAGGGCGTTCTGCAATATTGGAGTGTCAGTAATTGAGGGTGTGCTGCAATATTGGAGTGTCAGTAATTGAGGGTGTGCTGCACTATTGGAGTGTCTGTAATTGAGGGTGTGCTGCACTCTTGGTGAGTATGTGATTGAGGGTGTACTGCACTATTGGAGTGTCAGTAATTGAGTGTGTGCTGCACTATTGTAGTGTCAGTAATTGTGGATGTGCTGCACTGTTGGTGTGTCAGTAATTGAGGGTGTGCTGCAAAATTGGAGTGTCAGTTAATGAGGGTGTGCTGCACTATTGGAGTGTCAGTAATTGAGGGTGTGCTGCAGTATTGGAGTTTCAGTAATTGATAGTATGCTGCACTATCGGAGTGTCAGGAATTTAGTGTGTGCTGCACTATTGGAGTGTCAGTAATTGAGGGTGTTTTGCACTATTGGAGTGTCACTAATTGAGGGTGTGCTGCACTATTGGAGAGTCAGTAATTGAGGGTGTGCTGCAATATTGGAGTGTCAGTAATTGAGGGTGTGCTGCAATATTGGAGTGTCAGTAATTGAGGGTGTGCTGCACTCTTGGGTCTCAATAATTGTAGGGTGTGCTGCAATATTGGAGTGTCAGTAATTGAGGGTGAACTGCACTAATGGAGTGTCCGTAATTGAGGGTGTGCTGCACTATTGGGGTGTCATTAATTGAGGATGCGCTGCACTATTGGAGTGTCAGTAATTGAGGCTGTGCTGCACTATTGGAGTGTCAGTAATTGAGGGTGTGCTGCAGTATTGGTGTGTCAGTAATTCAGGGTGTGCTACACTATTGGAGTGTAATTAATTGAGGGCTGCTGCCCTATTGGAGTGTCAGTAATTGAGGGTGTGCTGCACTATTGGAGTGTCAGTAATTGAGGGTGAGCTGCACTTTTGGAGTCTCAGTATTTTTGGTTGCGCTGCACTATTGGAGTGTCAGTAATTGAGCGTGTGCTGCACTATTGGAGTGTCCGTAATTGAGGGTGTGCTGCACTATTGGAGTGTCAGTAATTGTGGGTGTGTTGCACTATTGGAGTGTCAGTATTTGAGGGTGTGTTGCACTATTGGAGTGTCAGTAATTGAGAGTGTGCTGCACTACTGGAGTGTCAGTAATTGAGTGTGCGCTGCACTATTGGAGTGTCAGTAATTCAGGGTGTGCTGCGGTATTGTAGTGTCAGTAATTGAGGGTGAGCAGCACTATTGGTGTGTCAGTATTTGAATGCGTGCTGCACTATTGGAGTGTCAGTAATTGAGGGAGAGCTGCACTATTGGAATGTCAGTAATTGAGGGTGTGCTGCAATATTGGAGTGTGAGTAATTGAGGGTGTGCTGCAATATTGGTGTGTCAGTAATTGAGGGTGTGCTGCACTATTGGAGTGTCAGTAATTGAGGGTGCGCTGCAATATTGGAGAGTCAGTAATTGAGTGTGTGCTGCACTATTGGAGTGTCAGCAATTGAGGATGTGCTGCACTATTCTGGTGTCCGTACTTGAGGGTGTGCTGCACTATTGGAGTGTCAGTAATTAATGGTGCGCTGCACTATTGGACCGTCAGTAATTGAGGGTTTGCTGCAGTATTGTAGTGTCAGTAATTGAGGGTGATCTGCACTATTGGAGTGTCAGTGTTTGAGTGTGCGCTGCACTATTGGAGTGTCAGTAATTCAGGGTGTGCTGCACCATTGGAGTGTCAGTAATTGAGGGTGAGCTGCACTATTGGAGTGTCAGTAATTGAGGGTGAGCTGCACTATTGGAGTGTCAGTAATTGAGTGTGTGCTGCACTATTAGAGTATTAGTAATTGAGGGCGTTCTGCAATATTTGTGTGTCAGTAATTGAGGGTGAAGTGCACGATTGGAGTGTCAGTAATTGAGGGTGTGCTGCACTATTGGAGTGTCAGTAATTGAGGGTGTTTGCTACTCTATTGGAGTGTCAGTAATTGAGTGTGTGCTGCGCTATTAGAGAGTCAGTAATTGAGGATGTGCTGCAAAATTGGAGTGTCAGTAATGGACTGTGTGCTGCAATATTGGAGTGTCAGTATTTGAGGTTGTGCTGCACTATTGGAGTGTCAGTAATTGAGTGTGTGCTGCACTATTGGAGTGTCAGTAATTGAGGGTGTGCTGCACTATTGGAGTGTCAGTAATTGAGTTTGTGCTTCACTATTGGGGTGTCAGTAATTGAGGGTGTGCTGCACTATTGGAGTGTCAGTAATTGAGGGTGTGCTGCACTATTGTTGTTAACTAATTGAGGGTGTGCTGCACTATTGGAGTGTCTGTAATTGAGGGTGTGCTGCACTCTTGGTGAGTATGTGATTGAGGGTGTACTGCACTATTGGTGTGTCAGTAATTGAGTGTGTGCTGCACTATTGAGTGTCAGTAATTGTGGATGTGCTGCACTGTTGGTGTGTCAGTAATTGAGGGTGTGCTGCAAAATTGGAGTGTCAGTAAATGAGGGTGTGCTGCACTATTGGAGTGTCAGTAATTGAGGGTGTGCTGCAATATTGGTGTGTCAGTAATTGAGGGTGTGCTGCACTATTGGAGTGTCAGTAATTGAGGGTGCGCTGCAATATTGGAGAGTCAGTAATTGAGTGTGTGCTGCACTATTGGAGTGTCAGTAATTGAGGATGTGCTGCACTATTCTGGTGTCCGTACTTGAGGGTGTGCTGCACTATTGGAGTTTCAGTAATTAATGGTGCGCTGCACTATTGGACCGTCAGTAATTGAGGGTTTGCTGCAGTATTGTGGTGTCAGTAATTGAGGGTAATCTGCATTATTGGAGTGTCAGTGTTTGAGTGTGCGCTGCACTATTGGAGTGTCAGTAATTCAGGGTGTGCTGCACCATTGGAGTGTCAGTAATTGAGGGTGAGCTGCACTATTGGAGTGTCAGTAATTGAGGGTGAGCTGCACTATTGGAGTGTCAGTAATTGAGTGTGTGCTGCACTATTAGAGTATTAGTAATTGAGGGCGTTCTGCAATATTGGAGTGTCAGTAATTGAGGGTGTGCTGCAATATTGGAGTGTCAGTAATTGAGGGTGTGCTGCACTATTGGAGTGTCAATAATTGTAGGCTGTGCTGCAATATTGGAGTGTCAGTAATTGAGGGTGAACTGCACTAATGGAGTGTCCGTAATTGAGGGTGTGCTGCACTATTGGGGTGTCATTAATTGAGAATGCGCTGCACTATTGGAGTGCCAGTAATTGAGGCTGTGCTGCACTATTGGAGTGTCAGTAATTGAGGGTGTGCTGCAGTATTGGTGTGTCAGTAATTCAGGGTGTGCTACATTATTGGAGTGTCAGTAATTGAGGGTGTGCTGCACTATTGGAGTGTCAGTAATTGAGGGCGTGCTGCACTATTGGAGTCTCAGTATTTTTGGTTGCGCTGCACTTTTGGAGTGTCAGTTTTTGAGGGTGTGCTGCACTACTGGAATTGTCATTAATTGAGAGTGTGCTGCACTATTGGTGTGTCAGTAATTGAGGGTGTGCTGCACTATTGGAGTGTCAGAAATTGTGGCTGAGCTGCAATATTGGAGTGTCAGTAATTGAGGGTGAGCTGCACTATTGGAGGGTCAGTAATTGAGGGTGCGCTACACAATTGGAATGTCAGTAATTGAGGTTGTGCTGCACTATTGGAGTGTCAGTAATTGAGGTTTTGCTGCAGTATTGGAGCGTCAGTAATTGAGTATGTGCTGCACTATTGGAGTGTCAGTAATTGAGGGTGTGCTGCACTATTGGAGTGTCAGTAATTGAGGGTGTGCTGCACCATTGGAGTGTCAGTAATTGAGGGTGAGCTGCACTATTGGAGTGTCAGTAATTGAGGGTGTGCTGCCCTATTGGAGTGTCAGTAATTAAGTGTGTGCTGCACTATTGGTGTATTAGTAATTGAGGGTGTTCTGCAATATTGGTGTGTCAGTAATTGAGGGTGAAGTGCACGATTGGAGTGTCAGTAATTGAGGGTGTGCTGCACTATTGGAGTGACAGTAGTTGAGGGTGTTTGCTACTCTATTGGAGTGTCAGTAATTGAGTGTGTGCTGCAGTATTTGAGAGTCAGTTATTGAGGATGTGCTGCACTATTGGAGTATCAGTAATTGAGGGTGAGCTGCACTATTGGAGTGTCATTAATTGAGGGTGTGCTGCACTATTGGACTGTCAGTAATTGAGGGTGTGCTGCACTATTGGTGTGTCAGTAATTGAGGGTGTGCTGCACTTTTGGAGTGTCAGTAATTGAGGGTGTGGCACTCTATTGGTTGTGTGAGTAATCGAGTGTGTGCTGCACTATTGTAGAGTCAGTAATTGAGGGTTTGCTTCACTATTGGAGTGTCAGTAATTGAGTGTGTGCTGCACTATTGGAGTGTCAGTAATTGAGGGTGTGCTGCACTATTGGAGTGTGAGTAATTGAGTTTGTGCTTCACTATTGGGGTGTCAGTAATTGAGGGTGTGCTGCACTATTGGAGTGTCAGTAATTGAGGGTGTGCTTCACGATTGGTGTGTAACTAATTGAGGGTGTGCAGCACTATTGGAGTGTCTGTAATTGAGGGTGTGCTGCACTCTTGGTGAGTATGTGATTGAGGATGTACTGCACTATTGGAGTATCAGTAATTGAGTGTGTGCTGCACTATTGTTGTGTCAGTAATTGTGGATGTGCTGCACTGTTGGTGTGTCAGTAATTGAGGGTGTGCTGCAAAATTGGAGTGTCAGTAAATGAGGGTGTGCTGCACTATTGGAGTGTCAGTAATTGAGGGTGTGCTGCAGTATTGGAGTGTCAGTAATTGATAGTGTGCTGCACTATTGGAGTGTCAGGAATTTAGTGTGTGCTGCACTATTGGAGTGTCAGTAATTGAGGGTGTTTTGCACTATTGGAGTGTCACTAATTGAGGGTTTGCTGCACTATTGGAGTGTCAGTAATTGAGGGTGTGCTGCAATATTGGAGTGTCAGTAATTGAGGGTGTGCCGCAATATTGGAGTTTCAGTAATTGAGGGTGTGCTGCACTCTTGGAGTCTCAATAATTGTAGGGTGTGCTGCAATATTGGAGTGTCAGTAATTTAGGGTGAACTGCACTAATGGAGTGTCCGTAATTGAGGGTGTGCTGCACTATTGGGGTGTCATTAATTGAGGATGCGCTGCACTATTGGAGTGTCAGTAATTGAGGCTGTGCTGCACTATTGGAGTGTCAGTAATTGAGGGTGTGCTGCAGTATTGGTGTGTCAGTAATTCAGGGTGTGCTACACTATTGGAGTGTAATTAATTGAGGGCTGCTGCCCTATTGGAGTGTCAGTAATTGAGGGTGTGCTGCACTATTGGAGTGTCAGTAATTGAGGGCGTGCTGCAGTATTGGAGTGTCAGTAATTGAGGGTGAGCTGCACTTTTGGAGTCTCAGTATTTTTGGTTGCGCTGCACTATTGGAGTGTCCGTAATTGAGGGTGTGCTGCACTATTGGAATTGTCATTAATTGAGAGTGTGCTGCACTATTGGAGTGTCCGTTATTGAGTGTGTGCTGCACTATTGGTGTGTCAGTAATTGAGGGTGTGCTGCACTATTGGAGTGTCCGTAATTGAGGGTGTGCTGCACTATTGGAGTGTCAGTAATTGTGGGTGTGTTGCACTATTGGAGTGTCAGTATTTGAGGGTGTGTTGCACTATTGGAGTGTCAGTAATTGAGAGTGTGCTGCACTACTGGAGTGTCAGTAATTGAGGGTGCGCTGCACTATTGGAGTGTCAGTAATACAGGGTGTGCTGCGGTATTGTAGTGTCTGTAATTGAGGGTGAGCAGCACTATTGGTGTGTCAGTATTTGAATGCGTGCTGCACTATTGGAGTGTCAGTAATTGAGGGAGAGCTGCACTATTGGAATGTCAGTAATTGAGGGTGTGCTGCAATATTGGAGTGTCCGAAAATTGAGGGTGTGCTGCAATATTGGTGTGTCAGTAATTGAGGGTGTGCTGCACTATTGGAGTGTCAGTAATTGAGGGTGTGCTGCAATATTGGAGAGTCAGTAATTGAGTGTGTGCTGCACTATTGGAGTGTCAGTAATTGAGGATGTGCTGCACTATTGTAGTGTCCGTACTTGAGGGTGTGCTGCACTATTGGAGTGTCAGTAATTAATGGTGCGCTGCACTATTGGACCGTCAGTAATTGAGGGTTTGCTGCAGTATTGTAGTGTCAGTAATTGAGGGTGATCTGCACTATTTGAGTGTCAGTGTTTGAGTGTGCGCTGCACTATTGGAGTGTCAGTTATTGAGGGTGTGCTGCACCATTGGAGTGTCAGTAATTGAGGGTGAGCTGCACTATTGGAGTGTCAGTAATTGAGGGTGAGCTGCACTATTGGAGTGTCAGTAATTGAGTGTGTGCTGCACTATTAGAGTATTAGTAATTGAGGGCGTTCTGCAATATTTGTGTGTCAGTAATTGAGGGTGAAGTGCACGATTGGAGTGTCAGTAATTGAGGGTGTGCTGCACTATTGGAGTGTCAGTAATTGAGGTTGTTTGCTACTCTATTGGAGTGTCAGTAATTGAGTGTGTGCTGCACTATTTGAGAGTCAGTAATTGAGGATGTGCTGCAAAATTGGAGTGTCAGTAATGGAGTGTGTGCTGCAATATTGGAGAGTCAGTAACTGAGGGTGTGCTGCACTATTGGAGTGTCAGTAATTGAGGGTGTGCTGCACAATTGGAGTGTCAGTAATAGAGTGTGTGCTGCACTATTGGAGTGTCAGTAATTGAGGGTGTCTTGCACTATTGGAGTGTCACTAATTGAGGGTGTGCTGCACTATTGGAGTGTCAGTAATTGAGGGTGTGCTGCAATATTGGAGTGTCAGTTATTGAGGGTGTGCTGCACTATTGGAGTGTCAGTAAATGAGGGTGTTTTGCACTATTGGAGTGGCACTAATTGAGGGTGTGCTGCACTATTGGAGTGTCAGTAATTGAGGGTGTGCTGCAATATTGGAGAGTCAGTAATTGAGGGTGTGCTTCAATATTGGAGTGTCAGTAATTGAGGGTGTGCTGCACTATTGGAGTGTCAATAATTGTAGGGTGTGCTGCAATATTGGAGTGTCAGTAATTGAGGGTGAACTGCACTAATGGAGTGTCCGTAATTGAGGGTGTGCTGCACTATTGGGGTGTCATTAATTGAGAATGCGCTGCACTATTGGAGTGCCAGTAATTGAGGCTGTGCTGCACTATTGGAGTGTCAGTAATTGAGGGTGTGCTGCAGTGTTGGTGTGTCAGTAATTCAGGGTGTGCTACATTATTGGAGTGTCAGTAATTGAGGGTGTGCTGCACTATTGGAGTGTCAGTAATTGAGGGCGTGCTGCACTATTGGAGTCTCAGTATTTTTGGTTGCGCTGCACTTTTGGAGTGTCAGTAATTGAGGGTGTGCTGCACTACTGGAATTGTCATTAGTTGAGAGTGTGCTGCACTATTGGTGTGTCAGAAATTGTGGCTGAGCTGCAATATTGGAGTGTCAGTAATTGAGGGTGAGCTGCACTATTGGAGTGTCAGTAATTGAGGGTGCGCTACACAATTGGAATGTGAGTAATTGAGGTTGTGCTGCACTATTGGAGTGTCAGTAATTGAGGGTGTGCTGCAGTATTGGAGCGTCACTAATTGAGTATGTGCTGCACTATTGGAGTCTCAGTAATTAAGTGTGTGCTGCACTATTGGAGTATTAGTAATTGAGGGTGTTCTGCAATATTGGTGTGTCAGTAATTGAGGGTGAAGTGCACGATTGGAGTGTCAGTAATTGAGGGTGTGCTGCACTATTGGAGTGTCAGTAATTGAGGGTGTTTGCTACTCTATTGGAGTGTCAGTAATTGAGTGTGTGCTGCACTATTTGAGAGTCAGTTATTGAGGATGTGCTGCACTATTGGAGTATCAGTAATTGAGGGTGAGCTGCATTATTGGAGTGTCATTAATTGAGGGTGTGCTGCACTATTGGAGTGTCAGTAATTGAGGGTGTGCTGCACTATTGGTGTGTCAGTAATTGAGGGTGTGCTGCACTTTTGGAGTGTCAGTAATTGAGGATGTGCTGCACTATTGGTGTGTCAGTAATTGAGGGTTTGCCACTCTATTGGATGTGTGAGTAATTGAGTGTGTGCTGCACTATTGTAGAGTCAGTAATTGAGGGTTTGCTTCACTATTGGAGTGTCAGTAATTGAGTGTGTGCTGCACTATTGGAGTGTCAGTAATTGAGGGTGTGCTGCACTATTGGAGTGTCAGTAATTGAGTTTGTGCTTCACTATAGGGGTGTCAGTAATTGAGGGTGTGCTGCACTTATGGAGTGTCAGTAATTGAGGGTGTGCTGCACTATTGGTGTGTAACTAATTGAGGGTGTGCTGCACTATTGGAAAGTCTGTAATTGAAGGTGTGCTGCACTCTTGGTGAGTATGTGATTGAGGGTGTACTGCACTATTGGAGTGTCAGTAATTGAGGGTGTGCTGCACTATTGTAGTGTCAGTAATTGTGGATGTGCTGCACTGTTGGTGTGTCAGTAATTGAGGGTGTGCTGCAAAATTGGAGTGTCAGTAAATGAGGGTGTGCTGCACTATTGGAGTGTCAGTAATTGAGGGTGTGCTGCAGTATTGGAGTGTCAGTAATTGATAGTGTGCTGCACTATTGGAGTGTCAGGAATTTAGTGTGTGCTGCACTATTGGAGTGTCAGTAATTGAGGGTGTTTTGCACTATTGGAGTGTCACTAATTGAGGGTTTGCTGCACTATTGGAGTGTCAGTAATTGAGGGTGTGCTGCAATATTGGAGTGTCAGTAATTGAGGGTGTGCCGCAATATTGGAGTTTCAGTAATTGAGGGTGTGCTGCACTCTTGGAGTCTCAATAATTGTAGGGTGTGCTGCAATATTGGAGTGTCAGTAATTTAGGGTGAACTGCACTAATGGAGTGTCCGTAATTGAGGGTGTGCTGCACTATTGGGGTGTCATTAATTGAGGATGCGCTGCACTATTGGAGTGTCAGTAATTGAGGCTGTGCTGCACTATTGGAGTGTCAGTAATTGAGGGTGTGCTGCAGTATTGGTGTGTCAGTAATTCAGGGTGTGCTACACTATTGGAGTGTAATTAATTGAGGGCTGCTGCCCTATTGGAGTGTCAGTAATTGAGGGTGTGCTGCACTATTGGAGTGTCAGTAATTGAGGGCGTGCTGCAGTATTGGAGTGTCAGTAATTGAGGGTGAGCTGCACTTTTGGAGTCTCAGTATTTTTGGTTGCGCTGCACTATTGGAGTGTCCGTAATTGAGGGTGTGCTGCACTATTGGAATTGTCATTAATTGAGAGTGTGCTGCACTATTGGAGTGTCCGTTATTGAGTGTGTGCTGCACTATTGGTGTGTCAGTAATTGAGGGTGTGCTGCACTATTGGAGTGTCCGTAATTGAGGGTGTGCTGCACTATTGGAGTGTCAGTAATTGTGGGTGTGTTGCACTATTGGAGTGTCAGTATTTGAGGGTGTGTTGCACTATTGGAGTGTCAGTAATTGAGAGTGTGCTGCACTACTGGAGTGTCAGTAATTGAGGGTGCGCTGCACTATTGGAGTGTCAGTAATACAGGGTGTGCTGCGGTATTGTAGTGTCAGTAATTGAGGGTGAGCAGCACTATTGGTGTGTCAGTATTTGAATGCGTGCTGCACTATTGGAGTGTCAGTAATTGAGGGAGAGCTGCACTATTGGAATGTCAGTAATTGAGGGTGTGCTGCAATATTGGAGTGTCCGAAAATTGAGGGTGTGCTGCAATATTGGTGTGTCAGTAATTGAGGGTGTGCTGCACTATTGGAGTGTCAGTAATTGAGGGTGTGCTGCAATATTGGAGAGTCAGTAATTGAGTGTGTGCTGCACTATTGGAGTGTCAGTAATTGAGGATGTGCTGCACTATTGTAGTGTCCGTACTTGAGGGTGTGCTGCACTATTGGAGTGTCAGTAATTAATGGTGCGCTGCACTATTGGACCGTCAGTAATTGAGGGTTTGCTGCAGTATTGTAGTGTCAGTAATTGAGGGTGATCTGCACTATTGGAGTGTCAGTGTTTGAGTGTGCGCTGCACTATTGGAGTGTCAGTTATTGAGGGTGTGCTGCACCATTGGAGTGTCAGTAATTGAGGGTGAGCTGCACTATTGGAGTGTCAGTAATTGAGGGTGAGCTGCACTATTGGAGTGTCAGTAATTGAGTGTGTGCTGCACTATTAGAGTATTAGTAATTGAGGGCGTTCTGCAATATTTGTGTGTCAGTAATTGAGGGTGAAGTGCACGATTGGAGTGTCAGTAATTGAGGGTGTGCTGCACTATTGGAGTGTCAGTAATTGAGGTTGTTTGCTACTCTATTGGAGTGTCAGTAATTGAGTGTGTGCTGCACTATTTGAGAGTCAGTAATTGAGGATGTGCTGCAAAATTGGAGTGTCAGTAATGGAGTGTGTGCTGCAATATTGGAGAGTCAGTAACTGAGGGTGTGCTGCACTATTGGAGTGTCAGTAATTGAGGGTGTGCTGCACAATTGGAGTGTCAGTAATAGAGTGTGTGCTGCACTATTGGAGTGTCAGTAATTGAGGGTGTTTTGCACTATTGGAGTGTCACTAATTGAGGGTGTGCTGCACTATTGGAGTGTCAGTAATTGAGGGTGTGCTGCAATATTGGAGTGTCAGTTATTGAGGGTGTGCTGCACTATTGGAGTGTCAGTAAATGAGGGTGTTTTGCACTATTGGAGTGGCACTAATTGAGGGTGTGCTGCACTATTGGAGTGTCAGTAATTGAGGGTGTGCTGCAATATTGGAGAGTCAGTAATTGAGGGTGTGCTTCAATATTGGAGTGTCAGTAATTGAGGGTGTGCTGCACTATTGGAGTGTCAATAATTGTAGGGTGTGCTGCAATATTGGAGTGTCAGTAATTGAGGGTGAACTGCACTAATGGAGTGTCCGTAATTGAGGGTGTGCTGCACTATTGGGGTGTCATTAATTGAGAATGCGCTGCACTATTGGAGTGCCAGTAATTGAGGCTGTGCTGCACTATTGGAGTGTCAGTAATTGAGGGTGTGCTGCAGTGTTGGTGTGTCAGTAATTCAGGGTGTGCTACATTATTGGAGTGTCAGTAATTGAGGGTGTGCTGCACTATTGGAGTGTCAGTAATTGAGGGCGTGCTGCACTATTGGAGTCTCAGTATTTTTGGTTGCGCTGCACTTTTGGAGTGTCAGTAATTGAGGGTGTGCTGCACTACTGGAATTGTCATTAGTTGAGAGTGTGCTGCACTATTGGTGTGTCAGAAATTGTGGCTGAGCTGCAATATTGGAGTGTCAGTAATTGAGGGTGAGCTGCACTATTGGAGTGTCAGTAATTGAGGGTGCGCTACACAATTGGAATGTGAGTAATTGAGGTTGTGCTGCACTATTGGAGTGTCAGTAATTGAGGGTGTGCTGCAGTATTGGAGCGTCACTAATTGAGTATGTGCTGCACTATTGGAGTCTCAGTAATTAAGTGTGTGCTGCACTATTGGAGTATTAGTAATTGAGGGTGTTCTGCAATATTGGTGTGTCAGTAATTGAGGGTGAAGTGCACGATTGGAGTGTCAGTAATTGAGGGTGTGCTGCACTATTGGAGTGTCAGTAATTGAGGGTGTTTGCTACTCTATTGGAGTGTCAGTAATTGAGTGTGTGCTGCACTATTTGAGAGTCAGTTATTGAGGATGTGCTGCACTATTGGAGTATCAGTAATTGAGGGTGAGCTGCATTATTGGAGTGTCATTAATTGAGGGTGTGCTGCACTATTGGAGTGTCAGTAATTGAGGGTGTGCTGCACTATTGGTGTGTCAGTAATTGAGGGTGTGCTGCACTTTTGGAGTGTCAGTAATTGAGGATGTGCTGCACTATTGGTGTGTCAGTAATTGAGGGTTTGCCACTCTATTGGATGTGTGAGTAATTGAGTGTGTGCTGCACTATTGTAGAGACAGTAATTGAGGGTTTGCTTCACTATTGGAGTGTCAGTAATTGAGTGTGTGCTGCACTATTGGAGTGTCAGTAATTGAGGGTGTGCTGCACTATTGGAGTGTCAGTAATTGAGTTTGTGCTTCACTATAGGGGTGTCAGTAATTGAGGGTGTGCTGCACTTATGGAGTGTCAGTAATTGAGGGTGTGCTGCACTATTGGTGTGTAACTAATTGAGGGTGTGCTGCACTATTGGAAAGTCTGTAATTGAAGGTGTGCTGCACTCTTGGTGAGTATGTGATTGAGGGTGTACTGCACTATTGGAGTGTCAGTAATTGAGGGTGTGCTGCACTATTGTAGTGTCAGTAATTGTGGATGTGCTGCACTGTTGGTGTGTCAGTAATTGAGGGTGTGCTGCAAAATTGGAGTGTCAGTAAATGAGGGTGTGCTGCACTATTGGAGTGTCAGTAATTGAGGGTGTGCTGCAGTATTGGAGTGTCATTAATTGATAGTGTGCTGCACTATTGGAGTGTCAGTAATTGAGTGTGTGCTGCACTATTGGAGTGTCAGTAATTGAGGGTGTTTTGCACTATTGGAGTGTCACTAATTGAGGGTGTGCTGCACTATTGGAGTGTCAGTAATTGAGGGTGTGCTGCAATATTGGAGTGTCAGTAATTGAGGGTGTGCTGCAATATTGGAGTGTCAGTAATTGAGGGTGTGCTGCACTCTTGGAGTCTCAATAATTGTAGGGTGTGCTGCAATATTGGAGTGTCAGTAATTGAGGGTGAACTGCACTAATGGAGTGTCCGTAATTGAGGGTGTGCTGCACTATTGGGGTGTCATTAATTGAGGATGCGCTGCACTATTGGAGTGTCAGTAATTGAGGCTGTGCTGCACTATTGGAGTGTCAGTAATTGAGGGTGTGCTGCAGTATTGGTGTGTCAGTAATTCAGGGTGTGCTACACTATTGGAGTGTAATTAATTGAGGGCTGCTGCACTATTGGAGTGTCAGTAATTGAGGGTGTGCTGCACTATTGGAGTGTCAGTAATTGAGGGCGTGCTGCAGTATTGGAGTGTCAGTAATTGAGGGTGAGCTGCACTTTTGGAGTCTCAGTATTTTTGGTTGCGCTGCACTATTGGAGTGTCAGTAATTGAGGGTGTGCTGCACTATTGGAATTGTCATTAATTGAGAGTGTGCTGCACTATTGGAGTGTCCGTTATTGAGTTTGTGCTGCATTATTGGTGTGTCAGTAATTGAGGGTGTGCTGCACTATTGGAGTGACAGAAATTGTGGCTGAGCTGCAATATTGGAGTGTCACTAATGAGGGTGAGCTGCACTATTGGAGTGTCAGTAATTGAGGGTGTGCTGCACTATTGGAGTGTCAGTAATTGAGGGTGTGCTGCAGTATTGGAGCGTCAGTAATTGAGTGTGTGCTGCACTATTGGAGTGTCAGTAATTGACGGTGTGCTGCACTATTGGAGTGTCAGTAATTGAGGGTGTGCTGCAATATTGGAGTGTCATTAATGAGGGTGTGCTGCACTATTGGAGTGTCAGTAATTGAGGGTGTTCTGCACTATAGGAGTGTCAGTAATTGAGGGTGTGCTGCAATATTGGAGTGCATTAATGAGGGTGTGCTGCACTATTGGAGTGTCAGTAATTGAGGGTGTGCTGCACTATAGGAGTGTCAGTAATTGAGGGTGTGCTGCAATATTGGAGTGTCATTAATGAGCGTGTGCTGCACTATTGGAGTGTCAGTAATTGAGGGTGAGCTGCACTATTGGAGTGTCAGTAATTGAGGCTGTGGTGCACTATTGGAGTATCAGTAATTGAGGGTGAGCTGCACTATTGGAGTGTCATTCATTGAGGGTGTGCTGCACTATTGGAGTGTCAGTAATTGAGGGTGTTTGCTACTCTATTGGAGTGTCAGTAATTGAGTGTATGCTGCACTATTTGAGCGTCAGTTATTGAGGATGTGCTGCACTATTGGAGTATCAGTAATTGAGGGTGAGCTGCATTATTGGAGTGTCATTAATTGAGGGTGTGCTGCACTATTGGAGTGTCAGTAATTGAGGGTGTGCTGCACTATTGGTGTGCCAGTAATTGAGGGTGTGCTGCACTTTTGGAGTGTCAGTAATTGAGGGTGTGCTGCACTTTTGGAGTGTCAGTAATTGAGGGTTTGCCACTCTATTGGATGTGTGAGTAATTGAGGGTGTGCTGCACTATTGGTGTGTAACTAATTGAGGGTGTGCTGCACTATTGGAAAGTCTGTAATTGAAGGTGTGCTGCACTCTTGGTGAGTATGTGATTGAGGGTGTACTGCACTATTGGAGTGTCAGTAATTGAGGGTGTGCTGCACTATTGTAGTGTCAATAATTGTGGATGTGCTGCACTGTTGGTGTGTCAGTAATTGAGGGTGTGCTGCAAAATTGGAGTGTCAGTAAATGAGGGTGTGCTGCACTATTGGAGTGTCTGTAATTGAGGGTGTGCTGCAGTATTGGAGTGTCATTAATTGATAGTGTGCTGCACTATTGGAGTGTCAGTAATTGAGTGTGTGCTGCACTATTGGAGTGTCAGTAATTGAGGGTGTTTTGCACTATTGGTGTGTCACTAATTGAGGGTGTGCTGCACTATTGGAGTGTCAGTAATTGAGGGTGTGCTGCAATATTGGAGTGTCAGTAATTGAGGGTGTGCTGCAATATTGGAGTGTCAGTAATTGAGGGTGTGCTGCACTCTTGGAGTCTCAATAATTGTAGGGAATGCTGCAATATTGGAGTGTCAGTAATTGAGAATGTGCTGCAGTATTGGTGTGTCAGTAATTCAGGGTGTGCTACACTACTGGAGTGTAATTAATTGAGGGCTGCTGCACTATTGGAGTGTCAGTAATTGAGGGTGTGCTGCACTATTGGAGTGTCAGTAATTGAGGGCGTGCTGCAGTATTGGAGTGTCAGTAATTGAGGGTGAGCTGCACTTTTGGAGTCTCAGTATTTTTGGTTGCGCTGCACTATTGGAGTGTCAGTAATTGAGGGTGTGCTGCACTATTGGAATTGTCATTAATTGAGAGTGTGCTGCACTATTGGAGTGTCCGTTATTGAGTTTGTGCTGCATTATTGGTGTGTCAGTAATTGAGGGTGTGCTGCACTATTGGAGTGTCAGAAATTGTGGCTGAGCTGCAATATTGGAGTGTCAGTAATGAGGGTGAGCTGCACTATTGGAGTGTCAGTAATTGAGGGTGTGCTGCACTATTGGAGTGTCAGTAATTGAGGGTGTGCTGCAGTATTGGAGCGTCAGTAATTGAGTGTGTGCTGCACTATTGGAGTGTCAGTAATTGACGGTGTGCTGCACTATTGGAGTGTCAGTAATTGAGGGTGTGCTGCAATATTGGAGTGTCATTAATGAGGGTGTGCTGCACTATTGGAGTGTCAGTAATTGAGGGTGTGCTGCACTATAGGAGTGTCAGTATTTGAGGGTGTGCTGCAATATTGGAGTGTCATTAATGAGCGTGTGCTGCACTATTGGAGTGTCAGTAATTGAGGGTGAGCTGCACTATTGGAGTGTCAGTAATTGAGGCTGTGGTGCACTATTGGAGTATCAGTAATTGAGGGTGAGCTGCACTATTGGAGTGTCATTCATTGAGGGTGTGCTGCACTATTGGAGTGTCAGTAATTGAGGGCGTGCTGCACTATTGGTGTGTCAGTAATTTAGGGTGTGCTGCACTTTTGGAGTGAAAGTAATTGAGGGTTTGCCACTCTATTGGAGTGTCAGTAATTGGGTGTGTGATGCACTATTGTAAAGTCAGTAATTGAGGGTTTGCTTCACTATTGGAGTGTCAGTAATTGAGTGTGTGCTGCACTATTGGAGTGTCAGTAATTGCGGGTGTGCTGCACAATTGGAGTGTCAGTAATTGAGGGTGTGCTGCACTATTGGAGTGTCAGTAATTGAGGGTGTGCTGCACTATTGTAGTGTCAGTAATTGAGGATGTGCTGCACTGTTGGAGTGTCAGTAATTGAGGGTGCGCTGCACTATTGGAGTGTCAGTAATTGAGGGTGTGCTGCACTATTGGAGTGTCAGTAATTGAGGATTTGCTGCAATATTGGAGCGTCAGTAATTGAGTGTGTGCTGCACTATTGAAGTGTCAGTAATTGAGGGTGTGCTGCACTAGTGGAGTGTCAGTACTTGAGTGTGTGCTACACTATTGGAGTGTCAGTAATTGAGTGTGTGCTGCACTATTGGAGTGTCAGTAATTGAGGGTGTGCTGCAGTATTGGAGAGTGCGTAATTGAGGGTGTGCTGCACTATTGGAGTGTCAGTAATTGAGGGTGTGTTGCACTATTGGAGTGTCGGTAATTGAGGGTGTGCTGCACTCTTGGAGTCTCAATAATTGTAGGGTGTGCTGCAATATTGGAGTGTCAGTAATTGAGGGTGTGTTGCACTATTGGAGTGTCAGTAATTGAGGGTGTGTTGCACTATTGGAGTGTCGGTAATTGAGGGTGTGCTGCACTCTTGGAGTCTCAATAATTGTAGGGTGTGCTGCAATATTGGAGTGTCAGTAATTGAGGGTGTGCTGCAATATTGGAGTGTCATTAATGAGGGTGTGCTGCACTATTGGAGTGTCAGTAATTGAGGGTGTGCTGCACTATAGGAGTCTCAGTAATTGAGGGTGTGCTGCAATATTGGAGTGACATTAATGAGCGTGTGCTGCACTATTGGAGTGTCAGTAATTGAGGGTGATCTGCACTATTGGAGTGTCAGTAATTGAGGCTGTGGTGCACTATAGGAGTATCAGTAATTGAGGCTGAGTGCACTATTGGAGTGTCATTAATTGAGGGTGTGCTTCACTATTGGAGTGTCTGTAATTGAGGGTGTGCTGCACTATTGGAGTGTCATTAATTGAGGGTGTGCTGCACTATTGGTGTGTCAGTAATTGAGGGTGTGCTGCACTTTTGGACTGTCAGTAATTGAGGGTTTGCCACTCTATTGGAGTATGAGTAATTAAGTGTGTGCTGCACTATTGTAGAGTCAGTAATTGAGGGTTTGCTTCACTATTGGAGTGTCAGTAATTGAGTGTGTGCTGCACTATTGGTGTGTCAGTAATTGAGGGTGTGCTGCACTATTGGAGTGTCAGTAATTGAGTTTGTGCTTCACTATTGGGGTGTCAGTAATTGAGGGTGTGCTACACTATTGGAGTGTCAGTAATTGAGGGTGCGCTGCACTATTGGAGTGTCAGTAATTCAGGGTGTGCTGCAGTATTGTAGTTTCAGTAATTGAGGGTGAGCAGCACAATTGGAGTGTCAGTATTTGAATGCGTGCTGCACTATTGGAGTGTCACTAATTGAGGGTGAGCTGCACTATTGGAGTGTCATAAATTGAGGGTGTGCTGCACTATTGGAGTGTCAGTAATTGAGGGTGAACTGCACTAATGGAGTGTCCGTAATTGAGGGTGTGCTGCACTATTGGGGTGTCATTAATTGAGGATGCGCTGCACTATTGGAGTCTCAGTAATTGAGGCTGTGCTGCACTATTGGAGTGTCAGTAATTGAGGGTGTGCTGCAGTATTGGTGTGTCAGTAATTCAGGGTGTGCTACACTATTGGAGTGTAATTAATTGAGGGCTGCTGCACTATTGGAGTGTCAGTAATTGAGGGTGTGCTGCACTATTGGAGTGTCAGTAATTGAGGGCGTGCTGCAGTATTGGAGTGTCAGTAATTGAGGGTGAGCTGCACTTTTGGAGTCTCAGTATTTTTGGTTGCGCTGCACTATTGGAGTGTCAGTAATTGAGGGTGTGCTGCACTATTGGAATTGTCATTAATTGAGAGTGTGCTGCACTATTGGAGTGTCCGTTATTGAGTTTGTGCTGCATTATTGGTGTGTCAGTAATTGAGGGTGTGCTGCACTATTGGAGTGTCAGAAATTGTGGCTGAGCTGCAATATTGGAGTGTCATTAATGAGGGTGAGCTACACTATTGGAGTGTCAGTAATTGAGGGTGTGCTGCACTATTGGAGTGTCAGTAATTGAGGGTGTGCTGCAATATTGGAGTGTCATTAATGAGGGTGTGCTGCACTATTGGAGTGTCAGTAATTGAGGGTGTGCTGCACTATAGGAGTGTCAGTAATTGAGGGTGTGCTGCAATATTGGAGTGTCATTAATGAGCGTGTGCTGCACTATTGGAGTGTCAGTAATTGAGGGTGAGCAGCACTATTGGAGTGTCAGTAATTGAGGCTGTGGTGCACTATTGGAGTATCAGTAATTGAGGGTGAGCTGCACTATTGGAGTGTCATTCATTGAGGGTGTGCTGCACTATTGGAGTGTCAGTAATTGAGGGCGTGCTGCACTATTGGTGTGTCAGTAATTTAGGGTGTGCTGCACTTTTGGAGTGAAAGTAATTGAGGGTTTGCCACTCTATTGGAGTGTCAGTAATTGGGTGTGTGCTGCACTATTGTAAAGTCAGTAATTGAGGGTTTGCTTCACTATTGGAGTGTCAGTAATTGAGTGTGTGCTGCACTATTGGAGTGTCAGTAATTGAGGGTGTGCTGCAGTATTGGAGTGTCAGTAATTGAGGGTGTGCTGCACTATTGGAGTGTCAGTAATTGAGGGTGTGCTGCACTATTGTAGTGTCAGTAATTGAGGATGTGCTGCACTGTTGGAGTGTCAGTAATTGAGGGTGCGCTGCACTATTGGAGTGTCAGTAATTGAGGGTGTGCTGCACTATTGGAGTGTCAGTAATTGAGGATTTGCTGCAATATTGGAGCGTCAGTAATTGAGTGTGTGCTGCACTATTGAAGTGTCAGTAATTGAGGGTGTGCTGCACTAGTGGAGTGTCAGTACTTGAGTGTGTGCTACACTATTGGAGTGTCAGTAATTGAGTGTGTGCTGCACTATTGGAGTGTCAGTATTTGAGGGTGTGCTGCAGTATTGGAGAGTGCGTAATTGAGGGTGTGCTGCACTATTGGAGTGTCAGTAATTGAGGGTGTGTTGCACTATTGGAGTGTCAGTAATTGAGGGTGTGTTGCACTATTGGAGTGTCGGTAATTGAAGGTGTGCTGCACTCTTGGAGTCTCAATAATTGTAGGGTGTGCTGCAATATTGGAGTGTCAGTAATTGAGGGTGTGCTGCAATATTGGAGTGTCATTAATGAGGTTGTGCTGCACTATTGGAGTGTCAGTAATTGAGGGTGTGCTGCACTATAGGAGTCTCAGTAATTGAGGGTGTGCTGCAATATTGGAGTGACATTAATGAGCGTGTGCTGCACTATTGGAGTGTCTGTAATTGAGGGTGATCTGCACTATTGGAGTGTCAGTAATTGAGGCTGTGGTGCACTATTGGAGTATCAGTAATTGAGGGTGAGCTGCACTATTGGAGTGTCATTAATTGAGGGTGTGCTTCACTATTGGAGTGTCAGTAATTGAGGGTGTGCTGCACTATTGGAGTGTCATTAATTGAGGGTGTGCTTCACTATTGGAGTGTCAGTAATTGAGGGTGTGCTGCACTATTGGAGTGTCATTAATTGAGGGTGTGCTGCACTATTGGTGTGTCAGTAATTGAGGGTGTGCTGCACTTTTGGACTGTCAGTAATTGAGGGTGTGCTGCACTATTGGTGTGTCTGTAAATGATGGTGTGCTGCACATTTGGAGTGTCAGTAATTGAGGATTTGCTACTCTATTGGAGTGTGAGTAATTGAGTGTGTGCTGCACTATTGGAGAGTCAGTAATTGAGGGTTTGCTTCACTATTGGAGTGTCAGTAATTGAGGGTGAACTGCACTAATGGAGTGTCCGTAATTGAGGGTGTGCTGCACTATTGGGGTGTCATTAATTGAGGATGCGCTGCACTATTGGAGTGTCAGTAATTGAGGCTGTGCTGCACTATTGGAGTGTCAGTAATTGAGGGTGTGCTGCAGTATTGGTGTGTCAGTAATTCAGGGTGTGCTACACTATTGGAGTGTCAGTAATTGAGGGTGTGCTGCACTATTGGAGTGTCAGTAATTGAGGGCGCGCTGCAGTATTGGAGTGTCAGTAATTGAGGGTGTGCTGCAATATTGGAGTGGCATTAATGAGGGTGAGCTGCACTATTGGAGTCTCAGTATTTTTGGTTGCGCTGCACTATTGGAGTGTCAGTAATTGAGGGTGTGCTCCACTATTGGAGTGTCAGTAATTGAGGGTGTGCTGCAATATTGGAGTGGCATTAATGAGGGTGTGCTGCACTATTGGAGTGTCAGTAATTGAGGGTGTGCTGCATTATAGGAGAGTTAGTAATTGAGGGTTTGCTGCAATATTGGAGTGTCATTAATGAGCGTGTGCTGCACTATTGGAGTGTCAGTAATTGAGGGTGTGCTGCACTATAGGAGTGTCAGTAATTGAGGGTGTGCTGCAATATTGGAGTTTCATTAATGAGCGTGTGCTGCACTATTGGAGTGTCACTAATTGAGGGTGAGCTGCACTATTGGAGTGTCAGAAATTGAGGCTGTGGTGCACTGTTGGAGTATCAGTAATTGAGGGTGAGCTGCACTATTGGAGTGTCATTAATTGAGGGTGTGCTGCACTATTGGAGTGTCAGTAATTGAGGGTGTGCTGCACTATTGGTGCGTCAGTAATTTAGGGTGTGCTGCATTTTTGGAGTGTCAGTAATTGAGGGTTTGCCACTCTATTGGAGTGTGAGTAATTGAGTGTGTGCTGCACTATTGTAGAGTCAGTAATTGAGGGTTTGCTTCACTATTGGAGTGTCAGTAATTGAGTGTGTGCTGCACTATTGGAGTGTCAGTAACTGAGGATGTGCTGCACTATTTGATTGTCAGTAATTGAGTTTGTGCTTCACTATTGGGGTGTCAGTAATTGAGGGTGTGCTGCACTATTGGAATGTCTGTAATTGAGGGTGTGCAGCACTCTTGGTGAATATGTGATTGAGGGTGTGCTGCACTATTGGAGTGTCAGTAATTGAGGGTGTGCTGCACTATTGTAGTGTCAGTAATGGAGGATATGCTGCACTGTTGGAGTGTCAGTAATTGAGGGTGCGCTGCACTATTGGAGTGTCAGTAATTGAGGGTGTGCTGCACTATTGGTGTGTCAGTAATTGAGGGTTTGCTGCAATATTGGAGCGTCAGTAATTGAGTGTGTGCTGCACTATTGAAGTGTCAGTAATTGAGGGTGTGCTGCACTAGTGGAGTGTCAGTACTTGAGTGTTTGCTACACTATTGGCGTGTCAGTAATTGAGTGTGTGCTGCACTATTGGAGTGTCAGTAATTGAGGGTGTGCTGCACTATTGGAGTGTGCGTAATTGAGGGTGTGCTGCACTATTGGAGTTACAGTAATTGAGGGTGTGTTGCACTATTGGAGTGTCAGTAATTGAGGTTGAGCTGCACTATTGGACTGTCGGTAATTGAGGGTGTGCTGCACTATTGGAGTGTCAGTAATTGAGGGTGCGCTGCACTATTGGTGTGTCAGTAATTCAGGGTGTGCTGCAGTATTGTAGTGTCAGTAATTGAGGGTGAACAGCACAATTGGAGTGTCAGTATTTGAATGCGTGCTGCATTATTGTAGTGTCACTAATTGAGGGTGAGCTGCACTATTGGAGTGTCATTAATTGAGGGTTTGCTGCACTATTGGAGTGTCAGTAATTGAGGGTGTGCTGCACTATTGTTGTGTCTGTAATTGAGGGTGTGCTGCACGTTTGGAGTGTCAGTAATTGAGGATTTGCTACTCTATTGGAGTGTGAGTAATTGAGTGTGTGCTGCACTATTGGAGAGTCAGTAATTGAGGGTTTGCTTCACTATTGGAGTGTCAGTAATTGAGTGTGTGCTGCACTATTGGAGTGTCAGTATTTGAGGGTGTGCGGCGTCAGTAATTGATGGTGCGCTGCACAATTGGAGTGTCAGTAATTGGGGGTGTGCTGCACTATTGGAGTGTCAGGAATTGAGGGTGAGCTGCAATATTGGAGTGTTAGTAATTGACGGTGAGCTGCACTATTGGAGTGTCAGTAATTGTTGGTGTACTACACTTTTGGAGTTTCAGTAATTGAGGGTGTGCTGCACTAATGGAGTGTAAGTAATTGAGGGTGTGCTGCACTATTGGAGTGTCCGTAATTGCGGGTGTGCTGCACTATTGGACTGTCAGTAACTGAGGGTGTGTTGCACTATTGGAGTGTCAGTAATTGAGGGTGTGTTGCACTATTGGAGTGTGAGTAATTTGAGTGTGCTGCACTATTGGAGTGTCAGTAATTGAGGGTGTGCTGCACTATTGGATTGTCAGTAATTGAGTGTGTGCTGCACTATTGGAGCGTCAGTAATTGAGGGTGTGCTGCAATATTGGAGTGTCAGTAATTGAGGGTGTGCTACACTATTGGAGTGTCAGTAATTGAGTGTGTGCTGCACTATTGGAGTGTCAGTAATTGAGGGTGTGCTGCACTAGTGGAGTGTCAGTACTTGAGGGTGTGCTGCACTATTGGAGTGTCAGTAATTGAGTGTGTGCTGCACTATCGGAGTGTCAGTAATTGAGGGTGTGCTGCACTATTGGAGTGTCCGTAATTGAGTGTGTGCTGCACTATTGACTGACAGTAACTGAGGGTGTGTTGCACTATTGGAGTGTCAGTAATTGTGGGTGTGTTGCACTATTGGAGTGTCAGTAATTTGAGTGTGCTGCACTATTGGAGTGTCAGTAATTGAGGGTTTGCTGCAATATTGGAGCGTCATTAATTGAGTGTGTGCTGCACTATTGGAGTGTCAGTAATTGATGGTGAGCTGCACTAGTGGAGTGTCAGTACTTGAGTATGTGCTGCACTATTGGAGTGTCAGTAATTGAGGGTGTGCTGCACTATTTAAGTGTGCGTAATTGAGGGTGTGCTGCACTATTGGAGTTACAGTAATTGAGGGTGTGTTGCACTATTGGAGTGTCAGTAATTGAGGGTGTGTTGCACTATTGGAGTGTCGGTAATTGAGGGTGTGCTGCACTATTGGAGTGTCAGTAATTGAGGGTGCACTGCACTATTGAAGTGTCAGTTATTCAGGGTGTGCTGCAGTATTGTAGTGTCAGTAATTGAGGGTGAGCAGCACAATTGGAGTGTCAGTATTTGAATGCGTGCTGCACTATTGGTGTGTCACTAATTGAGTGTGAGCTGCACTATTGGAGTGTCATTAATTGAGGGTGTGCTGCACTATTGGAGTGTCAGTAATTGAGGGTGTGCTGCACTATTGGACTGACAGTAACTGAGGGTGTGTTGCACTATTGGAGTGTCAGTAATTGAGGGTGTGTTGCACTTTTGGAGTGTCAGTAATTTGAGTGTGCTGCACTATTGGAGTGTCAGTAATTGAGGGTGTGCTGCACTATTGGAGTGTCAGTAATTGAGGGTTTGCTGCAATATTGGAGCGTCAGTAATTGAGTGTGTGCTGCACTATTGGAGTGTCAGTAATTGATGGTGTGCTGCACTAGTGGAGTGTCAGTACTTGAGTGTGTGCTGCACTATTGGAGTGTCAGTAATTGAGGGTGTGCTGCACTATTGGAGTGTGCGTAATTGAGGGTGTCCTGCACTATTGGAGTTACAGTAATTGAGGGTGTGTTGCACTATTGGAGTGTCAGTAATTGAGGGTGTGTTGCACTATTGGAGTGTCGGTAATTGAGGGTGTGCTGCACTATTGGAGTGTCAGTAATTGAGGGTGCGCTGCACTATTGAAGTGTCAGTTATTCAGGGTGTGCTGCAGTATTGTAGTGTCAGTAATTGAGGGTGAGCAGCACAATTGGAGTGTCAGTATTTGAATGCGTGCTGCACTATTGGAGTGTCACTAATTGAGTGTGAGCTGCACTATTGGAGTGTCATTAATTGAGGGTGTGCTGCACTATTGGAGTGTCAGTAATTGAGGGTGTGCTGCACTATTGCTGTGTCAGTAATTGAGGGTGTGCTGCACTTTTGGAGTGTCAGTAATTGAGGATTTGCTACTCTATTGGAGTGTGAGTAATTGAGTGTGTGCTGCACTATTGGAGAGTCAGTAATTGAGGGTTTGCTTCACTATTGTAGTGTCAGTAATTGAGTGTGTGCTGCACTATTGGAGTGTCAGTATTTGAGGGTGTGCGGCGTCAGTAATTGAGGGTGAGCTGCCCTATTGGAGGGTCTGTATTTGAGGGTGCGCTGCACAAAAGGAGTGCCAGTAATTGGGGGTGTGCTGCACTATTGGAGTGTCAGAAATTGAGGGTGAGCTGCAATATTGGAGTGTTAGTAATTGACGGTGAGCTGCACTATTGGACTGTCAGTAATTGAGGGTGTGCTGCACTATTAGAGTGTCAGTAATTGAGGCTGTGCTGCACTTTTGGAGTATCAGTAATTGAGGGTGTGCTGCAATATAGTAGTGTCCGTAATTGAGGGTGTGCTGCACTATTGGAGTGTCAGTAATTGATGGTGCGCTGCACTATTGGAGTGTCACTAATTGAGTTTGTGCTGCACTATTGGAGTGTCAGTAATTGAGGGTGTGCTGCAATATTGGTGTGTCAGTAATTGAGGATGTGCTGCACTATTGTAGTGTCCGTAAATGAGGGTGTGCTGCACTTTTGGAGTGTCAGTAATTAATGGTGCGCTGCACTATTGGAGCGTCAGTAATTGAGGGTGTGCTGCAGTATTGTAGTGTCAGTAATTGAGGGTGATCTGCACTATTGGAGTGTCAGTATTGAGTGTGCACTGCACTATTGTAGTGTCAGTAATTGAGGGTGAGCTGCAGCATTGTAGTGTCAGTAATTGAGGGTGTGCTGCACTATTGGAGTGTCAGTAATTGAGGGTGTGCGGCACTATTGGAGTGTCAGTAATTGAGGGTATGCTGCACTATTGGAGTGTCAGTAATTGAGGGTATGCTGCACTATTGGAGTGTAAGTAATTGAGGGTGTGCTGCACTATTGGAGTGTCAGTAATTGAGTGTGTGCTACACTATTGGATTGTCAATAATTGAGTGTGTGCTGCACTATTGGAGTATCAGTAATTGAGGTTGTGCTGCACTATTGGAGTATCAGTAATTGAGGGTGTGCTGCAATATTGGTGTGTCAGTAATTGAGGGTGAAGTGCACTATTGTAGTGTCCGTAATTGAGAGTGTGCTACACTATTGGAGTGTCAGTAATTGAGGGTGTGCTGCACTATTGGAGTGTCAGTAATTGAGGTTGTGCTGCAATATTGGAGTATCAGTAATTGAGGGTGTGCTGCAATATTGGTGTGTCAGTAACTGAGGTTGAAGTGCACTATTGCAGTGTCCATAATTGAGAGTGTGCTGCACTATTGGAGTATCAGTCATTGAGGGTTTGCTGCAATATTGTAGTGTCCGTAATTGAGGGTGTGCTGCACTTTTGGAGTGTCAGTAATTGAGGGTGTGCTGCACTATTGGAGTGTCAGTAATTGAGGGTGTGCTGCAATATTGGAGTGTCCGTAATTGCGGGAAACCTGCACTATTAGAGTGTCAGTAATTTTGGGTGTGCTGCATATTGCAGTGTCAGTAATTGAGTTTGTGCTGCACTATTGGAATGTCAGTAATTGAGGCTGTGCTGCACTATTGGAGTGTCAGTAATTGAGGGTGTGCTGCAATATTGGTGTGTCAGTAATTGAGGATGTGCTGCACTATTGTAGTGTCCGTAATTGAGGGTGTGCTGCACTATTGGAGTGTCAGTAATTAATGGTGCGCTGCACTATTGGAGCGTAAGTAATTGAGGGTGTGCTGCACTATTGGAGTGTCAGTAATTGAGGGTGTGCTGCAATATTGGTGCGTCAGTAATTGAGGATGTGCTGCACTATTGTAGTGTCCGTAATTGAGGGTGTGCTGCACTATTGGTGTGTCAGTAATTAATGGTGCGCTGCACTATTGGAGCGTCAGTAATTGACGGTGTGCTGCAGTATTGTAGTGTCAGTAATTGAGGGTGATCAGCACTATTGGAGCGTCAGTATTTGAGTGTGCACTGCACTATTGGAGTGTCAGTAATTGAGTGTGTGCAGCACGATTGGAGTGTCAGTAATTGTGGGTGTGCTGCAATATTGTTGTGTCAGTTATTGAGGGTGAGCTGCACTATTGTAGTGTCCGTAATTGAGGGTGTGCTGCACTATTGAGGTGTCATTAATTGAGGACGCGCTGCACTATTGGAGTGTCAGTAATTGAGGCTGTGCTGCACTATTGGAGTGTCAGTAATTGAGTGTGTGCTGCAATATTGGTGTGTCAGTAATTGAGGGTGTGCTGCACTATTGGAGTGTCAGTAATTGAGGGTGTGCTGCACTATTGGAGTGTCAGTAATTGAGGGCGTGCTGCAGTATTGGAGTGTCAGTAATTGAGGGTGTGCTGCACTATTGGAATTGTCATTAATTGAGGGTATGCTGCACTATTGGAGAGTCAGTTATTGAGTGTGTGCTGCACTATTGGAGTGTCAGTAATTGAGGGTGTGCTGCACTATTGGAGTGTCAGAAATTGCGGGTGAGCTGCACTATTAGAGTGTCAGTAATTTTGGGTGTGCTGCATATTGCAGTGTCAGTAATTGAGTTTGTGCTGCACTATTGGAATGTCAGTAATTGAGGCTGTGCTGCACTATTGGAGTGTCAGTAATTGAGGGTGTGCAGCACGATTGGAGTGTCAGTAATTGTGGGTGTGCTGCAATATTGTTGTGTCAGTTATTGAGGGTGAGCTGCACTATTGTAGTGTCCGTAATTGAGGGTGTGCTGCACTATTGAGGTGTCATTAATTGAGGACGCGCTGCACTATTGGAGTGTCAGTAATTGAGGCTGTGCTGCACTATTGGAGTGTCAGTAATTGAGTGTGTGCTGCAATATTGGTGTGTCAGTAATTGAGGGTGTGCTGCACTATTGGAGTGTCAGTAATTGAGGGTGTGCTGCACTATTGGAGTGTCAGTAATTGAGGGCGTGCTGCAGTATTGGAGTGTCAGTAATTGAGGGTGTGCTGCACTATTGGAATTGTCATTAATTGAGGGCAAGCTGCACTATTGGAGAGTCAGTTATTGAGTGTGTGCTGCACTATTGGTGTGTCAGTAAATGAGGGTGTGCTGCACTATTGGAGTGTCAGAAATTGCGGGTGAGCTGCACTATTAGAGTGTCAGTAATTTTGGGTGTGCTGCATATTGCAGTGTCAGTAATTGAGTTTGTGCTGCACTTTTGGAATGTCAGTAATTGAGGCTGTGCTGCACTATTGGAGTGTCAGTAATTGAGGGTGTGCTGCAATATTGGTGTGTCAGTAATTGAGGATGTGCTGCACTATTGTAGTGTCCGTAATTGAGGGTGTGCTGCACTATTGGAGTGTCAGTAATTAATGGTGCGCTGCACTATTGAAGCGTAAGTAATTGAGGGTGTGCTGCACTATTGGAGTGTCAGTAATTGAGGGTGTGCTGCAATATTGGTGCGTCAGTAATTGAGGATGTGCTGCACTATTGTAGTTTCCGTAATTGAGGGTGTGCTGCACTATTGGTGTGCCAGTAATTAATGGTGCGCTGCACTATTGGAGCGTCAGTAATTGACGGTGTGCTGCAGTATTGTAGTGTCAGTAATTGAGGGTGATCAGCACTAGTGGAGCGTCAGTATTTGAGTGTGCACTGCACTATTGGATTGTCAGTAATTGAGTGTGTGCAGCACGATTGGAGTGTCAGTAATTGAGGGTGAGCTGCACTATTGGAGTGTCAGTAATTGAGGGTGAGCTACACTATTGGAGTGTCAGTAACTGAGTGTGTGCTGCACTATTGGAGTATTAGTAATTGAGGGTGTGCTGCAATATTGGTGTGTCAGTAATTGAGGGTGAAGTGCACGATTGGAGTGTCAGTAATTTAGGGTGTGCTGCACTATTGGAGTGACAGTAATTGAGGGTGTGCTGCACTATTGGAGTGTCAGTAATTGAGGGTGGGCGGCACTATTGGAGTGTCAGTAATTAAGTGTTTGCTACTCTATTGGAGTGTCAGTAATTGAGTGTGTGCTGCACTATTGGACAGTCAGTAATTGAGGATGTGCTGCAAAATTGGAGTGTCAGTAATTGAGTGTGTGCTGAAAAATTGGAGTGTCAGTCATTGAGGGTGTGCTGCACTATTGGAGTGTCAGTAATTGAGGGTGTGCTGCATTATTGGAGTTTCAGTTATTGAGGGTGTGCTGCAATATTGGAGTGTCAGTAATTGAGGGTGTGCTGCACTATTGGAGTGTCAGTAATTGAGTGTGTGCTGCACTATTGGAGTGCCATTAATTGAGGGTGTTTTGCACTATTGGAGTGTCAGTAATTGAGGGTGTGCTGCACAATTTGAGTGTCAGGAATTGAGGGTGTGCTGCAATATTGGAGTGTCAGTAATAGAGGGTGTGCTGCAATATTGGAGTGTCAGTAATTGAGGGTGTGCTGCACTATTGGAGTGTCAGTAATTGAGGGTGTGCTGCAATATTGGAGTGTCAGTAATTGAGGGTGAACTGCAATAATGGAGTGTCAGTAATTTTGGGTGTGCTGCATATTGCAGTGTCAGTAATTGAGGGTGTGTTGCACTATTGGAGTGTCAGGAATTGAAGGTGTGCTGCACTATTGGACTATCAGTAATTGTGGGTGTGCTGCAATATTGTTGTGTCAGTAATTGAGGGTGAGCTGCACTATTGTAGCGTCCGTAATAGAGGGTGTGCGGCACCATTGGGGTGTCATTATTTGAGGATGCGCTGCACTATTGGAGTGTCAGTAATTGAGGCTGTGCTGCACTATTGGAGTGTCAGTAATTGAGGGTGTGCTGCAGTATTGGTGTGTCAGTCATTGAGGGTGTGCTGCACTATTGGGGTGTCAGTAATTGAGGGTGTGCTGCACTATTGGAGTGTCAGTAATTGAGGGCCTGCTGCAGTATAGGAGTGTCAGTAATTGAGGGTGTGCTGCACTTTTGGAGTGTCAGTAATTGAGGGTGTGCTGCACTATTGGAATTGTCATTAATTGAGGGTGTGCTGCACTATTGGAGAGTCAGTTATTGAGTGTGTGCTGCACTATTGGAGTGTCTGTAATTGAGGGTGTGCTGCACTATTGGAGTGTCAGAAATTGTGGCTGAGCTGCAATATTGGAGTGCCAGTATTTGAGGGTGAGCTGCACTATTGGAGAGTCAGTATTTGAGGGTGTGCTGCACAATTGGAATGTCGGTAATTGAGGTTGTGCTGCACTACTGTAGTGTCATTAATGAGGGTGTTCTGCACTATTGGAGGGTCAGTAATTGAGGGTGTGCTGCACTATTAGAGTGTCAGTAATTGAGGATGTGCTGCACTATTGGAGTATCAGTAATTGAGGGTGTGCTGCAATATTGGAGTGTCCGTAAATGAGGGTGTGCTGCACTATTGGAGTGTCAGTAATTGATGGTGCGCTGCACTATTGGAGTGTCAGTAATTGAGTTTCTGCTGCACTATTGGACTGTCAGTAATTGAGGGTGTGCTGCAATATTGGTGTGTCAGTAATTGAGGATGTGCTGCACTATTGTAGTGTCCGTAATTGAGGGTGTGCTGCACTATTGGAGTGTCAGTAATTAATGGTGCGCTGCACTATTGGAGCGTCAGTAATTGAGGGTGTGCTGCAGTATTGTAGTGTCAGTAATTGAGGGTGATCTGCACTATTGGAGTGTCAATATTTGAGTGTGCACTGCACTATTGGAGTGTCAGTACTTGAGGGTGTGCTGCACCATTGGAGTGTCAGTAATTGAGGGTAGGCTGCACTATTGGAGTGTCAGTAATTGAGGGTGAGCTGCACTATTGGAGTTTCAGTAATTGAGTGTGTGCTGCACTATTGGAGTATTAGTAATTGAGGGTGTGCTGCAATATTGGTGTGTCAGTAATTGAGGGTGAAGTGCACGATTGGAGTGTCAGTAATTGAGGGTGTGCTGCACTATTGGAGTGTCAGTAATTGAGGGTGTGCTGCACTATAGGAGTGTCAGTAATTGAGGGTGTGCTGCACTATTGGAGTGTCAGTAATTAAGTATTTGCTACTCTATTGGAGTGTCAGTAATTGAGTGTGAGCTGCACTATTGGACAGTCAGTAATTGAGGATGTGCTGCAAAATTGGTGTGTCAGTAATTGAGGGTGTGCTGCACTATTGGAGTGTCAGTAATTGAGGGTGTGCTGCATTATTGGAGTTTCAGTAATTGAGGGTGTGCTGCACTATTGGAGTGTCAATAATTGAGGGTGTGCTGTAATATTGGAGTGTCAGTAATTGAGGGTGAACTGCACTAATGGAGTGTCAGTAATTTTGGGTGTGCTGCATATTGCATTGTCAGTAATTGAGGGTGTGTTGCACTATTGGAGTGTCAGTAATTGAACGTGTGCTGCACTATTGGAGTATCAGTAATTGTGGGTGTGCTGCAATATTGTTGTGTCAGTTATTGAGGGTGAGCTGCACTATTGTAGTGTCCGTAATTGAGGGTGTGCTGCACTATTGAGGTGTCATTAATTGAGGACGCGCTGCACTATTGGAGTGTCAGTAATTGAGGCTGTGCTGCACTATTGGAGTGTCAGTATTTGAGTGTGTGCTGCAGTATTGGTGTGTCAGTAATTGAGGGTGTGCTGCACTATTGGAGTGTCAGTAATTGAGGGTGTGCTGCACTATTGGAGTGTCAGTAATTGAGGGCGTGCTGCAGTATTGGAGTGTCAGTAATTGAGGGTGTGCTGCACTATTGGAATTGTCATTAATTGAGGGTGTGCTGCACTATTGGAGAGTCAGTTATTGAGTGTGTGCTGCACTATTGGAGTGTCAGTAATTGAGGGTGTGCTGCACTATTGGAGTCTCAGAAATTGTGGCTGAGCTACAATATTGGAGTGTCAGTAATTGAGGGTGCGCTGCACTATTGGAGTGTCAGTATTTGAGGGTGTGCTACACAATTGGAATGTCTGTAATTGAGGTTGTGCTGCACTACTGTATTGTCATTAATGAGGGTGTGCTGCACTATTGGAGTGTCAGTAATTGAGGGTGTGCTGCACTATTAGAGTGTCAGTAATTGAGGCTGTGCTGCACTATTGGAGTATCAGTAATTGAGGGTGTGCTGCACTAATGTAGTGTCCGTAATTGAGGGTGTGCTGCACTATTGGAGTGTCAGTAATTGAAGATGCGCTGCACGATTGGAGTGTCAGTAATTGAGGGTGAGCTGCACTATTGTAGTGTTAGTAATTGAGGGTGTGCTGCACTATTGGAGTGTCAGTAATTGATGGTGCGCTGCACTATTGGTGTGTCAGTATTTGAGGGTGTGCTGCAGTAATGTAGTGTCAGTTAATTAGGGTGAGCTGCAGTATTGTAGTGTCAGTAATTGAGGGTGTGCTGGACCATTGGAGTGTCAGTAATTGAGGGTGTGCGGTACCATTGGAGTGTCAGTAATTGAGGGTGAGCTGCACTATTGGAGTGTCAGCAATTGAGGGTGAGCTGCACTATTGGAGTGTCAGTAATTGAGCGTGTGCTACACTGTTGGAGTGTCAGTAATTGAGGGTATGCTGCACTATAGGAGTGTCAGTAATTGAGGTTGTGCTGCACTATTGGCGTGTCAGTAATTGACGGTGTGCTACACTATTGGATTGTCAATAATTGAGTATGTGCTGCACTATTGGAGTGTCAGTAATTGAGGTTGTGCTGCACTATTGGAGTATCAGTAATTGAGGGTGTGCTGCAATATTGGTGTGTCATTAATTGAGGGTGAAGTGCACTATTGTAGTGTCCGTAATTGAGAGTGTGCTACACTATTGGAGTGTCAGTAATTGAGGGTGTGCTGCACTATTGGAGTGTCAGTAATTGAGGTTGTGCTGCAATATTGGAGTATCAGTAATTGAGGGTGTGCTGCCATATTGGTGTGTCAGTAACTGAGTGTGAAGTGCACTATTGCAGTGTCCATAATTGAGAGTGTGCTGCACTATTGGAGTATCAGTAATTGAGGGTGTGCTGCAATATTGTAGTGTCAGGAATAGAGGGTGTGCTGCAATATTGGAGTGTCAGTAATTGAGGGTGAACTGCATTAATGGAGTGTCAGTAATTTTGGGTGTGCTGCATATTGCAGTGTCAGTAATTGAGGGTGTGTTGCACTATTGGAGTGTCAGTAATTGAAGGTGTACTGCACTATTGCACTATCAGTAATTGTGGGTGTGCTGCAATATTGTTGTGTCAGTAATTGAGGGTGAGCTGCACTATTGTAGTGTCCGTAATTGAGGGTGCGCTGCACTATTGGGGTGTCATTAATTGAGGATGCGCTGCACTATTGGAGTGTCAGTAATTGAGGCTGTGCTGCACTATTGGTGTGTCATTAATTAAGGGTGTGCTGCAGTATTGGTGTGTCAGTCATTGAGGGTGTGATGCACTATTGGAGTGTCAGTAATTGAGTGTGTGCTGCACTATTGGAGTGTCAGTAATTGAGGGCGTGCTGCAGTATTGGAGTGTCAGTAATTGTAGGTATGCTGCACTATTGGAATTGTCATTAATTGAGTGTGGGCTGCACTATTGGAGTGCCAGTAATTGAGGGTGTGCTGCACTATTGGAGTGTCAGAAATTGTTGCTGAGCGGCAATATTGGAGTGTCAGTAATTGAGGGTGAGCTGCACTATTGGAGTGTCAGTATTTGAGTGTGTGCTACACAATTGGAATGTCTGTAATTGAGGTTGTGCTGCACTACTGTAGTGTCATTAATGAGGGTGTGCTGCACTATTGGAGTGTCAGTAATTGAGGGTGTGCTGCACTATTAGAGTGTCAGTAATTGAGGCTGTGCTGCACTATTGGAGCATCAGTAATTGAGGGTGTGCTGCAATATTGTAGTGTCCGTAAATTAGAGTGTGCTGCACTATTGGAGTGTCAGTAATTGATGGTGCGCTGCACTATTGGAGTGTCAGTAATTGAGTTTCTGCTGCACTATTGGAGTGTCAGTAATTGAGGGTGTGCTGCAATATTGGTGTGTCAGTAATTGAGGATGTGCCGCACTATTGTAGTGTCCGTAATTGAGGGTGTGCTGCACTATTGGAGTGTCAGTAATTAATTCTGCGCTGCACTATTGGAGCGTCAGTAATTGAGGGTGTGCTGCAGTATTGTGGTGTCAGTAATTGAGGGTGATCTGCACTATTGGAGTGTCAGTATTTGAGTGTGCACTGCACTATTGGAGTGACAGTAATTGAGGGTGTGCTGCACCATTGGAGTGTCAGTAATTGAGGGTGAGCTGCACTATTGGAGTGTCAGTAATTGAGGGTGAGCTGCACTATTGGAGTGTCAGTAATTGAGTGTGTGCTGCACTATTGGAGTATTAGTAATTGAGGGTGTGCTGCAATATTGGTGTTTCAGTAATTGAGGGTGAAGTGCACGATTGGAGAGTCAGTAATTGAGGGTGTGCTGCACTATTGGAGTGTCAGTAATTGAGGGTGTGCTGCACTATTGGAGTGTCAGTAATTGAGGGTGTGCTGCAATATTGGAGTGTCAGTAATTGAGGGTGTGCTGCACTATTGGAGTGTCAATAATTGATGGTGTGCTGCAATATTGGAGTGTCAGTAATTGAGGGTGAACTGCACTAATGGAGTGTCAGTAATTTTGGGTGTGCTGCATATTGCAGTGTCAGTAATTGAGGGTGTGTTGCACTATTGGAGTGTCAGTAATTGAAGGTGTGCTGCACTATTGGAGTATCAGTAATTGTGGGTGTGCTGCAATATTGTTGTGTCAGTTATTGAGGGTGAGCTGCACTATTGTAGTGTCCGTAATTGAGGGTGTGCTGCACTATTGAGGTGTCATTAATTGAGGACGCGCTGCACTATTGGAGTGTCAGTAATTGAGGCTGTGCTGCACTATTGGAGTGTCAGTATTTGAGTGTGTGCTGCAGTATTGGTGTGTCAGTAATTGAGGGTGTGCTGCACTATTGGAGTGTCAGTAATTGAGGGTGTGCTGCACTATTGGAGTGTCAGTAATTGAGGGCGTGCTGCAGTATTGGAGTGTCAGTAATTGAGGGTGTGCTGCACTATTGGAATTGTCATTAATTGAGGGTGTGCTGCACTATTGGAGAGTCAGTTATTGAGTGTGTGCTGCACTATTGGAGTGTCAGTAATTGAGGGTGTGCTGCACTATTGGAGTCTCAGAAATTGTGGCTGAGCTACAATATTGGAGTGTCAGTAATTGAGGGTGCGCTGCACTATTGGAGTGTCAGTATTTGAGGGTGTGCTACACAATTGGAATGTCTGTAATTGAGGTTGTGCTGCACTACTGTATTGTCATTAATGAGGGTGTGCTGCACTATTGGAGTGTCAGTAATTGAGGGTGTGCTGCACTATTAGAGTGTCAGTAATTGAGGCTGTGCTGCACTATTGGAGTATCAGTAATTGAGGGTGTGCTGCACTAATGTAGTGTCCGTAATTGAGGGTGTGCTGCACTATTGGAGTGTCAGTAATTGAAGGTGCGCTGCACGATTGGAGTGTCAGTAATTGAGGGTGAGCTGCACTATTGTAGTGTTAGTAATTGAGGGTGTGCTGCACTATTGGAGTGTCAGTAATTGATGGTGCGCTGCACTATTGGTGTGTCAGTATTTGAGGGTGTGCTGCAGTAATGTAGTGTCAGTTAATTAGGGTGAGCTGCAGTATTGTAGTGTCAGTAATTGAGGGTGTGCTGGACCATTGGAGTGTCAGTAATTGAGGGTGTGCGGTACCATTGGAGTGTCAGTAATTGAGGGTGAGCTGCACTATTGGAGTGTCAGCAATTGAGGGTGAGCTGCACTATTGGAGTGTCAGTAATTGAGCGTGTGCTACACTGTTGGAGTGTCAGTAATTGAGGGTATGCTGCACTATAGGAGTGTCAGTAATTGAGGTTGTGCTGCACTATTGGCGTGTCAGTAATTGACGGTGTGCTACACTATTGGATTGTCAATAATTGAGTATGTGCTGCACTATTGGAGTGTCAGTAATTGAGGTTGTGCTGCACTATTGGAGTATCAGTAATTGAGGGTGTGCTGCAATATTGGTGTGTCATTAATTGAGGGTGAAGTGCACTATTGTAGTGTCCGTAATTGAGAGTGTGCTACACTATTGGAGTGTCAGTAATTGAGGGTGTGCTGCACTATTGGAGTGTCAGTAATTGAGGTTGTGCTGCAATATTGGAGTATCAGTAATTGAGGGTGTGCTGCCATATTGGTGTGTCAGTAACTGAGTGTGAAGTGCACTATTGCAGTGTCCATAATTGAGAGTGTGCTGCACTATTGGAGTATCAGTAATTGAGGGTGTGCTGCAATATTGTAGTGTCAGGAATAGAGGGTGTGCTGCAATATTGGAGTGTCAGTAATTGAGGGTGAACTGCATTAATGGAGTGTCAGTAATTTTGGGTGTGCTGCATATTGCAGTGTCAGTAATTGAGGGTGTGTTGCACTATTGGAGTGTCAGTAATTGAAGGTGTACTGCACTATTGCACTATCAGTAATTGTGGGTGTGCTGTAATATTGTTGTGTCAGTAATTGAGGGTGAGCTGCACTATTGTAGTGTCCGTAATTGAGGGTGCGCTGCACTATTGGGGTGTCATTAATTGAGGATGCGCTGCACTATTGGAGTGTCAGTAATTGAGGCTGTGCTGCACTATTGGTGTGTCATTAATTAAGGGTGTGCTGCAGTATTGGTGTGTCAGTCATTGAGGGTGTGATGCACTATTGGAGTGTCAGTAATTGAGTGTGTGCTGCACTATTGGAGTGTCAGTAATTGAGGGCGTGCTGCAGTATTGGAGTGTCAGTAATTGTAGGTATGCTGCACTATTGGAATTGTCATTAATTGAGTGTGGGCTGCACTATTGGAGTGCCAGTAATTGAGGGTGTGCTGCACTATTGGAGTGTCAGAAATTGTTGCTGAGCGGCAATATTGGAGTGTCAGTAATTGAGGGTGAGCTGCACTATTGGAGTGTCAGTATTTGAGTGTGTGCTACACAATTGGAATGTCTGTAATTGAGGTTGTGCTGCACTACTGTAGTGTCATTAATGAGGGTGTGCTGCACTATTGGAGTGTCAGTAATTGAGGGTGTGCTGCACTATTAGAGTGTCAGTAATTGAGGCTGTGCTGCACTATTGGAGCATCAGTAATTGAGGGTGTGCTGCAATATTGTAGTGTCCGTAAATTAGAGTGTGCTGCACTATTGGAGTGTCAGTAATTGATGGTGCGCTGCACTATTGGAGTGTCAGTAATTGAGTTTCTGCTGCACTATTGGAGTGTCAGTAATTGAGGGTGTGCTGCAATATTGGTGTGTCAGTAATTGAGGATGTGCCGCACTATTGTAGTGTCCGTAATTGAGGGTGTGCTGCACTATTGGAGTGTCAGTAATTAATTCTGCGCTGCACTATTGGAGCGTCAGTAATTGAGGGTGTGCTGCAGTATTGTGGTGTCAGTAATTGAGGGTGATCTGCACTATTGGAGTGTCAGTATTTGAGTGTGCACTGCACTATTGGAGTGACAGTAATTGAGGGTGTGCTGCACCATTGGAGTGTCAGTAATTGAGGGTGAGCTGCACTATTGGAGTGTCAGTAATTGAGGGTGAGCTGCACTATTGGAGTGTCAGTAATTGAGTGTGTGCTGCACTATTGGAGTATTAGTAATTGAGGGTGTGCTGCAATATTGGTGTTTCAGTAATTGAGGGTGAAGTGCACGATTGGAGAGTCAGTAATTGAGGGTGTGCTGCACTATTGGAGTGTCAGTAATTGAGGGTGTGCTGCACTATTGGAGTGTCAGTAATTGAGGGTGTGCTGCAATATTGGAGTGTCAGTAATTGAGGGTGTGCTGCACTATTGGAGTGTCAATAATTGATGGTGTGCTGCAATATTGGAGTGTCAGTAATTGAGGGTGAACTGCACTAATGGAGTGTCAGTAATTTTGGGTGTGCTGCATATTGCAGTGTCAGTAATTGAGGGTGTGTTGCACTATTGGAGTGTCAGTAATTGAAGGTGTGCTGCACTATTGGAGTATCAGTAATTGTGGGTGTGCTGCAATATTGTTGTGTCAGTAATTGAGGGTGAGCTGCACTATTGTAGTGTCCGTAATTAAGGGTGAGCTGCACTATTGAGGTGTCATTAATTGAGGATGCGCTGCACTATTGGAGTGTCAGTAATTGAGGCTGTGCTGCACTATTGGAGTGTCAGTAATTGAGGGTGTGCTGCACTATTGGAGTGTCAGTAATTGAGGGCGTGCTGCAGTATTGGAGTGTCAGTAATTGTACGTGTGCTGCACTATTGGAATTGTCATTAATTGAGGGTGTGCTGCACTATTGGAGAGTCAGTTATTGAGTGTGTGCTGCACTATTGGAGTGCCAATAATTGAGGGTGTGCTGCACTATTGGAGTGTCAGAAATTGTGGCTGAGCTGCAATATTGGAGTGTCAGTAATTGAGGGTGAGCTGCACTATTGGAGTGTCAGTATTTGAGGGTGTGCTACACAATTGGAATGTCTGTAATTGAGGTTGTGCTGCACTACTGTAGTGTCATTAATGAGGGTGTGCTGCACTATTGGAGTGTCAGTAATTGAGGGTGTGCTGCACTATTAGAGTGTCAGTAATTGAGGCTGTGCTGCACTATTGGAGTATCAGTAATTGAGGCTGTGCTGCAATATTGTAGTGTCCGTAAATGAGGGTGTGCTGCACTATTGGAGTGTCAGTAATTGATGGTGCGCTGCACTATTGGAGTGTCAGTAATTGAGTTTCTGCTGCACTATTGGAGTGTCAGTAATTGAGGATGTGCTGCAATATTGGTGTGTCAGTAATTGAGGATGTGCTGCACTATTGTAGTGTCCGTAATTGAGGGTGTGCTGCACTATTGGAGTGTCAGTAATTAATGGTGCGCTGCACTATTGGAGCGTCAGTAATTGAGGGTGTGCTCCAGTATTGTAGTGTCAGTAATTGAGGGTGATCTGCACTATTGGAGTGTCAATATTTGAGTGTGCACTGCACTATTGGAGTGTCAATAATTGAGGGTGTGCTGCACCATTGGAGTGTCAGTAAGTGAGGGTGAGCTGCACTATTGGAGTGTCAGTAATTGAGGGTGAGCTGCACTATTGGAGTGTCAGTAATTGAGTGTGTGCTGCACTATTGGAGTATTAGTAATTGAGGGTGTGCTGCAATATTGGTGTGTCAGTAATTGAGGGTGAAGTGCACGATTGGAGTGTCAGTAATTGAGGGTGTGCTGCACTATTGGAGTGTCAGTAATTGAGGGTGTGCTGCACTATTGGAGTGTCAGTAATTGAGGGTGTGTTGCACTATTGGAGTGTCAGTAATTAAGTATTTGCTACTCTATTGGAGTGTCAGTAAATGAGTACGAGCTGCACTATTGGACAGTCAGTAATTGAGGGTGTGCTGCAATATTGGTGTGTCAGTAATTGAGGATGTGCTGCACTATTGTAGTGTCCGTAATTGAGGTTGTGCTGCACTATTGGTGTGTCAGTAATTAATGGTGCGCTGCACTATTGGAGCGTTATAATTGCGGGTGTGCTGCACTATTGGAGTGTCAGTAATTGAGGGTGTGCTGCAATATTGCTGTGTCAATAATTGAGGATGTGCTGCACTATTGTAGTGTCCGTAATTGAGGGTGTGCTGCACTATTGGAGTGTCAGTAATTGAGGGTGTGCTGCAATATTGGTGTGTCAGTAATTGAGGATGTGCTGCACTATTGTAGTGTCCGTAATTGAGGGTGAGCTGCACTATTGGAGTGTCAATAATTGAGGGTGTGCTGCAATATTGGAGTGTCAGTAATTGAGGGTGAACTGCACTAATGGAGTGTCAGTAATTTTGGGTGTGCTGCATATTGCAGTGTCAGTAATTGAGGGTGTGTTGCACTATTGGAGTGTCAGTAATTGAAGTTGTGCTGCACTATTGGAGTATCAGTAATTGTGGGTGTGCTGCAATATTGTTGTGTCAGTAATTGAGGGTGAGCTGCACTATTGTAGTGTCCGTAATTGAGGGTGAGCTGCACTATTGAGGTGTCATTAATTGAGGATGCGCTGCACTATTGGAGTGTCAGTAATTGAGGCTGTGCTGCACTATTGGAGTGTCAGTAATTGAGGGTGTGCTGCACTATTGGAGTGTCAGTAATTGAGGGCGTCCTGCAGTATTGGAGTGTCAGTAATTGTAGGTGTGCTGCACTATTGGAATTGTCATTAATTGAGGGTGTGCTGCACTATTGGAGAGTCAGTTATTGAGTGTGTGCTGCACTATTGGAGTGCCAGTAATTGAGGGTGTGCTGCACTATTGGAGTGTCAGAAATTGTGGCTGAGCTGCAATATTGGAGTGTCAGTAATTGAGGGTGAGCTGCAGTATTGGAGTGTCAGTATTTGAGGGTGTGCTACACAATTGGAATGTCTGTAATTGAGTTTGTGCTGCACTACTGTAGTGTCATTAATGAGGGTGTGCTGCACTATTGGAGTGTCAGTAATTGAGGGTGTGCTGCACTATTAGAGTGTCAGTAATTGAGGCTGTGCTGCACTATTGGAGTATCAGTAATTGAGGGTGTGCTGCAATATTGTTGTGTCCGTAAATGAGGGTGTGCTGCACTATTGGAGTGTCAGTAATTAATGGTGCGCTGCACTATTGGAGCGTCAGTAATTGAGGGTGTGCTGCAGTATTGTAGTGTCAGTAATTGATGGTGCGCTGCACTATTGGAGTGTCAGTAATTGAGTTTCTGCTGCACTATTGGAGTGTCAGTAATTGAGGATGTGCTGCAATATTGGTGTGTCAGTAATTGAGGATGTGCTGCACTATTGTAGTGTCCGTAATTGAGGGTGTGCTGCACTATTGGAGTGTCAGTAATTAATGCTGCGCTGCACTATTGGAGCGTCAGTAATTGAGGGTGTGCTGCAGTATTGTGGTGTCAGTAATTGAGGGTGATCTGCACTATTGGAGTGTCAGTATTTGAGTGTGCACTGCACTATTGGAGTGACAGTAATTGAGGGTGTGCTGCACCATTGGAGTGTCAATAATTGAGGGTGAGCTGCACTATTGGAGTGTCAGTAATTGAGGGTGAGCTGCACTATTGGAGTGTCAGTAATTGAGTGTGTGCTGCACTATTGGAGTATTAGTAATTGAGGGTGTGTTGCAATATTGGTGTGTCAGTAATTGAGGGTGAAGTGCACGATTGGAGAGTCAGTAATTGAGGGTGTGCTGCACTATTGGAGTGTCAGTAATTGAGGGTGTGCTGCACTATTGGAGTGTCAGTGATTGAGGGTGTGCTGCAATATTGGAGTGTCAGTAATTGAGGGTGTGCTGCACTATTGGAGTGTCAATAATTGATGGTGTGCTGCAATATTGGAGTGTCAGTAATTGAGGGTGAACTGCACTAATGGAGTGTCAGTAATTTTGGGTGTGCTGCATATTGGAGTGTCAGTAATTGAGGGTGTGTTGCACTATTGGAGTGTCAGTAATTAAGTATTTGCTACTCTATTGGAGTGTCAGTAAATGAGTACGAGCTGCACTATTGTACAGTCAGTAATTGAGGGTGTGCTGCAATATTGGTGTGTCAGTAATTGAGGATGTGTTGCACTATTGTAGTGTCCGTAATTGAGGGTGTGCTGCACTATTGGTGTGTCAGTAATTAATGGTGCGCTGCACTATTGGAGCGTAATAATTGAGGGTGTGCTGCACTATTGGAGTGTCAGTAATTGAGGGTGTGCTGCAATATTGGTGTGTCAGTAATTGAGGATGTGCTGCACTATTGTAGTGTCCGTAATTGAGGGTGTGCTGCACTATTGGAGTGTCAGTAATTAATGGTGCGCTGCACTATTGGAGCGTCAGTAATTGAGGGTGTGCTGCAGTATTGTAGTGTCAGTAATTGAGGGTGATCTGCACTATTGGAGTGTCAGTATTTGAGTGTGCACTGCACTATTGGAGAGTCAGTAACTGAGGGTGTGCTGCACCATTGGAGTGTAAGTAATTGAGGGTGAGCTGCACTATTGGATTGTCAGTAATTGAGGGTGAGCTACACTATTGGAGTGTCAGTAATTGAGGGTGTGCTGCACTATTGGAGTATTAGTAATTGAGGGTGTGCTGCAATATTGGTGTGTCAGTAATTGAGGGTGAAGTGCACGATTGGAGTGTCAGTAATTGAGGGTGTGCTGCAATATTGGAGTGTCAGTAATTGAGGGTGTGCTGCAATATTGGACTGTCAATAATTGAGGGTGAGCTGCAATATTGGAGTGTCAGTAATTGAGGGTGAACTGCACTAATGGAGTGTCATTAATTTTGGGTCTGCTGCATATTGCTGTGTCAGTAATTGAGTGTGTGTTGCACTATTGGAGTGTCAGTAATTGCAGGTGTGCTGCACTATTGGAGTATCAGTAATTGTGGGTGTGCTGCAATATTGTTGTGTCAGTAATTGAGGGTGAGCTACACTATTGTAGTGTCCGTAATTGAGGGTGTGCTGCACTATTGTGGTGTCATTAATTGAGGATGCGCTGCACTATTGGAGTGTCAGTAATTGAGGCTGCGCTGCACTATTGCAGTGTCAGTAATTGAGGGTTTGCTGCAGTATTGGTGTGTCAGTAATTGAGGGTGTGCTGCACTATTGGAGTGTCATTAATTGAGGGAGTGCTGCACTATTGGAGGGTCAGTAATTGAGGGCGTGCTGCATTATTGGAGTGTCAGTAATTGAGGGTGTGCTGTACTATTGGAATTGTCATTAATTGAGGGTGTGCTGCACTATTGGAGTGTCAGTTATTGAGTGTTTGCTGCACTATTCGAGTGTCAGTAATTGAGGGTGTGCTGCACTATTGGAGTGTCAGAAATTGTGGCTGAGCTGCAATATTGGAGTATCAGTAATTGAGGGTGAACTGCACTATTGGAGTGTCAGTATTTGAGGGTGTGCTACACAATTGGAATGTCAGTAATTGAGGTTGTGCTGCACTACTGTAGTGTCATTAATGAGGGTGTGCTGCACTATTGTAGTGTCAGTAATTGAGGGTGAGCTGCAGTATTGTAGTGTCATTAATTGAGGGTGTGCTGCACTTTTGGAGTGTCAGTAATTGAGGGTGAGCTGCACTATTGGAGTGTCAGCAATTGAGGGTGAGCTGCACTATTGGAGTGTCAGCAATTGAGGGTGTTTTGCACTATTTGAGTGTCAGTAATTGAGGTTGTGCTGCACTATTGGAGTGTCAGTAATTGAGGGTGTGCTGCAATATTGGAGTGTCAGTAATTGAGGGTGTTCTGCAATATTGGAGTATCAGTAATTGAGGGTGTGCTGCACTATTGGAGTGCCAATAATTGAGGGTGAGCTGCAATATTGGAGTGTCAGTAATTGAGGGTGAACTGCACTAATGGAGTGTCAGTAATTTTGGATGTGCTGCATATTGCAGTGTCAGTAATTGAGTGTGTGTTGCACTATTGCAGTGTCAGTAATTGCAGGTGTGCTGCACTATTGGAGTATCTGTAATTGTGCGTGTGCTGCAATACTGTTGTGTCAGTAATTGAGGGTGAGATGCACTATTGTAGTGTCCGTAATTGAGGGTGTGCTGCACTATTGTGGTGTCATTAATTGAGGATGCGCTGCACTATTGGAGTGTCAGTAATTGAGGGTGTGCTGCACTATTGGGGTGTCATTAATTGAGGATGCGCTGCACTATTGGAGTGTCAGTAATTGAGGCTGTGCTGCACTATTGGAGTGTCAGTAATTGAGGGTTTGCTGCAGTATTGGTGTGTCAGTAATTGAGGGTGTGCTGCACTATTGGAGTGTCATTAATTGAGGGAGTGCTGCACTATTGGAGTGTCAGTAATTGAGGGCGTGCTGCAGTATTGGAGTGTCAGTAATTGAGGGTGTGCTGTACTATTGGAATTGTCATTAATTGAGGGTGTGCTGCACTATTGGAGTGTCAGTTATTGAGTGTTTGCAGCACTATTCGAGTGTCAGTAATTGAGGGTGTGCTGCACTATTGGAGTGTCAGAAATTGTGGCTGAGCTGCAATATTGGAGTATCAGTAATTGAGGGTGAGCTGCACTATTGGAGTGTCAGTATTTGAGGGTGTGCTACACAATTGGAATGTCAGTAATTGAGGTTGTGCTGCACTACTGTAGTGTCATTAATGAGGGTGTGCTGCACTATTGTAGTGTCAGTAATTGAGGGTGAGCTGCAGTATTGTAGTGTCATTAATTGAGGGTGTGCTGCACTTTTGGAGTGTCAGTAATTGAGGGTGTGCGGTACCATTGGATTGTCAGTAATATAGGGTGAGCTGCACAATTGGAGTGTCAGCAATTGAGGGTGAGCTGCACTATTGGAGTGTCAGTAATTGAGCGTGTGCTACATTATTATAGGGTCAGTAATTGAGGGTATGCTGCACTATTGGAGTGTCAGTAATTGAGGGTATGCTGCACTATTGGAGTGTCAGTAATTGAGGGTGTGCTGCACTATTGGAGTGTCAGTAATTGAGTGTGTGCTGCATTATTGGAGTCTCAGTAATTGAGGGTGTTTTGCACTATTTGAGTGTCAGTAATTGAGGGTGTGCTGCAATATTGGAGTCTCAGTAATTGAGGGTGTGCTGCACTATTGGAGTGTCAATAATTGAGGGTGAGCTGCAATATTGGAGTGTCAGTAATTGAGGGTGAACTGCACTAATGGAGTGTCAGTAATTTTGGGTGTGCTGCATATTGCAGTGTCAGTAATTGAGTGTGTGTTGCACTATTGCAGTGTCAGTAATTGCAGGTGTGCTGCACTATTGGAGTATCTGTAATTGTGGGTGTGCTGCAATACTGTTGTGTCAGTAATTGAGGGTGAGCTGCACTATTGTAGTGTCCGTAATTGAGGGTGTGCTGCACTATTGTGGTGTCATTAATTGAGGATGCGCTGCAATATTGGAGTGTCAGTAATTGAGGGTTTGCTGCACTATTGGGGTGTCATTAATTGAGGATGCGCTGCACTATTGGAGTGTCAGTAATTGAGGCTGTGCTGCACTATTGGAGTGTCAGTAATTGAGGGTGTGCTGCAGCATTGGTGTGTCAGTAATTGAGGGTGTGCTGCACTATTGGAGTGTCAGTAATTGAGGGTGTGCTGCACTATTGGAGTGTCAGTAATTGAGGGCGTGCTGCAGTATTGGAGTGTCAGTAATTGAGGGTGTGCTGCACTATTGGAATTGTCATTAATTGAGGGTGTGCTGCACTATTGGAGTGACAGTTATTGAGTGTGTGCTGCACTATTCGAGTGTCAGTAATTGAGGGTGTGCTGCACTACTGGAGTGTCAGAAATTGTGGCTGAGCTGCAATATTGGAGTGTCAGTAATTGAGGGTGAACTGCACTATTGGAGTGTCAGTATTTGAGGGTGTGCTACACAATTGGAATGTCAGTAATTGAGGTTGTGCTGCACTACTGTAGTGTCATTAATGAGGGTGTGCTGCACTATTGTAGTGTCAGTAATTGAGGGTGAGCTGCAGTATTGTAGTGTCAGTAATTGAGGGTGAGCTGCACTATTGGAGTGTCAGTATTTGAGGGTGTGCTACACAATTGGAATGTCAGTAATTAAGGTTGTGCTGCACTACTGAAGTGTCATTAATGAGGGTGTGCTGCACTATTGTAGTGTCAGTAATTGAGGGTGAGCTGCAGTATTGTAGTGTCATTAATTGAGGGTGTGCTGCACTTTTGGAGTGTCAGTAATTGAGGGTGTGCGGTACCATTGGAGTGTCAGTAATTGAGGGTGAGCTGCACTATTGGAGTGTCAGCAATTGAGGGTGAGCTGCACTATTGGAGTGTCAGTAATTGAGCGTGTGCTACACTATTATAGGGTCAGTAATTGAGGGTATGCTGCACTATTCGAGTGTCAGTAAATGAGGGTATGCTGCACTATTGGAGTGTCAGTAATTGAGGGTGTGCTGCACTATTGGAGTCTCAGTAATTGAGTGTGTGCTGCACTATTGGAGTGTCAGTAATTGAGGGTGTTTTGCACTATTTGAGTGTCAGTAATTGAGGGTGTGCTGCACTATTGGAGTGTCAGTAATTGAGGGTGTGCAGCAATATTGGAGTGTCAGTAATTGAGGGTGTGCTGCAATATTGGAGTGTCAGTAATTGAGGGTGTGTTGCACTATTGGAGTGTCAATAATTGAGGGTGAGCTGCAATATTGGAGTGTCAGTAATTGAGGGTGAACTGCACTAATGGAGTGTCAGTAATTTCGGGTGTGCTGCATATTGCAGAGTCAGTAATAGAGTGTGTGTTGCACTATTGCAGTGTCAGTAATTGCAGGTGTGCTGCACTATTGGAGTTTCTGTAATTGTGGGTGTGCTGCAATACTGTTGTGTCAGTAATTGAGGGTGAGCTGCACTATTGTAGTGTCCGTAATTGAGGGTGTGCTGCACTATTGTGGTGTCATTAATTGAGGATGCGCTGCACTATTGGAGTGTCAGTAATTGAGGGTGTGCTGCACTATTGGTGTGTCATTAATTGAGGATGCGCTGCACTATTGGAGTGTCAGTAATTGAGGCTGTGCTGCACTATTGGAGTGTCAGTAATTGAGGGTGTGCTGCAGTATTGGTGTGTCAGTAATTGAGGGTGTGCTGCACTATTGGAGTGTCAGTAATTGAGGGTGTGTTGCACTATTGGAGTGTCAGTAATTGAGGGCGTGCTGCAGTATTGGAGTGTCACTAATTGAGGGTGTGCTGCACTTTTGGAATTGTCATTAATTGAGGGTGTGCTGCACTATTGGAGTGTCAGTTATTGAGTGTGTGCTGCAATATTCGAGTGTCAGTAATTGAGGGTGTGCTGCACTATTGGAGTGTCAGAAATTGTGGCTGAGCTGCAATATTGGAGTGTCAGTAATTGAGGGTGAGCTGCAAAATGGAGTGTCAGTATTTGAGGGTGTGCTACACAATTGGAATGTCAGTAATTGAGGTTGTGCTGCACTACTGTAGTGTCATTAATGAGGGTGTGCTGCACTATTGTAGTGTCAGTAATTGAGGGTGAGCTGCAGTATTGTAGTGTCAGTAATTGAGGGTGTGCTGCACTTTTGGAGTGTCAGTAATTGAGGGTGTGCGGTACCATTGGAGCGTCAGTAATTGAGGGTGAGCTGCACTATTGGAGTGTCAGCAATTGAGGGTGAGCTGCACTCTTGGAGTGTCAGTAATTGAGCGTGTGCTACACTATTATAGTGTCAGTAATTGAGGGTATGCTGCACTATTGGAGTGTCAGTAATTGAGGGTATGCTGCACTATTGGAGTGTCAGTAATTGAGGGTGTGCTGCACTATTGGACTGTCAGTAATTGAGGGTGTGCTACACTATTGGATTGTCAATAATTGAGTGTGTGCTGCACTATTGGAGTGTCAGTAATTGAGGTTGTGCTTCACTATTGGAGTATCAGTAATTGAGGGTGTGCTGCAATATTGGTGTGTCAGTAATTGAGGGTGAAGTGCACTATTGTACTGTCCGTAATTGAGAGTGTGCTACACTATCGGAGTGTCAGTAATTGAGGGTGTAATGCATTATTGGTGTGTCAGTAATTGAGGATGAAGTGCACTATTGTAGTGTCCGTAATTGAGGGTGTGCTGCACTATTGGAGTGTCAGAAATTGATGGTGCGCTGCACTATTGGAGTGTCAGTAATTGAGGGTGTGCTGCACTATTGTAGGGACAGTAATTGAGTGTGAGCTGCACTATTGGAGTTTCAGTATTTGAGTGTGCGCTGCACTATTGGAGTGTCAGTAACTGAGGGTGTGCTGCACCATTGGAATGTCAGTAATTGAGGGTGTGCTGCAGTATTGGAGTGTCAGTAATTGAGGGTGAGCTGCACTATTGGAGTGTCAGTAATTGAGTGTGTGCTGCACTATTGGAGTATTAGTAATTGAGGGTGTGCTGCAATATTGGAGTCTCAGTAATTGAGGGTGAAGTGCACGATTGTAGTGTCAGTAATTGAGTGTGCGCTGCACTATTGGAGTGTCAGTAATTGAGGGTGTGCTGCACCATTGGAGTGTCAGTAATTGAGGGTGAGCTGCACTATTGGAGTGTCAGTAATTGAGGGTGTGCTGCACTATTGGAGTTTCAGTAATTGAGTGTGTGCTGCACTATTGGAGTGTCAGTAATTGAGTGTTTGCTAGTCTATTGGAGTGTCATTAATTGAGTGTGTGCTGCAATATTGGAGAGTGAGTAATTGACGATGTGCTGCAAAATTGGAGTGTCAGTAATTGAGTGTGTGCTGCAATATTGGAGTGTCAGTAATTGAGGGTGTGCTGCACTACTGGAGTGTCAGTAATTGAGGGTGTGCTGCACTATAGGAGTGTCAGTATTTGAGGGTGTGCTGCACTATTGCAGTGACAGTAATTGAGGGTATGCTGCAATATTGGAGTGTCAGTAATTGAGGGTGTGCTGCACCATTGGAGTGTCAGTAATTGCGGGTGAGCTGCACTATTGGAGTGTCAGTAATTGAGGGTGTGCTGCACTATTGGAGTGTCAGTAATTGAGGGTGTGCTGCACTATTGGAGTGTCAGTAATTGCGGGTGTGCTGCATTTTAAGAGTGTCAGTAATTGATGGTGTGCTACACTATTGGAGTGACAGTAATTGAGTGTCTGCTGCCCTACTGGAGTGTCAGTAATTGAGGTTGTGCTGCACTATTGGAGTATCAGCAATTGAGGTTGTGCTGCAATATTGGTGTGTCAGTAATTGAGGGTGAAGTGCACTATTGTAGTGTCCGTAATTGAGAGTGTGCTACACTATTGGAGTGTCAGTAATTGAGTGTGTGCTGCACTATTGGATTGTCAGTAACTGAGGTTGTGCTGCACTATTGGTGTGTCAGTAATTGAGGGTGTGCTGCACCATTGGAGTGTCAGTAATTGAGGGTGATCTGCACTATTGGAGTGTCAGTAATTGAGTATGTGCTGCAATATTGGAGCGTGAGTAATTGACGATGTGCTGCAAAATTGGAGTGTCAGTAATTGAGTGTGTGCTGCAATATTGGAGTGTCAGTAATTGAGGGTGTGCTGCCCTACTGGAGTGTCAGTAATTGAGGGTGTGCTGCACTATAGGAATGTCAGTAATTGAGGGTGTGCTGCACTATTGCAGTGTCAGTAATTGAGTGTGTGCTGCAATATTGGAGTGTCAGTAATTGAGGGTGTGCTGCACCATTGGAGTGTCAGTAATAGAGGGTGAGCTGCACTATTGGAGTGTCAGTAACTGAGGGTGTGCTGCACCATTGGAATGTCAGTAATTGAGGGTGTGCTGCAGTATTGGAGTGTCAGTAATTGAGGGTGAGCTGCACTATTGGAGTGTCAGTAATTGAGTGTGTGCTGCACTATTGGAGTATTAGTAATTGAGGGTGTGCTGCAATATTGGAGTCTCAGTAATTGAGGGTGAAGTGCACGATTGTAGTGTCAGTAATTGAGGGTGTGCTGCACCATTGGAGTGTCAGTAATAGAGGGTGAGCTGCACTATTGGAGTGTCAGTAATTGAGGGTGTGCTACACTATTGGAGTGTCAGTAATTGAGGGTGTGCTGCACTATTGGAGTGTCAGTAATTGAGGGTGTGCTGCACTATTGGAGTATCAGTAATTGAGGTTGTGCTGCACTATAAGAGTGTCAGTAATTGAGTGTGTGCTTCACTATTGGAGTGTCAGTAACTGAGGTTCTGCTGCACTATTGGAGTGTCAGTAATTGAGGGTGTGCTGCAATAATTGTGTGAAAGTAATTGAGGGTGAAGTGCACTATTGTAGTGTCGGTAATTGAGAGTGTGCTGCACTATTGGAGTTTCAGTAATTGAGGGTGTGCTGCACTATTGGAGTGTCAGTAATTGATGGTGTGCTGCACTATTGGAGTGTCAGTAATTGAGTGTTTGCTACTCTATTGGAGTGTCACTAATTGAGTATGTGCTGCAATATTGGAGAGTGAGTAATTGACGATGTGCTGCAAAATTGGAGTGTCAGTAATTGAGTGTGTGCTGCAATATTGGAGTGTCAGTAATCGAGGGTGTGCTGCACCATTGGAGTGTCAGTAATTGAGGGAGAGCTGCACTATTGGAGTGTCAGTAATTGAGGGTGTGCTGCACTATTGGAGTGTCAGTAATTGAGGGTTTGCTACTCTTTTGGAGTGTCAGTAATTGAGTGTGTGCTGCAATATTGGTGTGTCAGTAATTGAGGGTGAGCTGCAGTATTGGAGTGTCAGTAATTGAGGGTGAGCTGCACTATTGGAGTGTCAGTAATTGAGTGTGTGCTGCACTATTGGAGTATTAGTAATTGAGGGTGTGCTGAAATATTGGAGTCCCAGTAATTGAGGGTGAAGTGCACGATTGTAGTGTCAGTAATTGAGTGCGCACTGCACTATTGGAGTGTCAGTAATTGAGGGTGTGCTGCAATATTGGAATGTCAGTAATTGAGGGTGTGCTGCACTACTGGAGTGTCAGTAATTGAGGGTGTGCTGCACTATAGGAGTGTCAGTAATTGAGGGTGTGCTGCACTATTGCAGTGTCAGTAATTGAGGTTGTGCTGCACTATTGGAGTATCAGCAATTGAGGTTGTGCTGCAATATTGGTGTGTCAGTAATTGAGGGTGAAGTGCACTATTGTAGTGTCCGTAATTGAGAGTGTGCTACACTATTGGAGTGTCAGTAATTGAGTGTGTGCTGCACTATTGGATTGTCAGTAACTGAGGTTGTGCTGCACTATTGGTGTGTCAGTAATTGAGGGTGTGCTGCACCATTGGATTGTCAGTAATTGAGGGTGATCTGCACTATTGGAGTGTCAGTAATTGAGGGTGTGATGCACTATTGGAGTTTCAGTAATTGAGGGTGTGCTGCACTATTGGAGTGTCAGTAATTGATGGTGTGCTGCACTATTGGAGTGTCAGTGATTGAGTGTTTGCTACTCTATTGGAGTGTCAGTAATTGAGTATGTGCTGCAATATTGGAGAGTGAGTAATTGACGATGTGCTGCAAAATTGGAGTGTCAGTAATTGAGTGTGTGCTGCAATATTGGAGTGTCAGTAATTGAGGGTGTGCTGCACTACTGGAGTGTCAGTAATTGAGGGTGTGCTGCACTATAGGAGTGTCAGTAATTGAGGGTGTGCTGCACTATTGCAGTGTCAGTAATTGAGTGTGTGCTGCAATATTGGAGTGTCAGTAATTGAGGGTGTGCTGCACCATTGGAGTGTCAGTAATAGAGGGTGAGCTGCACTATTGGAGTGTCAGTAATTGAGGGTGTGCTACACTATTGGAGTGCCAGTAATTGAGGGTGTGCTGCACTATTGGAGTGTCAGTAATTGAGGGTGTGCTGCACTATTGGAGTATCAGTAATTGAGGGTGTGCTGCACTATAAGAGTGTCAGTAATTGAGGGTGTGCTACACTATTGGAGTGCCAGTAATTGAGTGTCTGCTGCACTACTGAAGTGTCAGTAATTGAGGTTGTGCTGCACTATTGGAGTATCATTAATTGAGGGTGTGCTGCAATATTGGTGTGTCAGTAATTGAGGGTGAAGTGCACTATTGTAGTGCCCGTAATTGAGAGTGTGCTACACTATTGGAGTGTCAGTAATTGAGTGTGTGCTGCACTATTGGAGTGTCAGTAACTGAGGTTGTGCTGCACCATTGGAGTGTCAGTAATTGAGGGTGTGCTGCAATAATTGTGTGTCAGTAATTGAATGTGAAGTGCACTATTGTAGTGTCCGTAATTGAGAGTGTGCTGCACTATTGGAGTTTCAGTAATTGAGGGTGCGCTGCACTATTGGAGTGTCAGTAATTGATGGTGTGCTGCACTATTGGAGTGTCAGTAATTGAGTGTTTGCTACTCTATTGGAGTGTCAGTAATTGAGTATGTGCTGCAATATTGGAGAGTGAGTAATTGACGATGTGCTGCAAAATTGGAGTGTCAGTAATTGAGTGTGTGCTGCAATATTGGAGTGTCAGTAATCGAGGGTGTGCTGCACCATTGGAGTGTCAGTAATTGAGGGAGAGCTGCACTATTGGAGTGTCAGTAATTGAGGGTGTGCTGCACTATTGGAGTGTCAGTAATTGAGGGTTTGCTACTCTATTGGAGTGTCAGTAATTGAGTGTGTGCTGCAATATTGGTGTGTCAGTAATTGAGGGTGAGCTGCAGTATTGGAGTGTCAGTAATTGAGGGTGAGCTGCACTATTGGAGTGTCAGTAATTGAGTGTGTGCTGCACTATTGGAGTATTAGTAATTGAGGTTGTGCTGCAATATTGGAGTCCCAGTAATTGAGGGTGAAGTGCACGATTGTAGTGTCAGTAATTGAGTGTGCACTGCCCTATTGGAGTGTCAGTAATTGAGGGTGTGCTGCACCATTGGAGTGTCAGTAATTGAGGGTGAGCTGCACTATTGGAGTGTCAGTAATTGAGGGTGTGCTGCACTATTGGTGTTTCAGTAATTGAGGGTGTGCTGCACTATTGGAGTGTCAGTAATTGATGGTGTGCTGCACTATTGGAGTGTCAGTTTTTGAGTGTTTGCTACTCTATTTTGGTGTCATTAATTGAGTGTGTGCTGCAATATTGGAGAGTGAGTAATTGACGATGTGCTGCAAAATTGGAGTGTCAGTAATTGAGTGTGTGCTGCAATATTGGAGTGTCAGTAATTGAGGGTGTGCTGCACTACTGGAGTGTCAGTAATTGAGGGTGTGCTGCACTATAGGAGTGTCAGTAATTGAGGGTGTGCTGCACTATTGCAGTGTCAGTAATTGAGGGTGTGCTGCACCATTGGAGTGTCAGTAATTGAGGGTGTGCTGCACTATTGGAGTATCAGTAATTGAGGGTGTGCTGCACTATAAGAGTGTCAGTAATTGAGGGTGTGGTACACTATAGGAGTGTCAGTAATTGAGTGTCTGCTGCACTACTGAAGTGTCAGTAATTGAGGTTGTGCTGCACTATTGGAGTATCAGTAATTGAGGGTGTGCTGCAATATTGGTGTGTCAGTAATTGAGGGTGAAGTGCACTATTGTAGTGTCCGTATTTGAGAGTGTTCTACACTTTTGGAGTGTCAGTAATTGAGTGTGTGCTGCACTATTGGAGTGTCAGTAACTGAGGTTGTGCTGCACTATTGGAGTGTCAGTAATTGAGGGTGTGCTGCAATAATTGTGTGTCAGTAATTGAGGGTGAAGTGCACTATTGTAGTGTCCGTAATTGAGAGTGTGCTGCACTATTGGAGTTTCAGTAATTGAGGGTGTGCTGCACTATTGGTGTGTCAGTAATTGATGGTGTGCTGCACTATTGGAGTGTCAGTAATTGAGTGTTTGCTACTCTATTGGAGTGTCAGTAATTGAGTATGTGCTGCAATATTGGAGAGTGAGTAATTGACGATGTGCTGCAAAATTGGAGTGTCAGTAATTGAGTGTGTGCTGCAATATTGGAGTGTCAGTAATCGAGTGTGTGCTGCACCATTGGAGTGTCAGTAATTGAGGGAGAGCTGCACTATTGGAGTGTCAGTAATTGAGGGTGTGCTGCACTATTGGAGTGTCAGTAATTGAGGGTTTGCTACTCTATTGGAGTGTCAGTAATTGAGTGTGTGCTGCAATATTGGTGTGTCAGTAATTGAGGGTGAGCTGCAGTATTGGAGTGTCAGTAATTGAGCGTGAGCTGCACTATTGGAGTGTCAGTAATTGAGTGTGTGCTGCACTATTGGAGTATTAGTAATTGAGGGTGTGCTGCAATATTGGAGTCCCAGTAATTGAGGGTGAAGTGCACGATTGTAGTGTCAGTAATTGAGTGTGCACTGCACTATTGGAGTGTCAGTAATTGAGGGTGTGCTGCACCATTGGAGTGTCAGTAATTGAGGGTGAGCTGCACTATTGGAGTGTCAGTAATTGAGGGTGTGCTGCACTATTGGTGTTTCAGTAATTGAGGGTGTGCTGCACTATTGGAGTGTCAGTAATTGATGGTGTGCTGCACTATTGGAGTATCAGCAATTGAGGTTGTGCTGCAATATTGGTGTGTCAGTAATTGAGGGTGAAGTGCACTATTGTAGTGTCCGTAATTGAGAGTGTGCTACACTATTGGAGTGTCAGTAATTGAGTGTGTGCTGCACTATTGGATTGTCAGTAACTGAGGTTGTGCTGCACTATTGGTGTGTCAGTAATTGAGGGTGTGCTGCACCATTGGAGTGTCAGTAATTGAGGGTGATCTGCACTATTGGAGTGTCAGTAATTGAGTATGTGCTGCAATATTGGAGCGTGAGTAATTGACGATGTGCTGCAAAATTGGAGTGTCAGTAATTGAGTGTGTGCTGCAATATTGGAGTGTCAGTAATTGAGGGTGTGCTGCCCTACTGGAGTGTCAGTAATTGAGGGTGTGCTGCACTATAGGAATGTCAGTAATTGAGGGTGTGCTGCACTATTGCAGTGTCAGTAATTGAGTGTGTGCTGCAATATTGGAGTGTCAGTAATTGAGGGTGTGCTGCACCATTGGAGTGTCAGTAATAGAGGGTGAGCTGCACTATTGGAGTGTCAGTAACTGAGGGTGTGCTGCACCATTGGAATGTCAGTAATTGAGGGTGTGCTGCAGTATTGGAGTGTCAGTAATTGAGGGTGAGCTGCACTATTGGAGTGTCAGTAATTGAGTGTGTGCTGCACTATTGGAGTATTAGTAATTGAGGGTGTGCTGCAATATTGGAGTCTCAGTAATTGAGGGTGAAGTGCACGATTGTAGTGTCAGTAATTGAGGGTGTGCTGCACCATTGGAGTGTCAGTAATAGAGGGTGAGCTGCACTATTGGAGTGTCAGTAATTGAGGGTGTGCTACACTATTGGAGTGTCAGTAATTGAGGGTGTGCTGCACTATTGGAGTGTCAGTAATTGAGGGTGTGCTGCACTATTGGAGTATCAGTAATTGAGGTTGTGCTGCACTATAAGAGTGTCAGTAATTGAGTGTGTGCTTCACTATTGGAGTGTCAGTAACTGAGGTTCTGCTGCACTATTGGAGTGTCAGTAATTGAGGGTGTGCTGCAATAATTGTGTGAAAGTAATTGAGGGTGAAGTGCACTATTGTAGTGTCGGTAATTGAGAGTGTGCTGCACTATTGGAGTTTCAGTAATTGAGGGTGTGCTGCACTATTGGAGTGTCAGTAATTGATGGTGTGCTGCACTATTGGAGTGTCAGTAATTGAGTGTTTGCTACTCTATTGGAGTGTCACTAATTGAGTATGTGCTGCAATATTGGAGAGTGAGTAATTGACGATGTGCTGCAAAATTGGAGTGTCAGTAATTGAGTGTGTGCTGCAATATTGGAGTGTCAGTAATCGAGGGTGTGCTGCACCATTGGAGTGTCAGTAATTGAGGGAGAGCTGCACTATTGGAGTGTCAGTAATTGAGGGTGTGCTGCACTATTGGAGTGTCAGTAATTGAGGGTTTGCTACTCTTTTGGAGTGTCAGTAATTGAGTGTGTGCTGCAATATTGGTGTGTCAGTAATTGAGGGTGAGCTGCAGTATTGGAGTGTCAGTAATTGAGGGTGAGCTGCACTATTGGAGTGTCAGTAATTGAGTGTGTGCTGCACTATTGGAGTATTAGTAATTGAGGGTGTGCTGAAATATTGGAGTCCCAGTAATTGAGGGTGAAGTGCACGATTGTAGTGTCAGTAATTGAGTGCGCACTGCACTATTGGAGTGTCAGTAATTGAGGGTGTGCTGCAATATTGGAATGTCAGTAATTGAGGGTGTGCTGCACTACTGGAGTGTCAGTAATTGAGGGTGTGCTGCACTATAGGAGTGTCAGTAATTGAGGGTGTGCTGCACTATTGCAGTGTCAGTAATTGAGGTTGTGCTGCACTATTGGAGTATCAGCAATTGAGGTTGTGCTGCAATATTGGTGTGTCAGTAATTGAGGGTGAAGTGCACTATTGTAGTGTCCGTAATTGAGAGTGTGCTACACTATTGGAGTGTCAGTAATTGAGTGTGTGCTGCACTATTGGATTGTCAGTAACTGAGGTTGTGCTGCACTATTGGTGTGTCAGTAATTGAGGGTGTGCTGCACCATTGGATTGTCAGTAATTGAGGGTGATCTGCACTATTGGAGTGTCAGTAATTGAGGGTGTGATGCACTATTGGAGTTTCAGTAATTGAGGGTGTGCTGCACTATTGGAGTGTCAGTAATTGATGGTGTGCTGCACTATTGGAGTGTCAGTGATTGAGTGTTTGCTACTCTATTGGAGTGTCAGTAATTGAGTATGTGCTGCAATATTGGAGAGTGAGTAATTGACGATGTGCTGCAAAATTGGAGTGTCAGTAATTGAGTGTGTGCTGCAATATTGGAGTGTCAGTAATTGAGGGTGTGCTGCACTACTGGAGTGTCAGTAATTGAGGGTGTGCTGCACTATAGGAGTGTCAGTAATTGAGGGTGTGCTGCACTATTGCAGTGTCAGTAATTGAGTGTGTGCTGCAATATTGGAGTGTCAGTAATTGAGGGTGTGCTGCACCATTGGAGTGTCAGTAATAGAGGGTGAGCTGCACTATTGGAGTGTCAGTAATTGAGGGTGTGCTACACTATTGGAGTGCCAGTAATTGAGGGTGTGCTGCACTATTGGAGTGTCAGTAATTGAGGGTGTGCTGCACTATTGGAGTATCAGTAATTGAGGGTGTGCTGCACTATAAGAGTGTCAGTAATTGAGGGTGTGCTACACTATTGGAGTGCCAGTAATTGAGTGTCTGCTGCACTACTGAAGTGTCAGTAATTGAGGTTGTGCTGCACTATTGGAGTATCATTAATTGAGGGTGTGCTGCAATATTGGTGTGTCAGTAATTGAGGGTGAAGTGCACTATTGTAGTGCCCGTAATTGAGAGTGTGCTACACTATTGGAGTGTCAGTAATTGAGTGTGTGCTGCACTATTGGAGTGTCAGTAACTGAGGTTGTGCTGCACCATTGGAGTGTCAGTAATTGAGGGTGTGCTGCAATAATTGTGTGTCAGTAATTGAATGTGAAGTGCACTATTGTAGTGTCCGTAATTGAGAGTGTGCTGCACTATTGGAGTTTCAGTAATTGAGGGTGCGCTGCACTATTGGAGTGTCAGTAATTGATGGTGTGCTGCACTATTGGAGTGTCAGTAATTGAGTGTTTGCTACTCTATTGGAGTGTCAGTAATTGAGTATGTGCTGCAATATTGGAGAGTGAGTAATTGACGATGTGCTGCAAAATTGGAGTGTCAGTAATTGAGTGTGTGCTGCAATATTGGAGTGTCAGTAATCGAGGGTGTGCTGCACCATTGGAGTGTCAGTAATTGAGGGAGAGCTGCACTATTGGAGTGTCAGTAATTGAGGGTGTGCTGCACTATTGGAGTGTCAGTAATTGAGGGTTTGCTACTCTATTGGAGTGTCAGTAATTGAGTGTGTGCTGCAATATTGGTGTGTCAGTAATTGAGGGTGAGCTGCAGTATTGGAGTGTCAGTAATTGAGGGTGAGCTGCACTATTGGAGTGTCAGTAATTGAGTGTGTGCTGCACTATTGGAGTATTAGTAATTGAGGTTGTGCTGCAATATTGGAGTCCCAGTAATTGAGGGTGAAGTGCACGATTGTAGTGTCAGTAATTGAGTGTGCACTGCCCTATTGGAGTGTCAGTAATTGAGGGTGTGCTGCACCATTGGAGTGTCAGTAATTGAGGGTGAGCTGCACTATTGGAGTGTCAGTAATTGAGGGTGTGCTGCACTATTGGTGTTTCAGTAATTGAGGGTGTGCTGCACTATTGGAGTGTCAGTAATTGATGGTGTGCTGCACTATTGGAGTGTCAGTTTTTGAGTGTTTGCTACTCTATTTTGGTGTCATTAATTGAGTGTGTGCTGCAATATTGGAGAGTGAGTAATTGACGATGTGCTGCAAAATTGGAGTGTCAGTAATTGAGTGTGTGCTGCAATATTGGAGTGTCAGTAATTGAGGGTGTGCTGCACTACTGGAGTGTCAGTAATTGAGGGTGTGCTGCACTATAGGAGTGTCAGTAATTGAGGGTGTGCTGCACTATTGCAGTGTCAGTAATTGAGGGTGTGCTGCACCATTGGAGTGTCAGTAATTGAGGGTGTGCTGCACTATTGGAGTATCAGTAATTGAGGGTGTGCTGCACTATAAGAGTGTCAGTAATTGAGGGTGTGGTACACTATAGGAGTGTCAGTAATTGAGTGTCTGCTGCACTACTGAAGTGTCAGTAATTGAGGTTGTGCTGCACTATTGGAGTATCAGTAATTGAGGGTGTGCTGCAATATTGGTGTGTCAGTAATTGAGGGTGAAGTGCACTATTGTAGTGTCCGTATTTGAGAGTGTTCTACACTTTTGGAGTGTCAGTAATTGAGTGTGTGCTGCACTATTGGAGTGTCAGTAACTGAGGTTGTGCTGCACTATTGGAGTGTCAGTAATTGAGGGTGTGCTGCAATAATTGTGTGTCAGTAATTGAGGGTGAAGTGCACTATTGTAGTGTCCGTAATTGAGAGTGTGCTGCACTATTGGAGTTTCAGTAATTGAGGGTGTGCTGCACTATTGGTGTGTCAGTAATTGATGGTGTGCTGCACTATTGGAGTGTCAGTAATTGAGTGTTTGCTACTCTATTGGAGTGTCAGTAATTGAGTATGTGCTGCAATATTGGAGAGTGAGTAATTGACGATGTGCTGCAAAATTGGAGTGTCAGTAATTGAGTGTGTGCTGCAATATTGGAGTGTCAGTAATCGAGTGTGTGCTGCACCATTGGAGTGTCAGTAATTGAGGGAGAGCTGCACTATTGGAGTGTCAGTAATTGAGGGTGTGCTGCACTATTGGAGTGTCAGTAATTGAGGGTTTGCTACTCTATTGGAGTGTCAGTAATTGAGTGTGTGCTGCAATATTGGTGTGTCAGTAATTGAGGGTGAGCTGCAGTATTGGAGTGTCAGTAATTGAGCGTGAGCTGCACTATTGGAGTGTCAGTAATTGAGTGTGTGCTGCACTATTGGAGTATTAGTAATTGAGGGTGTGCTGCAATATTGGAGTCCCAGTAATTGAGGGTGAAGTGCACGATTGTAGTGTCAGTAATTGAGTGTGCACTGCACTATTGGAGTGTCAGTAATTGAGGGTGTGCTGCACCATTGGAGTGTCAGTAATTGAGGGTGAGCTGCACTATTGGAGTGTCAGTAATTGAGGGTGTGCTGCACTATTGGTGTTTCAGTAATTGAGGGTGTGCTGCACTATTGGAGTGTCAGTAATTGATGGTGTGCTGCACTATTGGAGTGTCAGTTTTTGAGTGTTTGCTACTCTATTTTAGTGTCATTAATTGAGTGTGTGCTGCAATATTGGAGAGTGAGTAATTGACGATGTGCTGCAAAATTGGGTGTCAGTAATTGAGTTTGTGCTGCAATATTGGAGTGTCAGTAATTGAGGGTGTGCTGCACTACTGGAGTGTCAGTAATTGAGGGTGTGCTGCACTATAGGAGTGTCAGTAATTGAGGGTGTGCTGCACTATTGCAGTGTCAGTAATTGAGGGTGTGCTGCAATATTGGAGTGTCAGTAATTGAGGGTGTGCTGCACCATTGGAGTGTCAGTAATTGAGGGTGAGCTGCACTATTGGAGTGTCAGTAATTGAGGGTGTGCTACTCTATTGGAGTGTCAGTAATTGAGGGTGTGCTGCACTATTGGAGTGTCAGTAATTGAGGGTGTGCTGCACTATTGGAGTGTCAGTAATTGCGGGTGTGCTGCACTATAAGAGTGTCAGTAATTGATGGTGTGCTACACTATTGGAGTGTCAGTAATTGAGTGTCTGCTGCCCTACTGGAGTGTCAGTAATTGAGGTTGTGCTGCACTATTGGAGTATCAGCAATTGAGGGTGTGCTGCAATATTTGTGTGTCAGTAATTGAGGGTGAAGTGCACTATTGTAGTGTCCGTAATTGAGAGTGTGCTACACTATTGGAGTGTCAGTAATTGAATTTGTGCTGCACTATTGGAGTGTCAGTAACTGAGGTTGTGCTGCACTATTGGTGTATCAGTAATTGAGGGTGTGCTGCACCATTGGAGTGTCAGTAATTGAGGGTGAGCTGCACTATTGGAGTGTCAGTAATTGAGGGTGTGCTGCACTATTGGAGTTTCAGTAATTGAGGGTGTGCTGCACTATTGGAGTGTCAGTAATTGATGGTGTGCTGCACTATTGGAGTGTCAGTAATTGAGTGTTTGCTACTCTATTGGAGTGTCAGTAATTGAGTATGTGCTGCAATATTGGAGAGTGAGTAATTGACGATGTGCTGCAAAATTGGAGTGTCAGTAATTGAGTGTGTGCTGCAATATTGGAATGTCAGTAATTGAGGGTGTGCTGCACTACTGGAGTGTCAGTAATTGAGGGTGTGCTGCACTATTGGAGTGTCAGTAATTGAGGGTGTGCTGCAATATTGGAGTGTCAGTAATTGAGGGTGTGCTGCACCATTGGAGTGTCAGTAATTGAGGGTGAGCTGCACTATTGGAGTGTCAGTAATTGAGGGTGTGCTACTCTATTGGAGTGTCAGTAATTGAGGGTGTGCTGCACTATTGGAGTGTCAGTAATTGAGGGTGTGCTGCACTATTGGAGTGTCAGTAATTGCGGGTGTGCTGCACTATAAGAGTGTCAGTAATTGATGGTGTGCTACACTATTGGAGTGTCAGTAATTGAGTGTCTGCTGCCCTACTGGAGTGTCAGTAATTGAGGTTGTGCTGCACTATTGGAGTATCAGCAATTGAGGGTGTGCTGCAATATTTGTGTGTCAGTAATTGAGGGTGAAGTGCACTATTGTAGTGTCCGTAATTGAGAGTGTGCTACACTATTGGAGTGTCAGTAATTGAATTTGTGCTGCACTATTGGAGTGTCAGTAACTGAGGTTGTGCTGCACTATTGGAGTATCAGTAATTGAGGGTGTGCTGCACCATTGGAGTGTCAGTAATTGAGGGTGAGCTGCACTATTGGAGTGTCAGTAATTGAGGGTGTGCTGCACTATTGGAGTTTCAGTAATTGAGGGTGTGCTGCACTATTGGAGTGTCAGTAATTGATGGTGTGCTGCACTATTGGAGTGTCAGTAATTGAGTGTTTGCTACTCTATTGGAGTGTCAGTAATTGAGTATGTGCTGCAATATTGGAGAGTGAGTAATTGACGATGTGCTGCAAAATTGGAGTGTCAGTAATTGAGTGTGTGCTGCAATATTGGAATGTCAGTAATTGAGGGTGTGCTGCACTACTGGAGTGTCAGTAATTGAGGGTGTGCTGCACTATTGGAGTGTCAGTAATTGAGGGTGTGCTGCACTATTGCAGTGTCAGTAATTGAGTGTGTGCTACAATATTGGAGTGCCAGTAATTGAGGGTGTGCTGCACCATTGGAGTGTCAGTAATTGAGGGTGAGCTGCATTATTGGAGTGTGAGTAATTGAGTGTGTGCTACACTATCGGAGTGTCACTAATTGAGGGTGTGCTGCACTATTGGTGTGTCAGTAATTGAGGGTGTGCTGCACTATTGGAGTATCAGTAATTGAGGGTGTGCTGCACTATAAGCGTGTCATTAATTGAGGTTGTGGTACACTATTGGAGTGTCAGTAATTGAGTGTGTGCTGCACTACTGGAGTGTCAGTAATTGAGGTTGTGCTGCACTATTGGAGTATCAGTAATTGAGGGTGTGCTGCACTATTGGTGTTTCAGTAATTGAGGGTGTGCTGCACTATTGGAGTGTCAGTAATTGATGGTGTGCTGCACTATTGGAGTGTCAGTTTTTGAGTGTTTGCTACTCTATTTTGGTGTCATTAATTGAGTGTGTGCTGCAATATTGGAGAGTGAGTAATTGACGATGTGCTGCAAAATTGGAGTGTCAGTAATTGAGTGTGTGCTGCAATATTGGAGTGTCAGTAATTGAGGGTGTGCTGCACTACTGGAGTTTCAGTAATTGAGGGTGTGCTGCACTATTGCAGTGTCAGTAATTGAGGGTGTGCTGCAATATTGGAGTGTCAGTAATTGAGGTTGTGCTGCACCATTGGAGTGTCAGTAATTGAGGGTGTGCTGCACTATTGGAGTGTCAGTAATTGAGGGTGAGCTGCACTATTGGAGTGTCAGTAATTGAGGGTGTGCTGCACTATTGGTGTTTCAGTAATTGAGGGTGTGCTGCAATATTGGAGTGTCAGTAATTGAGGGTGTGCTGCACTACTGGAGTGTCAGTAATTGAGTGTGTGCTGCACTACTGGAGTGTCAGTAATTGAGGTTGTGCTGCACTATTGGAGTATCAGTAATTGAGGGTGTGCTGCAATATTGGTGTTTCAGTAATTGAGGGTGAAGTGCACTATTGTAGTGTCCGTAACTGAGGTTGTGCTGCACTATTGGAGTTTCAGTAATTGAGGGTGTGCTGCAATAATTGTGTGTCAGTAATTGAGGGTGAAGTGCACTATTGTAGTGTCCGTAATTGAGAGTGTGCTGCACTGTTGGAGTGTCAGTAATTGAGGGTGCGCTGCACTATTGGAGTGTCAGTAATTGAGCGTGTGCTGCAGTATTGTAGTGTCAGTAATTGAGGGTGAGCTGAACAATTGGAGTGTCAGTATTTGAGTGTGCGCTGCACTATTGGAGTGTCAGTAATCGAGGGTGTGCTGCACCATTGGAGTGTCAGTAATTGAGGGAGAGCTGCACTATTGGAGTGTCAGTAATTGAGGGTGTGCTGCACTATTGGAGTGTCAGTAATTGAGGGTTTGCTACTCTATTGGAGTGTCAGTAATTGAGTGTGTGCTGCAAAATTGGAGTGTCAGTAATTGAGGGTGTGCTGTAAAATTGGAGTGTCAGTAATTGAGTGATCGCTGCAATATTGGAGTGACAGTAATTGAGGGTGTGCTGCACTATTGGAGTGTCAGTAATTAAGGGTGTGCTGCATTATTGGAGTGTCAGTATTTGAGGGTATGCTGCAATATTTGAGTGTCAGTAATTGAGGGTGTGCTGCACTATTGTAGTGTCAGTAATTGAGGGTGTGCTGCACTATTGGTGTGTCAGTAATTGAGTATGTGCTGCACTATTGGAGTGTCAGTAATTGAGGCTGTGCTGCACTATTGGAGTGGCAGTAATTGAGGGTGTGCTGCAATATTGGAGTGTCAGTAATTGAGGGCGTGCTGCAATATTGGAGTGTCAGTAATTGAGGGTGTGCTGCACTATTGGTGTGTCAGTAATTGAGGGTGTGCTGCAATATTGAAGTGCCAGTAATTGAGGGTGAGCTGCATTATTGGAGTGTCAGTAATTTTGGATGTGCTGCCTATTGCAGTGTCAGTAATTGAAGGTGAGCCGCACTATTGGAGTGTCATTAATTGAGGGTGTGCGGCACTATTGGATTGTCAGTAATTGAGGGGGTGCTGCACTATTGGAGTGTTAGAAATTGAGGGTGTGCTGCACTATTGGAGTGTCAGTAATTGAGGGTGTGCTACACTAATGGAGTGTCAGTAATTGAGGGTGTGCTGCACTATTGAAGTGTCATTTACTGAGGGCGTGCAGCACTATTGGAGTGTCAGAAATTGAGGGTGTGCTACACTATTGGAGTGTCAGTAATTGAGGCTGTGCTGCACAATTGGAGTATCAGTAATTGAGTGTGTGCTGCAATATTGGTGTGTCAGTAATTGAGGGTGAGCTGCAGTATTGTAGTGTCCGTAATTGAAGGTGTGCTGCACTATTGGAGTGTCAGAAATTGATGGTGCGCTGCACTATTGGAGTTTCAGTAATTGAGGGTGTGCTGCAGTATTGTAGTGTCAGTAATTGAGGGTGAGCTGCACTATTGGAGTGTCAGTATTTGAGTGTGCGCTGCACTATTGGAGTGTCAGTAACTGAGGGTGTGCTGCACCATTGGAGTGTCAGTAATTGAAAGTGAGCTGCTGTATTGGAGTGTCAGTAATTGAGGGTGAGCTGCACTATTGGAGTGTCAGTAATTGAGTGTGTGCTGCACTCTTGGAGTATTAGTAATTGAGGGTGTGCTGCAATATTGGAGTCTCAGTAATTGAGGGTGAAGTGCACGATTGTAGTGCCAGTAATTGAGTGTGCGCTGCACTATTGGAGTGTCAGTAATTGAGGGTGTGCTGCACCATTGGAGTGTCAGTAATTGAGGGTGAGCTGCACTATTGGAGTGTTAGTATTTGAGGGTGTGCTGCACTATTGGAGTTTCAGTAATTGAGGGTGTGCTGCACTATTGGAGTGTCAGTAATTGATGGTGTGCTGCACTATTGGAGTGTCAGTAATTGAGTGTTTGCTACTCTATTGGAGTGTCAGTAATTGAGTGTGTGCTGCAATATTGGAGAGTGAGTAATTGACGATGTGCTGCAATATTGGAGTGAAAGTAATTGAGTATGTGCTGCAATATTGGAGTGTCAGTAATTGAGGGTGTGCTGCATTACTGGTGTGTCAGTAATTGAGGGTGTGCTGCACTATAGGAGTGTCAGTAATTGAGGGTGTGCTGCACTATTGCAGTGTAAGTAATTGAGGGTGTGCTGCAATATTGGAGTGTCAGTAATTGAGGGTGTGCTGCAATATTGGAGTGTCAGTAATTGAGGGTGTGCTGCACTATTGGAGTGTCAATAATTGAGGGAGTGCTGCAATATTGGAGTGTCAGTAATTGAGGGTGAACTGCAATATTGGAGTGTCAGGAATTGAGTGTGTGCTGCATATTGCAGTGACAGTAAATGAGGGTGTGTTGCACTATTGGATTGCCATCAATTGAGGGTGTGCTGCACTATTGGAGTATCAGTAATTGAGGGTGTGCTGCAATATTGGTGTGTCAGTAATTGAGGTTGAGCTGCACTATTGTTGTGTCCGTAATTGAGGGTGTGCTGCACTATTGGAATGTCAGTACTTGAGGGTGTGCTGCAGTATTGTAGTGTCAGTAATTGAGGGTGAGCTGCACTATTGGAGTGTCAGTATTTGAGTGTGCGCTGCACTATTGGAGTGCCATTAATTGAGTATGCGCTGCACTATTGGAGTGTCAGTAATTGAGGCTCTGCTGCACTATTGGAGTGTCAGTAATTGAGGACGTGCTGCAGTATTGGAGTGTCAGTAATTGAGGGTGAGCTGCACTATTGGAGTGTCAGTATATTTGGGTGCGCTGCACTATTGGAGTGTCAGTAATTGAAGGTGTGCTACACTAATGGAGTGTCAGTAATTGAGGGTGTGCTGCACTACTGGAGTGTCATTAATTGAGGGCGTGCAGCACTATTGGAGTGTCAGCAATTGAGGGTGTGCTAGACTATTGGAGTGTCAGTAATTGAGTGTGTGCTGCACTATTGGAGTGTCAGAAATTGATGGCGCGCTGCATATTTGGAGTGTCAGTAATTGAGGGTGTGCTGCAGTATTGTAGGGACAGTAATTGAGTGTGAGCTGCACTATTGGAATTTCAGTATTTGAGTGTGCGCTGCATTATTGGAGTGTTAGTAACTGAGGGTGTGCTGCACCATTGGTGTGTCAGTAATTGAGGGTGAGCTGCAGTATTGGAGTGTCAGTAATTGAGGGTGAGCTGCACTATTGGAGTGTCACTAATTGAGTGTGTGCTGCACTATTGGAGTATTAGTAATTGAGGGTGTGCTGCAATATTGGAGTCTCAGTAATTGAGGGTGAAGTGCACGATTGTAGTGTCAGTAATTGAGGGTGTGCTGCACTATTGGAGTGTCAGTAATTGAGGGTGTGCTGCACTATTGGTGTGTCAGTAATTGAGTGTGTGCTGCACTATTGGAGTGTCAGTAATTGTGGGTGTGCTGCACTATTGGAGTGGCAGTAATTGAGGGTGTGCTGAAATATTGGAGTGTCAGTAATTGAGGACGTGCTGCAATATTGGAGTGTCAGTAATTGAGGGTGTGCTGCACTATTGGTGTGTCAGTAATTGAGGGTGTGCTGCAATATTGAAGTGTCAGTAATTGAGGGTGAGCTGCATTATTGGAGTGTCAGTAATTTTGGATGTGCTGCATATTGCAGTGTCAGTAATTGAAGGTGAGCCGCACTATTGGAGTGTCATTAATTGAGGGTGTGCGGCACTATTGGATTGTCAGTAATTGAGGGGGTGCTGCACTATTGGAGTGTCAGTAATTGAGGGTGTGCTACACTAATGGAGTGTCAGTAATTGAGGGTGTGCTGCACTATTGGAGTGTCATTTATTGAGGGCGTGCAGCACTATTGGAGTGTCAGAAATTGAGGGTGTGCTACACTATTGGAGTGTCAGTAATTGAGGCTGTGCTGCACAATTGGAGTATCAGTAATTGAGTGTGTGCTGCAATATTGGTGTGTCAGTAATTGAGGGTGAGCTGCAGTATTGTAGTGTCCGTAATTGAAGGTGTGCTGCACTATTGGAGTGTCAGAAATTGATGGTGCGCTGCACTATTGAAGTTTCAGTAATTGAGGGTGTGCTGCAGTATTGTGGTGTCAGTAATTGAGGGTGAGCTGCACTATTGGAGTGTCAGTATTTGAGTGTGCGCTGCACTATTGGAGTGTCAGTAACTGAGGGTGTGCTGCACCATTGGAGTGTCAGTAATTGAGGGTGAGCTGCAGTATTGGAGTGTCAGTAATTGAGGGTGAGCTGCACTATTGGAGTGTCAGTAATTGAGTGTGTGCTGCACTCTTGGAGTATTAGTAATTGAGGGTGTGCTGCAATATTGGAGTCTCAGTAATTGAGGGTGAAGTGCACGATTGTAGTGCCAGTAATTGAGTGTGCGCTGCACTATTGGAGTGTCAGTAATTGATGGTGTGCTGCACCATTGGAGTGTCAGTAATTGAGGGTGAGCTGCACTATTGGAGTGTTAGTAATTGAGGGTGTGCTGCACTATTGGAGTTTCAGTAATTGAGGGTGTGCTGCACTATTGGAGTGTCAGTAATTGATGGTGTGCTGCACTATTGGAGTGTCAGTAATTGAGTGTTTGCTACTCTATTGGAGTGTCAGTAATTGAGTGTGTGCTGCAATATTGGAGAGAGAGTAATTGACGATGTGCTGCACTATTGGAGTGAAAGTAATTGAGTGTGTGCTGCAACATTGGAGTGTCAGTAATTGAGGGTGTGCTGCACTACTGGAGTGTCAGTAATTGAGGGTGTGCTGCACTATAGGAGTGTCAGTAATTGATGGTGTGCTGCACTATTGGAGTGTCAGTAATTGAGTGTTTGCTACTCTATTGGAGTGTCAGTAATTGAGTGTGTGCTGCAATATTGGAGAGTGAGTAATTGACGATGTGCTGCAATATTGGAGTGAAAGTAATTGAGTATGTGCTGCAATATTGGAGTGTCAGTAATTGAGGGTGTGCTGCATTACTGGTGTGTCAGTAATTGAGGGTGTGCTGCACTATAGGAGTGTCAGTAATTGAGGGTGTGCTGCACTATTGCAGTGTAAGTAATTGAGGGTGTGCTGCAATATTGGAGTGTCAGTAATTGAGGGTGTGCTGCAATATTGGAGTGTCAGTAATTGAGGGTGTGCTGCACTATTGGAGTGTCAATAATTGAGGGAGTGCTGCAATATTGGAGTGTCAGTAATTGAGGGTGAACTGCAATATTGGAGTGTCAGGAATTGAGTGTGTGCTGCATATTGCAGTGACAGTAAATGAGGGTGTGTTGCACTATTGGATTGCCATCAATTGAGGGTGTGCTGCACTATTGGAGTATCAGTAATTGAGGGTGTGCTGCAATATTGGTGTGTCAGTAATTGAGGTTGAGCTGCACTATTGTTGTGTCCGTAATTGAGGGTGTGCTGCACTATTGGAATGTCAGTACTTGAGGGTGTGCTGCAGTATTGTAGTGTCAGTAATTGAGGGTGAGCTGCACTATTGGAGTGTCAGTATTTGAGTGTGCGCTGCAGTATTGGAGTGCCATTAATTGAGTATGCGCTGCACTATTGGAGTGTCAGTAATTGAGGCTCTGCTGCACTATTGGAGTGTCAGTAATTGAGGACGTGCTGCAGTATTGGAGTGTCAGTAATTGAGGGTGAGCTGCACTATTGGAGTGTCAGTATATTTGGGTGCGCTGCACTATTGGAGTGTCAGTAATTGAAGGTGTGCTACACTAATGGAGTGTCAGTAATTGAGGGTGTGCTGCACTACTGGAGTGTCATTAATTGAGGGCGTGCAGCACTATTGGAGTGTCAGCAATTGAGGGTGTGCTAGACTATTGGAGTGTCAGTAATTGAGTGTGTGCTGCACTATTGGAGTGTCAGAAATTGATGGCGCGCTGCATATTTGGAGTGTCAGTAATTGAGGGTGTGCTGCAGTATTGTAGGGACAGTAATTGAGTGTGAGCTGCACTATTGGAATTTCAGTATTTGAGTGTGCGCTGCATTATTGGAGTGTTAGTAACTGAGGGTGTGCTGCACCATTGGTGTGTCAGTAATTGAGGGTGAGCTGCAGTACTGGAGTGTCAGTAATTGAGGGTGAGCTGCACTATTGGAGTGTCACTAATTGAGTGTGTGCTGCACTATTGGAGTATTAGTAATTGAGGGTGTGCTGCAATATTGGAGTCTCAGTAATTGAGGGTGAAGTGCACGATTGTAGTGTCAGTAATTGAGGGTGTGCTGCACTATTGGAGTGTCAGTAATTGAGGGTGTGCTGCACTATTGGTGTGTCAGTAATTGAGTGTGTGCTGCACTATTGGAGTGTCAGTAATTGTGGGTGTGCTGCACTATTGGAGTGGCAGTAATTGAGGGTGTGCTGAAATATTGGAGTGTCAGTAATTGAGGACGTGCTGCAATATTGGAGTGTCAGTAATTGAGGGTGTGCTGCACTATTGGTGTGTCAGTAATTGAGGGTGTGCTGCAATATTGAAGTGTCAGTAATTGAGGGTGAGCTGCATTATTGGAGTGTCAGTAATTTTGGATGTGCTGCATATTGCAGTGTCAGTAATTGAAGGTGAGCCGCACTATTGGAGTGTCATTAATTGAGGGTGTGCGGCACTATTGGATTGTCAGTAATTGAGGGGGTGCTGCACTATTGGAGTGTCAGCAATTGAGGGTGTGCTACACTAATGGAGTGTCAGTAATTGAGGGTGTGCTGCACTATTGGAGTGTCATTTATTGAGGGCGTGCAGCACTATAGGAGTGTCAGAAATTGAGGGTGTGCTACACTATTGGAGTGTCAGTAATTGAGGCTGTGCTGCACAATTGGAGTATCAGTAATTGAGTGTGTGCTGCAATATTGGTGTGTCAGTAATTGAGGGTGAGCTGCAGTATTGTAGTGTCCGTAATTGAAGGTGTGCTGCACTATTGGAGTGTCAGAAATTGATGGTGCGCTGCACTATTGAAGTTTCAGTAATTGAGGGTGTGCTGCAGTATTGTGGTGTCAGTAATTGAGGGTGAGCTGCACTATTGGAGTGTCAGTATTTGAGTGTGCGCTGCACTATTGGAGTGTCAGTAACTGAGGGTGTGCTGCACCATTGGAGTGTCAGTAATTGAGGGTGAGCTGCAGTATTGGAGTGTCAGTAATTGAGGGTGAGCTGCACTATTGGAGTGTCAGTAATTGAGTGTGTGCTGCACTCTTGGAGTATTAGTAATTGAGGGTGTGCTGCAATATTGGAGTCTCAGTAATTGAGGGTGAAGTGCACGATTGTAGTGCCAGTAATTGAGTGTGCGCTGCACTATTGGAGTGTCAGTAATTGATGGTGTGCTGCACCATTGGAGTGTCAGTAATTGAGGGTGAGCTGCACTATTGGAGTGTTAGTAATTGAGGGTGTGCTGCACTATTGGAGTTTCAGTAATTGAGGGTGTGCTGCACTATTGGAGTGTCAGTAATTGATGGTGTGCTGCACTATTGGAGTGTCAGTAATTGAGTGTTTGCTACTCTATTGGAGTGTCAGTAATTGAGTGTGTGCTGCAATATTGGAGAGAGAGTAATTGACGATGTGCTGCACTATTGGAGTGAAAGTAATTGAGTGTGTGCTGCAATATTGGAGTGTCAGTAATTGAGGGTGTGCTGCACTACTGGAGTGTCAGTAATTGAGGGTGTGCTGCACTATAGGAGTGTCAGTAATTGAGGGTGTGCTGCACTATTGCAGTGTAAGTAATTGAGGGTGTGCTGCAATATTGGAGTGTCAGTAATTGAGGGTGTGCTGCAATATTGGAGTGTCAGTAATTGAGGGTGTGCTGCACTATTGGAGTGTCAATAATTGAGGGAGTGCTGCAATATTGGAGTGTCAGTAATTGAGGGTGAACTGCACTATTGGAGTGTCAGGAATTGAGTGTGTGCTGCATATTGCAGTGACAGTAAATGAGGGTGTGTTGCACTATTGGAGTGCCATCAATTGAGGGTGTGCTGCACTATTGGAGTATCAGTAATTGAGGGTGTGCTGCAATATTGGTGTGTCAGTAATTGAGGTTGAGCTGCACTATTGTTGTGTCCGTAATTGAGGGTGTGCTGCACTATTGGAATGTCAGTAATTGAGGGTGTGCTGCAGTATTGTAGTGCCAGTAATTGAGGGTGAGCTGCACTATTGGAGTGTCAGTATTTGAGTGTGCGCTGCACTATTGGAGTGCCATTAATTGAGTATGCGCTGCACTATTGGAGTGTCAGTAATTGAGGCTGTGCTGCACTATTGGAGTGTCAGTAATTGAGGACGTGCTGCAGTATTGGAGTGTCAGTAATTGAGGGTGAGCTGCACTATTGGAGTGTCAGTATATTTAGGTGCGCTGCACTATTGGAGTGTCAGTAATTGAGGGTGTGCTACACTAATGGATTGTCAGTAATTAAGGGTGTGCTGCACTACTGGAGTGTCATTAATTGAGGGCGTGCAGCACTATTGGAGTGTCAGCAATTGAGGGTGTGCTACACTATTGGAGTATCAGTAATTGAGGGTGTGCTGCACTATAAGAGTGTCAGTAATTGAGTGTGTGCTACACTATTGGAGTGTCAGTAATTGAGTGTCTGCTGCACTACTGGAGTGTCAGTAATTGAGGTTGTGCTGCACTACTGGAGTATCAGTAATTGAGGGTGTGCTGCAATATTGGTGTGTCAGTAATTGAGGGTGAAGTGCACTATTGTAGTGTCCGTAATTGAGAGTGTGCTACACAATTGGAGTGTCAGTAATTGAGTGTGTGCTGCACTATTGGTGTGTCAGTAACTGAGGTTGTGCTGCACTATTGGAGTGTCAGTAATTGAGGGTGTGCAGCATTATTGGAGTGTCAGTAATTGAGGGTATGCTGCAATATTTGAGTGTCAGTAATTGAGGGTGTGCTGCACTATTGGAGTGTCAGTAATTGAGGGTGTGCTGCACTATTGGTGTGTCAGTAATTGAGTGTGTGCTGCACTATTGGAGTGTCAGTAATTGAGGGTGTGCTGCACTTTTGGAGTGGCAGTAATTGAGGCTCTGCTGCAATATTGGAGTGTCAGTAATTGATGGCGTGCTGTAATATTGGAGTGTCAGTAATTGAGGTTGTGCTACACTATTGGTGTGTCAGTAATTGAGGGTGTGCTGCAATATTGAAGTGTCAGTAATTGAGGGTGAGCTGCATTATTGGACTGTCAGTAATTTTGGATGTGCTGCATATTGCAGTGTCAGTAATTGAGGGTGAGCCGCACTATTGGAGTGTCATTAATTGAGGGTGTGCGGCACTATTGGATTGTCAGTAATTGAGTGCGTGCTGCACTATTGGAGTGTTAGAAATTGAGGGTGTGCTGCACTATTGGAGTGTCAGTAATTGAGGGTGTGCTACACTAATGGAGTGTCAGTAATTGAGGGTGTGCTGCCCTATTGGATTGTCATTAATTGAGGGCGTGCAGCACTATTGGAGTGCCGAAATTGAGGGTGTGCTACACTATTGGAGTGTCAGTAATTGAGTGTGTGCTGCACTATTGGAGTGTCAGTAATTGAGGCTGTGCTGCACTAATGGAGTATCAGTAATTGAGTGTGTGCTGCAATATTGGTGTGTCAGTAATTGAGGGTGAGCTGCAGTATTGTAGTGTCCGTAATTGAAGGTGTGCTGCACTATTGGAGTGTCAGAAATTGATGGTGCGCTGCACTTTTGGAGTGTCAGTAATTGAGGGTGTTCTGCAGTATTGTAGTGTCAGTAATTGAGGGTGAGCTGCACTATTGGAGTGTCAGTATTTGAGTGTGCGCTGCACTATTGGAGTGTCAGTAACTGAGGGTGTGCTGCACCATTGGAGTGTCAGTAATTGAGGGTGAGCTTCAGTATCGGAGTGTCAGTAATTGAGGGTGAGCTGCACTATTGGAGTGTCAGTAATTGAGGGTTTGCTGCACTATTGGAGTATTAGTAATTGAGGGTGTGCTGCAATATTGGAGTCTCAGTAATTGAGGGTGAAGTGCACGATTGTAGTGCCAGTAATTGAGTGTGCGCTGCACTATTGGAGTGTCAGTAATTGAGGGTGTGCTGCACCATTGGAGTGTCAGTAATTGAGGGTGAGCTGCACTATTGGAGTGTCAGTAATTGAGGGTGTGCTGCACTATTGGAGTTTCAGTAATTGAGGGAGTGCTGCACTATTGGAGTGTCAGTAATTGATGGTGTGCTGCACTATTGGAGTGTCAGTAATTGAGTGTTTGCTACTCTATTGGAGTGTCAGTAATTGAGTGTGTGCTGCAATATTGGAGAGTGAGTAATTGACGATGTGCTGCACTATTGGAGTGTCAGTAATTGAGTGTGTGCTGCAATACTGGAGTGTCAGTAATTGAGGGTGTGCTGCACTACTGGAGTGTCAGTAATTGACGGTGTGCTGCACTATAGGAGTGTCAGTAATTGAGGGTGTGCTGCACTATTGCAGTGTAAGTAATTGAGGGTGTGCTGCACTATAGGAGTGTCAGTAATTGACGGTGTGCTGCACTATAGGAGTGTCAGTAATTGAGGGTGTGCTGCACTATTGCAGTGTAAGTAATTGAGGGTGTGCTGCAATATTGGAGTGTCAGTAATTGAGGGTGTGCTGCAATATTGGAGTGTCAGTAATTGAGGGTGTGCTGCACTATTGGAGTGTCAATAATTGAGGGAGTGCTGCAATATTGGAGTGTCAGTAATTGATGCTGAACTGCACTATTGAAGTGTCAGGAATTGAGTGTGTGCTGCATATTGCAGTGACAGGAAATGAGGGTGTGTTGCACTATTGGAGTGCCATCAATTGAGGGTGTGCTGCACTATTGGAGTATCAGTAATTGAGGGTGTGCTGCACTATTGGAGTGTCAGTAATTGAGGTTGAGCTGCACTATTGTTGTGTCCGTAATTGAGGGTGTGCTGCACTATTGGAATGTCAGTACTTGAGGGTGTGCTGCAGTATTGTAGTGTCAGTAATTGAGGGTGAGCTGCACTATTGGAGTGTCAGTATTTGAGTGTGCGCTGCACTATTGGAGTGCCATTAATTGAGTATGCGCTGCACTATTGGAGTGTCAGTAATTGAGGCTGTGCTGCACTATTGAGGTGTCAGTAATTGAGGGCGTGCTGCAGTATTGGAGTGTCAGTAATTGAGGGTGAGCTGCACTATTGGAGTGTCAGTATATTTGGTTGTGCTGCTCTATTGGAGTGTCAGTAATTGAGGGTGTGCTGCACTATCGGAATTGTAAGTAATTGAGGGTGTGCTGCACTATTGGAGTGTCAGTAACTGAGGGTGTGCTGCACTATTGGAGTGTCAGTAATTGAGGGTGCGCTGCACAATTGGAGTGTCAGGAATTGTGGCTGAGTTGCAATATTGGTGTGTCAGTAATTGAGGGTGAATTGCACTATTGGTGTGTCAGTCATTGAGGGTGTGCTGCACAATTGGAGTGTCACTAATTGAGGGAGTGCTACACAATCGGAGTGTCAGTAATTGAGGCTGTGCTGCACTATTGGAGTATCAGTAATTGAGGGTGTGCTACACTATTGAAGTGTCAGTAATTGAGTGTGTGCTGCACTATTGGAGTGTCAGTAATTGAGGCTGTGCTGCACTAATTGAGTATCAGTAATTGAATGTGTACTGCAATATTGGAGTGTCAGTAATTGAGGGTGAGCTGCACTATTGTAGAGTCCGTAATTGAGGGTGTGCTGCACTATTGGAGTGTCAGTAATTGATGCTGCGCTGCTCTATTTGAGTGTCAGTAATTGAGGGTGTGCTGCCGTATTGTAGTGTCAGTAATTGAGGGTGAGCTGCACTATTGGTGTGTCAGTATTTGATTGTTCGCTGCACTATTGGAGTGTCAGTAATTGAGGGTGTGCTGCACTATTGGAGTGTCAGTAATTGAGGGTGAGCTGCACTATTGGAGTGTCAGTAATTGAGTGTGAGCTGCACTATTGGAGCGTCAGTAATTGAGGGTGTGCTACACTATTGGAGTGTCAGTAATTGAGGGTGTGCAGCTGTATTGTAGTGTCAGTAATTGAGGTTGAGTTGAAATAATGGAGTGTCAGTAATTGAGGGTGCGCTGCACTATTGGAGTGTCAGTAATCGAGGTTGTGCTGCACCATTGGAGTGTCAGTAATTGAGGGTATGCTGCACTATTGGAGTGTCATTAATTGAGGGTGTACTGCACTATTGGAGTGTAAGTAATGGAGGGTATGCTACTCTATTGCAGTGTCAGTAATTGAGTGTGTGCTGCACTATTGGAGTGTCAGTAATTGAGTGTGTGCTGCAATATTGGAGTGTCAGTAATTCACGGTGTGCTGCACTATTGGAGTGTCAGTAATTGACGGTGTGCTGCATTATTGGATAGTCAGTAATTGAGGGTGTGCTGCAACATTGGAGAGTCAGTAATTGAGGGAGTGCTGCACTACTGGTGTGACAGTAATTGAGGTTGTGCTGCAATATTGGAGTGTCAGTAATTGAGGGTGTGCTGCCATATTGGAGTGTGAGTAATTGAGGGTGTGCCGCACTATTGGAGTGTTAGGAATTGACGGTGTGCTGCAATATTGGATTTTCATTAATTGAGGGTGATCTGCACTATTGGAGTGTCAGTAATTGAGGGTGTGCTGCAATATTGGAGTGTGAGTAATTGAGGGTGTGCTGCACTATTGGAGTGTCAGTAATTGAGGGTGTGCTGCACTATTGGGGTGTCAGTAATTGAGGGTGAGCTGCACTATTGTAGTGTCCGTAATTGAGGGTGAGCTGCACTATTGTAGTGTCAGTAATTGAGGGTGTGCTAGACTATTGGAGTGCCAGTAATTGAGGTTGTGCTGCACTAATGGAATATCAGTAATTGAGGGTGTGCTGCAAAATCGGTGTGTCAGCAATTGAGGGTGATGGGCACTATTGTAGTGTCCGTAATTGAGAGTGTGCTGCACTATTGGAGTGTCAGTAATTGCGGGTGCGGTGCACTATTGGATTGTCAGTAATTGAGGGTGTGCTGCTGTATTGTAGTGTCAGTAATTGAGGGTGAGTTGAAATAATGGAGTGTCAGTATTTGAGTGTTGCGCTGCACTATTGTAGTGTCAGTAATCGAGGGTGTGCTGCACTATTGAGTGTCAGTAATTGAGGGTGTGCTACACTATTGGAGTGTCAGTAATTGAGTGTGTGCTGCACTATTGGAGCGTCAGTTATTGAGGGTGTGCTACACTATTGGTGTGTCAGTAATTGAGTGTGTGCTGCACTTTTGGAGTTACAGTAATTGAGGTTGTGCTGCACTATTGGAATATCAGTAATTGAGGGTGTGCTGCAAAATCGGCGTGTCAGCAATTGAGGGTGATGGGCACTATTGTAGTGTCCGTAATTGAGAGTGTGCTGCACTATTGGAGTGTCAGTAATTGCGGGTGCGCTGCACTATTGGAGTGTCAGTAATTGAGGGTGTGCTGCAGTATTTTAGTGTCAGTAATTGAGGGTGAGATTAAATAATGGAGTGTCAGTATTTGAGTGTTGCGCTGCACTATTGTAGTGTCAGTAATCGAGGGTGTGCTGCACCACTGGAGTGTCAGTAATTGAGGGTGAGCTGCAATATTGGAGTGTCAGTAATTGAGGGTGTGCTGCACTATTGGAGTGTCATTAATTGAGGGTGTGCTGCACTATTGGATCGTCAGTAATTGAGGGTGTGCTGCAATATTGGAGTGTCAGTAATTGAGGTTTTGCTACTCTGTTGCAGTGTCAGTAATTGAGTGTGTGCTGCACTATTGGAGTGTCAGTAATTGAGGGTGTGCTGCAAAATTGGAGTGTCAGTAATTGAGTGTGTGCTGCAACATTGGAGAGTCAGTAATTGAGGGAGTGCTGCACTACTGGTGTGACAGTAATTGAGGTTGTGCTGCAATATTGGAGTGTCAGTAATTGAGGGTGTGCTGCCATATTGGAGTGTGAGTAATTGAGGGTGTGCCGCACTATTGGAGTGTTAGGAATTGACGGTGTGCTGCAATATTGGATTTTCATTAATTGAGGGTGATCTGCACTATTGGAGTGTCAGTAATTGAGGGTGTGCTGCAATATTGGAGTGTGAGTAATTGAGGGTGTGCTGCACTATTGGAGTGTCAGTAATTGAGGGTGAGCTGCACTATTGGGGTGTCAGTAATTGAGGGTGAGCTGCACTATTGTAGTGTCCGTAATTGAGGGTGAGCTGCACTATTGGAGTGTCAGTAATTGAGGGTGTACTAGACTATTGGAGTGCCAGTAATTGAGGTTGTGCTGCACTAATGGAATATCAGTAATTGAGGGTGTGCTGCAAAATCGGTGTGTCAGCAATTGAGGGTGATGGGCACTATTGTAGTGTCCGTAATTGAGAGTGTGCTGCACTATTGGAGTGTCAGTAATTGCGGGTGCGGTGCACTATTGGATTGTCAGTAATTGAGGGTGTGCTGCTGTATTGTAGTGTCAGTAATTGAGGGTGAGTTGAAATAATGGAGTGTCAGTATTTGAGTGTTGCGCTGCACTATTGTAGTGTCAGTAATCGAGGGTGTGCTGCACTATTGAGTGTCAGTAATTGAGGGTGTGCTACACTATTGGAGTGTCAGTAATTGAGTGTGTGCTGCACTATTGGAGTGTCAGTTATTGAGGGTGTGCTACACTATTGGTGTGTCAGTAATTGAGTGTGTGCTGCACTTTTGGAGTTACAGTAATTGAGGTTGTGCTGCACTATTGGAATATCAGTAATTGAGGGTGTGCTGCAAAATCGGCGTGTCAGCAATTGAGGGTGATGGGCACGATTGTAGTGTCCGTAATTGAGAGTGTGCTGCACTATTGGAGTGTCAGTAATTGCGGGTGCGCTGCACTATTGGAGTGTCAGTAATTGAGGGTGTGCTGCAGTATTTTAGTGTCAGTAATTGAGGGTGAGATTAAATAATGGAGTGTCGGTATTTGAGTGTTGCGCTGCACTATTGTAGTGTAAGTAATCGAGGGTGTGCTGCACCACTGGAGTGTCAGTAATTGAGGGTGAGCTGCAATATTGGAGTGTCAGTAATTGAGGGTGTGCTGCACTATTGGAGTGTCATTAATTGAGGGTGTGCTGCACTATTGGATTGTCAGTAATTGAGGGTGTGCTGCAATATTGGAGTGTCAGTAATTGAGGGTGTGCTACTCTATTGCAGTGTCAGTAATTGAGTGTGTGCTGCACTATTGGAGTGTCAGTAATTGAGGGTGTGCTGCAAAATTGGAGTGTCAGTAATTGAGTGTGTGCTGAAATATTGGAATGTCAGTAATTGAGGGTGTGCTACACTATTGGAGTGTCAGTAATTGAGGGTGTGCTGCATTATTGAGTGTCAGTAATTGAGGGGGTGCTGCAATATTGGAGAGTCAGTAATTGAGGATGTGCTGCAAATTGGTGTGTCAGTAATTAAGTGTGTGCTGCACTATTGGAGTGTCAGTAATTGAGGGTGTGCTGCACTATTGGAGTGTCAGGAATTGACGGTGTGCTGCAATATTGGAGTGTCAGTAATTGAGGGTGAGCTGCACTATTGAAGTGTCAGTAATTTTGGGTGTACTGCAAATTGCAGTGTCAGTAATTGAGGGTGCGCTGCACTATTGGAGTGTCAGTAATTGAGGGTGTGCTGCACTCTTGGAGTGTCAGTAATTGAGAATGTGCTGCAAAATTGGAGTGTCAGTAATTTAGTGTGTGCTGAAATATTGGAGTGTCAGTAATTGAGGGTGTGCTACACTATTGGAGTGTCAGTAATTGAGGGTGTGCTGCATTATTGAGTGTCAGTAATTGAGGGTGTGCTGCAATATTGGAGAGTCAGTAATTGAGGATGTGCTGCAAATTGGTGTGTCAGTAATTGAGTGCGTGCTGCACTATTGGAGTGTCAGTAATTGAGGGTGTGCTGCACTATTGGATTGTCAGTAATTGAGGGTCTGCTGCAATATTGGAGTGTCAGTAATTGAGGGTGTGCTGCAATATTGGAGTGAGAGTAATAAAGGGTGTGCTGCACTATTGGAGTGTCAGGAATTGACGGTGTGCTGCAATATTGGAGTGTCAGTAATTGAGGGTGAGCTGCACTATTGAAGTGTCAGTAATTTTGGGTGTACTGCAAATTGCAGTGTCAGTAATTGAGGGTGTGCTGCACTATTGGAGTGTCAGTAATTGAGGGTGTGCTGCACTATTGGAGCGTCAGTAATTTAGGGTGTGCTGCCCTATTGGTGTGTCAGAAATTGTGGCTGAGCTGCAATATTGGAGTGTCAGTAATTGAGGGAGTGCTGCACTATTGGAGTGTCAGTAATTGAGGGTGTGCTACACTAATGTAGTGCCTGTAATTGAGGGTGTGCTGCACTACTGGAGTTTCATTAATTGAGGGTGTGCTGCACTATTGGAGTTTCAGTAAATGAGAGTGTGCTACACTATTGGAGAGTCAGTAATTCAGTGTGCGCTGCACCATTGGAGTGTCAGTAATTGAGGCTGTGCTGCACTATTGGAGTGTCCGTAATTGAGGGTGTGCTGCACTATTGGAGTGTCAGTAATTGAGGGTGTGCTGCAATATTGGAGTGTGAGTAATAGAGGGTGTGCTGCACTATTGGAGTGTCAGGAATTGACGGTGTGCTGCAAAATTGGAGTGTCAGTAATTGAGGGTGAGCTGCACTATTGGAGTGTCAGTAATTTTGGGTGTACTGCATATTGCAGTGTCAGTAATTGAGGGTGTGCTGCACTATTGGAGTGTCAGTAATTGAGGGTGTGCTGCACTATTGGAGTGTCAGTAATTTAGGGTGTGCTGCCCTATTGGAGTGTCAGAAATTGTGGCTGAGCTGCAATATTGGAGTGTCAGTAATTGAGGGTGTGCTGCACTATTGGAGTGTCAGTAATTGAGGGTGTGCTACACTAATGGAGTGCCTGTAATTGAGGGTGTGCTGCACTACTGGAGTGTCATTAATTGAGGGTGTGCTGCACTATTGGAGTTTCAGTAAATGAGGGTGTGCTACACTATTGGAGTGTCAGTAATTGAGTGTGTGCTGCACCATTGGAGTGTCAGTAATTGAGGCTGTGCTGCACGATTGGAGTGTCAGTAATTGAGGGTGAGCTGCACTATTGTAGTGTCAGTAATTGAGGGTGTGCTGCACTATTGGAGTGTCAGTAATTGATGGTGCGCTGCACGATTGGAGTGTCAGTAATTGAGGGTGTGCTGCAGTATTGTAGTGTCAGTAATTGAGGGTGAGCTGCACTGTTGGAGTGTCAGTATTTGAGTGTGCGCTGCACTATTGGAGTGTCAGTAATTGAGGGTGTGCTGCACCATTGGAGTGTCAGTAATTGAAGGTGAGAAGCACTATTGTAGTGTCCGTAATTGAGGGTGAGCTGCACTATTGGAGTGTCAGTAATTGAGTGTGTGCTGCACTATTGGAGTGTCAGTAATTGAGGATGTGCTGCAAAATTGGAGTGTCAGTAATTGAGTGTGTGCTGAAATATTGGAGTGTCAGTAATTGAGGGTGTGCTACACTATTGGAGTGTCAGTAATTGAGGGTGTGCTGCATTATTGAGTGTCAGTAATTGAGGGTGTGCTGCAATATTGGAGAGTCAGTAATTGAGGATGTGCTGCAAATTGGTGTGTCAGTAATTGAGTGTGTGCTGCACTATTGGACTGTCAGTAATTGAGGGTGTGCTGCACTATTGGAGTGTCAGTAATTGTGGTCTGCTGCAATATTGGAGTGTCAGTAATTGAGGGTGTGCTGCACTATTGGAGTGTCAGTAATTGAGGGTGTGCTGCAGTATTGTAGGGACAGTAATTGAGTGTAAGCTGCACTATTGGAGTTTCAGTATTTGAGTGTGCGCTGCACTATTGGAGTGTAAGTAACTGAGGGTGTGCTGCAACATTGGTGTGTCAGTAATTGAGGGTGAGCTGCAGTATTGGAGTGTCAGTAATTGAGGGTGAGCTGCACTATTGGAGTGTCACTAATTGAGTGTGTGCTGCAGTATTGGAGTGTTAGTAATTGAGGGTGTGCTGCAATATTGGAGTCTCAGTAATTGAGGGTGAAGTGCACGATTGTAGTGTCAGTAATTGAGGGTGTGCTGCACTATTGGAGTGTCAGTAATTGAGGGTGTGCTGCACTATTGGTGTGTCAGTAATTGAGTGTGTGCTGCACTATTGGAGTGTCAGAAATTGAGGGTGTGCTGCACTATTGGAGTGGCAGTAATTGAGGGTGAGCTGCAATATTGGAGTGTCAGTAATTGAGGGCGTGCTGCAATATTGGAGTGTCAGTAATTGAGGGTGTGCTGCACTATTGGTGTGTCAGTAATTGAGGGTGTGCTGCAATATTGAAGTGTCAGTAATTGAGGGTGAGCTGCATTATTGGAGTGTCAGTAATTTTGGATGTGCTGCATATTGCAGTGTCAGTAATTGAAGGTGAGCCGCACTATTGGAGTGTCATTAATTGAGGGTGTGCGGCACTATTGGATTGTCAGTAATTGAGGGGGTGCTGCACTATTGGAGTGTTAGAAATTGAGGGTGTGCTGCACTATTGGAGTGTCAGTAATTGAGGGTGTGCTACACTAATGGAGTGTCAGTAATTGAGGGTGTGCTGCACTATTGGAGTATCATTTATTGAGGGCGTGCAGCACTATTGGAGTGTCAGAAATTGAGGGTGTGCTACACTATTGGAGTGTCAGTAATTGAGGCTGTGCTGCACAATTGGAGTATCAGTAATTGAGTGTGTGCTGCAATATTGGTGTGTCAGTAATTGAGGGTGAGCTGCAGTATTGTAGTGTCCGTAATTGAAGGTGTGCTGCACTATTGGAGTGTCAGAAATTGATGGTGCGCTGCACTATTGAATTTTCAGTAATTGAGGGTGTGCTGCAGTATTGTAGTGTCAGTAATTGAGGGTGAGCTGCACTATTGGAGTGACAGTATTTGAGTGTGCGCTGCACTATTGGAGTGTCAGTAATTGAGTGAGTGCTGCACTCTTGGAGTATTAGTAATTGAGGGTGTGCTGCAATATTGGAGTCTCAGTAATTGAGGGTGAAGTGCACGATTGTAGTGCCAGTAATTGAGTGTGCGCTGCACTATTTGAGTGTCAGTAATTGAGGGTGAGCTGCACTATTGGAGTGTTAGTAATTGAGGGTGTGCTGCACTATTGGAGTTTCAGTAATTGAGGGTGTGCTGCATTATTGAGTGTCAGTAATTGAGGGTGTGCTGCAATATTGGAGAGTCAGTAATTGAGGATGTGCTGCAAATTGGTGTGTCAGTAATTGAGTGTGTGCTGCACTATTGGACTGTCAGTAATTGAGGGTGTGCTGCACTATTGGAGTGTCAGTAATTGAGGGTCTGCTGCAATATTGGAGTGTCAGTAATTGAGGGTGTGCTGCACTATTGGAGTGTCAGTAATTGAGGGTGTGCTGCAGTATTGTAGGGACAGTAATTGAGTGTAAGCTGCACTATTGGAGTTTCAGTATTTGAGTGTGCGCTGCACTATTGGAGTGTAAGTAACTGAGGGTGTGCTGCAACATTGGTGTGTCAGTAATTGAGGGTGAGCTGCAGTATTGGAGTGTCAGTAATTGAGGGTGAGCTGCACTATTGGAGTGTCACTAATTGAGTGTGTGCTGCAGTATTGGAGTATTAGTAATTGAGGGTGTGCTGCAATATTGGAGTCTCAGTAATTGAGGGTGAAGTGCACGATTGTAGTGTCAGTAATTGAGGGTGTGCTGCACTATTGGAGTGTCAGTAATTGAGGGTGTGCTGCACTATTGGTGTGTCAGTAATTGAGTGTGTGCTGCACTATTGGAGTGTCAGAAATTGAGGGTGTGCTGCACTATTGGAGTGGCAGTAATTGAGGGTGTGCTGCAATATTGGAGTGTCAGTAATTGAGGGCGTGCTGCAATATTGGAGCGTCAGTAATTGAGGGTGTGCTGCACTATTGGTGTGTCAGTAATTGAGGGTGTGCTGCAATATTGAAGTGTCAGTAATTGAGGGTGAGCTGCATTATTGGAGTGTCAGTAATTTTGGATGTGCTGCATATTGCAGTGTCAGTAATTGAAGGTGAGCCGCACTATTGGAGTGTCATTAATTGAGGGTGTGCGGCACTATTGGATTGTCAGTAATTGAGGGGGTGCTGCACTATTGGAGTGTTACAAATTGAGGGTGTGCTGCACTATTGGAGTGTCAGTAATTGAGGGTGTGCTACACTAATGGAGTGTCAGTAATTGAGGGTGTGCTGCACTATTGGAGTGTCATTTATTGAGGGCGTGCAGCGCTATTGGAGTGTCAGAAATTGAGGGTGTGCTACACTATTGGAGTGTCAGTAATTGAGGCTGTGCTGCACAATTGGAGTATCAGTAATTGAGTGTGTGCTGCAATATTGGTGTGTCAGTAATTGAGGGTGAGCTGCAGTATTGTAGTGTCCGTAATTGAAGGTGTGCTGCACTATTGGAGTGTCAGAAATTGATGGTGCGCTGCACTATTGAATTTTCAGTAATTGAGGGTGTGCTGCAGTATTGTAGTGTCAGTAATTGAGGGTGAGCTGCACTATTGGAGTGTCAGTATTTGAGTGTGCGCTGCACTATTGGAGTATCAGTAATTGAGTGAGTGCTGCACTCTTGGAGTATTAGTAATTGAGGGTGTGCTGCAATATTGGAGTCTCAGTAATTGAGGGTGAAGTGCACGATTGTAGTGCCAGTAATTGAGTGTGCGCTGCACTATTGGAGTGTCAGTAATTGAGGGTGAGCTGCACTATTGGAGTGTTAGTAATTGAGGGTGTGCTGCACTATTGGAGTTTCAGTAATTGAGGGTGTGCTGCACTATTGGAGTGTCAGTAATTGATGGTGTGCTGCACTATTGGAGTGTCAGTAATTGAGTGTTTGCTACTCTATTGGAGTGTCAGTAATTGAGTGTGTGCTGCAATATTGGAGAGTGAGTAATTGACGATGTGCTGCACTATTGGAGTGAAAGTAATTGAGTGTGTGCTGCAATATTGGAGTGTCAGTAATTGAGGGTGTGCTGCACTACTGGAGTGTCAGTAATTGAGGGTGTGCTGCACTATAGGAGTGTCAGTAATTGAGGGTGTGCTGCACTATTGCAGTGTAAGTAATTGAGGGTGTGCTGCAATATTGGAGTGTCAGTAATTGTGGGTGTGCTGCAATATTGTAGTGTCAGTAATTGAGGGTGTGCTGCACTATTGGAGTGTCAATAATTGAGGGAGTGCTGCAATATTGGAGTGTCAGTAATTGAGGCTGAACTGCACTATTGGAGTGTCAGGAATTGAGTGTGTGCTGCATATTGCAGTGACAGTAAATGAGGGTGTGTTGCACTATTGGAGTGCCATCAATTGAGGGTGTGCTGCACTATTGGAGCATCAGTAATTGTGGGTGTGCTGCAATATTGGTGTGTCAGTAATTGAGGTTGAGCTGCACTATTGTTGTGTCCGTAATTGAGGGTGTGCTGCACTATTGGAATGTCAGTAATTGAGGGTGTGCTGCAGTATTGTAGTGTCAGTAATTGAGGGTGAGCTGCACTATTGGAGTGTCAGTATTTGAGTGTGCTCTGCACTATTGGAGTGCCATTAATTGAGTATGCGCTGCACTATTGGAGTGTCAGTAATTGAGGCTGTGCTGCACTATTGGTGTGTCAGTAATTGAGGACGTGCTGCAGTATTGGAGTGTCAGTAATTGAGGGTGAGCTGCACTATTGGAGTGTCACTATATTTGGGTGCGCTGCACTATTGGAGTGTCAGTAATTGAGGGTGTGCTACACTAATGGAGTGTCAGTAATTGAGGGTGTGCTGCACTATTGGAGTGTCATTTATTGAGGGCGTGCAGCGCTATTGGAGTGTCAGAAATTGAGGGTGTGCTACACTATTGGAGTGTCAGTAATTGAGGCTGTGCTGCACAATTGGAGTATCAGTAATTGAGTGTGTGCTGCAATATTGGTGTGTCAGTAATTGAGGGTGAGCTGCAGTATTGTAGTGTCCGTAATTGAAGGTGTGCTGCACTATTGGAGTGTCAGAAATTGATGGTGCGCTGCACTATTGAATTTTCAGTAATTGAGGGTGTGCTGCAGTATTGTAGTGTCAGTAATTGAGGGTGAGCTGCACTATTGGAGTGTCAGTATTTGAGTGTGCGCTGCACTATTGGAGTATCAGTAATTGAGTGAGTGCTGCACTCTTGGAGTATTAGTAATTGAGGGTGTGCTGCAATATTGGAGTCTCAGTAATTGAGGGTGAAGTGCACGATTGTAGTGCCAGTAATTGAGTGTGCGCTGCACTATTGGAGTGTCAGTAATTGAGGGTGAGCTGCACTATTGGAGTGTTAGTAATTGAGAGTGTGCTGCACTATTGGAGTTTCAGTAATTGAGGGTGTGCTGCACTATTGGAGTGTCAGTAATTGATGGTGTGCTGCACTATTGGAGTGTCAGTAATTGAGTGTTTGCTACTCTATTGGAGTGTCAGTAATTGAGTGTGTGCTGCAATATTGGAGAGTGAGTAATTGACGATGTGCTGCACTATTGGAGTGAAAGTAATTGAGTGTGTGCTGCAATATTGGAGTGTCAGTAATTGAGGGTGTGCTGCACTACTGGAGTGTCAGTAATTGAGGGTGTGCTGCACTATAGGAGTGTCAGTAATTGAGGGTGTGCTGCACTATTGCAGTGTAAGTAATTGAGGGTGTGCTGCAATATTGGAGTGTCAGTAATTGTGGGTGTGCTGCAATATTGTAGTGTCAGTAATTGAGGGTGTGCTGCACTATTGGAGTGTCAATAATTGAGGGAGTGCTGCAATATTGGAGTGTCAGTAATTGAGGCTGAACTGCACTATTGGAGTGTCAGGAATTGAGTGTGTGCTGCATATTGCAGTGACAGTAAATGAGGGTGTGTTGCACTATTGGAGTGCCATCAATTGAGGGTGTGCTGCACTATTGGAGTATCAGTAATTGTGGGTGTGCTGCAATATTGGTGTGTCAGTAATTGAGGTTGAGCTGCACTATTGTTGTGTCCGTAATTGAGGGTGTGCTGCACTATTGGAATGTCAGTAATTGAGGGTGTGCTGCAGTATTCTAGTGTCAGTAATTGAGGGTGAGCTGCACTATTGGAGTGTCAGTATTTGAGTGTGCTCTGCACTATTGGAGTGCCATTAATTGAGTATGCGCTGCACTATTGGAGTGTCAGTAATTGAGGCTGTGCTGCACTATTGGAGTGTCAGTAATTGAGGACGTGCTGCAGTATTGGAGTGTCAGTAATTGAGGGTGAGCTGCACTATTGGAGTGTCACTATATTTGGGTGCGCTGCAGTATTGGAGTGTCAGTAATTGAGCGTGTGCTACACTAATGGAGCGTCAGTAATTGAGGGTGTGCTGCACTACTGGAGTGTCATTAATTGAGGGCGTGCAGCACTATTGGAGTGTCAGCAATTGAGGGTGTGCTACACTATTGGAGTGTCAGTAATTGAGTGTGTGCTGCACTATTGGAGTGTCAGTAATTGAGGCTGTGCTGCACTATTGGAGTATCAGTAATTGAGTGTGTGCTGCAATATTGGTGTGTCAGTAATTGAGGGTGAGCTGCAGTATTGTAGTGTCCGTAATTGAGGGTGTGCTGCACTATTGGAGAGTCAGAAATTGATGGTGCGCTGCACTATTGGAGTGTCAGTAATTGAGGGTGTGCTGCAGTATTGTAGGGACAGTAATTGAGTGTGAGCTGCACTATTGGAGTTTCAGTATTTGAGTGTGCGCTGCACTATTGGAGTGTCAGTAACTGAGGGTGTGCTGCACCATTGGTGTGTCAGTAATTGAGGGTGAGCTGCAGTATTGGAGTGTCAGTAATTGAGGGTGAGCTGCACTATTGGAGTGTCACTAATTGAGTGTGTGCTGCACTATTGGAGTGTCACTAATTGAGTGTGTGCTGCACTATTGGAGTATTAGTAATTGAGGGTGTGCTGCAATATTGGAGTCTCAGTAATTGAGGGTGAAGTGCACGATTGTAGTGTCAGTAATTGAGTGTGCGCTGCACTATTGGAGTGTCAGTAGTTGAGGGTGTGCTGCACCATTGGAGTGTCAGTAATTGAAGGTGAGCTGCACTATTGGAGTGTCAGTAATTGAGGGTGTGCTGCACTATTGGAGTTTCAGTAATTGAGGGTGTGCTGCACTATTGGAGGGTCAGTAATTGATGGTGTGCTGCACTATTGGAGTGTCAGTAATTGAGTGTTTGCTACTCTATTGGAGTGTCATTAATTGAGTGTGTGCTGCAATATTGGAGAGTGAGTAATTGACGATGTGCTGCAAAATTGGAGTGTCAGTAATTGAGTGTGTGCTGCAATATTGGAGTGTCAGTAATTGAGGGTGTGCTGCACTACTGGAGTGTCAGTAATTGAGGGTGTGCTGCACTATAGGAGTGTCAGTAATTGAGAGTGTGCTGCACTATTGCAGTGTCAGTAATTGAGGGTGTGCTGCAATATTGGAGTGTCAGTAATTGAGGGTATGCTGCACCATTGAAGTGTCAGTAATTGAGGGTGAGCTGCACTATTGGAGTGTCAGTAATTGAGGGTGTGCTACTCTATTGGAGTGTCAGTAATTGAGGGTGTGCTGCACTATTGGAGTGTCAGTAATTGAGGGTGTGCCTCACTAATGGAGTGTCAGTAATTGAGGGTGTGCTGCACTATAAGAGTGTGAGTAATTGATGTTGTGCTACACTATTGCAGTGTCAGTAATTGAGTGTCTGCTGCCCTACTGGAGTGTCAGTAATTGAGGTTGTGCTGCACTATTGGAGTATCAGTAATTGAGGGTGTGCTGCAATATTGGTGTGTCAGTAATTGAGGGTGAAGTGCACTATTGTAGTGTCCGTAATTGAGAGTGTGCTACACTATTGGAGTGTCAGTAATTGAGTGTGTGCTGCACTATTGGAGTGTCAGTAACTGAGGTTGTTCTGCACTATTGGAGTATCAGTAATTGAGGGTGTGCTGCACCATTGGAGTGTCAGTAATTGAGGGTGAGCTGCACTATTGGAGTGTCAGTAATTGATGGTGTGCTGCACTATTGGAGTTTCAGTAATTGAGGGTGTGCTGCACTATTGGAGTGTCAGTAATTGATGGTGTGCTGCACTATTGGGGTGTCAGTAATTGAGTGTTTGCTACTCTATTGGAGTGTCAGTAATTGAGTGTGTGCTGCAATACTGGAGAGTGAGTAATTGACGATGTGCTGCAAAATTGGAGTGTCAGTAATTGAGTGTGTGCTGCAATATTGGAGTGTCAGTAATTGAGGGTGTGCTCACTACTGGAGTGTCAGTAATTGAGGGTGTGCTGCACTATAGGAGTGTCAGTAATTGAGGGTGTGCTGCACTATTGCAGTGTCAGTAATTGAATGTGTGCTGCAATATTGGAGTGTCAGTAATTGAGGGTGTGCTGCACCATTGGAGTGTCAGTAATTGAGGGTGAGCTGCACTATTGGAGTGTCAGTAATTGAGGGTGTGCTACACTATTGGAGTGTCAGTAATTGAGGGTGTGCTGCACTATTGGAGTGTCAGTAATTGAGGGTGTGCTGCACTATTGGAGTATCAGTAATTGAGGGTGTGCTGCACTATAAGAGTGTCAGTAATTGAGTGTGTGCTACACTATTGGAGTGTCAGTAATTGAGTGTCTGCTGCACTACTGGAATGTCAGTAATTGAGGTTGTGCTGCACTACTGGAGTATCAGTAATTGAGGGTGTGCTGCAATATTGGTGTGTCAGTAATTGAGGGTGAAGTGCACTATTGTAGTGTCCGTAATTGAGAGTGTGCTACACTATTGGAGTGTCAGTAATTGAGTGTGTGCTGCACTATTGGTGTGTCAGTAACTGAGGTTGTGCTGCACTATTGGAGTATCAATAATTGAGGGTGTGCTGCAATAATTGTGTGTCAGTAATTGAGTGTGAAGTGCACTATTGTAGTGTCCGTAATTGAGAGTGAGCTGAAATATTGGAGTGTCAGTATTTGAGTGTGCGCTGCACTATTGGAGTGTCAGTAATCGAGGGTGTGCTGCACAATTGCAGTGTCAGTAATTGAGGGAGAGCTGCACTATTGGAGTGTCAGTAATTGAGTGTGTGCAGCACTATTAGAGTGTCATTAATTGAGGGTGTGCTGCACTATTGGAGTGTCAGTAATTGAGGGTTTGCTACTCTATTGGAGCGTCAGTAATTGAGGGTGTGCTGCCCTATTGGAGTGTCAGTAATTAAGGGTGTGCTGCACTACTGGAGTGTCAGTAATTGAGTGTTTGCTGCAATATTGGACTGTCAGTAATTGAGGGTGTGCTGCACTATTGGAGTGTCAGTAATTGAGGGGGTGCAGCATTATTGGAGTGTCAGTAATTGAGGGTATGCTGCAATATTTGAGTGTCAGTAATTGAGGGTGTGCTGCACTATTGGAGTGTCAGTAATTGAGGGTGTGCTGCACTATTGGTGTGTCAGTAATTGAGAGTGTGCTGCACTATTGGAATGTCAGTAATTGAGGGTGTGCTGCACTATTGGAGTGTCATTAATTGAGGGTGTGCGGCACTATTGGATTGTCAGTAATTGAGTGCGTGCTGCACTATTGGAGTGTTAGAAATTGAGGGTGTGCTGCACTATTGGAGTGTCAGTAATTGAGGGTGTGCTACACTAATGGAGTGTCAGTAATTGAGGGTGTGCTGCCCTATTGGATTGTCATTAATTGAGGGCGTGCAGCACTATTGGAGTGTCAGAAATTGAGGGTGTGCTACACTATTGGAGTGTCAGTAATTGAGTGTGTGCTGCACTATTGGAGTGTCAGTATTTGAGGCTGTGCTGCACTAATGGAGTATCAGTAATTGAGTGTGTGCTGCAATATTGGTGTGTCAGTAATTGAGGGTGAGCTGCAGTATTGTAGTGTCCGTAATTGAAGATGTGCTGCACTATTGGAGTGTCAGAAATTGATGGTGCTCTGCACTATTGGAGTGTCAGTAATGGAGGGTGTGCTGCAGTATTGTAGTGTCAGTAATTGAGGGTGAGCTGCATTATTGGAGTGTCAGTATTTGAGGGTGAGCTGCACTTTTGGAGTGTCAGTAATTGAGTGTGTGCTGCACTATTGGAGTATTAGTAATTGAGGGTGTGCTGCAATATTGGAGTCTCAGTAATTGAGGGTGAAGTGCACGATTGTAGTGCCAGTAATTGAGTGTGCGCTGCACTATTGGAGTGTCAGTAATTGAGGGTGTGCTGCACCATTGGAGTGTCAGTAATTGAGGGTGAGCTGCACTATTGGAGTGTCAGTAATTGAGGGTCTGCTGCACTATTGGAGTTTCAGTAATTGAGGGAGTGCTGCACTATTGGAGTGTCAGTAATTGATGGTGTGCTGCACTATTGGAGTGTCAGTAATTGAGTGTTTGCTACTCTATTGGAGTGTCAGTAATTGAGTGTGTGCTGCAATATTGGAGAGTGAGTAATTGACGATGTGCTGCACTATTGGAGTGTCAGTAATTGAGTGTGTGCTGCAATACTGGAGTGTCAGTAATTGAGGGTGTGCTGCACTACTGGAGTGTCAGTAATTGACGGTGTGCTGCACTATAGGAGTGTCAGTAATTGAGGGTGTGCTCACTATTGCAGTGTAAGTAATTGAGGGTGTGCTGCAATATTGGAGTGTCAGTAATTGAGGGTGTGCTGCAATATTGGAGTGTCAGTAATTGAGGGTGTGCTGCACTATTGGAGTGTCAATAATTGAGGGAGTGCTGCAATATTGGAGTGTCAGTAATTGAGGCTGAACTGCACTATTGGAGTGTCAGGAATTGAGTGTGTGCTGCATATTGCAGTGACATAAATGAGGGTGTGTTGCACTATTGGAGTGCCATCAATTGAGGGTGTGCTGCACTATTGGAGTGTCAGTAATTGAGGTTGAGCTGCACTATTGTTGTGTCCGTAATTGAGGGTGTGCTGCACTATTGGAAAGTCAGTAATTGAGGGTGTGCTGCAGTATTGTAGTGTCAGTAATTGAGGGTGAGCTGCACTATTGGATTGTCAGTATTTGAGTGTGCGCTGCACTATTGGAGTGCCATTAATTGAGTATGCGCTGCACTATTGGAGTGTCAGGAATTGTGGCTGAGTTGCAATATTGGTGTGTCAGTAATTGAGGGTGAATTGCACTATTGGTGTGTCAGTCATTGACGGTGTGCTGCACAATTGGAGTGTCACTAATTGAGGGTGTGCTACACAATCGGAGTGTCAGTAATTGAGGCTGTGCTGCACTATTGGAGTATCAGTAATTGAGGGTGTGCTACACTATTGGAGTGTCAGTAATTGAGTGTGTGCTGCACTATTGGAGTGTCAGTAATTGAGGCTGTGCTGCACTAATTGAGTATCAGTAATTGAATGTGTACTGCAATATTGGTGTGTCAGTAATTGAGGGTGAGCTGCACTATTGTAGAGTCCGTAATTGAGGGTGTGCTGCACTATTGGAGTGTCAGTAATTGATGCTGCGCTGCACTATTTGAGTGTCAGTAATTGAGGGTGTGCTGCCGTATTGTAGTGTCAGTAATTGAGGGTGAGCTGCACTATTGGTGTGTCAGTATTTGAGTGTTCGCTGCACTATTGGAGTGTCAGAAATTGAGGGTGTGCTGCACTATTGGAGTGTCAGTAATTGAGGGTGAGCTGCACTATTGGAGTGTCAGTAATTGAGTGTGAGCTGCACTATTGGAGTGTCAGTAATTGAGGGTGTGCTACACTATTGGAGTGTCAGTAATTGAGGGTGTGCAGCTGTATTGTAGTGTCAGTAATTGAGGGTGAGTTGAAATAATGGAGTGTCAGTAATTGAGGGTGCGCTGCACTATTGGAGTGTCAGTAATCGAGGTTGTGCTGCACCATTGGAGTGTCAGTAATTGAGGGTGTGCTGCACTATTGGAGTGTCATTAATTGAGGGTGTACTGCACTATTGGAGTGTAAGTAATTGAGGGTATGCTACTCTATTGCAGTGTCAGTAATTGAGTGTGTGCTGCACTATTGGAGTGTCAGTAATTGAGTGTGTGCTGCAATATTGGAGTGTCAGTAATTCACGGTTTGCTGCACTATTGGAGTGTCAGTAATTGACGGTGTGCTGCATTATTGGATAGTCAGTAATTGAGGGTGTGCTGCAACATTGGAGAGTCAGTAATTGAGGGAGTGCTGCACTACTGGTGTGACAGTAATTGAGGTTGTGCTGCAATATTGGAGTGTCAGTAATTGAGGGTGTGCTGCCATATTGGAGTGTGAGTAATTGAGGGTGTGCCGCACTATTGGAGTGTTAGGAATTGACGGTGTGCTGCAATATTGGATTTTCATTAATTGAGGGTGACCTACACTATTGGAGTGTCAGTAATTGAGGGTGTGCTGCAATATTGGAGTGTGAGTAATTGAGGGTGTGCTGCACTATTGGAGTGTCAGTAATTGAGGGTGAGCTGCACTATTGGAGTGTCAGTAATTGAGGGTGAGCTGCACTATTGTAGTGTCCGTAATTGAGGGTGAGCTGCACTATTGGAGTGTCAGTAATTGAGGGTGTGCTAGACTATTGGAGTGCCAGTAATTGAGGTTGTGCTGCACTATTGGAATATCAGTAATTGAGGGTGTGCTGCAAAATCGGTGTGTCAGCAATTGAGGGTGATGGGCACTATTGTAGTGTCCGTAATTGAGAGTGTGCTGCACTATTGGAGTGTCAGTAATTGCGGGTGCGGTGCACTATTGGATTGTCAGTAATTGAGGGTGTGCTGCTGTATTGTAGTGTCAGTAATTGAGGGTGAGTTGAAATAATGGAGTGTCAGTATTTGAGTGTTGCGCTGCACTATTGTAGTGTCAGTAATCGAGGGTGTGCTGCACTATTGAGTGTCAGTAATTGAGGGTGTGCTACACTATTGGAGTGTCAGTAATTGAGTGTGTGCTGCACTATTGGAGTGTCAGTTATTGAGGGTGTGCTACACTATTGGAGTGTCAGTAATTGAGTGTGTGCTGCACATTTGGAGTTACAGTAATTGAGGTTGTGCTGCACTATTGGAATATCAGTAATTGAGGGTGTGCTGCAAAATCGGCGTGTCAGCAATTGAGGGTGATGGGCACTATTGTAGTGTCCGTAATTGAGAGTGTGCTGCACTATTGGAGTGTCAGTAATTGCGGGTGCGCTGCACTATTGGAGTGTCAGTAATTGAGGGTGTGCTGCACTATTGCAGTGTCAGTAATTGAGTGTGTGCTGCACTATTGGAGTGTCAGTAATTGAGGGTGTGCTGCAAAATTGGAGTGTCAGTAATTTAGTGTGTGCTGAATTATTGGAGTGTCAGTAATTGAGGGTGTGCTACACTATTGGAGTGTCAGTTTTTGAGGGTGTGATGCATTATTGAGTGTCAGTAATTGAGGGTGTGCTGCAATATTGGAGAGTCAGTAATTGAGGATGTGCTGCAAATTGGTGTGTCAGTAATTAAGTGTGTGCTGCACTATTGGAGTGTCAGTAATTGAGGGTGTGCTGCACTATTGGAGTGTCAGTAATTGAGGGTGTGCTGCAATATTGGAGTGAGAGTAATAAAGGGTGTGCTGCACTATTGGAGTGTCTGGAATTGACGGTGTGCTGCAATATTGGAGTGTCAGTAATTGAGGGTGAGCTGCACTATTGAAGTGTCAGTAATTTTGGGTGTACTGCAAATTGCAGTGTCAGTAATTGAGGGTGTGCTGCACTATTGGAGTGTCAGTAATTGAGGGTGTGCTACTCTATTGCAGTGTCAGTAATTGAGTGTGTGCTGCACTATTGGAGTGTCAGTAATTGAGGGTGTGCTGCAAAATTGGAGTGTCAGTAATTGAGTGTGTGCTGAAATATTCTAGTGTCAGTAATTGAGGGTGTGCTTCACTATTGGAGTGTCAGTAATTGAGGGTGTGCTGCATTATTGAGTGTCAGTAATTGAGGGTGTGCTGCAATATTGGAGAGTCAGTAATTGAGGATGTGCTGCAAATTGGTGTGTCAGTAATTGAGTGTGTGCTGCACTATTGGAGTGTCAGTAATTGAGGGTGTGCTGCACTATTGGAGTGTCAGTAATTGAGGGTCTGCTGCAATATTGGAGTGTCAGTAATTGAGGGTGTGCTGCAATATTGGAGTAAAAGTAATAAAGGGTGTGCTGCACTATTGGAGTGTCAGGAATTGACGGTGTGCTGCAATATTGGAGTGTCAGTAATTGAGGGTGAGCTGCACTATTGAAGTGTCAGTAATTTTGGGTGTACTGCAAATTGCAGTGTCAGTAATTGAGGGTGTGCTGCACTATTGGAGTGTCAGTAATTGAGGGTGTGCTGCACTATTGGAGCGTCAGTAATTTAGGGTGTGCTGCCCTATTGGTGTGTCAGAAATTGTGGCTGAGCTGCAATATTGGAGTGTCAGTAATTGAGGGTGTGCTGCACTATTGGAGTGTCAGTAATTGAGGGTGTGCTACACTAATGGAGTGCCTGTAATTGAGGGTGTGCTGCACTACTGGAGTTTCATTAATTGAGGGTGTGCTGCACTATTGGAGTTTCAATAAATGAGGGTGTGCTACACTATTGGAGAGTCAGTAATTCAGTGTGCGCTGCACCATTGGAGTGTCAGTAATTGAGGCTGTGCTGCACTATTGGAGTGTCCGTAATTGAGGGTGTGCTGCACTATTGGAGTGTCAGTAATTGAGGGTGTGCTGCAATATTGGAGTGTGAGTAATAGAGGGTGTGCTGCACTATTGGAGTGTCAGGAAATGACGGTGTGCTGCAAAATTGGAGTGTCAGTAATTGAGGGTGAGCTGCACTATTGGAGTGTCAGTAATTTTGGGTGTACTGCATATTGCAGTGTCAGTAAGTGAGGGTGTGCTGCACTATTGGATTGTCAGTAATTGAGGGTGTGCTGCACTATTGGAGTATCAGTAATTGAGGGTGTGCTGCACTATAAGAGTGTCAGTAATTGAGTGTGTGCTACACTATTGGAGTGTCAGTAATTGAGTGTCTGCTGCACTACTGGAGTGTCAGTACTTGAGGTTGTGCTGCACTACTGGAGTATCAGTAATTGAGGGTGTGCTGCAATATTGGTGTGTCAGTAATTGAGGGTGAAGTGCACTATTGTAGTGTCCGTAATTGAGAGTGTGCTACACTATTGGAGTGTCAGTAATTGAGTGTGTGCTGCACTATTGGTGTGTCAGTAACTGAGGTTGTGCTGCACTATTGGAGTATCAATAATTGAGGGTGTGCTGCAATAATTGTGTGTCAGTAATTGAGTGTGAAGCGCACTATTGTAGTGTCCGTAATTGAGAGTGAGCTGAACTATTGGAGTGTCAGTATTTGAGTGTGCGCTGCACTATTGGAGTGTCAGTAATCGAGGGTGTGCTGCACAATTGGAGTGTCAGTAATTGAGGGAGAGCTGCACTATTGGAGTGTCAGTAATTGAGTGTGTGCAGCACTATTGGAGTGTCATTAATTGAGGGTGTGCTGCACTATTGGAGTGTCAGTAATTGAGGGTTTGCTACTCTATTGGAGCGTCAGTAATTGAGGGTGTGCTGCCCTATTGGAGTGTCAGTAATTAAGGGTGTGCTGCACTATTGGAGTGTCAGTAATTGAGTGTATGCTGCAATATTGGACTGTCAGTAATTGAGGGTGTGCTGCACTATTGGAGTGTCAGTAATTGAGGGTGTGCAGCATTATTGGAGTGTCAGTAATTGAGGGTATGCTGCAATATTTGAGTGTCAGTAATTGAGGGTGTGCTGCACTATTGGAGTGTCAGTAATTGAGGGTGTGCTGCACTATTGGTGTGTCAGTAATTGAGTGTGTTCTGCACTATTGGAGTGTCAGTAATTGAGGGTGTGCTGCACTATTGGAGTGGCAGTAGTTGAGGCTCTGCTGCAATATTGGAGTGTCAGTAATTGATGGCGTGCTGCAATATTGGAGTGTCAGTAATTGAGTGTTTGCTACTCTATTGGAGTGTCAGTAATTGAGTATGTGCTGCAATATTGGAGAGTGAGTAATTGACGATGTGCTGCAAAATTGGAGTGTCAGTAATTGAGTGTGTGCTGCAATATTGGAGTGTCAGTAATTGAGGGTGTGCTCACTACTGGAGTGTCAGTAATTGAGGGTGTGCTGCACTATGGGAGTGTCAGTAATTGAGGGTGTGCTGCACTATTGCAGTGTCAGTAATTGAATGTGTGCTGCAATATTGGAGTGTCAGTAATTGAGGGTGTGCTGCACCATTGGAGTGTCAATAATTGAGGGTGAGCTGCACTACTGGAGTGTCAGTAATTGAGGGTGTGCTACACTATTGGAGTGTCAGTAATTGAGGGTGTGCTGCACTATTGGAGTGTCAGTAATTGAGGGTGTGCTGCACTATTGGAGTATCAGTAATTGAGGGTGTGCTGCACTATAAGAGTGTCAGTAATTGAGTGTGTGCTACACTATTGGAGTGTCAGTAATTGAGTGTCTGCTGCACTACTGGAGTGTCAGTAATTGAGGGTGTGCTGCAATATTGGTGTGTCAGTAATTGAGGGTGAAGTGCACTATTGTAGTGTCCGTAATTGAGAGTGTGCTACACTATTGGAATGTCAGTAATTGAGTGTGTGCTGCACTATTGGTGTGTCAGTAACTGAGGTTGTGCTGCACTATTGGAGTATCAATAATTGAGGGTGTGCTGCAATAATTGTGTGTCAGTAATTGAGTGTGAAGTGCACTATTGTAGTGTCCGTAATTGAGAGTGAGCTGAACTATTGGAGTGTCAGTATTTGAGTGTGCGCTGCACTATTGGAGTGTCAGTAATCGAGGGTGTGCTGCACAATTGGAGTGTCAGTAATTGAGGGAGAGCTGCACTATTGGAGTGTCAGTAATTGAGTGTGTGCAGCACTATTGGAGTGTCATTAATTGAGGGTGTGCTGCACTATTGGAGTGTCAGTAATTGAGGGTTTGCTACTCTATTGGAGCGTCAGTAATTGAGGGTGTGCTGCCCTATTGGAGTGTCAGTAATTAAGGGTGTGCTGCACTATTGGAGTGTCAGTAATTGAGTGTTTGCTGCAATATTGGACTGTCAGTAATTGAGGGTGTGCTGCACTATTGGAGTGTCAGTAATTGAGGGGGTGCAGCATTATTGGAGTGTCAGTAATTGAGGGTATGCTGCAATATTTGAGTGTCAGTAATTGAGGGTGTGCTGCACTATTGGAGTGTCAGTAATTGAGGGTGTGCTGCACTATTGGTGTGTCAGTAATTGAGTGTGTGCTGCACTATTGGAGTGTCAGTATTTGAGGGTGTGCTGCACTATTGGAGTGGCAGTAATTGAGGCTCTGCTGCAATATTGGAGTGTCAGTAATTGATGGCGTGCTGCAATATTGGAGTGTCAGTAATTGAGGTTGTGCTGCACTATTGGTGTGTCAGTAATTGAGGGTGTGCTGCAATATTGAAGTGTCAGTAATTGAGGGTGAGCTGCATTATTGGAGTGTCAGTAATTTTGGATGTGCTGCATATTGCAGTGTCAGTAATTGAGGGTGAGCCGCACTATTGGAGTGTGATTAATTGAGGGTGTGCGGCACTATTGGATTGTCAGTAATTGAGTGCGTGCTGCACTATTGGAGTGTTAGAAATTGAGGGTGTGCTGCACTATTGGAGTGTCAGTAATTGAGGGTGTGCTACACTAATGGAGTGTCAGTAATTGAGGGTGTGCTGCCCTATTGGATTGTCATTAATTGAGGGCGTGCAGCACTATTGGAGTGTCAGAAATTGAGGGTGTGCTACAATATTGGAGTGTCAGTAATTGAGTGTGTGCTGCACTATTGGAGTGTCAGTAATTGAGGCTGTGCTGCACTAATGGAGTATCAGTAATTGAGTGTGTGCTGCAATACTGGTGTGTCAGTAATTGAGGGTGAGCTGCAGTATTGTAGTGTCCGTAATTGAAGATGTGCTGCACTATTGGAGTGTCAGAAATTGATGGTGCGCTGCACTATTGGAGTGTCAGTAATTGAGGGTGTGCTGCAGTATTGTAGTGTCAGTAATTGAGGGTGAGCTGCATTATTGGAGTGTCAGTATTTGAGTGTGCGCTGCACTATTGGAGTGTCAGTAACTGAGGGTGTGCTGCACCATTGGAGTGTCAGTAATTGAGGGTGAGCTTCAGTATTGGAGTGTCAGGAATTGAGGGTGAGCTGCACTTTTGGAGTGTCAGTAATTGAGTGTGTGCTGCACTATTGGAGTATTAGTAATTGAGGGTGTGCTGCAATATTGGAGTCTCAGTAATTGAGGGTGAAGTGCACGATTGTAGTGCCAGTAATTGAGTGTGCGCTGCACTATTGGAGTGTCAGTAATTGAGGGTGTGCTGCACCATTGGAGTGTCAGTAATTGAGGGTGAGCTGCACTATTGGAGTGTCAGTAATTGAGGGTGTGCTGCACTATTGGAGTTTCAGTAATTGAGGGAGTGCTGCACTATTGGAGTGTCAGTAATTGATGGTGTGCTGCACTATTGGAGTGTCAGTAATTGAGTGTTTGCTACTCTATTGGAGTGTCAGTAATTGAGTGTGTGCTGCAATATTGGAGAGTGAGTAATTGACGATGTGCTGCAGTTTTGGAGTGTCAGTAATTGAGTGTGTGCTGCAATACTGGAGTGTCAGTAATTGAGGGTGTGCTGCACTACTGGAGTGTCAGTAATTGACGGTGTGCTGCACTATAGGAGTGTCAGTAATTGAGGGTGTGCTGCACTATTGCAGTGTAAGTAATTGAGGGTGTGCTGCAATATTGGAGTGTCAGTAATTGAGGGTGTGCTGCAATATTGGAGTGTCAGTAATTGAGGGTGTGCTGCACTATTGGAGTGTCAATAATTGAGGGAGTGCTGCAATATTGGAGTGTCAGTAATTGAGGCTGAACTGCACTATTGGAGTGTCAGGAATTGAGTGTGTGCTGCATATTGCAGTGACAGGAAATGAGGGTGTGTTGCACTATTGGAGTGCCATCAATTGAGGGTGTGCTGCACTATTGGAGTATCAGTAATTGAGGGTGTGCTGCACTATTGGAGTGTCAGTAATTGAGGTTGAGCTGCACTATTGTTGTGTCCGTAATTGAGGGTGTGCTGCACTATTGGAATGTCAGTAATTGAGGGTGTGCTGCAGTATTGTAGTGTCAGTAATTGAGGGTGAGCTGCACTATTGGAGTGTCAGTATTTGAGTGTGCGCTGCACTATTGGAGTGCCATTAATTGAGTATGCGCTGCACTATTGGAGTGTCAGTAATTGAGGCTGTGCTGCACTATTGGAGTGTCAGTAATTGAGGGCGTGCTGCAGTATTGGAGTGTCAGTAATTGAGGGTGAGCTGCACTATTGGAGTGTCAGTATATTTGGTTGTGCTGCTCTATTGGAGTGTCAGTAATTGAGGGTGTGCTGCACTATTGGAATTGTAAGTAATTGAGGGTGTGCTGCACTATTGGATTGTCAGTAATTGAGGGTGTGCTGCACTATTGGAGTGTCAGTAATTGAGGGTGCGCTGCACTATTGGAGTGTCAATAATTGTGGCTGAGTTGCAATATTGGTGTGTCAGTAATTGAGGGTGAATTGCACTATTGGTGTGTCAGTCATTGAGGGTGTGCTGCACAATTGGAGTGTCACTAATTGAGGGTGTGCTACACAATCGGAGTGTCAGTAATTGAGGCTGTGCTGCACTATTGGAGTATCAGTAATTGAGGGTGTGCTACACTATTGGAGTGTCAGTAATTGAGTGTGTGCTGCACTATTGGAGTGTCAGTAATTGAGGCTGTGCTGCACTAATTGAGTATCAGTAATTGAATGTGTACTGCAATATTGGTGTGTCAGTAATTGAGGGTGAGCTGCACTATTGTAGAGTCCGAAATTGAGGGTGTGCTGCACTATTGGAGTGTCAGTAATTGATGCTGCGCTGCACTATTTGAGTGTCAGTAATTGAGGGTGTGCTGCCGTATTGTAGTGCAGCAATTGAGGGTGAGCTGTACTATTGGTGTGTCAGTATTTGAGTGTTCGCTGCACTATTGGAGTGTCAGTAATTGAGGGTGTGCTGCACTATTGGAGTGTCAGTAATTGAGGGTGAGCTGCACTATTGGATTGTCATTAATTGAGGGCGTGCAGCACTATTGGAGTGTCAGTAATTGAGTGTGTGCTGCACTATTGGAGTGTCAGTAATTGAGGCTGTGCTGCACTAATGGAGTATCAGTAATTGAGTGTGTGCTGCAATATTGGTGTGTCAGTAATTGAGGGTGAGCTGCAGTATTGTAGTGTCCGTAATTGAAGATGTGCTGCACTATTGGAGTGTCAGAAATTGATTTTGCGCTGCACTATTGGAGTGTCAGTAATTGAGGGTGTGCTGCAGTATTGTAGTGTCAGTAATTGAGGGTGAGCTGCATTATTGGAGTGTCAGTATTTGAGTGTGCGCTGCACTATTGGAGTGTCAGTAACTGAGGGTGTGCTGCACCATTGGAGTGTCAGTAATTGAGGGTGAGCTTCAGAATTGGAGTGTCAGTAATTGAGGGTGAGCTGCACTATTGGAGTGTCAGTAATTGAGTGTGTGCTGCACTATTGGAGTATTAGTAATTGAGGGTGTGCTGCAATATTGGAGTCTCAGTAATTGAGGGTGAAGTGCACGATTGTAGTGCCAGTAATTGAGTGTGCGCTGCACTATTGGAGTGTCAGTAATTGAGGGTGTGCTGCACCATTGGAGTGTCAGTAATTGAGGGTGAGCTGCACTATTGGAGTGTCAGTAATTGAGGGTGTGCTGCACTATTGGAGTTTCAGTAATTGAGGGAGTGCTGCACTATTGGAGTGTCAGTAATTGATGGTGTGCTGTACTATTGGAGTGTCAGTAATTGAGTGTTTGCTACTCTATTGGAGTGTCAGTAATTGAGTGTGTGCTGCAATATTGGAGAGTGAGTAATTGACGATGTGCTGCACTATTGGAGTGTCAGTAATTGAGTGTGTGCTGCAATACTGGAGTGTCAGTAATTGAGGGTGTGCTGCACTACTGGAGTGTCAGTAATTGACGGTGTGCTGCACTATAGGAGTGTCAGTAATTGAGGGTGTGCTGCACTATTGCAGTGTAAGTAATTGAGGGTGTGCTGCACTATTGGAGTGTCAGTAATTGAGTGTGTGCTGCAATACTGGAGTGTCAGTAATTGAGGGTGTGCTGCACTACTGGAGTGTCAGTAATTGACGGTGTGCTGCACTATAGGAGTGTCAGTAATTGAGGGTGTGCTGTACTATTGCAGTGTAATTAATTGAGGGTGTGCTGCAATATTGGAGTGTCAGTAATTGAGGGTGTGCTGCAATATTGGAGTGTCAGTAATTGAGGGTGTGCTGCACTATTGGAGTGTCAATAATTGAGGGAGTGCTGCAATATTGGAGTGTCAGTAATTGAGGCTGAACTGCACTATTGGAGTGTCAGGAATTGAGTGTGTGCTGCATATTGCAGTGACAGGAAATGAGGGTGTGTTGCACTATTGGAGTGCCATCAATTGAGGGTGTGCTGCACTATTGGAGTATCAGTAATTGAGGGTGTGCTGCACTATTGGAGTGTCAGTAATTGAGGTTGAGCTGCACTATTGTTGTGTCCGTAATTGAGGGTGTGCTGCACTATTGGAATGTCAGTAATTGAGGGTGTGCTGCAGTATTGTAGTGTCAGTAATTGAGGGTGAGCTGCACTATTGGAGTGTCAGTATTTGAGTGTGCGCTGCACTATTGGAGTGCCATTAATTGAGTATGCGCTGCACTATTGGAGTGTCAGTAATTGAGGCTGTGCTGCACTATTGGAGTGTCAGTAATTGAGGGCGTGCTGCAGTATTGGAGTGTCAGTAATTGAGGGTGAGCTGCACTATTGGAGTGTCAGTATATTTGGTTGTGCTGCTCTATTGGAGTGTCAGTAATTGAGGGTGTGCTGCACTATTGGAATTGTAAGTAATTGAGGGTGTGCTGCACTACTGGTGTGTCAGTAATTGAGGTTGTGCTGCAATATTGGAGTGTCAGTAATTGAGGGTGTGCTGCCATATTGGAGTGTGAGTAATTGAGGGTGTGCCGCACTATTGGAGTGTTAGGAATTGACGGTGTGCTGCAATATTGGATTTTCATTAATTGAGGGTGACCTACACTATTGGAGTGTCAGTAATTGAGGGTGTGCTGCAATATTGGAGTGTGAGTAATTGAGGGTGTGCTGCACTATTGGAGTGTCAGTAATTGAGGGTGAGCTGCACTATTGGAGTGTCAGTAATTGAGGTTGAGCTGCACTATTGTAGTGTCCGTAATTGAGGGTGAGATGCACTATTGGAGTGTCAGTAATTGAGGGTGTGCTAGACTATTGGAGTGCCAGTAATTGAGGTTGTGCTGCACTATTGGAATATCAGTAATTGAGGGTGTGCTGCAAAATCGGTGTGTCAGCAATTGAGGGTGATGGGCACTATTGTAGTGTCCGTAATTGAGAGTGTGCTGCACTATTGGAGTGTCAGTAATTGCGGGTGCGGTGCACTATTGGATTGTCAGTAATTGACGGTGTGCTGCTGTATTGTAGTGTCAGTAATTGAGGGTGAGTTGAAATAATGGAGTGTCAGTATTTGAGTGTTGCGCTGCACTATTGTAGTGTCAGTAATCGAGGGTGTGCTGCACTATTGAGTGTCAGTAATTGAGGGTGTGCTACACTATTGGAGTGTCAGTAATTGAGTGTGTGCTGCACTATTGGAGTGTCAGTTATTGAGGGTGTGCTACACTATTGGAGTGTCAGTAATTGAGTGTGTGCTGCACTTTTGGAGTGTCAGTAATTGAGGTTGTGCTGCACTATTGGAATATCAGTAATTGACTGTGTGCTGCACTTTTGGAGTGTCAGTATTTGAGTGTTGCGCTGCACTATTGTAGTGTCAGTAATCGAGGGTGTGCTGCACCACTGGAGTGTCAGTAATTGAGGGTGAGCTGCAATATTGGAGTGTCAGTAATTGAGGGTGTGCTGCACTATTGGAGTGTCATTAATTGAGGGTGTGCTGCACTATTGGATTGTCAGTAATTGAGGGTGTGCTGCAATATTGGAGTGTCAGTAATTGAGGGTGTGCTACTCTATTGCAGTGTCAGTAATTGAGTGTGTGCTGCACTATTGGAGTGTCAGTAATTGAGGGTGTGCTGCAAAATTGGAGTGTCAGTAATTGAGTGTGTGCTGAAATATTGGAGTGTCAGTAATTGAGGGTGTGCTACACTATTGGAGTGTCAGTTTTTGAGGGTGTGCTGCATTATTGAGTGTCAGTAATTGAGGGTGTGCTGCAATATTGCAGAGTCAGTAATTGAGGATGTGCTGCAAATTGGTGTGTCAGTAATTAAGTGTGTGCTGCACTATTGGAGTGTCAGTAATTGAGGGTGTGCTGCACTATTGGAGTGTCAGTAATTGAGGGTGTGCTGCACTATTGGAGTGTCAGTAATTGAGGGTGTGCTGCAATATTGGAGTGAGAGTAATAAAGGGTGTGCTGCACTATTGGAGTGTCAGGAATTGACGGTGTGCTGCAATATTGGAGTTTCAGTAATTGAGGGTGAGCTGCACTATTGAAGTGTCAGTAATTTTGGGTGTACTGCAAATTGCAGTGACAGTAATTGAGGGTGTGCTGCACTATTGGAGTGTCAGTAATTGAGGGTGTGCTGCAAAATTGGAGTGTCAGTAATTGAGGGTGTGCTGCACTATTGGAGTGTCAGTAATTGAGGCTGTGCTGCACTATTGGAGTGTCCGTAATTGAGGGTGTGCTGCACTATTGGAGTGTCAGTAATTGAGGGTGTGCTGCAATATTGGAGTGTGAGTAATAGAGGGTGTGCTGCAATATTGGAGTGTCAGGAATTGACGGTGTGCTGCAAAATTGGACTGTCAGTAATTGAGGGTGAGCTGCACTATTGGAGTGTCAGTAATTTTGGGTGTACTTCATATTGCAGTGTCAGTAATTGAGGGTGTGCTGCACTATTGGAGTGTCAGTAATTGAGGGTGTGCTGCACTTTTGGAGTGTCAGTAATTTAGGGTGTGCTGCCCTATTGGAGTGTCAGAAATTGTGGCTGAGCTGCAATATTGGAGTGTCAGTAATTGAGGGTGTGCTGCACTATTGGAGTGTCAGTAATTGAGGGTGTGCTACACTAATGGAGTGCCTGTAATTGAGGGTGTGCTGCACTACTGGAGTGTCATTAATTGAGGGTGTGCTGCACTATTGGAGTTTCAGTAAATGAGGGTGTGCTACACTATTGGAGTGTCAGTAATTGAGTGTGTGCTGCACCATTGGAGTGTCAGTAATTGAGGCTGTGCTGCACTATTGGAGTATCAGTAATTGAGGGTGTGCTGCAATATTGGTGTGTCAGTAATTGAGGGTGAGCTGCACTATTGTAGTGTCCGTAATTGAGGGTGTGCTGCACTATTGGAGTTTCAGTAATTGAGGGTGTGCTGCAATATTGGAGTGTGAGTAATAGAGGGTGTGCTGCACAATTGGAGTGTCAGGAATTGACGGTGTGCTGCAAAATTGGAGTGTCAGTAATTGAGGGTGAGCTGCACTATTGGAGTGTCAGTAATTTTGGGTGTACTGCATATTGCAGTGTCAGTAATTGAGGGTGTGCTGCACTATTGGAGTGTCAGTAATTGAGGGTGTGCTGCACTATTGGAGTGTCAGTAATTGAGGGTGTGCTGCCCTATTGGAGTGTCAGAAATTGTGGCTGAGCTGCAATATTGGAGTGTCAGTAATTGAGGGTGTGCTGCACTATTGGAGTGTCAGTAATTGAGGGTGTGCTACACTAATGGAGTGCCTGTAATTGAGGGTGTGCTGCACTACTGGAGTGTCATTAATTGAGGGTGTGCTGCACTATTGGAGTTTCAGTAAATGAGGGTGTGCTACACTATTGGAGTGTCAGTAATTGAGTGTGTGCTGCACCATTGGAGTGTCAGTAATTGAGGCTGTGCTGCACTTTTGGAGTATCACTAATTGAGGGTGTGCTGCAATTTTGGTGTGTCAGTAATTGAGGGTGAGCTGCACTATTGTAGTGTCCGTAATTGAGGGTGTGCTGCACTATTGGAGTGTCAGTAATTGATGGTGCGCTGCACTATTGGAGTGTCAGTAATTGAGGGTGTGCTGCAGTATTGTAGTGTCAGTAATTGAAGGTGAGAAGCACTATTGTAGTGTCCGTAATTGAGGGTGAGCTGCACTATTGTAGTGTCAGTAATTGAGTGTGTGCTGCACTATTGGAGTGTCAGTAATTGAGGGTGTGCTGCAAAATTGGAGTGTCAGTAATTGAGTGTGTGCTGAAATATTGGAGTGTCAGTAATTGAGGGTGTGCTACACTATTGGAGTGTCAGTAATTGAGGGTGTGCTGCATTATTGAGTGTCAGTAATTGAGGGTGTGCTGCAATATTGGAGAGTCAGTAATTGAGGATGTGCTGCAAATTGGTGTGTCAGTAATTGAGTGTGTGCTGCACTATTGGACTGTCAGTAATTGAGGGTGTGCTGCACTATTGGACTGTCAGTAATTGAGGGTCTGCTGCAATATTGGAGTGTCAGTAATTGAGGGTGTGCTGCAATATTGGAGTGAGAGTAATAAAGGGTGTGCTGCACTATTGGAGTGTCAGGAATTGACGGTGTGCTGCAATATTGGAGTGTCAGTAATTGAGGGTGAGCTGCACTATTGAAGTGTCAGTAATTTTGGGTGTACTGCAAATTGCAGTGTCAGTAATTGAGGGTGTGCTGCACTATTGGAGTGTCAGTAATTGAGGGTGTGCTGCACTATTGGAGCGTCAGTAATTTAGGGTGTGCTGCCCTATTGGTGTGTCAGAAATTGTGGCTGAGCTGCAATATTGGAGTGCCAGTAATTGAGGGAGTGCTGCACTATTGGAGTGTCAGTAATTGAGGGTGTGCTACATTAATGGAGTGCCTGTAATTGAGGGTGTGCTGCACTACTGGAGTTTCATTAATTGTGGGTGTGCTGCACTATTGGAGTTTCAGTAAATGAGGGTGTGCTACACTATTGGAGAGTCAGTAATTCAGTGTGCGCTGCACCATTGTAGTGTCAGTAATTGAGGCTGTGCTGCACTATTGGAGTGTCCGTAATTGAGGGTGTGCTGCACTATTGGAGTGTCAGTAATTGAGGGTGTGCTGCAATATTGGAGTGTGAGTAATAGAGGGTGTGCTGCACTATTGGAGTGTCAGGAATTGACGGTGTGCTGCAAAATTGGAGTGTCAGTAATTGAGGGTGAGCTGCACTATTGGAGTGTCAGTAATTGAGGGTTAGGTGCACTATTGTAGTGTCCATAATTGAGAGTGTGCTGCACTATTAGAGTGTCAGTAATTGAGGGTGCGCTGCACTTTTGGAGTCTCAGTAATTGAGGGTGTGCTGCACTATTGGAGTGTCAGTAATTTAGGGTGTGCTGCCCTATTGGAGTGTCAGAAATTGTGGCTGAGCTGCAATATTGGAGTGTCAGTAATTGAGGGTGTGCAGCACTATTGGAGTGTCAGTAATTGAGGGTGTGCTGCACTATTGGATTGTCAGTAATTGAGGGTGTGCTGCAATATTGGAGTGTCAGTAATTGAGGGTGTGCTACTCTATTGCATTGTCAGTAATTGAGTGTGTGCTGCACTATTGGAGTGTCAGTAATTGAGGGTGTGCTGCAAAATTGGAGTGTCAGTAATTGAGTGTGTGCTGAAATATTGGAGTGTCAGTAATTGAGGGTGTGCTACACTATTGGAGTGTCAGTTTTTGAGGGTGTGCTGCATTATTGAGTGTCAGTAATTGAGAGTGTGCTGCAATATTGGAGAGTCAGTAATTGAGGATGTGCTGCAAATTGGTGTGTCAGTAATTAAGTGTGTGCTGCACTATTGGAGTGTCAGTAATTGAGGGTGTGCTGCACTATTGGAGTGTCAGTAATTGAGGGTGTGCTGCACTATTGGAGTGTCAGTAATTGAGGGTGTGCTGCAATATTGGAGTGAGAGTAGTAAAGGGTGTGCTGCACTATTGGAGTGTCAGGAATTGACGGTGTGCTGCAATATTGGAGTGTCAGTAATTGAGGGTGAGCTGCACTATTGAAGTGTCAGTAATTTTGGGTGTACTGCAAATTGCAGTGTCAGTAATTGAGGGTGTGCTGCACTATTGGAGTGTCAGTAATTGAGGGTGTGCTACTCTATTGCAGTGTCAGTAATTGAGTGTGTGCTGCACTATTCTAGTGTCAGTAATTGAGGGTGTGCTGCAAAATTGGAGTGTCAGTAATTGAGTGTGTGCTGAAATATTGGAGTGTCAGTAATTGAGGGTGTGCTACACTATTGGAGTGTCAGTAATTGAGGGTGTGCTGCATTATTGAGTGTCAGTAATTGAGGGTGTGCTGCAATATTGGAGAGTCAGTAATTGAGGATGTGCTGCAAATTGGTGTGTCAGTAATTGAGTGTGTGCTGCACTATTGGAGTGTCAGTAATTGAGGGTGTGCTGCACTATTGGAGTGTCAGTAATTGAGGGTCTGCTGCAATATTGGAGTGTCAGTAATTGAGGGTGTGCTGCAATATTGGAGTGAGAGTAATAAAGGGTGTGCTGCACTATTGGAGTGTCAGGAATTGACGGTGTGCTGCAATATTGGAGTGTCAGTAATTGAGGGTGAGCTGCACTATTGAAGTGTCAGTAATTTTGGGTGTACTGCAAATTGCAGTGTCAGTAATTGAGGGTGTGCTGCACTATTGGAGTGTCAGTAATTGAGGGTGTGCTGCACTATTGGAGCGTCAGTAATTTAGTGTGTGCTGCCCTATTGGTGTGTCAGAAATTGTGGCTGAGCTGCAATATTGGAGTGTCAGTAATTGAGGGTGTGCTGCACTATTGGAGTGTCAGTAATTGAGGGTGTGCTACACTAATGGAGTGCCTGTAATTGAGGGTGTGCTGCACTACTGGAGTTTCATTAATTGAGGGTGTGCTGCACTATTGGAGTTTCAGTAAATGAGGGTGTGCTACACTATTGGAGAGTCAGTAATTCAGTGTGCGCTGCACCATTGGAGTGTCAGTAATTGAGGCTGTGCTGCACTATTGGAGTGTCCGTAATTGAGGGTGTGCTGCACTATTGGAGTGTCAGTAATTGAGGGTGTGCTGCAATATTGGAGTGTGATTAATAGAGGGTGTGCTGCACTATTGGAGTGTCAGGAATTGACGGTGTGCTGCAAAATTGGAGTGTCAGTAATTGAGGGTGAGCTGCACTATTGGAGTGTCAGTAATTTCGGGTGTACTTCATATTGCAGTGTCAGTAATTGAGGGTGTGCTGCACTATTGGAGTGTCAGTAATTGAGGGTGTGCTGCACTTTTGGAGTGTCAGTAATTTAGGGTGTGCTGCCCTATTGGAGTGTCAGAAATTGTGGCTGAGCTGCAATATTGGAGTGTCAGTAATTGAGGGTGTGCTGCACTATTGGAGTGTCAGTAATTGAGGGTGTGCTACACTAATGGAGTGCCTGTAATTGAGGGTGTGCTGCACTACTGGAGTGTCATTAATTGAGGGTGTGCTGCACTATTGGAGTTTCAGTAAATGAGGGTGTGCTACACTATTGGAGTGTCAGTAATTGAGTGTGTGCTGCACCATTGGAGTGTCAGTAATTGAGGCTGTGCTGCACTATTGGAGTATCAGTAATATAGGGTGTGCTGCAATATTGGTGTGTCAGTAATTGAGGGTGAGCTGCACTATTGTAGTGTCCGTAATTGAGGGTGTGCTGCACTATTGGAGTTTCAGTAATTGAGGGTGTGCTGCAATATTGGAGTGTGAGTAATAGAGGGTGTGCTGCACAATTGGAGTGTCAGGAATTGACGGTGTGCTGCAAAATTGGAGTGTCAGTAATTGAGGGTGAGCTGCACTATTGGAGCGTCAGTAATTTAGGGTGTGCTGCCCTATTGGTGTGTCAGAAATTGTGGCTGAGCTGCAATATTGGAGTGTCAGTAATTGAGGGAGTGCTGCACTATTGGAGTGTCAGTAATTGAGGGTGTGCTACACTAATGGAGTGCCTGTAATTGAGGGTGTGCTGCACTACTGGAGTTTCATTAATTGTGGGTGTGCTGCACTATTGGAGTTTCAGTAAATGAGGGTGTGCTACACTATTGGAGAGTCAGTAATTCAGTGTGCGCTGCACCATTGTAGTGTCAGTAATTGAGGCTGTGCTGCACTATTGGAGTGTCCGTAATTGAGGGTGTGCTGCACTATTGGAGTGTCAGTAATTGAGGGTGTGCTGCAATATTGGAGTGTGAGTAATAGAGGGTGTGCTGCACTATTGGAGTGTCAGGAATTGACGGTGTGCTGCAAAATTGGAGTGTCAGTAATTGAGGGTGAGCTGCACTATTGGAGTGTCAGTAATTGAGGGTTAGGTGCACTATTGTAGTGTCCATAATTGAGAGTGTGCTGCACTATTAGAGTGTCAGTAATTGAGGGTGCGCTGCACTTTTGGAGTCTCAGTAATTGAGGGTGTGCTGCACTATTGGAGTGTCAGTAATTTAGGGTGTGCTGCCCTATTGGAGTGTCAGAAATTGTGGCTGAGCTGCAATATTGGAGTGTCAGTAATTGAGGGTGTGCAGCACTATTGGAGTGTCAGTAATTGAGGGTGTGCTGCACTATTGGATTGTCAGTAATTGAGGGTGTGCTGCAATATTGGAGTGTCAGTAATTGAGGGTGTGCTACTCTATTGCAGTGTCAGTAATTGAGTGTGTGCTGCACTATTGGAGTGTCAGTAATTGAGGGTGTGCTGCAAAATTGGAGTGTCAGTAATTGAGTGTGTGCTGAAATATTGGAGTGTCAGTAATTGAGGGTGTGCTACACTATTGGAGTGTCAGTTTTTGAGGGTGTGCTGCATTATTGAGTGTCAGTAATTGAGAGTGTGCTGCAATATTGGAGAGTCAGTAATTGAGGATGTGCTGCAAATTGGTGTGTCAGTAATTAAGTGTGTGCTGCACTATTGGAGTGTCAGTAATTGAGGGTGTGCTGCACTATTGGAGTGTCAGTAATTGAGGGTGTGCTGCACTATTGGAGTGTCAGTAATTGAGGGTGTGCTGCAATATTGGAGTGAGAGTAGTAAAGGGTGTGCTGCACTATTGGAGTGTCAGGAATTGACGGTGTGCTGCAATATTGGAGTGTCAGTAATTGAGGGTGAGCTGCACTATTGAAGTGTCAGTAATTTTGGGTGTACTGCAAATTGCAGTGTCAGTAATTGAGGGTGTGCTGCACTATTGGAGTGTCAGTAATTGAGGGTGTGCTACTCTATTGCAGTGTCAGTAATTGAGTGTGTGCTGCACTATTCTAATGTCAGTAATTGAGGGTGTGCTGCAAAATTGGAGTGTCAGTAATTGAGTGTGTGCTGAAATATTGGAGTGTCAGTAATTGAGGGTGTGCTACACTATTGGAGTGTCAGTAATTGAGGGTGTGCTGCATTATTGAGTGTCAGTAATTGAGGGTGTGCTGCAATATTGGAGAGTCAGTAATTGAGGATGTGCTGCAAATTGGTGTGTCAGTAATTGAGTGTGTGCTGCACTATTGGAGTGTCAGTAATTGAGGGTGTGCTGCACTATTGGAGTGTCAGTAATTGAGGGTCTGCTGCAATATTGGAGTGTCAGTAATTGAGGGTGTGCTGCAATATTGGAGTGAGAGTAATAAAGGGTGTGCTGCACTATTGGAGTGTCAGGAATTGACGGTGTGCTGCAATATTGGAGTGTCAGTAATTGAGGGTGAGCTGCACTATTGAAGTGTCAGTAATTTTGGGTGTACTGCAAATTGCAGTGTCAGTAATTGAGGGTGTGCTGCACTATTGGAGTGTCAGTAATTGAGGGTGTGCTGCACTATTGGAGCGTCAGTAATTTAGTGTGTGCTGCCCTATTGGTGTGTCAGAAATTGTGGCTGAGCTGCAATATTGGAGTGTCAGTAATTGAGGGTGTGCTGCACTATTGGAGTGTCAGTAATTGAGGGTGTGCTACACTAATGGAGTGCCTGTAATTGAGGGTGTGCTGCACTACTGGAGTTTCATTAATTGAGGGTGTGCTGCACTATTGGAGTTTCAGTAAATGAGGGTGTGCTACACTATTGGAGAGTCAGTAATTCAGTGTGCGCTGCACCATTGGAGTGTCAGTAATTGAGGCTGTGCTGCACTATTGGAGTGTCCGTAATTGAGGGTGTGCTGCACTATTGGAGTGTCAGTAATTGAGGGTGTGCTGCAATATTGGAGTGTGATTAATAGAGGGTGTGCTGCACTATTGGAGTGTCAGGAATTGACGGTGTGCTGCAAAATTGGAGTGTCAGTAATTGAGGGTGAGCTGCACTATTGGAGTGTCAGTAATTTCGGGTGTACTTCATATTGCAGTGTCAGTAATTGAGGGTGTGCTGCACTATTGGAGTGTCAGTAATTGAGGGTGTGCTGCACTTTTGGAGTGTCAGTAATTTAGGGTGTGCTGCCCTATTGGAGTGTCAGAAATTGTGGCTGAGCTGCAATATTGGAGTGTCAGTAATTGAGGGTGTGCTGCACTATTGGAGTGTCAGTAATTGAGGGTGTGCTACACTAATGGAGTGCCTGTAATTGAGGGTGTGCTGCACTACTGGAGTGTCATTAATTGAGGGTGTGCTGCACTATTGGAGTTTCAGTAAATGAGGGTGTGCTACACTATTGGAGTGTCAGTAATTGAGTGTGTGCTGCACCATTGGAGTGTCAGTAATTGAGGCTGTGCTGCACTATTGGAGTATCAGTAATATAGGGTGTGCTGCAATATTGGTGTGTCAGTAATTGAGGGTGAGCTGCACTATTGTAGTGTCCGTAATTGAGGGTGTGCTGCACTATTGGAGTTTCAGTAATTGAGGGTGTGCTGCAATATTGGAGTGTGAGTAATAGAGGGTGTGCTGCACAATTGGAGTGTCAGGAATTGACGGTGTGCTGCAAAATTGGAGTGTCAGTAATTGAGGGTGAGCTGCACTATTGGAGTGTCAGTAATTTTGGGTGTACTGCATATTGCAGTGTCAGTAATTGAGGGTGTGCTGCACTATTGGAGTGTCAGTAATTGAGGGTGTGCTGCACTATTGGAGTGTCAGTAATTGAGGGTGTGCTGCCCTATTGGAGTGTCAGAAATTGTGGCTGAGCTGCAATATTGGAGTGTCAGTAATTGAGGGTGTGCTGCACTATTGGAGTATCACTAATTGAGGGTGTGCTGCAATTTTGGTGTGTCAGTAATTGAGGGTGAGCTGCACTATTGTAGTGTCCGTAATTGAGGGTGTGCTGCACTATTGGAGTGTCAGTAATTGATGGTGCGCTGCACTATTGGAGTGTCAGTAATTGAGGGTGTGCTGCAGTATTGTAGTGTCAGTAATTGAGGGTGAGCTGCACTATTGGAGTGTCAGTATTTGAGTGTGCGCTGCACTATTGGAGTGTCAGTAATTGAGGGTGTTCTGCACCATTGGAGTGTCAGTAATTGAAGGTGAGAAGCACTATTGTAGTGTCCGTAATTGAGGGTGAGCTGCACTATTGTAGTGTCAGTAATTGAGTGTGTGCTGCACTATTGGAGTGTCAGTAATTGAGGGTGTGCTGCAAAATTGGAGTGTCAGTAATTGAGTGTGTGCTGAAATATTGGAGTGTCAGTAATTGAGGGTGTGCTACACTATTGGAGTGTCAGTAATTGAGGGTGTGCTGCATTATTGAGTGTCAGTAATTGAGGGTGTGCTGCAATATTGGAGCGTCAGTAATTGAGGATGTGCTGCAAATTGGTGTGTCAGTAATTGAGTGTGTGCTGCACTATTGGACTGTCAGTAATTGAGGGTGTGCTGCACTATTGGAGTGTCAGTAATTGAGGGTCTGCTGCAATATTGGAGTGTCAGTAATTGAGGGTGTGCTGCAATATTGGAGTGAGAGTAATAAAGGGTGTGCTGCACTATTGGAGTGTCAGGAATTGACGGTGTGCTGCACTATTGGAGTGTCAGTAATTGATGGTGCGCTGCACTATTGGAGTGTCAGTAATTGAAGGTGTGCTGCAGTATTGTAGTGTCAGTAATTGAGGGTGAGCTGCACTATTGGAGTGTCAGTATTTGAGTGTGCGCTGCACTATTGGAGTGTCAGTAATTGAGGGTGTGCTGCACCATTGGAGTGTCAGTAATTGAAGGTGAGAAGCACTATTGTAGTGTCCGTAATTGAGGGTGAGCTGCACTATTGGAGTGTCAGTAATTGAGGGTGAGCTGCACTATTGGAGTGTCAGTAATTGAGGATGTGCTACACTATTGGAGTGTCAGTAATTGAGGGTGTGCTGCACTATTGTAGTGTCAGTAATTGAGGATGTGCTGCACTATTGTAGTGTCAGTAATTGAGGTTGCGCTGCACTATTGTGGTATCATTAATTGAGGGTGTGCTGCAATATTGGTGTGTCAGTAATTGAGGGTGAAGTGCACGATTGTAGTGTCAGTAATTGAGTGTGTGCTGCATTATTGGAGTGCCAGTAATTGAGGTTGTGCTGCACTATTGGAGTATCTGTAATTGAGGGTGTGCTGCAATTTTGGTGTGTCAGTAATTGAGGGTGAGGTGCACTATTGTAGTGTCCATAATTGAGAGTGTGCTGCACTATTAGAGTGTCAGTAATTGAGGGTGCGCTGCACTTTTGGAGTCTCAGTAATTGAGGGTGTGCTGCAGTATTGTAGTGTCAGTAATTGAGGGTGAGCTGCACTATTGGAGTGTCAGTAATTGAGGGTGTGCTGCACCTTTGGAGTGTCAGTAATTGAGGTTGAGCTGCACTATTGGAGTGTTAGTATTTGATTGTGCACTGCACTATTGGAGTGTCAGTAATTGAGCGTGTGCTGCACTATTGGAGTGTCAGTAATTGAGGGTGAGCTGCACTATTGGAGTGTCAGTATTTGAGTGTGCGCTGCACTATAGGAGTGTCAGTAATTGAGGGTGTGCTGCACCATTGGAGTGTCAGTAATTGAAGGTGAGAAGCACTATTGTAGTGTCCGTAATTGAGGGTGAGCTGCACTATTGGAGTGTCAGTAATTGAGGGTGAGCTGCACTGTTGGAGTGTGAGTAATTGAGGATGTGCTACACTATTGGAGTGTCAGTAATTGAGGGTGTGCTGCACTATTGTAGTGTCAGTAATTGAGGATGTGCTGCACTATTGTAGTGTCAGTAATTGAGGTTGTGCTGCACTATTGTGGCATCATTAATAGAGGGTGTGCTGCAATATTGGTGTGTCAGTAATTGAGCATGAAGTGCACGATTGTAGTGTCAGTAATTGAGGGTGAGCTGCACTATTGAAGTGTCAGTAATTTTGGGTGTACTGCAAATTGCAGTGTCAGTAATTGAGGGTGTGCTGCACTATTGGAGTGTCAGTAATTGAGGGTGTGCTACTCTATTGCAGTGTCAGTAATTGAGTGTGTGCTGCACTATTCTAATGTCAGTAATTGAGGGTGTGCTGCAAAATTGGAGTGTCAGTAATTGAGTGTGTGCTGAAATATTGGAGTGTCAGTAATTGAGGGTGTGCTACACTATTGGAGTGTCAGTAATTGAGGGTGTGCTGCATTATTGAGTGTCAGTAATTGAGGGTGTGCTGCAATATTGGAGAGTCAGTAATTGAGGATGTGCTGCAAATTGGTGTGTCAGTAATTGAGTGTGTGCTGCACTATTGGAGTGTCAGTAATTGAGGGTGTGCTGCACTATTGGAGTGTCAGTAATTGAGGGTCTGCTGCAATATTGGAGTGTCAGTAATTGAGGGTGTGCTGCAATATTGGAGTGAGAGTAATAAAGGGTGTGCTGCACTATTGGAGTGTCAGGAATTGACGGTGTGCTGCAATATTGGAGTGTCAGTAATTGAGGGTGAGCTGCACTATTGAAGTGTCAGTAATTTTGGGTGTACTGCAAATTGCAGTGTCAGTAATTGAGGGTGTGCTGCACTATTGGAGTGTCAGTAATTGAGGGTGTGCTGCACTATTGGAGCGTCAGTAATTTAGTGTGTGCTGCCCTATTGGTGTGTCAGAAATTGTGGCTGAGCTGCAATATTGGAGTGTCAGTAATTGAGGGTGTGCTGCACTATTGGAGTGTCAGTAATTGAGGGTGTGCTACACTAATGGAGTGCCTGTAATTGAGGGTGTGCTGCACTACTGGAGTTTCATTAATTGAGGGTGTGCTGCACTATTGGAGTTTCAGTAAATGAGGGTGTGCTACACTATTGGAGAGTCAGTAATTCAGTGTGCGCTGCACCATTGGAGTGTCAGTAATTGAGGCTGTGCTGCACTATTGGAGTGTCCGTAATTGAGGGTGTGCTGCACTATTGGAGTGTCAGTAATTGAGGGTGTGCTGCAATATTGGAGTGTGATTAATAGAGGGTGTGCTGCACTATTGGAGTGTCAGGAATTGACGGTGTGCTGCAAAATTGGAGTGTCAGTAATTGAGGGTGAGCTGCACTATTGGAGTGTCAGTAATTTCGGGTGTACTTCATATTGCAGTGTCAGTAATTGAGGGTGTGCTGCACTATTGGAGTGTCAGTAATTGAGGGTGTGCTGCACTTTTGGAGTGTCAGTAATTTAGGGTGTGCTGCCCTATTGGAGTGTCAGAAATTGTGGCTGAGCTGCAATATTGGAGTGTCAGTAATTGAGGGTGTGCTGCACTATTGGAGTGTCAGTAATTGAGGGTGTGCTACACTAATGGAGTGCCTGTAATTGAGGGTGTGCTGCACTACTGGAGTGTCATTAATTGAGGGTGTGCTGCACTATTGGAGTTTCAGTAAATGAGGGTGTGCTACACTATTGGAGTGTCAGTAATTGAGTGTGTGCTGCACCATTGGAGTGTCAGTAATTGAGGCTGTGCTGCACTATTGGAGTATCAGTAATATAGGGTGTGCTGCAATATTGGTGTGTCAGTAATTGAGGGTGAGCTGCACTATTGTAGTGTCCGTAATTGAGGGTGTGCTGCACTATTGGAGTTTCAGTAATTGAGGGTGTGCTGCAATATTGGAGTGTGAGTAATAGAGGGTGTGCTGCACAATTGGAGTGTCAGGAATTGACGGTGTGCTGCAAAATTGGAGTGTCAGTAATTGAGGGTGAGCTGCACTATTGGAGTGTCAGTAATTTTGGGTGTACTGCATATTGCAGTGTCAGTAATTGAGGGTGTGCTGCACTATTGGAGTGTCAGTAATTGAGGGTGTGCTGCACTATTGGAGTGTCAGTAATTGAGGGTGTGCTGCCCTATTGGAGTGTCAGAAATTGTGGCTGAGCTGCAATATTGGAGTGTCAGTAATTGAGGGTGTGCTGCACTATTGGAGTATCACTAATTGAGGGTGTGCTGCAATTTTGGTGTGTCAGTAATTGAGGGTGAGCTGCACTATTGTAGTGTCCGTAATTGAGGGTGTGCTGCACTATTGGAGTGTCAGTAATTGATGGTGCGCTGCACTATTGGAGTGTCAGTAATTGAGGGTGTGCTGCAGTATTGTAGTGTCAGTAATTGAGGGTGAGCTGCACTATTGGAGTGTCAGTATTTGAGTGTGCGCTGCACTATTGGAGTGTCAGTAATTGAGGGTGTTCTGCACCATTGGAGTGTCAGTAATTGAAGGTGAGAAGCACTATTGTAGTGTCCGTAATTGAGGGTGAGCTGCACTATTGTAGTGTCAGTAATTGAGTGTGTGCTGCACTATTGGAGTGTCAGTAATTGAGGGTGTGCTGCAAAATTGGAGTGTCAGTAATTGAGTGTGTGCTGAAATATTGGAGTGTCAGTAATTGAGGGTGTGCTACACTATTGGAGTGTCAGTAATTGAGGGTGTGCTGCATTATTGAGTGTCAGTAATTGAGGGTGTGCTGCAATATTGGAGCGTCAGTAATTGAGGATGTGCTGCAAATTGGTGTGTCAGTAATTGAGTGTGTGCTGCACTATTGGACTGTCAGTAATTGAGGGTGTGCTGCACTATTGGAGTGTCAGTAATTGAGGGTCTGCTGCAATATTGGAGTGTCAGTAATTGAGGGTGTGCTGCAATATTGGAGTGAGAGTAATAAAGGGTGTGCTGCACTATTGGAGTGTCAGGAATTGACGGTGTGCTGCACTATTGGAGTGTCAGTAATTGATGGTGCGCTGCACTATTGGAGTGTCAGTAATTGAAGGTGTGCTGCAGTATTGTAGTGTCAGTAATTGAGGGTGAGCTGCACTATTGGAGTGTCAGTATTTGAGTGTGCGCTGCACTATTGGAGTGTCAGTAATTGAGGGTGTGCTGCACCATTGGAGTGTCAGTAATTGAAGGTGAGAAGCACTATTGTAGTGTCCGTAATTGAGGGTGAGCTGCACTATTGGAGTGTCAGTAATTGAGGGTGAGCTGCACTATTGGAGTGTCAGTAATTGAGGATGTGCTACACTATTGGAGTGTCAGTAATTGAGGGTGTGCTGCACTATTGTAGTGTCAGTAATTGAGGATGTGCTGCACTATTGTAGTGTCAGTAATTGAGGTTGCGCTGCACTATTGTGGTATCATTAATTGAGGGTGTGCTGCAATATTGGTGTGTCAGTAATTGAGGGTGAAGTGCACGATTGTAGTGTCAGTAATTGAGTGTGTGCTGCATTATTGGAGTGCCAGTAATTGAGGTTGTGCTGCACTATTGGAGTATCTGTAATTGAGGGTGTGCTGCAATTTTGGTGTGTCAGTAATTGAGGGTGAGGTGCACTATTGTAGTGTCCATAATTGAGAGTGTGCTGCACTATTAGAGTGTCAGTAATTGAGGGTGCGCTGCACTTTTGGAGTCTCAGTAATTGAGGGTGTGCTGCAGTATTGTAGTGTCAGTAATTGAGGGTGAGCTGCACTATTGGAGTGTCAGTAATTGAGGGTGTGCTGCACCTTTGGAGTGTCAGTAATTGAGGTTGAGCTGCACTATTGGAGTGTTAGTATTTGATTGTGCACTGCACTATTGGAGTGTCAGTAATTGAGCGTGTGCTGCACTATTGGAGTGTCAGTAATTGAGGGTGAGCTGCACTATTGGAGTGTCAGTATTTGAGTGTGCGCTGCACTATAGGAGTGTCAGTAATTGAGGGTGTGCTGCACCATTGGAGTGTCAGTAATTGAAGGTGAGAAGCACTATTGTAGTGTCCGTAATTGAGGGTGAGCTGCACTATTGGAGTGTCAGTAATTGAGGGTGAGCTGCACTGTTGGAGTGTGAGTAATTGAGGATGTGCTACACTATTGGAGTGTCAGTAATTGAGGGTGTGCTGCACTATTGTAGTGTCAGTAATTGAGGATGTGCTGCACTATTGTAGTGTCAGTAATTGAGGTTGTGCTGCACTATTGTGGCATCATTAATAGAGGGTGTGCTGCAATATTGGTGTGTCAGTAATTGAGCATGAAGTGCACGATTGTAGTGTCAGTAATTGAGTGTGTGCTGCACTATTGGAGTGTCAATAATTGAGGTTGTGCTGCACTATTGGAGTATCAGTAATTGAGGGTGTGCTGCAATATTGGTGTGTCAGTAATTGAGGGTGAGGTGCACTATTGTAGTGTCCATAATTGAGAGTGTGCTGCACTATTGGAGTGTCAGTATTTGCGTGTGCGCTGCACTATTGGAGTGTCAATAATTGAGGGTGTGCTGCACCTTTGGAGTGTCAGTAATTGAGGGTGAGCTGCACTATTGGAGTGTCAGTAATTGTGGGTGCACTGCACTATTGGAGTGTCAGTAATTGAGTGTGTGCTGCAGTATTGTAGTGTCAGTAATTGATGGTGAGCTGCACTACTGGAGTGTCAGTATTAGAGTGTGCACTGCACTATCGGGGTGTCAGTAATTGAGTGTGTGCTGCACTATTGGAGTGTCATTAATAGAGGGTATGCTGCACTATTGGAGTGTCAGTAATAGAGGGTGAAGTGCACTATTGTAGAGTCCGTAATTGAGAGTTTGCTGCACTATTACACTGTCAGTAATTGAGGGTATGCTGCAGTATTGTAGTGTCAGTAATTGAGGGTGAGCTGCACTAATGAAGTGTCAGTATTTGAGTTTGCGCTGCACTATAGGAGTGTCAGTATTTGAGGCTGTGCTGCACTATTGGAGTGTCAGTAATTGAGGTTGTGCTGCACTATTGGAGTGTCAGTAATTGAGGGTGTGCTGCATTATTGGAGTTTCAGTAATTGAGGGTGTGCTACACTATTGGAGTGTCAGTAATTGATGGTGTGCTGCACTCTTGGTGAGTCAGTAATTGAGGATGTGCTGCACTATTGGAGTGTCAGTAATTGAGGGTGTGCTGCACTATTGGAGTGTCAGTAATTGAGGTTCTGCTGCACTATTGGAGTATCAGAAATTGAGGGTGTGCTGCAATATTGGTTTGTCAGTAATTGAGGGTGAAGTGCACTATTGTATTGTCCGTAATTGAGCGTGTGCTGCATTATTGGAGTGTCAGTAAATGAGGGTGCGCTGCACTATTGGAGTGTCAGTAAATGAGGGTGTGCTGCAGTGTTGTAGTGTCAGTAATTCAGGGTGAGCTGCACTATTGGAGTGTCAGTATTTGAGTGTGCGCTGCACTATTGGGGTGTCAGTAATTGAGGCTTGCTGCACCATTGGAGTGTCAGTAATTGAGGGTGTGCTGCACTATTGGAGTGTCAGTAATTGATGGTGTGCTGCACTATTGGAGTGTCAGTAATTGAAGGTGAGATGCACTATTGTAGTGTCCGTAATTGAGGGTGAGCTGCACTATTGGAGTTTCAGTAATTGAGGGTGAGCTGCACTATTGGAATGTCAGTAATTGAGGATGTGCTACACTATTGGAGTGTCAGTAATTGAGTGTGTGCTGCACTATTGTAGTGTCAGTAATTGAGGTTGTGCTGCACTGTTGTGGTATCATTAATTGAGGGTGTGCTGCAAAATTGGTGTGTCATTAATTGAGGGTGAGGTGCACTATTGTAGTGTCCATAATTGAGAGTGTGCTGCACTATTAGAGTGTCAGCAATTGATGGTGCGCTGCACTTTTGGAGTGTCAGTAATTGAGGATGTGCTGCAGTATTGTAGTGTCAGTAATTGAGGGTGAGCTGCACTATTGGAGTGTCAGTAATTGAGGGTGTGCTTCACCTTTGGAGTGTCAGTAATTGAGGGTCAGCTGCACTATTGGAGTGTCAGTATTTGGGTGTGCACTGCACTATTGGAGTGTCAGTAATTGAGCGTGTGCTGCACTATTGGAGTGTCAGTAATTGAGTGTGTGCTGCACTATTGGAGTGTCAGTAATTGAGTGTGTGCTGCACTATTGGAGTGTCAGTAATTGATGGTGTGCATCAGTATTGGAGTGTCAGTATTTGCGTGTGCGCTGCACTATTGGAGTGTCATTAATTGAGGGTGTGCTGCACCTTTGGAGTGTCAGTAATTGAGGGTGAGCTGCACTATTGGAGTGTCAGTAATTGAGGGTGCACTGCACTATTGGAGTGTCAGTAATTGAGGGTGTGCTGCAGTATTGTAGTGTCAGTAATTGATGGTGAGCTGCACTACTGGAGTGTCAGTTTTTGAGTGTGCACTGCAGTATTGGAGTGTCAGTAATTGAGTGCGTGCTGCACTATTGGAATCTCATTAATAGAGGGTATGCCGCACTATTGGAGTGTCAGTAATAGAGGGTGAAGTGCACTATTGTAGAGTCCGTAATTGAGAGTGTGCTGCACTATTACAGTGTCAGTAATTGAGGGTATGCTGCAGTATATTAGTGTCAGTAATTGAGGGTGAGCTGCACTATTGAAGTGTCAGTATTTGAGTTTGCGCTGCACTATTGGAGTGTCAGTACTTGAGGCTGTGCTGCACTATTGGAGTGTCAGTAATTGAGGTTGTGCTGCAGTATTGGAGTGTCAGTAATTGAGGGTGTGCTGCATTATTGGGGTTTCAGTAATTGAGGGTGTGCTACACTATTGGAGTGTCAGTAAGTGAGGGTGTGTTGCACTATTGGAGTGTCAGTAATTGAAAGGTGTGTTGCACTATTGGAGTGTCACTAATTGAGGGTTGCTGCACCATTGGAGTGTCAGTAATTGAGGGTGTGCTGCAGTATTGGAGTTTCAGTAATTGAGGGTGTGTGCACTATTGGAGTGTCAGTAATTGAGGGTGTGCTGTACTATTGGAGTGTCAGTAATTGAGGGTTTGCTACTCTATTGGAGTGTCAGTAATTGAATGTGTGCTGCACTATTGGAGAGTAAGTTATTGAGGGTTTGCTACTCTATTGGAGTGTCAGTAAGTTAGGGTGTGCTGCATTATTGGAGTTTCAGTAATTGAGTGTGTGTTACACTATTGGAGTGTCAGTAATTGAGGTTGTGCTGCACTCTTGGTGAGTCAGTAATTGAGGATGTGCTGCACTATTGGAGTCGCAGTAATTGAGGGTGTGCTGCACTATTGGAGGGTCAGTAATTGAGGTACTGCTGCACTATTGGAGTATCAGTAATTGAGGGTGTGCTGCAATATTGGTGTGTCAGTAATTGAGGTTGAAGTGCACTATTGTAGTGTCCGTAATTGAGAGTGTGCTGCACTATTGGAGTGTCAGTAATTGAGGGTGCGCTGCACTATTGGAGTGTCAGTAAATGAGGGTGTGCTGCAGTATTGTAGTGTCAGTAATTCAGGGTGAGCTGCACTATTGGAGTGTCAGTATTTGAGTGTGCGCTGCACTATTGGAGTGTCACTAATTGAGGGGTGCTGCACCATTGGAGTGTCAGTAATTGAGGGTGTGCTGCACTATTGGAGTGTCAGTAATTGAGGGTGTGAGCACCTTTGGAGTGTCAGTAATTGAGGGTGAGCTGCACTATTGGAGTGTCAGCATTTGATTGTGCACTGCACTATTGGAGTGTCAGTAATTGAGCGTGTGCTGCACTATTGGAGTGTCAGTAATTGAGGGTGAGCTGCACTATTGGAGTGTCAGTATTTGAGTGTGCGCTGCACTATAGGAGTGTCAGTAATTGAGGGTGTGCTGCACCATTGGAGTGACAGTAATTGAAGGTGAGAAGCACTATTGTAGTGTCCGTAATTGAGGGTGAGCTGCACTATTGGAGTGTCAGTAATTGAGGGTGAGCTGCACTATTGTAGTGTCAGTAATTGAGGATGTGCTGCACTATTGTAGTGTCAGTAATTGAGGTTGTGCTGCACTATTGTGGTATAATTAATTGAGGGTGTGCTGCAATATTGGTGTGTCAGTAATTGAGCATGAAGTGCACGATTGTAGTGTCAGTAATTGAGTGTGTGCTGCACTATTGGAGTGTCAATAATTGAGGTTGTGCTGCACTATTGGAGTATCAGTAATTGAGGGTGTGCTGCAATATTGGTGTGTCAGTAATTGAGGGTGAGGTGCACTATTGTAGTGTCCATAATTGAGAGTGTGCTGCACTATTGGAGTGTCAGTATTTGCGTGTGCGCTGCACTATTGGAGTGTCAATAATTGAGGGTGTGCTGCACCTTTGGAGTGTCAGTAATTGAGGGTGAGCTGCACTATTGGAGTGTCAGTAATTGAGGGTGCACTGCACTATTGGAGTGTCAGTAATTGAGTGAGTGCTGCAGTATTGTAGTGTCAGTAATTGATGGTGAGCTGCACTACTGGAGTGTCAGTATTAGAGTGTGCACTGCACTATCGGGGTGTCAGTAATTGAGTGTGTGCTGCACTATTGGAGTGTCATTAATAGAGGGTATGCTGCACTATTGGAGTGTCAGTAATAGAGGGTGAAGTGCACTATTGTAGAGTCCGTAATTGAGAGTTTGCTGCACTATTACACTGTCAGTAATTGAGGGTATGCTGCAGTATAGTAGTGTCAGTAATTGAGGGTGAGCTGCACTAATGAAGTGTCAGTATTTGAGTTTGCGCTGCACTATTGGAGTGTCAGTATTTGAGGCTGTGCTGCACTATTGGAGTGTCAGTAATTGAGGTTGTGCTGCACTATTGGAGTGTCAGTAATTGAGGGTGTGCTGCATTATTGGAGTTTCAGTAATTGAGGGTGTGCTACACTATTGGAGTGTCAGTAATTGATGGTGTGCTGCACTCTTGGTGAGTCAGTAATTGAGGATGTGCTGCACTATTGGAGTGTCAGTAATTGAGGGTGTGCTGCACTATTGGAGTATCACTAATTGAGGGTGTGCTGCAATTTTGGTGTGTCAGTAATTGAGGGTGAGCTGCACTATTGTAGTGTCCGTAATTGAGGGTGTGCTGCACTATTGGAGTGTCAGTAATTGATGGTGCGCTGCACTATTGGAGTGTCAGTAATTGAGGGTGTGCTGCAGTATTGTAGTGTCAGTAATTGAGGGTGAGCTGCACTATTGGAGTGTCAGTATTTGAGTGTGCGCTGCACTATTGGAGTGTCAGTAATTGAGGGTGTGCTGCACCATTGGAGTGTCAGTAATTGAAGGTGAGAAGCACTATTGTAGTGTCCGTAATTGAGGGTGAGCTGCATTATTGGAGTGTCAGTAATTGAGGGTGAGCTGCACTATTGGAGTGTCAGTAATTGAGGATGTGCTACACTATTGGAGTGTCAGTAATTGAGGGTGTGCTGCACTATTGTAGAGTCAGTAATTGAGGATGTGCTGCACTATTGTAGTGTCAGTAATTGAGGTTGCGCTGCACTATTGTGGTATCATTAATTGAGGGTGTGCTGCAATATTGGTGTGTCAGTAATTGAGGGTGAAGTGCACGATTGTAGTGTCAGTAATTGAGTGTGTGCTGCATTATTGGAGTGTCAGTAATTGAGGTTGTGCTGCACTATTGGAGTATCTGTAATTGAGGGTGTGCTGCAATATTGGTGTGTCAGTAATTGAGGGTGAGGTGCACTATTGTAGTGTCCATAATTGAGAGTGTGCTGCACTATTAGAGTGTCAGTAATTGAGGGTGCGCTGCACTTTTGGAGTCTCAGTAATTGAGGGTGTGCTGCAGTATTGTAGTGTCAGTAATTGAGGGTGAGCTGCACTATTGGAGTGTCAGTAATTGAGGGTGTGCTGCACCTTTGGAGTGCCAGTAATTGAGGGTGAGCTGCACTATTGGAGTGTCAGTATTTGATTGTGCACTGCACTATTGGAGTGTCAGTAATTGAGCGTGTGCTGCACTATTGGAGTGTCAGTAATTGAGGGTGAGCTGCACTATTGTAGTGTCCGTAATTGAGGGTGAGCTGCACTATTGGAGTGTCAGTAATTGAGGGTGAGCTGCACTATTGTAGTGTCAGTAATTGAGGATGTGCTGCACTATTGTAGTGTCAGTAATTGAGGTTGTGCTGCACTATTGTGGTATAATTAATTGAGGGTGTGCTGCAATATTGGTGTGTCAGTAATTGAGCATGAAGTGCACGATTGTAGTGTCAGTAATTGAGTGTGTGCTGCACTATTGGAGTGTCAATAATTGAGGTTGTGCTGCACTATTGGAGTATCAGTAATTGAGGGTGTGCTGCAATATTGGTGTGTCAGTAATTGAGGGTGAGGTGCACTATTGTAGTGTCCATAATTGAGAGTGTGCTGCACTATTGGAGTGTCAGTATTTGCGTGTGCGCTGCACTATTGGAGTGTCAATAATTGAGGGTGTGCTGCACCTTTGGAGTGTCAGTAATTGAGGGTGAGCTGCACTATTGGAGTGTCAGTAATTGAGGGTGCACTGCACTATTGGAGTGTCAGTAATTGAGTGTGTGCTGCAGTATTGTAGTGTCAGTAATTGATGGTGAGCTGCACTACTGGAGTGTCAGTATTAGAGTGTGCACTGCACTATCGGGGTGTCAGTAATTGAGTGTGTGCTGCACTATTGGAGTGTCATTAATAGAGGGTATGCTGCACTATTGGAGTGTCAGTAATAGAGGGTGAAGTGCACTATTGTAGAGTCCGTAATTGAGAGTTTGCTGCACTATTACACTGTCAGTAATTGAGGGTATGCTGCAGTATAGTAGTGTCAGTAATTGAGGGTGAGCTGCACTAATGTAGTGTCAGTATTTGAGTTTGCGCTGCACTATTGGAGTGTCAGTATTTGAGGCTGTGCTGCACTATTGGAGTGTCAGTAATTGAGGTTGTGCTGCACTATTGGAGTGTCAGTAATTGAGGGTGTGCTGCATTATTGGAGTTTCAGTAATTGAGGGTGTGCTACACTATTGGAGTGTCAGTAATTGATGGTGTGCTGCACTCTTGGTGAGTCAGTAATTGAGGATGTGCTGCACTATTGGAGTGTCAGTAATTGAGGGTGTGCTGCACTATTGGAGTGTCAGTAATTGAGGTTCTGCTGCACTATTGGAGTATCAGAAATTGAGGGTGTGCTGCAATATTGGTTTGTCAGTAATTGAGGGTGAAGTGCACTATTGTAGTGTCCGTAATTGAGCGTGTGCTGCACTATTGGAGTGTCAGTAATTGAGGGTGCGCTGCACTATTGGAGTGTCAGTAAATGAGGGTGTGCTGCAGTGTTGTAGTGTCAGTAATTCAGGGTGAGCTGCACTATTGGAGTGTCAGTATTTGAGTGTGCGCTGCACTATTGGAGTGTCAGTAATTGAGGCTTGCTGCACCATTGGAGTGTCAGTAATTGAGGGTGTGCTGCACTATTGGAGTGTCAGTAATTGATGGTGTGATGCACTATTGGAGTGTCAGTAATTGAAGGTGAGATGCACTATTGTAGTGTCCGTAATTGAGGGTGAGCTGCACTATTGGAGTTTCAGTAATTGAGGGTGAGCTGCACTATTGGAATGTCAGTAATTGAGGATGTGCTACACTATTGGAGTGTCAGTAATTGAGGGTGTGCTGCACTATTGTAGTGTCAGTAATTGAGTGTGTGCTGCACTATTGTAGTGTCAGTAATTGAGGTTGTGCTGCACTGTTGTGGTATCATTAATTGAGGGTGTGCTGCAAAATTGGTGTGTCAGTAATTGAGGGTGAGGTGCACTATTGTAGTGTCCATAATTGAGAGTGTGCTGCACTATTAGAGTGTCAGCAATTGATGGTGCGCTGCACTTTTGGAGTGTCAGTAATTGAGGATGTGCTGCAGTATTGTAGTGTCAGTAATTGAGGGTGAGCTGCACTATTGGAGTGTCAGTAATTGAGGGTGTGCTTCACCTTTGGAGTGTCAGTAATTGAGGGTGAGCTGCACTATTGGAGTGTCAGTATTTGGGTGTGCACTGCACTATTGGAGTGTCCGTAATTGAGCGTGTGCTGCACTATTGGAGTGTCAGTAATTGAGTGTGTGCTGCACTATTGGAGTGTCAGTAATTGAGTGTGTGCTGCACTATTTGAGTTTCAGTAATTGATGGTGTGCATCAGTATTGGAGTGTCAGTATTTGCGTGTGCGCTGCACTATTGGAGTGTCATTAATTGAGGGTGTGCTGCACCTTTGGAGTGTCAGTAATTGAGGGTGAGCTGCACTATTGGAGTGTCAGTAATTGAGGGTGCACTGCACTATTGGAGTGTCAGTAATTGAGGGTGTGCTGCAGTATTGTAGTGTCAGTAATTGATGGTGAGCTGCAATACTGGAGTGTCAGTTTTTGAGTGTGCACTGCACTATTGGAGTGTCAGTAATTGAGTCCGTGCTGCACTATTGGAATCTCATTAATAGAGGGTATGCCGCACTATTGGAGTGTCAGTAATAGAGGGTGAAGTGCACTATTGTAAAGTCCGTAATTGAGAGTGTGCTGCACTATTACAGTGTCAGTAATTGAGGGTATGCTGCAGTATATTAGTGTCAGTAATTGAGGGTGAGCTGCACTATTGAAGTGTCAGTATTTGAGTTTGCGCTGCACTATTGGAGTGTCAGTACTTGAGGCTGTGCTGCACTATTAGAGTGTCAGTAATTGAGGTTGTGCTGCAGTATTGGAGTGTCAGTAATTGAGGGTGTGCTGCATTATTGGGGTTTCAGTAATTGAGGGTGTGCTACACTATTGGAGTGTCAGTAAGTGAGGGTGTGTTGCACTATTGGAGTGTCAGTAATTGAGGGTGTGTTGCACTATTGGAGTGTCACTAATTGAGGGTTGCTGCACCATTGGAGTGTCAGTAATTGAGGGTGTGCTGCACTATTGGAGTGTCAGTAATTGAGGGTGTGTGCACTATTGGAGTGTCAGTAATTGAGGGTGTGCTGTACTATTGGAGTGTCAGTAATTGAGGGTTTGCTACTCTATTGGAGTGTCAGTAAGTTAGGGTGTGCTGCATTATTGGAGTTTCAGTAATTGAGTGTGTGTTACACTATTGGAGTGTCAGTAATTGAGGTTGTGCTGCACTCTTGGTGAGTCAGTAATTGCGGATGTGCTGCACTATTGGAGTCGCAGTAATTGAGGGTGTGCTGCACTATTAGAGGGTCAGTAATTGAGGTACTGCTGCACTATTGGAGTATCAGTAATTGAGGGTGTGCTGCAATATTGGTGTGTCAGTAATTGAGGTTGAAGTGCACTATTGTAGTGTCCGTAATTGAGAGTGTGCTGCACTATTGGAGTGTCAGTAATTGAGGGTGCGCTGCACTATTGGAGTGTCAGTAAATGAGGGTGTGCTGCAGTATTGTAGTGTCAGTAATTCAGGGTGAGCTGCACTATTGGAGTGTCAGTATTTGAGTGTGCGCTGCACTATTGGAGTGTCACTAATTGAGGGGTGCTGCACCATTGGAGTGTCAGTAATTGAGGGTGTGCTGCACTATTGGAGTGTCAGTAATTGAGGGTGTGAGCACTATTGGAGTGTCAGTAATTGAGGGTGTGCTGTACTATTGGAGTGTCAGTAATTGAGGGTTTGCTACTCTATTGGAGTGTCAGTAATTGAGTGTGTGCTGCACTATTGGAGAGTAAGTAATTGAGGGTTTGCTACTCTATTGGAGTGTCAGTATTTGAGGCTGTGCTGCACTATTGGAGTGCCAGTAATTGAGGGTGTGCTGCACTATTGGAGTTTGAGTAAATGAGGGTGTGCTACACTATTGGAGTGTCAGTAATTGACTGTGTGCTGCAACATTGGAATGTCAGAAATTGAGAGTGTGCTGCACTATTGGAGTATCAGTAATTGAGGGTCTGCTGCAATATTGGTGTGTCAGTAATTGAGGGTGAGCTGCACTATTGTAGTGTCCGTAATTGAGGGTGTGCTGCACTATTGGAGTGTCAGTAATAGATGGTGCGCTGCACTATTGGTGTGTCAGTAATTGAGGGTGTGCTGCAGTATTGTAGTGTCAGTAATTGAGGGTGAGCTGCACTATTGGAGTGTCAGTATTTGAGTTAGCGCTGCACTATTGGAGTGTCAGTAATTGAGGGTGTGCTGCACCATTGGAGTGTCAGTAATTGAAGTTGAGATGCTCTATTGTAGAGTCCGTAATTGAGGGTGAGCTACACTACTTGAGTGTCAGTAATTGAGTGTGTGCTGCACTATTGGAGTGTCAGTAATTGAGGGTGTGCTGCACCATTGGAGTGTCAGTAATTGTGGGTGAGCTGCACTATTGGAGTGTCAGTAATTGACTGTGTGCTGCACTTTTGGAGTGTCAGTAATTGAGCGTGTGCTGCACTATTGGAGTGTCAGTAAATGAGGGTGTGCTGCACTATTGGAGTCTCAGTAATTGAGGGTTGGCTACTCTATTGGACTCAGTAATTGAGTGTGTGCTGCACTATTGGAGTGTCAGTAATTGAGGCTATGCTGCACTATTGGTATGTCAGTTATTGAGGGTGTGCTGCACTATTGGAGTTTCAGTAATTGAGGGTGTGCTGCAATATTGGAGTGTCAGTAATTGAGGGTGTGCTGCAATATTGGTGTGTCAGTAATTGAGGGTGAGCTGCACTATTGTACTGTTCGTAATTGAGGGTGTGCTGAACTATTGCAGTGTCAGTAATTGAGGGTGCGCTGAACTATTGGAGTTTCAGTAATTGAGGGTGTGCTGCAGTATTGCAGTGTCAGTAATTGAGGGTGAGCTGCACTATTGGAGTGTCAGTATTAGATTGTGCGCTGCACTATTGAAGTATCAGTAATTGAGGATGTGCGGCACCATTGGAGTGTCAGTAATGGAGGGTGAGCCGCACTATTGGAGTGTCAGTAATTGAGGGTGTGCTGCACTATTGGAGTGTCAGTAATTGAGGCTGTGCTGCACTATTGGAGTGTCAGTAATTGATGTTGTGCTGCACTATTGGAGTGTCAGTAATTGAGGGTTTGCTACTCTATTGGAGTGTCAGTAATTGAGTGTGTGCTGCCCTATTGGAGTCTCAGTAATTGAGGGTGTGCTGCACTATTGGAGTGTCAGTAATTGAGGGTGTGCTGCATTATTGGAGTGTCAGTAATTGAGGGTGTGCTTCAATATTGGAGTGTCAGTAATTGAGTGTGTGCTGCACTATTGGAGTGTCAATTATTGAGGGTGTGCTGCACTATTTGAGTGTCAGTAATTGAGTGTGTGCTGCACTATTGGAGTGTCAGTAATTGAGGTTGTGCTGCACTATTGGCGTATCAGTAAGTGAGGGTGTGCTGCAAAACTGGTGTGTCATTAATTGAGGGTGAGGTGCACTATTGTAGTGTCCATAATTGAGAGTGTGCTGCACTATTAGAGTGTCAGCAATTGAGGGTGCGCTGCACTTTTGGAGTGTCAGTAATTGAGGATGTGCTGCAGTATTGTAGTGTCAGTTATTGAGTGTGCGCTGCACTATTGGAGTGTCACTAATTGAGGGTTGCTGCACCATTGGAGTGTCAGTAATTGAGGGTGTGCTGCACTATTGGAGTGTCAGTAATTGAGGGTGTGTGCACTATTGGAGTGTCAGTAATTGAGGGTGTGCTGTACTATTGGAGTGTCAGTAATTGAGGGTTTGCTACTCTATTGGAGTGTCAGTAATTGAGTGTGTGCTGCACTATTGGAGTGTAAGTTATTGAGGGTTTGCTACTCTATTGGAGTGTCAGTAAGTGAGGGTGTGCTGCATTATTGGAGTTTCAGTAATTGAGTGTGTGTTACACTATTGGAGTGTCAGTAATTGAGGGTGTGCTGCACTCTTGGTGAGTCAGTAATTGAGGATGTGCTGCACTATTGGAGTCGCAGTAATTGAGGGTGTGCTGCACTATTGGAGGGTCAGTAATTGAGGTACTGCTGCACTATTGGAGTATCAGTAATTGAGGGTGTGCTCCAATATTGGTGTGTCAGTAATTGAGGTTGAAGTGCACTATTGTAGTGTCCGTAATTGAGAGTGTGCTGCACTATTGGAGTGTCAGTAATTGAGGGTGCGCTGCACTATTGGAGTGTCAGTAAATGAGGGTGTGCTGCAGTATTGTAGTGTCAGTAATTCAGGGTGAGCTGCACTATTGGAGTGTCAGTATTTGAGTGTGCGCTGCACTATTGGAGTGTCACTAATTGAGGGGTGCTGCACCATTGGAGTGTCAGTAATTGAGGGTGTGCTGCACTATTGGAGTGTCAGTAATTGAGGGTGTGAGCACTATTGGAGTGTCAGTAATTGAGGGTGTGCTGTACTATTGGAGTGTCAGTAATTGAGGTTTTGCTACTCTATTGGATTGTCAGTAATTGAGTGTGTGCTGCACTATTGGAGAGTAAGTAATTGAGGGTTTGCTACTCTATTGGAGTGTCAGTATTTGAGGCTGTGCTGCACTATTGGAGTGCCAGTAATTGAGTGTGTGCTGCACTATTGGAGTTTGAGTAAATGAGGGTGTGCTACACTATTGGAGTGTCAGTAATTGACTGTGCTGCAACATTGGAATGTCAGAAATTGAGAGTGTGCTGCACTATTGGAGTATCAGTAATTGAGGGTCTGCTGCAATATTGGTGTGTCAGTAATTGAGGGTGAGCTGCACTATTGTAGTGTCCGTAATTGAGGGTGAGCTGCACTATTGGAGTGTCAGTATTTGAGTTAGCGCTGCACTATTGGAGTGTCAGTAATTGAGGGTGTGCTGCACCATTGGAGTGTCAGTAATTGAAGTTGAGATGCTCTATTGTAGAGTCCGTAATTGAGGGTGTGCTGCAATATTGGAGTGTCAGTAATTGAGGGTGTGCTGCAATATTGGTGTGTCAGTAATTGAGGGTGAGCTGCACTATTGTACTGTTCGTAATTGAGGGTGTGCTGAACTATTGCAGTGTCAGTAATTGAGGGTGCGCTGAACTATTGGAGTTTCAGTAATTGAGGGTGTGCTGCAGTATTGCAGTGTCAGTAATTGAGGGTGAGCTGCACTATTGGAGTGTCAGTATTAGATTGTGCGCTGCACTATTGAAGTATCAGTAATTGAGGATGTGCGGCACCATTGGAGTGTCAGTAATGGAGGGTGAGCCGCACTATTGGAGTGTCAGTAATTGAGGGTGTGCTGCACTATTGGAGTGTCAGTAATTGAGGCTGTGCTGCACTATTGGAGTGTCAGTAATTGATGTTGTGCTGCACTATTGGAGTGTCAGTAATTGAGGGTTTGCTACTCTATTGGAGTGTCAGTAATTGAGTGTGTGCTGCCCTATTGGAGTCTCAGTAATTGAGGGTGTGCTGCACTATTGGAGTGTCAGTAATTGAGGGTGTGCTGCATTATTGGAGTGTCAGTAATTGAGGGTGTGCTTCAATATTGGAGTGTCAGTAATTGAGTGTGTGCTGCACTATTGGAGTGTCAATTATTGAGGGTGTGCTGCACTATTTGAGTGTCAGTAATTGAGTGTGTGCTGCACTATTGGAGTGTCAGTAATTGAGGTTGTGCTGCACTATTGGCGTATCAGTAAGTGAGGGTGTGCTGCAAAACTGGTGTGTCATTAATTGAGGGTGAGGTGCACTATTGTAGTGTCCATAATTGAGAGTGTGCTGCACTATTAGAGTGTCAGCAATTGAGGGTGCGCTGCACTTTTGGAGTGTCAGTAATTGAGGATGTGCTGCAGTATTGTAGTGTCAGTTATTGAGTGTGCGCTGCACTATTGGAGTGTCACTAATTGAGGGTTGCTGCACCATTGGAGTGTCAGTAATTGAGGGTGTGCTGCACTATTGGAGTGTCAGTAATTGAGGGTGTGTGCACTATTGGAGTGTCAGTAATTGAGGGTGTGCTGTACTATTGGAGTGTCAGTAATTGAGGGTTTGCTACTCTATTGGAGTGTCAGTAATTGAGTGTGTGCTGCACTATTGGAGTGTAAGTTATTGAGGGTTTGCTACTCTATTGGAGTGTCAGTAAGTGAGGGTGTGCTGCATTATTGGAGTTTCAGTAATTGAGTGTGTGTTACACTATTGGAGTGTCAGTAATTGAGGGTGTGCTGCACTCTTGGTGAGTCAGTAATTGAGGATGTGCTGCACTATTGGAGTCGCAGTAATTGAGGGTGTGCTGCACTATTGGAGGGTCAGTAATTGAGGTACTGCTGCACTATTGGAGTATCAGTAATTGAGGGTGTGCTCCAATATTGGTGTGTCAGTAATTGAGGTTGAAGTGCACTATTGTAGTGTCCGTAATTGAGAGTGTGCTGCACTATTGGAGTGTCAGTAATTGAGGGTGCGCTGCACTATTGGAGTGTCAGTAAATGAGGGTGTGCTGCAGTATTGTAGTGTCAGTAATTCAGGGTGAGCTGCACTATTGGAGTGTCAGTATTTGAGTGTGCGCTGCACTATTGGAGTGTCACTAATTGAGGGGTGCTGCACCATTGGAGTGTCAGTAATTGAGGGTGTGCTGCACTATTGGAGTGTCAGTAATTGAGGGTGTGAGCACTATTGGAGTGTCAGTAATTGAGGGTGTGCTGTACTATTGGAGTGTCAGTAATTGAGGTTTTGCTACTCTATTGGAGTGTCAGTAATTGAGTGTGTGCTGCACTATTGGAGAGTAAGTAATTGAGGGTTTGCTACTCTATTGGAGTGTCAGTATTTGAGGCTGTGCTGCACTATTGGAGTGCCAGTAATTGAGTGTGTGCTGCACTATTGGAGTTTGAGTAAATGAGGGTGTGCTACACTATTGGAGTGTCAGTAATTGACTGTGCTGCAACATTGGAATGTCAGAAATTGAGAGTGTGCTGCACTATTGGAGTATCAGTAATTGAGGGTCTGCTGCAATATTGGTGTGTCAGTAATTGAGGGTGAGCTGCACTATTGTAGTGTCCGTAATTGAGGGTGAGCTGCACTATTGGAGTGTCAGTATTTGAGTTAGCGCTGCACTATTGGAGTGTCAGTAATTGAGGGTGTGCTGCACCATTGGAGTGTCAGTAATTGAAGTTGAGATGCTCTATTGTAGAGTCCGTAATTGAGGGTGAGCTACACTACTTGAGTGTCAGTAATTGAGTGTGTGCTGCACTATTGGAGTGTCAGTAATTGAGGGTGTGCTGCACCATTGGAGTGTCAGTAATTGTGGGTGAGCTGCACTATTGGAGTGTCAGTAATTGACTGTGTTCTGCACTTTTGGAGTGTCAGTAATTGAGCGTGTGCTGCACTATTGGAGTGTCAGTAAATGAGGGTGTGCTGCACTATTGGAGTCTCAGTAATTGAGGGTTGGCTACTCTATTGGACTCAGTAATTGAGTGTGTGCTGCACTATTGGAGTGTCAGTAATTGAGGCTATGCTGCACTATTGGTGTGTCAGTTATTGAGGGTGTGCTGCACTATTGGAGTGTCAGTAATTGAGGGTGTGCTGCAATATTGGAGTGTCAGTAATTGAGGGTGTGCTGCAATATTGGAGTGTCAGTATTAGATTGTGCGCTGCACTATTGAAGTATCAGTAATTGAGGATGTGCTGCACCATTGGAGTGTCAGTAATGGAGGGTGAGCCGCATTATTGGAGTGTCAGTAATTGAGGGTGTGCTGCACTATTGGAGTGTCAGTAATTGAGGCTGTGCTGCACTATTGGCGTGTCAGTAATTGATGTTGTGCTGCACTATTGGAGTGTCAGTAATTGAGGGTTTGCTACTCTATTGGAGTGTCAGTAATTGAGTGTGTGCTGCCCTATTGGAGTCTCAGTAATTGAGGGTGTGCTGCACTATTGGAGTGTCAGTAATTGAGGGTGTGCTGCATTATTGGAGTGTCAGTAATTGAGGGTGTGCTTCAATATTGGAGTGTCAGTAATTGAGTGTGTGCTGCACTATTGGAGTGTCAATTATTGAGGGTGTGATGCACTATTTGAGTGTCAGTAATTGAGTGTGTGCTGCACTATTGGAGTGTCAGTAATTGAGGTTGTGCTGCACTATTGGCGTATCAGTAAGTGAGGGTGTGCTGCAAAACTGGTGTGTCAGTAATTGAGGGTGAGGTGCACTATTGTAGTGTCCATAATTGAGACTGTGCTGCACTATTAGAGTGTCAGCAATTGAGGGTGCGCTGCACTTTTGGAGTGTCAGTAATTGAGGATGTGCTGCAGTATTGTAGTGTCAGTTATTGAGGGTGAGCTGCACTATTGGAGTTCAGTAAATGAGGGTGTGCTGCACCTTTGGAGTGTCAGTAATTGAGGGTGAGCTGCACTATTGGAGTGTCAGTATTTGGGTGTGCACTGCACTATTGGAGTGTCAGTAATTGAGCGTGTGCTGCACTATTGGAGTGTCAGTAATTGAGTGTGTGCTGCACTATTGGAGTGTCAGTAATTGAGTGTGTGCTGCACTATTGGAGTGTCAGTAATTGATGGTGTGCTGCAGTATTGGAGTGTCAGTATTTGCGTGTGCGCTGCACTATTGGAGTGTCAGTAATTGAGGGTGTGCTGCTCAATTGGAGTGTCAGTAATGGAGGGTGAGCCGCACAATTGGAGTGTCACTAATTGAGGGTGTGCTGCACTATTGGAGTTTCAGTAATTGAGAGTGTGCTGCACTATTGGAGTGTCAGTAATTGAGGTTGTGCTGCACTATTGGAGTGTCAGTAATTGAGGGTTTGCTACTCTATTGGAGTGTCTGTAATTGAGTGTGTGCTGCACTATTGGAGTGTCAGTAATTGATGGTGTGCTGCACTATTGGAGTGTCAGTAATTGAGCGTGTGCTGCAATATTGGAGTGTCAGTAATTGAGGGTGTGCTGCATTATTGGAGTGTCAGTAATTGAGGGTATGCTGCAGTATATTAGTGTCAGTAATTGAGGGTGAGCTGCACTATTGAAGTGTCAGTATTTGAGTTTGCGCTGCACTATTGGAGTGTCAGTACTTGAGGCTGTGCTGCACTATTGGAGTGTCAGTAAGTGAGGGTGTGCTGCACTCTTGGTGAGTCAGTAATTGAGGATGTGCTGCACTATTGGAGTCTCAGTAATTGAGGGTGTGCTGCTCTATTGGTGTGTCAGTAATTGAGGGTGTGCTGCACTATTGGATTATCAGTAATTGAGGGTGTGCTGCAATATTGGTGTGTCAGTAATTGAGGGTGAAGTGCACTATTGTAGTGTCCGTAATTGAGAGTGTGCTGCACTATTGGAGTGTCAGTAACTGAGGGTGCGCGGCACTATTGGAGTGTCAGCAAATGAGGGTGTGCTGCAGTATTGTAGTGTCAGTAATTCAGGGTGAGCTGCACTATTTGACTGTCAGTATTTGAGTGTGCGCTGCACTATTGGAGTGTCACTAATTGAGGGTTGCTGCACCATTGGAGTGTCAGTAATTGAGGGTGTGCTGCACTATTGGAGTGTCAGTAATTGAGGGTGTGTGCACTATTGGAGTGTCAGTAATTGAGGGTGTGCTGTACTATTGGAGTGTCAGTAATTGAGGGTTTGCTACTCTATTGGAGTGTCAGTAATTGAGTGTGTGCTGCACTATTGGAGAGTAAGTTATTGAGGGTTTGCTACTCTATTGGAGTGTCAGTAAGTGAGGGTGTGCTGCATTATTGGAGTTTCAGTAATTGAGTGTGTGTTACACTATTGGAGTGTCAGTAATTGAGGGTGTGCTGCACTCTTGGTGAGTCAGTAATTGAGGATGTGCTGCACTATTGGAGTCTCAGTAATTGAGGGTGTGCTGCACTATTGGAGGGTCAGTAATTGAGGTACTGCTGCACTATTGGAGTATCAGTAATTGAGGGTGTGCTGCAATATTGGTGTGTCAGTAATTGAGGTTGAAGTGCACTATTGTAGTGTCCGTAATTGAGAGTGTGCTGCACTATTGGAGTTTCAGTAATTGAGGGTGCGCTGCACTATTGGAGTGTCAGTAAATGAGGGTGTGCTGCAGTATTGTAGTGTCAGTAATTCAGGGTGAGCTGCACTATTGGAGTGTCAGTATTTGAGTGTGCGCTGCACTATTGGAGTGTCACTAATTGAGGGTTGCTGCACCATTGGAGTGTCAGTAATTGAGGGTGTGCTGCACTATTGGAGTGTCAGTAATTGAGGGTGTGAGCACTATTGGAGTGTCAGTAATTGAGGGTGTGCTGCACTATTGGAGTGTCAGTAATTGAGGGTTTGCTACTCTATTGGAGTGTCAGTAATTGAGTGTGTGCTGCACTATTGGAGAGTAAGTAATTGAGGGTTTGCTACTCTATTGGAGTGTCAGTATTTGAGGCTGTGCTGCACTATTGGAGTGCCAGTAATTGAGGGTGTGCTGCATTATTGGAGTGTCAGTAATTGAGTGTGTGCTTCACTATTGGAGTGTCAGTAATTGAGGGTGTGCTGCACTATTGGAGTGTCAGTAATTGAGGGTGTGCTGCAATAATGGAGTGTCAGTAATTGAGGGTGTGCTGCAATATTGGAGCATCAGTAATTGAGGGTGTGCTGCAGTATTGTAGTGTCAGTAATTGAGGGTGAGCTGCACTATTGGAGTGTCAATATTTGAGTGTGCGCTGCACTATTGGAGTGTCAGTAATTGAGGGTGTGCTGCAATATTGGAGTGTCAGTAATTGAGGATGTGCTGCTCAATTGGAGTGTCAGTAATGGAGGGTGAGCCGCACAATTGGAGTGTCACTAATTGAGGGTGTGCTGCACTACTGGAGTGTCAGTAATTGAGAGTGTGCTGCACTATTGGAGTGTCAGTAATTGAGGTTGTGCTGCACTATTGAAGTGTCAGTAATTGAGGGTTTGCTACTCTATTGGAGTGTCTGTAATTGAGTGTCTGCTGCACTATTGGAGTGTCAGTAATTGATGGTGTGCTGCACTATTGGAGTGTCAGTAATTGAGCGTGTGCTGCAATATTGGAGTGTCAGTAATTGAGGGTGTGCTGCATTATTGGAGTGTCAGTAATTGAGGGTGTGCTGCAATATTGGAGAGTCAGTAATTGAGGGTGTGCTGCAGTATTGGTGTGTCAGTAATTGAGTGTGTGCTGCACTATTGGAGTGTCAGTAATTGAGGGTGTCCTGCACTATTGGAGTGTCAGTAATTGAGGGTGTGCTGCAATATTGGAGTGTCAGTAATTGAGGGTGTGCTGCAATATTGGAGTGTGAGTAATTGAGGGTGTGCTGCACTATTGGAGTGTCAGGAATTGACAGTGTGCTGCAATATTGGAGTGTCAGAAATTGAGGGTGTGCTGCACTATTGGAGTGTCAGTAATTGAGGGTGTGCTGCACTATTGGAGTGTCAGAAATTGTGGCTGAGATGCAATATTGGAGTGTCAGTAATTGAGGGTGAGCTGCACTATTCGAGTGTCAGTAATTGAGGGTGTGCTACACTAATGGAGTGCCTGTAATTGAGGGTGTGCTGCACTACTGGAGTGTCATTAATTGAGGGAGTGCTGCACTATTGGAGTTTGAGTAAATGAGGGTGTGCTACACTATTGGAGTGTCAGTAATTTACTGTGTGCTGCAACATTGGAATGTCAGTAACTGAGAGTGTGCTGCACTATTGGAGTATCAGTAATTGAGGGTCTGCTGCAATATTGGTGTGTCAGTAATTGAGGGAGGGCTGCACTATTGTAGTGTCCGTAATTGAGGGTGTGCTGCACTATTGGAGTGTCAGTAATTGATGGTGCGCTGCACTATTGGTGTGTCAGTAACTGAGGGTGTGCTGCAGTATTGTAGTGTCAGTAATTGAGGGTGAGCTGCACTATTGGAGTGTCAGTATTTGAGTTAGCGCTGCACTATTGGAGTGTCAGTAATTGAGGGTGTGCTGAACGATTGGAGTGTCAGTAATTGAAGTTGAGATGCACTATTGTAGTGTCCGTAATTGAGGGTGAGCTACACTACTGGAGTGTCAGTAATTGAGTTTGTGCTGCACTATTGGAGTGTCAGTAATTGAGGGTGTGCTGCACCATTGGAGTGTCAGTAATTGTGGGTGAGCTGCACTATTGGAGTGTCAGTAATTGACTGTGTGCTGCACTTTCGGAGTGTCAGTAATTGAGCGTGTGCTGCACTATTGGAGTGTCAGTAATTGTGGGTGTGCTGCACTATTGGAGTCTCAGTAAATGAGGCTGTGCTGCACTATTGGTGTGTCAGTTATTGAGGGTTTGCTGCACTATTGGAGTGTCAGTAATTGAGGGTGTGCTGCAATATTGGAGTGTCAGTAATTGAGGGTGTGCTGCAATATTGGTGTGTCAGTAATTGAGGGTGAGCTGCACTATTGTACTGTCCGTAATTGAGGGTGTGCTGAACTATTGCAGTGTCAGTAATTGAGGGTGCGCTGAACTATTGGAGTTTCAGTAATTGAGGGTGTGCTGCAGTATTGCAGTGTCAGTAATTGAGGGTGAGCTGCACTATTGGAGTGTCAGTATTAGATTGTGCGCTGCACTATTGAAGTATCAGTAATTGAGGATGTGCTGCACCATTGGAGTGTCAGTAATGGAGGGTGAGCCGCACTATTGGAGTGTCAGTAATTGAGGGTGTGCTGCACTATTGGAGTGTCAGTAATTGAGGCTGTGCTGCACTATTGGAGTGTCAGTAATTGATGTTGTGCTGCACTATTGGAGTGTCAGTAATTGAGGGTTTGCTAAACTATTGGAGTGTCAGTAATTGAGTGTGTGCTGCCCTATTGGAGTCTCAGTAATTGAGGGTGTGCTGCACTATTGGAGTGTCAGTAATTGAGTGTGTGCTGCACTATTGGAGTGTCAATTATTGAGGGTGTGCTGCACTATTTGAGTGTCAGTAATTGAGGGTGTGCTGCAATATTGGAGTGTCAGTAATTGAGGGTGTGCTGCAATATTGGAGTGTTAGTAATTGAGGGTGTGCTGCACTATTGGTGTGTCAGTAATTGAGGGTGTGTTGCAATATTGGAGTGTCAGTAATTGAGGGTGAACTGCACTTTTGGAGTGTCAGTAATTGAGGGTTTGCTACTCTATTGGAGTGTCAGTAATTGAGGGTGTGCTGCACTATTGGAGTGTCAGTAATTGAGTGTGCGCTGCAATATTGGGGTGTTGTTAATTGAGGGTGTGCTGCATTATTGGAGTGTCAGTAATTGAGGGTGCGCTTCAATATTGGAGTGTCAGTAATTGAGGGTGAACTGCACTTTTGGAGTGTCAGTAATTGAGGGTTTTTTACTCTATTGGAGTGTCAGTAATTGAGGGTGTGCTGCACTATTTGAGTGTCAGTAATTGAGGGTGTGCTGCACTATTGGAGTGTCAGTAATTGAGTGTGCGCTGCAATATTGGAGTGTCAGTAATTGAGGGTGTGCTGCACTATTGGAGTGTCAATAATTGAGGGTGTGCTGCACTATTGGAGTGTCAGTAATTGAGGGTGTGCTGCAATATTGGATTGTCAGTAATTGAGGGTGTGCTGCGATATTGGAGTGTCAGTAATTGAGGGTGTGCTGCACTATTGGAGTGTCAGTAATTGAGGGTATGCTGCAATATTGGAGTGTCAGTAATTGAGGGTGTGCTGCAATATTGGAGTGTCAGTAATTGAGGGTGTGCTGCAATATTGGAGTGTCACTAATTGAGGGTGTGCGGCACTATTGGAGTGTCAGTAATAGAGGGTGTGCTGCAATATTGGAGTGTCAGTAATTGAGGGTGAACGGCACTTTTGGAGTGTCAGAAATTGAGGGTGTGCTGCAATATTGGACTGTCAGTAATTGAGGGTGAACTGCACTTTTGGAGTGTCAGTAATTGTGGGTGTGCTGCACTATTGGAGTGTCATTAATTGAGGGTGTGCTGCACTATTTGAGTGTCAGTAATTGAGGGTGTGCTGCACTATTGGTGTGTCAGTAATTGAGGGTATGCTGCACTATTGGAGTGTCAGTAATTGAGGGTGTGCTGCAATATTGGAGTGTCAGTAATTGATGGTGAACTGCACTATTGGAGTGTCAGTAATTGAGGGTGTGCTGCATATTGCACTGTCAGTAATTGAGGCTGTGCGGCACTATTGGAGTGTCATTAATTGAGGGTGAGCTGCACTATTGGAGTGTCAGTAATTGAGGGTGTGCTACACCATTGGAGTGTCAGTAATTGAGAATGTGCTGCACTATTGGAGTGTCAGTAATTGAGGGAGTGCTGCACTATTGGAGTGTCAGTAATTGAGGGTGTGCTACACTTTTGGAGTGTCAGTTATTGAGTGTGTGCTGCACTATTGGAGTGTCAGTAATTGAGGGTGCGCTGCACTATTGGAGTGTCAGTAATTGAGGGTGTTCTGCAATATTGGTGTCTCAGTAATTGAGGGTGACCGGCACTATTGTAGTGTCCGTAATTGAGGGTGTGCTGCACTATTGAAGTGTCAGTAATTGAGGGTGTGCTGCACTATTGGAGTGTCAGTAATTGAGGGTGTGCTGCAGTATTGTAGTGTCAGTAATTGAGGGTGAGCTGCATTATTGGAGTGTCAGTATTTGAGTGTTGCGCTGCACTATTGTAGTGTCAGTAATCGAGTGTGTGCTGCACCACTGGAGTGTCAGTAATTGAGGGTGAGCTGCAATATTGGAGTGTCAGTAATTGAGGGTGTGCTGCACTATTGGAGTGTCATTAATTGAGGGTGTGCTGCACTATTGGATTGTCAGTAATTGAGGGTGTGCTACAATATTGGAGTGTCAGTAAATGAGGGTGTGCTACTCTATTGCAGTGTCAGTAATTGAGTGTGTGCTGCACTATTGGAGTGTCAGTAATTGAGGGTGTGCTGCAAAATTGGAGTGTCAGTAATTGAGTGTGTGCTGAAATATTGGAGTGTCAGTAATTGAGGGTGTGCTGCACTATTGGAGTGTCAGTAATTGAGGGTGTGCTGCATTATTGGAGTGTCAGTAATTGAGGGTGTGCTGCAATATTGGAGAGTCAGTAATTGAGGATGTGCTGCAAATTGGTGTGTCAGTAATTGAGTGTGTGCTGCACTATTGGAGTGTCTGTAATTGAGGGTGTGCTGCACTATTGGAATGTCAGTAATTGAGGGTGTGCTGCAATATTGGAGTGTCAGTAATTGAGGGTGAACTGCACTTTTGGAGTGTCAGTAATTGAGGGTTTGCTACTCTATTGGAGTGTCAGTAATTGAGGGTGTGCTGCACTATTTGAGTGTCAGTATTTGAGGGTGTGCTGCACTATTGGAGTGTCAGTAATTGAGTGTGCGCTGCAATATTGGAGTGTCAGTAATTGAGGGTGTGCTGCATTATTGGAGTGTCAGTAATTGAGGGTGTGCTTCAATATTGGAGTGTCAGTAATTGAGTGTGTGCTGCACTATTGGAGTGTCAATAATTGAGGGTGTGCTGCACTATTGGAGTGTCAGTAATTGAGGGTGTGCTGCAATAATGGATTGTCAGTAATTGAGGGTGTGCTGCGATATTGGAGTGTCAGTAATTGAGGGTGTGCTGCACTATTGGAGTGTCAGTAATTGAGGGTATGCTGCAATATTGGAGTGTCAGTAATTGAGGGTGTGCTGCAATATTGGAGTGTCACTAATTGAGGGTGTGCGGCACTATTGGAGTGTCAGTAATAGAGGGTGTGCTGCAATATTGGAGTGTCAGTAATTGAGGGTGAACTGCACTTTTGGAGTGTCAGAAATTGAGGGTGTGCTGCAATATTGGAATGTCAGTAATTGAGGGTGAACTGCACTTTTGGAGTGTCAGTAATTGTGGGTGTGCTGCACTATTGGAGTGTCATTAATTGAGGGTGTGCTGCACTATTTGAGTGTCAGTAATTGAGGGTGTGCTGCAATATTAGTGTGTCAGTAATTGAGGGTATGCTGCACTATTGGAGTGTCAGTAATTGAGGGTGTGCTGCAATATTGGAGTGTCAGTAATTGATGGTGAACTGCACTATTGGAGTGTCAGTAATTGAGGGTGTGCTGCATATTGCACTGTCAGTAATTGAGGCTGTGCGGCACTATTGGAGTGTCATTAATTGAGGGTGAGCTGCACTATTGGAGTGTCAGTAATTGAGGGAGTGCTGCACTATTGGAGTGTCAGTAATTGAGGGTGTGCTACACATTTGGAGTGTCAGTTATTGAGTGTGTGCTGCACTATTGGAGTGTCAGTAATTGAGGGTGCGCTGCACTATTGGAGTGTCAGTAATTGAGGGTGTTCTGCAATATTGGTGTCTCAGTAATTGAGGGTGACCTGCACTATTGTAGTGTCCGTAATTGAGGGTGTGCTGCACTATTGAAGTGTCAGTAATTGAGGGTGTGCTGCACTATTGGAGTGTCAGTAATTGAGGGTGTGCTGCAGTATTGTAGTGTCAGTAATTGAGGGTGAGCTGCACTATTGGAGTGTCAGTATTTGAGTGTTGCGCTGCACTATTGTAGTGTCAGTAATCGAGTGTGTGCTGCACCACTGGAGTGTCAGTAATTGAGGGTGAGCTGCAATATTGGAGTGTCAGTAATTGAGGGTGTGCTGCACTATTGGAGTGTCATTAATTGAGGGTGTGCTGCACTATTGGATTGTCAGTAATTGAGGGTGTGCTGCAATATTGGAGTGTCAGTAAATGAGGGTGTGCTACTCTATTGCAGTGTCAGTAATTGAGTGTGTGCTGCACTATTGGAGTGTCAGTAATTGAGGGTGTGCTGCAAAATTGGAGTGTCAGTAATTGAGTGTGTGCTGAAATATTGGAGTGTCAGTATTGAGGGTGTGCTGCACTATTGGAGTGTCAGTAATTGAGGGTGTGCTGCATTATTGGAGTGTCAGTAATTGAGGGTGTGCTGCAATATTGGAGAGTCAGTAATTGAGGATGTGCTGCAAATTGGTGTGTCAGTAATTCAGTGTGTGCTGCACTATTGGAGTGTCAGTAATTGAGGGTGTGCTGCACTATTGGAATGTCAGTAATTGAGGGTCTGCTGCAATATTGGAGTGTCAGTAATTGAGGGTGTGCTGCAATATTGGAGTGAGAGTAATAAAGGGTATGCTGCACTATTGGAGTGTCAGGAATTGACGGTGTGCTGCAATATTGGAGTGTCAGTAATTGAGGGTGAGCTGCACTATTGGAGTGTCAGTAATTTTGGGTGTACTGCATATTGCTGTGTCAGTAATTGAGGGTGTGCTGCACTATTGGAGTGTCAGTAATTGAGGGTGTGCTGCACTATTGGAGCGTAAGTAATTTAGGGTGTGCTGCCCTATTGGTGTGTCAGAAATTGTGGCTGAGCTGCAATATTGGAGTGTCAGTAATTGAGGGTGTGCTGCACTATTGGAGTGTCAGTAATTGAGGGTGTGCTACACTAATGGAGTGCCTGTAATTGAGGGTGTGCTGCACTACTGGAGTGTCATTAATTGAGGGTGTGCTGCACTATTGGAGTTTCAGTAAATGAGGGTGTGCTACACTATTGGAGTGTCAGTAATTGAGTGTGTGCTGCACCATTGGAGTGTCAGTAATTGAGGCTGTGCTGCACTATTGGAGTATCACTAATTGAGGGTGTGCTGCAATTTTGGTGTGTCAGTAATTGAGGGTGAGCTGCACTATTGTAGTGTCCGTAATTGAGGGTGTGCTGCACTATTGGAGTGTCAGTAATTGATGGTGCGCTGCACTATTGGAGTGTCAGTAATTGAGGGTGTGCTGCAGTATTGTAGTGTCAGTAATTGAGGGTGAGCTGCACTATTGGAGTGTCAGTATTTGAGTGTGCGCTGCACTATTGGAGTGTCAGTAATTGAGGGTGTGCTGCACCATTGGAGTGTCAGTAATTGAAGGTGAGAAGCATTATTGTAGTGTCCGTAATTGAGGGTGAGCTGCACTATTGGAGTGTCAGTAATTGAGGGTGAGCTGCACTATTGGAGTGTCAGTAATTGAGGATGTGCTACACTATTGGAGTGTCAGTAATTGAGGGTGTGCTGCACTATTGTAGTGTCAGTAATTGAGGATGTGCTGCACTATTGTAGTGTCAGTAATTGAGGTTGTGCTGCACTATTGTGGTATCATTAATTGAGGGTGTGCTGCAATATTGGTGTGTCAGTAATTGAGGGTGAAGTGCACGATTGTAGTGTCAGTAATTGAGTGTGTGCTGCACTATTGGAGTCTCAGTAATTGAGGTTGTGCTGCACTATTGGAGTATCAGTATTTGAGGGTATGCTGCAATATTGGTGTGTCAGTAATTGAGGGTGAGGTGCACTATTGTAGTGTCCATAATTGAGAGTGTGCTGCACTATTAGAGTGTCAGTAATTGAGGGTGCGCTGCACTTTTGGAGTGTCAGTAATTGAGGGTGTGCTGCAGTATTGTAGTGTCAGTAATTGAGGGTGAGCTGCACTATTGGAGTGTCAGTAATTGAGGGTGTGCTGCACCTTTGGAGTGTCAGTAATTGAGGGTGAGCTGCACTATTGGAGTGTCAGTATTTGATTGTGTACTGCACTATTGGAGTGTCAGTAATTGAGCGTGTGCTGCACTATTGGAGTGTCAGTAATTGACGGTGTGCTGCACTAGTGGAGTGTCAGTAATTGAGTGTGTGCTGCACTATTGGAGTGTCAGTAATTGATGGTGTGCTGCAGTATTGGAGTGTCAGTATTTGCGTGTGCGCTGCACTATTGGAGTGTCAATAATTGAGGGTGTGCTGCACCTTTGGAGTGTCAGTAATTGAGGGTGAGCTGCACTATTGGAGTGTCAGTAATTGAGGGTGCACTGCACTATTGGAGTGTCAGTAATTGAGTGTTTGCTGCAGTATTGTAGTGTCAGTAATTGATGGTGAGCTGCACTACTGGAGTGTCAGTATTAGAGTGTGCACTGCACTATTGGGGTGTCAGTAATTGAGTGTGTGCTGCACTATTGGAGTGTCATTAATAGAGGGTATGCTGCACTATTGGAGTGTCAGTAATAGAGGGTGAAGTGCACTATTGTAGAGTCTGTAATTGAGAGTGTGCTGCACTATTACACTGTCAGTAATTGAGGGTATGCTGCAGTATAGTAGTGTCAGTAATTGAGGGTGAGCTGCACTAATGAAGTGTCAGTATTTGAGTTTGCGCTGCACTATTGGAGTGTCAGTATTTGAGGCTGTGCTGCACTATTGGAGTGTCAGTAATTGAGGTTGTGCTGCACTATTGGAGTGTCAGTAATTGAGGGTGTGCTGCATTATTGGAGTTTCAGTAATTGAGGGTGTGCTACACTATTGGAGTGTCAGTAATTGAGGGTGTGCTGCACTCTTGGTGAGTCAGTAATTGAGGATGTGCTGCACTATTGGAGTGTCAGTAATTGAGGGTGTGCTGCACTATTGGAGTGTCAGTAATTGAGGTTCTGCTGCACTATTGGAGTATCACTAATTGAGGGTGTGCTGCAATATTGGTTTGTCAGTAATTGAGGGTGAAGTGCACTATTGTAGGGTCCGTAATTGAGAGTGTGCTGCACTATTGGAGTGTCAGTAATTGAGGGTGCGCTGCACTATTGGAGTGTCAGTAAATGAGGGTGTGCTGCAGTGTTGTAGTGTCAGTAATTCAGGGTGAGCTGCACTATTGGAGTGTCAGTATTTGAGTGTGCGCTGCACTATTGGAGTGTCAGTAATTGAGGGTTGCTGCACCATTGGAGTGTCAGTAATTGAGGGTGTGCTGCACTATTGGAGTGTCAGTAATTGAGGGTGTGCTGCACTATTGGAGTGTCAGTAATTGAAGGTGAGATGCACTATTGTAGTGTCCGTAATTGAGGGTGAGCTGCACTATTGGAGTTTCAGTAATTGAGGGTGAGCTGCACTATTGGAATGTCAGTAATTGAGGATGTGCTACACTATTGGAGTGTCAGTAATTGAGGGTGTGCTGCACTATTGTAGTGTCAGTAATTGAGGGTGTGCTGCACTATTGTAGTGTCAGTAATTGAGGTTGTGCTGCACTATTGTGGTATCATTAATTGAGGGTGTGCTGCAATATTGGTGTGTCAGTAATTGAGGGTGAAGTGCACGATTGTAGTGTCAGTAATTGAGTGTGTGCTGCACTATTGGAGTGTCAGTAATTGAGGTTGTGCTGCACTATTGGCGTATCAGTAAGTGAGGGTGTGCTGCAAAATTGGTGTGTCAGTAATTGAGGGTGAGGTGCACTATTGTAGTGTCCATAATTGAGAGTGTGCTGCACTATTAGAGTGTCAGCAATTGAGGGTGCGCTGCACTTTTGGAGTGTCAGTAATTGAGGATGTGCTGCAGTATTTTAGTGTCAGTAATTGAGGGTGAGCTGCACTATTGGATTGTCAGTAATTGAGGGTGTGCTGCACCTTTGGAATGTCAGTAATTGAGGGTGAGCTGCACTATTGGAGTGTCAGTATTTGGGTGAGCACTGCACTATTGGAGTGTCAGTAATTGAGCGTGTGCTGCACTATTGGAGTGTCAGTAATTGAGTGTGTGCTGCACTATTTGAGTTTCAGTAATTGAGTGTGTGCTGCACTATTGGAGTGTCAGTAATTGATGGTGTGCTGCAGTATTGGAGTGTCAGTATTTGCGTGTGCGCTGCACTATTGGAGTGTCATTAATTGAGGGTGTGCTGCACTATTGGAGTGTCAGTAATTGATGGTGCGCTGCACTATTGGAGTGTCAGTAATTGAGGGTGTGCTGCAGTATTGTAGTGTCAGTAATTGAGGGTGAGCTGCACTATTGGAGTGTCAGTATTGGAGTGTGCGCTGCACTATTGGAGTGTCAGTAATTGAGGGTGTGCTGCACCATTGGAGTGTCAGTAATTGAAGGTGAGAAGCATTATTGTAGTGTCCGTAATTGAGGGTGAGCTGCACTATTGGAGTGTCAGTAATTGAGGGTGAGCTGCACTATTGGAGTGTCAGTAATTGAGGATGTGCTACACTATTGGAGTGTCAGTAATTGAGGGTGTGCTGCACTATTGTAGTGTCAGTAATTGAGGATGTGCTGCACTATTGTAGTGTCAGTAATTGAGGTTGTGCTGCACTATTATGGTATCATTAATTGAGGGTGTGCTGCAATATTGGTGTGTCAGTAATTGAGGGTGAAGTGCACGATTGTAGTGTCAGTAATTGAGTGTGTGCTGCACTATTGGAGTCTCAGTAATTGAGGTTGTGCTGCACTATTGGAGTATCAGTATTTGAGGGTATGCTGCAATATTGGTGTGTCAGTAATTGAGGGTGAGGTGCACTATTGTAGTGTCCATAATTGAGAGTGTGCTGCACTATTAGAGTGTCAGTAATTGAGGGTGCGCTGCACTTTTGGAGTCTCAGTAATTGAGGGTGTGCTGCAGTATTGTAGTGTCAGTAATTGAGGGTGAGCTGCACTATTGGAGTGTCAGTAATTGAGGGTGTGCTGCACCTTTGGAGTGTCAGTAATTGAGGGTGAGCTGCACTATTGGAGTGTCAGTATTTGATTGTGTACTGCACTATTGGAGTGTCAGTAATTGAGCGTGTGCTGCAATATTGGAGTGTCAGTAATTGACGGTGTGCTGCACTAGTGGAGTGTCAGTAATTGAGGGTGTGCTGCACCATTGGAGTGTCAGTAATTGATGGTGTGCTGCAGTATTGGAGTGTCAGTATTTGCGTGTGCGCTGCACTATTGGAGTGTCAATAATTGAGGGTGTGCTGCACCTTTGGAGTGTCAGTAATTGAGGGTGAGCTGCACTATTGGAGTGTCAGTAATTGAGGGTGCACTGCACTATTGGAGTGTCAGTAATTGAGTGTGTGCTGCAGTATTGTAGTGTCAGTAATTGATGGTGAGCTGCACTACTGGAGTGTCAGTATTAGAGTGTGCACTGCACTATTGGGGTGTCAGTAATTGAGTGTGTGCTGCACTATTGGAGTGTCAATAATAGAGGGTATGCTGCACTATTGGAGTGTCAGTAATAGAGGGTGAAGTGCACTATTGTAGAGTCCGTAATTGAGAGTGTGCTGCACTATTACACTGTCAGTAATTGAGGGTATGCTGCAGTATAGTAGTGTCAGTAATTGAGGGTGAGCTGCACTAATGAAGTGTCAGTATTTGAGTTTGCGCTGCACTATTGAGGTGCCAGTATTTGAGGCTGTGCTGCACTATTAGAGTGTCAGTAATTGAGGTTGTGCTGCACTATTGGAGTGTCAGTAATTGAGGGTGTGCTGCATTATTGGAGTTTCAGTAATTGAGGGTGTGCTACACTATTGGAGTGTCAGTAATTGAGGGTGTGCTGCACTCTTGGTGAGTCAGTAATTGAGGATGTGCTGCACTATTGGAGTGTCAGTAATTGAGGGTGTGCTGCACTATTGGAGTGTCAGTAATTGAGGTTCTGCTGCACTATTGGAGTATCACTAATTGAGGGTGTGCTGCAATATTGGTTTGTCAGTAATTGAGGGTGAAGTGCACTATTGTAGTGTCCGTAATTGAGAGTGTGCTGCACTATTGGAGTGTCAGTAATTGAGGGTGCGCTGCACTATTGGAGTGTCAGTAAATGAGGGTGTGCTGCAGTGTTGTAGTGTCAGTAATTCAGGGTGAGCTGCACTATTGGAGTGTCAGTATTTGAGTGTGCGCTGCACTATTGGAGTGTCAGTAATTGAGGGTTGCTGCACCATTGGAGTGTCAGTAATTGAGGGTGTGCTGCACTATTGGAGTGTCAGTAATTGAGGGTGTGCTGCACTATTGGAGTGTCAGTAATTGAAGGTGAGATGCACTATTGTAGTGTCCGTAATTGAGGGTGAGCTGCACTATTGGAGTTTCAGTAATTGAGGGTGAGCTGCACTATTGGAATGTCAGTAATTGAGGATGTGCTACACTATTGGAGTGTCAGTAATTGAGGGTGTGCTGCACTGTTGTAGTGTCAGTAATTGAGGGTGTGCTGCACTATTGTAGTGTCAGTAATTGAGGTTGTGCTGCACTATTGTGGTATCATTAATTGAGGGTGTGCTGCAATATTGGTGTGTCAGTAATTGAGGGTGAAGTGCACGATTGTAGTGTCAGTAATTGAGTGTGTGCTGCACTATTGGAGTGTCAGTAATTGAGGTTGTGCTGCACTATTGGCGTATCAGTAAGTGAGGGTGTGCTGCAAAATTGGTGTGTCAGTAATTGAGGGTGAGGTGCAGTATTGTAGTGTCCATAATTGAGAGTGTGCTGCACTATTAGAGTGTCAGCAATTGAGGGTGCGCTGCACTTTTGGAGTGTCAGTAATTGAGGATGTGCTGCAGTATTTTAGTGTCAGTAATTGAGGGTGAGCTGCACTATTGGATTGTCAGTAATTGAGGGTGTGCTGCACCTTTGGAATGTCAGTAATTGAGGGTGAGCTGCACTATTGGAGTGTCAGTATTTGGGTGAGCACTGCACTATTGGAGTGTCAGTAATTGAGCGTGTGCTGCACTATTGGAGTGTCAGTAATTGAGTGTGTGCTGCACTATTTGAGTGTCAGTAATTGAGTGTGTGCTGCACTATTGGAGTGTCAGTAATTGATGGTGTGCTGCAGTATTGGAGTGTCAGTATTTGCGTGTGCGCTGCACTATTGGAGTGTCATTAATTGAGGGTGTGCTGCACCATTGGAGTGTCAGTAATTGAGGGTGAGCTGCACTATTGGAGTGTCAGTAATTGAGGGTGCACTGCACTATTGGAGTGTCAGTAATTGAGGGTGTGCTGCAGTATTGTATTGTCAGTAATTGATGGTGAGCGGCACTACTGGAGTGTCAGTTTTTGAGTGTGCACTGCACTATTGGAGTGTCAGTAATTGAGTGCGTGCTGCACTATTGGAGTCTCATTAATAGAGGGTATGCCGCACTATTGGAGTGTCAGTAATAGAGGGTGAAGTGCACTATTGTAGAGTCCGTAATTGAGAGTGTGCTGCACTATTGGAGTGTCAGTAATTGAGGGTGTGCTGCACTCTTGATGAGTCAGTAATTGAGGATGTGCTGCACTATTGGAGTCTCAGTAATTGAGGGTGTGCTGCACTATTGGAGTGTCAGTAATTGAGGTACTGCTGCACTATTGGAGTATCAGTATTTGAGGGTGTGCTGCAATATTGATGTGTCAGTAATTGAGGGTGAAGTGCACTATTGTAGTGTCCGTAATTGAGAGTGTGCTGCACTATTGGAGTGTCAGTAATTGAGGGTGCGCTGCAATATTGGAGTGGCAGTAAATGAGGGTGTGCTGCAGTATTGTAGTTTCAGTAATTCAGGGTGAGCTGCACTATTGAACTGTCAGTATTTGAGTGTGCGCTGCACTATTGGAGTGTCACTAATTGAGGGTTGCTGCACCATTGGAGTGTCAGTAATTGAGGGTGTGCTGCACTATTGGAGTGTCAGTAATTGAGGGTGTGTGCACTATTGGAGTGTCAGTAATTGAGGGTGTGCTGTACTATTGGAGTGTCAGTAATTGAGGGTTTGCTACTCTATTGGAGTGTCAGTAATTGAGTGTGGGCTGCACTATTGGAGAGTAAGTTATTGAGGGCTTGCTACTCTATTGGTGTGTCAGTAAGTGAGGGTGTGCTGCATTATTGGAGTTTCAGTAATTCAGGGTGTGTTACACTATTGGAGTGTCAGTAATTGAGGGTGTGCTGCACTCTTGGTGAGTCAGTAATTGAGGATGTGCTGCACTATTGGAGTCACAGTAATTGAGGGTGTGCTGCACGATTGGAGTGTCAGTAATAGAGGTACTGCTGCACTATTGGAGTATCAGTAATTGAGGGTGTGCTGCAATATTGGTGTGTCAGTAATTGAGGTTGAAGTGCACTATTGTAGTGTCCGTAATTGAGAGTGTGCTGCGCTATTGGAGTGTCAGTAATTGAGGGTGCGCTGCACTATTGGAGTGTCAGTAAATGAGGGTGTGCTGCAGTATTGTAGTGTCAGTAATTCAGGGTGAGCTGCATTATTGGAGTGTCAGTATTTGAGTGTGCGCTGCACTATTGGAGTGTCACTAATTGAGGGTTGCTGCACCATTGGAGTGTCAGTAATTGAGGGTGTGCTGCACTATTGGAGTGTCAGTAATTGAGGGTGTGAGCACTATTGGAGTGTCAGAAATTGAGGGTGTGCTGTACTATTGGAGTGTCAGTAATTGAGGGTTTGCTACTCTATTGGAGTGTCAGTAATTGAGTGTGTACTGCACTATTGGAGAGTCAGTAATTGAGGGTGTGCTGCATTATTGGAGTTTCAGTAATTGAGTTTGTGCTTCACTATTGGAGTGTCAGTAATTGAGGGTGTGCTGCACTATTGGAGTGTCAGTAATTGAGGGTGTGCTGCAATAATGGAGTGTCAGTAATTGAGGGTGTGCTGCAATATTGTAGCATCAGTAATTGAGGGTGTGCTGCAGTATTGTAGTGTCAGTAATTGAGGGTGAGCTGCACTATTGGAGTGTCAATATTTGAGTGTGCGCTGCACTATTGGAGTGTCAGTAATTGAGGATGTGCTGCTCAATTGGAGTGTCAGTAATGGAGGGTGAGCCGCACAATTGGAGTGTCACTAATTGAGGGTGTGCTGCACTATTGGAGTGTCAGTAATTGAGGTTGTGCTGCACTATTGGAGTGTCAGTATTTGAGGTTGTGCTGCACTATTGGAGTGTCAGTAATTGAGGGTTTGCTACTCTATTGGAGTGTCTGTAATTGAGTGTCTGCTGCACTATTGGAGTGTCAGTAATTGAGGGTGTGCTGCACTATTGGAGTGTCAGTAATTGAGCGTGTGCTGCAAAATTGGAGTGTCAGTAATTGAGGGTGTGCTGCATTGTTGGAGAGTCAGTAATTGAGGGTGTGCTGCACTATTGGTGTGTCAGTAATTGAGTGTGTGCTGCACTATTGGAGTGTCAGTAATTGAGGGTGTGCTGCACTATTGGAGTGTCAGTAATTGAGGGTGTGCTGCAATATTGGAGTGTCAGTAATTGAGGGTGTGCTGCAATATTGGAGTATGAGTAATTGAGGGTGTGCTGCACTATTGGAGTGTCAGGAATTGACAGTGTGCTGCAATATTGGAGTGTCAGTAATTGAGGGTGTGCTGCACTATTGGAGTGTCAGTAATTGAGGGTGTGCTGCACTATTGGAGTGTCAGTAATTGAAGGTGAGATGCACTATTGTAGTGTCCGTAATTGAGGGTGAGCTGCACTATTGGAGTTTCAGTAATTGAGGGTGAGCTGCACTATTGGAATGTCAGTAATTGAGGATGTGCTACACTATTGGAGTGTCAGTAATTGAGGGTGTGCTGCACTGTTGTAGTGTCAGTAATTGAGGGTGTGCTGCACTATTGTAGTGTCAGTAATTGAGGTTGTGCTGCACTATTGTGGTATCATTAATTGAGGGTGTGCTGCAATATTGGTGTGTCAGTAATTGAGGGTGAAGTGCACGATTGTAGTGTCAGTAATTGAGTGTGTGCTGCACTATTGGAGTGTCAGTAATTGAGGTTGTGCTGCACTATTGGCGTATCAGTAAGTGAGGGTGTGCTGCAAAATTGGTGTGTCAGTAATTGAGGGTGAGGTGCAGTATTGTAGTGTCCATAATTGAGAGTGTGCTGCACTATTAGAGTGTCAGCAATTGAGGGTGCGCTGCACTTTTGGAGTGTCAGTAATTGAGGATGTGCTGCAGTATTTTAGTGTCAGTAATTGAGGGTGAGCTGCACTATTGGATTGTCAGTAATTGAGGGTGTGCTGCACCTTTGGAATGTCAGTAATTGAGGGTGAGCTGCACTATTGGAGTGTCAGTAATTGAGCGTGTGCTGCACTATTGGAGTGTCAGTAATTGAGTGTGTGCTGCACTATTTGAGTGTCAGTAATTGAGTGTGTGCTGCACTATTGGAGTGTCAGTAATTGATGGTGTGCTGCAGTATTGGAGTGTCAGTATTTGCGTGTGCGCTGCACTATTGGAGTGTCATTAATTGAGGGTGTGCTGCACCATTGGAGTGTCAGTAATTGAGGGTGAGCTGCACTATTGGAGTGTCAGTAATTGAGGGTGCACTGCACTATTGGAGTGTCAGTAATTGAGGGTGTGCTGCAGTATTGTATTGTCAGTAATTGATGGTGAGCGGCACTACTGGAGTGTCAGTTTTTGAGTGTGCACTGCACTATTGGAGTGTCAGTAATTGAGTGCGTGCTGCACTATTGGAGTCTCATTAATAGAGGGTATGCCGCACTATTGGAGTGTCAGTAATAGAGGGTGAAGTGCACTATTGTAGAGTCCGTAATTGAGAGTGTGCTGCACTATTGGAGTGTCAGTAATTGAGGGTGTGCTGCACTCTTGATGAGTCAGTAATTGAGGATGTGCTGCACTATTGGAGTCTCAGTAATTGAGGGTGTGCTGCACTATTGGAGTGTCAGTAATTGAGGTACTGCTGCACTATTGGAGTATCAGTATTTGAGGGTGTGCTGCAATATTGATGTGTCAGTAATTGAGGGTGAAGTGCACTATTGTAGTGTCCGTAATTGAGAGTGTGCTGCACTATTGGAGTGTCAGTAATTGAGGGTGCGCTGCAATATTGGAGTGGCAGTAAATGAGGGTGTGCTGCAGTATTGTAGTTTCAGTAATTCAGGGTGAGCTGCACTATTGAACTGTCAGTATTTGAGTGTGCGCTGCACTATTGGAGTGTCACTAATTGAGGGTTGCTGCACCATTGGAGTGTCAGTAATTGAGGGTGTGCTGCACTATTGGAGTGTCAGTAATTGAGGGTGTGTGCACTATTGGAGTGTCAGTAATTGAGGGTGTGCTGTACTATTGGAGTGTCAGTAATTGAGGGTTTGCTACTCTATTGGAGTGTCAGTAATTGAGTGTGGGCTGCACTATTGGAGAGTAAGTTATTGAGGGTTTGCTACTCTATTGGTGTGTCAGTAAGTGAGGGTGTGCTGCATTATTGGAGTTTCAGTAATTCAGGGTGTGTTACACTATTGGAGTGTCAGTAATTGAGGGTGTGCTGCACTCTTGGTGAGTCAGTAATTGAGGATGTGCTGCACTATTGGAGTCACAGTAATTGAGGGTGTGCTGCACGATTGGAGTGTCAGTAATAGAGGTACTGCTGCACTATTGGAGTATCAGTAATTGAGGGTGTGCTGCAATATTGGTGTGTCAGTAATTGAGGTTGAAGTGCACTATTGTAGTGTCCGTAATTGAGAGTGTGCTGCGCTATTGGAGTGTCAGTAATTGAGGGTGCGCTGCACTATTGGAGTGTCAGTAAATGAGGGTGTGCTGCAGTATTGTAGTGTCAGTAATTCAGGGTGAGCTGCATTATTGGAGTGTCAGTATTTGAGTGTGCGCTGCACTATTGGAGTGTCACTAATTGAGGGTTGCTGCACCATTGGAGTGTCAGTAATTGAGGGTGTGCTGCACTATTGGAGTGTCAGTAATTGAGGGTGTGAGCACTATTGGAGTGTCAGAAATTGAGGGTGTGCTGTACTATTGGAGTGTCAGTAATTGAGGGTTTGCTACTCTATTGGAGTGTCAGTAATTGAGTGTGTGCTGCACTATTGGAGAGTCAGTAATTGAGGGTGTGCTGCATTATTGGAGTTTCAGTAATTGAGTTTGTGCTTCACTATTGGAGTGTCAGTAATTGAGGGTGTGCTGCACTATTGGAGTGTCAGTAATTGAGGGTGTGCTGCAATAATGGAGTGTCAGTAATTGAGGGTGTGCTGCAATATTGTAGCATCAGTAATTGAGGGTGTGCTGCAGTATTGTAGTGTCAGTAATTGAGGGTGAGCTGCACTATTGGAGTGTCAATATTTGAGTGTGCGCTGCACTATTGGAGTGTCAGTAATTGAGGATGTGCTGCTCAATTGGAGTGTCAGTAATGGAGGGTGAGCCGCACAATTGGAGTGTCACTAATTGAGGGTGTGCTGCACTATTGGAGTGTCAGTAATTGAGGTTGTGCTGCACTATTGGAGTGTCAGTATTTGAGGTTGTGCTGCACTATTGGAGTGTCAGTAATTGAGGGTTTGCTACTCTATTGGAGTGTCTGTAATTGAGTGTCTGCTGCACTATTGGAGTGTCAGTAATTGAGGGTGTGCTGCACTATTGGAGTGTCAGTAATTGAGCGTGTGCTGCAAAATTGGAGTGTCAGTAATTGAGGGTGTGCTGCATTGTTGGAGAGTCAGTAATTGAGGGTGTGCTGCACTATTGGTGTGTCAGTAATTGAGTGTGTGCTGCACTATTGGAGTGTCAGTAATTGAGGGTGTGCTGCACTATTGGAGTGTCAGTAATTGAGGGTGTGCTGCAATATTGGAGTGTCAGTAATTGAGGGTGTGCTGCAATATTGGAGTATGAGTAATTGAGGGTGTGCTGCACTATTGGAGTGTCAGGAATTGACAGTGTGCTGCAATATTGGAGTGTCAGTAATTGAGGGTGTGCTGCACTATTGGAGTGTCAGTAATTGAGGGTGTGCTGCACTATTGGAGTGTCAGAAATTGTGGCTGAGATGCAATATTGGATTGTCAGTAATTGAGGGTGAGCTGCACTATTCGAGTGTCAGTAATTGAGGGTGTGCTACACTAATGGAGTGCCTGTAATTGAGGGTGTGCTGCACTACTGGAGTGTCATTAATTGAGGGTGTGCTGCACTATTGGAGTTTGAGTAAATGAGGGTGTGCTACACTATTGGAGTGTCAGTAATTGACTGTGTGCTGCACCATTGGAATGTCAGTAATTGAGACTGTGCTGCACTATTGGAGTATCAGTAATTGAGGGTCTGCTGCAATATTGGTGTGTCAGTAATTGAGGGTGAGCTGCACTATTGTAGTGTCCGTAATTGAGGGTGTGCTGCACTATTGGAGTGTCAGTAATTGATGGTGCGCTGCACTATTGGTGTGTCAGTAATTGAGGGTGTGCTGCAGTATTGTAGTGTCAGTAATTGAGGGTGAGCTGCACTATTGGAGTGTCAGTATTTGAGTGTGCGCTGCACTATTGGAGTTTCAGTAATTAAGGGTGTGCTGCACCATTGGAGTGTCAGTAATTGAAGTTGAGATGCACTATTGTAGTGTCCGTAATTGAGGGTGAGCTACACTACTGGAGTGTCAGCAATTGAGTGTGTGCTGCACTATTGGAGTGTCAGTAATTGAGGGTGTGCTGCACTACTGGAGTGTCAGTAATTGAGTGTGTGCTGCACTATTGGAGTGTCAGTAATTGAGGGTGTGCTGCACTACTGGAGTGTCAGTAATTGAGTGTGTGCTGCACTATTGGAGTGTCGGTAATTGAGGTTGTGCTGCACTATTGTGGTATCAGTAATTGAGGGTGTGCTGCAATATTGGTGTGTCAGTAATTGAGGGTGAAGTGCACGATTGTAGTGTCAGTAATTGAGTGTGTGCTGCACTATAGGAGTGTCAGTAATTGAGGTTGTGCTGCACTATTAGCGTATCAGTAATTGAGGGTGTGCTGCAATATTGGTGTGTCAGTAATTGAGGGTGATGTGCACTATTGCAGTGTCCATAATTGAGAGTGTGCTGCACTATTAGAGTGTCATTAATTGAGGGTGCGCTGCACTATTGGAGTGTCAGTAATTGAGGGTGTGCTGCAGTATTGTAGTGTCAGTAATTGAGGGTGTGCTGCAGTATTGTAGTGTCAGTAATTGAGGGTGAGCTGCACTATTGGAGTGTCAGTAATTGAGGGTGTGCTGCACCATTGGAGTGTCTGTAATTGAGGGTGAGTTGCACTATTGGAGTGTCAGTATTTGAGTGTGCACTGCACTAATGGAGTGTCAGTAATTGAGCGTGTGCTGCACTATTGGAGTGTCAGTTATTGAGGGTGTGCTGCACTATTGGAGTGTCAGTAATTGAGTGTGTGCTGCACTATTGGAGTGTCAGTAATTGATGGTGTGCTGCAGTATTGGAGTGTCAGTATTTGCGTGTGCGCTGCACTATTGGAGTGTCAGTAATTGAGGGTGTGCTGCACCTTTGGTGTGTCAGTAATTGAGGGTGAGCTGCACTAATGGAGTGTCAGTAATTGAGGGAGCACTGCAGTATTGTAGTGTCAGTAATAGAGGGTTTGCTGCAGTATTGCAGTGTCAGTAATTGATGGTGAGCTGCACTACTGGAGTGTCAGTATTTGAGTGTGCACTGCACTATTGGAGTGTCAGTAATTGAGTGTGTGCTGCACTATTGGAGTGTCAGTAATAGAGGGTGTGCTGCACTATTGGAGTGTCAGTAATTGAGGGTGAAGGGCACTATTGTAGTGTCCGTAATTGAGAGTGTGCTGCACTATTAGAGTGTCAGTAATTGAGGGTGGCTGCAGTATTGTAGTGTCAGTAATTGAGGGTGAGCTGCACTATTCGAGTGTCAGTATTTGAGTGTGCGCTGCACTATAGGAGTGTCAGTAATTGAGGTTTTGCTGCACTATTGGAGTGCCAGTAATTGAGGTTGTGCTGCACTATTGGAGTGTCAGTAATTGAGGGTGTGCTGCATTATTAGATTTTCAGTAATTGAGGGTGTGCTACACTATTGGAGTGTCAGTAATTGAGGGTGTGCTGCACTCTTGGTGAGTCAGTAATTGAGGATGTGCTGCACTATTGGAGTGTCAGTAATTGAGGGTGTGCTGCACTATTGGAGTGTCAGTAATTGAGGTTCTGCTGCAGTATTGGAGTATCAGTAATTCAGGGTGTGCTGCAATATTGGTGTGTCAGTAATTGAGGGTGAAGTGCACTATTGTAGTGTCCGTAATTGAGAGTGTGCTGCACTATTAGAGGGTCAGTAATTGAGGGTGGCTGCAGTATTGTAGTGTCAGTAATTGAGGGTGAGCTGCACTATTCGAGTGTCAGTATTTGAGTGAAAGCTGCACTATAGGAGTGTCAGTAATTGAAGTTTTGCTGCACTATTGGAGTGCCAGTAATTGAGGTTGTGCTGCACTATTGGAGTGTCAGTAATTGAGGGTGTGCTGCATTAATGGATTTTCAGTAATTGAGGGTGTGCTACACTATTGGAGTGTCAGTAATTGAGGGTGTGCTGCACTCTTGGTGAGTCAGTAATTGAGGATGTGCTGCACTATTGGAGTGTCAGTAATTGAGGGTGTGCTGCACTATTGGAGTGTCAGTAATTGAGGTTCTGCTGCAGTATTGGAGTATCAGTAATTCAGGGAGTGCTGCAATATTGGTGTGTCAGTAATTGAGGGTGAAGTGCACTATTGTAGTGTCCGTAATTGAGCGTGTGCTGCACTATTGGATTGTCAGTAATTGAGAGTGTGCTGCACTTTTGGAGTGTCAGTAATTGAGGGTGTGCTGCAGTATTGTAGTGTCAGTAATTGAGGGTGAGCTGCACTATTGGAGTATCAGTATTTGAGTGTGCGCTGCACTATTGGAGTGTCAGTATTTGAGGGTGTGCTGCACCATTGGAGTGTCAGTAATTGAGGGTGAGCTACACTATTGGAGTGTCAGTAATTGAGGGTGTGCTGCGCTATTGGAGTGTCAGTAATTGAGGGTGTGCTGCACTACTGGAGTGTCAGTAATTGAGGGTGTGCTGCACTATTGGAGTGTCAGTAATTGAGGGTTTTCTACTCTATTGGACTGTCAGTAATTGAGTGTGTGCTGCACTATTGGAGTATCAGTAATTGAGGGTGTGCTGCAGTATTGGTGTGTCAGTAATTGAGGGTGTGCTGCACTATTGGAGTATCAGTAATTGAGGGTGTGCTGCAATATTGGTGTGTCAGTAATTGAGGGTGAGCTGCACTATTGTAGTGTCCGTACTTGAGGGTGTGCTGCACTATTGGAGTGTATGTAATTGAGGGTGCGCTGCACTATTGGAGTGTCAGTAATTGAGGGTGTGCTGCAGTATTGTAGTGTCAGTAATTGAGTGTGAGCTGCACTATTGGAGTGTCAGTATTTGAGTGTGCGCTGCACTATTGGAGTGTCAGTAATTGAGGATGTGCTGCACTATTGGAGTGTCAGTAATGGAGGGTGAGCCGCACTATTGGAGTGTCAGTAATTGAGGGTGTGCTGCAATATTGGAGTGTCAGTAAATGAGGGTGTGCTGCACTATTGGAGTGTAAGTAATTGAGGTTGTGCTGCACTATTGCTGTGTCAGTAATTGAGTGTCTGCTGCACTAATGGAGACTCAGTAATTGAGGGTGTGCTGCACTATTGGAGTGTCAGTAATTGGGGGTGAGCTGCACTATTGGAGTGTCAGTAATTGAGGGTGTGCTACACTAATGGAGTGCCTGTAATTGAGGTTGTGCTGCACTACTGGAGTGTCATTAATTGAGGGTGTGCTGCACTATTGGAGTTTCAGTAAATGAGAGTGTGCCACACTATTGCAGTGTCAGTAATTGAGTGTGTGCTGCACCATTGGAATGTCAGTAATTGAGGCTGTGCTGCACTATTGGAGTATCAGTAATTGAGGGTGTGCTGCAATATTGGTGTGTCAGTAATTGAGGGTGAGCTGCACTATTGTAGTGTCCGTAATTGAGGGTGTGCTGCACTATTGGAGTGTCAGGAATTGATGGTGCGCTGCACTATTGGAGTGTCAGTAATTGAGGGTGTGCTGCATTATTGTAGTGTCAGTAATTGAGGGTGAGCTGCACTATTGGAGTGTCAGTAATTGAGGGTGAGCTGCACTATTGGAGTGTCAGTAATTGAGGGTGTGCTACACTATTGGAGTGTCAGTAATTGTGGGTGTGCTGCACTATTGTAGTGTCAGTAATTGAGGGTGTGCTGCACTATTGGAGTGTCATTAATTGAGGTTGTGCTGCACTATTGTGGTATCAGTAATTGAGGGTGTGCTGCAATATTGGTGTGTCAGCAATTGAGGGTGAAGTGCACGATTGTAGTGTCAGTAATTGAGTGTGTGCTGCACTATTGGATTGTCAGTAATTGTGGTCGTGCTGCACTATTGGCGTATCAGTATTTGAGGGTGTGTTGCAATATTGGTGTGTCAGTAATTGAGGTTGAGGTGCACTATTGTAGTGTCCATAATTGAGAGTGTGCTGCACTATTAGAGTTTCAGTAATTGAGGGTGCGCTGCACTATTGGAGTGTCAGTAATTGAGGTTGTGCTGCAGTAATGTAGTGTCAGTAATTGAGGGTGAGCTGCACTATTGGAGTGTCAGTAATTGAGAGTGTGCTGCACCATTGGAGTGTCAGTAATTGAGGGTGATCTCCACTATTGGAGTGTCAGTATTTGAGTGTGCACTGCTCTATTGGAGTGTCAGTAATTGAGCGTGTGCTGCACTATTGGAGTGTCAGTAATTGAGTGTGTGCTGCACTATTGGAGTGTCAGTAATTGATGGTGTGCTGCAGTATTAGCGTGTCAGTTTTTGCGTGTGCGCTGCACTATTGGAGTGTCAGTAATTGAGGGTGTGCTGCACCTTTGGACTATCAGTAATTGAGGGTGAGCTGCACTATTGGAATGTCAGTAATTGTGGGTGCACTGCACTATTGGAGTGTCAATAATTGAGGGTGTGCTGCAGTATTGCAGTGTCAGTAATTGATGGTGAGCTGCACTACTGGAGTGTCAGTATTTGAGTGTGCACTGCACTATTGGAGTGTCACTAATTGAGTATGTGCTGCACTATTGGAGTGTCAGTAATAGAGGGTGTGCTGCACTATTGGAGTGTCAGTAATTGAGGGTGTGCTGCACTATTGGAGAGTCAGTAATTGAGGGTGAAGTGCACTATTGTAGTGTCAATAATTGAGAGTGTGCTGCACTATTAGAGTGTCAGTAATTGAGGGTGTGCTGCAGTATTGTAGTGTCAGTAATTGAGGGTGAGCTGCACTCTTGGTGAGTCAGTAATCGAGGATGTGCTGCACTATTGGAGTGTCAGTAATTGAGGGTGAACTGCACTTTTGGAGTGTCAGTAATTGAGGGTTTGCTACTCTATTGGAGTGTCAGTAATTGAGGGTGTGCTGCACTATTTGAGTGTCAGTAATTGAGGGTGTGCTGCACTATTGGAGTGTCAGTAATTGAGTGTGCGCTGCAATATTGGAGTGTCAGTATATGAGGGTGTGCTGCATTATTGGAGTGTCAGTAATTGAGGGTGTGCTTCAATATTGGAGTGTCAGTAATTGAGGGTGTGCTGCACTATTGGAGTGTCAATAATTGAGGTTTTGCTGCACTATTGGAGTGTCAGTAATTGAGGGTGTGCTGCAATATTGGAGTGTCAGTAATTGAGGGTGTGCTGCAATATTGGAGTGTCAGTAATTGAGGGTGTGCTGCACTATTGGAGTGTCAGTAATAGAGGGTGTGCTGCAATATTGGAGTGTCAGTAATTGAGGGTGAACTGCACTTTTGGAGTGTCAGTAATTGAGGGTGTGCTGCAATATTGGAGTGTCAGTAATTGAGGGTGAACTGCACGTTTGGAGTGTCAGTAATTGAGGGTGTTCTGCACTATTGGAGTGTCATTAATTGAGGGTGTGCTGCACTATTTGAGTGTCAGTTATTGAGGGTGTGCTGCAATATTGGTGTGTCAGTAATTGAGGGTGTGCTGCACTATTGGAGTGTCAGTAATTGAGGGTGTGCTGCAATATTGGAGTGTCAGTAATTGATGGTGAACTGCACTATTGGAGTGTCAGTAATTGTGGGTTTGCTGCATATTGCACTGTCAGTAATTGAGGCTGTGCGGCACTATTGGAGTGTCATTAATTGAGGGTGAGCTGCACTATTGGAGTGTCAGTAATTGAGGGTGTGCTACACCATTGGAGTATCAGAAATTGAGGGTGTGCTGCACTATTTGAGTGTCAGTAATTGAGGGTGTGCTGCACTATTGGAGTGTCAGTAATTGAGGGTGTGCTACACTTTTGGTGTGTCAGATATTGAGTGTGTGCTGCACTATTGGTGTGTCAGTAATTGAGGGTGCGCTGCACTATTGGAGTGTCAGTAATTGAGGGTGTTCTGCAATATTGGTGTCTCAGTAATTGAGGGTGAGCTGCACTATTTTAGTGTCCGTAATTGAGGGTGTGCTGCACTATTGAAGTGTCAGTATTTGAGGGTGTGCTGCACTATTGGAGTGTCAGTAATTGAGGGTGTGCTGCAGTATTGTAGTGTCAGTAATTGAGGGTGAGCTGCACTATGGGAGTGTCAGTATTTGAGTGTGCGCTGCACCATTGGAGTGTCAGAAATTGAGGGTGTGCTGCACTATTCGAGTGTCAGCAATTGAGGGTGAGCTGCACTATTGGAGTGTCAGTAATTGAGGGTGTGCTGCACCATTGGAGTGTCAGTAATTGAGGGTGTGCTGCACTACTGGAGTTTCAGTAACTGAGTGTGTGCTGCACTATTGGAGTGTCAGTAATTGAGGGTGTGCTGCACTACTGGAGTGTCAGTAATTGAGTGCGTGCTGCACTATTGGAGTGTCAGTAATTGAGGTTGTGCTGCACTATTGTGGTATCAGTAATTGAGGGTGTGCTGCAATATTGGTGTGTCAGTAATTGAGGGTGAAGTGCACGATTGTAGTGTCAGTAATTGAGGGTGTGCTGCACTATTGGAGTGCCAGTAATTGAGGTTGTGCTGCACTATTGGCGTATCAGTAATTGAGGGTGTGCTGCAATATTGGTGTGTCAGTAATTGAGGGTGATGTGCACTATTGTAGTGTCCATAATTGAGAGTGTGCTGCACTATTAGAGTGTCAGTAATTGAGGGTGCGCTGCACTATTGGAGTGTCAGTAATTGAGGTTGTGCTGCAGTATTGTAGTGTCAGTAATTGAGGGTGTGCTGCAGTATTGTAGTGTCAGTAATTGAGGGTGAGCTGCACTATTGGAGTGTCAGTAATTGAGGGTGTGCTGCACCATTGGAGTATCTGTAATTGAGGGTGAGTTGCACTATTGGAGTGTCAGTATTTGAGTGTGCACTGCACTAATGGAGTGTCAGTAATTGAGCGTGTGCTGCACTTTTGGAGTGTCAGTAATTGAGGGTGTGCTGCACTATTGGAGTGTCAGTAATTGAGTGTGTGCTGCACTATTGGAGTGTCAGTAATTGATGGTGTGCTGCAGTATTGGAGTGTCATTATTTGCGTGTGCGCTGCACTATTGGAGTGTCAGTAATTGAGGGTGTGCTGCACCTTTGGTGTGTCAGTAATTGAGGGTGAGATGCACTATTGGAGTGTCAGTAATTGAGGGTGCACTGCAGTATTGTAGTGTCAGTAATAGAGGGTGTGCTGCAGTATTGCAGTGTCAGTAATTGATGGTGAGCTGCACTACTGGAGTGTCAGTATTTGAGTGTGCACTGCACTATTGGAGTGTCAGTAATTGAGTGTGTGCTGCACTAATGGAGTGTCAGTAATAGAGGGTGTGCTGCACTATTGGAGTGTCAGTAATTGAGGTTGAAGTGCACTATTGTAGTGTCCGTAATTGAGAGTGTGCTGCACTATTGGAGTGCCAGTAATTGAGGCTGTGCTGCAGTATTGTAGTGTCAGTAATTGAGGGTGAGCTGCACTATTCGAGTGTCAGTATTTGAGTGTGCGCTGCACTATTGGAGTGTCAGAAATTGAGGGTGTGCTGCACTATTGGAGTGTCAGTAATTGAGGGTGTGCTGCACTATTGGAGTGTCAGTAATTGAGGGTGTACTACACTTTTGGTGTGTCAGATATTGAGTGTGTGCTGCACTATTGGAGTGTCAGTAATTGAGGGTGCGCTGCACTATTGGAGTGTCAGTAATTGAGGGTGTTCTGCAATATTGGTGTCTCAGTAATTGAGGGTGAGCTGCACTATTTTAGTATCCGTAATTGAGGGTGTGCTGCACTATTGAAGTGTCAGTATTTGAGGGTGTGCTGCACTATTGGAGTGTCAGTAATTGAGGATGTGCTGCAGTATTGTAGTGTCAGTAATTGAGGGTGAGCTGCACTATTGGAGTGTCAGTATTTGAGTGTGCGCTGCACCATTGGAGTGTCAGAAATTGAGGGTGTGCTGCACTATTCGAGTGTCAGCAATTGAGGGTGAGCTGCACTATTGGAGTGTCAGTAATTGAGGGTGTGCTGCACTATTGGAGTGTCATTAATTGAGGGTGTGCTGCACTACTGGAGTTTCAGTAACTGAGTGTGTGCTGCACTATTGGAGTGTCAGTAATTGAGGGTGTGCTGCACTACTGGAGTGTCAGTAATTGAGTGCGTGCTGCACTATTGGAGTGTCAGTAATTGAGGTTGTGCTGCACTATTGTGGTATCAGTAATTGAGGGTGTGCTGCAATATTGGTGTGTCAGTAATTGAGGGTGAAGTGCACGATTGTAGTGTCAGTAATTGAGGGTCTGCTGCACTATTGGAGTGCCAGTAATTGAGGTTGTGCTGCACTATTGGCGTATCAGTAATTGAGGGTGTGCTGCAATATTGGTGTGTCAGTAATTGAGGGTGATGTGCACTATTGTAGTGTCCATAATTGAGAGTGTGCTGCACTATTAGAGTGTCAGTAATTGAGGGTGCGCTGCACTATTGGAGTGTCAGTAATTGAGGGTGTGCTGCAGTATTGTAGTGTCAGTAATTGAGGGTGTGCTGCAGTATTGTAGTGTCAGTAATTGAGGGTGAGCTGCACTATTGGAGTGTCAGTAATTGAGGGTGTGCTGCACCATTGGAGTATCTGTAATTGAGGGTGAGTTGCACTATTGGAGTGTCAGTATTTGAGTGTGCACTGCACTAATGGAGTGTCAGTAATTGAGCGTGTGCTGCACTATTGGAGTGTCAGTAATTGAGGGTGTGCTGCACTATTGGAGTGTCAGTAATTGAGTGTGTGCTGCACTATTGGAGTGTCAGTAATTGATGGTGTGCTGCAGTATTGGAGTGTCATTATTTGCGTGTGCGCTGCACTATTGGAGTGTCAGTAATTGAGGGTGTGCTGCACCTTTGGTGTGTCATTAATTGAGGGGGAGATGCACTATTGGAGTGTCAGTAATTGAGGGTGCACTGCACTATTGTAGTGTCAGTAATAGAGGGTGTGCTGCAGTATTGCAGTGTCAGTAATTGATGGTGAGCTGCACTACTGGAGTGTCAGTATTTGAGTGTGCGCTGCACTATTGGAGTGTCAGTAATTGAGGTTTTGCTGCACTATTGGAGTGCCAGTAATTGAGGTTGTGCTGCACTATTGGAGTGTCAGTAATTGAGGGTGTGCTGCATTATTGGATTTTCAGTAATTGAGGGTGTGCTACACTATTGGAGTGTCAGTAATTGAGGGTGTGCTGCACGCTTGGTGAGTCAGTAATTGAGGATGTGCTGCGCTATTGGAGTGTCAGTAATTGAGGGTGTGCTGCACTATGGGAGTGTCAGTAATTGAGGTTCTGCTGCAGTATTGGAGTATCTGTAATTCAGGGTGTGCTGCAATATTGGTCTGTCAGTAATTGAGGGTGAGCTGCACTATTGTAGTGTCCGTAAATGAGCGTGTGCTGCAATATTGGATTGTCAGTAATTGAGGGTGCGCTGCACTATTGCAGTGTCAGTAATTGAGGGTGTGCTGCAGTATTGTAGTGTCAGTAATTGAGGGTGAGCTGCACTATTGGAGTGTCAGTATTTGAGTGTGCGCTGCACTATTGGAGTGTCAGTAATTGAGGGTGTGCTGCACCATTGGAGTGTCAGTAATTGAGGGTGAGCTGCACTATTGGAGTGTCATTAATTGAGGGTGTGCTGCGCTATTGGAGTGTCAGTAATTGAGGGTGTGCTGCACTACTGGAGTGTCAGTAATTGAGGGTGTGCTGCACTATTGGAGTGTCAGTAATTGAGGGTTTTCTACGCTATTGGACTGTCAGTAATTGAGTGTGAGCTGCACTATTGGAGATTCAGTAATTGAGGGTTTTCTACTCTATTGGAGTGTCAGTAATTGAGGCTGTGCTGCACTATTGGAGTGTCAGTAATTGAGTGTGTGCTTCACTATTGGAGTGTCAGTAATTGAGGGTGTGCTGCACTATTGGAGTATGAGTAATTGAGGGTGTGCTGCAGTATTGGTGTGTCAGTAATTGAGGGTGTGCTGCACTATTGGAGTATCAGTAATTGAGGGTGTGCAGCACTATTGGAGTCTCAGCAATTGAGGGTGTGCTGCACTATTGGTGTGTCAGTAATTGAGGGTGTGCTGCACTTTTGGAGTATCAGTAATTGAGAGTGTGCTGCAATATTGTAGTGTCCGTAATTGAGGGTGTGCTGCACTATTGGAATGTCAGTTATTGAGGGTGCGCTGCACTTTTGGAGTGTCAGTAATTGAGGGTGTGCTGCAGTATTGTAGTGTCAGTAATTGAGTGTGAGCTGCACTATTGGAGTGTCAGTATTTGAGTGTGCGCTGCACTATTGGAGTGTCAGTAATTGAGGATGTGCTGCACCATTGGAGTGTCAGTAATGGAGGGTGAGCCGCACTATTGGAGTGTCAGTAATTGAGGGTGAGCTGCACTATTGGAGTGTCAGTATTTGAGTGTGCGCTGCACTATTGGAGTGTCAGTAATTGAGGGTGTGCTGCACCATTGGAGTGTCAGTAATTGAGGGTGAGCTGCACTATTGGAGTGTCATTAATTGAGGGTGTGCTGCGCTATTGGAGTGTCAGTAATTGAGGGTGTGCTGCACTACTGGAGTGTCAGTAATTGAGGGTGTGCTGCACTATTGGAGTGTCAGTAATTGAGGGTTTTCTACACTTTTGGACTGTCAGTAATTGAGTGTGAGCTGCACTATTGGAGATTCAGTAATTGAGGGTTTTCTACTCTATTGGAGTGTCAGTAATTGAGGCTGTGCTGCACTATTGGAGTGTCAGTAATTGAGTGTGTGCTTCACTATTGCAGTGTCAGTAATTGAGCGTGTGCTGCACTATTGGAGTATCAGTAATTGAGGGAGTGCTGCAGTATTGGTGTGTCAGTAATTGAGGGTGTGCTGCACTATTGGAGTATCAGTAATTGAGGGTGTGCTGCACTATTGGAGTCTCAGCAATTGAGGGTGTGCTGCACTTTTGGAGTATCAGTAATTGAGAGTGTGCTGCAATATTGGTGTGTCAGTAATTGAGGGTGAGCTGCACTATTGTAGTGTCCGTAATTGAGGGTGTGCTGCACTATTGGAGTGTCAGTAATTGAGGGTGCGCTGCACTATTGGAGTGTCTGTAATTGAGGGTGTGCTGCAGTATTGTAGTGTCAGTAATTGAGTGTGAGCTGCACTATTGGAGTGTCAGTATTTGAGTGTGCGCTGCACTATTGGAGTGTCAGTAATTGAGGATGTGCTGCACCATTGGGGTGTCAGTAATGGAGGGTGAGCCGCACTATTGGAGTGTCAGTAATTGAGGGTGTGCTGCAATATTGGAGTGTCAGTAAATGAGGGTGTGCTGCACTATTGGAGTGTAAGTAATTGAGGTTGTGCTGCACTATTGGTGTGTCAGTAATTGAGTGTGTGCTGCACTAATGGAGACACCGTAATTGAGGGTGTGCTGCACTATTGGAGTGTCAGTAATTGAGGGTGAGCTGCACTATTGGAGTGTCAGTAATTGAGGGTGTGCTACACTAATGGAGTGCCTTTAATTGAGGTTGTGCTGCACTACTGGAGTGTCATTAATTGAGGGTGTGCTGCACTATTGGAGTGTCAGTAATTGAGTGTGTGCTGCACCATTGGAATGTCAGTAATTGAGGGTGTGCTGCACTATTGGAGTATCAGTAATTGAGGGTGTGCTGCAATATTGGTGTGTCAGTAATTGAGGGTGAGCTGCACTATTGTAGTGTCCGTTATTGAGGGTGTGCTGCACTATTGGAGTGTCAGTAATTGATGGTGCGCTGCACTATTGGAGTGTCAGTAATTGAGGGTGTGCTGCATTATTGTAGTGTCAGTATTTGTGTGTGCGCTGCACAATTGGAGTGTCAGTAATTGAGGGTGTGCCGCACCATTGGAGTGTCAGTAATTGAAGTTGAGATGCACTATTGTAGTTTCCGTAATTGAGGGTGAGCTGCACTATTGGAGTGTCAGTAATTGAGGGTGAGCTGCACTATTGGAGGGTCAGTAATTGAGGGTGTGCTACACTATTGGAGTGTCAGTAATTGTGGGTGTGCTGCACTATTGTAGTGTCAGTAATTGTGGGTGTGCTGCACAGTAGGAGTGTCAGTAATTGAGGTTGTGCTGCACTATTGTGGTATCAGTAATTGAGGGTGTGCTGCAATATTGGTGTGTCAGCAATTGAGGGTGAAGTGCACGATTGTAGTGTCAGTAATTGAGTGTGTGCTGCACTATTGGAGTGTCAGTAATTGAGGTTGAGCTGCACTATTGGAGTGTCAGTATTTGAGTGTGCACTGCACTATTGGAGTGTCAGTAATTGAGCGTGTGCTGCACTATTGGAGTGTCAGTAATTGAGGGTGTGCTGCACTATTGGAGTGTCAGTAATTGAGTGTGTGCTGCACTATTGGAGTGTCAGTAATTGATGGTGTGCTGCAGTATTAGAGTGTCATTTTTGCGTGTGCGCTGCACTATTGGAGTGTCAGTAATTGAGGGTGTGCTGCACCTTTGGACTATCAGTAATTGAGGGTGAGCTGCACTATTGGAATGTCAGTAATTGTGGGTGCACTGCACTATTGGAGTGTCAGTAATTGAGGCTGTGCTGCACTATTGGTGTGTCAGTTATTGAGGGTGTGCTGCACTATTGGAGTGTCAGTAATCGAGGGTGTGCTGCAATATTGGAGTGTCAGTAATTGAGGGTGTGCTGCAATCTTGGTGTGTCAGTAATTGAGGGTGAGCTGCACTATTGTAGTGTCCGTAATTGAGGGTGTGCTGAACTATTGCAGTGTCAGTAATTGAGGGTGCGCTGCACTATTGGAGTTTCAGTAATTGAGGGTGTGCTGCAGTATTGCAGTGTCAGTAATTGAGGGTGAGCTGCACTATTGGAGTGTCAGTATTAGATTGTGCGCTGCACTATTGAAGTATCAGTAATTGAGGATGTGCTGCACCATTGGAGTGTCAGTAATGGAGGGTGACCGCACTATTGGAGTGTCAGTAATTGAGGGTGTGCTGCACTATTGGAGTGTCAGTAATTGAGGCTGTGCTGCACTATTGGAGTGTCAGTAATTGAGGTTGTGCTGCACTATTGGAGTGTCAGTAATTGATGGTTTGCTACTCTATTGGAGTGTCAGTAATTGAGTGTGTGCTGCCCTATTGGAGTCTCAGTAATTGAGGGTGTGCTGCACTATTGGAGTGTCAGTAATTGAGTGTGTGCTGCAATATTGGAGTGTCAGTAATTGAGGGTGTGCTGCATTATTGGAGTGTCAGTAATTGAGGGTGTGCTTCAATATTGGAGTGTCAGTAATTGAGTGGGTGCTGCACTATTGGAGTGTCAATTATTGAGGGTGTGCTGCACTATTTGAGTGTCAGTAATTGAGGGTGTGCTGCAATATTGGAGTGTCAGTAATTGAGGGTGTGCTGCAATATTGGAGTGTTAGTAATTGAGGGTGTGCTGCATTATTGGTGTGTCAGTAATTGAGGGTGTGCTGCAATATTGGAGTGTCAGTAATTGAGGGTGAACTGCACTTTTGGAGTGTCAGTAATTGAGGGTTTGCTACTCTATTGGAGTGTCAGTAATTAGGGTGTGCTGCACTATTTGAGTGTCAGTAATTGAGGGTGTGCTGCACTATTGGAGTGTCAGTAATTGAGTGTGCGCTGCAATATTGGAGTGTCAGTAATTGAGGGTGTGCTGCATTATTGGAGTGTCAGTAATTGAGGGTGTGCTTCAATATTGGAGTGTCAGTAATTGAGTGTGTGCTGCACTATTGGAGTGTCAATAATTGAGGGTGTGCTGCACTTTTGGAGTGTCAGTAATTGAGGGTGTGCTGCAATATTGGAGTGTCAGTAATTGAGGGTGTGCTGCACTATTGGAGTGTCAGTAATAGAGGGTGTGCTGCAATATTGGAGTGTCAGTAATTGAGGGTGAACTGCACTTTTGGAGTGTCAGTAATTGAGGGTGTGCTGCAATATTGGACTGTCAGTAATTGAGGGTGAACTGCGCTTTTGGAGTGTCAGTAATTGTGGGTGTGCTGCACTATTGGAGTGTCATTAATTGAGGGTGTGCTGCACTATTTGAGTGTCAGTAATTGAGGGTGTGCTGCAATATTGGTGTGTCAGTAATTGAGGGTATGCTGCACTATTGGAGTGTCAGTAATTGAGGGTGTGCTGCAATATTGGAGTGTCAGTAATTGATGGTGAACTGCACTATTGGAGTGTCAGTAATTGAGGGTGTGCTGCATATTGCACTGTCAGTAATTGAGGCTGTGCGGCACTATTGGAGTGTCATTAATTGAGGGTGAGCTGCACTATTGGAGTGTCAGTAATTGAGGGTGTGCTACACCATTGGAGTGTCAGTAATTGAGGGTGTGCTGCACTATTGGAGTGTCAGTAATTGAGGGTGTGCTGCACTATTGGAGTGTCAGTAATTGAGGGCGTGCTACACTTTTGGAGTGTCAGTTATTGAGTGTGTGCTGCACTATTGGAGTGTCAGTAATTGAGGGTGCGCTGCACTATTGGAGTGTCAGTAATTGAGGGTGTTCTGCAATATTGGTGTCTCAGTAATTGAGGGTGAGCTGCACTATTGTAGTGTCCGTAATTGAGGGTGTGCTGCACTATTGAAGTGTCAGTAATTGAGGGTGTGCTGCACTATTGGAGTATCAGTAATTGAGGGTGTGCTGCAGTATTGTAGTGTCAGTAATTGAGGGTGAGCTGCACTATTGGAGTTTCAGTATTTGAGTGTGCGCTGCACTATTGGAGTGTCAGAAATTGAGGGTGTGCTGCACTATTGGAGTGTCAGCAATTGAGGGTGAGCTGCACTATTGGAGTGTCAGTAATTGAGGGTGTGCTGCAGATATTGGAGTGGCCGTAATTGAGGGTGTGCTGCACTATTGGAGTGTCAGTAATTGAGTGTGTGCTGCACTATTGGATTATCAGTAATTGAGGGTTTGCTGCATTATTGGAGTGTCATTAATTGAGGGTGTGCTGCAATATTGGAGTGTCAGTAATTGAGGCTGTTCTGCACTATTGTAGTGTCAGTAAAAGAGGCTGTGTTGCACTATTGGAGTGTCAGTAATTGAGGGTGTGCTGCACTATTGGAGTGTCATTAATTGAGGTTGTGCTGCACTATTGGAGTGTCAGTAATTGAGGGTTTGCTACTCTATTGTAGTGTCAGTAATTGAGTGTGTGGTGCACTTTTGGAGTCTCAGTAATTGAGGGTGTGCTGCACTATTGGAGTGTCAGTAATTGAGTGTGTGCTGCAATATTGGTGTGTCAGTAATTGAGGGTTTGCTACTCTATTGTAGTGTCAGTAATTGAGGGTGTGGTGCACTATTGGAGTGTCAGTAATTGAGGGTGTGCTGTACTATTGGAGTGTCAGTAATTGAGTGTGTGCTGCAATATTGGTGTGTCAGTATTTGGGGGTGTGCTGCATTATTGGAGTGTCAGTAATTGAGGGTGTGCTGCACTATTGGTGTGTCAGTAATTGAGTGTGTGCTGCACTATTGGAGTGTCAATAATTGAGTGTGTGCTGCACTATTGGAGTGTCAGTAATTGAGTGTGTGCTGCAATATTGGAGTGTCAGTATTTGAGGGTGTGCTGCACAATTGGTGTGTCAGTAATTGAGGGTGCGCTGCCCTATTGGAGTGTCATTATTTGAGTGTGCGCTGCACTATTGGAGTGTCAGTAATTGAATGTGTGCTGCAATATTGGTGTGTCAGTAATTGAGGGTGTGCTGCACTATTGGTGTGTCAGTAATTGAGTGTGTGCTGCACTATGGGAGTGTCATTAATTGAGGATGTGCTGCATTATTGGAGTATCAGTAATTGAGCGCTTGCTGCACTATTGGTGTGTCAGTAATTGAGGGTGTGCTGCACTATTGGAGTGTCAGTTATTGAGGATGGGCAGCACTATTGGAGTGTCAGTTATTGAGGATATGCTGCACTATTGGAGTGTCAGTAATTGAGGATGTGCTGCACTATTGGTGTGTCAGTAATTGAGTATGTGCTGCACTATTGGAGTGTCAGTAATTGAGGGTGTGCTGCGCTATTGGAGTGTCAGTAATTGAGGGTGTGCTGCACTATTGGATTTTCAGTAATTGAGGTTGTGCTGCACTATTGGAGTGGCCGTAATTGAGGATGTGCTGCACTATTGGAGTCTCAGTAATTGAGGGTGTGCTGCACTATTGGAGTGTCAGTAATTGAGTGTGTGCTGCACTATTGGATTATCAGTAATTGAGGGTTTGCTGCATTATTGGAGTGTCAGTAATTGAGGGTGTGCTGCAATATTGGAGTGTCAGTAATTTAGGTTGTGCTGCACTATTGGAGTGTCAGTAATTGAGTGTGTGCTGCACTATTGGATTATCAGTAATTGAGGGTTTGCTGCATTATTGGAGTGTCATTAATTGAGGGTGTGCTGCAATATTGGAGTGTCAGTAATTGAGGCTGTTCTGCACTATTGTAGTGTCAGTAAAAGAGGCTGTGTTGCACTATTGGAGTGTCAGTAATTGAGGGTGTGCTGCACTATTGGAGTGTCATTAATTGAGGTTGTGCTGCACTATTGGAGTGTCAGTAATTGAGGGTTTGCTACTCTATTGTAGTGTCAGTAATTGAGTGTGTGGTGCACTATTGGAGTCTCAGTAATTGAGGGTGTGCTGCACTATTGGAGTGTCAGTAATTGAGTGTGTGCTGCAATATTGGTGTGTCAGTAATTGAGGGTTTGCTACTCTATTGTAGTGTCAGTAATTGAGGGTGTGGTGCACTATTGGAGTGTCAGTAATTGAGGGTGTGCTGTACTATTGGAGTGTCAGTAATTGAGTGTGTGCTGCAATATTGGTGTGTCAGTATTTGGGGGTGTGCTGCATTATTTGAGTGTCAGTAATTGAGGGTGTGCTGCACTATTGGTGTGTCAGTAATTGAGTGTGTGCTGCACTATTGGAGTGTCAATAATTGAGTGTGTGCTGCACTATTGGAGTGTCAGTAATTGAGTGTGTGCTGCAATATTGGAGTGTCAGTATTTGAGGGTGTGCTGCACAATTGGAGTTTCAGTAATTGAGGGTGCGCTGCCCTATTGGAGTGTCATTATTTGAGTGTGCGCTGCACTATTGGAGTGTCAGTAATTGAATGTGTGCTGCACTATTGGAGTGTCATTAATTGAGGCTTAGCTGCTTGTCTAATTCCTCTAAGTAACTGAAGTCCTTCATCCTTGGATCGTGTTTTCTTGATCTTTTCTGCACACTGCTCCCATTGAGGGTGAAGCAGTGTTTTATATAGTTTCATCATAACCTCCTTGCTTTCATATTCAATGGCTTTAATTTATAATGCCCAGATCCCATATGCCTGTTTGGCCCCTTCCTTAAACTGCCCTGTCATCTTCAATGATTTACGCATATATATATATATATATATATATATATCTCCACCTGGGTCCGTGCACCACCTCTGGAATTGCACCCTTTGTTTTCCATTTCCTTTCTCTTCATTTCTATCAAAATCTCCCACTTCACACTCCTCTGCATTAAACTCTACCTGCCATGCGTAGGTTCTTTCCATAAATCTACTTATGTGTCAGTCTATCTCTATGATCCTCTTCGTTCACAATACCTCCTAATTTTCTGTCATCTCCTAATTCCAACGTTGTGCCCTGCCTCGCCATTTCTGTTCTTCTGTATCCAGAAAAGCATTGGGCCTAATACCAACCCCCTGGGCAACCCCACTATATACCTTTCACCTGTTTAAAAACAACTGTTCAGCTCTACCCTCTGTATCCTGTCACTCCGCCAGCATCATATCCATGCTAACCATGGGCTCGGACCTGCTGAGAAGCCTCTCACGTGGCACTTTATCAAACGCCTTTGGGAGGTCCATGCACACCGCCTCATCCATTATTCACCTTCATCACAGAGGCCCTCCCGGCGACCTCAGCTTTCGAGTTTGTCAGTAATAATCTGGGTGGGATGGCTCTACAAATAGGGACTTGGCAAAGTCTCGTTCGGTTTGTTTCGTCCGTTTGAAAACATGGCCTTTACGTGGACTCCTAAGCTTTTAAAAAGCCGTATTAATTTCCTAGTTGAAATGTCCACTGTTCATTTTGAATGGTCTTTTGTGAAACAGGAAAGGTGGTCTTCAGATAGCCTGAGAAACTTCAAATGTACCCAAAGCATATTTATCTGAAACCAGTCACACAAAAGCAGTTATGAGAGTTAGGAATTGGAGATGAACATTGGAAATAAAGATGCCCACATCTTTCCTTAACCTACAGTAGATACCCAAGGCTATGTAAATCCAGCAAATAACTTCTGAATGAAACACGATGGCACGTTTAAAATGTATGAATGTTTCACGTGTGGTCTATTATTTTGGCAAGTGTCGTTCAGGGGACAGTTTCAGGACTGGTTCCGTTAATTAGACTCAATAGCGGGTAAGTTCGTGGTGTCTTCCACGATATGTACAGAAAGTCAGGGGAAGGCTTTTAAGAGCAAATGGTGTAACATGTCGCGAAGTTCAAATGGCTCCAAACAGCAGAAACCTTCCTCCTTAAACTGAAAATTCTTCAATTGCAAAGAAAGCTGTTAAAACGTGATTGGAGCCTGAAGTTCCAAGGAAAAGAATACTTTTGAGAAACATTGAAAAAAAGGTGAGAGACTGTTTGGAAACCACGTTTGGGTGAATTGACTTGAACTGACGATTTCTATTTTCTCCCCATCCAGCTATTCCAACGGTCTTTCCTTCGCTCTCCTTCTCCTCAAGCAGACTCCTTGCAGAGCCCATCTCCGCGGGGGGACAACTCCAGCTCCTTGTCATCGATCACCAGCTCAGATCGTGTGCGTTTTCAGGCCTTTCTACTGAAGGGGGGGGGGGGGGGCAACAAAAACTATGACCCTCGTTTCCTATCCTGCGCCTAACTGATGCAGCTCCTGTTGGTGGCAGAGAATTCGGGGATTTGGGTGGAAATCTGATGCTTCAGGAACAGTAACGTCTACAGCATGCACCTCCTGTTCATCTGGGCGCTGTGCGTAAAGCAGAACTAACGCGACTGCACAGCAGGGCGACAGCATGAGACGTTATGTTGTACGGAACACCAGATTCATGTCGTCCACCCAACTTTCACGTCAACCCGAAAGGCAAGACTGAAACGATGGAGGCCGTGCAGAGAGGGTACCTGACATTTCTGGGCATTGTTTCCTGAAGCTAAGCGTTAGCTTATCCCTCTTGTACACTTTTCTTATGCAAATTTCATCTTTCAACATCATTAACTTTTTACCCATTACAGTAAAAACCATTTGATGAGAGCACCTCAATGGAACCTCGCTCTCCTTATTAACTTACCCTACTCCCTGACAGCTATGTTCGTGCTCCAGTTGGTTAGGTCACGAAACTGAATGTTTTATCATGAATCAACTGCTCGGATTCAGAGCGTCCATCATGGCTGGGCTGCAGCTGCAAGTGTCAGTCATATCTTTTCTGTACAAACCTGCATTTACACAGAGGATGTGGGGAACATTCATTCACAGATGCGGGTACACTGGCAATGCCAGTATTTATTGCCCATCCATAACTGTCCTTGAGAAGCTGGTGGTGAGCTGCCTTGTTAAACAGCTGCCCTTCATGTGCTGAAGGTGCATATTTGGAAGGCGGAGTTCCAGATTTTTGACCGAGCCACAGTGAAGGGACAACGATATATTTTTTTCCAAGTTGGGATCGTCAGCTGTGGCTCTGCAGGCAAAGGTTCAAGTCCCCTTCCTGGGCCTGAGCACAAAATCAAGTAGGACACCCAGTGCAGTACTGAAGGAGTGTGGCACTGTTCAGGGTGCCCTCTTTCAGATGATGCCCCCCCCACCTCAGGCAGACGTAAAACATTCCACGCCACTATTGCAAAGAAGAGCAGGGTAGCAATCCTTGGTGCCCTGGCCAATCTTCATCCCTCCATCAACATCACAGAAAAACAGGTTGAGGTCATTATTGCTTGCTGTGCGCACATTCACTGTAGTTATTTCCTACAACAGTGACTGCATTTCCAAGATACTTGGTTGGCGAATAAAGTGCCTGCGGTTGTGAAAGGTGCTTTATAAGTGCAAGTTGTTTTCTTAATACCAAGTGTAAGCACTATTGCACTAATACAAGTTTCTCAAGCTTATCACAGATGTTGTCCTCATTGCCATTTCACACACATGCTGAATTGTAAATTGTTTGTGCTATAGACATACGCTCACTGTTTCTTCATTGATTCCATACAGATAGTAAGAATAACTCCTTTCGGTCTGAGCTTGACTTGAATCTAAAATGCCCAAGACAATGTGTGAATTTAGTACACTCTCTCATTTTAAGCACCAGTCTCACACGCTTTGAGGCCATATTGTCTGTGCTGATCTGCCTTGACTGAGTTTGTGCTGTACTGTTTTGATATCTTCGGACCAGTGAGAGTAAGTGACTTGTTTATGGTAAGTGGCCGGCTTTAATGTGTGATTTCAGCACATATTGGATTGTTAGCCATATCATCGGTTGATGCACCACCCTTGTGAAGCTGGGAAATAACGCATTGCACTTTACCAGAGCAGCAGGTTTACCTCGAATTTACAGTGTAGAGTGTTATCATCTCCAGGTGAGGTTGCCCCTGGACAAGGCTGAACCCAGCTTGATAGAATCCTAACTTTTAATGTGTTTGTTTAGATACGTGGAGAGGGGCTACTGAACAGTCACAGGAGTCAGCTGATGAACTTTTAAAAGAATGAAACATTTATTGAACAAGAAGAGACGAACCATCCCACAATACTCCTTCACCCACAGCTATACCTTTACAAATATATATAGACTTTTAAGGATCGCACAAGTTACAAAAGCTATTTGACACTCTAATGTCCACAGTGAGTACACAGCACATGTACCAATAGGCGCCCTGTGGGCTGACGGACGAAACTCTGAAACCAGACGACAGATGCCGCCTCAAGCAAACGCTGTGGATCTCCTCAACTCCCCCAGACGCTTGTCATACTGAGCCAACTGGTCCCACAGCATTCTGTCCTTCACAAGAGGATTTCCAATCTCCACTCTCCAAGACCTCGCCTCGGAATCTTCTCCCAAACCAACACTTCCTCTCAGACGCCTCCCACATGGGTTCATCTCCAGGGTTTTGAACTCTCCTTCTGACGCTCCTCTTCCCTGGGTGACTACACGCGTTCCAGCTGTCTTCCACACCCACTCTGCCTTGCTGACTCAGCCATCAACTGCTTCACATGCCCACAGCAAAGGATTACAGACCTTCAGTCAACACTTTGGACCTTCTTGCCTCTTGTAAGCTGTTCTCGCTTTAAATCTGCTTCCCGAAAGTTCTGTCTCTTTAAATCTGAAAGCTTGGAGCCTTTCCCTCTGCCCCTCACTCTTAACCTCATTTACAAGACATTTTCCAGGTTCCTGTCCATCCTTTGACCTGAAGGTCTCCTTTGGACTTGCCTCTGTTCCCCTGGATTGCGGACTCTTTTCTTGAGGTTGGGGCAGGCGATCTGCTCCCTTTGTTCCAGTGACTCCTGGAAGAAACTATCAAAAACCAACTGAACCCCACAGCTCCCAAATCAAAAACTGCTGTTTCTACGTGCGCCGGTCTGTTGGAGAGACCAGATTCTCTGGGCCCCTGTTGCTAGGCAACAGCACTTTTTCTACTCTTGTGTTTCTTTAACTTAAACCCTCATTAGATTTGCAAGCAGCTTTTTAAAGTGAAACGAAAACTCAATTTGACCTTTCTTAACACGCAGATACAGACATAGAACTAAAACTAAAACTTCAGAGCTAAAACTCATGTGTAGTACACACAAATACCAATTTAATTTAATTAAACTATCTCTATTTTGTAACAAGAGGGACAGGTTTCACGGACAAACTGATCTACTTAACCCATTGTGTGTGAGTGATGGAGGAGCTGGTATCTGAGTGTGGGACAGGCTGTGTGTGAGTGAGGGAGGAGCTGGTATCTGAGAGCGGGACAGGCTGTGTGTTAGTGAGGGAGGAGCTGGTATCTGAGAGTGGGACAGGCTGTGTGTTAGTGAGGGAGGAGCTGGCATCTGAGAGTGGGACAGTCTGTGTTATTGAGGGAGGAGCTGGTATCTGAGAGTGGGACAGGCTGTGTGTTAGTGAGGGAGGAGCTGGTATCTGAGAGTGGGACAGGCTGTGTGTTAGTGAGGGAGGAGCTGGTATCTGAGAGTGGGACAGGCTGTGTGTTGGTGAGGGAGGAGCTGGTATCTGAGAGTAGGACAGACTGTGTTTTAGTGAGGGAGGAGCTGGTATCTAGAGAGGGACAGGCTGTGTGTTACTGAGGGAGCAGCTGGTATCTGAGAGTGGGACAGGCTGTGTGTTAGTGAGGGAGGAGCTGGTATCTGATAGTGGGACAGGCTGTGTGTTAGTGAGGGAGGAGCAGGTATCTGAGAGTGGGTGAGGCTGTGTGTTAGTGAGGGAGGAGCTGGATTCTGAGAGTGGGACAGGCTGTGTGTTAGGGAGGGAAGAGCAGGTATCAGAGACTAAGACAGGCTGTGTGTTAGTGAGGGAGGAGCTGGTATCTGAGAGTGGGACAGGCTGTGTGTTAGTGAGGGAGAAGCTGGTATCAGAGAGAGGGAAAGGCTGTGTGTTAGTGACAGAGAAGCTGGTGTCTGAGAGAGGGACAGACGGTGTGTTAGTGAGGGAGGAGCAAGTATCTGAGAGTGGGACAGGCTGTGTGTTAGTGAGGGAGGAGCTGCTATCTGAGAGTGGGACAGGTTGTGTGTTAGTGAGGGAGGAGACGGTATCTGAGAATGGGACAGGCTGTGTGTTATTGCGGGAGGAGCTGGTATCTGAGAGTGGGACAGGCTGTGTGTTAGTGAGGGAGGAGCTGGTATCTGAGAGTGGGACAGGCTGTGTGTTAGTGAGGGAGAAGCTGGTATCTGAGAGTGGGACAGGCTGCGTGTTACTGAGGGAGCAGCTGGTATCTGAGAGTGGGACAGGCTGTGTGTTAGTGAGGGAGGAGCTGGTATCTGATAGTGGGACAGGCTGTGTGTTAGTGAGGGAGGAGCTTGTATCTGTGCGTGGGATATGGGCTGTTTGTTAGTGAGAGAGGAGCTGGTATCTGAGAGTGGGACAGGCTGCGTGACATTGAGGGAGGAGCTGGTATCTGAGAGTGGGACAGTCTGTGTGTTAATGAGGGAGGAGCTGGTATCAGAGTGGGACAGGCTGTGTGTTCGTGAGGAAGGAGCTGGTATCTGAGAAAGGGACAAGCTGTGTGTTAGTGAGGTAGGAGCTGGTATCTGAGAGTGGGAGAGGCTGTGTGTTAGTGAGGGAGGAGATGGTATCTGAAAGTGGGACAGGCTGTGTGTTAGTGAGGGAGGAGCTGGTATCAGAAAGTGGGACAGGCTGTGTGTTAGTGAGGGAGGAGCTGGAATCTGAGAGTGGGACAGGCTGTGCGTTAGTAGGGAAGAGCTGGTATCTGAGAGAGGGACAGGCTGTGTGTTAGTGAGGGTGGAGCTGGTGTATGAGAGTGGGACAGGCTGTGTGTTAGTGAGGGAGAAGCTTGTATCTGAGAGTGGGACAGGCTGTGTGTTAGTGAGGGAGGAGCTGGTATCTGAGAGTGGGACATGCTGTGTGTTAGTGAGGGAGGAGCTGGTATCTGAGAGTGAGAGAGTCTGTGTGAGATTGAGGGAGGAGCTGGTATCTGAGAGTGGGACAGGCTGTGTGTTAGTGAGGGAGGAGCTGGTATCTGATAGTGGGACAGGCTGTGTGTTAGTGAGGGATGAGCTGGTATCTGACATTGGGACAGGCTGTGTGTTAGTGAGAGAGGAGCTGGTATCTGTGCGGGGGACAGGCTGTTTGTTAGTGAGGGAGGAGCTGGTATCTGACATTGGGACAGGCTGTGTGACATTGAGGGAGGAGATGGTATCTGAGAGTGGGACAGTCTGTGTGTTCGTGAAAGGAGGATCTGATATCTGAGAGAGGGACAGGCTGTTTGATAAGGAGGGAGGAGCTGGTATCTGATAGTGGGACTGGCAGAGTGTTAGTGAGGGAGGAGTTGGTATTTGAGAGTGGGACAGGCTGTGTGTTAGTGAGGGAGGAGCAGGATTCTGAGAGTGGGAGAGGCTCTCTGTAAGTGAGGGAGGAGCTGGTATCGGAGAGTGGAACAGGCTGTGTGTTAATGAAGGAGGAGCTGGTATCTGAGAGTGACAGGCTGTGTTAGTGAGGGAGGAGCTGGTATCTGAGAGTGACACAGGCTGTGTTAGTGAGGGAGGAGCTGGTATCTGAGTGGGACAGGCTGTGTGTTAGTGAGGGAGGAGCTGGTATTTGAGAGTGAGACAAGCTTTGTGTGACAGAGGGAGGATCTGGAATCTGGGTGAGGGTCAGCATGTGTGTTAGTGAGGGAGGTGCTGATATCTGAGTGTAGGAATGACTGTGTGTTAGTGAGGGAGGAGCTGGTATCTGAGGGCGAGTCAGGCTGTGTATTAGTGAGGGAAGAGCTGGTATCGGAAAGTGGAACAGCCTGTGTTAGCGAGGGAGGAGCTGGTGTCTGAGAGTGGGACAGGCTCTGTGTTAGTGAGGGAGGAGCTGGTATCTGAGAGTGACAAGGCTGTGTGTTAGTGAGGGAGGAGCTGGTACCTGAGAGTGGGACAGGCTGTGTGTAAGTGAGGGAGGAGCTGGGATCTGAGAGTGGGACAGGCTGTGTTAGTGAGGGAGGAGCTGGGATCTGAGACTGGGACTGGCTGTGTTAGTGAGGGAGGAGTTGGTATCAGAGAGTGGGACAGGCTGTGTGTTAGTGAGGGAGGATTTGGTATCTGAGAGTGGGACAGCCTGTGTGTTAGTGAGGGAGGAGCTGGTATCTGAGAGTGGGACAGGCTGTGTGTTAGTTAGGGAAGAGCTGGTATCAGAGTCTAAGACAGGCTGTGTGTTAGTGAGGGAGGTGCTGGTATCTGAGTGTGGGACAGGCTGTGTTAGTGAGGGAGGAGCTGGTATCGGAGAGTTGGGACAGGCTGTGTGTTAGTGACAGAGGAGCTGGTGTCTGAGATTGGGACAGGCTGTGTGTTAGTGAGGGAGGAGCTGGTATTTGAGAGTGGGAGAGGCTGTGTTAGTGAGGGAGGTGCTGGTGTCTGAGAGTGGGACAGGCTGCGTGACATTGAGGGAGGAGCTGGTATCTGAGAGTGGGACAGTCTGTGTGTTAGTGAGGGAGGAGCTGGTATCAGAGTGGGACAGGCTGTGTGTTCGTGAGGGAGGAGCTGGTATCTGAGAAAGGGACAAGCTGTGTGTTAGTGAGGTAGGAGCTGGTATCTGAGAGTGGGAGAGGCTGTGTGTTAGTGAGGGAGGAGATGGTATCTGAAAGTGGGACAGGCTGTGTGTTAGTGAGGGAGGAGCTGGTATCAGAAAGTGGGACAGGCTGTGTGTTAGTGAGGGAGGAGCTGGAATCTGAGAGTGGGACAGCCTCTGCGTTAGTAGGGAAGAGCTGGTATCTGAGAGAGGGACAGGCTGTGTGTTAGTGAGGGTGGAGCTGATGTATGAGAGTGGGACAGGCTGTGTGTTAGTGAGGGAGAAGCTGGTATCTGAGAGTGGGACAGGCTGTGTGACATTGAGGGAGGAGCTGGTATCTGAGAGTGGGACAGTCTGTGTGTTCGTGAAAGGAGGATCTGATATCTGAGAGAGGGACAGGCTGTTTGATAAGGAGGGAGGAGCTGGTATCTGATAGTGGGACTGGCTGAGTGTTAGTGAGGGAGGAGTTGGTATTTGAGTGTGGGACAGGCTGTGTGTTAGTGAGGGAGGAGCAGGATTCTGAGAGTGGGAGAGGCTCTGCGTAAGTGAGGGAGGAGCTGGTATCTGAGAGTGGGACAGGCAGTGTGTTAATGAAGGAGGAGCTGGTATCTGAGAGTGACAGGCTGTGTTAGTGAGGGAGGAGCTGGTATCTGAGAGTGACAGGCTGTGTTAGTGAGGGAGGAGCTGGTATCTGAGTGTAGGAATGACTGTGTGTTAGTGAGGGAGGAGCTGGTATCTGAGGGCGAGTCAGGCTGTGTATTAGTGAGGGAAGAGCTGGTATCGGAAAGTGGAACAGCCTGTGTTAGCGAGGGAGGAGCTGGTGTCTGAGATTGGGACAGGCTCTGTGTTAGTGAGGGAGGAGCTGGTATCTGAGAGTGAGACAGGCTGTGTGTTAGTGAGGGAGGAGCTGGTACCTGAGAGTGGGACAGGCTGTGTGTAAGTGAGGGAGGAGCTGGGATCTGAGAGTGGGACAGGCTGTGTTAGTGAGGGAGGAGCTGGGATCTGAACTGGGACTGGCTGTGTTAGTGAGGGAGGAGTTGGTATCTGAGAGTGGGACAGGCTGTGTGTTAGTGAGGGAGGATTTGGTATCTGAGAGTGGGACAGCCTGTGTGTTAGTGAGGTAGGAGCTGGTATCTGAGAGTGGGACAGGCTGTGTGTTAGTGAGGGAAGAGCTGGTATCAGAGACTAAGACAGGCTGTGTGTTAGTGAGGGAGGAGCTGGTATCTGAGTGTGGGACAGGCTGTGTGTTAGTGAGGGAGGAGCTGGTATCGGAGAGTGGGACAGGCTGTGTGTTAGTGACAGAGGAGCTGGTGTCTGAGATTGGGACAGGCTGTGTGTTAGTGAGGGAGGAGCAGGTATTTGAGAGTGGGAGAGGCTGTGTTAGTGAGGGAGGTGCTGGTGTCTGAGAGTGGGAGAGGCTGTGTGTTATTGAGGGAGGAGCTGGTATCTGAGAGTGAGACAGGCTGTGTGTTCGTGAGGGAGGAGCTGGTATCTGAGAGTGGGACAGGCTGTGTGTTAGTGAGGGAGGAGCTGGTATCTGAGAGTGGGAGAGGCTGTGTTATTGAGGGAGGAGCTGGTACCTGAGAGTGAGACAGGCTGTGTGTTAGTGAGGGAGGAGCTGGAATCTGAGAGTGGGAGAGGCAGTGTGTTAGTGAAGGAGGAGCTTGTATCTGAGAGTGAGACAGGCTATTTTAGTGAAGGAGGAGCTGGTATCTGAGAGTGAGACAGGCTGTGTGTTTGTGAGGGAGGAGATGCTATCTGAGAGTTGGACAGGCTGTGTGTTAGTGAGGGAGGAGCTGGTATCTGAGAGTGCGACAGGCTGTGTGTTAGTGAGGGAGGAGCTGGTATCTGAGCTTGCGACAGGCTGTGTGTTAGTGAGGGAGCAGCTGGTATCTGAGAGTGGGACAGGCTGTGTGTTAGTGAGGGAGGAGCAGGTATCTGAGAGTGGGTGAGGCTGTGTGTTAGTGAGGGAGGAGCTGGATTCTGAGAGTGGGACAGGCTGTGTGTTAGGAAGGGAAGAGCTGGTATCAGAGACTAAGACAGGCTGTGTGTTAGTGAGGGAGGAGCTGGTATCAGAGAGAGGGAAAGGTTGTGTCTTAGTGACAGAGAAGCTGGTGTCTGAGAGAGGGACAGACGGTCTGTTCGTGAGGGAGGAGCAAGTATCTGAGAGTGGGAGAGGCTGTGTGTTAGTGAGGGAAGAGCTGGTATCTGAGAGTGGGAAAGGCTGTGTGTTCGTGAGGGAGGAGCTTGTATCTGAGAGTAGGACAGGCTGTGTGTTAGTGAGCGAGGAGCAGGTATCCGAGAATGGGACAGGCTGTGTGTTATTGAGGAAGGAGCTGGTATCTGAGATTTGGTCTGGTCGTTTGTTATTCAGGTTGGAGCTGGAATATGAGAGTGAGACAGGCTGTGTTAGTGAGTGAGGAGCTCTTATCTGAGAGAGGGAAGGGCTGTATGTGAGTGAGGGATGAGTTAGGGTCTGAGTGTGTGTCAGCCAGGTGTTAGTGAGGGAGTAGTGATATCTCAGAGTAGCAAAGGCTGTGTGTTAGTGAGGGAAGAGCTGGTATCTGAGAGTGGGACAGGCTGTGTGTTAGTGAGTGAGGAGCTGGTATCTGAGAGTAGGACAGGTTGTGTTTTATTGAGAGAGGAGCTGGTATCTGAGAGTGGAAAAGGCTGTGTTTTAGTGAGGGAGGAGCTGTTATCTGAGAGTGGGACAGGCTGTGTGTTAGTGAGGGAGGAGCTGGTATCTGAGAGTGGGACAGGCTGAGTGTTAGTGAGGGAGGAGTTGGTATCTGAGAGTGGGACAGGCTGTGTGTTAGTGAGGGAGGAGCAGGATTCTGAGAGTGGGAGAGGCTCTGTGTAAGTGAGGGAGCAGCTGGTATCTGAGAGTGGGACAGACTGTGTGTTAGTGAGGGAGTAGCTGGTATCTGAGAGTGGGACAGGCTGTGTGTTAGTGAGGGAGGAGCAGGATTCTGAGAGTGGGACAGGCCGTGTGTTAGTGAGGGTGGAGCTGTTATCTGAGAGTGGGACAGGCTGTGTGTTAGTGTGGGAGGAGAAGGAAACTGAGAGAGGGACAGGCTGTGTGTAAATGAGGGATAGCTGCTATCTGAGGGTGGGACAGGCTGTGTGTTCGTGAGGGTGCAGCTGGTATCTGAGATTTGGTCTGGCCGTTTGTTATTCAGGTTGGAGCTGGAATATGAGAGTGAGACAGGCTGTGTTAGTGAGTGAGGAGCTCGTATCTGAGAGAGGGAAGGGCTGTATGTGAGTGAGGGATGAGTTAGGGTCTGAGTGTGTGTCAGCCAGGTGTTAGTGAGGGAGTAGTGATATCTCAGAGTAGCAAAGGCTGTGTGTTAGTGAGGGAAGAGCTGGTATCTGAGAGTGGGACAGGCTGTGTGTTAGTGAGTGAGGAGCTGGTATCTGAGAGTAGGACAGGTTGTGTTTTATTGAGAGAGGAGCTGTTATCTGAGAGTGGGACAGGCTGTGTGTTAGTGAGGGAGGAGCTGTTATCTGAGAGTGGGACAGGCTGTGTGTTAGTGAGGGAGGAGCTGGTATCTGTGAGTGGGACAGGCTGAGTGTTAGTGAGGGAGGAGTTGGTATCTGAGAGTGGGACAGGCTGTGTGTTAGAGAGGGAGGAGCAGGAATCTGTGAGTGGGACAGGCTGAGTGTTAGTGAGGGAGGAGTTGGTATCTGAAAGTGGGACAGACTGTGTGTTAGTGAGGGAGGAGCAGGATTCTGAGAGTGGGAGAGGCTCTGTGTAAGTGAGGGAGCAGCTGGTATCTGAGAGTGGGACAGACTGTGTGTTAGTGAGGGAGGAGCTGGTATCTGAGAGTGGGACAGGCTGTGAGTTAGTGAGGGAGGAGCAGGATTCTGAGAGTGGGACAGGCTGTGTGTTAGTGAGGGAGGAGCTGGTATCTGTGCGGGGGACAGGCTGTTTGTTAGTGAGGGAGGAGCTGGTATCTGACATTGGGACAGGCTGTGTGACATTGAGGGAGGAGCTGGTATCTGAGAGTGGGACAGTCTGTGTGTTCGTGAAAGGAGGATCTGATATCTGAGAGAGGGACAGGCTGTTTCATAAGGAGGGAGGAGCTGGTATCTGATAGTGGGACTGGCTGAGTGTTAGTGTGGGAGGAGTTGGTATTTGAGAGTGGGACAGGCTGTGTGTTAGTGAGGGAGGAGCAGGATTCTGAGAGTGGGAGAGGCTCTGTGTAAGTGAGGGAGGAGCTGGTATCTGAGAGTGGGACAGGCAGTGTGTTAATGAAGGAGGAGCTGGTATCTGAGAGTGACAGGCTGTGTTAGTGAGGGAGGAGCTGGTATCTGAGAGTGACAGGCTGTGTTAGTGAGGGAGGAGCTGGTATCTGAGTGGGACAGGCTGTGTGCTAGTGAGGGAGGAGCTGGTATTTGAGAGTGAGACAAGCTTTGTGTGACAGAGGGAGGATCTGGAATCTGGGTGAGGGTCAGCATGTGTGTTAGTGAGGGAGGTGCTGATATCTGAGTGTAGGAATGACTGTGTGTTAGTGAGGGAGGAGCTGGTATCTGAGGGCGAGTCAGGCTGTGTATTATTGAGGGAAGAGCTGGTATCGGAAAGTGGAACAGCCTGTGTTAGCGAGGGAGGAGCTGGTGTCTGAGAGTGGGACAGGCTCTGTGTTAGTGAGGGAGGAGCTGGTATCTGAGAGTGAGACAGGCTGTGTGTTAGTGAGGGAGGAGCTGGTACCTGAGAGTGGGACAGGCTGTGTGTAAGTGAGGGAGGAGCTGGGATCTGAGAGTGGGACAGGCTGTGTTAGTGAGGGAGGAGCTGGGATCTGAGACTGGGACTGGCTGTGTTAGTGAGGGAGGAGTTGGTATCTGAGAGTGGGACAGGCTGTGTGTTAGTGAGGGAGGATTTGGTATCTGAGAGTAGGACAGCCTGTGTGTTAGTGAGGTAGGAGCTGGTATCTGAGAGTGGGACAGGCTGTATGTTAGTGAGGGAAGAGCTGGTATCAGAGACTAAGACAGGCTGTGTGCTAGTGAGGGAGAGCTGGTATCTGAGTGTGGGACAGGCTGTGTGTTAGTGAGGGAGGAGCTGGTATCGGAGAATAGGACAGGCTGTGTGTTAGTGACAGAGGAGCTGGTGTCTGAGATTGGGACAGGCTGTGTGTTAGTGAGGGAGGAGCTGGTATTTGAGAGTGGGAGAGGCTGTGTTAGTGAGGGAGTTGCTGGTGTCTGAGAGTGGGAGAGGCTGTGTGTTATTGAGGGAGGAGCTGGTATCTGAGAGTGAGACAGGCTGTGTGTTCGAGAGGGAGGAGCTGGTATCTGAGAGTGGGACAGGCTGTGTGTTAGTGAGGGAGGAGCTGGTATCTGAGAGTGGGAGAGCCTGTGTTATTGAGGGAGGAGCTGGTACCTGAGAGTGAGAGAGGCTGTGTGTTAGTGAGGGAGGAGCTGGAATCTGAGAGTGGGAGAGGCAGTGTGTTAGTGAAGGAGGAGCTTGTATCTGAGAGTGAGACAGGCTATTTTAGTGAAGGAGGAGCTGGTATCTGAGAGTGAGACAGGCTGTGTGTTTGTGAGGGTGGAGATGCTATCTGAGAGTTGGACAGGCTGTGTGTTAGTGAGGGAGGAGCTGGTATCTGAGAGTGCGACAGGCTGTGTGTTAGTGAGGGAGGAGCTAGTATCTGAGCTTGCGACAGGCTGTGTGTTAGTGAGGGAGCAGCTGGTATCTGAGAGTGGGACAGGCTGTGTGTTAGTGAGGGAGGAGCAGGTATCTGAGAGTGGGTGAGGCTGTGTGTTAGTGAGGAAGGAGCTGGTATCTGAGAGTGAGACAGGCAGTGTTTTTGTGAGGGAGGAGCTGGTATCAGAGAGAGGGAAAGGCTGTGTGTTAGTGACAGAGAAGCTGGTGTCTGAGAGAGCGACAGACGGTGTGTTAGTGAGGGAGGAGCAAGTATCTGAGAGTGGGAGAGGCTGTGTTTTAGTGAGGGAGGAGCTGATATCTGAGACTGGGACAAGCTGTGTGTTGGTGAGGGAGGAGAAACTATCTGAGAGTGGGACAGGCTGTGTGTTAGTGAGGGAGGAGCTGCTATCTGAGAGTGGGACAGGCTGTGTGTTAGTGAGGGAGGAGACGGTATCTGAGAATGGGACAGGCTGTGTGTTATTGAGGAAGGAGCTGGTATCTGAGAGTGAGACAGGCAGTGTTTTTGTGAGGGAGGAGATGGTATCTGAGAGTGGGAAAGGCTGTGTTTTAGTGAGGGTGGAGCTATTATCTGAGAGTGGGACAGGCTGTGTGTTAGTGTGGGAGGAGAAGGAAACTGAGAGAGGGACAGGCTGTGTTTAAATGAGGGATAGCTGCTATCTGAGGGTGGGACAGGCTGTGTGTTCGTGAGGGAGGAGCTGGTATCTGAGATAGGGACAGGATGTGTGTTACTGAGGGTGGAGCTGGTATCTGAAATTTGGTCTGGCCGTTTGTTATTCAGGTTGGAGCTGGTATATGAGAGTGAGACAGGCTGTGTTAGTGAGTGAGGAGCTCGTATCTGAGAGAGGGAAGGGCTGTATGTGAGTGAGGGATGAGTTAGGGTCTGAGTGTGTGTCAGCCAGGTGTTAGTGAGGGAGTAGTGATATCTCAGAGTAGCAAAGGCTGTGTGTTAGTGAGGGAAGAGCTGGTATCTGAGAGTGGGACAGGCTGTGTGTTAGTGAGTGAGGAGCTGGTATCTGAGAGTAGGACAGGTTGTGTTTTATTGAGAGAGGAGCTGGTATCTGAGAGTGGAAAAGGCTGTGTTTTAGTGAGGGAGGAGCTGTTATCTGAGAGAGGGACAGGCTGTGTGTTAGTGAGGGAGGAGCTGGTATCTGAGAGTGGGACAGGCTGAGTGTTAGTGAGGGAGGAGTTGGTATCTGAGAGTGGGACAGGCTGTGTGTTAGTGAGGGAGGAGCAGGAATCTGAGAGTGGGACAGGCTGTGTGTTAGTGAGGGAGGAGCAGGATTCTGAGAGTGGGAGAGGCTCTGTGTAAGTGAGGGAGCAGCTGGTATCTGAGAGTGGGACAGACTGTGTGTTAGTGAGGGAGGAGCTGGTATCTGAGAGTGGGACAGGCTGTGTGTTAGTGAGGGAACAGCTGGTATCAGAGACTAAGACAGGCTGTGTGTTAGTTAGGGAGGAGCTGGTATCGGAGAGTGGGACAGGCTGTGTGTTAGTGACAGAGGATCTGGTGTCTGAGATTGGGACAGACTGTGTGTTGGTGAGGGAGGAGCTGTTATCTGAGATTGGGAGAGGCTGTGTGTCAGTGAGGGAGGAGATGGTATCTGAGAGTGGGACAGGCTTTGTGTTTGTGAGGGAGGAGATGGTATCTGAGAGTGGGACAGGCTGTGTGTTACTGAGGGAGGAGATGGTATGTGAGAGTGGGACAGGCTGTGTGTTAGTGAGGGAGGAGCTAGTATCTGAGGTTGCGACAGGCTGTGTATTAGTGAGGGAGCAGCTGGTATCTTAGAGTGGGACAGGCTGTGTGTTAGTGAGGGAGGAGCTGGTATCTGAGAGTGGGTGAGGCTGTGTGTTAGTGACGGAGAAGCTGGATTCTGAGACTGGGACAGGCTGTGTGTTAGGGAGGGAAGAGATGTTATCAGAGACTAAGACAGGCTGTGTGTTAGTGAGGGAGGAGCTGGTATCGGAGAGAGGGACAGGCTGTGTGTTAGTGACAGAGGAGCTGTTGTCTGAGAATGGGACAGACGGTGTGTTAGTGAGGGAGGAGTAAGTATCTGAGAGTGGGAGAGGCTGTGTGTTAGTGAGGGAGGAGCTGATATCTGAGACTGGGACAAGCTGTGTGTTAGTGAGGGAGGAGGAGGTATCTGAGAGTGGGACAGGCTGTGTGTTAGTGAGGGAGGAGCTGCTATCTGAGAGTGGGACAGGCTGTGTGTTAGTGAGGGAGGAGACGGTATCTGAGAATGGGACAGTCTGTGTGTTAGTGACGGAGAAGCTGTATTCTGAGAGTGGGACAGGCTGTGTGTTAGGGAGGGAAGAGCTGGTATCAGAGACTAAGACAGGCTGTGTGTTAGGGAGGGAAGAGCTGGTATCAGAGACTAAGACAGGCTGTGTGTTAGTGAGGGAGGAGCTGGTATCTGAGAGTGACACAGGCTGTGTGTTAGTGACAGAGGATTTGGTGTCTGAGATTGGTACAGACTGTGTGTTAGTGAGGGAGGAGCTGGTATCTGAGAGTGGGACAGGCTGTGTGTTAGTGAGGGAGGAGACGGTATCTGAGAATGGGACAGCCTGTGTGTTAGTGAGGGAGGAGCTGGTATCTGAGAGTGGGAGAGGCAGTGTGTTAGTGAAGGAGGAGCTTGTATCTGAGAGTGAGACAGGCTATTTTAGTGAAGCAGGAGATGGTATCTGAGAGTGAGACAGGCTGTGTGTTTGTGAGGGAGGAGATGGTATCTGAGAGTGGGACAGGCTGAGTGTTAGTGAGGGAGGAGTTGGTATCTGAAAGTGGGACAGACTGTGTGTTAGTGAGGGAGGAGCAGGATTCTGAGAGTGGGAGAGACTCTGTGTAAGTGAGGGAGCAGCTGGTATCTGAGAGTGGGACAGACTGTGTGTTAGTGAGGGAGGAGCTGGTATCTGAGAGTGGGACAGGCTGTGTGTTAGTGAGGGAGGAGCAGGATTCTGAGAGTGGGACAGGCTGTGTGTTAGTGAGGGAGGAGCTGGTATCTGTGCGGGGGACAGGCTGTTTGTTAATGAGGGAGGAGCTGGTATCTGACATTGGGACAGGCTGTGTGACATTGAGGGAGGAGCTGGTATCTGAGAGTGGGACAGTCTGTGTGTTCGTGAAAGGAGGATCTGATATCTGAGAGAGGGACAGGCTGTTTGATAAGGAGGGAGGAGCTGGTATCTGATAGTGGGACTGGCTGAGGGTTAGTGAGGGAGGAGTTGGTATTTGAGAGTGGGACAGGCTGTGTGTTAGTGAGGGAGGAGCAGGATTCTGAGAGTGGGAGAGGCTGTGTGTTAGTGAGGGAGGAGCAGGATTCTGAGAGTGGGAGAGGCTCTGTGTAAGTGAGGGAGCAGCTGGTATCTGAGAGTGGGACAGACTGTGTGTTAGTGAGGGAGGAGCTGGAATCTGAGAGTGGGACAGGCTGTGTGTTAGTGAGGGAGGAGCAGGATTCTGAGAGTGGGACAGGCTCTGTGTAAGTGAGGGAGGAGCTGGTATCATTGAGTCGGACAGGCTGTGTGTTAGTGAGGGAGGAGCTGGTATCTGAGAGTGGGACAGGCTGTGTTTTAGTGAGGGAAGAGCTGGTATCAGAGACTAAGACAGGCTGTGTGTTAGTGAGGGAGGAGGTGGTATCAGAGAGTGGGACAGGCTGTGTGTTAGTGACAGAGGATCTGGTGTCTGAGATTGGGACATACTGTGTGTTGGTGAGGGAGGAGCTGGTATCTGAGATTGGGAGAGGCTGTGTGTCAGTGAGGGAGGAGATGGTATCTGAGAGTGGGACAGGCTTTGTGTTTGTGAGGGAGGAGATGGTATCTGAGAGTGGGACAGGCTGTGTGTTAGTGAGGGAGGAGATGGTATCTGAGAGTGGGACAGGCTGTGTGTTAGTGAGGGAGGAGCTAGTATCTGAGAGTGGGTGAGGCTGTGTGTTAGTGACGGAGAAGCTGGATTCTGAGACTGTGACAGGCTCTGTGTTAGGGAGGGAAGAGATGGTATCAGAGACTAAGACAGGCTGTGTGTTAGTGAGGGAGGAGCTGGTATCGGAGAGAGGGACAGGCTGTGTGTTAGTGACAGAGGAGCTGTTGTCTGAGAATGGGACAGACGGTGTGTTAGTGAGGGAGGAGTAAGTATCTGAGAGTGGGAGAGGCTGTGTGTTAGTGAGGGAGGAGCTGATATCTGAGACTGGGACAAGCTGTGTGTTAGTGAGGGAGGAGGAGGTATCTGAGAGTGGGACAGGCTGTGTGTTAGTGAGGGAGGAGCTGCTATCTGAGAGTGGGACAGGCTGTGTGTTAGTGAGGGAGGAGACGGTATCTGAGAATGGGACAGTCTGTGTGTTAGTGAAGGAGGAGCTTGTATCTGAGAGTGAGACAGGCTGTGCGTTTGTGAGGGAGGAGATGGTATCTGAGAGTGGGACAGGCTGTGTGTTAGTGAGGGAGGAGCTGGTATCTGAGAGTGGGACAGGCTGTGTGTTAGTGAGGGAGGAGATGGTATCTGAGAGTGGGACAGGCTGTGTGTTATTGTGGGAGGAGCAGGAATCTGAGAGTGGGACAGGCTGTGTGTTAGTGAGGGAGGAGCTGGTATCTGAGAGTAGGACAGGCTGTGTGTTAGTCAGGGAGGAGCTTGTATCTGAGAATGGGACAGGCTGTGTGTTAGTGAGGGAGGAGATGGTATCTGAGAGTGGGACAGGCTGTGTGTTAGTGAGGGAGGAGCTGGTATCTGAGAGAGGGACAGGCTGTGTGTTAGTGAGGGAGGAGCTGGTATCTGAGATTGCGACAGGCTGTGTGTTAGTGAGGGAGCAGCTGGTATCTGAGAGTGGGACAGGCTGTGTGTTAGTGAGGGAGGAGCAGGTATCTGAGAGTGGGACAGGCTGTGTGTTAGTGACGGAGAAGCTGTATTCTGAGAGTGGGACAGGCTGTGTGTTAGGGAGGGAAGAGCTGGTATCAGAGACTAAGACAGGCTGTGTGTTAGTGAGGGAGGAGCTGGTATCAGAGAGAGGGACAGGCTGTGTGTTAGTGACAGAGGATTTGGTGTCTGAGATTGAGACAGACTGTGTGTTAGTGAGGGAGGAGCAAGTATCTGAGAGTGGGACAGGCTGTGTGTTAGTGAGGGAGGAGCTGGTATCTGAGAGTGGGACAGGCTGTGTGTTAGTGAGGGAGGAGACGATATCTGAGAATGGGACAGTCTGTGTGTTAGTGAAGGAGGAGCTTGTATCTGAGAGTGAGACAGGCTATTTTAGTGAAGCAGGAGATGGTATCTGAGAGTGAGACAGGCTGTGTGTTTGTGAGGGAGGAGATGGTATCTGAGAGTGGGACAGGCTGTGTGTTAGTGAGGGAGGAGCAGGAATCTGTGAGTGGGACAGGCTGAGTGTTAGTGAGGGAGGAGTTGGTATCTGAAAGTGGGACAGACTGTGTGTTAGTGAGGGAGGAGCAGGATTCTGAGAGTGGGAGAGGCTCTGTGTAAGTGAGGGAGCAGCTGGTATCTGAGAGTGGGACAGACTGTGTGTTAGTGAGGGAGGAGCTGGTATCTGAGAGTGGGACAGGCTGTGTGTTAGTGAGGGAGGAGCAGGATTCTGAGAGTGGGACAGGCAGTGTGTTAGTGAGGGAGGAGCTGGTATCTGTGCGGGGGACAGGCTGTTTGTTAGTGAGGGAGGAGCTGGTATCTGACATTGGGACAGGCTGTGTGACATTGAGGGAGGAGCTGGTATCTGAGAGTGGGACAGTCTGTGTGTTCGTGAAAGGAGGATCTGATATCTGAGAGAGGGACAGGCTGTTTGATAAGGAGGGAGGAGCTGGTATCTGATAGTGGGACTGGCTGAGTGTTAGTGAGGGAGGAGTTGGTATTTGAGAGTGGGACAGGCTGTGTGTTAGTGAGGGAGGAGCAGGATTCTGAGAGTGGGAGAGGCTCTGTGTAAGTGAGGGAGGAGCTGGTATCTGAGAGTGGGACAGGCAGTGTGTTAATGAAGGAGGAGCTGGTATCTGAGAGTGACAGGCTGTGTTAGTGAGGGAGGAGCTGGTATCTGAGAGTGACAGGCTGTGTTAGTGAGGGAGGAGCTGGTATCTGAGTGGGACAGGCTGTGTGCTAGTGAGGGAGGAGCTGGTATTTGAGAGTGAGACAAGCTTTGTGTGACAGAGGGAGGATCTGGAATCTGTGTGAGGGTCAGCATGTGTGTTAGTGAGGGAGGTGCTGATATCTGAGTGTAGGAATGACTGTGTGTTAGTGAGGGAGGAGCTGGTATCTGAGGGCGAGTCAGGCTGTGTATTAGTGAGGGAAGAGCTGGTATCGGAAAGTGGAACAGCCTGTGTTAGCGAGGGAGGAGCTGGTGTCTGAGAGTGGGACAGGATCTGTGTTAGTGAGGGAGGAGCTGGTATCTGAGAGTGAGACAGGCTGTGTGTTAGTGAGGGAGGAGCTGGTACCTGAGAGTGGGACAGGCTGTGTGTAAGTGAGGGAGGAGCTGGGATCTGAGAGTGGGACAGGCTGTGTTAGTGAGGGAGGAGCTGGGATCTGAGACTGGGACTGGCTGTGTTAGTGAGGGAAGAGTTGGTATCTGAGAGTGGGACAGGCTGTGTGTTAGTGAGGGAGGATTTGGTATCTGAGAGTGGGACAGCCTGTGTGTTAGTGAGGTAGGAGCTGGTATCTGAGAGTGGGACAGGCTGTATGTTAGTGAGGGAAGAGCTGGTATCAGAGACTAAGACAGGCTGTGTGCTAGTGAGGGAGAGCTGGTATCTGAGTGTGGGACAGGCTGTGTGTTAGTGAGGGAGGAGCTGGTATCGGAGAGTAGGACAGGCTGTGTGTTAGTGACAGAGGAGCTGGTGTCTGAGATTGGGACAGGCTGTGTGTTAGTGAGGGAGGAGCTGGTATTTGAGAGTGGGAGAGGCTGTGTTAGTGAGGGAGGTGCTGGTGTCTGAGAGTGGGAGAGGCTGTGTGTTATTGAGGGAGGAGCTGGTATCTGAGAGTGAGACAGGCTGTGTGTTCGTGAGGGAGGAGCTGTTATCTGAGAGTGGGACAGGCTGTGTGTTAGTGAGGGAGGAGCTGGTATCTGAGATTGGGAGAGGCTGTGTTATTGAGGGAGGAGCTGGTACCTGAGAGTGAGACAGGCTGTGTGTTAGTGAGGGAGGAGCTGGAATCTGAGAGTGGGAGAGGCAGTGTGTTAGTGAAGGAGGAGCTTGTATCTGAGAGTGAGACAGGCTATTTTAGTGAAGGAGGAGCTGGTATCTGAGAGTGAGACAGGCTGTGTGTTTGTGAGGGAGGAGATGCTATCTGAGAGTTGGACAGGCTGTATGTTAGTGAGGGAGGAGCTGGTATCTGAGAGTGCGACAGGCTGTGTGTTAGTGAGGGAGGAGCTAGTATCTGAGCTTGCGACAGGCTGTGTGTTAGTGAGGGAGGATCTGGTATCTGAGAGTGGGACAGGCTGTGTGTTAGTGAGGGAGGAGTAGGTATCTGAGAGTGGGTGAGGCTGTGTGTTAGTGACAGAGGAGCTGTTGTCTGAGAATGGGACAGACGGTGTGTTAGTGAGGGAGGAGTAATTATCTGAGAGTGGGACAGGCTGTGTGTTAGTGAGGGAGGAGCTGGTATCTGAGAGTGGGACAGGCTGTGTGTTAGCGAGGGAGGAGCTGGTATCTGAGAATGGGACAGTCTGTGTGTTAGTGAAGGAGGAGCTTGTATCTGAGAGTGAGACAGGCTATTTTAGTGAAGCAGGAGATGGTATCTGAGAGTGAGACAGGCTGTGTGTTAGTGAGGGAGGAGATGGTATCTGAGAGTGAGACAGGCTGTGTGTTAGTGAGGGAGGAGATGGTATCTGAGAGTGGGACAGGCTGTGTGTTAGTGAGGGAGGAGCTGGTATCTGAGAGTGAGACAGGCTGTGTGTTAGTGAGGGAGGAGATGGTATCTGAGAGTGGGACAGGCTCTGTGTGTTAGTGAGGGAGGAGATGGTATCTGAGAGTGGGACAGGCTGTGTGTTAGTGAGGGAGGAGATGGTATCTGAGAGTGGGACAGGCTGTGTGTTATTGTGGGAGGAGCAGGAATCTGAGAGTGGGACAGGCTGTGTGTTAGTGAGGGAGGAGCTGGTATCTGAGAGTGGGACAGGCTGTGTGTTAGTGAGGGAGGAGCTGGTATCTGAGATTGCGACAGGCTGTGTGTTAGTGAGGGAGCAGCTGGTATCTGAGAGTGGGACAGGCTGTGTGTTAGTGAGGGAGGAGCAGGTTTCTGAGAGTGGGTGAGGCTGTGTGTTAGTGACGGAGAAGCTGTATTCTGAGAGTGGGACAGGCTGTGTGTTAGGGAGGGAAGAGCTGGTATCAGAGACTAAGACAGGCTGTGTGTTAGTGAGGGAGGAGCTGGTATCAGAGAGAGGGACAGGCTGTGTGTTAGTGACAGAGGATTTGGTGTCTGAGATTGGGACAGACTGTGTGTTAGTGAGGGAGGAGCAAGTATCTGAGAGTGGGACAGGCTGTGTGTTAGTGAGGGAGGAGCTGGTATCTGAGAGTGGGACAGGCTGTGTGTTAGTGAGGGAGGAGACGGTATCTGAGAATGGGACAGGCTGTGTGTTCGTGAGGGAGGAGCAGGTATCTGAGAGTGGTTGAGGCTGTGTGTTAGTGACGGAGAAGCTGTATTCTGAGAGTGGGACAGGCTGTGTGTTAGGGAGGGAAGAGCTGGTATCAGAGACTAAGACAGGCTGTGTGTTAGTGAGGGAGGAGCTGGTATCTGGGAGCAGGACAGGCTGTGTGTTAGTGAGGGAGGAGATGGTTTCTGAGAGTGGGACAGGCTGTGTGTTAGTGAGGGAGGAGACGGTATCTGAGATTTGGTCTGGCCGTTTGTTAGTCAGGTTGGAGCTGGAATATGAGAGTGAGACAGGCTGTGTGTTAGTGAGGGAGGAGCTGGTATCTGGGAGCAGGACAGGCTGTGTGTTAGTGAGGGAGGAGCTGCTATCTGAGAGTGGGACAGGCTGTGTGTTAGTGAGGGAGGAGACGGTATCTGAGAATGGGACAGTCTGTGCGTTAGTGAGGGAGGAGCTTGTATCTGAGAGTGGGTGAGGCTGTGTGTTAGTGAGCGAGGAGCTGGTATCCGAGAGTGGGACAGGCTGTGTGTTACTGAGGGAGGAGCTGGTATCTGAGAGCGAGACAGGCTGTGTGTTAGTTAGGGAGGAGCTGGTATCTGAGAGTAGGACAGGCTGTGTGTTATTGAGGGAGGAGCTGGTACCTGAGAGTGAGACAGGCTGTGTGTTAGTAGGGAGGAGCAGGAATCTGAGAGTGGGAGAGGCTGTGTGTTAGTGAGGGAGGAGCTTGTATCTGAGAGTGAGACAGGCTATTTTAGTGAAGGAGGAGCTGGTATCTGAGAGTGGGACAGGCTGTGTGTTAGTGAAAGAGGAGCTGGTATCTGAGAGTGAGTCAGGCTGTGTGTAAATGAGGGAGATCTGCTATCTGAGGGTGGGACAGGCTGTGTGTTCGTGAGGGAGGAGTTGGTATCTGAGATAGGGACAGGATGTGTGTTACTGAGGGTGGACCTGGTATCTGGATCTGGTATCAGGTTGGAGCTGGAATATGAGAGTGAAACAGGCTGTGTGTTAATGTGGGAGGAGCTGGTATCTGGGAGCAGGACAGGCTGTGTTAGTGAGTGAGGAGCTCGTATCTGAGAGAGGGAAGGGCTGTATGTGAGTGAGGGATGAGTTAGGCTCTGAGTGTGGGTCAGCCAAATGTTAGTGAGGGAGTAGTGATATCTCAGAGTAGAAAAGGCTGTGTGTTAGTGAAGGACGAGCTGGTATCTGAGAGTGTGACAGGCTGTGTGTTAGTGAGGGAGGAGCTGGTATCTGAGAGTGGGACAGGCTGTGTTTTAGTGAGGGAAGAGCTGTTATCTGAGAGTGGGACAGGCTGTGTGTTAGTGAGAGAGGAGCTGTTATCTGAGAGTGGGACAGGGTGTGTGTTAGTGTGGGAGGAGATGGTATCTGAGATAGGGACAGTATGTGTGTTTCTGAGGGTGGACCTGGTATCTGAGATTTGGTCTGGCCGTTTGTTAGTCAGGTTGCAGCTGGAATATGAGAGTGAGACAGGCTGTGTGTTAGTGAGGGAGGAGCTGGTATCTGGGAGCAGGACAGGCTGTGTTAGTGAGTGAGGAGCTCGTATCTGAGAGAGGGAAGGGCTGTATATGAGTGAGGGATGAGTTAGGGTCTGAGTGTGGGTCAGCCAGGTGTTAGTGAGGGAGAAGTGATATCTCAGAGTAGCAAATGCTGTGTGTTAGTGAGGGAGGAGCTGGTATCTGTGAGTGTGACAGGCTGTGTTTTAGTGTGGGAGGAGCTGTTATCTGAGAGTGGGACAGGCTGTGTGTTAGTGAAGGAGGAGATGGTATCTGAGAGTGGGACAGGCTGTGTGTTAGTGAGGGAGGAGCTGATATCTGAGAGTGGGACAGGCTGTGTTTTAGTGAGGGAGGAACTGTTATCTGAGAGTGGGACAGGCTGTGTGTTAGTGAGAGAGGAGCTGTTATCTGAGAGTGTGACATGATGTGTGTTAGTGAGTGAGGAGCTGGTATCTGAGAGTAGGACAGGCTGTGTGTTAGTGAGGGAGGAGCAGGTATCTGAGAGTGGGACAGGCTGTGTGTTAGTGAGGGAGGAGCTGGTATCTGATAGTGGGACTGGCTGAGTGTTAGTGAGGGAGGAGTTGGTATCTGAGAGTGGGACAGGCTCTGTGTTAGTGAGGGAGGAGCAGGATTCTGAGAGTGGGAGAGGCTCTGTGTAAGTGAGGGAGGAGCTGGTATCTGAGAGTGGGTCAGGCAGTGTGTTAATGAAGGAGGAGCTGGTATCTGAGAGTGACAGGCTGTGTCAGTGAGGGAGGAGCTGGTATCTGAGAGTGACACAGGCTTTGAAATAGTGAGGGAGGAGCAGGTATCTGAGAGTGGGACAGGCTGTGTGTTAGTGAGGGAGGAGCTGGTATCTGATAGTGGGACAGGCTGTGTGTTAGTGAGGGAGGAGTTGGTATCTGAGAGTGGGACAGGCTGTGTGTTAGTGAGGGAGGAGTTGGTATCTGAGAGTGGGACAGGCTGTGTGTTAGTGAGGGTGGAGCAGGATTCTGAGAGTGGGAGAGGCTCTCTGTAAGTGAGGGAGGAGCTGGTATCTGAGAGTGGGTCAGGCAGTGTGTTAATGAAGGAGGAGCTGGTCTCTGAGAGTGACAGGCTGTGTCAGTGAGGGAGGAGCTGGTATCTGAGAGTGACACAGGCTGTGTTAGTGAGGGAGGAGCTGGTATCTGAGAGTGGGACAGGCTGTGTGTTAGTGAGGGAAGAGCTGGTATCTGAGAGTGGGACAGGCTGTGTGTTAGTGAGGAAGGAGCTGGTACCTGAGAGTGGGACAGGCTGTGTGTAAGTGAGGGAGGAGCTGGGATCTGAGAGTGGGACAGGCTGTGTTAGTGAGGGAGGAGCTGGTATCTTAGAGTGGGACAGGCTTTGTGTTCCTGGGGGAGGAGCTGGAATCTGAGAGTGGGACAGGCTGTGTGTTAGTGAGGTAAGAGCTGGTATCAGAGACTAAGACAGGCTGTCTGTTAGTGAGGGAGGAGCTGGTATCGGAGTGTGGGACAGGCTTTGTGTGTTAGTGACAGAGGAGCTGGTGTCTGAGATTGGGACAGACTGTGTGTTGGTGAGGGAGGAGCAAGTATCTGAGAGTGGGACAGGCTGTGTGTTAGTGAGGGAGGAGCTGGTATCTGAGAGTGGGACAGTCTGTGTGTTAGTGAAGGAGCAGTTAGAATCTGAGAGTGGGACATGCTGTGTGTTAGTGAGGGAGGAGGTGGTATCTGAGAGTGGGAGAGGCTGTGTTAGTGAGGGAGGTGCTGGTGACTGAGAGTAGGACAGGCTTTGTGTTATTGAGGAGAGGAGCTGGTACTTGAGAGTGAGACAGGCTGTGTGTTAGTGAGGGAGGAGCTGGTATCAGAGAGTGGGACAGGCTGTGTGTTAGTGAGGGTGGAGCTGGTATCTGAGAGTGGGACAGGCTGTGTGTTAGTGAGGTAGGAGCTGGTATCTGAGAGTGGGACAGGCTGTGTGTTAGTGAGGGAGGAGCTGGTATCTGAGATTGCGACAGGCTGTGTGTTAGTGAGGGAGCAGCTGGTATCTGAGAGTGGGACAGGCTGTGTGTTAGTGAGGGAGGAGCAGGTATCTGAGAGTGGGACAGGCTGTGTGTTATTGTGGGAGGAGCTGGTATCTGAGAGTGGGACAGGCTGTGTGGTAGTGAGGGAGGAGCAAGTATCTGAGATTGCGACAGGCTTTGTGTTAGTGAGGGAGCAGCTGCTATCTGAGAGTGGGACAGGCTGTGTGTTAGTGAGGGAGGAGCAGGTATCTGAGAGTGGGTGAGGCTGTGTGTTAGTGATGGAGAAGCTGGATTCTGAGAGTGGGACAGGCTGTGTTTTAGGGAGGGAAGAGCTGGTATCAGAGACTAAGACAAGCTGTGTGTTAGTGAGGGAGGAGCTGGTATCAGAGAGTGGGACAGGCTGTATGTTAGTGACAGAGGAGCTGGTGTCTGAGAGTGGGACAGACGGTGTATTAGTGAGGGAGGAGCAAGTATCTGAGAGTGGGAGAGGCTGTGTGTTAGTGAGGGAGGAGCTGATATCTGAGACTGGGACAAGCTGTGTGTTGGTGAGGGAGGAGCTGGTATCTGAGAGTGGGACAGGCTGTGTGTTAGTGAGGGAGGAGCTGCTATCTGAGAGTGGGACAGGCTGTGTGTTAGTGAGGGAGGATCTGGTATCTGAGAGTGGGACAGGCTGTGTGTTAGTGAGGGAGGAGCTGGTATCTGAGAGTGGGACAGGCTGTGTGTTAGTGAGGGAGGAGCTGGTATCTGAGGGTGGGACAGGCTGTGTGTAAATGAGGGAGAGCTGCTATCTGAGGGTGGGGAAGGCTGTGTGTTCGTGAGGGAAGAGCTGGTATCAGAGACTAAGACAGGCTGTGTGTTAGTGAGGGAGGAGCTGGTATCGGAGAGTGGGACAGGCTGTGTGTTAGTGACAGAGGAGCTGGTGTCTGAGATTGGGACAGACTGTGTGTTAGTGAGGGAGGAGCTGGTATCTGAGAGTGGGACAGTCTGTGTGTTAGTGAGGGAGGAGCTGGTATCTGAGAGTGGGACAGGCTGTGTGTTGGTGAGGGAGGAGCAGGTATCTGAGAGTGGGTGAGGCTGTGTGTTAGTGACGGAGAAGCTGTATTCTGAGAGTGGGACAGGCTGTGTGTTAGGGAGGGAAGAGCTGGTATCAGAGACTAAGACAGGCTGTGTGTTAGTGAGGGAGGAGCTGGTATCAGAGAGAGGGACAGGCTGTGTGTTAGTGCCAGAGGATTTGGTGTCTGAGATTGGGACAAACTGTGTGTTAGTGAGGGAGGAGCAAGTATCTGAGAGTGGGACAGGCTGTGTGTTAGTGAGGGAGGAGCTGGTATCTGAGAGTGGGACAGGCTGTGTGTTAGTGAAGGAGGAGCTTGTATCTGAGAGTGAGACAGGCTATTTTAGTGAAGCAGGAGATGGTATCTGAGAGTGAGACAGGCTGTGTGTTTGTGAGTGAGGAGATGGTATCTGAGAGTGGGACAGGCTGTGTGTTAGTGAGGGAGGAGATGGTATCTGAGAGTGGGACAGGCTGTGTGTTAGTGAGGGAGGAGCTAGTATCTGAGGTTGCGACAGGCTGTGTGTTAGTGAGGGAGCAGCTGTTATCTTAGAGTGGGACAGGCTGTGTGTTAGTGAGGGAGGAGCTGGTATCTGAGAGTGGGTGAGGCTGTGTGTTAGTGACGGAGAAGCTGGATTCTGAGACTGGGACAGGATGTGTTTTAGGGAGGGAAGAGATGGTATCAGAGACTAAGACAGGCTGTGTGTTAGTGAGGGAGGAGCTGGTATCGGAGAGAGGGACAGGCTGTGTGTTAGTGACAGAGGAGCTGTTGTCTGAGAATGGGACAGACGGTGTGTTAGTGAGGGAGGAGTAAGTATCTGAGAGTGGGAGAGGCTGTGTGTTAGTGAGGGAGGAGCTGATATCTGAGACTGGGACAAGCTGTGTGTTGGTGAGGGAGGAGCTGGTATCTGAGAGTGGGACAGGCTGTGTGTTAGTGAGGGAGGAGCTGCTATCTGAGAGTGGGACAGGCTGTGTGTTAGTGAGGGAGGATCTGGAATCTGAGAGTGGGACAGGCTGTGTGTTAGTGAGGGAGGAGCTGGTATCTGAGAGTGGGACAGGCTGTGTGTTAGTGAGGGAGGAGCTGGTATCTGAGGGTGGGACAGGCTGCGTGTAAATGAGGGAGAGCTGCTATCTGAGGGTGGGGAAGGCTGTGTGTTCGTGAGGGAAGAGCTGGTATCAGAGACTAAGACAGGCTGTGTGTTAGTGAGGGAGGAGCTGGTATCGGAGAGTGGGACAGGCTGTGTGTTAGTGACAGAGGAGCTGGTGTCTGAGATTGGGACAGACTGTGTGTTGGTGAGGGAGGAGCAAGTATCTGAGAGTGGGACAGGCTGTGTGTTAGTGAGGGAGGAGCTGGTATCTGAGAGTGGGACAGTCTGTGTGTTAGTGAGGGAGGAGCTGGTATCTGAGAGTGGGACAGGCTGTGGGTTAGTGAGGGAGTAGCTGGTATCTGAGAGTGAGACAGGCTGTGTGTTAGTGAAGGAGGAGCAGGTATCTGAAAGAGGAACAGGATGTGTGTTTGTCAGGGAGGAGCTGGTATCTGAGACTGGGACAGGCTGTGTGTTAGTGAGGGATGAGCTCATATCTGAGTGTGGGACAGGCTTTGTGTTAGTGAGGGAGCAGCTGGTATCTGAGAGTGGGACAGGCTGTGTGTTCGTGAGGGAGGATCTGGTATCTGAGAGTGGGACAGGCTGTGTGTTAGTGAGGGGGGAGCTGGTGTCTGAGAGTGGGACAGGCTTTGTATTAGAGAGGGAGGAGCTGGTATCTGAGAGTGGCACAGGCTGTGTGTTATTGAGGGTGGAGCTGGTATCGGAGAGAGGGACAGGCTGTGTGTTAGTGACAGAGGAGCTGTTGTCTGAGAATGGGACAGACGGTGTGTTAGTGAGGGAGGAGTAAGTATCTGAGAGTGGGAGAGGCTGTGTGTTAGTGAGGGAGGAGCTGATATCTGAGACTGGGACAAGCTGTGTGTTAGTGAGGGAGGAGGAGGTATCTGAGAGTGGGACAGGCTGTGTGTTAATGAGGGAGGAGCTGCTATCTGAGAGTGGGACAGGCTGTGTGTTAGTGAGGGAGGAGATGGTATCTGAGAGTGGGACAGGCTGTGTGTTATTGTGGGAGGAGCAGGAATCTGAGAGTGGGACAGGCTGTGTGTTAGTCAGGGAGGAGCTGGTATCTGAGAGTGGGACAGGCTGTGTGTTAGTGAGGGAGGAGCTGGTATCTGAGATTGCGACAGGCTGTGTGTTAGTGAGGGAGCAGCTGGTATCTGAGAGTGGGACAGGCTGTGTGTTAGTGAGGGAGGAGCTGGTATCTGAGAGTGGGACAGGCTGTGTGTTAGTGAGGGAGAAGCTGGATTCTGAGACTGGGACAGGATGTGTTTTAGGGAGGGAAGAGATGGTATCAGAGACTAAGACAGGCTGTGTGTTAGTGAGGGAGGAGCTGGTATCGGAGAGAGGGACAGGCTGTGTGTTAGTGACAGAGGAGCTGTTGTCTGAGAATGGGACAGACGGTGTGTTAGTGAGGGAGGAGTAATTATCTGAGAGTGGGAGAGGCTGTGTGTTAGTGAGGGAGGAGCTGGTATCTGAGAGTGGGACAGGCTGTGTGTTAGTGAGGGAGGAGCTGGTATCTGAGAATGGGACAGTCTGTGTGTTAGTGAAGGAGGAGCTTGTATCTGAGAGTGAGACAGGCTGTGTGTTAGTGAGGGACGAGACGGTATCTGAGAATGGGACAGTCTGTGTGTTAGTGAAGGAGGAGCTGGTATCTGAGAGTGAGACAGGCTGTGTGTTAGTTAGGGAGGAGCTGGTATCTGAGAGTAGGACAGGCTGTGTGTTATTGAGGGAGGAGCTGGTACCTGAGAGTGAGACAGGCTATTTTAGTGAAGGAGGAGCTGGTATCTGAGAGTGGGACAGGCTGTGTGTTAGTGAAAGAGGAGCTGGTATCTGAGAGTGAGACAGGCTATTTTAGTGAAGGAGGAGCTGGTATCTGAGAGTGGGACAGGCTGTGTGTTAGTGAAAGAGGAGCTGGTATCTGAGAGTGAGACAGGCTGTGTGTAAATGAGGGAGATCTGCTATCTGAGGGTGGGACAGGCTGTGTGTTCGTGAGGGAGGAGTTGGTATCTGAGATAGGGACAGGATGTGTGTTACTGAGGGTGGACCTGGTATCTGGATCTGGTATCAGGTTGGAGCTGGAATATGAGAGTGAAACAGGCTGTGTGTTAGTGTGGGAGGAGCTGGTATCTGGGAGCAGGACAGGCTGTGTTAGTGAGTGAGGAGCTCGTATCTGAGAGAGGGAAGGGCTGTATGTGAGTGAGGGATGAGTTAGGCTCTGAGTGTGGGTCAGCCAGGTGTTAGTGAGGGAGTAGTGATATCTCAGAGTAGAAAAGGCTGTGTGTTAGTGAAGGAGGAGCTGGTATCTGAGAGTGTGACAGGCTGTGTGTTAGTGAGGGAGGAGCTGGTATCTGAGATTGGGACAGGCTGTGTTTTAGTGAGGGAAGAGCTGTTATCTGAGAGTGGGACAGGCTGTGTGTTAGTGAGAGAGGAGCTGTTATCTGAGAGTGGGACAGGGTGTGTGTTAGTGTGGGAGGAGATGGTATCTGAGATAGGGACAGGATGTGTGTTTCTGAGGGTGGAGCTGGTATTTGAGATTTGGTCTGGCCGTTTGTTATTCAGGTTGGAGCTGGAATATGAGAGTGAGACAGGCTGTGTGTTAGTGAGGGAGGAGCTGGTATCTGGGAGTGAGACAGGCTGTGTGTTAGTGAGGGAGGAGCTGGTATCTGGGAGCAGGACAGGCTGTGTTAGTGAGTGAGGAGCTCGTATCTGAGAGAGGGAAGGGCTGTATATGAGTGAGGGATGAGTTAGGGTCTGAGTGTGGGTCAGCCAGGTGTTAGAGAGGGAGAAGTGATATCTCAGAGTAGCAAATGCTGTGTGTTAGTGAGGGAGGAGCTGGTATCTGTGAGTGTGACAGGCTGTGTTTTAGTGTGGGAGGAGCTGTTATCTGAGAGTGGGACAGGCTGTGTGTTAGTGAAGGAGGAGATGGTATCTGAGAGTGGGACAGGCTGTGTGTTAGTGAGGGAGGAGCTGATATCTGAGAGTGGGACAGGCTGTGTTTTAGTGAGGGAGGAGCTGTTATCTGAGAGTGGGACAGGCTGTGTGTTAGTGAGAGAGGAGCTGTTATCTGAGAGTGTGACATGATGTGTGTTAGTGAGTGAGGAGCTGGTATCTGAGAGTAGGACAGGTTGTGTGTTACTGAGAGAGGAGCTGGTATCTGAGAGTGGGAAAGGCTGTGTTTTCGTGAGGGAGGAGCTGTTATCTGAGAGTGGGACAGGCTGTGTGTTAGTGAGGGAGGAGCAGGTATCTGAGAGTGGGACAGGCTGTGTGTTAGTGAGGGAGGAGCTGGTATCTGATAGTGGGACTGGCTGAGTGTTAGTGAGGGAGGAGTTGGTATCTGAGAGTGGGACAGGCTCTGTGTTAGTGAGGGAGGAGCAGGATTCTGAGAGTGGGAGAGGCTCTGTGTAAGTGAGGGAGGAGCTGGTATCTGAGAGTGGGTCAGGCAGTGTGTTAATGAAGGAGGAGCTGGTATCTGAGAGTGACAGGATGTCAGTGAGGGAGGAGCTGGTATCTGAGAGTGACACAGGCTTTGTGTTAGTGAGGGAGGAGCAGGTATCTGAGAGTGGGACAGGCTGTGTGTTAGTGAGGGAGGAGCTGGTATCTGATAGTGGGACTGGCTGAGTGTTAGTGAGGGAGGAGTTGGTATCTGAGAGTGGGACAGGCTGTGTGTTAGTGAGGGAGGAGCAGGATTCTGAGAGTGGGAGAGGCTCTCTGTAAGTGAGGGAGGAGCTGGTATCTGAGAGTGGGTCAGGCAGTGTGTTAATGAAGGAGGAGCTGGTCTCTGAGAGTGACAGGCTGTGTCAGTGAGGGAGGAGCTGGTATCTGAGAGTGACACAGGCTGTGTTAGTGAGGGAGGAGCTGGTATCTGAGTGGGACAGGCTGTGTGTTAGTGAGGGAGGAGCTGGTATCTGAGAGTGAGACAAGCTTTGTGTGACAGAGGGAGGATCTGGAATCTGGGTGAGGGTCAGCATGTGTGTTAGTGAGGGAGGTGCTGATATCTGAGTGTAGGAATGACTGTGTTATAGTGAGGGAGGAGCTGGTATCTGAGGGCGAGTCAGGCTGTGTATTAGTGAGGGATGAGCTGTTATCGGAAAGTGGAACAGCCTGTGTTAGCGAGGGAGGAGCTGGTGTCTGAGAGTGGGACAGGCTCTGTGTTAGTGAGGGAGGAGCTGGTATCTGAGAGTGGGACAGGCTCTGTGTTAGTGAGGGAGGAGCTGGTATCTGAGAGTAGGACAGACTGTGTGTTAGTGAGGGAGGAGCTGGTATCTGAGAGTGGGACAGGCTGTGTGTTAGTGAGGGAGGAGCTGGTATCTGAGAGTGGGACAGGCTGTGTGTTAGTGAGGAAGGTGCTGGTATCTGAGAGTGTGACAGTCTGTGTGTTAGTGAGGGAGGAGCTGGTACCTGAGAGTGGGACAGGCTGTGTGTAAGTGAGGGAGGAGCTTGGATCTGAGAGTGGGACAGGCTGTGTTAGTGAGGGAGGAGCTGGTATCTTAGAGTGGGACAGGCTTTGTGTTCCTGGGGGAGGAGCTGGAATCTGAGAGTGGGACAGGCTGTGTGTTAGTGAGGGAAGAGCTGGTATCAGAGACTAAGACAGGCTGTCTGTTAGTGAGGGAGGAGCTGGTATCGGAGAGTGGGACAGGCTTTGTGTGTTAGTGACAGAGGAGCTGGTGTCTGAGATTGGGACAGACTGTGTGTTGGTGAGGGAGGAGCAAGTATCTGAGAGTGGGAGAGGCTGTGTTAGTGAGGGAGGAGCTGGTATCTGAGAGTGAGACAGGCTGTGTGTTTGTGAGGGGGGAGCAGGAATCTGAGAGTGGGACAGGCTGTGTGTTAGTGAGGGAGGAGCTGGTATCTGAGAGTGGGACATGCTGTGTGTTCGCGAGGGAGGAGCTGGTATCTGAGAGTGGGACAGGCTGTGTGTTAGTGAGGGAGGAGCTGGTATGTGAGAGTGGGACAGGCTGTGTGGTAGTGAGGGAGGAGCTGGTATCTGAGATTGGGACAGGCTGTGTGTTAGTGAGGGAGGAGCTGGTACCTGAGAGTGGGACAGGCTGTGTGTAAGTGAGGGAGGAGGTGGTATCTGAGAGTGGGACAGGCTGTGTGTTAGTGAGGGAGGAGCTGGTATCTGAGAGTGGGACAGGCTGTGTTAGTGAGGGAGGAGCTGGTATCTTAGAGTGGGACAGGCTTTGTGTTCCTGGGGGAGGAGCTGGAATCTGAGAGTGGGACAGGCTGTGGTTAGTGAGGGAAGAGCTGGTATCAGAGACTAAGACAGGATGTCTGTTAGTGAGGGAGGAGCTGGTATCGGAGAGTGGGACAGGCTTTGTGTGTTAGTGACAGAGGAGCTGGTGTCTGAGATTGGGACAGACTGTGTGTTGGTGAGGGAGGAGCAAGTATCTGAGAGTGGGACAGGATGTGTGTTAGTGAGGGAGGAGCTGGTATCTGAGAGTGGGACAGTCTGTGTGTTAGTGAAGGAGGAGGTGGTATCTGAGAGTGGGAGAGGCTGTGTTAGTGAGGGAGGTGCTGGTGACTGAGAGTAGGACAGGCTTTGTGTTATTGAGGAGAGGAGCTGGTACCTGAGAGTGAGACAGGCTGTGTGTTAGTGAGGGAGGAGCTTGTATCTGAGAGTGAGACAGGCTGTGTGTTAGTGAGAGAGGAGATGGTATCTGAGAGTGGGACAGGCTGTGTGTTAGTGAGGGAGGAGCTGGTATCAGAGAGTGGGACAGGCTGTGTGTTAGTGAGGGAGGAGCTGGTATCTGAGATTGCGACAGGCTGTGTGTTAGTGAGGGAGCAGCTGGTATCTGAGAGTGGGACAGGCTGTGTGTTAGTGAGGGAGGAGCAAGTATCTGAGATTGCGACAGGCTGTGTGTTAGTGAGGGAGCAGCTGGTATCTGAGAGTGGGACAGGCTGTGTGTTAGTGAGGGAGGAGCAGGTATCAGAGAGTGGGTGAGGCTGTGTGTTAGTGATGGAGAAGCTGGATTCTGAGAGTGGGACAGGCTGTGTGTTAGGGAGGGAAGAGCTGGTATCAGAGACTAAGACAGGCTGTGTGTTAGTGAGGGAGGAGCTGGTATCAGAGAGTGGGACAGGCTGTATGTTAGTGACAGAGGAGCTGGTGTCTGAGAGTGGGACAGACGGTGTATTAGTGAGGGAGGAGCAAGTATCTGAGAGTGGGAGAGGCTGTGTGTTAGTGAGGGAGGAGCTGATATCTGAGACTGGGACAAGATGTGTGTTGGTGAGGGAGGAGCTGTTATCTGAGAGTGGGACAGGCTGTGTGTTAGTGAGGGAGGAGCTGCTATCTGAGAGTGAGACAGGCTGTGTGTTAGTGAGGGAGCATCTGGTATCTGAGAGTGGGACAGGCTGTGTGTTAGTGAGGGAGGAGCTGGCATCTGAGAGTGGGACAGGCTGTGTGTTAGTGAGGGAGGAGCTGGTATCTGAGGGTGGGACAGGCTTTTTGTAAATGAGGGAGAGCTGCTATCTGAGGGTGGGGAAGGCTGTGTGTTCGTGAGGGAAGAGCTGGTATCAGAGACTAAGACAGGCTGTGTGTTAGTGAGGGAGTAGCTGGTATCGGAGAGTGGGACAGGCTGTGTGTTAGTGACAGAGGAGCTGGTGTCTGAGATTGGGACAGACTGTGTGTTGGTGAGGGAGGAGCAAGTATCTGAGAGTGGGACAGGCTGTGTGTTAGTGAGGGAGGAGCTGGTATCTGAGAGTGGGACAGTCTGTGTGTTAGTGAGGGAGGAGCTGGTATCTGAGAGTTGGACAGGCTGTGGGTTAGTGACGGAGTAGCTGGTATCTGAGAGTGAGACAGGCTGTGTGTTAGTGAAGGAGGAGCAGGTATCTGAAAGAGGAACAGGATGTGTGTTTGTCAGGGAGGAGCTGGTATCTGAGACTGGGACAGGCTGTGTGTTAGTGAGGGATGAGCTCATATCTGAGTGTGGGACAGGCTTTGTGTTAGTGAGGGAGCAGCTGGTATCTGAGAGTGGGACAGGCTGTGTGTTCGTGAGGGAGTATCTGGTATCTGAGAGTGGGACAGGCTGTGTGTTAGTGAGGGGGGAGCTGGTGTCTGAGAGTGGGACAGTCTTTGTATTAGAGAGGGAGGAGCTGGTATCTGAGAGTGGCACAGGCTGTGTGTTATTGAGGGAGGAGCTGGTATCTGAGAGTGGGACAGGCTGTGTGTCAGTGAGGGAGGTGCTGGTGTCTGAGAGTAGGACAGGCTGTGTGTTATTGAGGGAGGAGCTGGTACCTTAGAGTGAGACAGGCTGTGTGTTAGTGAGGGAGGAGCTCGTATCTGAGAGAGGGAAGGGCTGTATGTGAGTGAGGGATGAGTTAGGGTCTGAGTGTGGGTCAGCCAGTGTGTTAGTGAGGGAGTAGTGATATCTCAGAGTAGCAAAGGCTGTGTGTTAGTGACTGAGGAGCTGGTATCTGAGAGTGGGACAGGCTGTGTGTTAGTGAGGGAGGAGCTGGTGTCTGAGAGTGGGACAGGCTGTGTGTAAGTGAAGGAGGAGCTGGTATCTGAGAGTGAGACAGGCTGTGTGTATAGTGAGGGAGGAGCTGGTAGCTGAGTGTGGGACAGGTTGTGTGTTAATGAGAGAGGAGCTGGTATCTGAGAGTGCAAAAGGCGGTGTGTTAGTGAGGGAGGAGCTGTTATCTGAGAGTGGGACAGGCTGTGTGTTAGTGAGGGAGGAGCTGGTATCTGGGAGCAGGACAGGCTGTGTTAGTGAGGGAGGAGCAGGAATCTGAGAGTGGGACAGGCTGTGTGTTAGTGAGGGAGGAGCTGGTATCTGAGAGTGGGACAGGCTGTGTGTTAGTGAGGGAGGAGCAGGATTCTGAGAGTGGGAGAGGCTCTGTGTAAGTGAGGGAGGAGCTGGTATCTGAGAGTGGGACAGGCAGTGTGTTAATGAAGGAGGAGCTGGTATCTGAGAGTGACAGGCTGTGTTAGTGAGGGAGGAGCAGTTATCTGAGAGTGACACAGGCTGTGTTAGTGAGGGAGGAGCTGGTATCTGAGAGTGAGACAAGCTTTGTGTGACAGAGGGAGGATCTGGAATCTGGGTGAGGGTCAGCATGTGTGTTAGTGAGGGAGGTGCTGATATCTGAGTGTAGAAATGACTGTGTGTTAGTGAGGGAGGAGCTGGTATCTGAGAGTGAGACAAGCTTTGTGTGACAGAGGGAGGATCTGGAATCTGGGTGAGGGTCAGCATGTGTGTTAGTGAGGGAGGTGCTGATATCTGAGTGTAGAAATGACTGTGTGTTAGTGAGGGAGGAGCTGGTATCTGAGGGCGAGTCAGGCTGTGTATTAGTGAGGGATGAGCTGGTATCGGAAAGTGGAACAGCCTGTGTTAGCGAGGGAGGAGCTGGTGTCTGAGAGTGGGACAGGCTCTGTGTTAGTGAGGGAGGAGCTGTTATCTGAGAGTGAGACAGGCTGTGTGTTAGTGAGGAAGGAGCTGGTATCTGAGAGTGGGACAGGCTATGTGTTAGTGAGGGAGGAGCTGGTACCTGAGAGTGAAACAGGCTGTGTGTTAGTGAGGAAGGAGCTGGTATCTGAGAGTGGGTCAGGCTATGTGGTAGTGAGGGAGGAGCTGGTACCTGAGAGTGAGACGGGCTGTGTGTAAGTGAGGGAGGAGCTGGGATCTGAGAGTGGGACAGGCTATGTGTTAGTGAGGGAGGAGCTGGTATCTTAGAGTGGGACAGGCTTTGTGTTAGTGAGGGAGGAGCTGGTACCTGAGAGTGGGACAGGCTGTGTGTTAGTGAGGGAGGAGCTGGTGTCTGAGAGTGGGACAGGCTGTGTGTAAATGAAGGAGGAGCTTGTATCTGAGAGTGAGACAGGCTATTTTAGTGAAGGAGGAGCTGGTATCTGAGAGTGAGACAGGCTGTGTGTTAGTGAGGGAGGAGATGGTACCTGAGAGTGGGTGAGGCTGTGTGTTAGTGCGGGAGGAGCTGGTGTCTGAGAGTGGGACAGGATGTGTGTAAGTGAAGGAGGAGCTGGTATCTGAGAGTGAGACAGGCTATTTTAGTGAAGGAGGAGCTGGTATCTGAGAGTGGGACAGGCTGTGTGTTTGTGAGGGAGTAGCAGGAATCTGAGAGTGGGTGAGGCTCTGTGTAAGTGAGGGAGGAGCTTGTATCTGATAGTGGGACAGGCTGAGTGTTAGTGAGGGAGGAGCTGGTATCTGATAGTGGGACAGGCTGTGTGTTAGTGAGGGAGGAGCAGGATTCTGAGATTGGGAGAGGCTCTGTGTAAGTGAGGGAGGAGCTGATATCTGAGAGTGGGACAGGCTGTGTTAGTGAGGGAGGAGCTGGTATCTGAGAGTGAGACAGGCTTTGTGTGACAGAGGGAGGATCTGGAATCTGGGTGAGGGTCAGCATGTGTGTTAGTGACGCAGGTGCTGATATCTGAGTGTAGGAAAGACTGTGTGTTAGTGAGGGAGGAGCTGGTATCTGAGAGTGAGACAGGCTTTGTGTGACAGAGGGAGGATCTGGAATCTGGGTGAGGGTCAGCATGTGTGTTAGTGACGGAGGTGCTGATATCTGAATGTAGGAATGACTGTGTGTTAGTGAGGGAGGAGCTGGTATCTGAGGGCGAGTCAGGCTGTGTATTAGTGAGGGATGAGCTGGTATCGGAAAGTGGAACAGCCTGTGTTAGCGAGGGAGGAGCTGGTGTCTGAGAGTGGGACAGGCTCTGTGTTAGTGAGGGAGGAGCTGGTATCTGAGAGTGAGACAGGCTGTGTGTCAGTGAGGGAGGAGCTGGTACCTGAGAGTGGGACAGGCTGTGTGTAAGTGAGGGAGGAGCTGGGATCTGAGAGTGGGACAGGCTGTGTTAGTGAGGGAAGAGCTGGTATCAGAGACTAAGAAAGGCTGTCTGTTAGTGAGGGAGGAGCTGGTATCGGAGAGTGAGACAGGCTGTGTGTTAGTGAGGGAGGAGCTGGTATCGGAGATTGGGACAGGCTGTGTGTTAGTGACAGAGGAGCTGGTGTCTGAGATTGGGACAGACTGTGTGTTGGTGAGGGAGGAGCAAGTATCTGAGAGTGGGACAGGCTGTGTGTTAGTGAGGGAGGAGCTGGTATCTGAGAGTGGGACAGTCTGTGTGTTAGTGAGGGAGGAGCTGGTATCTGAGAGTGGGACAGGCTGTGGGTTAGTGAGGGAGTAGCTGGTCTCTGAGAGTGAGACAGGCTGTGTGTTAGTGAAGGAGGAGCAGGTATCTGAAAGAGGAACAGGATGTGTGTTTGTCAGGGAGGAGCTGGTATCTGAGACTGGGACAGACTCTGTGTTAGTGAGGGATGAGCTCATATCTGAGTGTGGGACAGGCTTTGTGTTAGTGAGGGAGCAGCTGGTATCTGAGAGTGGGACAGGCTGTGTGTTCGTGAGGGAGGATCTGGTATCTGAGAGTGGGACAGGCTGTGTGTTAGTGAGGGGGGAGCTGGTGTCTGAGAGTGGGACAGGCTTTGTATTAGAGAGGGAGGAGCTGGTATCTGAGAGTGGGACAGGCTGTGTGTTAGTGAGGGAGGAGCTGGTATCTGAGAGTGGGACAGGCTGTGTGTTATTGAGTGGGGAGCTGGTATCTGAGAGTGGGACAGGCTGTGTGTTAGTGAGGGAGGATCTGCTATCTGAGAGTGGGACAGGCTGTGTGTTAGTGAGGGAGGATCTGGTATCTGAGAGTGGGACAGGCTGTGTGTTAGTGAGGGAGGAGCTGGTATCTGAGAGTGGGACAGGCTGTGTGTTAGTGAGGGAGGAGCTGGTATCTGAGGGTGGGACAGGCTCTGTGTAAATGAGGGAGAGCTGCTATCTGAGGGTGGGGAAGGCTGTGTGTTCGTGAGGGAAGAGCTGGTATCAGAGACTAAGACAGGCTGTGTGTTAGTGAGGGAGGAGCTGGTATCGGAGAGTGGGACAGGCTGTGTGTTAGTGAGGGAGGAGCTGGTATCTGAGGGTGGGACAGGCTGTGTGTTAGTGAGGTAGGAGCTGGTGTCTGAGAGTGGGACAGGCTGTGTGTTAGTGAGGGAGGAGCAGGAATCTGAGAGTGGGAGAGGCTGCGTGTTAGTGAAGGAGGAGCTTGTATCTGAGAGTGAGACAGGCTATTTTAGTGAAGGAGGAGCTGGTATCTGAGAGTGAGACAGGCTATGTGTTTGTGAGGGAGGAGATGGTATCTGACAGTGGGACAGGCTGTGTGTTCGTGAGGGACGAGATGGTATCTGAGAGTGGGACAGGCTGTGTGTTAGTGAGGGAGGAGCTGGTATCTGAGAGTGGGACAGGCTGTGTGTTAGTGAGGGAGGAGCTGGTATCAGAGAGAGGGACAGGCAGTGTGTTAGTGACAGAGGAGCTGGTGACTGAGAGTGGGACAGACTGTGTGTTAGTGAGGGAGGAGCAAGTATCCGAGAGTGGGACAGGCTGTGTGTTAGTGAGGGAGGAGACGGTATCAGAGAATGGGACAGTCTGCGTGTTAGTGAAGGAGGAGCTTGTATCTGCTAGTGAGACAGGCTATTTTAGTGAAGGAGGAGCTGGTACCTGAGAGTGAGACAGGCTGTGTGTTTGTGAGGGAGGAGATGGTATCTGAGAGTGGGACAGGCTGTGTGTTAGTGAGGGAGGATCTGGTATCTGAGAGTCGGACAGGCTGTGTGTTAGTGAGGGAGAAGCTAGTATCTGACATTGCGACAGGCTGTGTTTTAGTGACGGAGAAGCTGGATTCTGAGAGTGGGACAGGCTGTGTGTTCGTGAGGGAGGAGCTGGTATCTGAGAGTGGGACAGGCAGTGTGTTAATGAAGGAGGAGCTGGGATCTGAGAGTGACATGCTGTGTTAGTGAGAGAGGAGCTGGTATCTGAGAGTGACACAGGCTTTGTTAGTGAGGGAGGAGCTGGTATCTGAGTGTGACAGGCTGTGTGTTAGTGAGGGAGGAGCTGGTATCTGAGAGTGGGACAGGCAGTGTGTTAGTGAGGGAGGAGCTGGTATCTGAGAGTGAGACAAGCTTTGTCTGACAGAGGGAGGATCTGGAATCTGGGTGAGGGTCAGCATGTGTGTTAGTGAGGGAGGTGCTGATATCTGAATGTAGGAATGACTGTGTGTTAGTGAGGGAGGAGCTGGTATCTGAGGGAGAGTCAGGCTGTGTATTAGTGAGGGAAGAGCTGGTATCGGAAAGTGGAACAGCCTGTGTTAGCGAGGGAGGAGCTGGTGTCTGAGAGTGGGACAGGCTCTGTGTTAGTGAGGGAGGAGCTGGCATCTGAGAGTGAGACAGGCTGTGTGTCAGTGAGGGAGGAGCTGGTACCTGAGAGTGGGACAGGCTGTGTGTAAGTGAGGGAGGAGCTGGGATCTGAGAGTGGGACAGGCTGTGTTAGTGAGGGAAGAGCTGGTATCAGAGACTAAGAAAGGCTGTCTGTTAGTGAGGGAGGAGCTGGTATCGGAGAGTGAGACAGGCTGTGTGTTAGTGAGGGAGGAGCTGGTATCGGAGAGTGGGACAGGCTGTGTGTTAGTGACAGAGGAGCTGGTGTCTGAGATTGGGACAGACTGTGTGTTGGTGAGGGAGGAGCAAGTATCTGAGAGTGGGACAGGCTGTGTGTTAGTGAGGGAGGAGCTGGTATCTGAGAGTGGGACAGTCTGTGTGTTAGTGAGGGAGGAGCTGGTATCTGAGAGTGGGACAGGCTGTGGGTTAGTGAGGGAGTAGCTGGTATCTGAGAGTGAGACAGGCTGTGTGTTAGTGAAGGAGGAGCAGGTATCTGAAAGAGGAACAGGATGTTTGTTTGTCAGGGAGGAGCTGGTATCTGAGACTGGGACAGGCTGTGTGTTAGTGAGGGATGAGCTCATATCTGAGTGTGGGACAGGCTTTGTGTTAGTGAGGGAGCAGCTGGTATCTGAGAGTGGGACAGGCTGTGTGTTCGAGAGGGAGGATCTGGTATCTGAGAGTGGGACAGGCTGTGTGTTAGTGAGGGGGGAGCTGGTGTCTGAGAGTGGGACAGGCTTTGTATTAGAGAGGGAGGAGCTGGTATCTAAGAGTGGCACAGGCTGTGTGTTATTGAGGGAGGAGCTGGTATCTGAGAGTGGGACAGGCTGTGTGTTAGTGAGGGAGGTGCTGGTGTCTGAGAGTAGGACAGGCTGTGTGTTATTGAGGGAGGAGCTGGTAACTTAGAGTGTGACAGGCTGTGTGTTAGTGAGGGAGGAGCTCGTATCTGAGAGAGGGAAGGGCTGTATGTGAGTGAGGGATGAGTTAGGGTCTGAGTGTGGGTCAGCCAGTGTGTTAGTGAGGGAGTAGTGATATCTCAGAGTAGCAAAGGCTGTGTGTTAGTGAGTGAGGAGCTGGTATCTGAGAGTGGGACAGGCTGTGTGTTAGTGAGTGAGGAGCTGGTATCTGAGAGTGGGACAGGCTGTGTGTTAGTGAGGGAGGATCAGCTATCTGAGAGTGGGACAGGCTGTGTGTTAGTGAGGGAGGATCTGGTATCTGAGAGTGGGACAGGCTGTGTGTTAGTGAGGGAGGAGCTGGTATCTGAGAGTGGGACAGGCTGTGTGTTAGTGAGGGAGGAGCTGGTATCTGACGGTGGGACAGGCTGTGTGTAAATGAGGGAGAGCTGCTATCTGAGGGTGGGGAAGGCTGTGTGTTCGTGAGGGAAGAGCTGGTATCAGAGACTAAGACAGGCTGTGTGTTAGTGAGGGAGGAGCTGGTATCGGAGAGTGGGAGAGGCTGTGTGTTAGTGAGGGAGGAGCTGATATCTGAGACTGGGACAAGCTGTGTGTTGGTGCGGGAGGAGCAAGTATCCGAGAGTGGGACAGGCTGTGTGTTAGTGAGGGAGGAGACGGTATCAGAGAATGGGACAGTCTGTGTGTTAGTGAAGGAGGAGCTGGTACCTGAGAGTGAGACAGGCTGTGTGTTTGTGAGGGAGGAGATGGTATCTGAGAGTGGGACAGGCTGTGTGTTAGTGAGGGAGGATCTGGTATTTGAGAGTCGGACAGGCTGTGTGTTAGTGAGGGAGAAGCTAGTATCTGACATTGCGACAGGCTGTGTGTTAGTGAGGGAGCAGCTGGTATCTGAGAGAGGGACAGGCTGTGTGTTAGTGAGGGAGGAGCAGGTATCTGAGAGTGGGTGAGGCTGTGTTTTAGTGACGGAGAAGCTGGATTCTGAGAGTGGGACAGGCTGTGTGTTCGTGAGGGAGGAGCTGGTATCTGAGATAGGGACAGGATGTGTGTTACTGAGGGTGGACCTGGTATCTGAGATTTGGACTGGCCGTTTGTTAGTAAGGTTGCAGCTGGAATATGAGAGTGAGACAGGCTGTGTGTTAGTGAGGGAGGAGCTGGTATCTGGGAGCAGGACAGGCTGTGTTAGTGAGTGAGGAGCTCGTATCTGAGAGATGGAAGGGCTGTATGTGAGTGAGGGATGAGTTAGGGTCTGAGTGTGGGTCAGCCAGTGTTTAAGTGAGGGAGTAGTGATATCGCAGAGTAGCAAAGGCTGTGTGTTAGTGAGGGAGGAGCTGGTATCTGAGAGTGGGACAGGCTGTGTGTTATTGAGTGAGGAGCTGGTATCTGAGACTAGGACAGGTTGTGTGTTATTGAGAGAGGAGCTGGTATCTGAGAGTGGAAAAGGCTGTGTTTTAGTGAGGGAGGAGCTGGTATCTGAGAGTGGGAAAGGCTGTGTTTTAGTGAGGGAGGAGCTGTTATCTGAGAGTGGGAAAGGCTGTGTGTTAGTGAGGGAGCAGCAGTAATCTGAGAGTGGGACAGGCTGTGTGTTAGTGAGGGAGGAGCTGGTATCTGATAGTGGGACTGGCTGAGTATTAGTGAGGGAAGAGTTGGTATCTGAGATTGGGACAGGCTGTGTGTTAGTGAGGGAGGAGCAGGATTCTGAGAGTGGGAGAGGCACTGTGTAAGTGAGGGAGGAGCTGGTATCTGAGAGTGGGACAGGCAGTGTGTTAATGAAGGAGGAGCTGGGATCTGAGAGTGACATGCTGTGTTAGTGAGAGAGGAGCTGGTATCTGAGAGTGACACAGGCTGTGTTAGTGAGGGAGGAGCTGGTATCTGAGTGTGACAGGCTGTGTGTTAGTGAGGGAGGAGCTGGTATCTGAGAGTTGCACAGGCAGTGTGTTAGTGAGGGAGGAGCTGGTATCTGAGAGTGAGACAAGCTTTGTCTGACAGAGGGAAGATCTGGAATCTGGGTGAGGGTCAGCATGTGTGTTAGTGAGGGAGGTGCTGATATCTGTGTGTAGGATTGACTGTGTGTTAGTGAGGGAGGAGCTGGTATCTGAGGGCGAGTCAGGCTGTGTATTAGTGAGGGAAGAGCTGGTATCAGAACGTGGAACAGCCTGTGTTAGTGAGGGAGGAGCTGGTATCTGAGAGTGGGACAGGCCCTGTGTTAGTGAGGGAGGAGCAGTTATCTGAGAGTGAGACAGGCTGTGTGTTAGTGAGGGAGGAGCTGGTACCTGAGAGTGGGACAGGCTGTGTGTAAGTGAGGGAGGAGCTGGAATCTGAGAGTGGGACAGGCTGTGTGTTAGTGAGGGAGGAGCTGGTATCTGATAGTGGGACTGGCTGACTGTTAGTGAGGGAGGAGCAGGTATCTGAGAGTGGGACAGGCTGTGTGTTAGTGAGGGAGGAGCTGGTATCAGAGACTAAGACAGGCTGTGTGTTAGTGAGGGAGGAGCTGGTATCGGAGAGTGGGACAGGCTGTGTGTTGGTGAGGGAGGAGCTGGTATCAGAGACTAAGGCAGGTTGTGTGTTAGTGATGGAGGAGCAAGTATCTGAGTGTGGGACAGGCTGTGTGTTAGTGAGGGAGGAGCTCGTATCTGAGAGTGGGAGAGGCGGGGTTATTGAGGGAGGAGCTGGTACCTGAGAGTGAGACAGGCTGTGTGTTAGTGAGGGAGGAGCTGGTATCTGAGAGTGGGAGAGGCAGTGTGTTAGTGAAGGAGGAGCTTGTATCTGAGAGTGAGACAGGCTATTTTAGTGAGGGAGGAGCTGGTATCTGAGAGTGAGACAGGCTGTGTGTTATTGTGGGAGGAGCAGGAATCTGAGAGTGGGACAGGCTGTGTGTTAGTGAGGGAGGAGCTGGTATCTGAGATTGGGACTGGCTGTGTGTTAGTGAGGGAGCAGCTGGTATCTGAGAGTGGGACAGGCTGTGTGTTAGTGACAGAGGAGGTGGTGTCTGAGAGTGGGACAGACTGTGTGTTAGTGAGGGAGGAGCAAGTATCTGAGAGTGGGACAGGCTGTGTGTTAGTGAGGGAGGAGACGGTTTCTGAGAATGGTACAGGCTGTGTGTTAGTGAGGGAGGAGCTGTTATCTGAGAGTGGGACAGTCTGTGTGTTAGTGAGGGAGGATCTTGTATCTGAGAGTGGGTGAGGCTGTGTGTTAGTGAGCGAGGAGCTGGTATCCGAGAGTGGGACAGGCTGTGTGTTAGTGAGGGAGGAGCTGTTATCTGAGATTGCGACAGGCTGTGTGTTAGTTAGGGAGTTGCTGGTATCTGAGAGTAGGACAGGCTGTGTGTTATTGAGGGAGGACTGGTACCTGAGAGTGAGACAGGCTGTGTGTTAGTAGGGAGGAGCTGGTATCTGAGAGAGGGAGAGGCTGTGTGTTAGTGAGGGAGGAGCAGGAATCTGAGAGTGGGAGAGGCTGTGTGTTAGTGAGGGAGGAGCTGGTATCTGAGATTGAGACAGGCTCTTTGAGTGAAGGAGGAGCTGGTATCTGAGAGTGAGACAGGCTGTGTGCAAATGAGGGAGAGCTGCTATCTGAGGGTGGGACAGGCTGTGTGTTCGTGAGGGAGGAGCTGGTATCTGAGATAGGGACAGGATGTTTGTTACTGAGAGTGGACCTGATATCTGAGATTTGGTCTGGCCGTTTGTTAGTCAGGTTGCAGCTGGAATATGAGAGTGAGACAGGGTGTGTGTTAGTGAGGGAGGAGCTGGTATCTGGGAGCAGGACAGGCTGTGTTAGTGAGTGAGGAGCTCGTATCTGAGAGAGGGAAGGGCTGTATGTGCGTGAGGGATGAGTTAGGGTCTGAGTGTGGGTCAGCCAGGTGTTAGTGAGGGAGTAGTGATATCTCAGAGTAGCAAAGGCTGTGTGTTAGTGAGGGTGGAGCAGGTATCTGAGAGTGGGAGAGGCTGTGTTCGTGAGGGAGGAGCTGGTATCTGAGAGTGGGACAGGCTGTGTGTATAGTGAGGGAGGAGCTGGTATCTGAGAGTGGGACAGGTTGTGTGTTAATGAGAGAGGAGCTGGTATCTGAGAGTGGAAAAGGCGGTGTGTTAGTGAGGGAGGAGCTGTTATCTGAGAGTGGGACAGGCTGTGTGTTAGTGAGGGAGGAGCTTGTATCTGGGAGCAGGACAGGCTGTGTTAGTGAGGGAGGAGCAGGAATCTGAGAGTTGGACAGGCTGTGTGTTAGTGAGGTAGGAGCTGGTATCTGAGAGTGGGACAGGCTGTGTGTTAGTGAGGGAGGAGCAGGATTCTGAGAGTGGGAGAGGCACTGTCTAAGTGAGGGAGGAGCTGGTATCTGAGAGTGGGACAGGCAGTGTGTTAATGAAGGAGGAGCTGGGATCTGAGAGTGACATGCTGTGTTAGTGAGAGAAGAGCTGGTATCTGAGAGTGACACTGGCTGTGTTAGTGAGGGAGGAGCTGGTATCTGAGAGTGGGACAGGCTGTGTGTTAGTGAGGGAGGAGCTGGTATCTGAGAGTGGGACAGGCAGTGTGTTAGTTAGGGAAGTGCTAGTATCTGAGAGTAGGACAGGCTGTGTGTTATTGAGGGAGGAGCTGGAACCTGAGAGTGAGACAGGCTGTGTGTTAGTGAGGGAGGAGATGGTATCTGAGAGTGGGACAGACTTTGTGTTAGTGAGGGAGGAGCTGGTATCTGAGAGTGAGACAGGCTGTTTGTTAGTGAGGGAGGAGCTGGTATCTGAGAGTGGGACAAGCTGTGTGTTAGTGAGGGAGGAGCAGGTATCTGAGAGTGGGACAGGCTGTGTGTTAGTGAGGTAGGAGCTGGTATCTGAGAGTGGGACAGGCTGTGTGTTAGTGAGGGAGGAGCTGGTATCTGAGAGTGGGACAGGCTGTGTGTTTGTAAGGGAGGAGCTGGTTTCTGAGAGTGGGACAGGCTGTGTGTTTCTAAGGGAGGAGCTGGTATCTGAGATTGCGACAGGCTGTGTGTTAGTAAGGGAGGAGCTGGTATCTGAGAGTGGGACAGGCTGTGTGTTAGTTAGGGAGGAGCTGGTATCTGAGAGTGGGACAGGCTGTGTGTTTGTAAGGGAGGAGCTGGTTTCTGAGAGTGGGACAGGCTGTGTGTTTCTAAGGGAGGAGCTGGTATCTGAGATTGCGACAGGCTGTGTGTTAGTAAGGGAGGAGCTGGTATCTGAGAGTGGGACAGGCTGTGTGTTAGTGAGGGAGGAGCTGGTATCTGAGAGTGGGACAGGGTGTGTTTTAGTGAGGGAGGAGCTGGTATCTGATTGGGACAGGCTGTGTGTTAGTAAGGGAGGAGCAGGTATCTGAGAGTAGGACATGCTGTGTGTTATTGAGGGAGGAGCTGGTACCTGAGCGTGAGACAGGGTGTGTGTTAGTAGGGAGGAGCAGGAATCTGAGAGTGGGAGACGCTGTGTGTTAGAGAGGGAGGAGCTTGTATCTGAGAGTGAGAAAGGCTCTTTTAGTTAAGGAGGAGCTGGTATCTGAGAGTGAGACAGGCTGTGTGTTTGTAAGGGAGGAGATGGTATCCTGAGAATGGGACAAGCTGTGTGTTAGTGAGGGTGGAGCTGGTATCTGAGAGTGGGACAGGCTGTGTGTTAGTGAGGGAGGAGCTGGTATCTGAGAGTGGGACAGGCTGTGTGTAAATGAGGGAGGAGCTGGTATCTGAGAGTGGGACAGGCTGTGCGTAAATGAGGGAGGAGCTGGTATCTGAGGGTGGGATAGGCTGTGTGTTCATGTGGGAGGAGATGGTATCTGAGAGTTGTACAGGCTGTGGGTTAGTGAGGGAGGAGCTGGTATCTGAGGGTGGGACAGGCTGTGTGTTCGTTAGGGAGGAGCTGGTATCTGAGATAGGGACAGGATGTGTGTTACTGAGGGTGGACCTGGTATCTGAGATTTGGTCTGGCCGCTTGTTAGTCAGGTTGGAGCTGTAATATGAGAGTGAGACAGGCTGTGTGTTAGTGATGGAGGAGCTGGTATCTGGGAGCAGGACAGGCTGTGTTAGTGAGTGAGGAGCTCGTAGCTGAGAGAGGGAAGGGCTGTATGCGAGTGAGGGATGAGTTAGGGTCTGAGTGTGGGTCTGCCAGGTGTTAGTGAGGGAGTAGTGATATCTCAGAGTAGCAAAGGCTGTGTGTTAGTGAGGGAGGAGCTGGTATCTGAGAGTGGGACAGGCTGTGTGTTAGTGAGTGAGGAGCTGTTATCTGAGAGTGAGACAGGCTGTGTGTTAGTGAGTGAGGAGCTGGTATCTGAAAGTAGGACAGGTTGTGTGTTATTGAGAGAGGAGCTGGTATCTGAGAGTGGAAAAGGCTATGTGTTTGTGAGGGAGTAGCTGTTATCTGAGAGTGGGACAGGCTGTGTGTTAGTGAGGGAGGAGCAGGTATCTGAGAGTGGGACAGGCTGTGTGTTTGTGAGGGAGGAGCAGGTATCTGAGAGTGGGACAGGCTGTGTGTTAATGAAGGAGGAGCTGGTATCTGAGAGTGACAGGCTGTGTTAGTGAGGGAGGAGCTGGTATCTGAGTGGGACAGGCTGTTTATTAGTTAGGGACGAGCTGGTATCTTAGAGTGAGACAAGCAGTGTGTGACAGAAGGAGGATCTGGAATCTGGGTGAGGGTCAGCATGTGTGTTAGTGAGGGAGGTGCTGATATCTGAGTGTAGGAATGACTGTGTGGAAGTGAGGTAGGAGCTGGTATCTGAGGGCGAGTCAGGCTGTGTATTAGTGAGGGAAGAGCTTGTATCGGAAAGTGAAACAGCCTGTGTTAGCGAGGGAGGAGCTGGTGTCTGAGAGTGTGAAAGGCTATGTCTTAGTGAGGGAGGAGCTGGTACCTGAGAGCGGGACAGGCTGTGTGTTAGTGAGGGAAGAGCTGGTATCAGAGACTAAGACAGGCTGTGTGTTAGTGAGGGAGGAGCTGGTATCTGAGAGTGGGACAGGCTGTGTGTTAGTGAGGGAGGAGCTGGTATCTGAGAGTGGGAGAGGCTGTGTTACTGAGGGAGGTGCTGGTATCTGAGAGTGGGACAGGCTGTGTGTTAGTGAGGGAGGAGCTGGTACCTGAGAGTGAGACAGGCTGTGTGTTAGTGAGGGAGGAGCAGGAATCTGAGAGTGGGAGAGGCAGTGTGTTAGTGATGGAGGAGTTTGTATCTCAGAGTGAGACATTCTATTTTAGTGAAGGAGGAGATGGTATCTGAGAGTGAGACAGGCTGTGTGTTTGTGAGGGAGGAGATGGTATCTGAGAGTGGGACAGGCTGTGTGTTAGTGAGGGAGGAACAGGTATCTGAGAGTGGGTTAGGCTGTGTGTTAGTGACGGAGAAGCTGGATTCTGAGAGTGGGACAGGCTGTGTGTTAGGGAGGGAAGAGCTTGTATCAGAGACTAAGACAGGCTGTGTGTTCGTGAGGGAGGAGCTGGTATCTGAGAGTTGGACAGGCTGTGTGTTATTGACAGAGGAGCTGGTGTCTGAGAGTGGGACAGACTGTGTGTTAGTGAGGGAGGAGCTGGTGTCAGAGAGAGGGACAGGCTGTGTGTTACTGACAGAGGAGCTGGTGTCTGAGAGTGGGACGGACTGTGTGTTAGTGAGGGAGGAGCTGCTATCTGAGACTGGGACAAGCTGTGTGTTAGTGAGCGAGGAGCTGGTATCCGAGAGTTTGGACAGGCTGTGTGTTAGTGAGGGAGGAGCTGGTATCTGAGATTGCGACAGGCTGTGAGTTAGTTAGGGAGGTGCTGGTATCTGAGAGTAGGACAGGCTGTGTGTTATTGAGGGAGGAGCTGGTACCTGAGATTGAGACAGGCTGTGTGTTAGTAGGGAGGAGCTTGTATCTGAGAGTGAGACAGGCTCTTTTAGTGAAGGAGGAGCTGGTATCTGAGAGTGAGACAGGCTGTGTGTAAATGAGGGAGAGCTGCCATCTGAGGGTGGGACAGGCTGTGTGTTCGTGAGGGAGGAGCTGGTATCTGAGATAGGGACAGGATGTGTGTTAATGAGGGTGGACCTGGTATCTGAGATTTGGTCTGGCCGTTTGTTAGTCAGGTTGCAGCTGGAATATGAGAGTGAGACAGGCTGTGTGTTAGTGAGGGAGGAGCTGGTATCTGGGAGCAGGACAGGCTGTGTTAGTGAGTGAGGAGCTCGTATCTGAGAGAGGGAAGGGCTGTCTGTGAGTGAGGGATGAGTTAGGGACTGAGTGTGGGTCAGCCAGTGTGTTAGTGAGGGAGTAGTGATATCGCAGAGTAGCAAAGGCTGTGTGTTAGTGAGGGAGGAGCTGGTATCTGAGAGTGGGACAGGCTGTGTTTTAGTGAGTCAGGAGCTGGTATCTGAGACTAGGACAAGTTGTGTGTTATTGAGAGAGGAGCTGGTATCTGAGAGTGACACAGGCTGTGTTAGTGAGGGAGGAGCTGGTATCTGAGAGTGAGACAGGCTGTGTGTTATTGAGGGAGGAGCTGGTATCTGAGAGTGAGACACGGCTTTGTGTGACAGAGGGAGGATCTGGAATCTGGGTGAGGGTCAGCATGTGTGTTAGTGAGGGAGGAGCTGGTATCTGAGAGTGAGACAGGCTGTTTGTTATTGAGGGAGGAGCTGGTATCTGAGAGTGGGACAGGCTGTGTGTTAGTGAGGGAGGAGCTGGTAACTGAGACTGGGACAAGCTGTGTGTTATTGAGGGAGGAGAAAATATCTGAGATTGGGACAGGCTGTTTGTTAGTGAGGGAGGAGCTAGTATCTGAGAGTGGGACAGTCTGTGTGTTAGTGAGGGAGGAGCTGGTAACTGAGACTGGGACAGGCTGTGTGTTAGTGAGGGAGGAGCTGGTATCTGAGAGTGAGACAGGCTGTTTGTTATTGAGGGAGGAGCTGGTATCTGAGAGTGGGACAGGCTGTGTGTTAGTGAGGGAGGAGCTGGTAACTGAGACTGGGACAAGCTGTGTGTTATTGAGGGAGGAGAAAATATCTGAGATTGGGACAGGCTGTTTGTTAGTGAGGGAGGAGCTAGTATCTGAGAGTGGGACAGGCTGTGGGTTAGTGAGGGAGGAGACGGTATCTGAGAATGGGACAGTCTGTGTGTTAGTGAGGGAGGAGCTGGTATCTGAGATTGCGACAGGCTGTGTTTTAGTGAGGGAGGAGCTGGTATCTGAGATTGCGACAGGCTGTGTGTTAGTTAGGGAGGTGCTGGTATCTGAGAGTAGGACAGGCTGTGTGTTATTGAAGGAGGAGCTGGTACCTGAGAGTGAGACAGGCTGTGTGTTAGTAGGGAGGAGCAGGAATCTGAGAGTGGGACAGACTTTGTTAGTGAGGGAGGAGCTGGTATCTGAGAGTGGGACAGAATGTGTGTTAGTGAGAGAGGAGCTGGTACCTGAGAGTGAGACAGGCTGCGTGTTAGTGAGGGAGGAGCTTGTATCTGAGAGTGAGACAGGCTCTTTTAGTGAAGGAGGAGCTGGTATCTGAGAGTGAGACAGGCTGTGTGTTTGTGAGGGAGGAGATGGTATCTGAGAGTGGGACAGGCTGTGTGTTAGTGAGGGAGGAGATGGTATCTGAGAGTGGGAAAGGCTGTGTTTTAGTGAGGGTGGAGCTGCTATCTGAGATAGGGACAGGATGTGTGTTACTGAGAGTGGAGCTGGTATCTGAGATTTGGTCTGGCCGTTTGTTAGTCAGTTTGGAGCTCGAATATGAGAGTGAGACAGGCTGTGTGTTAGTGAGGGAGGAGCTGGTATCTGGGAGCAGGACAGGCTGTGTTAGTGAGTGAGGAGCTCGTATCTGAGAGAGGGAAGGGCTGTATGTGAGTGAGGGATGACTTAGGTTCTGAGTGTGGGTCAGCCAGGTGTTAGTGAGGGAGTAGTGATATCTCAGAGTAGCAAAGTCAGTGTGTTAGTGAGGGAGGAGCTGGTATCTGAGAGTGGGACAGGCTGTGTGTTAGTGAGTGAGGAGCTGGTATCTGAGAGTAGGACAGGTTGTGTGTTATTGAGAGAGGAGCTGGTATCTGAGAGTGGAAAAGGCTGTGTGTTAGTGAGGGAGGAACTGGTATCTGAGAGTTGGACAGGCTGTGTGTTAGTGAGTGAGGAGCTGGTATCTGAGAGTAGGACAGGTTGTGTGTTATTGAGAGAGGTGCTGGTATCTGGGAGTGGGACAGGCTGTGTGTTAGTGAGGGAGGAGCTGGTATCTGAGGGTGGGACAGGCTGTGTGTTAGTGAGGGAGAGCTGCTATCTGAGGGTGGGACAGGCTGTGTGTTCGTGTGGGTGGAGCTGTTATCTGAGATAGGGACAGGCTGTGTGTTACTGAGAGTGGAGCTGGTATCTGAGATTTGGTCTGGCCGTTTGTAAGTCAGGTTGGAGCTCGAATATGAGAGTGAGACAGGCTGTGTGTTAGTGAGGGAGGAGCTGGTATCTGGGAGCAGGACAGGCTGTGTTAGTGAGTGAGGAGCTCGTATCTGAGAGAGGGAAGGGCTGTTTGTGAGTGAGGGATGAGTTAGGGTCTGAGTGTGGGTCAGCCAGGTGTTAGTGAGGGAGTAGTGATATCTCAGAGTAGCAAAGGCTGTGTGTTAGTGAGGGAGGAGCTGGTATCTGAGATTGGGACAGGCTGTGTGTTAGTGAGGGAGGAGCTGGTATCTGAGAATGGGACAGGCTGTGTGTTAGTGAGTGAGGAGCTGTTATCTGAGAGTAGGACAGGTTGTGTTTTATTGAGAGAGGAGCTGGTATCTGAGAGTGGAAAAGGCTGTGTGTTAGAGAGGGAGGAGCTGGTATCTGTGAGTGGGAAAGGCTGTGTTTTAGTGAGGGTGAAGCTGGTATCTGGGAGTGGGACAGGCTGTGTGTTAGTGAGGGAGGAGCAGGAATCTGAGAGTGGGACAGGCTCTGTGTAAGTGAGGGAGGAGCTGGTATCTGAGAGTGGGACAGGCAGTGTGTTAATGAAGGGGGAGCTGGGATCTGAGATTGACACAGGCTGTGTTAGTGAGGGAGGAGCTGGTATCTGAGTGGGACAGGCTGTGTGTTAGTGAAGGGAGGAGCTGGTATCTGAGTGTGACAGGCTGTGTTAGTGAGGGAGGAGCTGGTATCTGAGAGGAGGACAGGCTGTGTTAGTGAGGGAGGAGCTGGCATCTGAGTGGGACAGGCTGTGTGTTAGTGAAGGGAGGAGCTGGTATCTGAGAGTGAGACAAGCTTTGTGTGACAGAGGGAGGATCTGGAATCGGGGTGAGGGTCAGCATGTGTGTTAGTGAGGGAGGTGCTGATATCTGAGTGTAGGAATGACTGTGTGTTAGTGAGGGAGGAGCTGGTTTCGGAAAGTGGAACAGCCTGTGTTAGCGAGGGAGGAGCTGGTGTCTGAGAGTGGGACAGGCTCTGTGTTAGGGAGGGAAGAGCTGGTATCAGAGAGTAAGACAGGCTGTGTGTTCGTGAGGGAGTAGCTGGTATCTGAGATAGGGACAGGATGTGTGTTACTGAGAGTGGAGCTGGTATCTGAGATTTGGTCTGGCCGTTTGTTAGTCAGGTTGGAGCTCGAATATGAGAGTGAGACAGACTGTGTGTTAGTGAGGGAGGAGCTGGTATCTGGGAGCAGGACAGGCTGTGTTAGTGAGTGAGGAGCTCGTATCTGAGAGAGGGAAGGGCTGTATGTGAGTGAGGGATGAGTTAGGGTCTGAGTGTGGGTCAGCCAGGTGTTAGTGAGGGAGTTGTGATATCTCAGAGTAGCAAAGGCTGTGTGTTAGTGAGGGAGGAGCTGGTATCTGAGAGTGGGACAGGATGTGTGTTAGTGAGGGAGGAGCTGGTATCTGAGAGTGGAAAAGGCTGTGTGTTAGTGAGGGAGGAGCTGGTATCTGAGATTGGGACCGGCTGTGTGTTAGTGAGTGAGGAGCTGGTATCTGAGAGTAGGACAGGTTGTGTGTTATTGAGAGAGGTGCTGGTATCTGAGAGTGGAAAAGGCTGTGTGTTAGTGAGGGAGGAGCTGGTATCTGAGAGTGGGACAGGCTGTGTGTTAGTGAGGGAGGAGCAGGAATCTGAGAGTGGGACAGGCTGTGTGTTAGTGAGGGAGGAGCTGGTATCTGAGAGTGAGACAGGCTCTTTTAGTGAAGGAGGAGCTGGTATCTGAGAGTGGGACAGGCTCTGTGTTAGTGAAGGAGGAGCTGGTATCTGAGAGTGAGACAGGCTGTGTGTTTGTGAGGGAGGAGATGGTATCTGAGAGTGGGACAGGCTGTGTGTTAGTGAGGGAGGAGATGGTATCTGAGAGTGGGAAAGGCTGTGTGTTAGTGAGGGAGGAGCTGGTATCTGAGACTAGGACACGTTGTGTGTTATTGAGAGAGGAGCTGGTATCTGAGAGTGGAAAAGGCTGTGTGTTAGTGAGGGAGGAGCTGGTATCTGAGAGTGGAAAAGGCTGTGTGTTAGTGAGGGAGGAGCTGGTATCTGAGAGTGGGAAAGGCTGTGTTTTAGTGAGGGAGGAGCTGGTATCTGAGAGTGGGACAGGCTGTGTGTTAGTGAGGGAGGAGCTGGTATCTGAGAGTGGGAAAGGCTGTGTGTTAGTGAGGGAGGAGCTGGTATCTGAGAATGGGACAGGCTGTGTGTTAGTGAGTGAGGAGCTGTTATCTGAGAGTAGGACAGGTTGTGTTTTATTGAGAGAGGAGCTGGTATCAGAGAGTGGGAAAGGCTGTGTGTTAGTGAGGGAGGAGCAGGTATCTGAGTGTGGGACAGACTGTGTGTTAGTGAGGGAGGAGCAGGATTCTGAGAGTGGGAGAGGCTCTGTGTAAGTGAGGGAGGGGCTGGTATCTGATAGTGGGACTGGCTGAGTGTTAGTGAGGGAGGAGTTGGTATCTGAGAGTGGGACAGGTTGTGTGTTAGTGAGGGAGGAGCAGGATTCTGAGAGTGGGATAGGCTGTGTGTAAGTGAGGGAGGAGATGGTATCTGAGAGTGGGACAGGCAGTGTGTTAATGAAGGGTGAGCTGGTATCTGAGTGTGACAGGCTGTGTTAGTGAGGGAGGAGCTGGTATCTGACAGTAGGACAGGCTGTGTTAGTGAGGGAGGAGCTGGCATCTGAGTGAGACAGGCTGTGTATTAGTGAAGGGAGGAGCTGGTATCTGAGTGTGACAGGCTGTGTTCTTGAGGGAGGAGCTGGTATCTGAGAGTGACACAGGCTGTGTTAGTGAGGGAGGAGCTGGCATCTGAGTGTGACAGGCTGTGTGTTAGTGAATGGAGGAGCTGGTATCTGAGAGTGAGACAAGCTTTGTGTGACAGAGGGAGGATCTGGAATCGGGGTGAGGGTCAGCATGTGTGTTAGTGAGGGAGGTGCTGATATCTGAGTGTAGGAATGACTGTGTGTTAGTGAGGGAGGAGCTGGTATCTGAGGGCGAGTCAGGCTGTGTATTAGTGAGGGATGAGCTGGTATCGGAAAGTGGAACAGCCTGTGTTAGCGAGGGAGGAGCTGGTGTCTGAGAGTGGGACAGGCTCTGTGTTAGGGAGGGAAGAGCTGGTATCAGAGAGTAAGATAGGCTGTGTGTTCGTGAGGGAGTAGCTGGTATCTGAGATAGGGACAGGATGTGTGTTACTGAGAGTGGAGCTGGTATCTGAGATTTGGTCTGGCCGTTTGTTAGTCAGGTTGGAGCTCGAATATGAGAGTGAGACAGACTGTGTGTTAGTGAGGGATGAGCTGGTATCTGGGAGCAGGACAGGCTGTGTTAGTGAGTGAGGAGCTCGTATCTGAGAGAGGGAAGGGCTGTATGTGAGTGAGGGATGAGTTAGGGTCTGAGTGTGGGTCAGCCAGGTGTTAGTGAGGGAGTAGTGATATCTCAGAGTAGCAAAGGCTGTATGTTAGTGAGGGAGGAGCTGGTATCTGAGAGTGGGACAGGCTGTGTGTTAGTGAGTGAGGAGCTGGTATATGAGAGTAGGACAGGATGTGTGTTATTGAGAGAGGAACTGGTATATGAGAGTGGAAAAGGCTGTGTGTTAGTGAGGGAGGAGCTGGTATCTGAGAGTGGGAAAGGCTGTGTTTTAGTGAGGGAGGAGCTGGTATCTGAGAGTGGGAGAGGCTGTGTGTTAGTGAGGGAGGAGCTGGTATCTGAGAGTAGGACAGGTTGTGTGTTATTGAGAGAGGTGCTGGTATCTGAGAGTGAGACAGGCTCTTTTAGTGAAGGAGGAGCTGGTATCTGAGAGTGAGACAGGCAGTGTGTTTGTGAGGGAGGAGATGGTATCTGAGAGTGGGACAGGCTGTGTGTTAGTGAGGGAGGAGATGGTATCTGAGAGTGGGAAAGGCTGTGTTTTAGTGAGGGAGGAGCTGGTATCTGAGAGTGGGAAAGGTTCTGTGTTAGTGAGTGAGGAGCTGGTATCTGAGACTAGGACACGTTGTCTGTTATTGAGAGAGGAGCTGGTATCTGAGAGTGGGACAGGCTGTGTGTTAGTGAGGGAGGAGCTGGTATCTGAGAGTGGGACAGGCTGTGTGTTAGTGAGTGAGGAGCTGGTATCTGAGAGTGGGAAAGGCTGTGTTTTAGTGAGGGAGGAGCTGTTATCTGAGATTGGGACAGGCTGTGTGTTAGTGAGGGAGGAGCTGGTATCTGAGAGTGGGACAGGCTGTGTGTTAGTGAGGGAGGAGCTGGTATCTGATAGTGGGACTGGCTGAGTGTTAGTGAGGGAGGGGTTGGTATCTGAGAGTGGAACAGGCTGTGTGTTAATGAAGGAGGAGCTGGTATCGGAGAGTGACAGGCTGTGTTAGTGAGGGAGGAGCTGGTATCTGAGAGTGACACAGGCTGTGTTAGTAAGGGAGGAGCTGGTATCTGAGAGTGAGACAGGCTGTGTGTTATTGAGGGAGGAGCTGGGCTCTGAGAGTGAGAAAGGCTTTGTGTGACAGAGGGAGGATCTGGAATCTGGGTGAGGGTCAGCATGTGTGTTGGTGAGGGAGGTGCTGATATCTGAGTGTAGGAATGACTGTGTGTTAGTGAGGGAGGAGCTGGTATCTGAGGGCGAGTCAGGCTGTGTGTTAGTGAGGGAAGAGCTGGTATCGGAAAGTGGAAGAGCCTGTGTTAGCGAGGGAGGAGCTGGTGTCTGAGAGTGGGACAGGCACTGTGTTAGTGAGGGAGGAGCTGGTCTCTGAGAGTGGGACAGGCTGTGTGTTAGTAAGGGAGGAGCTGGTACCTGAGAGTGGGACAGGCTGTGTGTAAGTGAGGGAGGAGCTGGGATCTGAGAGTTGGACAGGCTGTGTTAATGTGGGAGGAGCAGGTATCGTAGAGTGGGACAGGCTGTGTGTTAGTGAGGGAAGAGCTGGTATCTGAGAGTGGGACAGGCTGTGTGTTACTGAGGGAAGAGCTGGTATCTGAGAGTGGGACAGGCTGTGTGTTAGTGAGGGAAGAGCTGGTATCTGAGAGTGGGACAGGCTGTGTGTTACTGAGGGAAGAACTGGTATCAGAGAGTGAGACAAGCTTTGTGTGACAGAGGGAGGATCTGGAATCGGGGTGAGGGTCAGCATGTGTGTTAGTGAGGGAGGTGCTGATATCTGAGTGTAGGAATGACTGTGTGTTAGTGAGGGAGGAGCTGGTTTCGGAAAGTGGAACAGCCTGTGTTAGCGAGGGAGGAGCTGGTGTCTGAGAGTGGGACAGGCTCTGTGTTAGGGAGGGAAGAGCTGGTATCAGAGAGTAAGACAGGCTGTGTGTTCGTGAGGGAGTAGCTGGTATCTGAGATAGGGACAGGATGTGTGTTACTGAGAGTGGAGCTGGTATCTGAGATTTGGTCTGGCCGTTTGTTAGTCAGGTTGGAGCTCGAATATGAGAGTGAGACAGACTGTGTGTTAGTGAGGGAGGAGCTGGTATCTGGGAGCAGGACAGGCTGTGTTAGTGAGTGAGGAGCTCGTATCTGAGAGAGGGAAGGGCTGTATGTGAGTGAGGGATGAGTTAGGGTCTGAGTGTGGGTCAGCCAGGTGTTAGTGAGGGAGTTGTGATATCTCAGAGTAGCAAAGGCTGTGTGTTAGTGAGGGAGGAGCTGGTATCTGAGAGTGGGACAGGATGTGTGTTAGTGAGGGAGGAGCTGGTATATGAGAGTAGGACAGGATGTGTGTTATTGAGAGAGGAACTGGTATCTGAGAGTGGAAAAGGCTGTGTGTTAGTGAGGGAGGAGCTGGTATCTGAGATTGGGACCGGCTGTGTGTTAGTGAGTGAGGAGCTGGTATCTGAGAGTAGGACAGGTTGTGTGTTATTGAGACAGGTGCTGGTATCTGAGAGTGGAAAAGGCTGTGTGTTAGTGAGGGAGGAGCTGGTATCTGAGAGTGGGACAGGCTGTGTGTTAGTGAGGGAGGAGCAGGAATCTGAGAGTGGGACAGGCTGTGTGTTAGTGAGGGAGGAGCTGGTATCTGAGAGTGAGACAGGCTCTTTTAGTGAAGGAGGAGCTGGTATCTGAGAGTGGGACAGGCTCTGTGTTAGTGAAGGAGGAGCTGGTATCTGAGAGTGAGACAGGCTGTGTGTTTGTGAGGGAGGAGATGGTATCTGAGAGTGGGACAGGCTGTGTGTTAGTGAGGGAGGAGATGGTATCTGAGAGTGGGAAAGGCTGTGTGTTAGTGAGGGAGGAGCTGGTATCTGAGACTAGGACACGTTGTGTGTTATTGAGAGAGGAGCTGGTATCTGAGAGTGGAAAAGGCTGTGTGTTAGTGAGGGAGGAGCTGGTATCTGAGAGTGGGACAGGCTGTGTGTTAGTGAGGGAGGAGCTGGTGTCTGAGAGTGGGAAAGGCTGTGTGTTAGTGAGGGAGGAGCTGGTATCTGAGAGTGGGACAGGCTGTGTTAGTGAGGGAGGAGCAGGAATCTGAGAGTGGGACAGGCTGTGTGTTAGTGAGGGAGGAGCTGGTATCTGAGAGTGGGACAGGCTGTGTGTTAGTGAGGGAGGAGCTGGTATCTGAGAGTGGGACTGGCTGAGTGTTAGTGAGGGAGGAGTTGGTATCTGAGAGTGGAACAGGCTGTGTGTTAATGAAGGAGGAGCTGGTATCGGAGAGTGACAGGCTGTGTTAGTGAGGGAGGAGCTGGTATCTGAGAGTGAGACAGGCTGTGTGTTAGTGAGGGAGGAGCTGGTATCTGAGAGTGGGACAGGCTGTGTGTTAGTAAGGGAGGAGCTGGTATCTGAGATTGAGACAGGCTGTGTGTTAGTGAGGGAGGAGCTGGTATCTGAGAGTGAGACAGGCTTTGTGTGACAGAGGGAGGATCTGGAATCTGGGTGAGGGTCAGCATGTGTGTTGGTGAGGGAGGTGCTGATATCTGAGTGTAGGAATGGCAGTGCGTTAGTGAGGGAGGAGCTGGTATCTGAGGGCGAGTCAGGCTGTGTGTTAGTGAGGGAAGTGCTGGTATCGGAAAGTGGAAGTGCCTGTGTTAGCGAGGGAGGAGCTGGTGTCTGAGAGTGGGACAGGCACTGTGTTAGTGAGGGAGGAGCTGGTATCTGAGAGTGGGACAGGCTGTGTGTTAGTGAGGGAGGAGCTGGGATCTGAGAGTGGGACAGGCTGTGTTAATGTGGGAGGAGCAGGTATCGTAGAGTGGGACAGGCTGTGTGTTAGTGAGGGAAGAGCTGGTATCTGAGAGTGGGACAGGCTGTGTGTTAGTGAGGGAGGAGCTGGTATCTGAGAATGGGACAGGCTGTGGGTTAGTGAGTGAGGAGCTGTTATCTGAGAGTAGGACAGGCTGTGTGTTAGTGAGTGAGGAGCTGTTATCTGAGAGTAGGACAGCTTGTGTTTTATTGAGAGAGGAGCTGGTATCTGAGAGTGGAAAAGGCTGTGTGTTAGAGAGGGAGGAGCTGGTATCTGTGAGTGGGAAAGGCTGTGTTTTAGTGAGGGTGAAGCTGGTATCTGAGAGTGGGACAGGCTGTGTGTTAGTGAGGGAGGAGCAGGAATCTGAGAGTGGGACAGGCTGTGTGTTAGTGAGGGAGGAGCTGGTACCTGAGAGTGGGACAGGCAGTGTGTTAATGAAGGGGGAGCTGGGATCTGAGAGTGACAGGCTGTGTTAGTGAAGGGAGGAGCTGGTATCTGAGAATGAGACAAGCTTTGTGTGACAGAGGGAGGATCTGGAATCGGGGTGAGGGTCAGCATGTGTGTTAGTGAGGGAGGTGCTGATATCTGAGTGTAGGAATGACTGTGTGTTAGTGAGGGAGGAGCTGGTATCTGAGGGCGAGTCAAGCTGTGTATTAGTGAGGGAGGAGCTGGTATCGGAAAGTGGAACAGCCTGTGTTAGCGTGGGAGGAGCTGGTGTCTGAGAGTGGGACAGGCTCTGTGTTAGGGAGGGAAGAGCTGGTATCAGAGAGTAAGACAGGCTGTGTGTTCGTGAGGGAGTAGCTGGTATCTGAGATAGGGACAGGATGTGTGTTACTGAGAGTGGAGCTGGTATCTGAGATTTGGTCTGGCCGTTTGTTAGTCAGGTTGGAGCTCGAATATGAGAGTGAGACAGACTGTGTGTTAGTGAGGGAGGAGCTGGTATCTGGGAGCAGGACAGGCTGTGTTAGTGAGTGAGGAGCTCGTATCTGAGAGAGGGAAGGGCTGTATGTGAGTGAGGGATGAGTAAGGGTCTGAGTGTGGGTCAGCCAGGTGTTAGTGAGGGAGTTGTGATATCTCAGAGTAGCAAAGGCTGTGTGTTAGTGAGGGAGGAGCTGGTATCTGAGAGTGGGACAGGATGTGTGTTAGTGAGTGAGGAGCTGGTATATGAGAGTAGGACAGGATGTGTGTTATTGAGAGAGGAACTGGTATCTGAGACTGGAAAAGGCTGTGTGTTAGTGAGGGAGGAGCTGGTATCTGAGATTGGGACAGGCTGTGTGTTAGTGAGTGAGGAGCTGGTATCTGAGAGTAGGACAGGTTGTGTGTTATTGAGAGAGGTGCTGGTATCTGAGAGTGGAAAAGGCTGTGTGTTAGTGAGGGAGGAGCTGGTATCTGAGAGTGGGACAGGCTGTGTGTTAGTGAGGGAGGAGCAGGAATCTGAGAGTGGGACAGGCTGTGTGTTAGTGAGGGAGGAGCTGGTATCTGAGAGTGGGACAGGCTGTGTGTTAGTGAGGGAGGAGCTGGTATCTGAGAGTGAGACAGGCTCTTTTAGTGAAGGAGGAGCTGGTATCTGAGAGTGGGACAGGCTCTGTGTTAGTGAAGGAGGAGCTGGTATCTGAGAGTGAGACAGGCTGTGTGTTTGTGAGGGAGGAGATGGTATCTGAGAGTGGGACAGGCTGTGTGTTAGTGAGGGAGGAGATGGTATTTGAGAGTGGGAAAGGCTGTGTGTTAGTGAGGGAGGAGCTGGTATCTGAGACTAGGACACGTTGTGTGTTATTGAGAGACGAGCTGGTATCTGAGAGTGGAAAAGGCTGTGTGTTAGTGAGGGAGGAGCTGGTATCTGAGAGTGGAAAAGGCTGTGTGTTAGTGAGGGAGGAGCTGGTATCTGAGAGTGGGACAGGCTGTGTGTTAGTGAGGGAGGAGCTGGTATCTGAGAGTGGGACTGGCTGAGTGTTAGTGAGGGAGGAGTTGGTATCTGAGAGTGGAACAGGCTGTGTGTTAATGAAGGAGGAGCTGGTATCGGAGAGTGACAGGCTGTGTTAGTGAGGGAGGAGCTGGTATCTGAGAGTGACACAGGCTGTGTTAGTAAGGGAGGAGCTGGTACCTGAGAGTGAGACAGGCTTTGTGTGACAGAGGGAGGATCTGGAATCTGGGTGAGGGTCAGCATGTGTGTTGGTGAGGGAGGTGCTGATATCTGAGTGTAGGAATGGCTGTGCGTTAGTGAGGGAGGAGCTGGTATCTGAGGGCGAGTCAGGCTGTGTGTTAGTGAGGGAGGAGCTGGTATCGGAAAGTGGAAGAGCCTGTGTTAGCGAGGGATGAGCTGGTGTCTGAGAGTGGGACAGGCACTGTGTTAGTGAGGGAGGAGCTGGTATCTGAGAGTGGGACAGGCTGTGTGTTAGTGAGGGAAGAGCTGGTACCTGAGAGTGGGTCAGGCTGTGTGTAAGTGAGGGAGGAGCTGGGATCTGAGAGTGGGACAGGCTGTGTTAATGTGGGAGGAGCAGGTATCGTAGAGTGGGACAGGCTATGTGTTAGTGAGGGAAGAGCTGGTATCTGAGAGTGGGACAGGCTGTGTTTTACTGAGGGAAGAGCTGGTATCAGAGACTAAGACAGGCTGTGTATTAGTGAGCGAGGAGCTGGTATCGGAGAGTGGGACAGGCTGTGTGTTAGTGACAGAGGAGCTGGTGTCTGCGAGTGGGACAGACTTTGTGTTAGTGTGGGAGGAGCAAGTATCTGAGAGTGGGACAGGCTGTGTGTTAGTGAGGGAGGAGCTAGTATCTGAGAGTGGGACAGGCTGTGTGTTAGTGAGGGAGGAGACGGTATCTGAGAATGGGACAGTCTGTGTGTTCGTGAGGGAGGAGCTGGTATCTGAGAGGGGGTGAGGCTGTGTGTTAGTGAGCGAGTAGCTGGTATCCGCGAGTTGGACAGGCTGTGTGTTAGTGAGGGAGGAGCTGGTATCTGAGATTGCGACAGGCTGTGTGTTAGTTAGGGAAGAGCGAGTATCTGAGAGTAGGACAGGCTGTGTGTTATTGAGGGAGGAGCTGGAACCTGAGAGTGAGACAGGCTGTGTGTTAGTGAGGGAGGAGCTGGTATCTGAGAGTGGGACAGGCTGTGTGTTAGTGAGGGAGGAGCTGGTATCTGAGAGTGGGACAGGCTGTGTGTTAGTGAGGGAGGAGCTGGTGTCTGAGAGTGGGAGAGGCTGTGTTAGTGAGGGAGGAGCTGGTATCTGAGAGTGGGACAGGCAGAGTGTTAGTGATGAAGGAGCTGGTATCTGAGACAGGGGACAAGCTGTGTGTTAGTGAGGGAGGAGCTGGTATCTGAGATTGCGACAGGCTGTGTGTTAGTTAGGGAGGTGCTGGTATCAGAGAGTAGGACAGGCTGTGTGTTATTGAGGGAGGAGCTGGTACCTGAGAGTGAGACAGGCTGTGTGTTAGTAGGGAGGAGCAGGAATCTGAGAGTGGGACAGGCTGTGTGTTAGTGAGGGAGGAGATGGTATCTGAGAGTGGGACAGGCTGTGTTTTAGTGAGGGAGGAGATGGTATCTGAGAGTGGGAAAGGCTGTGTTTTAGTGAGGGTGGAGCTGTTATCTGAGATAGGGACAGGATGTGTGTTACTGAGAGTGGAGCTGGTATCTGAGATTTGGTCTGGCCGTTTGTTAGTCTGGTTGGAGCTCGAATATGAGAGTGAGACAGGCTGTGTGTTAGTGAGGGAGGAGCTGGTATCTGGGAGCAGGACAGGCTGTGTTAGTGAGTGAGGAGCTCGTATCTGAGAGAGGGAAGGGCTGTATGTGAGTGAGGAATGAGTTAGGGTCTGAGTGTGGGTCAGCCAGGTGTTAGTGAGGGAGTAGTGATATCTCAGAGTAGCAAAGGCAGTGTGTTAGTGAGGGAGGAGCTGGTATCTGAGAGTGCAAAAGGCTGTGTGTTAGTGAGGGAGGAACTGGTATCTGAGAGTTGGACAGGCTATGTGTTAGTGAGTGAGGAGCTGGTATCTGAGAGTAGGACAGGTTGTGTGTTATTGAGAGAGGTGCTGGTATCTGGGAGTGGGACAGGCTGTGTGTTAGTGAGGGAGGAGCAGGAATCTGTGAGTGGGACAGGCTGTGTGTTAGTGAGGGAGGAGCTGGTATCTGATAGTGGGACAGGCTGAGTGTTAGTGAGGGAGGAGTTGGTATCTGAGATTGGGACAGTCTGTGTGTTAGTGAGGGAGGAGCAGGATTCTGAGATTGGGAGAGGCTGTGTGTAAGTGAGGGAGGAGCTGGTATCTGAGAGTGGGACAGGCAGTGTGTTAGTGAGGGAGGAGATGGTATCTGAGAGTGACACAGTCTGTGTTAGTGAGGGAGGAGCTGGTATTTGAGTGGGACAGGCTGTGTGTTAGTGTGGAAGGAGCTGGTATCTGAGAGTGAGACAAGCTTTGTGTGAAAGAGGGAGGATCTGAAATCTGGGTGAGGGTCAGCAGGTGTGTTAGTGAGGGAGGTGCTGATATCTGAGTGTAGGAATGACTGTGTGTTAGTGAGGGAGGAGCTGGTATCTGAGGGCGAGTCAGGCTGTGTATTAGTGAGGGAAGAGCTGGTATCAGAAAGTGGAACAGCCTGTGTTAGCGAGGGAGGAGCTGGTATCTGAGAGTGGGACAGGCTGTGTTAGTGAAGGAGGAGCTGGTATCTGAGAGTGGGACAGGCTGTGTGTTAGTGAGGGAGGAGCAGGATTCTGAGAGTGGGAGAGGCTCTGTGTAAGTTAGGGAGGAGCTGGTATCTGAGAGTGGGACAGGCTGTGTGTTAATGAAGGAGGAGCTGGTATCGGAGAGTGACAGGCTGTGTTAGTGAGGGAGGAGCTGGTATCTGAGATTGAGACAGGCTGTGTTAGTAAGGGAGGAGCTGGTATCTGAGAGTGAGACAGGCTGTGTGTTATTGAGGGAGGAGCTGGTATCTGAGAGTGAGACAGGCTTTGTGTGGCAGAGGGAGGATCTGGAATCTGGGTGAGGGTCAGCATGTGTGTTGGTGAGGGTGGTGTTGAAATCTGAGTGTAGGAATGGCTCTGTGTTAGTGAGGGAGGAGATGGTTTCTGAGGGCGAGTCAGGCTGTGTGTTAGTGAGGGAAGAGCTGGTATCGGAAAGTGGAGGAGCCTGTGTTAGCGAGGGAGGAGCTGGTGTCTGAGAGTGGGACAGGCACTGTATTAGTGAGGGAGGAGCTGGTATCTGAGAGTGGGACAGGCTGTGTGTTAGTGAGGGAGGAGCTGGTACCTGAGAGTGGGACAGGCTGTGTGTAAGTGAGGGAGGAGCTGGGATCTGAGAGTGGGACAGGCTGTGTTAATGTGGGAGGAGCTGGTATCGTAGAGTGGGACAGGCTGTGTGTTAGTGAGGGAAGAGCTCGTATCTGAGAGTGGGACAGGCTGTGTGTTAGTGAGGGAGGAGCAGGTATCTGAGAGTGGGACAGGCTGTGTGTTAGTGAGGGAGGAGCTGGTATCTGAGAGTGAGACAGGCTCTTTCAGTGAAGGAGGAGCTGGTATCTGAGAGTGGGACAGGCTGTGTGTTAGTGAGGGAGGAGCAGGAATCTGAGAGTTGGACAGGCTGTGTGTAAGTGAGGGAGGAGCTGGTATCTGATAGTGGGACTGGCTGAGTGTTAGTGAGGGAGGAGTTGGTATCTGAGAGTGGAACAGGCTGTGTGTTAGTGAGGGAGGATCTGGTATCTGAGAGTGGGACAGGCTGTGTGTTATTGAGGGAGGAGCTGGTATCTGAGAGTGAGACAAGCTGTGTGTTAGTGAGCGAGGAGCTGGTATCGGAGAGTGGGACAGGCTGTGTGTTAGTGAGGGAGGAGCTGGTATCTGGGAGTGGGACAGACTGTGTGTTAGTGAGGGAGGAGCTGGTATCTGAGAGTGGGACAGGCTGTGTGTTAGTGAGGGAGGAGCTGGTATCTGAGAGTGGGACAGGCTGTGTGTTAGTGAGGGAGGAGCTGGTATCTGAGAGTGGGACAGGCTGTGTGTTAGTGAGGGAGGAGCTGGTATCTGAGAGTGAGACAGGCTCTTTTAGTGAAGGAGGAGTTGGTATCTGAGAGTGAGACAGGCTGTGTGTTTGTGAGGGAGGAGATGGTATCTGTGATTGCGACAGGCTGTGTGTTAGTTAGGGAGGTGCTGGTATCTGAGAGTAGGACAGGCTGTGTGTTAGTGAGGGAGGAGCTTGTATCTGAGAGTGAGACAGGCTCTTTTAGTGAAGGAGGAGCTGGTATCTGAGAGTGAGACAGGCTGTGTGTTTGTGAGGGAGGAGATGGTATCTGAGAGTGAGACAGGCTGTGTGTTAGTGAGGGAGGAGATGGTATCTGAGAGTGGGAAAGGCTGTGTTTTAGTGAAGGTGGAGCTGTTATCTGAGATAGGGACAGGATGTGTGTTACTGAGAGTGGAGCTGGTATCTGAGATTTGGTCTGGCCGTTTGTTAGTCAGGTTGGAGCTCGAATATGAGAGTGAGACAGGCTGTGTGTTAGTGAGGGAGGAGCTGGTATCTGGGAGCAGGACAGGCTGTGTTAGTGAGTGAGGAGCTCGTATCTGAGAGAGGGAAGGGCTGTATGTGAGTGAGGGATGAGTTAGGGTCTGAGTGTGGGTCAGCCAGGTGTTAGTGAGGGAGTTGTGATATCTCAGAGTAGAAAAGGCTGTGTGTTAGTGAGGGAGGAGCTGGTATCTGAGAGTGGGACAGGCTGTGTGTTAGTGAGGGAGGAGCTGGTATCTGGGAGTGGGACAGGCTGTGTGTTAGTGAGGGAGGAGCTGGTATCTGAGAGTGGAAAAGACTGTGTGTTAGTGAGGGAGGAGCTGGTATCTGAGAGTGGGAAAGGCTGTGTTTTAGTGAGGGAGGAGCTGGTATCTGAGAGTGGGACAGGCTGTGTGTCAGTGAGGGAGAAGCTGGTATCTGAGAGTGGGACAGGCTGTGTGATAGTGAGGGAGGAGCAGGATTCTGAGATTGGGAGAGGCTCTGTGTAAGTGAGGGAGGAGCTGGTATCTGAGAGTGAGACAAGCTTTGTGTGAAAGAGGGAGGATCTGGAATCTGGGTGAGGGTCAGCAGGTGTGTTAGTGAGGGAGGTGCTGATATCTGAGTGTAGGAATGACTGTGTGTTAGTGAGGGAGGAGCTGGTATCTGAGGGCGATTCAGGCTGTGTATTAGTGAGGGAAGAGCTGGTATCAGAAAGTGGAACAGCCTGTGTTAGCGAGGGAGGAGCTGGTATCTGAGAGTGGGAAAGGCTGTGTGTTAGTGAGGGAGGAGCAGGATTCTGCGAGTGGGAGAGGATCTGTGTAAGTGAGGGAGGAGCTGGTATCTGAGAGTGGGACAGACTGTGTTTTAATGAAGGAGGAGCTGGCATCGGAGAGTGACAGGCTGTGTTAGTGAGGGAGGAGCTGGTATCTGAGAGTGACACAGGCTGTGTTAATAAGGGAGGAGCTGGTATCTGAGAGTGAGACAGGCTCTGTGTTATTGAGGGAGGAGCTGGTTTCTGAGAGTGAGACAGGCTTTGTGTGACAGAGGGAGGATCTGGAATCTGGGTGAGGGTCAGCATGTGTGTTGGTGAGGGAGGTGCTGATATCTGAGTGTAGGAATGACTGTGTGTTAGTGAGGGAGGAGCTGGTATCTGAGGGCGAGTCAGGCTGTGTGTTAGCGAGGGAGGGTCTGGTGTCTGAGAGTGGGACAGGCACTGTGTTAGTGAGGGAGGAGCTGGTATCTGAGAGTGGGTCAGGCTGTGTGTTAGTGAGGGAGGAGCTGGTACCTGAGAGTGGGACAGGCTGTGTGTAAATGAGGGAGGAGCTGGGATCTGAGAGTGGGACAGGCTGTGTTAATGTGGGAGGAGCTGGTATCGTAGAGTGGGACAGGCTGTGTGTTATTGAGGCAAGAGCTGGTATCTGAGAGTGGGACAGGTTGTGTGTTACTGAGGGAAGAGCTGGTATCTGAGAGTGGGACAGGCTGTGTGTTAGTGAGGGAAGAGCTGGTATCTGGGATTGGGACAGGCTGTGTGTTACTGAGGGAAGAGCTGGTATCAGAGACTAAGACAGGCTGTGTATTAGTGAGCGAGGAGCTGGTATCGGAGAGTGGGAAGGCTGTGTGTTAGTGACAGAGGAGCTGGTGTCTGAGAGTGGGACAGACTGTGTGTTAGTGTGGGAGGAGCAAGTATCTGAGAGTGGGACAGGCTGTGTGTTAGTGAGGGAGGAGCTGGTATCTGAGAGTGGGACAGACTGTGTGTTAGTGAGGGAGGAGCTGGTATCTTAGACTCGGACAAGTTGTGTGTTAGTGAGGGAGGAGCAAGTATCTGAGAGTGGGACAAGCTGTGTGTTAGTGAGGGAGGAGCAAGTGTCTGAGAGTGGGACAGGCTGTGTGTTAGTTAGGGAGGTGCTGGTATCTGAGAGTGGGACAGGCTGTGTGTTAGTGAGGGAGGAGCTGGTATCTGAGATTGCGACAGGCTGTGTGTTACTTAGGGATCTGCTGGTATCTGAGAGTAGGACAGGCTGCGTGTTATTGAGGGAGGAGCTGGTAACTGAGAGTGGGAAAGGCTGTGTTTTAGTGAGGGAGGAGCTGGTATCTGGGAGCAGGACCGGCTGTGTTAGTGAGTGAGGAGCTCGTATCTGAGAGAGGGAAGGGCTGTATGTGTGTGAGGGATGAGTTAGGGTCTGAGTGTGGGTCAGCCAGGTGTTAGTGAGGGCGTAGTGATATCTCAGAGTAGCAAAGGCTGTGTGTTAGTGAGGGAGGAGCTTGTATCTGAGAGTGGGACAGACTGTGTGTTAGTGAGGGAGCAGCTGGTATCTGAGAGTGAGACAAACTCTGTGTTAGTGAGGGAGGAGCTGGTATCTGAGAGTGGGACAGGCTGTGTGTTAGTGAGTGAGGAGCTGGTATCTGAGAGTAGGACAGGATGTGTGTTATTGAGAGAGGAACTGGTATCTGAGAGTGGAAAAGGCTGTGTGTTCGTGAGGGAGGAGCTGGTATCTGAGATTGGGACAGGCTGTGTGTTAGTGAGTGAGGAGCTGGTATCTGAGAGTAGGACAGGTTGTGTGTTATTGAGAGAGGTGCTGGTATCTGAGAGTGGAAAAGGCTGTGTGTAAGTGAGGGAGGAGCTGGTATCTGAGAGTGGGAAAGGCTGTGTTTTAGTGAGGGAGGAGCTGTTATCTGAGAGTGGGACAGGCTGTGTGTTAGTGAGGGAGGAGCAGATATCTGAGAGTGGGACAGGCTGTGTGTTAGTGAGGGAGGAGCTGGTATCTGATAGTGGGACTGGCTGAGTGTAAGTGAGGGAGGAGTTGGTATCTGAGAGTGGGACAGGCTGTGTGTTAGTGAGGGAGGAGCAGGATTCTGAGAGTGGGAGAGGCTCTGTGCAATTGAGGGAGGAGCTGGTATCTGAGATTGGGACAGGCTGTGTGTTAATGAAGGAGGAGCTGGTATCTGAGAGTGACAGGCTGTGTTAGTGAGGGAGGAGCTATTATCTGAGAGTGACACAGGCTGTGTTAGTGAGGGAGGAGCTGGTATCTGAGTGGGACAGGCTGTGTGTTAGTGAGGGAGGAGCTGGTATCTGAGAGTGAGACAAGCTTTGTGTGACAGAGGGAGGATCTCGAATCTGGGTGAGGGTCAGCAGGTGTGTCAGTTAGGGAGGTGCAGATATCTGAGTGCAGGAATGACTGTGTGTTAGTGAGGGAGGAGCTGGTTTCTGAGGGCGAGTCAGGCTGTGTATTAGTGAGGGAAGAGCTGGTATCAGAAAGTGGAACAGCCTGTGTTAGCGAGGGAGGAGCTGGTACCTGAGAGTGGGACAGGCTGTGTGTAAGTGAGGGAGGAGCTGGGATCTGAGACTGGGACAGGCTGTGTAAGTGAGGGAGGAGCTGGGATCTGAGACTGGGACAGGCTGTGTTAGTGAGGGAGGAGCTGTTATCTGAGAGTGGGACAGCCTGTGTGTTAGTGAGGGAGGAGCTGGTATCTGAGATTGGGACAGGCTGTGTGTTAGTGAGGGAGGAGCTAGTATCTGAGATTGCGACAGGCTGTGTGTTAGTTAGGGAGGTGCTGTTATCTGAGATTGGGAAAGGCTGTGTGTTAGTGAGGGAGGAGCTGGTATCTGAGAGTGGGACAGACTGTGTGTTAGTGAGGGAGGAGCAGGAATCTGAGAGTGGGACAGGCTGTGTTTTAGTGAGGGAGGAGCTAGTATCTGAGAGTGGGACATGCTCTGTGTAAGTGAGGGAGGAGCTGGTATTTGAGAGTGGGACAGGCAGTGTGTTATTGAAGGAGGAGCTGGTATCGGAGAGTGACACAGGCTGTGTTAGTAAGGGAGGAGCTGGTATCTGAGAGTGACACAGGCCGTGTTAGTAAGGGAGGAGCTGGTATCTGAGAGTGAGACTGGCTGTGTGTTATTGAGGGAGGAGCTGGTATCTGAGAGTGAGACAGGCTTTGTGTGACAGAGGGAGGATCTGGAATCTGGGTGAGGGTCAGCATGTGTGTTGGTGAGGGAGGTGCTGATATCTGAGTGTAGAAAATGCTGTGTGTTAGTGAGGGAGGAGCTGGTATCTGAGAGCGAGTCAGGCTGTGTGTTAGTGAGGGAAGAGCTGGTATCGGAAAGTGGAAGAGCCTGTGTTAGCGAGGGAGGAGCTGGTGTCTGAGAGTGGGACAGGCACTGTGTTAGTGAGGGAGGAGCTGGTATCTGAGAGTGGGACAGGCTGTGTGTTAGTGAGGGAGGAGCTGGTACCTGAGAGTGGGACAGGCTGTGTGTAAGTGAGGGAGGAGCTGGGATCTGAGAGTGGGACAGGCTGTGTTAACGTGGGAGGAGCTGGTATCGTAGAGTGGGACAGGCTGTGTGTTATTGAGGGAAGAGCTGGTATCTGAGAGTGGGACAGGCTGTGTGTTACTGAGGGAAGAGCTGGTATCTGAGAGTGGGACAGGCTGTGTGTTAGTGAGGGAGGAGCTGGTATCTGAGAGTGGGACAGGCTGTGTGTTAGTGAGGGAGGAGCTGGTATCTGAGAGTGGGACAGGCTGTGTGTTACTGAGGGAAGAGCTGGTATCAGAGACTAAGACAGGCTGTGTATTAGTGAGCGAGGAGCTGGTATCGGAGAGTGGGACAGGCTGTGTGTTAGTGACAGAGGAGCTGGTGTCTGAGAGTGGGACAGACTTTGTGTTAGTGTGGGAGGAGCAAGTATCTGAGAGTGGGACAGGCTGTGTGTTAGTGAGGGAGGAAAAAGTATCTGAGAGTGGGACAGGCTGTTTGTTAGTGAGGGAGGAGCTAGTATCTGAGAGTGGGACAGGCTGTGTGTTAGTGAGGGAGGAGACGGTATCTGAGAATGGGACAGTCTGTGTGTTAGTGAGGGAGGAGCTGGTATCTGAGAGGGGGTGAGGCTGTGTGTTAGTGAGCGAATAGCTGGTATCCGAGATTGGGACAGGCTGTGTGTTAGTGAGGGAGGAGCTGGTATCTGAGATTGCGACAGGCTGTGTGTTAGTGAGGGAGGAGATGGTATCTGAGAGTGGGACAGACTGTGTGTTAGTGAGGGAGGAGATGGTATCTGAGAGTGGGACAGACTGTGTGTTAGTGTGGGAGGAGCTCGAATCTGAGATTGGGACAGGCTGTCTGTTAGTGAGGGAAGAGCTGGTATCATTGAATAAGACAGGCTGTGTGTTTATGAGGGATGAGCTGGTATCGGAGAGTGGGACAGACTGTGTTTTAGTGACAGAGGAGCTGGTGTCTGAGAGTGTGACTGACTGTGTGTTCCTGAGGGAGGAGCTGGTATCTGAGAGTGGGACAGGCTGTGTTTTAGTGACAGTGGAGCTGGTATCTGAGAGTGGGACAGGCTGTGTGTTAGTGAGGGAGGAGCTGGTATCTGAGAGTGGGACAGGCTGTGTGTTAGTGAGGGAGGAGCTGGTATCTGAGAGTGGGAGAGGCTGTGTTAGTGAGGGAGGAGCTGGTATCTGAGACAGGGACAAGCTGTGTGTTCATGAGGGATGAGCAAGTATCTGAGAGTGGGACAGGCTCTGTGTTAGTGAGGGAGGAGCTGGTATCTGAGAGTGGGACAAGCTGTGTGTTAGTGAGGGAGGAGCTGGTATCTGAGATTGCGACAGGCTGTGTTTTAGTGAGGGAGGAGCTGGTATCTGAGATTGCGACAGGCTGTGTGTTAGTTGGGGAGGAGCTGGTATCTGAGAGTGGGACAGGCTGTGTGTTAGTGAGGGAGGAGCTGGTATCTGAGAGTGGGACAGGCTGTGTGTTAGTGAGGGAGGAGCTGGTATCTGAGAATGAGACAGGCTGTGTGTTTGTGAGGGAGGAGATGGTATCTGAGAGTGGGACAGGCTGTGTGTTAGTGAGGGAGGAGATGGTATCTGAGTGTGAGACAGGCTGTGTGTTTGTGAGGGAGGAGATGGTATCTGAGAGTGGGACAGGCTGTGTGTTAGTGAGGGAGGAGATGGTATCTGAGAGTGGGAAAGGCTTTGTTTTAGTGAGGGTGGAGCTGTTATCTGAGATAGGGACAGGATGTGTGTTACTGAGAGTGGAGCTGGTATCTGAGATTTGGTCGGGCCGTTTGTTAGTCAGGTTGGAGCTCGAATATGAGAGTGAGACAGGCTGTGTGTTAGTGTGGGAGGAGCTGGTATCTGGGAGCAGGACAGGCTGTGTTAGTGAGTGAGGAGCTCGTGTCTGAGAGAGGGAAGGGCTGTATGTGAGTGAGGGATGAGTTAGGGTCTGAGTGTGTGTCAGCCAGGTGTTAGTGAGGGAGTTGTGATATCTCAGAGTAGCAAAGGCTGTGTGTTAGTGAGGGAGGAGCTGGTATCTGAGAGTGGGACAGGCTGTGTGTTAGTGAGTGAGGAGCTGGTATCTGAGAGTAGGACAGGTTGTGTGTTAGTGAGTGAGGTGCTGGTATCTGAGAGTGGAAAAGGCTGTGTGTAAGTGAGGGAGGAGCTGGTATCTGAGAGTGGGAAAGGCTGTGTTTTAGTGAGGGAGGAGCTGATATCTGAGAGTGGGACAGGCTGTGTGTAAGTGAGGGAGGAGCTGGGATGTGAGATTGGGACAGGCTGTGTGTTAGTGAAGGAGGAGCTGGTATCTGATAGTGGGACTGGCTGAGTGTTAGTGAGGGAGGAGTTGGTATCTGAGAGTGGGACATGCTGTGTGTTAGTGAGGGAGGAGCAGGATTCTGAGAGTGGGAGAGGCTCTGTGCAAGTGAGGGAGAAGTTGGTATCTGAGAGTGGGACAGGCAGTGTGTTAATGAAGGAGGAGCTGGTATCTGAGAGTGACAGGCTGTGTTAGTGAGGGAGGAGCTGGTATCTGAGAGTGACACAGGCTGTGTTAGTGAGGGAGGAGCTGGTATCTGAGAGTGAGACAAGCTTTGTGTGACAGAGGGAGGATCTGGAATCTGGGTGAGGGTCAGCAGGTGTGTTAGTGAGGGAGGTGCTGATATCTGAGTGTAGGAATGACTGTGTGTTAGTGAGGGAGGAGCTGGTATCTGAGGGCGAGTCAGGCTGTGTATTAGTGATGGAAGAGCTGTTATCAGAAATTGGAACAGCCTGTGTTAGCGAGGGAGGAGCTGGTATCTGAGAGTGGGACAGGCTGTGTTAGTGAAGGAGGAGCTGGTATCTGAGAGTGGGACAGGCTGTGTGTTAGTGAGGGAGGAGCTGGTATCAGAGACTAAGACAGGCTGTGTGTTAGTGAGGGAGGAGCTGGGATCTGAGTGGGTGAGGCTTTGTGTTAGTGAGGGAGGTGCTGGGATCTGAGAGTGGGACAGGCTGTGTTAGTGAGGGAGGAGCTGGTATCAGAGACTAAGACAGGCTGTGTGTTAGTGAGCGAGGAGCTGGTATCTGAGAGTGGGACAGGCTTTGTGTAAGTGAGGGAGGAGCTGGTATCTGAGAGTGGGACAGGCTGTGTTAGTGAGGGAGGAGCTGGTATTTTAGAGAGGGACAGGCTGTGTGTTAGTGAAGGAGGAGCTGGTATCTGAGAGTGAGACAAACTCTGTGTTAGTGAGGGAGCAGCTGGTATCTGAGAGTGAGACAAACTCTGTGTTAGTGAGGGAGGAGCTGGTATCTGAGAGTGGGACAGGCTGTGTGTTAGTGAGTGAGGAGCTGGTATCTGAGAGTAGGACAGGATGTGTGTTATTGAGAGAGGAACTGGTATCTGAGAGTGGAAAAGGCTGTGTGTTCGTGAGGGAGGAGCTGGTATCTGAGATTGGGACAGGCTGTGTGTTAGTGAGTGAGGAGCTGGTATCTGAGAGTGGGACAGGCTGTGTGTTTGTGAAAAAGGAGCTGGTATCTGAGAGTGGGACAGGCTGTGAGTTAATGAGGGAGAAGCTGGTATCTGAGATTGGGACAGGCTGTGTTTTAGTGAGGGAGGAGCTGTTATCTGAGAGTGGTACAGGCTGTGTGTAAATGAGGGAGAAGCTGCTATCTGAGGGTGGGACAGGTTGTGTTAGTGAGGGAGGAGCTGGTATTTTAGAGAGGGACAGGCTGTGTGTTAGTGAAGGAGGAGCTGGTATCTGATAGTGGGACTGGCTGAGTGTTAGTGAGGGAGGAGTTGGTATCTGAGAGTGGGACAGGCTGTGTGTTAGTGAGGGAGGAGCTGATATCTGAGAGTGGGACAGTCTGTGTGTTAGTGAGGGAGGAGCAGGTATCTGAGAGTGGGACAGGCTGTGTTAGTGAGGGAGGAGCTGGTATCTGAGATTGCGACAGGCTTTGTGTTAGATAGGGAGGTGCTGGTATCTGAGAGTAGGACAGGCTGTGTTATTGAGGCAGGAGCTGGTATCTGAGAGTGAGACAGACTGTGTCTTTATGAGGGAGGAGATGGTATCTGATAGTGGGACAGGCTGTGTGTTAGTGAGGGAGGAGCTGGTATCAGAGAGTGGGACAGGCTTGTATTCGTGAGGGAGGAGGTGGTATCTGAGAGTGGGACAGGCTGTGTGTTTGTGAGGGCGGAGCTGGTATCTGAGAGTGGGACAGGCTGTGTGTTAGTGAGGGAGGAGGTTGTATCGGAGAGTGGGACAGGCTGTGTGTTAGTGACAGAGGAGCTGGTGTCTGAGAGTGGGACAGACTGTGTGTTAAAGAGGGAGGAGCAAGTATCTGAGAGTGGGACAGGCTGTGTGTTAGTGAGGGAGGAGCTGGTATCTGAGAGTTGGACAGGCTGTGTTAGTGAGGGAGGTGCTGATACCTGATACTGGGACAAGCTGTGTGTTAGTGACGGAGGAGCAAGTATCTGAGAGTGGGACAGGCTGTGTGTTAGTGTGGGAGGAGCTGGTATCTGAGTGTGGGACAGGCTGTGTGTTAGTGAGGGAGGAGCTGGTATCTGAGAGTGGGTGAGGCTGTGTGTTAGTGAGGGAGGAGTTGGTATCTGATAGTGGGACTAGCTGAGTGTTAGTGAGGGAGGAGTTGGTATCTGAGAGTGGGACAGGCTGTGTGTTAGTGAGGGAGGAGCAGGAATCTCAGAGTGGGACAGGCTGTGTTAGTGAGGGAGGAGCTGGTATCTTCGAGTGGGACAGGCTGTGTGTTAGTGAGGGAAGAGCTGGTATCTGAGAGTGGGACAGGCTGTGTGTTATTGAGGGAGGAGCTGTTATCTGGGAGTGGGACAGGCTTTGTGTTAGTGAGGGAAGAGCTGGTATCTGGGAGTGGGACAGGCTGTGTGTTAGTGAGGGAGGAGCTGGTATCAGAGTCTAAGACAGGCTGTGTGTTAGTGAGGGAGGAGGTTGTATCGGAGAGTGGGACAGGCTGTGTGTTAGTGACAGAGGAGCTGGTGTCTGAGAGTGGGACAGACTGTGTGTTAAAGAGGGAGGAGCAAGTATCTGAGAGTGGGACAGGCTGTGTGTTAGTGAGGGAGGAGCTGGTATCTGAGAGTTGGACAGGCTGTGTTAGTGAGGGAGGTGCTGATACCTGATACTGGGACAAGCTGTGTGTTAGTGACGGAGGAGCAAGTATCTGAGAGTGGGACAGGCTGTGTGTTAGTGAGGGAGGAGCTGGTATCTGAGAGTGGGTGAGGCTGTGTGTTAGTTAGGGAGGAGCTGGTATCCGAGAGTGGGACAGGCTTTGTGTTAGTTAGGGAGGTGCTGGTATCTGAGAGTAGGACAGGCTGTGTGTTTTTGAGGGAGGAGCTGGAAACTGAGAGTAAGACAGGCTGTGTGTTAGTAGGGAGGAGCAGGTATCTGAGAGTGGGTGAGGCTGTGTTTTAGTGACGGAGAAGCTGGATTCTGAGAGTGGGACAGGCTGTGTGTTATTGAGGGAAGAGCTATTATCAGAGACTAAGACAGGCTGTGTGTTAGTGAGGGAGGAGCTGGTATCGGAGAGTGGGACAGACTGTGTGTTAGTGACAGAGGAGCTGGTGTCTGAGAGTGGGACAGACTGTGTGTTAGTGAGGGAGGAGCTGGTATCTGCGAGTGGGACAGGCTGTGTGTTAGTGAGGGAGAAGACGGTATCTGAGAGTGTGACTGGCTCTGTGTTCGTGAGGGAGGAGCTGGTATCTGAGAGTGGGACAAGCTGTGTGTTAGTGAGTGAGGAGCTGATATCTGAGATTGCGACAGGCTGTGTGTTAGGGAGGGAGGAGCTGATATCTGAGAGTGAGACAGGCTGTGTGTAAGTGAGGGAGGAGCTGGTATCTGAGAGTGAGACAGGCTGTGCGTTATTGAGGGAGGAGCTGGTATCTGAGAGTGGGACAGGCTGTGTGTAAGTGAGGGAGGAGCTGGTATCTGAGAGTGAGACAGGCTGTGCGTTATTGAGGGAGGAGCTCGTATCTGAGAGTGCGACAGGCTTTGTGCTATTGAGGGAGGAGCTGGTATCTGAGAGTGGGACAGGCTGTGTGTTAGTGAGGGAGGAGCTGGTATCTGAGACTGGGACAGGCTGTGTTTTAGTGAGGGAGGAGCAGGTATCTGAGATTGGGTGAGGCTGTGTGTTAGTGACGGAGAAGCTGGATTCTGAAGTGGGACAGGCTGTGTGTTAGTGAGGGTGGAGCTATTATCAGTGACCAAGACAGGCTGTGTGTTAGTGAGGGAGGAGCTGGTATCGGAGAGTGGGACAGGCTGTGTGTTAGTGAGGGAGGAGCTGGTATCTGAGAGTGAGACAGGCTGTGTGTTTGTGAGGGAGGAGATGGTATCTGAGAGTGGGACAGGCTGTATGTCAGTGAGGGAGGAGCTGGTATCTGAGAGTGGGACAGGCTGTGTGTTAGTGAGGGAGGAGCTGGTATCTGAGAGTCGGACAGGCTGTGTGTCAGTGAGGGAGGGGCTGGTTTCTGTGAGTGATCAGGCTGTGTGTTAGTGAGGGAGGAGATGGTATCTGCGAGTGAGACAGGCTGTGTGTTTGTGAGTTTGCAGCTGGTATCTGAGACTGGGACAGGCTGTGTGTTAGTGAGGGAGGAGCAGGTATCTGAGAGTGGGTGAGGCTGTGTGTTAGTGACGGAGAAGATGGATTCTGAGAGTGGGACAGGCTGTGTGTTAGTGGCAGAGGAGCTGGTGTCTGAGAGTGGGACAGACTGTGTTAGTGAGGGAGGAGCTGGTATCTGTGTGTGGGACAAGCTGTGTGTTAGTGAGGGAGGAGCAGATATCTGAGAGTGGGACAGGCTGTGTGTTACTGAGGGAGGAGCTTGTATCTGAGAGTGAGACAGGCTGTGTGTTAATGAGGGAGGAGATGGTATCTGACAGTGGATGAGGCTGTGTGTTAGTGAGGGAGCAGCTGGTATCTGAGACTTGGACAGGCTGTGTGTTAGTGAGGGAGGAGCAGGTATCAGAGAGTGGGTGAGGCAGTGTGTTAGTGACGGAGAAGCTGCATTCTGAGAGTGGGACAGGCTGTGTGTTATTGACAGAGGAGCTGGTGTCTGAGAGTGGGACAGACTGTGTGTTAGTGAGGGAGGAGCTGATATCTGCGAGTGGGACAGGCTGTGTGTTAGTGAGGGAGAAGACGGTATCTGAGAGTGGGACTGGCTGTGTGTTCATGAGGGAGCAGCTGGTATCTGAGAGGTGGGACAGGCTGTGTGTTACTGAGGGAGGAGCTTGTATCTGAGAGTGAGACAGGCTGTGTGTTAGTGAGGGAGGAGTTGGTATCTGAGAGTGGATGAGGCTGTGTGTTAGTGACGGAGGTTCTGGTGTCTGAGAGTGGGACAGGCTGTGTGTTAGTGAGGGAGGATCTATTATCGGAGAGTTGGACATGCTGTTTGTTAGTGAGGGAGGAGCTCGTAAGTGAGAGAGGGACAGGCTGTCTGTGAGAGAGCGAGGAGCTGGTACCTGAGAGTAGGACAGACTGTGTTTGAGTGAGGGAGGAGCTGGTATCTGAGAGAGGGACAGGCTGTGTGTGAGTGAGGGAGTAGCTGGTATCTGAGATTGGGCCAGGCTGTGTTTTAGTGAGGCAGGAGCTGTTATGAGTGTGGGACAGGCTGTGTGTTAGTGAGGGAGGAGCTGGTATTTGAGAGTAGGACAGGCTGTGTGTTACTGAGGGAGGAGCTGGTATCTGAGAGTGGGATAGGCTCTGTGTTAGTGAGGTAGGAGCTGGTATCTGAGAGTGAGACAGGTTGTGTTAGTGAGGAAGGAGCTGGAATCTGGGATTGGGACAGGCTGTGTGTTAGTGAAGGAGGAGTTGGTATATGAGAGTGTGAAAGGATGTGTGTTATGCAGGGAGGAGATGGTATGTGGGAGCAGGACAGGCTGTGTTACTGAGGGAGGAGCTGGTATCTGAGTGTGGGTGAGCCTGTGTGTTAGTGAGGGAGCAGTGATATCTCAGAGTAGGAAATGCTGTGTGTTAGTGAGTGAGTAGCTGGTATCTGAGAGTGGGACAGGCTGTGTGTTAGTGAGGTAGGAGCTGGTTTCAGAGAGTGGGATAGGCTGTGTGTTAGTGAGGGAGCAGCTGGTATCTGAGAGTGGGAAAGGCAGTGTGTTAGTGAGGGAGGAGCAGGTATCTGAGAGTAAGGACCGGCTGTGTGTTATTGAGGGAGGAGCTTGTATCTGAGTGTGAGACAGGCTCTGTTAGTGAAGGAGGAGCTGGTATCTGAGAGTGGGACAGGGTGTGTGTTAGTGAGGGAGGAGCTGGTATCTGAGAGTACGACAGGCTGTCTGTTAGTGAGGGAGGAGGTAGTATCTGAGAGTGGGACAGGCTGTGTGTCAGTGAGGGTGGATCTGGTATCTGAGAGTGAGACAGGCTGTGTGTTAGTGAGGGAGGAGATGGTATCTGAGAGTGGGACTGTCCGTGTGTTAGTGAGGGAGGAGATGGTATCTGAGTGTGTGACAGGCTGTGTGTCAGTGAGGGAGGAGCTGTTATCTGAGAGTTGGACAGGCTGTGTGTTTTTGAGGGAGGAGATGGTATCTGAGAGTGGGACAGGCTGTGTGTTAGTGAGGGAGGAGATGGTATCTGAGTGTGGGACAGTCTGTGTGTTAGTGAGGGAGGAGCTGGTCTCTGAGAGTTGGTGAGTCTGTGTGTTAGTGAGCGAGGAGCTGGTATCCGAGAGTCGGACAGGCGGTGTGTTAGTGAGGGTAGGAGCTTGTTCTGAGAGTGAGACAGGCTGTGTGTTAGTGAGGGAGGAGATGGTATCTGAGATTGCGACAGACTATCTGTTAGGGAGGGAGGAGCTGGTATCAGAGAGTGGGAAGGGCTGTGTGTTAGTGAGGGAGGAGCTGGTATCTGAGAGTGGATGAGGCTGTGTGTTAGTGAGGGAGGAGCTTGTATCTGAGAGTGAGACACGCTGTGTGTTAGTGAGGGAGGAGATGGTATCTGAGAGTGGATGAGGCTGTGTGTTAGTGAGGGAGGAGCTTGTATCTGTGAGTGGGACAGGCTTTGTGTAAGTGAGGGAGTTTCTGGTATCTGAGAGTGAGTCAGGCTGTGTGTTAGTGAGGGAGGAGCTGGTATCTGAGAGTGAGAGAGGCTGTGTGTTAGTGAGGGAGGAGCTGGTATCTGAGAGTGAGACAGGCTGTGTGTTAGTGAGGGAGGTGATCGTATCTGAGAGTGGGACAGGCTGTGTGTTAGTGAAGGAGGAGCTGGTATCTGAGAGTGGGACAGGCTGTGTGTTAGTGAGGGAGGAGATGGTATCTGAGAGTGGGACAGGCTGTGTGTTAGTGAGGGAGGTGCTGGTATCTGAGAGTGGGACAGGCTGTGTGTTAGTGAGGGAGGAGCTTGTATCTGAGAGTGAGACAGGCTCTGAGTGAAGGCGGAGCTGGTATCTGAGAGTGAGACAGGCTGTATGTTTGTGAGGGAGGTGATCGTATCTGAGAGTGGGACAGGCTGTGTGTTCGTGAGGGAGGAGATGGTATCTGAGAGTGGGACAGGCTGTGTGTTAGTGAGGGAGGAGCTGGTATCTGTGAGTGAGACAGGCTGTGTGTTCGTGAGGGAGGAGATGGTATCTGAGAGTGGGACAGGCTGTATGTTAGTGAGGGAGGAGCTGGTATCTGAGAGTGGGACAGGCTGTGTGTTAGTGAGGGAGGAGATGGTATCTGAGTGTGTGACAGGCTGTGTGTCAGTGAGGGAGGAGCTGTTATCTGAGAGTGGGACAGGCTGTGTGTTTTTGAGGGAGGAGATGGTATCTGAGAGTGGGACAGGCTGTGTGTTAGTGAGGGCCGAGATGGTATCTGAGTGTGGGACAGTCTGTGTGTTAGTGAGGGAGAAGCTGGTATCTGAGAGTTGGTGTGTGTTAGTGAGTGAGGAGCTGGTATCCGAGAGTCGGACAGGCGGTGTGTTAGTGAGGGTAGGAGCTTGTTCTGAGAGTGAGACAGGCTGTGTGTTAGTGAGGAAGGAGATGGTATCTGAGATTGCGACAGACTATATGTTAGGGAGGGAGGAGCTGGTATCAGAGAGTGGGAAGGGCTGTGTGTTAGTGAGGGAGGAGATGGTATCTGAGAGTGGATGAGGCTGTGTGTTAGTGAGGGAGGAGCTTGTATCTGAGAGTGAGACAGGCTGTGTGTTAGTGAGGGAGGAGATGGTATCTGAGAGTGGATGAGGCTGTGTGTTAGTGAGGGAGGAGCTGGTATCTGAGAGTGGGAAAGGCTGTGTTTTAGTGAGGGAGGAGCTGATATCTGAGAGTGGGACAGGCTGTGTGTAAGTGAGGGAGGAGCTGGGATCTGAGATTGGAACAGGCTGTGTGTTAGTGAAGTAGGAGCTGGTATCTGATAGTGGGACTGGCTGAGTGTTAGTGAGGGAGGAGTTGGTATCTGAGAGTGGGACATGCTGTGTGTTAGTGAGGGAGGAGCAGGATTCTGAGAGTGGGAGAGGCTCTGTGCAAGTGAGGGAGAAGTTCGTATCTGAGAGTGGGACAGGCAGTGTGTTAATGAAGGAGGAGCTGGTATCTGAGAGTGACAGGCTGTGTTAGTGAGGGAGGAGCTGGTATCTGAGAGTGACACAGGCTGTGTTAGTGAGGGAGGAGCTGGTATCTGAGAGTGAGACAAGCTTTGTGTGACAGAGGGAGGATCTGGAATCTGGGTGAGGGTCAGCAGGTGTGTTAGTGAGGGAGGTGCTGATATCTGAGTGTAGGAATGACTGTGTGTTAGTGAGGGAGGAGCTGGTATCTGAGGGCGAGTCAGGCTGTGTATTAGTGATGGAAGAGCTGTTATCAGAAATTGGAACAGCCTGTGTTAGCGAGGGAGGAGCTGGTATCTGAGAGTGGGACAGGCTGTGTTAGTGAAGGAGGAGCTGGTATCTGAGAATGGGACAGGCTGTGTGTTAGTGAGGGAGGAGCTGGTATCAGAGACTAAGACAGGCTGTGTGTTAGTGAGGGAGGAGCTGGGATCTGAGTGGGTGAGGCTGTGTGTTAGTGAGGGAGGTGCTGGGATCTGAGAGTGGGACAGGCTGTGTTAGTGAGGGAGGAGCTGGTATCAGAGACTAAGACAGGCTGTGTGTTAGTGAGGGAGGAGCTGGTATCTGAGAGTGGGACAGGCTGTGTTAGTGAGGGAGGAGCTGGTATTTTAGAGAGGGACAGGCTGTGTGTTAGTGAAGGAGGAGCTGGTATCTGAGAGTGGGACAGGCTTTGTGTTAGTGAGGGAGGAGATGGTATCTGAGAGTGGGACAGGCTGTGTGTTTGTGAAAAAGGAGCTGGTATCTGAGAGTGGGACAGGCTGTGAGTTAATGAGGGAGAAGCTGGTATCTGAGATTGGGACAGGCTGTGTGTTAGTGAGGGAGGAGCTGTTATCTGAGAGTGGTACAGGCTGTGTGTAAATGAGGGAGAAGCTGGTATCTGAGAGTGGGACAGGCTTTGTGTTCGTGAGGGAGGAGCTGGTATCTGATAGTGGGACTGGCTGAGTGTTAGTGAGGGAGGAGTTGGTATCTGAGAGTGGGACAGGCTGTGTGTTAGTGAGGGAGGAGCTGATATCTGAGAGTGGGACAGTCTGTGTGTTAGTGAGGGAGGAGCAGGTATCTGAGAGTGGGACAGGCTGTGTTAGTGAGGGAGGAGCTGGTATCTGAGATTGCGACAGGCTTTGTGTTAGATAGGGAGGTGCGGTATCTGAGAGTAGGACAGGCTGTGTGTTATTGAGGCAGGAGCTGGTATCTGAGAGTGAGACAGACTGTGTCTTTGTGAGGGAGGAGATGGTATCTGATAGTGGGACAGGCTGTGTGTTAGTGAGGGAGGAGCTGGTATCAGAGAGTGGGACAGGCTTGTATTCGTGAGGGAGGAGGTGGTATCTGAGAGTGGGACAGGCTGTGTGTTTCTGAGGGAGGAGCTGGTATCTGAGAGTGGGACAGGCTGTGTGTTAGTGAGGGAGGAGATGGTATCTGAGAGTGGGACAGGCTGTGTGTTAGTGAGGGAGGAGATGGTATTTGAGATTGGGAAAGGCTGTGTTTTAGTGAGGGAGGAGCTGTTATCTGAGAGTGGGACAGGCTGTGTGTAAATGAGGGAGGAGCAGGTATCTGAGAGTGGGATAGGCTGTGTGTTCGTGAGGGAGGAGTTGGTATCTGATAGTGGGACTAGCTGAGTGTTAGTGAGGGAGGAGTTGGTATCTGAGAGTGGGACAGGCTGTGTGTTAGTGAGGGAGGAGCAGGAATCTCAGAGTGGGACAGGCTGTGTTAGTGAGGGAGGAGCTGGTATCTTCGAGTGGGACAGGCTGTGTGTTAGTGAGGGAAGAGCTGGTATCTGAGAGTGGGACAGGCTGTGTGTTAGTGAGGGAGGAGCTGTTATCTGGGAGTTGGACAGGCTGTGTGTTAGTGAGGGAAGAGCTGGTATCTGGGAGTGGGACAGGCTGTGTGTTAGTGAGGGAGGAGCTGGTATCAGAGTCTAAGACAGGCTGTGTGTTAGTGAGGGAGGAGGTTGTATCGGAGAGTGGGACAGGCTGTGTGTTAGTGACAGAAGAGCTGGTGTCTGAGAGTGGGACAGACTGTGTGTTAAAGAGGGAGGAGCAATTATCTGAGAGTGGGACAGGCTGTGTGTTAGTGAGGGAGGAGCTGGTATCTGAGAGTTGGACAGGCTGTGTTAGTGAGGGAGGTGCTGATACCTGATACTGGGACAAGCTGTGTGTTAGTGACGGAGGAGCAAGTATCTGAGAGTGGGACAGGCTGTGTGTTAGTGTGGGAGGAGCTGGTATCTGAGTGTGGGACAGGCTGTGTGTTAGTGAGGGAGGAGCTGGTATCTGAGAGTGGGTGAGGCGGTGTGTTAGTGAGGGAGGAGCTGATATCCGAGAGTGGGACAGGCCTTGTGTTAGTTAGGGAGGTGCTGGTATCTGAGAGTAGGACAGGCTGTGTGTTATTGAGGGAGGAGCTGGAAACTGAGAGTAAGACAGGCTGTGTGTTAGTAGGGAGGAGCAGGAATCTGAGAGTGGGACAGGCTGTGTGTTTGTGAGGGAGGAGCTGGTATCTGAGAGTGGGACAGGCTTTGTGTTAGTGAGGGAGGAGCTGGTATCTGAGAGTCGGACAGGCTGTGTTTCAGTGAGGGAGGAGCTGGTTTCTGACAGTGATCAGGCTGTGTGTTAGTGACGGAGGAGCAGGTATCTGAGAGTGGGTGAGGCTGTGTGTTAGTGACGGAGAAGCTGGATTCTGAGAGTGGGACAGGCTGTGTGTTATCGAGGGAAGAGCTATTATCAGAGACTAAGACAGGCTGTGTGTTAGTGAGGGAGGAGCTGGTATCGGAGAGTGGGACAGGCTGTGTGTTAGTGACAGAGGAGCTGGTGTCTGAGAGTGGGACAGACTGTGTGTTAGTGAGGGAGGAGCTGGTATCTGCGAGTGGGACAAGCTGTGTGTTAGTGAGTGAGGAGCTGATATCTGAGATTGCGACAGGCTGTGTGTTAGGGAGGGAGGAGCTGGTATCTGAGAGTGAGACAGGCTGTGTGTTAGTGAGGGAGGAGCTGGTATCTGAGAGTGAGACAGCTGTGCGTTATTGAGGGAGGAGCTGGTATCTGAGAGTGGGACAGGCTGTGTGTAAGTGAGGGAGGAGCTGGTATCTGAGAGTGAGACAGGCTGTGCGTTATTGAGGGAGGAGCTCGTATCTGAGAGTGGGACAGGCTTTGTGTTATTGAGGGAGGAGCTGGTATCTGAGAGTGGGACAGGCTGTCTGTTAGTGAGGGAGGAGCTGGTATCTGAGAGTGGGACAGGCTGTGTGATAGTGTGGGAGGAACTGGTATCTGAGAATGGGACAGGCTGTGTGCCAGTGAGGGAGGAGCTGGTTTCTGTGAGTGAGACAGGCTCTGTGTTAGTGAGGGAGGAGATAGTATCTGAGAGTGAGACAGGCTGTGTGTTTGTGAGCGAGCAGCAGGTATCTGAGACTGGGACAGGCTGTGTGTTAGTGAGGGAGGAGCAGGTATCTGAGATTGGGTGAGGCTGTGTGTTAGTGACGGAGAAGCTGGATTCTGAAGTGGGACAGGCTGTGTGTTAGTGAGGGTGGAGCTATTATCAGAGACCAAGACAGGCTGTGTGTTAGTGAGGGAGGAGCTGGTATCGGAGAGTGGGACAGGCTGTGTGTTTGTGAGGGAGGAGATGGTATCTGAGAGTGGGACAGGCTGTATGTTAGTGAGGGAGGAGCTGGTATCTGAGAGTGGGACAGGCTGTGTGTTAGAGAGGGAGGAGCTGGTATCTGAGAGTCGGACAGGCTGTGTGTCAGTGAGGGAGGGGCTGGTTTCTGTGAGTGATCAGGCTGTGTGTTAGTGAGGGAGGAGATGGTATCTGCGAGTGAGACAGGCTGTGTGTTTTTGAGTTTGCAGCTGGTATCTGAGACTGGGACAGGCTGTGTGTTAGTGAGGGAGGAGCAGGTATCTGAGAGTGGGTGAGGCTGTGTGTTAGTGACGGAGAAGATGGATTCTGAGAGTGGGACAGGCTGTGTGTTAGTGGCAGAGGAGCTGGTGTCTGAGAGTGGGACAGACTGTGTTAGTAGAGGGAGGAGCTGGTATCTGTGTGTGGGACAAGCTGTGTGTTACTGAGGGAGGAGCTTGTATCTGAGAGTGAGACAGGCTGTGTGTTAATGAGGGAGGAGATGGTATCTGAGAGTGGATGAGGCTGTGTGTTAGTGAGGGAGCAGCTGGTATCTGAGACTTGGACAGGCTGTGTGTTAGTGAGGGAGGAGCTGGTATCTGAGAGTTGGTGAGTCTGTGTGTTAGTGAGTGAGGAGCTGGTATCCGAGAGTCGGACAGGCGGTGTCTTAGTGAGGGTAGGAGCTTGTTCTGAGAGTGAGACAGGCTGTGTGTTAGTGAGGAAGGAGATGGTATCTGAGATTGCGACAGACTATATGTTAGGGAGGGAGGAGCTGGTATCAGAGAGTGGGAAGGGCTGTGTGTTAGTGAGGGAGGAGATGGTATCTGAGAGTGAATGAGGCTGTGTGTTAGTGAGGGAGGAGCTTGTATCTGAGAGTGAGACAGGCTGTGTGTTAGTGAGGGAGGAGATGGTATCTGAGAGTGGATGAGGCTGTGTGTTAGTGAGGGAGGAGCTGGTATCTGAGAGTGGGAAAGGCTTTGTTTTAGTGAGGGAGGAGCTGATATCTGAGAGTGGGACAGGCTGTGTGTAAGTGAGGGAGGAGCTGGGATCTGAGATTGGGACAGGCTGTGTGTTAGTGAAGGAGGAGCTGGTATCTGATAGTGGGACTGGCTGAGTGTTAGTGAGGGAGGAGTTGGTATCTGAGAGTGGGACATGCTGTGTGTTAGTGAGGGAGGAGCAGGATTCTGAGAGTGGGAGAGGCTCTGTGCAAGTGAGGGAGAAGTTGGTATCTGAGAGTGGGACAGGCAGTGTGTTAATGAAGGAGGAGCTGGTTTCTGAGAGTGACAGGCTGTGTTAGTGAGGGAGGAGCTGGTATCTGAGAGTGACACAGGCTGTGTTAGTGAGGGAGGAGCTGGTATCTGAGAGTGGGACAAGCTGTGTGTTTGTGAGTGAGGAGCTGATATCTGAGATTGCGACAGGCTGTGTGTTAGTGAGGGAGGAGCTGGTATCTGAGAGTGGGACAGGCTGTGTGTAAATGAGGGAGGAGCAGGTATCTGAGAGTGGGATAGGCTGTGTGTTCGTGAGGGAGGAGTTGGTATCTGATAGTGGGACTAGCTGAGTGTTAGTGAGGGAGGAGTTGGTATCTGAGAGTGGGACAGGCTGTGTGTTAGTGAGGGAGGAGCAGGAATCTCAGAGTGGGACAGGCTGTGTTAGTGAGGGAGGAGCTGGTATCTTCGAGTGGGACAGGCTGTGTGTTAGTGAGGGAGGAGCTGTTATCTGGGAGTGGGACAGGCTGTGTGTTAGTGAGGGAAGAGCTGGTATCTGGGAGTGGGACAGGCTGTGTGTTAGTGAGGGAGGAGCTGGTATCAGCTTCTAAGACAGGCTGTGTTTTAGTGAGGGAGGAGCTGGTATCTGAGAGTGGGACAGGCTGTGTGTTAGTGAGGGAGGAGCTGGTATCTGAGAGTTGGACAGGCTGTGTTAGTGAGGGAGGTGCTGATACCTGATACTGGGACAAGCTGTATGTTAGTGACGGAGGAGCAAGTATCTGAGAGTGGGACAGGCTGTGTGTTAGTGTGGGAGGAGCTGGTATCTGAGTGTGGGACAGGCTGTGTGTTAGTGAGGGAGGAGCTGGTATCTGAGAGTGGGTGAGGCGGTGTGTTAGTGAGGGAGGAGATGGTATCCGAGAGTGGGACAGGCTTTGTCTTAGTTAGGGAGGTGCTGGTATCTGAGAGTAGGACAGGCTGTGTTTCAGTGAGGGAGGAGAAGGTATCTGAGAGTGGGTGAGGCTGTGTGTTAGTGACGGAGAAGCTGGATTCTGAGAGTGGGACAGGCTGTGTGTTAGTGACGGAGAAGCTGGATTCTGAGAGTGGGACAGGCTGTGTGTTAGTGAGGGAGGAGCTGGTATCTGCGAGTGGGACAGGCTGTGTGTTAGTGAGGGAGAAGACGGTATCTGAGAGTGTGACTGGCTCTGTGTTAGTGAGGGAGGAGCTGGTATCTGAGAGTGGGACAAGCTGTGTGTTAGTGAGTGAGGAGCTGATATCTGAGATTGCGACAGGCTGTGTGTTAGGGAGGGAGGAGCTGGTATCTGAGAGTGAGACAGGCTGTGTGTTATTGAGGGAGGAGCTGGTATCTGAGAGTGAGACAGGCTGTGCGTTATTGAGGGAGGAGCTGGTATCTGAGAGTGGGACAGGCTGTGTGTTAGTGTGGGAGGAGCTGATATCTGAGAATGGGACAGGCTGTGTGTTTGTGAGCGAGCAGCAGGTATCTGAGACTGGGACAGGCTGTGCGTTAGTGAGGGAGGAGCTGGTATCTGAGATTGGGTGAGGCTGTGTGTTAGTGACGGAGAAGCTGGATTCTGAGAGTGGGACAGGCTGTGTGTTATTGAGGGAAGAGCTATTATCAGAGACTAAGACAGGCTGTGTGTTAGTGAGGGAGGAGCTGGTATCGGAGAGTGGGACAGGCTGTGTGTTAGTGACAGAGGAGCTGGTGTCTGAGAGTGGGACAGACTGTGTGTTAGTGAGGGAGGAGCTGGTATCTGCGAGTGGGACAGGCTGTGTGTTAGTGAGGGAGAAGACGGTATCTGAGAGTGTGACTGGCTCTGTGTTAGTGAGGGAGGAGCTGGTATCTGAGAGTGGGACAAGCTGTGTGTTAGTGAGTGAGGAGCTGATATCTGAGATTGCGACAGGCTGTGTGTTAGGGAGGGAGGAGCTGGTATCTGAGAGTGAGACAGGCTGTGTGTTATTGAGTTAGGAGCTGGTATCTGAGAGTGAGACAGGCTGTGCGTTATTGAGGGAGGAGCTCGTATCTGAGAGTGGGACAGGCTTTGTGTTATTGAGGGAGGAGCTGGTATCTGAGAGTGGGACAGGCTGTGTGTTAGTGTGGGAGGAGCTGATATCTGAGAATGGGACAGGCTGTGTGTTTGTGAGCGAGCAGCAGGTATCTGAGACTGGGACAGGCTGTGTGTTAGTGAGGGAGGAGCAGGTATCTGAGATTGGGTGAGGCTGTGTGTTAGTGACGGAGAAGCTTGATTCTGAAGTGGGACAGGCTGTGTGTTAGTGAGGGTGGAGCTATTATCAGAGACCAAGACAGGCTGTGTGTTAGTGAGGGAGGAGCTGGTATCTGAGAGTGAGACAGGCTGTGTGTTTGTGAGGGAGGAGATGGTATCTGAGAGTGGGACAGGCTGTATGTTAGTGAGGGAGGAGCTGGTATCTGAGAGTGGGACAGGCTGTGTGTTAGAGAGGGAGGAGCTGGTATCTGAGAGTCGGACAGGCTGTGTGTCAGTGAGGGAGGGGCTGGTTTCTGTGAGTGATCAGGCTGTGTGTTAGTGAGGGAGGAGATGGTATCTGTGAGTGAGACAGGCTGTGTGTTTGTGAGTTTGCAGCTGGTATCTGAGACTGGGACAGGCTGTGTGTTAGTGAGGGAGGAGCAGGTATCTGAGAGTGGGTGAGGCTGTGTGTTAGTGACGGAGAAGATGGATTCTGAGAGTGGGACAGGCTGTGTGTTAGTGGCAGAGGAGCTGGTGTCTGAGAGTGGGACAGACTGTGTTAGTGAGGGAGGAGCTGGTATCTGTGTGTGGGACAAGCTGTGTGTTAGTGAGGGAGGAGCAGATATCTGAGAGTGGGACAGGCTGTGTGTTACTGAGGGAGGAGCTTGTATCTGAGAGTGAGACAGGCTGTGTGTTAATGAGGGAGGAGATGGTATCTGACAGTGGATGAGGCTGTGTGTTAGTGAGGGAGCAGCTGGTATCTGAGACTTGGACAGGCTGTGTGTTAGTGAGGGAGGAGCAGGTATCAGAGAGTGGGTGAGGCTGTGTGTTAGTGACGGAGAAGCTGCATTCTGAGAGTGGGACAGGCTGTGTGTTATTGACAGAGGAGCTGGTGTCTGAGAGTGGGACAGACTGTGTGTTAGTGAGGGAGGAGCTGGTATCTGCGAGTGGGACAGGCTGTGTGTTAGTGAGGGAGAAGACGGTATCTGAGAGTGGGACTGGCTGTGTGTTCGTGAGGGAGCAGCTGGTATCTGAGAGTGGGACAGGCTGTGTGTTACTGAGGGAGGAGCTTGTATCTGAGAGTGAGACAGGTTGTGTGTTAGTGAGGGAGGAGTTGGTATCTGAGAGTGGATGAGGCTGTGTGTTAGTGACGGAGGTTCTGGTGTCTGAGAGTGGGACAGGCTGTGTGTTAGTGAGGGAGGATCTATTATCGGAGAGTTGGACATGCTGTTTGTTAGTGAGGGAGGAGCTCGTGTCTGAGAGAGGGACAGGCTGTCTGTGAGAGAGCGAGGAGCTGGTACCTGAGAGTAGGACAGACTGTGTTTGAGTGAGGGAGGAGCTGGTATCTGAGAGAGGGACAGGCTGTGTGTGAGTGAGGGAGTAGCTGGTATCTGAGATTGGGCCAGGCTGTGTTTTAGTGAGGCAGGAGCTGTTATGAGTGTTGGACAGGCTGTGTGTTAGTGAGGGAGGAGCTGCTATTTGAGAGTAGGACAGGCTGTGTGTTACTGAGGGAGGAGCTGGTATCTGAGAGTGGGATAGGCTCTGTGTTAGTGAGGTAGGAGCTGGTATCTGAGAGTGAGACAGGTTGTGTTAGTGAGGAAGGGGCTGGAATCTGGGATTGGGACAGGCTGTGTGTTAGTGAAGGAGGAGTTGGTATATGAGAGTGTGAAAGGATGTGTGTTATGCAGGGAGGAGATGGTATGTGGGAGCAGGACAGGCTGTGTTACTGAGGGAGGAGCTGGTATCTGAGTGTGGGTGAGCCTGTGTGTTAGTGAGGGAGCAGTGATATCTCAGAGTAGGAAATGCTGTGTGTTAGTGAGTGAGTAGCTGGTATCTGAGAGTGGGACAGGCTGTGTGTTAGTGAGGTAGGAGCTGGTTTCAGAGAGTGGGATAGGCTGTGTGTTAGTGAGGGAGCAGCTGGTATCTGAGAGTGGGAAAGGCTGTGTGTTAGTGAGGGAGGAGCAGGTATCTGAGAGTAAGGACCGGCTGTGTGTTATTGAGGGAGGAGCTTGTATCTGAGTGTGAGACAGGCTCTGTTAGTGAAGGAGGAGCTGGTATCTGAGAGTGGGACAGGGTGTGTGTTAGTGAGGGAGGAGCTGGTATCTGAGAGTACGACAGGCTGTGTGTTTGTGAGGGAGGAGATGGTATCTGAGAGTGGGACAGTCCGTGTGTTAGTGAGGGAGGAGATGGTATCTGAGTGTGTGACAGGCTGTGTGTCAGTGAGGGAGGAGCTGTTATCTGAGAGTGGGACAGGCTGTGTGTTTTTGAGGGAGGAGATGGTATCTGAGAGTGGGACAGGCTGTGTGTTAGTGAGGGAGGAGATGGTATCTGAGTGTGGGACAGTCTGTGTGTTAGTGAGGGAGGAGCTGGTCTCTGAGAGTTGGTGAGTCTGTGTGTTAGTGAGCGAGGATCTGGTATCCGAGAGTCGGACAGGCGGTGTGTTAGTGAGGGTAGGAGCTTGTTCTGAGAGTGAGACAGGCTGTGTGTTAGGGAGGGAGGAGCTGGTATCAGAGAGTGGGAAGGGCAGTGTGTTAGTGAGGGAGGAGCTGGTATCTGAGAGTGGATGAGGCTGTGTGTTAGTGAGGGAGGAGCTTGTATCTGAGAGTGAGACAGGCTGTGTGTTAGTGAGGGAGGAGATGGTATCTGAGAGTGGATGAGGCTGTGTGTTAGTGAGGGAGGAGCTTGTATCTGTGAGTGGGACAGGCTTTGTGTAAGTGAGGGAGTTTCTGGTATCTGAGAGTGAGACAGGCTGTGTGTTAGTGAGGGAGGAGCTGGTATCTGAGAGTGAGAGAGGCTGTGTGTTAGTGAGGGAGGAGCTCGTATCTGAAAGTGAGACAGGCTGTGTGTTAGTGAGGGAGGTGATCGTATCTGAGAGTGGGACAGGCTGTGTGTTAGTGAGGGAGGAGATGGTATCTGAGAGTGGGACAGGCTGTGTGTTAGTGAGGGCGGAGCGGGAATCTGAGAGTGGGAGAGGCTGTGTGTTAATGAGGGAGGAGCTTGTATCTGAGAGTGAGACAGGCTCTGAGTGAAGGCGGAGCTGGTATCTGAGAGTGAGACAGGCTGTATGTTTGTGAGGGAGGTGATCGTATCTGAGAGTGGGACAGGCTGTGTGTTAGTGAGGGAGGAGATGGTATCTGAGAGTGGGACAGGCTGTGTGTTAGTGAGGGAGGAGCTGGTATCTGTGAGTGAGACAGGCTGTGTGTTCGTGAGGGAGGAGATGGTATCTGAGAGTGGGACAGGCTGTATGTTAGTGAGGGAGGAGCTGGTATCTGAGAGTGGGACAGGCTGTGTGTTAGTGAGGGAGGAGATGGTATCTGAGTGTGTGACAGGCTGTGTGTCAGTGAGGGAGGAGCTGTTATCTGAGAGTGGGACAGGCTGTGTTTTTGAGGGAGGAGATGGTATCTGAGAGTGGGACAGTCTGTGTGTTAGTGAGGGAGGAGCTGGTATCTGAGAGTTGGTGAGTCTGTGTGTTAGTGAGTGAGGAGCTGGTATCCGAGAGTCGGACAGGCGGTGTGTTAGTGAGGGTAGGAGCTTGTTCTGAGAGTGAGACAGGCTGTGTGTTAGTGAGGAAGGAGATGGTATCTGAGATTGCGACAGACTATATGTTAGGGAGGGAGGAGCTGGTATCAGAGAGTGGGAAGGGCTGTGTGTTAGTGAGGGAGGAGATGGTATCTGAGAGTGGATGAGGCTGTGTGTTAGTGAGGGAGGAGCTTGTATCTGAGAGTGAGACAGGCTGTGTGTTAGTGAGGGAGGAGATGGTATCTGAGAGTGGATGAGGCTGTGTGTTAGTGAGGGAGGAGCTTGTATCTGTGAGTGGGACAGGCTTTGTGTAAGTGAGGGAGTTTCTGGTATCTGAGAGTGAGACAGGCTGTGTGTTAGTGAGGGAGGAGCTGGTATCTGAGAGTGAGACAGGCTGTGTGTTAGTGAGGGAGGAGCTGGTATCTGAGAGTGAGACAGGCTCTTTTAGTGAAGGCGGAGCTGGTATCTGAGAGTGAGACAGGCTGTATGTTTGTGAGGGAGGTGATCGTATCTGAGAGTGGGACAGGCTGTGTGTTAGTGAGGGAGGAGATGATATCTGAGATTGGGACAGGCTGTGTGTTAATGAGGGCGGAGCGGGTATCTGAGAGTGAGACAGGCTGTGTGTTTGTGAGGGAGGAGATGGTATCTGAGAGTTGGACAGGCTGTGTGTTAGTGAGGGAGGATCAGGTATCTGAGAGTGGGTGAGGCTGTGTTAGTGACGGAGAAGCTGGATTCTGAGAGTGGGACAGGCTGTGTGTTAGTGAGGGAAGAGCTATTATCAGAGTAAGACAGGCGGTGTGTTAGTGAGGGAGGAGCTGGTATCGGAGAGTGGGACAGGCTGTGAGTTATTGACAGAGGAGCTGGTGTCTGAGAGTGGGACAGACTGTGTGTTAGTGAGGGAGGAGCTGGTATCTGCGAGTGGGACAGGCTGTGTGTTAGTGAGGGAGAAGACGGTATCTGAGAGTGGGACAGGCTGTGTGCCCGTGAGGGAGCAGCTGGTATCTGAGAGTGGGACAGGCTGTGTGTTACTGAGGGAGGAGCTTGTATCTGAGAGTGAGACAGGCTGTGTGTTAGTGAGGGAGGAGTTGGTATCTGAGAGTGGATGAGGCTGTGTGTTTGTGACGGAGGTTCTGGTGTCTGAGAGTGGGACAGGTTGTGTGTTAGTGAGGGAGGATCTATTATCGGAGAGTTGGACATGCTGTTTGTTAGTGAGGGAGGAACTCGTAAGTGAGAGAGGGACAGGCTGTCTGTGAGAGAGCGAGGAGCTGGTACCTGAGAGTAGGACAGACTGTGTTTTAGAGAGGGAGGAGCTGGTATCTGAGAGAGGGACAGGCTGTGTGTGAGTGAGGGAGTAGCTGGTATCTGAGATTGGGCCAGGCTGTGTTTTAGTGAGGCAGGAGCTGTTATGAGTGTGGGACAGGCTGTGTGTTAGTGAGGGAGGAGCTGGTATTTGAGAGTAGGACAGGCTGTGTGTTACTGAGGGAGGAGCTGGTATCTGAGAGTGGGATAGGCTCTGTGTTAGTGAGGTAGGAGCTGGTATCTGAGAGTGAGACAGGTTGTGTTAGTGAGGAAGGAGCTGGAATCTGGGATTGGGACAGGCTGTGTGTTAGTGAAGGAGGAGTTGGTATATGAGAGTGTGAAAGGATGTGTGTTATGCAGGGAGGAGATGGTATCTGGGAGCAGGACAGGCTGTGTTACTGAGGGAGGAGCTGGTATCTGAGTGTGGGTGAGCCTGTGTGTTAGTGGGGGAGCAGTGATATCTCAGAGTAGGAAATGCTGTGTGTTAGTGAGTAGCTGGTATCTGAGAGTGGGACAGGCTGTGTGTTAGTGAGGGCGGAGGTGGTATCTGAGAGTGGGACAGGCTGTGTGTTAGTGAGGTAGGAGCTGGTATCAGAGAGTGGGATAGGCTGTGTGTTAGTGAGGGAGCAGCTGGTATCTGAGAGTGGGAAAGGCTGTGTGTTAGTGAGGGTGGAGCAAGTATCTGAGAGTGGGACAGACTGTGTGTTAGTGAGGGAGGAGCAGTTATCTGAGAGTAAGGACCGGCTGTGTGTTATTGAGGGAGGAGCTTGTATCTGAGTGTGAGACAGGCTCTGTTAGTGAAGGAGGAGCTGGTATCTGAGAGTGGGACAGGGTGTGTGTTAGTGAGGGAGGAGCTGGTATCTGAGAGTACGATAGGCTGTCTGTTAGTGAGGGAGGAGGTAGTATCTGAGAGTGGGACAGGCTGTGTGTCAGTGAGGGTGGATCTTGTATCTGAGAGTGAGACAGGCTGTGTGTTAGTGAGGGAGGAGATGGTATCTGAGTGTGTGACAGGCTGTGTGTCAGTGAGGGAGGAGATGTTATCTGAGAGTGGGACAGGCTGTGTGTCAGTGAGGGTGGATCTTGTATCTGAGAGTGGGACAGTCCGTGTGTTAGTGAGGGAGGAGATGCTATCTGAGTGTGTGACAGGCTGTGTGTCAGTGAGGGAGGAGCTGTTATCTGAGAGTGGGACCGGCTGTGTGTTTTTGAGGGAGGACATGGTAACTGAGAGTGGGACAGGCTGTGTGTTAGTGAGGGAGGAGATGGTGTCTGAGTGTGGGACAGTCTGTGTGTTAGTGAGGGAGGAGCTGGTATCTGAGAGCTGGTGAGTCTGTGTGTTAGTGAGCGAGGATCTGGTATCCGAGAGTCGGACAGGCGGTGTGTTAGTGAGGGTAGGAGCTTGTATCTGAGAGTGAGACAGGCTGTGTGTTAGTGAGGGAGGGAATGGTATCTGAGATTGCGACAGACTATCTGTTAGGGAGGGAGGAGCTGGTATCAGACAGTGGGAAGGGCTGTGTGTTAGTGAGGGAGGAGATGGTATCTGAGAGTGGATGAGGCTGTGTGTTAGTGAGGGAGGAGCTGGTATCTGTGAGTGGGACAGGCTTTGTGTAAGTGAGGGAGTTTCTGGTATCTGAGAGTGAGACAGGCTGTATGTTTGTGAGGGAGGTGATGGTATCTGAGAGTGGGACAGGCTGTGTGTTCGTGAGGGTGGAGCGGGTATCTTAGAGTGAGACAGGCTGTGTGTTTGTGAGGGAGGAGATTGTATCTGAGACTGGGACAGGCTGTGTGTTAGTGAGGGAGGAGCTGGTATCTGAGAGTGAGACAGGCTGTGTGTTAGTGAGGGAGGAGATGGTATCTGAGAGTGGATGAGGCTGTGTGTTAGTGAGGGAGGAGCTGGTATCTGTGAGTGGGACAGGCTTTGTGTAAGTGAGGGAGTTTCTGGTATCTGAGAGTGAGACAGGCTGTATGTTTGTGAGGGAGGTGATGGTATCTGAGAGTGGGACAGGCTGTGTGTTAGTGAGGGTGGAGCGGGTATCTTAGAGTGAGACAGGCTGTGTGTTTGTGAGGGAGGAGATTGTATCTGAGACTGGGACAGGCTGTGTGTTAGTGAGGGAGGAGCTGGTATCTGAGAGTGAGACAGGCTGTGTGTTAGTGAGGGAGGAGCTGGTATCTGAGAGTGGGACAGGCTGTTTCTTAGTGAGGGAGGAGCTGGTATCTGAGAGTCGGACAGGCTGTGTGTCAGTGAGGGAGGAGCTGGTTTCTAAGAGTGAGACTGGCTGTGTGTTTGTGAGGGAGCAGCTGGTATCTGAGACTTGGACAGGCTGTGTGTTAGTGAGGGAGGAGCAGGTATCTGTGAGTGGGTGAGGCTGTGTGTTAGTGACGGAGAAGCTGGATTCTGAGAGTGGGACAGGCTGTGTGTTATTGAGGGAAGAGCTATTATCAGAGACTAAGACAGGCGGTGTGTTAGTGAGGGAGGAGCTGGTATCGGAGAGTGGGACAGGCTGTGTGTTATTGACAGAGGAGCTGGTGTCTGAGAGTGGGACAGACTGTGTGTTAGTGAGGGAGGAGCTGGTATCTGCGAGTGGGACAGGCTGTGTGTTAGTGAGGGAGAAGACGGTATCTGAGAGTGGGACTGGCTGTGTGTTCGTGAGGGAGGAGCTGGTATCTGAGTGTGGGACAGGCTGTGTGTTAGTGAGGGAGGAGCTGATATCTGAGATTGCGACAGTTTGTGTGTTAGGGAGGGAGGAGCTGGCATCAAAGAGTCGGAAGGGCTGTGTGTTAGTGAGGGAGCAGCTGGTATCTGACAGTGGGACAGGCTGTGTGTTACTGAGGGAGGAGCTTGTATCTGAGATTAAGACAGGCTGTGTGTTAGTGAGGGAGGAGTTGGTATCTGAGAGTGGATGAGGCTGTGTGTTAGTGACGGAGGTTCTGGTGTCTGAGAGTGGGACAGGCTGTGTGTTAGTGAGGGAGGATCTATTATCTGAGAGTGGGACATGCTGTTTGTTAGTGAGGGAGGAGCTCGTAAGTGAGAGAGGGACAGGCTGTCTGTGAGAGAGCGAGGAGCTGGTACCTGAGAGTAGGACAGACTGTGTTTGAGTGAGGGAGGAGCTGGTATCTGAGAGAGGGACAGGCTGTGTGTGAGTGAGGGAGTAGCTGGTATCTGAGATTGGGCCAGGCTGTGTTTTAGTGAGGCAGGAGCTGGTATCTGAGTGTGGGACAGGCTGTGTGTTAGTGAGGGAGGAGCTGGTATTTGAGAGTAGGACAGGCTGTGTGTTACTGATGGAGGAGCTGGTATCTGAGAGTGGGACAGGCTCTGTGTTAGTGAGGTAGGAGCTGGTATCTGAGAGTGAGACAGGTTGTGTTAGTGAGGAAGGAGCTGGAATCTGGGATTGGGACAGGCTGTGTGTTAGTGAAGGAGGAGTTGGTATATGAGAGTGTGAAAGGATGTGTGTTATGTAGGGAGGAGATGGTATCTGGGAGCAGGACAGGCTGCGTTAGTGAGGGAGGAGCTGGTATCTGAGTGTGGGTGAGCCTGTGTGTTAGTGAGGGAGCAGTGATATCTCAGAGTAGGAAATGCTGTTTGTTAGTGAGTGAGTAGCTGGTATCTGAGAGTGGGACAGGCTGTGTGTTATTGAGGGCGGAGCTGGTATCTGAGAGTAGGACCGGCTGTGTGTTATTGAGGACGGAGCTTGTATCTGAGAGTGAGACAGGCTCTGTAATTCAAGGAGGAGCTGGTATCTGAGAGTGGGACAGGCTGTGTGTCAGTGAGGGTGGATCTGGTATCTGAGAGTGTGACAGGTTGTGTGTAAGTGAGGGAGGAGTTGGTATCCGAGAATGGGACAGGCTGTGTGTCAGTGATGGAGGAGCTGGTATCTGAGAGTGGGACAGGCTGTGTGTTTTTGAGGGAGGAGATGGTATCTGAGAGTGGGACAGGCTGTGTGTTAGTGAGGGAGGAGATGGTATCTGAGTGTGGGACAGTCTGTGTGTTAGTGAGGGAGGAGCTGGTATCTGAGAGTTGGTGAGTCTGTGTGTTAGTGAGGGAGGAGCTGGAATCTGAGAGTGGGACAGGCTGCGTGTTAGTGAGGGTAGGAGCTTGTATCTGAGAGTGAGACAGGCTGTGTGTTAGTGAGGGAGGAGATGGTATCTGATAGTGGATGAGGCTGTGTGTTAGTGAGGGAGGAGCTTGTATCTGTGAGTGGGACAGGCTTTGTGTAAGTGAGGGAGTTTCTGGTATCTGAGAGTGGGACAGGCTGTGTGTTAGTGAGGGAGGAGATGGTATCTGTGAGTGGGACAGCCTGTGTGTTAGTGAGGGAGGAAATGGTATCTGAGAGTCGGTCAGGCTGTGTGTCAGTTAGGGAGGAGCTGGTATCTGAGAGTGGGACAGGCTGTGTGTTTAGTGATGGAGGAACTAGTATCTGAGAGTGGGACAGGCTGTGTGTTAGTGAGGGAGTAGCTGGTATCTGAGAGGGTACAGGCTGTGTGATAGTGAGGGAGGAGCTGTTATCTGAGAGTGGGTGAGGCTGTGTGTTAGTGAGGGAGGAGCTTGTACCTGTGAGTGGGACAGGCTGTGTTTAAGTGAGGGAGTTTCTAGTATCTGAGCGTGGGACAGGCTGTGTGTTAGTGAGGGAGGAGATAGTTTCTGAGAGTGGGAGAGGCTGTGTGTTAGTGAGGGAGGAGATGGTATCTGAGAGTGGGACAGGCTGTGTGTTTATTGATGGAGGAGCTGGTATCTGAGAGTTGCACAGCCTGTTTGTTAGTGAGGAAAGAGCTGGTATCGAAAAGTGAAACAGAGATTGAGTTAGTGATGGAGGATCTGGTATCTGAGTGTGGGACAGGCTGTGTGTTAGTGATGGAGGAGTTGATATCTGAGATTGTGACAGGCTGTGTGTTAGGGAGGGAGGAGCTGGCATCAGAGAGTCGGAAGGGCTGTGTGTTAGTGAGGGAGCATCTGGTATCTGAGAGTGGGACCGGCTGTGATTTACTGAGGGAGGAGCTTGTGTCTGAGAGTGAGACAGGCTGTGTGTTAGTGAGGGAGGAGATGGTATCTGAGAGTTGATGAGGCTGTGTGTTAGTGAGGGAGGTTCTGGTATCTGAGAGTGGGACAGGCTGTGTGTTCGTGAAGGAGGATCTACTATCTGAGAGTTGGATATGCTGTTTGTTAGTGAGGGAGGAGCTCATAAGTGAGAGAGGGACAGGCTGTCTGTGAGAGAGGGAGGAGCTGGTATCTGAGAGTAGGACAGGCTGTGTGTTATTCAGGGAGGAGATGGTATCTGGGAGCAGGACAGGCTGTGTTAGTGAGGGAGGAGCTGTTATCTGAGTGTGGGTGAGCCTGTGTGTTAGTGAGGGAGCAGTGATATCTCAGAGTAGGAAAGGCTGTGTGTTAGTGAGTGAGTAGCTGGTATCTAAGAGTGGGACAGACTGTGTGTTAGTGAGGGAGGGGCAGGTATCTGACAGTCGGACCGGCTGTGTGTTACTGAGGGAGGAGCTGGTATCTGAGAGTGAGACAGGCTGTGTGTTAGAGAGGGAGGAGCTTGTATCTGAGAGTGAGAGAGGCTCTGTTAGTGAAGGAGGAGCTTGTATCTGAGAGTGAGACAGGCTGTGTGTTAGTGAGGGAGGAGATGGTATCTGAGAGTGGATGAGGCTCTGTGTTAGTGAGGGAGGAGCTGGTATCTGAGAGTGAGACAGGCTGTGTGTTAGTGAGGTAGGAGCTGGTATCAGAGAGTGGGATAGGCTGTGTGTTAGTGAGGGAGCAGCTGGTATCTGAGAGTGGGAAAGGCTGTGTGTTAGTGAGGGAGGAGCAGGTATCTGAGAGTGGGACAGATTGTGTGTTAGTGAGGGAGGAGCAGGTATCGGAGAGTAGGACAGGCTGTCTGTCAGTGAGGGAGGAGGTAGTATCTGAGAGTGGGACAGGCTGTGTGTTAGTGAGGGAGGAGATGGTATCTGAGTGTGGGACAGGCTGTGTGTCAGTGATGGAGGAGCTGGTTTCTGAGAGTGGGACAGGCTGTGGGTTAGTGAGGGAGTGATTGGTATTTCAGAGTGGGACAGGCTGTGTGTTAGTGAGGGAGGAGCTGCTATCTGAGAGTGGGAGAGGCTGTGTTAGTGAGGGAGGAGCTGGTATCTGAGACTGGGACAGGCTGTGTGTTAGTGAGGGAGGAGCAAGTATCTGATAGTGGGACAGGCTGTGTGTTAGTGAGGGAGGAGCTGGTATCTCAGATTGGGACAGGCTGTGTGTTAGTGAGGGAGGAGACGGTATCTGAGAATGGGACAGTCTGTGTGTTAGTGAGGGAGGAGATGGTATCTGAGAGTTGGAGAGTCTGTGTGTTAGTGAGCGATGAGCTGGTATCCGAGAGTGGGACAGGCTGTGTGTTAGTGAGGGAAGAGCTGGTATCTGAGATTGCGAAAGGCTGTGTGTTAGTGAGGGAGGAGCTTGTATCTGAGAGTGAGACAGGCTCTGTTAGTGAAGGTGGAGCTGGTATCTGAGAGTGAGATAGGCTGTGTGTTTGTGAGGGAGGAGATGGTATATGAGAGTACGACAGGCTGTCTGTTAGTAAGGGAGGAGGTAGTGTCTGAGAGTGGGACAGGCTGTGTGTTAGTGAGGGAAGAGCTGGTATCTGAGATTGCGACAGGCTGTGTGTTAGTGAGGGAGGAGCTGGTATCTGAGAGTGGGACAGGCTGTGTGTTAGTGAGGGAGGAGCTGGTATCTGAGAGTGGGACAGCCTGTGCGTTAGTGAGGGAGGAGATGGTATCTGAGAGTGGGACAGGCTGTGTGTTAGTGAGGGAGGGACTGGTATCTGAGAGTGGGATAGGCTGTGTGTTAGTGAGGGAGGAGCTGGCATCTGAGAGTGAGACAGGCTGTGTGTTAGTGAGGGAGCAGCTGATATCTGAGAGTGGGACAGGCTGTGTGTTAGTGAGGTAGGAGCTTGTATCAGAGAGTGGGATAGGCTGTGTTAGTGAGGGAGCAGCTGGTATCTGAGAGTGGGACAGGCTGTGTGTTAGTGAGGGAGGAGCTTGTATCTGTGAGTGGGACAGGCTGTGTGTAAGTGAGGGAGTTTCTGGTATCTGATACCTGGACAGGCTGTGTGTTAGAAAGGGATGATCTAGCATCTGAGAGTGGGACAGACTCTGTTAGTGAAGGAGGAGCTGGTATCTGAGAGTGGGACAGGCTGTGTGTTAGTGAGGTAGGAGTGGTATCAGAGAGTGGGATAGGCTGTGTTAGTGTGGGAGCAGCTGTTATCTGAGAGTGGGAAAGGCTGTGTGTTAGTGAGGGTGGATCTGGTATCTGAGAGTGGGACAGGCTGTGTGTTACTGAGGGAGGTTCTGGTATCTGAGAGTGAGACAGGCTGTGTGTAAGTGACGGAGGATCTAGTATCTGAGAGTGGGGCATTCTGTTTGGTAATTAGGGAGGATCTCGTAAGTGAGAGAGGGACAGGCTGTCTGTGAGAGAGGGAGGAGCTGGTACCTGAGAGTAGGACAGACTGTGTTTTAGTGAGGGAGGAGCTGGTATCTGAGAGAGGGACAGGCTGTGTGTGAGTGAGGGAGTAGCTGGTATCTGAGATTGGGTCAGGCTGTGTTTTTGTGACGCAGGAGCTGGTATCTGAGTGTGGGACAGGCTGTGTGTTAGTGAGGGAGGAGCTGGTATTTCAGAGTAGGACAGGCTGTGTGTTACTGAGGGAGGAACTGGTATCTAAGTGTGGGACAGGCTATGTGTTATTGAGGTAGGAGCTGGTATCTGAGAGTGAGACAGGCTCTGTTAGTGAGGAAGGAGCTGGAATCTGGGATTGGGACAGGCTGTGTGTTAGTGAAGGAGGAGCTGGTATATGAGAGTGGGAATGGATGTGTGTTATTCAGGGAGGAGATGGTATCTGGGAGCTGGACAGGCTGTGTTAGTGAGGGAGGACCTGGTATCTGAGTGTGGGTGAGCCTGTGTGTTAGTGAGGGAGCAGTGATATCTCAGAGTAGGAAAGGCTGTGTGTTCGTGAGTGAGTAGCTGGCATCTGTGAGTGGGACAGACTGTGTGTTAGTGAGGGAGGGGCAGGTATCTGACAGTCGGACCGGCTGTGTGTTATTGAGGGAGCAGCCGGTATCTGAGAGTGGGACAGGCTGTGTGTTAGTGAGGTAGGAGCTGGTATCAGAGAGTGGGATAGGCTGTGTGTTAGTGAGGGAGCAGCTGGTATATGAGAGTGGGAAAGGCTGTGTGTTAGTGAGGGAGGAGCAGGTATCTGAGAGTAGGACCGGCTGTGTGTTATTGAGGGAGGAGCTGGTATCTGAGTGAGAAAGGCTGTGTGTTAGAGGGGGAGGAGCTTGTATCTGAGAGTGAGACAGCCTCTGTTAGTGAAGGTGGAGCTGGTATCTGAGAGTGAGATAGGCTGTGTGTTTGTGAGGGAGGAGATGGTATATGAGAGTACGACAGGCTGTCTGTTAGTAAGGGAGGAGGTAGTATCTGAGAGTGGGACAGGCTGTCTGTCAGTGAGGGTGGATCTGGTATCTGAGAGTGAGACAGGCTGTGTGTTAGTGAGGGAGGAGATGGTATCTGAGAGCGGGACAGGCTGTGTGTTAGTGAGGGAGGAGATGGTATCTGAGTGTGGGACAGGCTGTGTGTCAGTGAGGGAGGAGCTGGTTTCTGAGAGTGGGACAGCCTGTGGGTTAGTCAGGGAGTGATTGGTATTTGAGAGTGGGACAGGCTGTGTGTTAGTGAAGGAGGAGCTGGTATCTGAGAGTGGGACAGGCTGTGTGTTAGTGAGGGAGGAGCTGCTATCTGAGAGTGGGAGAGGCTGTGTTAGTGAGGGAGGAGCTGGTATCTGAGACTGGGACAGGCTGTGTGTTAGTGAGGGAGGAGAGGGTATCTGAGAGTGAGACAGGCTGTGTGTTAGTGAGGGAGGAGCTGGTATCTGAAGTGGGACAGGCTGTTTCTAAGTGAGAGAGGAGCTGGTATCTGAGAGTCGGACAGGCTGTGTGTCAGGGAGGAGCTGGTTTCTGTGAGTGAGACAGGCTGTGTGTTAGTGAGGGAGGAAATGGTTTCTGAGAGTGGAAGGGCTGTGTGTTAATGAGCGAGCAGCTGGTATCTGAGAGTGGGACAGGCTGTGTGTTAGTGAGGGTAGGAGCTTGTATCTGAGAGTGATACATGCTGTGTGTTAGTGAGGGAGGAGATGGTTTCTGAGACTGGATGAGGCTGTGTGTTAGTGATGGAGGAGCTTGTATCTGTGAGTGGGACAGGCTTTGTGTAATTGAGGGAGTTTCTGGTATCTGAGAGTGGGACAGGCTGTGTGTTTGTGAGGGAGGAGATGGTATCTGAGAGTGGGACAGCCTTTGTGTTAGTGAGGGAGGAGATGGTATCTGAGAGTGGGACAGGCTGTGTGTTAGTGAGGGAGGAGATGGTATCTGAGAGTGGGTGAGGCTGTGTGTTAGTGAGGGAGGAGTTGGTATCTGAGAGTGAGAAAGGCTGTGTGTTTATGAGGGAGGAGATGGTATCTGAGAGTGGGACAGGCTGTGTGTTAGTGAGGGAGGGACCGGTATCTGCGAGTGGGACAGGCTGTGTGTTAGTGAGGGAGGAGCTGGTATCTGAGAGTGGGACAGGCTGTTTCTTAGTGAGGGAGGAGCTGGTATCTGAGAGTCGGACAGGCTGTGTCAGTTAGGGAGGAGCTGGTTTCTGTGACTGAGACAGGCTGTGTGTTAGTGAGCGAGGAGATGGTTTCTGAGAGTGGGACAGGCAGTGTGTTAGTGAGGGAGTAGATGGTATCTGAGAGTGGGACAGGCTGTGTGTTAGTGAGGGAGTAGCTGGTATCTGAGAGGGTACAGGCTTTGTGTTAGTGAGGGAGGAGCTGGTATCTGAGAGTGGGTGAGGCTGTGTGTTACTGAGGGAGGAGCTGGTAACTGAGAGTGCGACAGGCTGTGTGTGAGTGATGGAGGAGCTGGTTTCTGAGTGGGACAGGCTGTGTGTTAGTGAGGGAGGAGTTGGTATCTGAGATTGCGACAGACTGTGTGTTATGGAGGGAGGAGCTGGTATCAGAGAGTGGGACAGGCTGTTTGTCACTGAGGGAGAAGCAGGTATCAGAGAGTGGGATAGGCTGTGTGTTAGTGAGGGAGGGACTGCTATCTGAGAGTGGGACAGGCTGTGTGTTAGTGAGGGAGGAGCAGGGATCTGAGAGTGGGACAGACTGTGTGTTAGTGAGGGAGGAGCAGGTATCTGAGAGTAGGACCGTCCGTGTGTTACTGAGGGAGGAGCTGGTATCTGAGAAAGGGACAGACTGTGTGTTAGTGAGGGAGGGGCAGGTATCTGACAGTCGGAGCGGCTGTGTGTTATTGAGGGAGGAGTTGGTATCTGAGAGTGAGACAGGCTGTGTGTTAGAGAGGGAGGAGTTTGTATCTGAGAGTGAGACAGGCTCTGTTAGTGAAGGAGGAGCTGGTATCTGAGAGTGGGACAGGCTGTGTGTTAGTGAGGTAGGAGCTGGTATCAGAGAGTGGGATAGGCTGTGTGTTAGTGAGGGAGCAGCTGTTATCTGAGAGTGGGACAGACTGTGTGTTAGTGAGGGAGGAGCAGGTATCTGAGAGTAGGACCGGCTGTGTTATTGAGGGAGGAGCTGATATCTGCATGAGAACGGCTGTGTGTTAGAGGGGGAGGAGCTTGTATCTGAGAGAGAGACACGCTCTGTTAGTGAAGGAGGAGCTGGTATCTGAGAGTGAGATAGGCTGCGTGTTTGTGAGGGAGGAGATGGTATATGAGAGTACGACAGGCCGTCTGTTATGAAGGAGGAGGTATTATCTGAGAGTGGGACAGGCTGTGTGTCAGTGAGGGTGGATCTGGTATCTGAGAGTGAGACAGGCTGTGTGTTAGTGAGGGAGGAGATGGTATCTGAGTGTGGAACAGGCTGTGTGTCAGTGGGGGAGGAGCTGTTTTCTGAGAGTGGGACAGGCTGTGGGTTAGTGAGGGAGTGATTGGTATTTGAGAGTGGGACAGGCTGTGTGTTAGTGAGGGAGGAGCTGGTATCTGAGAGTGGGAGAGGCTGTGTTAGTGAGGGAGGAGCTGGTATCTGAGACTGGGACAGGCTGTGTGTTAGTGAGGGAGGAGCAAGTATCTGATAGTGGGACAGGCTGTGTGTTAGTGAGGGAGGAGCTGGTAACTCAGAGTGGGACAGGCTGTGTGTTAGTGAGGGAGGAGCTGGTATCTGAGATTGCTACAGGCTGTGTGTTAGTGAGGGAGGAGCTGGTATCTGAGATTGAGACAGGCTGTGTGTTTGTGAGGGAGGGGATGGTATCTGAGAGTGGGACAGCCTGTGTGTTAGTGAGGGAGGAGATGGTATCTGAGAGTGGGACAGGCTGTGTGTTAGTGAGGGAGGAGAGGGTATCTGAGAATGTGTCAGGCTGTGTGTTAGTGAGGGAGGAGCAGGTATCTGAGAGTGAGACAGGCTGTGTGTTTGTGAGGGAGGAGATGGTATCTGAGAGTGGGACAGGCTGTGTGTTAGTGAGGGAGGGACTGGTATCTGAGAGTGGGACAGTCTTTGTGTTAGTGAGGGAGGAGATGGTTTCTGAGAGTGGGACAGGCTGTGTGTTAGGGAGTAGCTGGTATCTGAGAGTCGGACAGGCTGTGTGTTAGTGAGGGAGGAGATGGTATCTGAGAGTGGATGAGGCTGTGTGTTAGTGAGGGAGGAGCTTGTATCTGTGAGTGGGACAGGCTTTGTGTAAGTGAAGGAGTTTCTGGTATCTGAGAGTGCGACAGGCTGTGTGTTTGTGAGGGAGGAGATGGTATCTGAGAGTGGGACAGCCTCTGTGTTAGTGAGAGAGGAGATGGTATCTGAGAGTGGGATAGGCTGTGTGTTAGTGAGGGAGCAGCAGGTATCTGAGAGTGGGACAGACTGTGTGTTAGTGAGGGAGGAGATGGTATCTGAGAGTAGGACCGTCTGTGTGTTACTGAGGGAGGAGCTGGTATCTGAGAGTGAGACAGGCTGTGTATAAGTGAGGGAGGATCTAGTATCTGAGACTGGGGCATGCTGTTTGGTAATGAGGGAGGAGCTCGTAAGAGAGAGAGGGACAGGCTGTCTGTGAGAGATGGAGGAGCTGGTACCTGAGAGTAGGACAGACTGTGTTTTAGTGAGGGAGGAGCTGGTATCTGAGAGTGGATGAGCCTGTGTTTTAGTGAGGGAGGAGATGGTATCTGAGAGTGTGACAGGCTGTGTGTTAGTGAGGGAGTTTCTGGTATCTGAGATTGGGACAGGCTGTGTGTTTGTGAGGGAGGAGATGGTATCTGAGATTGGGACAGCCTGTGTGTTAGTGAGGGCGGAGCTGGTATCTGAGAGTGAGACAGGCTGTGTGGTTGTGAGGGAAGAGATGGTATCTGAGAGTGGGGCAGGCTGTGTGTTAGTGAGGGAGGGACTGGTATCTGCGAGTGGGACAGGCTGTGTGTTAGTGAGGGAGGAGAGGGTATCTGAGAGTGGGTCAGACTGTGTGTTAGTGAGGGAGGAGCTGGTATCTGAGAGTGAGACAGGCTGTGTGTTTGTGAGGGTGGAGATTGTATCTGAGAGTGGGACAGGCTGTGTGTTAGTGAGGGAGGAGCTGGTATCTGAAGTGGGACAGGCTGTTTCTTAGTGGGGGAGGAGCTGGTATCTGAGAGTCGGACTGTCTTTGTGTTAGTGAGGGAGGAACTGGTATCAGAGAGTGGGACAGGCTGTGTGTCAGTTAGGGAGGAGCTGGTTTCTGTGAGTGAGACAGGCTGTGTGTTAGTGAGGGAGGAGATGGTTTCTGAGAGTGGGACAGGCTGTGTGTTAGTGAGGGAGGAGATGGTATCTGAGAGTGGGACAGGCTGTGTGTTTAGTGATGGAGGAACTAGTATCTGAGAGTGGGACAGGCTGTGTGTTAGTGAGGGAGGAACTGGTATCTGAGAGTGGGACAGGCTGTGTGTTAGTGAGGTAGGAGCTGGTATCAGAGAGTGGGATAGGCTGTGTGTTAGTGAGGGAACAGCTGGTATCTGAGAGTGGGACAGGCTGTGTGTTAGTGAGGGAGGAGCTGGTATCTGAGATTGGGACAGACTGTGTGTTAGTGAGGGAGGAGCAGGTATCTGAGATTGGGACTGACTGTGTGTTAGTGAGGGAGGAGCTGGTATCTGAGAGTGGGTGAGGCTGTGTGTTAGTGAGGTAGTAGCTGGTATCTGAGAGGGTACAGGCTGTGTGTTAGTGAGGGAGGAGCTGGTATCTGAGAGTGAGACAGGCTGTGTGTTTGTGAGGGAGGAGATGGTATCTGAGAGTGGGACAGGCTTTGTGTTAGTGAGGGAGGGACTGGTATCTGAGAGTGGGACAGGCTGTGTGTTAGTGACGGAGGAGCTGGTATCTGAAGTGGGACAGGCTGTTTCTTAGTGAGGGAGGAGCTGGTATCTGAGGGTCGGACAGCCTGTGTGTCAGTTAGGGAGGAGCTGGTTTCTGTCAGTGAGACAGTCTGTGTGTTAGTGAGGGAGGAGATGGTTTCTGAGAGTGGGACAGGCTGTGTGTTAGTGAGGGAGTAGCTGGTATCTGACAGTCGGACAGGCTGTGTGTTAGTGAGGGAGGAGATGGTATCTGAGAGTGGATGAGGCTGTGTGTTAGTGAGGGAGGAGCTTGTATCTGTGAGTGGGACAGGCTTTGTGTAAGTGAAGGAGTTTCTGGTATCTGAGAGTGCGACAGGCTGTGTTTTTGTGAGGGAGGTGATGGTATCTGAGAGTGGGACAGCCTCTGTGTTAGTGAGAGAGGAGATGGTATCTGAGAGTGGGATAGGCTGTGTGTTAGCGAGGGAGGAGCAGGTATCTGAGAGTGGTACAGACTGTGTGTTAGTGAGGGAGGAGATCGTATCTGAGAGTAGGACCGTCTGTGTGTTACTGAGGGAGGAGCTGGTATCTGAGAGTGAGACAGGCTGTGTATAAGTGAGCGAGGATCTAGTATCTGAGACTGGGGCATGCTGTTTGGTAATGAGGGAGGAGCTCGTAAGAGAGAGAGGGACAGGCTGTCTGTGAGAGATGGAGGAGCTGGTATCTGAGAGTAGGACAGACTGTGTTTTAGTGAGGGAGGAGCTGGTATCTGAGAGTGTGACAGGCTGTGTGTTAGTGAGGGAGTTTCTGGTATCTGAGATTGGGACAGGCTGTGTGTTTGTGAGGGAGGAGATGATATCTGAGATTGGGACAGCCTGTGTGTTAGTGAGGGCGGAGCTGGTATCTGAGAGTGAGACAGGCTGTGTGGTTGTGAGGGAAGAGATGGAATCTGAGAGTGGGGCAGGCTGTGTGTTAGTGAGGGAGGAGCTGGTATCTGAGAGTGAGACAGGCTGTGTGTTTGTGAGGGTGGAGATTGTATCTGAGAGTGGGACAGGCTGTGTGTTAGTGAGGGAGGAGCTGGTATCTGAAGTGGGACAGGCTGTTTCTTAGTGGGGGAGGAGCTGGTATTTGAGAGTAGGACAGGCTGTGTGTTAGTGAGGGAGGAGATGGTATCTGAGAGTGGGACAGGCTGTGTGTTTAGTGATGGAGGAACTAGTATCTGAGAGTGGGACAGGCTGTGTGTTAGTGAGGGAGTAGCTGGTATCTGAGAGGGTTCAGGCTGTGTGTTAGTGAGGGAGGAGCTGGTATCTGAGAGTGGGTGAGGCTGTGTGTTAGTGAGAAAGGAGCTGGTAACTGAGAGTGCGACGGGCTGTGTGTGAGTGATGGAGTGGCTGGTATCTGAAATTGGCACCGGCGGTGTATTAGTGAGGGAGGAGTTGGTATCTGAGATTGCGACAGACTGTGTGTTAGGGAGGGAGGAGCTGGTATCAGAGAGTGGGACAGGCTTTGTGTTAGTGAGGGTAGGAGCTGGTATCTGAGAGTGAGACAGGCTGTTTGTCAGTGAGGGAGGATCTAGTATCTGAGAGTGGGGCATGCTGTTTGGTATTGAGGGAGGAGCTCGTAAGTGAGAGAGGGACAGGCTGACTGTGATAGAGGGAGGAGCTGGTACCTGAGATTAGGACAGACTATGTTTTAGTGAGGGACGACCTGTTATCTAGAGAGGGAAATGCTGTGTGTTATGGAGGCAGGAGCTGGTATCTGAGAGAGGGATTGGCTGTGTGTGAGTGAGGGAGTAGCTGGTATCTGAGATTGGGTCAGGCTGTGTTTTGGTGAGGCAGGAGCTGGTATCTGAGAGTGGGTCAGGCTGTGTGTTAGTGAGGGAGGAGCTGGTATCTGAGAGTGAGACAGGCTGTGAGTTTGTGAGGGAGGAGATGGTATCTGAAAGTGGAACAGCCTGTGTGTTTGTGAGGGAGGGACTGGTATCTGCGAGTGGGACAGGCTGTGTGTTAGTGAGGGAGGAGCTGGCATCTGAAGTGGGACAGGCTGTTAGTTAGTGAGGGAGGAGCTGGTATCTGAGAGTCGGACAGGCTGTTTGTTTAGTGATGGAGGAACTAGTAACTGAGAGTGGGACAGGCTGTGTGTTAGTGAGGTAGTAGCTGGTATCTGAGAGGGTACAGGCTGTGTGTTAGTGAGGGAGGAGCTGGTATCTGAGAGTGGGTGAGGCTGTGTGTTTGTGAGAAAGGAGCTGGTAACTGAGAGTGCGACGGGCTGTGTGTGAGTGATGGAGTGGCTGGTATCTGAAAGTGGCACCGGCGGTGTATTAGTGAGGGAGGAGTTGGTATCTGAGATTGCGACAGAATGTGTTAGGGAGGCAGGAGCTGGTATCAGAGAGTCGGACAGGCTTTGTGTTAGTGAGGGTAGGAGCTTGTATCTGAGAGTGGGACAGGCTGTGTGTTAGTGAGGGAGGATATAGCATCTGAGATTGGGACATGCTTTGTGTAAGTGAGGGAGGAGCTCGTAAGTGAGAGAGGGACAGGCTGTCTGTGAGAGAGTGAGGAGCTGGTACCTGAGAGTAGGACAGACTGTGTTTTAGTGAGGGAGGAGCTGGTATCTGAGAGTGGATGAGGCTGTGTGTTAATGAGGGAGGAGATGGTATCTGAGAGTGAGACAGGCTGTGTGTTAGTGATGGAGGAACTAGTATCTGAGAGTGGGACAGGCTGTGTGTTAGTGAGGGAGTAGCTGGTATCTGAGAGGGTACAGGCTGTGTGTTAGTGAGGGAGGAGCTGGTATCTGAGAGTGGGTGAGGCTGTGTGTTAGTGAGAAAGGAGCTGGTAACTGAGAGTGCGACGGGCTGTGTGTGAGTGATGGAGTGGCTGGTATCTGAAATTGGCACCGGCGGTGTATTAGCGAGGGAGGAGTTGGAATCTGAGATTGCGACAGACTGTGTGTTAGGGAGGGAGGAGCTGGTATCAGAGAGTGGGACAGGCTTTGTGTTAGTGAGGGTAGGAGCTGGTATCTGAGAGTGAGACAGGCTGTTTGTCAGTGAGGGAGGATCTAGTATCTGAGAGTGGGGCATGCTGTTTGGTATTGAGGGAGGAGCTCGTAAGTGAGAGAGGGACAGGCTGACTGTGATAGAGGGAGGAGCTGGTATCTGAGATTAGGACAGACTATGTTTTAGTGAGGGACGAGCTGTTATCTAGAGAGGGAAATGCTGTGTGTTATGGAGGCAGGAGCTGGTATCTGAGAGAGGGATTGGCTGTGTGTGAGTGAGGGAGTAGCTGGTATCTGAGATTGGGTCAGGCTGTGTTTTGGTGAGGCAGGAGCTGGTATCTGAGTGTGGGACAGGCTGTGTGTTAGTGAGGGAGGAGCTGGTATTTGAGAGTAGGACAGGCTGTGTGTTACTGAGGGAGGAGCTGGTATCTGAGAGTGGGACAGGCTGTGTGTTACAGAGGGAGGAGCTGGTATCTGAGAGTAGGACAGGCTATGTGTTAGTGATGTAGGAACTGGTATCTGAGAGTGAGACAGGCTGTGTTAGTGAGGAAGGAGCTGGAATCTGGGATTGGGACAGGCTATGTGTTAGTGAAGGAGGAGCTGGTAGATGAGAGTGGGAAAGGATGTGTGTTAGTGAGTTAGGGACTTGTATCTGCGAGTGGGACAGGCTGTGTGTTAGTGAGGGAGGAGAGGGTATCTGAGAGTGGGTCAGGCTGTGTGTTAGTGAGGGAGGAGCTGGTATCTGAGAGTGAGACAGGCTGTGAGTTTGTGAGGGAGGAGATGGTATCTGAAAGTGGAACAGCCTGTGTGTTTGTGAGGGAGGGACTGGTATCTGCGAGTGGGACAGGCTGTGTGTTAGTGAGGGAGGAGCTGCTATCTGAAATGGGACAGACTGTGTGTTAGTGAGGGAGGAGCTGGTATCTGAGAGTCGGACAGGCTTTGTGTCAGTTTGGGAGGAGCTGGTTTCTGTGAGTGAGACAGGCTGTGTGTTAGTGAGGGAGGAGCTGGTATCTGAGAGTCGGACAGGCTGTTTGTTTAGTGATGGAGGAACTAGTAACTGAGAGTGGGACAGGCTGTGTGTTAGTGAGGGAGTAGCTGGTATCTGAGAGGGTACAGGCTGTGTGTTAGTGAGGGAGGAGCTGGTATCTGAGAGTGGGTGAGGCTGTGTGTTAGTGAGAAAGGAGCTGGTAACTGAGAGTGGGACAGGCTGTGTGTGAGTGATGGAGTGGCTGGTATCTGAAAGTGGCACCGGCGGTGTATTAGTGAGGGAGGAGTTGGTATCTGATATTGCGACAGAATGTGTTAGGGAGGCAGGAGCTGGTATCAGAGAGTCGGACAGGCTTTGTGTTAGTGAGGGTAGGAGCTTGTATCTGAGAGTGGGACAGGCTGTGTGTTAGTGAGGGAGGATATAGCATCTGAGAGTGGGACATGATTTGTGTAAGTGAGGGAGGAGCTCGTAAGTGAGAGAGGGACAGGCTGTCTGTGAGAGAGTGAGGAGCTGGTACCTGAGAGTAGGACAGACTGTGTTTTAGTGAGGGAGGAGCTGGTATCTGAGAGTGGATGAGGCTGTGTGTTAATGAGGGAGGAGATGGTATCTGAGAGTGAGACAGGCTGTGTGTTAGTGAGGGAGGAGCTTGTATCTGAGAGTTGGACAGCCTGTGTGTTAGTGAGGGCGGAGCTGGTATCTGAGATTGAGACAGGCTGTGTGTTTGTGAGGGAGGAGAGGGTATCTGAGAGTGGGTCAGGCTGTGTGTTAGTGAGGGAGGAGCTGGTATCTGAGAGTGAGACAGGCTGTGTGTTTGTGAGGGTGGAGATTGTATCTGAGAGTGGGACAGGCTGTGTGTTAGTGAGGGAGGAGCTGGTATCTGAAGTGGGACAGGCTGTTTCTTAGTGGGGGAGGAGCTGGTATCTGAGAGTCGGACAGGCTGTGTGTTAGTGAGGGAGGAACTGGTATCAGAGAGTGGGACAGGCTGTGTGTCAGTTAGGGAGGAGCTGGTTTCTGTGAGTGAGACAGGCTGTGTGTTAGTGAGGGAGGAGATGGTTTCTGAGAGTGGGACAAGCTGTGTGTTAGTGAGGGAGGAGATGGTATCTGAGAGTGGGACAGGCTGTGTGTTTAGTGATGGAGAAACTAGTATCTGAGAGTGGGACAGGCTGTGTGTTAGTGAGGGAGGAACTGGTATCTGAGAGTGGGACAGGCTGTGTGTTAGTGAGGTAGGAGCTGGTATCAGAGAGTGGGATAGGCTGTGTGTTAGTGAGGGAACAGCTGGTATCTGAGAGTGGGACAGGCTGTGTGTTAGTGAGGGAGGAGCTGGTATCTGAGATTGGGACAGACTGTGTGTTAGTGAGGGAGGAGCAGGTATCTGAGATTGGGACAGACTGTGTGTTAGGGAGGGAGGAGCTGGTAACTGAGAGTGGGTCAGGCTGTGTGTTTGTGAGGGAAGAGATGGTATCTGAGAGTCGGACAGGCTGTGTGTCAGTTAGGGAGGAGCTGGTTTCAGTGAGTGAGACAGGCTGTGTGTTAGTGAGGGAGGAGATGGTTTCTGAGAGTGGGACAGGCTGTGTGTTAGTGAGGGAGGAGATGGTATCTGAGAGTGGGACAGGCTGTGTGTTTAGTGATGGAGGAACTAGTATCTGAGAGTGGGACAGGCTGTGTGTTAGTGAGGGAGTAGCTGGTATCTGAGAGGGTTCAGGCTGTGTGTTAGTGAGGGAGGAGCTGTTATCTGAGAGTGGGTGAGGCTGTGTGTTAGTGAGAAAGGAGCTGGTAACTGAGAGTGCGACGGGCTGTGTGTGAGTGATGGAGTGGCTGGTATCTGAAATTGGCACCGGCGGTGTATTAGTGAGGGAGGAGTTGGTATCTGAGATTGCGACAGACTGTGTGTTAGGGAGGGAGGAGCTGGTATCAGAGAGTGGGACAGGCTTTGTGTTAGTGAGGGTAGGAGCTGGTATCTGAGAGTGAGACAGGCTGTTTGTCAGTGAGGGAGGATCTAGTATCTGAGAGTGGGGCATGCTGTTTGGTATTGAGGGAGGAGCTCGTAAGTGAGAGAGGGAGGGGCTGACTGTGATAGAGGGAGGAGCTGGTACCTGAGATTAGGACAGACTATGTTTTAGTGAGTGACGACCTGTTATCTAGAGAGGGAAATGCTGTGTGTTATGGAGGCAGGAGCTGGTATCTGAGAGAGGGATTGGCTGTGTGTGAGTGAGGGAGTAGCTGGTATCTGAGATTGGGTCAGGCTGTGTTTTGGTGAGGCAGGAGCTGGTATCTGAGTGTGGGACAGGCTGTGTGTTAGTGAGGGAGGAGCTGGTATTTGAGAGTAGGACAGGCTGTGTGTTACTGAGGGAGGAGCTGGTATCTGAGAGTGGGACAGGCTGTGTGTCAGTTAGGGAGGAGCTGGTTTCTGTGAGTGAGACAGGCTGTGTGTTAGTGAGGGAGGAGATGGTTTCTGAGAGTGGGACAAGCTGTGTGTTAGTGAGGGAGGAGATGGTATCTGAGAGTGGGACAGGCTGTGTGTTTAGTGATGGAGAAACTAGTATCTGAGAGTGGGACAGGCTGTGTGTTAGTGAGGGAGGAACTGGTATCTGAGAGTGGGACAGGCTGTGTGTTAGTGAGGTAGGAGCTGGTATCAGAGTGGGATAGGCTGTGTGTTAGTGAGGGAACAGCTGGTATCTGAGAGTGGGACAGGCTGTGTGTTAGTGAGGGAGGAGCTGGTATCTGAGATTGGGACAGACTGTGTGTTAGTGAGGGAGGAGCAGGTATCTGAGATTGGGACAGACTGTGTGTTAGGGAGGGAGGAGCTGGTAACTGAGAGTGGGTCAGGCTGTGTGTTTGTGAGGGAAGAGATGGTATCTGAGAGTCGGACAGGCTGTGTGTCAGTTAGGGAGGAGCTGGTTTCAGTGAGTGAGACAGGCTGTGTGTTAGTGAGGGAGGAGATGGTTTCTGAGAGTGGGACAGGCTGTGTGTTAGTGAGGGAGGAGATGGTATCTGAGAGTGGGACAGGCTGTGTGTTTAGTGATGGAGGAACTAGTATCTGAGAGTGGGACAGGCTGTGTGTTAGTGAGGGAGTAGCTGGTATCTGAGAGGGTTCAGGCTGTGTGTTAGTGAGGGAGGAGCTGGTATCTGAGAGTGGGTGAGGCTGTGTGTTAGTGAGAAAGGAGCTGGTAACTGAGAGTGCGACGGGCTGTGTGTGAGTGATGGAGTGGCTGGTATCTGAAATTGGCACCGGCGGTGTATTAGTGAGGGAGGAGTTGGTATCTGAGATTGCGACAGACTGTGTGTTAGGGAGGGAGGAGCTGGTATCAGAGAGTGGGACAGGCTATGTGTTAGTGAGGTAGGAGCTGGTATCTGAGAGTGGGGCATGCTGTTTGGTATTGAGGGAGGAGCTCGTAAGTGAGAGAGGGACAGGCTGACTGTGATAGAGGGAGGAGCTGGTACCTGAGATTAGGACAGACTATGTTTTAGTCTGAGAGAGGGATTGGCTGTGTGTGAGTGAGGGAGTAGCTGGTATCTGAGATTGGGATAGGCTGTGTTTTGGTGAGGCAGGAGCTGGTATCTGAGTGTGGGACAGGCTGTGTGTTAGTGAGGGAGGAGCTGGTATTTGAGAGTAGGACAGGCTGTGTGTTACTGAGGGAGGAGCTGGTATCTGAGAGTGGGACAGGCTATGTGTTAGTGAGGTAGGAGCTGGTATCTGAGAGTGAGACAGGCTGTGTTAGTGAGGAAGGAGCTGGAATCTGGGATTGGGACAGGCTGTGTGTTAGTGAGGGAGGGACTTGTATCTGCGAGTGGGACAGGCTGTGTGTTAGTGAGGGAGGAGAGGGTATCTGAGAGTGGGTCAGGCTGTGTGTTAGTGAGGGAGGAGCTGGTATCTGAGAGTGGGACAGACTGTGTGTTAGTGAGGGAGGGGCAGGTATCTGACAGTCGGAACGGCTGTGTGTTATTGAGGGAGGAGCTGGTATCTGAGAGTGAGACAGGCAGTGTGTTAGAGAGGGAGGAGCTTGTATCTGAGAGTGAGAGAGGCTCTGTTAGTGAAGGAGGAGCTGGTATCTGAGAGTGAGACAGGCTGTGTGTTTGTGTGGGAGGAGATGGTATCTGAGAGTGCGACAGGCTGTGTGTTAGTGAGGGAGGAGATAGTATCTGAGAGTGGGACAGGCTGTGTGTCAGTGAGGGAGGAGCTGGTATCTGAGAGTGGGACAGGCTGTGTGTTAGTGAGGGAGGAACTGGTATCTGAGAGTGGGACAGGCTGTGTGTTAGTGAGGTAGGAGCTGGTATCAGAGAGTGGGATAGGCTGTGTTAGTGAGGGATCAGCTGGTATCTGAGAGTGGGACAGGCTGTGTGTTAGTGAGGGAGGAGCAGGTATCTGAGAGTGGGACAGACTGTGTGTTACTGAGGGAGGAGCAGGTATCTGAGAGTAGGACCGGCTGTGTCTTATTGAGGGAGGAGCTGGTATCTGAGAGTGAGACAGGCTGTGTGTTAGAGAGGGAGGAGCTTGTATCTGAGAGTGAGACAGGCTCTGTTAGTGAAGGAAGAGCTGGTATCTGAGAGTGAGACAGGCTGTGTGTTGGTGAGGGAGGAGATGGTATATGAGAGTGCGACAGGCTGTCTTTTAGTGAGGGAGGAGATAGTATCTGAGAGTGGGAAAGGCTGTGTGTCAGTGAGGGTGGATCTGGTATCTGAGAGTGAGAAAGGCTGTGTGTTAGTGAGAGAGGAGATGGTATCTGAGAGTGCGACAGGCTGTGTGTCAGTGAGGGAGGAGCTGTTATCTGAGATTGGGACAGGCTGTGGGTTAGTGAGCGAGTGACTGGTATCTGAGAGTGGGACAGGCTGTGTGTTAGTGAGGGAGGAACTGGTCTCTGAGAGTGGGACAGGCTGTGTGTTAGTGAGGGAGGAGCTGGCATGTGAGAGTGGGAGAGGCTGTGTTAGTGAGGGAGGAGCTGGTATCTGAGACTGGGACAGGCTGTGTGTGAGTGAGGGAGGAGCTGGTATCTGAGAGTGGGACAGGCTGTGTGTTAGTGAGGGAGGAGACGGTATCTGAGACTTGGTGAGTCTGTGTGTTAGTGAGCGAGGAGCTGGTATCCGAGAGTGGGACAGGCTGTGTGTTGGTGAGGGAGGAGCTGGTATCTGAGAGTGGGGCAGGCTGTGTGTTAGTGAGGGAGGAGCTGGTATCTGAGAGTGAGACAGGTTGTGTGTTAGTGAGGGAGGAGCTGGTATCTGAGAGTGGGGCACCCTGTGTGTCAGTGAGGGAGGGACTGGTATCTGCGAGTGGGACAGGCTGTTTCTTAGTGAGGGAGGAGCTGGTATCTGAGAGTGGGACAGGCTGTGTGTTCGTGAGGGAGGAGCTGGTATCTGAGAGTGGGACAGGCTGTTTCTTAGTGAGGGTAGGAGCTGGTATCTGAGAGTGGGACAGGCTGTGTGTTAATGAGGGTAGCAGCTTGTATCTGAGATTGGGACAGGCTGTGTGTTAGTGAGAAAGGATATAGCATCTGAGAGTGGGACATGCTTTGTTTTAGTGAGGGAGGAGCTCGTAAGTGAGAGGGACAGGCTGTCTGTGAGAGAGGGAGGAGATGGTATCTGAGAGTAGGACAGGCTGTGTGTTAATGAGGGAGGAGATGGTATCGGAGAGTGGGTCAGGCTGTGTGTGAGTGAGGGAGTAGCTGGTATCTGAGAGGGGGCCAGGCTGTGTGTTAGTGAGGGTGGAGCTGGTATCTGAGAGTGGGACAGGCTGTGTGTTAGTGAGGGTAGGAGCTGGTATCTGAGAGTGGGACAGGCTGTGTGTTAGTGAGGGTAGGATCTTGTATCTGAGATTGGGACAGGCTGTGTGTTAGTGAGGGAGGATATAGCATCTGAGAGTGGGACATGCTTTGTTTAGTGAGGGAGGAGCTCGTAAGTGAGAGGGACAGGCTGTCTGTGAGAGAGGGAGGAGATGGTATCTGAGAGTAGGACAGACTGTGTTTTAGTGAGGGAGGAGCTGGTATCTAGAGAGGAACAGGCTGTGTGTTAGTGAGCGAGGAGCTGGTATCTGAGAGAGGGTCAGGCTGTGTGTTAGTGAGGGAGAAGACGGTATCTGAGTGTGGGACAGGCTGTGTGTTAGTGAGGGAGGAGCTTGCATCAGAGAGTCGGACAGGCTGTGTGTCAGTGAGGGAGGAGCTGGTATCTGCGAGTGGGACAGGCTGTGTGTTAGTGAGGGAGAAGACGGTATCTGAGAGTGGGACAGGCTGTGTGTAAGTGAGGGAGAAGACGGTATCTGAGAGTGGGACTGGCTGTGTGTTAGTGAGGGAGGAGCAGGTATCTGAGTGTGGGTCAAGCTGTGTGTTAGTGAGGGAGGAGCTTGCATCAGAGAGTCGGAAGGGCTGTGTTTTAGTGAGGGAGCAGCGGTTATCTGAGAGCAGGACAGGCTGTGTGTTACTGAGGGAGGAGCTTGTATCTGAGAGTGAGACAGGCTGTGTGTTAGTGAGGGAGGAGATGGTATCTGAGAGTGGATGAGGCTGTTGTGTTAGTGAGGGAGGTTCTGGTATCTGAGAGTGGGACAGGCTGTGTGTTAGTGAGGGAGGATCTACTATCTGAGAGTGGGACATGCTGTTTGTTAGTGAGGGAGGAGCTCGTAAGTGAGAGAGGGACAGGCTGTCTGTGAGAGAGGTAGCAGCTGGTATCTGAGAGTAGGACAGGCTGTGTGTTAGTGAGGGAGGAGCTGGTATTTGAGAGCAGGACAGGCTGTGTGTTACTGAGGGAGGAGCTGGTATCTGAGAGTGGGACAGGCTGTGTTAGTGAGGAAGGAGCTGGTTTTTGGGATTGGAACAGCTGTGTGTTTGTGAAGGAGGAGCTGGTATATGAGAGTGGGAAAGGATGTGTGTTATTCAGGGAGGAGATGGTATCTGGGAGCAGGACAGGCTGTGTTAGTGAGGGAAGAGCTTGTATCTCAGTTAGGGTGAGCCTGTGTGTTAGTGAGGGAGCAGTGATATCTCAGAGTAGGAAAGGCTGTGTGTTAGTGAGTGAGTAGCTGGTATCTGAGAGTGGGACAGACTGTGTGTTAGTGAGGGAGGGGCAGGTATCTGACAGTCGGAACGGATGTGTGTTATTGAGGGAGGAGCTGGTATCTGAGAGTGAGACAGGCAGTGTGTTAGAGAGGGAGGAGCTTGTATCTGAGAGTGAGAGAGGCTCTGTTAGTGAAGGAGGAGCTGGTATCTGAGAGTGAGACAGGCTGTGTGTTTGTGTGGGAGGAGATGGTATCTGAGAGTGCGACAGGCTGTGTGTTAGTGAGGGAGGAGATAGTATCTGAGAGTGGGACAGGCTGTGTGTCAGTGAGGGAGGAGCTGGTATCTGAGAGTGGGACAGGCTGTGTGTTAGTGAGGGAGGGTCTGGTATCTGAGAGTGGGACAGGCAGTGTGTTAGTGAGGGAGGAACTGGTATCTGAGAGTGGGACAGGCTGTGTGTTAGTGAGGTAGGAGCTGGTATCAGAGAGTGGGATAGGCTGTGTGTTAGTGAGGGAGCAGCTGGTATCTGAGAGTGGGACAGGCTGTGTGTTAGTGAGGGAGGAGCAGGTATCTGAGAGTGGGACAGACTGTGTGTTACTGAGGGAGGAGCAGGTATCTGAGAGTAGGACCGGCTGTGTCTTATTGAGGGAGGAGCTGGTATCTGAGAGTGAGACAGGCTGTGTGTTAGAGAGGGAGGAGCTTGTATCTGAGAGTGAGACAGGCTCTGTTAGTGAAGGAAGAGCTGGTATCTGAGAGTGAGACAGGCTGTGTGTTGGTGAGGGAGGAGATGGTATATGAGAGTGCGACAGGCTGTCTTTTAGTGAGGGAGGAGAAAGTATCTGAGAGTGGGAAAGGCTGTGTGTCAGTGAGGGTGGATCTGGTATCTGAGAGTGAGAAAGGCTGTGTTAGTGAGAGAGGAGATGGTATCTGAGAGTGCGACAGGCTGTGTGTCAGTGAGGGAGGAGCTGTTATCTGAGATTGGGACAGGCTGTGGGTTAGTGAGCGAGTGACTGGTATCTGAGAGTTGGACAGGCAGTGTGTTAGTGAGGGAGGAACTGGTCTCTGAGAGTGGGACAGGCTGTGTGTTAGTGAGCGAGGAGCTGGTATGTGAGAGTGGGAGAGGCTGTGTTAGTGAGGGAGGAGCTGGTATCTGAGACTGGGACAGGCTGTGTGAGAGTGAGGGAGGAGCTGGTATCTGAGAGTGGGACAGGCTGTGTGTTAGTGAGGGAGGAGACGGTATCTGAGACTTGGTGAGTCTGTGTGTTAGTGAGCGAGGAGCTGGTATCCGAGAGTGGGACAGGCTGTGTGTTGGTGAGGGAGGAGCTGGTATCTGAGAGTGGGGCAGGCTGTGTGTTAGTGAGGGAGGAGCTGGTATCTGAGAGTGAGACAGGTTGTGTGTTAGTGAGGGAGGAGCTGGTATCTGAGAGTGGGGTACCCTGTGTGTCAGTGAGGGAGGGACTGGTATCTGCGAGTGGGACAGGCTGCTTCTTAGTGAGGGAGGAGCTGGTATCTGAGAGTGGGACAGGCTGTGTGTTCGTGAGGGAGGAGCTGGTATCTGAGAGTGGGACAGGCTGTTTCTTAGTGAGGGTAGGAGCTGGTATCTGAGAGTGGGACAGGCTGTGTGTTAGTGAGTGTAGGAGCTTGTATCTGAGATTGGGACAGGCTGTGTGTTAGTGAGGGAGGATATAGCATCTGAGAGTGGGACATGCTTTGTGTTAGTGAGGGAGGAGCTCGTAAGTGAGAGGGACAGGCTGTCTGTGAGAGAGGGCGGAGATGGTATCTGAGAGTAGGACAGACTGTGTTTTAGTGAGGGAGGAGCTGGTATCTAGAGAGGGACAGGCTGTGTGTTAGTGAGCGAGGAGCTGGTATCTGAGAGAGGGTCAGGCTGTGTTTTAGTGAGGGAGAAGACGGTATCTGAGTGTGGGACAGGCTGTGTGTTAGTGAGGGAGGGGCTTGCATCAGAGAGTCGGACAGGCTGTGTGTCAGTGAGGGAGGAGGTGGTATCTGCGAGTGGGACAGGCTGTGTGTAAGTGAGGGAAGACTGTATCTGAGAGTGGGACTGGCTGTGTGTTAGTGAGGGAGGAGCTTGCATCAGAGAGTCGGAAGGGCTGTGTTTTAGTGAGGGAGCAGCTGGTATCTGAGAGTAGGACAGGCTGTGTGTTACTGAGGGAGGAGCTTGTATCTGAGAGTGAGACAGGCTGTGTGTTAGTGAGGGAGGAGATGGTATCTGAGAGTGGATGAGGCTGTTGTGTTAGTGAGGGAGGTTCTGGTATCTGAGAGTGGGACAGGCTGTGTGTTAGTGAGGGAGGATCTACTATCTGAGAGTGGGACATGCTGTTTGTTAGTGAGGGAGGAGCTCGTAAGTGAGAGAGGGACAGGCTGTCTGTGAGAGAGGTAGCAGCTGGTATCTGAGAGTAGGACAGGCTGTGTGTTAGTGAGGGAGGAGCTGGTATTTGAGAGCAGGACAGGCTGTGTGTTACTGAGGGAGGAGCTGGTATCTGAGAGTGGGACAGGCTATGTGTTAGTGAGGTAGGAGCTGGTATCTGAGAGTGAGACAGGCTGTGTTAGTGAGGAAGGAGCTGGTTTTTGGGATTGGAACTGCTGTGTGTTTGTGAAGGAGGAGCTGGTATATGAGAGTGGGAAAGGATGTGTGTTATTCAGGGAGGAGATGGTATCTGGGAGCAGGACAGGCTGTGTTAGTGAGGGAGGAGCTTGTATCTCAGTTAGGGTGAGCCTGTGTGTTAGTGAGGGAGCAGTGATATCTCAGAGTAGGAAAGGCTGTGTGTTAGTGAGTGAGTAGCTGGTTTCTGAGAGTGGGACAGACTGTGTGTTAGTGAGGGAGGGGCAGGTATCTGACAGTCGGAACGGCTGTGTGTTATTGAGGGAGGAGCTGGTATCTGAGATTGAGACAGGCAGTGTGTTAGAGAGGGAGGAGCTTGTATCTGAGAGTGAGAGAGGCTCTGTTAGTGAAGGAGGAGCTGGTATCTGAGAGTGAGACAGGCTGTGTGTTTGTGTGGGAGGAGATGGTATCTGAGAGTGCGACAGGCTGTGTGTTAGTGAGGGAGGAGATAGTATCTGAGAGTGGGGCAGCCTGTGTGTCAGTGAGGGAGGGACTGGTATCTGCGAGTGGGACAGGCTGTTTCTTAGTGAGGGAGGAGCTGGTATCTGAGAGTGGGACAGGCTGTGTGTTCGTGAGGGAGGAGCTGGTATCTGAGAGTGGGACAGGCTGTTTCTTAGTGAGGGAGGAGCTGGTATCTGAGAGTCGGACAGGCTGTGTGTCAGTGAGGGAGGAGCTGGTTTCTGTGAGTGAGACAGGCTGTGTGTTAGTGAGGGATGAGGTGGTATCTGAGAGTGGAACAGGCTGTGTGTTTAGTGATGGAGGAACTAGTATCTGAGTGTGGGACAGGCTGTGTGTTAGTGAGGGAGTAGCTGGTATCTGAGAGGGTACAGGCTTTGTGTTCGTGAGGGAAGAGCTGGTATCTGAGAGTGGGTGAGGCTGTGTGTTAGTGAGGGAGGAGCTGGTAACAGAGAGTGCGACAGGCTGTGTGTTAGTGAGGACGGATCTGGTATCTGAGAGTGGGACAGGCTGTGTGTTAGTGAGGGAGGAGCTCGTACCTGAAAGTGGGACAGGCTGTGTTCATGAGGGAGGAGTTGGTATCGGAGATTGCGACAGACTGTGTTAGGGAGGGAGGGGATGGTATCAGAGGGTCGGAAGGGCTGTGTGTTAGTGAGGGAGCAGCTGGTATCTGAGAGTGGGACAGGCTGTGTGTTAGTGAGGGAGGAGCTTGTATCTGAGAGTGAGACAGGCTGTGTGCAAGTGAGGGAGGTTCTGGTATGTGAGAGTGGGACAGGCTGTGTGTTCGTGAGGGAGGATCTAGCATCTGAGAGTGGGTCATGCTGTGTGTTAGTGAGGGAGGAGATCGTAAGAGAGAGAGGGACAGGCTTTGTGTTAGTGAGGTAGGAGCTGGTATCTGAGAGTGAGACAGGCTGTGTTAGTGAGGAAGGAGCTGTTTTTTGGGATTGGAACAGCTGTGTGTTTGTGAAGGAGGAGCTGGTATATGAGAGTGGGAAAGGATGTGTGTTATTCAGGGAGGAGATGGTATCTGGGAGCAGGACAGGCTGTGTTAGTGAGGGAGGAGCTTGTATCTCAGTTAGGGTGAGCCTGTGTGTTAGTGAGGGAGCAGTGATATCTCAGAGTAGGAAATGCTGTGTGTTAGTGAGTGAGTAGCTGGTATCTGAGAGTGGGACAGACTGTGTGTTAGTGAGGGAGGGGCAGGTATCTGACAGTCGGAACGGCTGTGTGTTATTGAGGGAGGAGCTGGTATCTGAGATTGAGACAGGCAGTGTGTTAGAGAGGGAGGAGCTTGTATCTGAGAGTGAGAGAGGCTCTGTTAGTGAAGGAGGAGCTGGTATCTGAGAGTGAGACAGGCTGTGTGTTTGTGTGGGAGGAGATGGTATCTGAGAGTGCGACAGGCTGTGTGTTAGTGAGGGAGGAGATAGTATCTGAGAGTGGGGCAGCCTGTGTGTCAGTGAGGGAGGGACTGGTATCTGCGAGTGGGACAGGCTGCTTCTTAGTGAGGGAGGAGCTGGTATCTGAGAGGGGGCCAGGCTGTGTTTTAGTGAGGCAGGAGCTGCTATCTGAGTGTGGGACAGGCTGTGTGTTAGTGAGGGAGGAGCTGGTATCTGAGAGTGAGACAGGCTGTGTGTTAGTGAGGGAGGAGATGGTATCTGAGATTGGGACAGACTGTGTGTTAGTGAGGGAGGAGATGGTATCTGAGAGTGGGTCAGGCTGTGTGTTAGTGATTGTGGAGCTGGTATCTGAGAGTGAGACAGGCTGTGTGTAAGTGAGGGAGGGACTGGTATCTGAGAGTGGGACAGGCTGTGTGTTAATGATGGTGGAGCTGGTATCTGGGAGTTAGACAGGCAGTGTGTAAGTGAGGGAGGGACTGGTATCTGAGAGTGGGACAGGCTGTGTGTTAGTGAGAGAGGAGCTGGTATCTGAGATTGGGACAGGCTTTGTTTTAGTGAGGGAGGAGCTGGTATCTGAGAGTGCGACAGGCTGTGTGTTATTGAGGGAGGAGCTGGTATCTGAGAGTGCGACAGGCTGTGTGTTATTGAGGGAGGAGCTGGTACCTGAGAGTGAGACAGGCTGTGTGTTAGTGAAGGAGGAGCTTGTATCTGAGAGTGAGAAAGGCTATTTTAGTGAAGGAGGAGCTGGTATCTGAGAGTGAGACAGGCTGTGTGTTTGTGAGGGAGGAGATGTTATCAGAGTGGGACAGGCTGTGTGTTAGTGAGGGAGGAGGTGGTATCTGAGAGTGGGACAGGCTGTGTGTTAGTGAGGACGGAGCTGGTGTCTGAGAGTGGGACAGGCGGTGTGTTAGTGAGGGAGGAGTTGGTATCTGAGAGTCGGAAGGGCTCTGTGTTAGTGAGGGAGCAGCTGGTATCTGAGAGTGGGACAGACTGTGTGTTAGTGAGGGAGGAGCTTGTATCTGAGAGTGAGAAAGGCTGTGTGTTAGTAAGGAAGGAGATGGTATCTGAGAGTGAATGAGGCTGTGTTAGTGAGGGAGGAGCTTGTATCTGAGAGTGGGACAGGCTATGTTTAAGTGAGGGAGGTTCTGGTATCTGAGAGTGGGACAGGCTGTGTGTTAGTGAGGGAGGATCAAGCATCTGAGAGTGGGACATGCTGTGTGTTAGTGAGGGAGGAGCTCGTAAGTGAGAGAGGGACAGGCTGTTTATGAGAGAGGGAGGAGCTGGTATCTGAGAGTAGGACAGACTGTGTTTTAGTGAGGGAGGAGATGGTATCTGAGAGTGGATGAGGCTGTTGTGTTAGTGAGGGAGGTTCTGGTATCTGAGAGTGGGACAGGCTGTGTGTTAGTGAGGGAGGATCTACTATCTGAGAGTGGGACCTGCTGTTTGTTAGTGAGGGGGGAGCTCGTAAGTGAGAGAGGGACAGGCTGTCTGTGAGAGAGGTAGCAGCTGGTATCTGAGAGTAGGACAGGCTGTGTGTTAGTGAGGGAGGAGCTGGTATTTGAGAGCAGGACAGGCTGTGTTACTGAGGGAGGAGCTGGTATCTGAGAGTGGGACAGGCTATGTGTTAGTGAGGTAGGAGCTGGTATCTGAGAGTGAGACAGGCTGTGTTTGTGAAGGAGGAGCTGGTATATGAGAGTGGGAAAGGATGTGTGTTATTCAGGGAGGATATGGTATCTGGGAGCAGGACAGGCTGTGTTAGTGAGGGAGGAGCTTGTATCTCAGTTAGGGTGAGCCTGTGTGTTAGTGAGGGAGCAGTGATATCTCAGAGTAGGAAAGGCTGTGTGTTAGTGAGTGAGTAGCTGGTATCTGAGAGTGGGACAGACTGTGTGTTAGTGAGGGAGGGGCAGTTATCTGACAGTCGGAACGGCTGTGTGTTATTGAGGGAGGAGCTGGTATCTGAGATTGAGACAGGCAGTGTGTTAGAGAGGGAGGAGCTTGTATCTGAGAGTGAGAGAGGCTCTGTTAGTGAAGGAGGAGCTGGTATCTGAGAGTGAGACAGGCTGTGTGTTTGTGTGGGAGGAGATGGTATCTGAGAGTGCGACAGGCTGTGTGTTAGTGAGGGAGGAGATAGTATCTGAGAGTGGGGCAGCCTGTGTGTCAGTGAGGGAGGGACTGGTATCTGCGAGTGGGACAGGCTGTTTCTTAGTGAGGGAGGAGCTGGTATCTGAGAGTGGGACAGGCTGTTTCTTAGTGAGGGAGGAGCTGGTATCTGAGAGTCGGACAGGCTGTGTGTCAGTGAGGGAGGAGCTGGTTTCTGTGAGTGAGACAGGCTGTGTGTTAGTGAGGGATGAGGTGGTATCTGAGAGTGGGACAGGCTGTGTGTTTAGTGATGGAGGAACTAGTATCTGAGTGTGGGACAGGCTGTGTGTTAGTGAGGGAGTAGCTGGTATCTGAGAGGGTAAAGGCTTTGTGTTCGTGAGGGACGAGCTGGTATCTGAGAGTGGGTGAGGCTGTGTGTTAGTGAGGGAGGAGCTGGTAACAGAGAGTGCGACAGGCTGTGTGTTAGTGAGGACGGATCTGTTATCTGAGAGTGGGACAGGCTGTGTGTTAGTGAGGGAGGAGCTCGTACCTGAAAGTGGGACAGGCTGTGTTCATGAGGGAGGAGTTGGTATCGGAGATTGCGACAGACTGTGTTAGGGAGGGAGGGGATGGTATCAGAGGGTCGGAAGGGCTGTGTGTTAGTGAGGGAGCAGCTGGTATCTGAGAGTGGGACAGGCTGTGTGTTAGTGAGGGAGGAGCTTGTATCTGAGAGTGAGACAGGCTGTGTGCAAGTGAGGGAGGTTCTAGTATCTGAGAGTGGGACAGGCTGTGTGTTCGTGAGGGAGGATCTAGCATCTGAGAGTGGGTCATGCTGTGTGTTAGTGAGGGAGGAGATCGTAAGAGAGAGAGGGACAGGCTTTGTGTTAGTGAGGGAGGAGCTGGTATCTGAGAGTGGGTCAGGCTGTGTGTGAGTGAGGGAGTAGCTGGTATCTGAGATGGGGCCAGGCTGTGTTTTAGTGAGGCAGGAGCTGCTATCTGAGTGTGGGACAGGCTGTGTGTTAGTGAGGGAGGAGCTGGTATCTGAGAGTTGGACAGGCTATGTGTTAGTGAGGTAGGAGCTGGTATCAGAGAGTGAGACAGGCTGTGTTTGTGAAGGAGGAGCTGGTATATGAGAGTGGGAAAGGATGTGTGTTATTCAGGGAGAATATGGTATCTGGGAGCAGGACAGGCTGTGTTAGTGAGGGAGGAGCTTGTATCTCAGTTTGGGTGAGCCTGTGTGTTAGTGAGGGAGCAGTGATATCTCAGAGTAGGAAAGGCTGTGTGTTAGTGAGTGAGTAGCTGGTATCTGAGAGTGGGACAGACTGTGTGTTAGTGAGGGAGGGGCAGGTATCTGACAGTCGGAACGGCTGTGTGTTATTGAGGGAGGAGCTCGTATCTGAGATTGAGACAGGCAGTGTGTTAGAGAGGGAGGAGCTTGTATCTGAGAGTGAGAGAGGCTCTGTTAGTGAAGGAGGAGCTGGTATCTGAGAGTGAGACAGGCTGTGTGTTTGTGTGGGAGGAGATGGTATCTGAGAGTGCGACAGGCTGTGTGTTAGTGAGGGAGGAGATAGTATCTGAGAGTGGGGCAGCCTGTGTGTCAGTGAGGGAGGGACTGGTATCTGCGAGTGGGACAGGCTGTTTCTTAGTGAGGGAGGAGCTGGTATCTGAGAGTGGGACAGGCTGTTTCTTAGTGAGGGAGGAGATGGTATCTGAGATTGGGACAGACTGTGTGTTAGTGAGGGAGGAGATGGTATCTGAGAGTGGGTCAGGCTGTGTGTTAGTGATGGTGGAGCTGGTATCTGAGAGTGAGACAGGCTGTGTGTTAGTGAGGGAGGGACTGGTATCTGAGAGTGGGACAGGCTGTGTGTTAATGATGGCGGAGCTGGTATCTGAGAGTGGGACAGGCTGTGTGTTAGTGAGGACGGAGCTGGTGTCTGAGAGTGGGACAGGCGGTGTGTTAGTGAGGGAGGAGTTGGTATCTGAGAGTCGGAAGGGCTCTGTGTTAGTGAGGGAGCAGCTGGTATCTGAGAGTGGGACAGGCTGTGTGTTAGTGAGGGAGGAGCTTGTATCTGAGAGTGAGAAAGGCTGTGTGTTAGTAAGGAAGGAGATGGTATCTGAGAGTGAATGAGGCTGTGTTAGTGAGGGAGGAGCTTGTATCTGAGAGTGGGACAGGCTATGTTTAAGTGAGGGAGGTTCTGGTATCTGAGAGTGGGACAGGCTGTGTGTTAGTGAGGGAGGATCTAGCATCTGAGAGTGGGACATGCTGTGTGTTAGTGAGGGAGGAGCTCGTAAGTGAGAGAGGGACAGGCTGTCTATGAGAGAGGGAGGAGCTGGTATCTGAGAGTAGGACAGACTGTTTTAGTGAGGGAGGAGCTGGTATCTAGAGAGGGACAGTCTGTGTGTTAGTTAGGGAGCAGCTGGTATCTGACAAAGGGTCAGGCAGTGTGTTAGTGAGGGCGTAGCTGGTATCTGAGAATGAGACAGGCTGTGTGTTAGTGAGGGAGGATATGGTTTCTGAGATTGGGAGAGGCTGTGTGTTAGTGAGGGAGGAGATGGTATCTGAGAGTGGGACAGGCTTTGTGTTTAGTTATGGAGGAGCTAGTATCTGAGAGTTGCACAGCCTGTTTGTTAGTTAGCTAAAGAGCTGGTATCGGATAGTGGAACAGAGATTGTGTTAGTGATGGAGGATCTGGTATCTGAGAGTGGGACATACTGTGTGTTAGTGAGGGAGGTGCTGGTACCTGAGAGGAGACAGGCTGTGTGTTAGTGAGGGAGGAGCTGGTATCTGCGAGTGGGACAGGCTGTGTGTTAGTGAGGGAGAAGACGGTATCTGAGAGTGGGACAGGCTTTGTGTTTAGTGATGGAGGAGCTAGTATCTGAGAGTTGCACAGCCTGTTTGTTAGTGAGCTAAAGAGCTGGTATCGGATAGTGGAACAGAGATTGTGTTAGTGATGGAGGATCTGGTATCTGAGAGTGGGACAGGCTGTGTGTTAGTGAGGTAGGAGCTGGTATCTGAGAGTGGGACAGACTGTGTGTTAGTGTGGGAGGAGCTTGTATCTGAGCGTGGGACAGGCTGTGTTTTAGTGAGGGAGGAGCTGGTATCTGAGCGTGGGACAGGCTGTGTGTTAGTGAGGGAGGAGATGGTATCTGAGAGTGGGACAGGCTGTGTGTTTAGTGATGGAGGAGCTAGTATCTGAGAGTTGCACAGCCTGTTTGTTAGTGAGGAAAGAGCTGGTATCGGAAAGTGGAACAGAGATTGTGTTAGTGATGGAGGATCTGGTATTTGAGACTGGGACAGGCTGTGTGTTAGTGAGGGAGGTGCTGGTATCTGAGAGGGGACAGGCTGTGTGTTAGTGAGGGAGGAGCTGGTATCTGCGAGTGGGACAGGCTGTGTGTTAGTGAGGTAGGTGCTGATATCTCAGATTGCGACAGGCTGTGTGTTAGGGAGGGAAGAGCTGGTATCTGAGAGTGGGACAGGCTGTGTGTTAGTGAGGGAGCAGCTGGTATCTGACATTGGGACAGGCTGTGTGTTAGTGAGGGAGGAGCTGGTATCAGAGAGTGGGACAGTCTGTGTGTTAGTGAGGGAGGAGCTGGTATCTGAGAGTTAGACAGGCTGTGTGTTAGTGAGAGAGGAGCTGGTATCTGAGAGTGGGACTGGCTGTGTGTTAGTGAGGGAGGAGCTGGTGTCTGAGAGTGGGACAGGCTGTGTGTTACTGAGGGAGGAACTGGTATCTGATAGTGGGACAGGCTGTGTGTTAGTGAGGTAGGAGCTGGTATCTGAGAGTGAGACAGGCTGTGTTAGTGAGGAAGGAGCTGGTATCTGGGATTGGGATAGGCTGTGTGTTAGTGAAGGAGGTCCTGGTATATGAGAGTGGGAAAGGATTTCTGTTATTCAGGGAGGAGATGGTATCTGGGAGCAGGACAGGCTGTGTTAGTGAGGGAGGAGCTGTTATCTGAGTGTGGGTGAGCCTGTGTGTTAGTGAGGGAGCAGTGATATCTCAGAGTAGGAAAGGCTGTGTGTTAGTGAGAGAGTAGCTGGTGTCTGAGAGTGGGACAGACTTTGTGTTAGTGAGGGAGGAGCAGGTATCTGAGAGTGAGACAGGCTCTGTTAGTGAAGGAGGAGCTAGTATCTGAGAGTGAGACAGGCTCTGTTAGTGAGGGAGGAGCTGGTATCTGAGAGTGGTACAGGCTGTGTGGTAGTGAGCGAGGAGCTGGTATCTGAGAGCAGGACAGACTGTGTGTTAGTGAGGGAGGAACAGGTATCCAGGACTAGGCCTGGCTGGGTGTTAGTGAGGGAGGAGCTGGTGTCTGAGACTGGGACAGACTGTGTGTAGTGTGGGAGGAGCTGGTATCTGAGCGTGGGTCAGGCTGTGTGTTAGTGAGGGAGGAGATGGTATCTGAGAGTGGGACAGGCTGTGTGTTAAGTGATGGAGGAGCTGGTATCTGAGAGTTGCACAGCCTGTTAGTGAGGAAAGAGCTGGTGTCGGAAAGTGGAACAGAGATTGTGTTAGTGATGGAGGATCTGGTATTTGAGACTGGGACAGGCTCTGTGTTAGTGAGGGAGGTGCTGGTATCTGAGAGTGGGACAGGCTGTGTGTTCGTGAGCGAGGAGCTGGTATCCGAGAGAGGGACAGGCTGTGTGTTAGTGAGGGAGGAGCTTGTATCTGAGAGTTAGAAAGGCTGTGTGTTAGTGAGGGAGGAGATGGTATCTGAGAGTGGATGAGGCTGTGTGTTAGTGAGGGAGGAGCTTGTATCTGCGAGTGGGACAGGCTGTGTTTAAGTGAGGGAGGAGCTGGTATCTAGAGAGGGACAAGCTGTGTGTTAGTGAGGGAGGAGCTGGTATCTGAGAGAGGGTCAGGCTGTGTGTGAGTGAGGGAGTAGCTGGTATCTGAGAGTGGGCCAGGCAGTGTTTTGGTCAGGCAGGAGCTGCTATCTAAGGGTGGGACAGGCTGTGTGTTAGTGAGGGAGGAGCTGGTATCTGAGCGTGGGACAGGCTGTGTTTTAGTGAGGGAGGAGCTGGTATCTGAGAGTTGCACAGCCTGTTTGTTAGTGAGGAAAGAGCTGGTATCGGAATGTGGAACAGCGATTGTGTTAGTGATGGAGGATCTGGTATTTGAGACTGGGACAGGCTGTGTGTTAGTGAGGGAGAGGCTTGTATCTGAGAGAGGGACAGGCTGTCTGTGAGAGAGGGAGGAGCTGGTATTTGAGAGTAGGACAGGCTGTGTGTTACTGAGGGAGGAACTGTTATCTGATAGTGGGTCAGGCTATGTGTTAGTGAGGTAGGAGCTGGTATCTGAGAGTGAGACAGGCTCTGTTATTGAGGAAGGAGCTGGTATCTGGGATTGGGACAGGCTGCGTGTTAGTGAAGGAGGACCTGGTATATGAGAGTGGGAAAGGATTTATGTTATTCAGGGAGGAGATGGTATCTGGGAGCAGGACAGGCTATGTTCGTGAGGGAGGAGCTGTTATCTGAGTGTGGGTGAGCCTTTGTGTTAGTGAAGGAGCAGTGATATCTCAGAGTAGGAAAGGCTGTGTGTTAGTGAGAGAGTAGCTTGTATCTGAGAGTGGGACAGACTTTGTGTTAGTGAGGGAGGAGCAGGTATCTGAGAGTAGGACCGGCTGTGTGTTATTGAGGGATGAGCTGGTATCTGAGAGTCAGACAGGCTGTGTTAGAGAGGGAGGAGCTTGTATCTGAGAGTGAGACAGGCTCTGTAAGTGAAGGAGGAGCTGGTATCTGTGAGTGAGACAGGCTGCGTGTTTGTGACGGAGCAGATGGTATCTGAGAGTGCAACAGGCTTTGTGTTAGTGAGGGAGGAGATGGTATCTGAGAGTGGGACAGGCTGTGTGTCAGTGAGGGTGGAGCTGGTATCTGAAAGTGAGACAGGCTGTGTGTTAATGAGGGAGGAGATGGTATCTGAGAGTGGGACGGACTGTGTGTTCGTGAGGGAGTAGTTGGTATCTGAGTGGGACAGTCTGTGTGTTAGTGTGGGTGGAGCTGGTATCTGAGAGTGAGACAGGCTGTGTATTAGTGAGGGAGGGACTGGTATCTGAGAGTGGGACAGGCTGTGTGTCAGTGAGAGAGGAGCTGGTATCTGAGAGTGGGACAGGCTGTGTGTTAGTGAGGGTGGAGCTGGTATCTGAGAGTGGGACATGCTGTGTGTTAGTGAGGGAGGAGCTGGTATCTTAGAGTGGGACAGGCTGTGTGTTAGTGAAGGAACATTTAGAATCTGAGTGTGGGACATGCTGTGTGTTCGTGAAGGATGAGATAGTATCTGAGGTTGGGACTTGTGTGTTAGTGAGGTAGGAGCTGGTATCTGAGAGTGGGACAGGCTGTGTGTTTGTGAGGGAGGAGCTGGTATCTGAGAGCGGGACAGGCTGTGTTAGTGAGGGAGGAACAGCTATTCGGGACTAGGACTGGCTGAGAGTTAGTGAGGGAGGAGCTGCTGTCTGAGACTGGGACAGACTGTGTGTGGTCTGGGAGGAGCTGGTATCTGAGCGTGGGACAGGCTGTGTTTTAGTGAGGGCGTAGCTGTTATCTGAGAATGAGACAGGCTGTGTGTTAGTGAGGGAGGAGCTGGTATCTGAGAGTGGGACAGACTGTGTGTTAGTGAGGGAGGAGCTGGTATCTGAGAGTGGGACAGGCTTTGTGTTTAGTGATGGAGGAGCTAGTGTCTGAGAGTTGCACAGCCTGTTTGTTAGTGAGCTAAAGAGCTGGTATCGGATAGTGGAACAGAGATTGTGTTAGTGATGGAGGATCTGGTATCTGAGAGTGGGACAGGCTGTGTGTTAGTGATGGAGGTGCTGGTACCTGAGAGGGGACAGGCTGTGTGTTAGTGAGGGAGGAGCTGGTATCTGCGAATGGGACAGGCTGTGTGTTAGTGAGGGAGGAGCTGGTATCTGAGAGTGGGACAGGCTGTGTGTTAGTGAGGGAGAAGACGGTATCTGAGAGTGGGACAGGATTTGTGTTTAGTGATGGAGGAGCTAGTATCTGAGAGTTGCAAAGCCTGTTTGTTAGTGAGCTAAAGAGCTGGTATCGGAGAGTGGAACAGAGATTGTGTTAGTGATGGAGGATCTGGTATCTGAGAGTGAGACAGGCTCTGTAAGTGAAGGAGGAGCTGGTATCTGAGAGTGGGACAGTCTGTGTGTTAGTGAGGGAGGAGCTGGTATCTGAGAGTGGGACAGGCTGTGTGTTAGTGAGGGCGGAGATAGTATCTGAGAGGGGACAGGTTGTGTGTTAGTCAGGGAGGAGCTGGTTTCTGAGAGTGGGACAGGCTGTTTTTTAGTGAGGGAGGAGTTGGTATCTCAGAGTCGGAAGGGCTGTGTGTTAGTGAGGGAGCAGCTGGTATCTGAGAGTGGGACAGGCTGTGTGTTAGTGAGGGAGGAGCTTGTATCTGAGTGAGAAAGGCTGTCTGTTAGTGAGGGAGGAGATGGTATTTGAGAGTGGATGAGGCTGTGTGTTTGTGAGGGAGGAGCTTGTATCTGCGAGTGGGACAGGCTGTGTTTAATTGAGGGAGGAGCTGGTATCTACAGAGGAACAGGCTGTGTGTTAGTGAGGGTGGAGCTGGTGTCTGACAGAGGGTCAGGCTGTGTGTTAGTGAGGGAGGAGCTGGTATCTGAGAGAGGGTCAGGCTGTGTGTGAGTGAGGGAGTAGCTGGTATCTGAGAGTGGACCAGGCTGTGTTTTAGTGAGGCAGGAGCTGCTATCTAAGGGTGGGACAGGCTGTGTGTTAGTGAGGGAGGAGCTGGTATTTGAGAGTAGGACAGGCTGTGTTACTGAGGGAGGAACTGGTATCTGATAGTGGGACAGGCTATGTGTTAGTGAGGTAGGAGCTGGTATCTGAGAGTGAGACAGGCTGTGTTAGTGAGGAAGGAGCTGGTATCTGAGAGTGGGACAGGCTTTGTGTTTAGTGATGGAGGAGGTGGTGTCTGAGAGTTGCACAGCCTGTTTGTTAGTGAGCTAAAGAGCTGGTATCGGATAGTGGAACAGAGATTGTGTTAGTGATGGAGGATCTGGTATCTGAGAGTGGGACAGGCTGTGTGTTAGTGAGGGAGGAGCTGGTATCTGCGAGAGGGACAGGCTGTGTGTTTGTGAGGGAGAAGACGGTATCTGAGAGTGGGACAGGCTTTGTGTTTAGTGATGGAGGAGCTAGTATCTGAGAGTTGCAAAGCCTGTTTGTTAGTGAGCTAAAGAGCTGGTATTTGATAGTGGAACAGAGATTGTGTTAATGATGGAGGATCTGGTATCTGAGAGTGAGACAGGCTGTGTGTTAGTGAGGGAGGAGCTGGTATCTGAGAGTGGGACAGTCTGTGTGTTAGTGAGGGAGGAGCTGGTATCTGAGAGTGGGACAGGCTGTGTGTTAGTGAGGGAGAAGACGGTATCTGAGAGTGGGACAGGATTTGTTTTTAGTGATGGAGGAGCTAGTATCTGAGAGTTGCAAAGCCTGTTTGTTAGTGAGCTAAAGAGCTGGTATCGGAGAGTGGAACCGAGATTGTGTTAGTGATGGAGGATCTGGTATCTGAGAGTGAGACAGGCTCTGTAAGTGAAGGAGGAGCTGGTATCTGAGAGTGGGACAGTCTGTGTGTTAGTGAGGGAGGAGCTGGTATCTGAGAGGGGACAGGTTGTGTGTTAGTCAGGGAGGAGCTGGTTTCTGAGAGTGGGACAGGCTGTGTTTTAGTGAGGGAGGAGTTGGTATCTCAGAGTCGGAAGGGCTGTGTGTTAGTGAGGGAGCAGCTGGTATCTGAGAGTGGGACAGGCTGTGTGTTAGTGAGGGAGGAGCTTGTATCTGAGAGTAGGACCAGCTGTGGTATTGAGGGAGGAGCTGGTATCTGAGAGTGAGACAGGCAGTGTGTTAGAGAGGGAGGATCTTGTATCTGAGAGTGAGACAGGCTCTGTTAGTTAAGGAGGAGCTGGTATCTGAGAGTGAGACAGGCTGCGTGTTTGTGACGCAGCAGATGGTATCTGAGAGTGCAACAGGCTTTGTGTTAGTGAGGGAGGAGATGGTATCTGAGAGTGGGACAGGCTTTGTGTCAGTGAGGGTGGAGCTGGTATCTGAGAGTGAGACAGGCTGTGTGTTAATGAGGGAGGAGATGGAATCTGAGAGTGGGACGGACTGTGTGTTCGTGAGGGAGGAGATGGTATCTGAGTGGGACAGGCTGTGTGTTATTTGGGGTGGTGCTGGTATCTTAGAGTGGGACATGCTGTGTGTTAGTGAGGGAGGGGCTGGTATCTGAGAGTGGGACAGGCTATGTGTTAGTGAGGGATGAGCTGGTATCTGAGAGTGGGACAGACTGTGTGTTTGTGAAGGAGGAGATAGTATCTGAGGTTGGGACTTGATGTGTATTAGTGAGGTAGGAGCTGGTATCTGAGAGCGGGACAGGCTGTGTGTTAGTGAGGGAGGAACAGCTATTCTGGACTTGGACTGGCTGGGTGTTAGTGAGGGAGGAGCTGCTGTCTGAGACTGGGACAGACTGTGTCTGGTCTGGGAGGAGCTGGTATCTGAGCGTGGGACAGGCTGTGTTTTAGTGAGGGCGTAGCTGGTATCTGAGAATGAGACAGGCTGTGTGTTAGTGAGGGAGGATATGGTTTCTGAGATTGGGAGAGGCTGTGTGTTAGTGAGGGAGGAGATGGTATCTGAGAGTGGGACAGGCTTTGTGTTTAGTGATGGAGGAGCTAGTATCTGAGAGTTGCACAGCCTGTTTGTTAGTGAGCTAAAGAGCTGGTATCGGATAGTGGAACAGAGATTGTGTTAGTGATGGAGGATCTAGTATCTGAGAGTGGGACATACTGTGTGTTAGTGAGGGAGGTGCTGGTACCTGAGAGGGGACAGGCTGTGTGTTAGTGAGGGAGGAGCTGGTATCTGTGAGTGGGACAGGCTGTGTGTTAGTGAGGGAGAAGACGGTATCTGAGAGTGGGACAGGCTTTGTGTTTAGTGATGGAGGAGCTAGTATCTGAGAGTTGTACAGCCTGTTTGTTAGTAAGCTAAAGAGCTGGTATCGGATAGTGGAACAGAGATTGTGTTAGTGATGGAGGATCTGGTATCTGAGAGTGGGACAGGCTGTGTGTTAGTGAGGTAGGAGCTGGTATCTCAAAGTGGGACAGGCTGTGTGTTAGTGTGGGAGGAGCTGGAATCTGAGCGTGGGACAGGCTGTGTTTTAGTGAGGGAGGAGCTGGTATCTGAGCGTGGGACAGGCTGTGTTTTAGTGAGGGAGGAGCTGGTATCTGAGAGTTGCACAGCCTGTTTGTTAGTGAGGAAAGAGCTGGTATCGGAATGTGGAACAGAGATTGTGTTAGTGATGGAGGATCTGGTATTTGAGACTGGGACAGGCTGTGTGTTAGTGAGGGAGGTGCTGGTATCTGAGAGGGGACAGGCTGTGTGTTAGTGAAGGAGGAGCTGGTATCTGCGAGTGGGACAGGCTGTGTGTTAGTGAGGTAGGAGCTGATATCTCAGATTGCGACAGGCTGTGTGTTAGGGAGGGAAGAGCTGGTATCAGAGAGTCGGAAGGGCTGTGGTTAGTGAGGGAGGAGGTGGTATCTGAGAGTGGGACAGGCTGTGTGTTAGTGAGGGAGCAGCTGGTATCTGAGAATGGGACAGGCTGTGTGTTAGTGAGGGAGGAGCTTGTATCTGAGAGAGGGACAGGCTGTGTGTTAGTGAGGGAGGAGCTGTTATCAGATAGTGGGACAGGCTATGTGTTAGTGAGGTAGGAGCTGGTATCTGAGAGTGAGACAGGCTCTGTTAGTGAGGAAGGAGCTGGTATCTGGGATTGGGACAGGCTGCGTGTTAGTGAAGGAGGACCTGGTATATGAGAGTGGGAAAGGATTTCTGTTATTCAGGGAGGAGATGGTATCTGGGAGCAGGACAGGCTGTGTTAGTGAGGGAGGAGCTGTTATCTGAGTGTGGGTGAGCCTGTGTGTTAGTGAGGGAGCAGTGATATCTCAGAGTAGGAAAGGCTGTGTGTTAGTGAGTGAGTAGCTTGTATCTGAGAGTGGGACAGACTTTGTGTTAGTGAGGGAGGAGCAGGTATCTCAGAGTAGGACCGGCTGTGTGTTATTGAGGGATGAGCTGGTATCTGAGAGTCAGACAGGCTGTGTTAGAGAGGGAGGAGCTTGTATCTGAGAGTGAGACAGGCTCTGTAAGTGAAGGAGGAGCTGGTATCTGAGAGTGAGACAGGCTGTGTGTTAATGAGGGAGGAGATGGTATCTGAGAGTGGGACGGACTGTGTGTTAGTGAGGTAGGAGCTGCTGTCTGAGACTGGGACAGACTGTGTGTGGTCTGGGAGGAGCTGGTATCTGAGCGTGGGACAGGCTGTGTTTTAGTGAGGGCGTAGCTGGTATCTGAGAATGAGACAGACTGTGTGTTAGTGAGGGAGGCGCTGGTATCTGAGAGTGGGACAGGCTGTGTGTTAGTGAGGGAGGAGCTGCTATCTGAGAGTGGGACAGGCTTTGTGTTTAGTGATGGAGGAGCTAGTATCTGAGAGTTGCAAAGCCTGTTTGTTAGTGAGCTGAAGAGCTGGTATCGGAGAGTGGAACAGAGATTGTGTTAGTGATGGAGGATCTGGTATCTGAGAGTGAGACAGGCTCTGTAAGTGAAGGAGGAGCTGGTATCTGAGAGTGGGACAGTCTGTGTGTTAGTGAGGGCGGAGCTGGTATCTGAGAGGGGACAGGTTGTGTGTTAGTCAGGGAGGAGCTGGTTTCTGAGAGTGGGACAGGCTGTGTTTTAGTGAGGGAGGAGTTGGTATCTCAGAGTCGGAAGGGCTGTGTGTTAGTGAGGGAGCAGCTGGTATCTGAGAGTGGGACAGGCTGTGTGTTAGTGACGGAGGAGCTTGTATCTGAGTGAGAAAGGCTGTTTGTTAGTGAGGGAGGAGATGGTATCTGAGAGTGGATGAGGCTGTGTGTTTGTGAGGGAGGAGCTTGTATCTGCGAGTGGGACAGGCTGTGTTTAAGTGAGGGAGGAGCTGGTATCTACAGAGGGACAGGCTGTGTGTTCGTGAGGGTGGAGCTGGTGTCTGACAGAGGGTCAGGCTGTGTGTTAGTGAGGGAGGAGCTGGTATCTGAGAGAGGGTCAGGCTGTGTGTGAGTGAGGGAGTAGCTGGTATCTGAGAGTGGACCAGGCTGTGTTTTAGTGAGGCAGGAGCTGCTATCTAAGGGTGGGACAGGCTGTGTGTTAGTGAGGGAGGAGCTGGTATTTGAGAGTAGGACAGGCTGTGTGTTACTGAGGGAGGAACTGGTATATGATAGTGGGACAGGCTATGTGTTAGTGAGGTAGGAGCTGGTATCTGAGAGTGGGACAGGCTGTGTTAGTGAGGAAGGAGCTGGTATCTGAGAGTGGGACAGGCTTTGTGTTTAGTGATGGAGGAGCTGGTGTCTGAGAGTTGCACAGACTGTTTGTTAGTGAGCTAAAGAGCTGGTATCGGATAGTGGAACAGAGATTGTGTTAGTGATGGAGGATCTGGTATCTGAGAGTGGGACAGGCTGTGTGTTAGTGAGGGAGGTGCTGGTACCTGAGAGGGGACAGGCTGTGTGTTAGTGAGGGAGGAGCTGGAATCTGCGAGTGGGACAGGCTGTGTGTTAGTGAGGGAGAAGACGGTATCTGAGAGTGGGACAGGCTTTGTGTTTAGTGATGGAGGAGCTAGTATCTGAGATTTGCAAAGCCTGTTTGTTAGTGAGCTAAAGAGCTGGTATCGGAGAGTGGAACAGAGATTGTGTTAGTGATGGAGGATCTGGTATCTGAAAGTGAGACAGGCTCTGTAAGTGAAGGAGGAGCTGGTATCTGAGAGTGGGACAGTCTGTGTGTTAGTGAGGGCGGAGATGGTATCTGAGAGTGGGACAGACTGTGTGTTAGTGAGGGCGGAGATGGTATCTGAGAGGGGACAGGTTGTGTGTTATTCAGGGAGGAGCTGGTTTCTGAAAGTGGGACAGGCTGTGTTTTCGTGAGGGAGGAGTTGGTATCTCAGAGTCGGAAGGGCTGTGTGTTAGTGAGGGAGCAGCTGCTATCTGAGAGTGGGACAGGCTGTGTGTTAGTGAGGGAGGAGCTTGTATCTGAGAGTGAGAAAGGCTGTCTGTTTGTGAGGGAGGAGATGGTATGTGAGAGTGGATGAGGCTGTGTGTTTGTGAGGGAGGAGCTTGTATCTGCGAGTGGGACAGGCTGTGTTTAAGTGAGGGAGGAGCTGGTATCTACAGAGGGACAGGCTGTGTGTTAGTGAGGGTGGAGCTGGTATCTGACAGAGGGTCAGGCTGTGTGTTAGTGAGGGAGGAGCTGGTATCTGAGAGATGGTCAGGCTGTGTATGAGTGAGGGAGTAGCTGGTATCTGAGAGTGGACCAGGCTGTGTTTTAGTGAGGCAGGAGCTGCTATCTAAGGGTGGGGCAGGCTGTGTGTTAATGAGAGAGGAGCTGGTATTTGAGAGTAGGACAGGCTGTGTGTTACTGAGGGAGGAACTGGTATCTGATAGTGGGACAGGCTATGTGTTAATGAGGTAGGAGCTGGTATCTGAGAGTGAGACAGGCTGTGTTAGTGAGGAAGGAGCTGGTATCTGGGATTGGGACAGGCTGTGTTTTAGTGAAGGAGGACCTGGTATATGAGAGTGGGAAAGGATTTCTGTTATTCAGGGAGGAGATGGTATCTGGGAGCAGGACAGGCTGTGTTCGTGAGGGAGGAGCTGGTACCTGAGTGTGGGTGAGCCTGTGTGTTAGTGAGGGAGCAGTGATATCTCAGAGTAGGAAAGGCTGTGCGTGAGAGAGTAGCTTGTATCTGAGAGTGGGACAGACTTTGTGTTGGTGAGGGAGGAGCAGGTATCTGAGAGTAGGACCGGCTGTGTGTTATTGAGGGAGGAGCTGGAATCTGAGAGTGAGACAGGCTGTGTGTTAGAGAGGGAGGAGCTTGTATCTGAGAGTGAGACAGGCTCTGTAAGTGAAGGAGGAGCTGGTATCTGAGATTGAGACAGGCTGCGTGTTTCTGACGGAGCAGATGGTATCTGAGAGTGCAACAGGCTTTGTGTTAGTGAGGGGGGAGATGGTATCTGAGAGTGCCACAGGCTGTGTGTTAATGAGGGAGGAGATGGTATCTGAGAGTGTGACGGACTGTGTGTTCGTGAGGGAGGAGATGGTATCTGAGTGGGAGAGGCTGTGTGTTAGTGTGGGTGGAGCTGGTATCTGAGAGTGAGACAGGCTGTGTGTTAGTGAGGGAGTGACTGGTATCGGAGAGTGGGACAGGCTGTGTGTTAGTGAGGGAGGAACTGGTATCTGAGAGTGGGACAGGCTGTGTGTTAGTGAGGGAGGAACAGCTATTCGGGACTAGGACTGGCTGGGTGTTAGTGAGGGAGGAGCTGCTGTCTGAGACTGGGACAGACTGTGTGGTCTGGGAGGAGCTGGTATCTGAGCGTGGGACAGGCTGTGTTTTAGTGAGGGCGTAGCTGGTATCTGAGAATGAGACAGGCTGTGTGTTAGTGAGGGAGGATATGGTTTCTGAGATTGGGAGAGGCTGTGTGTTAGGGAGGAGATGGTATCTGAGAGTGGGACAGGCTTTGTGTTTAGTGATGGAGGAGCTAGTATCTGAGAGTTGCACAGCCTGTTTGTTAGTGAGCTAAAGAGCTGGTATCGGATAGTGGAACAGAGATTGTGTTAGTGATGGAGGATCTGGTATCTGAGAGTGGGACATACTGTGTGTTAGTGAGGGAGGTGCTGGTACCTGAGAGGGGACAGGCTGTGTGTTAGTGAGGGAGGAGCTGGTATCTGTGAGTGGGACAGGCTGTGTGTTAGTGAGGGAGAAGTCGGTATCTGAGAGTGGGACAGGCATTGTGTTTAGTGATGGAGGAGCTAGTATCTGAGAGTTGTACAGCCTGTTTGTTAGTAAGCTAAAGAGCTGGTATCGGATAGTGGAACAGAGATTGTGTTAGTGATGGAGGATCTGGTATCTGAGAGTGGGACAGGCTGTGTGTTAGTGAGGTAGGAGCTGGTATCTGAGAGTGGGACAGGCTGTGTGTTAGTGCGGGAGGAGCTGGAATCTGAGCGTGGGACAGGCTGTGTTTTAGTGAGGGAGGAGCTGGTATCTGAGCGTGGGACAGGCTGTGTTTTAGTGAGGGAGGAGCTGGTATCTGAGAGTTGCACAGCCTGTTTGTTAGTGAGGAAAGAGCTGGTATCGGAATGTGGAACAGCGATTGTGTTAGTGATGGAGGATCTGGTATTTGAGACTGGGACAGGCTGTGTGTTAGTGAGGGAGAGGCTTGTATCTGAGAGAGGGACAGGCTGTCTGTGAGAGAGGGAGGAGCTGGTATTTGAGAGTAGGACAGGCTGTGTGTTACTGAGGGAGGAACTGTTATCTGATAGTGGGACAGGCTATGTGTTAGTGAGGTAGGAGCTGGTATCTGAGAGTGAGACAGGCTCTGTTATTGAGGAAGGAGCTGGTATCTGGGATTGGGACAGGCTGCGTGTTAGTGAAGGAGGACCTGGTATATGAGAGTGGGAAAGGATTTCTGTTATTCAGGGAGGAGATGGTATCTGGGAGCAGGACAGGCTATGTTCGTGAGGGAGGAGCTGTTATCTGAGTGTGGGTGAGCCTTTGTGTTAGTGAGGGAGCAGTGATATCTCAGAGTAGGAAAGGCTGTGTGTTAGTGAGAGAGTAGCTTGTATCTGAGAGTGGGACAGACTTTGTGTTAGTGAGGGAGGAGCAGGTATCTGAGAGTAGGACCGGCTGTGTGTTATTGAGGGATGAGCTGGTATCTGAGAGTCAGACAGGCTGTGTTAGAGAGGGAGGAGCTTGTATCTGAGAGTGAGACAGGCTCTGTAAGTGAAGGAGGAGCTGGTATCTGTGAGTGAGACAGGCTGCGTGTTTGTGACGGAGCAGATGGTATCTGAGAGTGCAACAGGCTTTGTGTTAGTGAGGGAGGAGATGGTATCTGAGAGTGGGACAGGCTGTGTGTCAGTGAGGGTGGAGCTGGTATCTGAAAGTGAGACAGGCTGTGTGTTAATGAGGGAGGAGATGGTATCTGAGAGTGGGACGGACTGTGTGTTCGTGAGGGAGGAGTTGGTATCTGAGTGGGACAGTCTGTGTGTTAGTGTGGGTGGAGCTGGTATCTGAGAGTGAGACAGGCTGTGTATTAGTGAGGGAGGGACTGGTATCTGAGAGTGGGACAGGCTGTGTGTCAGTGAGAGAGGAGCTGGTATCTGAGAGTGGGACAGGCTGTGTGTTAGTGAGGGTGGAGCTGGTATCTGAGAGTGGGACATGCTGTGTGTTAGTGAGGGAGGAGCTGGTATCTTAGAGTGGGACAGGCTGTGTGTTAGTGAAGGAACATTTAGAATCTGAGTGTGGGACATGCTGTGTGTTCGTGAAGGATGAGATAGTATCTGAGGTTGGGACTTGTGTGTTAGTGAGGTAGGAGCTGGTATCTGAGAGTGGGACAGGCTGTGTGTTTGTGAGGGAGGAGCTGGTATCTGAGAGCGGGACAGGCTGTGTTAGTGAGGGAGGAACAGCTATTCGGGACTAGGACTGGCTGAGAGTTAGTGAGGGAGGAGCTGCTGTCTGAGACTGGGACAGACTGTGTGTGGTCTGGGAGGAGCTGGTATCTGAGCGTGGGACAGGCTGTGTTTTAGTGAGGGCGTAGCTGTTATCTGAGAATGAGACAGGCTGTGTGTTAGTGAGGGAGGAGCTGGTATCTGAGAGTGGGACAGACTGTGTGTTAGTGAGGGAGGAGCTGGTATCTGAGAGTGGGACAGGCTTTGTGTTTAGTGATGGAGGAGCTAGTGTCTGAGAGTTGCACAGCCTGTTTGTTAGTGAGCTAAAGAGCTGGTATCGGATAGTGGAACAGAGATTGTGTTAGTGATGGAGGATCTGGTATCTGAGAGTGGGACAGGCTGTGTGTTAGTGATGGAGGTGCTGGTACCTGAGAGGGGACAGGCTGTGTGTTAGTGAGGGAGGAGCTGGTATCTGCGAATGGGACAGGCTGTGTGTTAGTGAGGGAGGAGCTGGTATCTGAGAGTGGGACAGGCTGTGTGTTAGTGAGGGAGAAGACGGTATCTGAGAGTGGGACAGGATTTGTGTTTAGTGATGGAGGAGCTAGTATCTGAGAGTTGCAAAGCCTGTTTGTTAGTGAGCTAAAGAGCTGGTATCGGAGAGTGGAACCGAGATTGTGTTAGTGATGGAGGATCTGGTATCTGAGAGTGAGACAGGCTCTGTAAGTGAAGGAGGAGCTGGTATCTGAGAGTGGGACAGTCTGTGTGTTAGTGAGGGAGGAGCTGGTATCTGAGAGTGGGACAGGCTGTGTGTTAGTGAGGGCGGAGATAGTATCTGAGAGGGGACAGGTTGTGTGTTAGTCAGGGAGGAGCTGGTTTCTGAGAGTGGGACAGGCTGTTTTTTAGTGAGGGAGGAGTTGGTATCTCAGAGTCGGAAGGGCTGTGTGTTAGTGAGGGAGCAGCTGGTATCTGAGAGTGGGACAGGCTGTGTGTTAGTGAGGGAGGAGCTTGTATCTGAGTGAGAAAGGCTGTCTGTTAGTGAGGGAGGAGATGGTATTTGAGAGTGGATGAGGCTGTGTGTTTGTGAGGGAGGAGCTTGTATCTGCGAGTGGGACAGGCTGTGTTTAAGTGAGGGAGGAGCTGGTATCTACAGAGGAACAGGCTGTGTGTTAGTGAGGGTGGAGCTGGTGTCTGACAGAGGGTCAGGCTGTGTGTTAGTGAGGGAGGAGCTGGTATCTGAGAGAGGGTCAGGCTGTGTGTGAGTGAGGGAGTAGCTGGTATCTGAGAGTGGACCAGGCTGTGTTTTAGTGAGGCAGGAGCTGCTATCTAAGGGTGGGACAGGCTGTGTGTTAGTGAGGGAGGAGCAGGTATTTGAGAGTAGGACAGGCTGTGTTACTGAGGGAGGAACTGGTATCTGATAGTGGGTCAGGCTATGTGTTAGTGAGGTAGGAGCTGGTATCTGAGAGTGAGACAGGCTGTGTTAGTGAGGAAGGAGCTGGTATCTGAGAGTGGGACAGGCTTTGTGTTTAGTGATGGAGGAGGTGGTGTCTGAGAGTTGCACAGCCTGTTTGTTAGTGAGCTAAAGAGCTGGTATCGGATAGTGGAACAGAGATTGTGTTAGTGATGGAGGATCTGGTATCTGAGAGTGGGACAGGCTGTGTGTTAGTGAGGGAGGAGCTGGTATCTGCGAGAGGGACAGGCTGTGTGTTTGTGAGGGAGAAGACGGTATCTGAGAGTGGGACAGGCTTTGTGTTTAGTGATGGAGGAGCTAGTATCTGAGAGTTGCAAAGCCTGTTTGTTAGTGAGCTAAAGAGCTGGTATTTGATAGTGGAACAGAGATTGTGTTAATGATGGAGGATCTGGTATCTGAGAGTGAGACAGGCTGTGTGTTAGTGAGGGAGGAGCTGGTATCTGAGAGTGGGACAGTCTGTGTGTTAGTGAGGGAGGAGCTGGTATCTGAGAGTGGGACAGGCTGTGTGTTAGTGAGGGAGAAGACGGTATCTGAGAGTGGGACAGGATTTGTTTTTAGTGATGGAGGAGCTAGTATCTGAGAGTTGCAAAGCCTGTTTGTTAGTGAGCTAAAGAGCTGGTATCGGAGAGTGGAACCGAGATTGTGTTAGTGATGGAGGATCTGGTATCTGAGAGTGAGACAGGCTCTGTAAGTGAAGGAGGAGCTGGTATCTGAGAGTGGGACAGTCTGTGTGTTAGTGAGGGAGGAGCTGGTATCTGAGAGGGGACAGGTTGTGTGTTAGTCAGGGAGGAGCTGGTTTCTGAGAGTGGGACAGGCTGTGTTTTAGTGAGGGAGGAGTTGGTATCTCAGAGTCGGAAGGGCTGTGTGTTAGTGAGGGAGCAGCTGGTATCTGAGAGTGGGACAGGCTGTGTGTTAGTGAGGGAGGAGCTTGTATCTGAGAGAAGGACCAGCTGTGTTATTGAGGGAGGAGCTGGTATCTGAGAGTGAGACAGGCAGTGTGTTAGAGAGGGAGGATCTTGTATCTGAGAGTGAGACAGGCTCTGTTAGTGAAGGAGGAGCTGGTATCTGAGAGTGAGACAGGCTGCGTGTTTGTGAGGGAGGAGATGGTATCTGAGAGTGGGACAGGCTTTGTGTCAGTGAGGGTGGAGCTGGTATCTGAGAGTGAGACAGGCTGTGTGTTAATGAGGGAGGAGATGGAATCTGAGAGTGGGACGGACTGTGTGTTCGTGAGGGAGGAGATGGTATCTGAGTGGGACAGGCTGTGTGTTAGTGAAGGAACATTTAGAATCTGAGTGTGGGACATGCTGTGTGTTAGTGAGGGAGGGGCTGGTATCTGAGAGTGGGACAGGCTATGTGTTAGTGAGGGATGAGCTGGTATCTGAGAGTGGGACAGACTGTGTGTTTGTGAAGGAGGAGATAGTATCTGAGGTTGGGACTTGATGTGTATTAGTGAGGTAGGAGCTGGTATCTGAGAGTGGGACAGGCTGTGTGTTTGTGAGGGAGGAGCTGGTATCTGAGAGCGGGACAGGCTGTGTGTTAGTGAGGGAGGAACAGCTATTCTGGACTTGGACTGGCTGGGTGTTAGTGAGGGAGGAGCTGCTGTCTGAGACTGGGACAGACTGTATCTGGTCTGGGAGGAGCTGGTATCTGAGCGTGGGACAGGCTGTGTTTTAGTGAGGGCGTAGCTGGTATCTGAGAATGAGACAGGCTGTGTGTTAGTGAGGGAGGATATGGTTTCTGAGATTGGGAGAGGCTGTGTGTTAGTGAGGGAGGAGATGGTATCTGAGAGTGGGACAGGCTTTGTGTTTAGTGATGGAGGAGCTAGTATCTGAGAGTTGCACAGCCTGTTTGTTAGTGAGCTAAAGAGCTGGTATCGGATAGTGGAACAGAGATTGTGTTAGTGATGGAGGATCTAGTATCTGAGAGTGGGACATACTGTGTGTTAGTGAGGGAGGTGCTGGTACCTGAGAGGGGACAGGCTGTGTGTTAGTGTGGGAGGAGCTGGAATCTGAGCGTGGGACAGGCTGTGTTTTAGTGAGGGAGGAGCTGGTATCTGAGCGTGGGACAGGCTGTGTTTTAGTGAGGGAGGAGCTGGTATCTGAGAGTTGCACAGCCTGTTTGTTAGTGAGGAAAGAGCTGGTATCGGAATGTGGAACAGAGATTGTGTTAGTGATGGAGGATCTGGTATTTGAGACTGGGACAGGCTGTGTGTTAGTGAGGGAGGTGCTGGTATCTGAGAGGGGACAGGCTGTGTGTTAGTGAAGGAGGAGCTGGTATCTGCGAGTGGGACAGGCTGTGTGTTAGTGAGGTAGGAGCTGATATCTCAGATTGCGACAGGCTGTGTGTTAGGGAGGGAAGAGCTGGTATCAGAGAGTCGGAAGGGCTGTGGTTAGTGAGGGAGGAGGTGGTATCTGAGAGTGGGACAGGCTGTGTGTTAGTGAGGGAGCAGCTGGTATCTGAGAATGGGACAGGCTGTGTGTTAGTGAGGGAGGAGCTTGTATCTGAGAGTGGGACAGGCTGTGTGTTAGTGAGGGAGGAGCTGGTATTTGAGAGTAGGACAGGCTGTGTGTTACTGAGGGAGGAACTGTTATCAGATAGTGGGACAGGCTATGTGTTAGTGAGGTAGGAGCTGGTATTTGAGAGTGAGACAGGCTCTGTTAGTGAGGAAGGAGCTGGTATCTGGGATTGGGACAGGCTGCGTGTTAGTGAAGGAGGACCTGGTATATGAGAGTGGGAAAGGATTTCTGTTATTCAGGGAGGACATGTTATCTGGGAGCAGGACAGGCTGTGTTAGTGAGGGAGGAGCTGTTATCTGAGTGTGGGTGAGCCTGTGTGTTAGTGAGGGAGCAGTGATATCTCAGAGTAGGAAAGGCTGTGTGTTAGTGAGTGAGTAGCTTGTATCTGAGAGTGGGACAGACTTTGTGTTAGTGAGGGAGGAGCAGGTATCTCAGAGTAGGACCGGCTGTGTGTTATTGAGGGATGAGCTGGTATCTGAGAGTCAGACAGGCTGTGTTAGAGAGGGAGGAGCTTGTATCTGAGAGTGAGACAGGCTCTGTAAGTGAAGGAGGAGCTGGTATCTGAGAGTGAGACAGGCAGTGTGTTAATGAGGGAGGAGATGGTATCTGAGAGTGGGACGGACTGTGTGTTAGTGAGGTAGGAGCTGCTGTCTGAGACTGGGACAGACTGTGTGTGGTCTGGGAGGAGCTGGTATCTGAGCGTGGGACAGGCTGTGTTTTAGTGAGGGCGTAGCTGGTATCTGAGAATGAGACAGACTGTGTGTTAGTGAGGGAGGCGCTGGTATCTGAGAGTGGGACAGGCTGTGTGTTAGTGAGGGAGGAGCTGCTATCTGAGAGTGGGACAGGCTTTGTGTTTAGTGATGGAGGAGCTAGTATCTGAGAGTTGCAAAGCCTGTTTGTTAGTGAGCTGAAGAGCTGGTATCGGAGAGTGGAACAGAGATTGTGTTAGTGTTGGAGGATCTGGTATCTGAGAGTGAGACAGGCTCTGTAAGTGAAGGAGGAGCTGGTATCTGAGAGTGGGACAGTCTGTGTGTTAGTGAGGGCGGAGCTGGTATCTGAGAGGGGACAGGTTGTGTGTTAGTCAGGGAGGAGCTGGTTTCTGAGAGTGGGACAGGCTGTGTTTTAGTGAGGGAGGAGTTGGTATCTCAGAGTCGGAAGGGCTGTGTGTTAGTGAGGGAGCAGCTGGTATCTGAGAGTGGGACAGGCTGTGTGTTAGTGAGGGAGCAGCTGGTATCTGAGAATGGGACAGGCTGTGTGTTAGTGAGGGAGGAGCTTGTATCTGAGAGAGGGACAGGCTGCCTGTGAGAGAGGGAGGAGCTGGTATTTGAGAGTAGGACAGGCTGTGTGTTAGTGAGGGAGGAGCTTGTATCTGAGAGTGGGACAGGCTGTGTGTTAGTGACGGAGGAGCTTGTATCTGAGTGAGAAAGGCTGTTTGTTAGTGAGGGAGGAGATGGTATCTGAGAGTGGATGAGGCTGTGTGTTTGTGAGGGAGGAGCTGGTATCTACAGAGGGACAGGCTGTGTGTTCGTGAGGGTGGAGCTGGTGTCTGACAGAGGGTCAGGCTGTGTGTTAGTGAGGGAGGAGCTGGTATCTGAGAGAGGGTCAGGCTGTGTTTTAGTGAGGGAGTAGCTGGTATCTGAGAGTGGACCAGGCTGTGTTTTAGTGAGGCAGGAGCTGCTATCTAAGGGTGGGACAGGCTGTGTGTTAGTGAGGGAGGAGCTGGTATTTGAGAGTAGGACAGGCTGTGTGTTACTGAGGGAGGAACTGGTATCTGATAGTGGGACAGGCTATGTGTTAGTGAGGTAGGAGCTGGTATCTGAGAGTGGGACAGGCTGTGTTAGTGAGGAAGGAGCTGGTATCTGAGAGTGGGACAGGCTTTGTGTTTAGTGATGGAGGAGCTGGTGTCTGAGAGTTGCACAGACTGTTTGTTAGTGAGCTAAAGAGCTGGTATCGGATAGTGGAACAGAGATTGTGTTAGTGATGGAGGATCTGGTATCTGAGAGTGGGACAGGCTGTGTGTTAGTGAGGGAGGTGCTGGTACCTGAGAGGGGACAGGCTGTGTGTTAGTGAGGGAGGAGCTGGAATCTGCGAGTGGGACAGGCTGTGTGTTAGTGAGGGAGAAGACGGTATCTGAGAGTGGGACAGGCTTTGTGTTTAGTGATGGAGGAGCTAGTATCTGAGATTTGCAAAGCCTGTTTGTTAGTGAGCTAAAGAGCTGGTATCGGAGAGTGGAACAGAGATTGTGTTAGTGATGGAGGATCTGGTATCTGAAAGTGAGACAGGCTCTGTAAGTGAAGGAGGAGCTGGTATCTGAGAGTGGGACAGTCTGTGTGTTAGTGAGGGCGGAGATGGTATCTGAGAGTGGGACAGACTGTGTGTTAGTGAGGGCGGAGATGGTATCTGAGAGGGGACAGGTTGTGTGTTATTCAGGGAGGAGCTGGTTTCTGAAAGTGGGACAGGCTGTGTTTTCGTGAGGGAGGAGTTGGTATCTCCGAGTCGGAAGGGCTGTGTGTTAGTGAGGGAGCAGCTGCTATCTGAGAGTGGGACAGGCTGTGTGTTAGTGAGGGAGGAGCTTGTATCTGAGAGTGAGAAAGGCTGTCTGTTTGTGAGGGAGGAGATGGTATGTGAGAGTGGATGAGGCTGTGTGTTTGTGAGGGAGGAGCTTGTATCTGCGAGTGGGACAGGCTGTGTTTAAGTGAGGGAGGAGCTGGTATCTACAGAGGGACAGGCTGTGTGTTAGTGAGGGTGGAGCTGGTATCTGACAGAGGGTCAGGCTGTGTGTTAGTGAGGGAGGAGCTGGTATCTGAGAGATGGTCAGGCTGTGTATGAGTGAGGGAGTAGCTGGTATCTGAGAGTGGACCAGGCTGTGTTTTAGTGAGGCAGGAGCTGCTATCTAAGGGTGGGACAGGCTGTGTGTTAATGAGAGAGGAGCTGGTATTTGAGAGTAGGACAGGCTGTGTGTTACTGAGGGAGGAACTGGTATCTGATAGTGGGACAGGCTATGTGTTAGTGAGGTAGGAGCTGGTATCTGAGAGTGAGACAGGCTGTGTTAGTGAGGAAGGAGCTGGTATCTGGGATTGGGACAGGCTGTGTTTTAGTGAAGGAGGACCTGGTATATGAGAGTGGGAAAGGATTTCTGTTATTCAGGGAGGAGATGGTATCTGGGAGCAGGACAGGCTGTGTTCGTGAGGGAGGAGCTGGTACCTGAGTGTGGGTGAGCCTGTGTGTTAGTGAGGGAGCAGTGATATCTCAGAGTAGGAAAGGCTGTGTGTTCGTGAGAGAGTAGCTTGTATCTGAGAGTGGGACAGACTTTGTGTTGGTGAGGGAGGAGCAGGTATCTGAGAGTAGGACCGGCTGTGTGTTATTGAGGGAGGAGCTGGAATCTGAGAGTGAGACAGGCTGTGTGTTAGAGAGGGAGGAGCTTGTATCTGAGAGTGAGACAGGCTCTGTAAGTGAAGGAGGAGCTGGTATCTGAGATTGAGACAGGCTGCGTGTTTCTGACGGAGCAGATGGTATCTGAGAGTGCAACAGGCTTTGTGTTAGTGAGGGGGGAGATGGTATCTGAGAGTGCCACAGGCTGTGTGTTAATGAGGGAGGAGATGGTATCTGAGAGTGTGACGGACTGTGTGTTCGTGAGGGAGGAGATGGTATCTGAGTGGGAGAGGCTGTGTGTTAGTGTGGGTGGAGCTGGTATCTGAGAGTGAGACAGGCTGTGTGTTAGTGAGGGAGTGACTGGTATCGGAGAGTGGGACAGGCTGTGTGTTAGTGAGGGAGGAACTGGTATCTGAGAGTGGGACAGGCTGTGTGTTAGTGAGAGAGGAGCTGGTATCTGAGAGTGGGACAGGCTGTGTGTTAGTGAGGGAGGAGATGGTATCTGAGAGTGGGACAGGCTATGTGTTAGTGAGGGAGGAGCTGGTATCTGAGAGTGGGACAGACTGTGTGTTCGTGAAGGAGGAGATAGTATCTGAGGTTGGGACTTGATGTGTGTTAGTGAGGTATGAGCTGGTATCTGAGAGTGGGACAGGCTGTGTGTTTGTGAGGGAGGAGCTGGTATCTGAGAGCGGGACAGGCTGTGTGTTAGTGAGGGAGGAACAGCTATTCGGGACTAGGACTGGCTGGGTGTTAGTGAGGGAGGAGCTGCTGTCTGAGTCTGGGACAGACTGTGTGTTTTCTGGGAGGAGCTGGTATCTGAGAGTGGGACAGGCTGTGTTTTAGTGAGGGCGTAGCTGGTATCTGAGAATGAGACAGGCTGTGTGTTAGTGAGGGAGGATATGGTTTCTGAGAGTGGGAGAGGCTGTGTGTTAGTGAGGGAGGAGATGGTATCTGAGAGTGGGACAGGCTTTGTGTTTAGTGATGGAGGAGCTAGTATCTGAGAGTTGCACAGCCTGTTTGTTAGTGAGCTAAAGAGCTGGTATCGGATAGTGGAACAGAGATTGTGTTAGTGATGGAGGATCTGGTATCTGAGAGTGGGACAGGCTGTGTGTTAGTGAGGGAGGTGCTGGTACCTGAGAGGGGACAGGCTGTGTGTTAGTGAGGGAGGAGCTGGTATCTGAGCGTGGGACAGGCTGTGTGTTAGTGAGGGAGGAGATGGTATCTGAGAGTGGGACAGGCTGTGTGTTCAGTGATGGAGGAGCTAGTATCTGAGAGTTGCACAGCCTGTTTGTTAGTGAGCTAAAGAGCTGGTATCGGAGAGTGGAACAGAGATTGCGTTAGTGATGGAGGATCTGGTATCTGAGAGTGGGACAGGCTGTGTGTTAGTGAGGTAGGAGCTGGTACTGAGAGTGGGACAGACTGTGTGTTAGTGTGGGAGGAGCTGGTATCTGAGAGTGGGACAGACTGTGTGTTAGTTAGGGCGGAGATGGTATCTGAGAGGGGACAGGTTGTGTGTTAGTCAGGGAGGAGCTGGTTTCTGAAAGTGGGACAGGCTGTGTTTTCGTGAGGGAGGAGTTGGTATCTCAGAGTCGGAAGGGCTGTGTGTTAGTGAGGGAGCAGCTGCTATCTGAGAGTGGGACAGGCTGTGTGTTAGTGAGGGAGGAGCTTGTATCTGAGAGTGAGAAAGGCTGTCTGTTTGTGAGGGAGGAGATGGTATTTGAGAGTGGATGAGGCTGTGTGTTTGTGAGGGAGGAGCTTGTATCTGCGAGTGGGACAGGCTGTGTTTAAGTGAGGGAGGAGCTGGTATCTACAGAGGGACAGGCTGTGTGTTAGTGAGGGTGGAGCTGGTATCTGACAGAGGGTCAGGCTGTGTGTTAGTGAGGGAGTAGCTGGTATCTGAGAGTGGACCAGGCTGTGTTTTAGTGAGGCAGGAGCTGCTATCTAAGGGTGGGACAGGCTGTGTGTTAGTGAGAGAGGAGCTGGTATCTGATAGTGGGACAGGCTATGTGTTAGTGAGGTAGGAGCTGGTATCTGAGAGTGAGACAGGCTGTGTGTTCGTGAAGGAACATTTAGAATCTGAGTGTGGGACATGCTGTGTGTTAGTGAGGGAGGAGATGGTATCTGAGAGTGGGACAGGCTATGTGTTAGTGAGGGAGGAGCTGGTATCTGAGAGTGGGACAGACTGTGTGTTCGTGAAGGAGGAGATAGTATCTGAGGTTGGGACTTGATGTGTGTTAGTGAGGTATGAGCTGGTATCTGAGAGTGGGACAGGCTGTGTGTTTGTGAGGGAGGAACAGCTATTCGGGACTAGGACTGGCTGGGTGTTAGTGAGGGAGGAGCTGCTGTCTGAGTCTGGGACAGACTGTGTGTTGTCTGGGAGGAGCTGGTATCTGAGAGTGGGACAGGCTGTGTTTTAGTGAGGGCGTAGCTGGTATCTGAGAATGAGACAGGCTGTGTGTTAGTGAGGGAGGATATGGTTTCTGAGAGTGGGAGAGGCTGTGTGTTAGTGAGGGAGGAGATGGTATCTGAGAGTGGGACAGGCTTTGTGTTTAGTGATGGAGGAGCTAGTATCTGAGAGTTGCACAGCCTGTTTGTTAGTGAGCTAAAGAGCTGGTATCGGATAGTGGAACAGAGATTGTGTTAGTGATGGAGGATCTGGTATCTGAGAGTGGGACAGGCTGTGTGTTAGTGAGGTAGGAGCTGGTACTGAGAGTGGGACAGACTGTGTGTTAGTGTGGGAGGAGCTGGTATCTGAGCGTGGGACAGGCTGTGTTTTAGTGAGGGAGGAGCTGGTATCTGAGCGTGGGACAGGCTGTGTGTTAGTGAGGGAGGAGATGGTATCTGAGAGTGGGACAGGCTGTGTGTTCAGTGATGGAGGAGCTAGTATCTGAGAGTTGCACAGCCTGTTTTTTAGTGAGGAAAGAGCTGGTATCGGAAAGTGGAACAGAGATTGTGTTAGTGATAGAGGATCTGGCATTTGAGACTGGGACAGGGTGTGTGTTAGTGAGGGAGGTGCTGGTATCTGACCGGGGACAGGCTGTGTGTTAGTAAGGGAGGAGCTGGTATCTGCGAGTGGGACAGGCTGTGTGTTAGTGAGGTAGGAGCTGATATCTCAGATTGCGACAGGCTGTGTGTTAGGGAGGGAAGAACTGGTATCAGAGAGTCGGAAGGGCTGTGTGTTAGTGAGGGAGCAGCTGGTATTTGAGAGTAGGACAGACTGTGTTTTAGTGAGGGAGGAGCTGGTATCTAGAGATGGAAATGCTGTGTGTTAGTCAGGGAGGAGCTGTTTTCTGAAAGTGGGACAGGCTGTGTTTTAGTGAGGGAGGAGATAGGTTCTGAGAGTGGGAGAGGCTGTGTGTTAGTGAGGGAGGAGCTGGTATCTGAGAGTGGGACAGGCTCTGTGTTAGTGAGGGAAGTGCTGGTATCAGAGACTAAGACAGGCTGTGTGTTAGTGAGGGAGGAGCTGGTATCGGAGAGTGGGACAGGCTGTGTGTTAGTGAGGGTGGAGCTGGTATCTGAGAGTGAGACAGGCTGTGTGTTAGTGAGGGGGGGACTGGTATCTGAGAGTGGGACAGGCTGTGTGTTTTTGAGGGAGGAGCTGGTATCTGAGAGTGGGACAGGCTGTGCGTTTGTGAGGGAGGAGATGGTATCAGAGTGGGACAGGCTGTGTGTAAGTGAGGGAGGACCTGGTATCTGTGAGTGAGACAGGCTGTGTGTTAGTGAGGGAGGAGATAGTTTCTGAGAGTGGGACAGGCTGTGTGTTAGTGAGGTAGGAGATGGTATCTGAGTGTGGGACAGGCTGTGTGTTTAGTGAGGGAGGAGCTTGTATCTGAGAGTGGGACAGATTGTGTGTTAGTGAGGGAAGAGCTGGTATCTGAGAGTTGGAGAGGCTGTGTGTTAGTGAGGGAGGAGCTGGTATCTGAGACATGACAGTATGTGTGTTAGTGAGGGTGGAGCTGGTATCTGAGAGTGGGACAGGCTGTGTCTTAGTGAGGGAGTAGCTGGTTTCTGAGAGGGGACAGCTGTGTGTTAGTGTGGGAGGAGCTGGTATCTGAGAGTGGGACAGGCTGTGTGTTAGTGAGGGAGTAGCTGGTATCTGAGAGCGGGACAGGCTGTGTGTTAGTCGTGGAGAAGACGGTATCTGAGAGTGGGACAGACTGTGTGTTAGTGAGGGAGGAGCAGGTATCTGAGAGTAGAACCGGCTGTGTGTTATTGAGGGAGGAGCTGGTATCTGAGAGTGAGACAGGCTGTGTGTTAGAAAGGGAGGAGCTTGTATCTGAGTGTGAGATATGCTCTGTTAGTGAAGCAGGAGCTGGTATCTGAGAGTGAGACAGGCTGCATGTTTGTGAGGGAGGAGATGGTATCTGTGAGTGCGACAGGCTGTGTGTTACTGAGGGAGGAGATGGTATCTGAGAGTGGGACAGGCTGTGTGTCAGTGAGTGTGGAGCTGGTATCTCAGAGTGAGACAGGCTGTGTGTTAGTGAGGGAGGGACTGGTATCAGAGTGGGACAGGCTGTGTGTTCGAGAGTGAGGTGCTGGTAACTGAGAGTGGGACAGGCTGTGTGTTTTTGAGGGAGGAGCTGGTATCTGAGAGTGGGACAGGCTGTGTGTTAGAGGGGGAGGAGCTTGTATCTGAGAGTGAGACAGGCTGTGTGTTAGAGAGGGAGGAGCTTGTATCTGAGATTGGGACAGGCTGTGTGTTAGTGTAGGACGAGCTGGTATCTGAGAGTGAGACAGGCTGCGTGTTTGTGAGGGAGGAGATGGTATCTGAGAGTGCGACAGGCTGTGTTAGTGAGGGAGGAGCAGGAATCAGAGAGTGGGAGAGGCATTGTGTTAGTGAAGGAGGAGCTTGTGTCTGAGAGTGTGACAGGCTATTTTAGTGAAGGAGGAGCTGGTATCTGAGAGTGAGACAGGCTGTGCGTTTGTGAGGGAGGAGATGGTATCAGAGTGGGACAGGCTGTTTGTAAGTGAGGGAGGACCTGGTACCTGTGAGTGGGACAGTCTGTGTGTTAGTGAGGGAGGAGATGGTTTCTGAGAGTGGGACAGGCTGTGTGTTTCTGAGATAGGAGATGGTATCTGAGAGTTGGAGAGGCTTTGTGTTAGTGAGGGAGGAGCTGGTATCTGAGACGGGACAGTATGTGTGTTAGTGAGGGTGGAGCTGGTATCTGAGATTGGGACAGGCTGTGTCTTAGTGAGGGAGTAGCTGGTTTCTGAGAGGGGACAGCTGTGTGTTAGTGTGGGAGGAGCTGGTATCTGAGAGTGGGACAGGCTGTGTGTTAGTGAGGGAGTAGCTGGTATCTGAGAGGGGACAGGCTGTGTGTTAGTGAGGGAGGAGCTGGTATCTGAGAGTAGGACCGGCTGTGTTTTACTGAGGGAGGAGCTGGTATCTGAGAGTGAGACAGGCTCTGTTAGTGAAGGAGGAACTGGTATCTGAGAGTGAGACAGGCTGCATGTTTGTGAGGGAGGAGATGGTATCTGAGAGTGCGACAGGCTGTGTGTTAGTGGGGGAGGAGATGGTATCTGAGAGTGCGACAGGCTGTGTGTTAGTGAGGGAAGAGCTGGTATCTGAGAGTGGGAGAGGCTGTGTGTTAGTGAGGGAGGAGCTGGTATCTGAGAGGGGACAGTATGTGTCTTAGTGAGGGAGTAGCTGTTAGTGAGGGAGGAGCTGGTATCTGAGAGTGGGACAGGCTGTGTGTTAGTGAGGGAGGAGCTGGTATCTGAGAGGGGACAGGCTGTGTGTTAGTGAGGGAGGAGCTGGTATCTGAGAGCGGGACAGGCTGTGTGTTAGTTGTGGAGAAGACCGTATCTGTGACTGAGACAGGCTGTGTGTTAGTCAGGGAGGATATGTTTTCTGAGACTGGGACAGGCTGTGTGTTATTGAGGCAGGAGATGGTATATGTGAGTCGGACAGGCTATGTGTTTAGTGATGGAGGAGCTAGTATCTGAGCGTGGGACAAATTGTGTGTTAGTCAGGGAGGAGCAGGTATCTGAGAGGGAACAGGCTGTTTGTTAGTGAGGGAGGAGCTGAAATCTGAGATTGGGAGAGGCTGTGTGTTAGTGAAGGAGGACCTGGTATATGAGTGTGGGAAAGGATGTGTCTTATTCACGGAGGAGATGGTATGTGGGAGCAGGACAGGCTGTGTTTTATGAGGGAGGAGCAGGTATCTGAGTGTGGCTGAGCCTGTGTGTTAGTGAGGCAGCAGTGATATCTCAGAGTAGGAAAGGCTGTGTGTTAGTGAGGGAGGAGCAGGTATCTGAGAGTAGGACCGGCTGTGTGTTATTGTGGGAGGAGCTGGTATCTGAGAGTGAGACAGGCTGTGTGTTAGATAGGGAGCAGCTTGTATCTGAGAGTGAGACAGGCTCTGTTAGTGAAGGAGGAGCTGGTATCTGAGAGTGAGACAGGCTGCGTGTTTGTGAGGGAGGAGATGGTATCTGAGAGTGCGACAGGCTGTGTGTTAGTGAGGGAGGAGATGCTATCTGAGAGTGGGAAAGGCTGTGTGTTAGTGAGGGAGGGACTGGTATCTGAGAGTGAGTCAGGCTGTGTGTTAGTGAGGGAGGAGCTGGTATCTGTGAGTGGGACAGTCTGTGTCTTAGTGAGGGAGGAGCTGGTATCTGAGAGTCGGACAGGCTGTGTGTAAGTGAGGGAGGACCTGGTATCTGTGAGTGAGACAGGCTGTGTGTTAGTGAGGGAGGAGATGGTTTCTGAGAGTGGGACAGGCTGTGTGTTAGTGAGGGAGGAGATGGTATCTGAGAGAGGGACAGGCTGTGTGTTTAGTGATGGAGGAGCTTGTATCTGAGAGTGGGACAGATTGTGTGTTAGTGAGGGAAGAGCTGGTATCTGAGAGTGGAAGACGCTGTGTGTTAGTGATGGAGCATCTGGTATCTGAGAGTGGGACAGTCTCTGTGTTAGTGAGGGAGGAGCTGGTATCTGAGAGTGGGACAGGTTGTGTGTCAGTGAGGGAGGAGCTGGTATCTGAGAGGGGACAGGCTGTGTGTTAGTGAGCGAGAAGACGGTATCTGAGAGTGGGACTGGCTGTGTTAGTGAGGAAGGAGCTGGTATATGAGAGTGGGAAAGGATGTGTGTTATTCAGGGAGGGAGATGGTATCTGGGAGCAGGACAGGCTGTGTTAGTGAGGGAGGAGCTGGTATCTGAGTGTGGGTAAGCCTGTGTGTTAGTGAGGGAGCAGTGATATCTCAGAGTAGGTACGGCTGTGTGTTAGTGAGAGATTAGCTGGTATCTGAGAGTGGGACAGACTGTGTGTTACTGAGAGAGGAGCAGTTATCTGAGAGTAGGACCGGCTGTGTTATTGAGGGAGGAGCTTCTATCTGAGAGTGAGACAAGATCTGTTAGTGAAGGAGGAGCTGGTATCTGAGAGTGAGACAGGCTGCATGTTTGTGAGGGAGGAGATGGTATCTGAGAATGCGACAGGCTGTGTGTTAGTGAGGGAGGAGATGGTATCTAGATTGGGACAGGCTGTGTGTCAGTGAGGGTGGAGCTGGTATCTGAGAGTGAGACAGGCTGTTTGTTAGTGAGGGAGGTGCTGGTAACTGAGAGTGGGACAGGCTGTGTGTTAGAGAGGGAGGAGCTTGTATCTGAGAGTGAGACAGGCTGTGTGTTAGAGAGGGAGGAGCTTGTATCTGAGATTGGGACAGGCTGTGTGTTAGTGTAGGAGGAGCTGGTATCTGAGAGTGAGACAGGCTGCGTGTTTGTGAGGGAGGAGATGGTATCTGAGAGTGCGACAGGCTGTGTGTTAGTGAGGGAGGAGATGCTATCTGAGAGTGGGACATGATGTGTGTTAGTGAGGGAGGAGCTGGTATCTGAGAGTGGGACAGGCTGTGTGTAAGTGAGGGAGGAGCTGGTATCTGAGAGTGGGACAGGCTGTGTGTTAGTGAGGGCGGAGATGGTATCTGAGAGTGGGACAGTCTCTGTGTTAGTGAGGGAGGAGCAGGTATCTGAGAGTGGGACAGGTTGTGTGTTAGAGAGGGAGGAGCTTGTATCTGTGAGTGAGACAAGATCTGTTAGTGAAGGAGGAGCTCGTATCTGAGAGTGAGACAGGCTGCATGTTTGTGAGGTAGGAGATGGTATCTGAGAGGGCGACAGGCTGTGTGTTAGTGAGGGAGGAGATGCTATCTGAGAGTGGGACATGATGTGTGTTAGTGAGGGAGGAGCTGGTATCTGAGAGTGGGACAGGCTATGTGTAAGTGAGGGAGGAGCTGGTATCTGAGAGTGGGACAGGCTGTGTGTTAGTGAGGGCGGAGATGGTATCTGAGAGTGGGACAGTCTCTGTGTTAGTAAGGGAGGAGCTGGTATCTGAGAGTGGGACAGGTTGTGTGTTAGTGAGGGAGGAGCTGGTATCAAAGAGTTGGACAGTCTCTGTTTTAGTGAGGGAGGAGCTGGTATCTGAGAGTGGGACAGGTTGTGTGTTAGTGAGGGAGGAGCTGGTTTCAAAGAGTTGGACAGGATGTGTATTAGTGAGGGAGGAGCTGGTATCTGAGAGTTGGACAGGCTGTGTGTTAGTGAGGGAGAAGCTGGTATCTAAGTGGGATAGCCTGTGTGTTAGTGAGGGAGGAGCTGGTATCTGAGAATGGGACATGTGTGTTAGTGAGCGAGGAGCTGGTATCTGAGAGTGGGACAGACTGTGTGTTAGTGAGGGAGAAGCTGGTATCTAAGTGGGATAGCCTGTGTGTTAGTGAGAGAGGAGCTGGTATCTGAGAATGGGACATGTGTGTTAGTGAGCGAGGAGCTGGTATCTGAGAGTGGGACAGACTGTGTTAGTGAGGGAGGAGCAGATATCTGAGAGTAGGACCGGCTGTATTATTGAGGGAGGAGCTGGTATCTGAGTCTGCGTCAGGCTATGTGTTAGTGAGGTAGGAGCTGGTATCTGAGAGTGAGACAGGCTGTGTTAGTGAGGAAGGAGCTGGTATCTGGGATTGGGACAGTATGTGTGTTATTCAGGAGGGAGATGGTATCTGGGAGCACGACAGGCTGTGTTAGTGAAGGCGGAGCTGGTATCTGAGTGTGGGTAAGCGTGTGTGTTAGTGAGGGAGGAGCTGGTATCTGAGAATGGGACATGCTGTGTGTTAGTGAGTGAGGAGCTTTCATCTGAGAGTGGGACAGGCTGTGTGTTAGTGAAGGAGCAGTTAGAATCTGAGAGTGGGACATGCTGTGTGTTAGTGAGGGAGGAGCTGGTATCTGAGAGTGCGACAGGCTGTGTGTTAATGAGGGAGGAGCTGGTATCTGAGAGCGGGACAGGCTGTGTTAGTGCGGGATGAACAGGTATCCAGGACTAGGACTGGCTGGGTGTTAGTGAGGGAGGAGCTGGTGTCTGAGACTGGGACAGACTGTGTGTAGTCTGGGAGGAGCTGGTATCTGAGAGTGGGACAGGCTGTGTGTAAGTGAGGGAGGAGCTGGTATCTGAGAGTGGGACAGGCTGTGTGTTAGTGAGGGCGGAGATGGTATCTGAGAGTGGGACAGTCTCTGTGTTAGTGAGGGAGGAGCAGGTATCTGAGAGTGGGACAGGTTGTGTGTTAGAGAGGGAGGAGCTTGTATCTGTGAGTGAGACAAGATCTGTTAGTGAAGGAGGAGCTCGTATCTGAGAGTGAGACAGGCTGCATGTTTGTGAGGTAGGAGATGGTATCTGAGAGGGCGACAGGCTGTGTGTTAGTGAGGGAGGAGATGCTATCTGAGAGTGGGACATGATGTGTGTTAGTGAGGGAGGAGCTGGTATCTGAGAGTGGGACAGGCTATGTGTAAGTGAGGGAGGAGCTGGTATCTGAGAGTGGGACAGGCTGTGTGTTAGTGAGGGCGGAGATGGTATCTGAGAGTGGGACAGTCTCTGTGTTAGTAAGGGAGGAGCTGGTATCTGAGAGTGGGACAGGTTGTGTGTTAGTGAGGGAGGAGCTGGTATCAAAGAGTTGGACAGTCTCTGTTTTAGTGAGGGAGGAGCTGGTATCTGAGAGTGGGACAGGTTGTGTGTTAGTGAGGGAGGAGCTGGTTTCAAAGAGTTGGACAGGATGTGTATTAGTGAGGGAGGAGCTGGTATCTGAGAGTTGGACAGGCTGTGTGTTAGTGAGGGAGAAGCTGGTATCTAAGTGGGATAGCCTGTGTGTTAGTGAGGGAGGAGCTGGTATCTGAGAATGGGACATGCTGTGTGTTAGTGAGAGAGGAGCTGGTATCTGAGAATGGGACATGTTGTGTGTTAGTGAGCGAGGAGCTGGTATCTGAGAGTGGGACAGACTGTGTTAGTGAGGGAGGAGCAGATATCTGAGAGTAGGACCGGCTGTATTATTGAGGGAGGAGCTGGTATCTGAGTCTGCGTCAGGCTATGTGTTAGTGAGGTAGGAGCTGGTATCTGAGAGTGAGACAGGCTGTGTTAGTGAGGAAGGAGCTGGTATCTGGGATTGGGACAGTATGTGTGTTATTCAGGAGGGAGATGGTATCTGGGAGCACGACAGGCTGTGTTAGTGAAGGCGGAGCTGGTATCTGAGTGTGGGTAAGCGTGTGTGTTAGTGAGGGAGGAGCTGGTATCTGAGAATGGGACATGCTGTGTGTTAGTGAGTGAGGAGCTTTCATCTGAGAGTGGGACAGGCTGTGTGTTAGTGAAGGAGCAGTTAGAATCTGAGAGTGGGACATGCTGTGTGTTAGTGAGGGAGGAGCTGGTATCTGAGAGTGCGACAGGCTGTGTGTTAATGAGGGAGGAGCTGGTATCTGAGAGCGGGACAGGCTGTGTTAGTGCGGGATGAACAGGTATCCAGGACTAGGACTGGCTGGGTGTTAGTGAGGGAGGAGCTGGTGTCTGAGACTGGGACAGACTGTGTGTAGTCTGGGAGGAATTGTTATCTGAGAGTGAGACAGGCTGTGTGTTAGTGAGGGAGGAGCTGGTATCTGAGAGTGGGACAGGCTGTGTGTTAGTGAGGGCGGAGCTGGTATCTGAGAGGGGACAGGATGTGTGTTAGTGAGGGAGGAGCTGGTATCTGCGATTGGGACAGGCTGTGTGTTAGTGTGGGAGAAGACGGTATCTGAGAGTGGGACTGGCTGTGTGTTAGTGAAAGAGGAGCAGGTATCTGAGTGTGGGACAGGCTGTGTGTTAGTGAGGGAGTAGCTGCTATCTGAGATTGAGACAGGCTGTCTTAGTGAGGAAGGAGCTGGTATCTGAGATTGGGACAGACTATGTGTAGTCTGGGAGGAGCTGGGATCTGAGCGTGGGACAGGCTTTGTTTTAGTGAGGGAGGAGCTGGTATCTGAAAGTGGGAGAGGCTGTGTGTTAGTGAGGGAGGAGATCATATCTGAGATGGGGCAGGCTGAGTGTCAGTGAGGGAGGAACTGGTATCTGAGACTGGGACAGGCTGTGTGTATTCTGGGAGGTGCTGGTATCTGAGAGTGAGACAGGCTGCGTGTTTGTGAGGGAGGAGATGGTACCTGAGAGTGCGACAGGCTGTGTGTTAGTGAGGGAGGAGCTGGTATCTGAGAGTGAGACAGGCTGTGTGTTAGTGAGGCAGGAGCTGGTATCTGAGAGCGGTACTGGCTGTGTGTTAGTGAGGTAGGAACAGGTATCCGGGACTTGGACTGGCTGGGTGTTAGTGAGGGAGGAGCTGGTGTCTGAGACTGGGACAGACTGTGTGTCGTCTGGGAGGAGCTGGTATCTGTGAGTGGGAGAGGCTGTGTGTTAGTGAGGGAGGAGATGGTTTCTGAGAGTGGGAGAGGCTGTGTGTTAGTGAGCCAGGAGATGGTTTCTGAGAGTGGGAGAGGCTGTGTGTTAGTGAGGGAGGAGATGGTTTCTGAGAGTGGGAGAGGCTGTGTGTTAGTGAGGGAGGAGATGGGTTCTGAGAGTGGGGCAGGCTGTGTGTTTAGTGATGGAGGAGCTACTATCTGAGAGTTGGACAGCGTGTTTGTCAGTAAGGGAGGAGTTGGTATTGAGAGTGGGACAGGATGTGTGTCAGTGAGGGAGGAGCTGGTATCTGCGAGTGGGACAGGCTGTGTGTTAGTGAGGGAGATGACGGTTTCTGAGAGTGGGACTTGCCGTGTGTTAGTGAAAGAGGAGCAGGTATCTGAGTGTGGGACAAGCTGTGTATTAGTGAGGGAGTAGTTGCTATCTGAGAGTGAGACAGGCTGTCTTAGTGAGGAAGGAGCTGGTATCTGAGATTGGGACAGACTGTGTGTTAGTGAGGGAGGAACTGGTATCCGAGACTAGGACTGGCTGGGTGTTAGTGAGGGAGGAGCTGGTGTCTGAGACTGGGACAGACTGTGTGTAGTCTGGGAGGAGCTGGTATCTGAGAGTGAGACAGGCTGCGTGTTTTTGAGGGAGGAGATGGTATCTGAGAGTGCGACAGGCTGTGTGTTAGTGAGGGAGGAGCTGGTATCTGAGAGCGGGACAGGCTGTGTGTTAGTGAGGTAGGAACAGGTATCCGGGACTAGGACTGGCTGGGTGTTAGTGAGGGAGGAGCTGGTGTCTGAGAGCGGGACATGCTGTGTGTTATTGAGGGAGAAACAGGTATCCGGGACTAGGACTGGCTGGGTGTTAGTGAGGGAGGAGCTGGTGTCTGAGACTGGGACAGACTGTGTGTAGTCTGGGAGGAGCTGGTATCTGTGAGTGAGACAGGCTGTGAGTTAGTGAGGGAGGAGATGGTTTCTGAGAGTGGGAGAGGCTGTGTGTTAGTGAGCGAGGAGATGGTTTCTGAGAGTGGGACAGGCTGTGTGTTTAGTGATGGAGGAGCTACTATCTGAGAATTGGACAGCGTGTTTGTTAGTAAGGGAGGAGCTGGTATCTGAGAGTGGGACAGGATGTGTGTTAGTGAGGGAGGAGCTGGTATCTGCGAGTGGGACAGGCTGTGTGTTAGTGAGGGAGAAGACGGTATCTGAGAGTGGGACTGGCTGTGTGTTAGTGAAAGAGGAGCAGGTATCTGAGTGTGGGACAGGCTGTGTATTCGTGAGGGAGTAGTTGCTATCTGAGAGTGAGACAGGCTGTCTTAGTGAGGAAGGAGCTGGTATCTGAGATTGGGAAAGTCTGTGTGTTAGTGAGGGAGGAACAGTTATCCGGGACTAGGACTGGCTGGGTGTTAGTGAGGGAGGAGCTGGTGTCTGAGACTGGGACAGACTGTGTGTAGTCTGGGAGGAGCTGGTATCTGAGAGTGAGACAGGCTGCGTGTTTGTGAGGGAGGAGATGGTATCTGAGAGTGCGACAGGCTGTGTGTTAGTGAGGGAGGAGATGCTATCTGAGAGTGAGACATCATGTGTGTTAGTGAGGGAGGAGCTGGTATCTCAGAGTGGGACAGGCTGTGTGTTAGTGAGGGTGGAGCTGGTATCTGAGAGTGAGACAGGCTCTGTAAGTGAAGGAGGAGCTGGTATCTGAGAGTGGGACAGTCTGTGTGTTAGTGAGGGAGGAGCTGGTATCTGAGAGTGGGACAGGCTGTGTGTTAGTGAGGGCGGAGATGGTATCTGACAGTGGGACAGGTTGTGTGTTAGTGAGGGAGGAGCTGGTATGTGAGAGTGCGACAGGCTGTGTGTTAGTGAGGGAGGAGCTGGAATCTGAGAGTGGGACAGGCTGTGTGTTAGTGAGGGAGGAGCTGGTACCTGAGGGTGAGACAGGCTGTGTGTTAGTGAGGGAAGAGCTTGTATCTGAAAGTGAGACAGGCTCTTTCAGTGAAGGAGGAGCTGGTATCTGAGAGTGAGACAGGCTGTGTGTTAGTGAGTGAGGAACAGGTATCCGGGACTAGGACTGGCTGGGTGTTCGTGAGGGAGGAGCTGGTATCTGAGACTGGGACAGACTGTGTGTAGTCTGGGAGGAGCTGGTATCTGACAGTGAGACAGGCTGTGTGTTAGTGAGGGAGGAGCTGGTGTCTGAGACTGGGACAGACTGTGTGTAGTCTGGGAGGAGCTGGTATCTGACAGTGAGACAGGCTGTGTGTTAGTGAGGGAGGAGCTGGTATCTGAGAGTGGGAGAGGCTGTGTGTTAGTGAGGGAGGAGCTGGTATCTGCGAGTGGGACAGGCTGTGTGTTAGTGAGGGAGAAGACGGCATCTGAGAGTGAGACTGGCTGTGTGTTAGTGAAAGAGGAGCTGGTATCTGAGAGTGGGACAGGCTGTGTGTAAGTGAGGGAGGAGCTGGTATCTGAGAGTGGGACAGGCTGTGTGTTAGTGAGGGCGGAGATGGTATCTGAGAGTGGGACAGTCTCTGTGTTAGTGAGGGAGGAGCAGGTATCTGAGAGTGGGACAGGTTGTGTGTTAGAGAGGGAGGAGCTGGTATCTGAGAGTGGGACAGGTTGTGTGTTAGTGAGGGAGGAGCTGGTATCAAAGAGTTGGACAGTCTCTGTGTTAGTGAGGGAGGAGCTGGTATCTGAGAGTGGGACATGTTGTGTGTTAGTGAGGGAGGAGCTGGTTTCAAAGAGTTGGACAGGATGTGTATTAGTGAGGGAGGAGCTGGTATCTGAGAGTTGGACAGGCTGTGTGTTAGTGAGGGAGAAGCTGGTATCTAAGTGGGATAGCCTGTGTGTTAGTGAGGGAGGAGCTGGTATCTGAGAATGGGACATGCTGTGTGTTAGTGAGAGAGGAGCTGGTATCTGAGAATGGGACATGTTGTGTGTTAGTGAGCGAGGAGCTGGTATCTGAGAGTGGGACAGACTGTGTTAGTGAGGGAGGAGCAGATATCTGGGAGTAGGACCGGCTGTATTATTGAGGGAGGAGCTGGTATCTGAGTCTGGGTCAGGCTATGTGTTAGTGAGGTAGGAGCTGGTATCTGAGAGTGAGACAGGCTGTGTTAGTGAGGATGGAGATGGTATCTGGGATTGGGACAGGCTGTGTGTTAGTGAAGGAGGAGCTCGTATATGAGAGTGGGGAAGGATGTGTGTTATTCAGGAGGGAGATGGTATCTGGGAGCACGACAGGCTGTGTTAGTGAAGGCGGAGCTGGTATCTGAGTGTGGGTAAGCGTGTGTGTTAGTGAGGGAGGAGCTGGTATGTGAGAATGGGACATGCTGTGTGTTAGTGAGTGAGGAGCTTTCATCTGAGAGTGGGACATGCTGTGTGTTAGTGAGGGAGGAGCTGGTATCTGAGAGTGCGACAGGCTGTGTGTTAATGAGGGAGGAGCTGGTATCTGAGAGCGGGACAGGCTGTGTGTTTGTGCGGGATGAACAGGTATCCGGGACTAGGACTGGCTGGGTGTTAGTGAGGGAGGAGCTGGTGTCTGAGACTGGGACAGACTGTGTGTAGTCTGGGAGGAGCTGGTATCTGAGAGTGAGACAGGCTGTGTGTTAGTGAGGGAGGAGCTGGTATCTGAGAGTGGGACAGGCTGTGTGTTAGTGAGGGTGGAACTGGTATCTGAGAGGGGACAGGATGTGTGTTAGTGAGGGAGGAGCTGGTATCTGCGATTGGGACAGGCTGTGTGTTAGTGTGGGAGAAGACGGTATCTGAGAGTGGGACTGGCTGTGTGTTAGTAAAAGAGGAGCAGGTATCTGAGTGTGGGACAGGCTGTGTGTTAGTGAGGGAGTAGCTGCTATCTGAGAGTGAGACAGGCTGTCTTAGTGAGGAAGGAGCTGGTATCTGAGATTGGGACAGACTATGTGTAGTCTGGGAGGAGCTGGGATCTGAGCGTGGGACAGGCTTTGTTTTAGTGAGGGAGGAGCTGGTATCTGAGAGTGGGAGAGGCTGTGTTTTAGTGAGGGAGGAGATCATATCTGAGATGGGGCAGGCTGAGTGTCAGTGAGGGAGGAACTGGTATCTGAGACTGGGACAGGCTGTGTGTATTCTGGGAGGTGCTGGTATCTGAGAGTGAGACAGGCTGCGTGTTTGTGAGGGAGGAGATGGTACCTGAGAGTGCGACAGGCTGTGTGTTAGTGAGGGAGGAGCTGGTATCTGAGAGTGAGACAGGCTGCGTGTTAGTGAGGCAGGAGCTGGTATCTGAGAGCGGTACTGGCTGTGTGTTAGTGAGGTAGGAACAGGTATCCGGGACTTGGACTGGCTGGGTGTTAGTGAGGGAGGAGCTGGTGTCTGAGACTGGGACAGACTGTGTGTCGTCTGGGAGGAGCTGGTATCTGAGAGTGGGAGAGGCTGTGTGTTAGTGAGGGTGGAGATGGTTTCTGAGAGTGGGAGAGGCTGTGTGTTAGTGAGGGAGGAGATGGTTTCTGAGAGTGGGAGAGGCTTTGTGTTAGTGAGGGAGGAGATGGGTTCTGAGAGTGGGACAGGCTGTGTGTTTAGTGATGGAGGAGCTACTATCTGAGAGTTGGACAGCGTGTTTGTTAGTAAGGGAGGAGTTGGTATTGAGAGTGGGACAGGATGTGTGTTAGTGAGGGAGGAGCTGGTATCTGCGAGTGGGACAGGCTGTGTGTTAGTGAGGGAGATGACGGTTTCTGAGAGTGGGACTTGCCGTGTGTTAGTGAAAGAGGAGCAGGTATCTGAGTGTGGGACAAGCTGTGTATTAGTGAGGGAGTAGTTGCTATCTGAGAGTGAGACAGGATGTCTTAGTGAGGTAGGAGCTGGTATCTGAGATTGGAACAGAATGTGTGTTAGTGAGGGAGGAACTGGTATCTGAGAGTGGGACAGGCTGTGTGTTAGTGAGGGAGGAGCTGGTGTCTGAGACTAGGACAGACTATGTGTAGTTTGGGAGGAGCTGGTATCTGTGAGTGAGACAGGCTGTGTGTTAGTGAGCGAGGAGATGGTTTCTGAGAGTGGGACAGGCTGTGTGTTTAGTGATGGAGTAGCTACTATCTGAGAGTTGGACAGCGTGTTTGTTAGTAAGGGAGGAGCTGGTATCTGAGAGTGGGACAGGATGTGTGTTAGTGAGGGAGGAGCTGGTATCTGCGAGTGGGACAGGCTGTGTGTTAGTGAGGGAGAAGACGGTATCTGAGAGTGGGACTGGCTTTGTGTTAGTGAAAGAGGAGCAGGTATCTGAGTGTGGGACAGGCTGTGTATTAGTGAGGGAGTAGTTGCTATCTGAGAGTGAGACAGGCTGTCTTAGTGAGGAAGGAGCTGGTATCTGAGATTGGGACAGACTGTGTGTTAGTGAGGGAGGAACTGGTATCCGAGACTAGGACTGGCTGGGTGTTAGTGAGGGAGGAGCTGGTGTCTGAGACTGGGACAGACTGTGTGTAGTCTGGGAGGAGCTGGTATCTGAGAGTGAGACAGGCTGCGTGTTTGTGAGGGAGGAGATGGTATCTGAGAGTGCGACAGGCTGTGTGTTAGTGAGGGAGGAGCTGGTATCTGAGAGCGGGACAGGCTGTGTGTTAGTGAGGTAGGAACAGGTATCCGGGACTAGGACTGGCTGGGTGTTAGTGAGGGAGGAGCTGGTGTCTGAGAGTGGGACATGCTGTGTGTTATTGAGGGAGAAACAGGTATCCGGGACTAGGACTGGCTGGGTGTTAGTGAGGGAGGAGCTGGTGTCTGAGACTGGGACAGACTGTGTGTAGTCTGGGAGGAGCTGGTATCTGTGAGTGAGACAGGCTGTGAGTTAGTGAGGGAGGAGATGGTTTCTGAGAGTGGGAGAGGCTGTGTGTTAGTGAGGGAGGAGATGGTTTCTGAGAGTGGGACAGGCTGTGTGTTTAGTGATGGAGGAGCTACTATCTGAGAGTTGGACAGCGTGTTTGTTAGTAAGGGAGGAGCTGGTATCGGAGAGTGGGACAGGATGTGTGTTAGTGAGGGAGGAGCTGGTATCTGCGAGTGGGACAGGCTGTGTGTTAGTGAGGGAGAAGACGGTATCTGAGAGTGCGACTGGCTGTGTGTTAGTGAAAGAGGAGCAGGTATCTGAGTGTGGGACAGGCTGTGTATTAGTGAGGGAGTAGTTGCTATCTGAGAGTGAGACAGGCTGTCTTAGTGAGGAAGGAGCTGGTATCTGAGATTGGGAAAATCTGTGTGTTAGTGAGGGAGGAACAGGTTTCCGGGACTAGGACTGGCTGGGTGTTAGTGAGGGAGGAGCTGGTGTCTGAGACTGGGACAGACTGTGTGTAGTCTGGGAGGAGCTGGTATCTGAGAGTGAGACAGGCTGCGTGTTTGTGAGGGAGGAGATGGTATCTGAGAGTGCGACAGGCTGTGTGTTAGTGAGGAAGGAGATGCTATCTGAGAGTGAGACATGATGTGTGTTAGTGAGGGAGGAGCTGGTATCTCAGAGTGGGACAGGCTGTGTGTTAGTGAGGGTGGAGCTGGTATCTGAGAGTGAGACAGGCTCTGTAAGTGAAGGAGGAGCTGGTATCTGAGAGTGGGACAGTCTGTGTGTTAGTGAGGGAGGAGCTGGTATCTGAGAGTGGGACAGGCTGTGTGTTAGTGAGGGCGGAGATGGTATCTGACAGTGGGACAGGTTGTGTGTTAATGAGGGAGGAGCTGGTATGTGAGAGTGGGACAGGCTGTGTGTTAGCGAGGGAGGAGCTGGTATCTGAGAGTGGGACAGGCTGTGTGTTAGTGAGGGAGGAGCTGGAATCTGAGAGTGGGACAGGCTGTGTGTTAGTGAGGGAAGAGCTTGTATCTGAAAGTGAGACAGGCTCTTTCAGTGAAGGAGGAGCTGGTATCTGAGAGTGAGACAGGCTGTGTGTTAGTGAGTGAGGAACAGGTATCCGTGACTAGGACTGGCTGGGTGTTCGTGAGGGAGGAGCTGGTGTCTGAGACTGGGACAGACTGTGTGTAGTCTGGGAGGAGCTGGTATCTGAGAGTGAGACAGGCTGTGTGTTAGTGAGGGAGGAGATGGTTTCTGAGAGTGGGACAGGCTGTGTATTAGTGAGGGAGAAGACGGCATCTGAGAGTGAGACTGGCTGTGTGTTAGTGAAAGAGGAGCAGGTATCTGAGTGTGGGACAGGCTGTGTATTAGTGAGGGAGTAGTTGCTATCTGAGAGTGAGACAGGCTGTCTTAGTGAGGGAGGAGCTGGTATCTGAGATTGGGACAGACTGTGTGTTAGTGAGGGAGGAACTGGTATCTGGGAGTGGGACAGGCTGTGTGTTAGTGAGGGAGGAGCTGGTATCTGAGAGTGGGACAGGCTGTGTGTTAGTGAGGGAGGAGCTGGTATCTGAGAGCGGGACAGGCTTTGTGTTAGTGACGGAGGAACAGTTATCCGGGACTAGGACTGGCTGGGAGTTAGTGAGAGAGGAGCTGGTGTCTCAGATTGGGACAGACTGTGTGTAGTCTGGGAGGAGCTGGTATCTGAGACTGAGACAGGCTGCGTGTTTGTGAGGGAGGAGATGGTCTCTGAGAGTGCGACAGGCTCTGTGTTAGTGAAGGAGGAGATGCTATCTGAGAGTGAGACATGATGTGTGTTAGTGAGGGAGGAGCTGGTATCTCAGAGTGGGACAGGCTGTGTGTTAGTGAGGAGGAGCTGGTATCTGAGAATGAGACAGGCTCTGTAAGTGAAGGAGGAGCTGGTATCGGAGAGTGGGACAGTCTGTGTCTTAGTGAGGGAGGAGCTGGTATCTGAGAGTGGGACAGGCTGTGTGTTAGTGAGGGCGGAGATGGTGTCTGAGAGTGAGACACGCTGTGTGATAGTGAGGGAGGAGCTGGTATCTGAGAGTGGGACAGGCTGTGTGTTAGTGAGGGAGGAGCTAGTATCTGAGAGTGGGATAGGCCTTGTGTTAGTGAGGGAGGAGCTGGTATCTGAGAATGGGACATGCTGTATGTTAGTGAGAGAGGAGCTGGTATCTGAGAATGGGACATGCTGTGTGTTAGTGAGAGAGGAGCTGTTATCTGAGAGTGGGACAGGCTGTGTGTTACTGAAGGAGCAGTTAGAATCTGATAGTGGGACATGCTTTGTGTTAGTTAGGGAGGAGCTGGTATCTGAGAGTGGAACAGACTGTGTTTTCGTGATGGAGAAGATATTATCTGAGAGTGGGACATGATGTGTGTTATTGAGGGAGGAGCTGGTACCTGAGATTGAGACAGGCTGTGTGTTAGTGAGGGAGTAGCTGGTATCTGAGAGTGGGAGAGGCTGTGTGTTAGTGAGGGAGGAGCTGGTATCTGAGAGTGCGACAGGCTGTGTGTTAGTGAGGGAGGAGCTGGTATCTGAGAGTGGGACAGGCTGTGTGTTAGTGAGGGAGGAGCTTGTATCTGAGAGTGGGACAGGCTGTGTGCTAGTGAGGGAGGAACAGGTATCCGGGACTAGGACTGGCTGGGTGTTCGTGAGGGAGGAGCTGGTGTCTGAGACTGGGACAGACTGTGTGTAGTCTGGGAGGAGCTGGTATCTGAGAGTGAGACAGGCTGTGTGTTAGTGAGGGAGGAGCTGGTTTCCTAGAGTGGGACAGGCTGTGTGTTTAATGATGGAGGAGCTACTATCTAAGAGTTGGACAGCCTTTTTGTTAGTGAGGGAGGAGCTGGTATCTGAGAGGGGACAGGATGTGTGTTAGTGAGGGAGGAGCTGGTATCTGAGATTGGGACAGGCTGTGTGTTAGTGAGGGAGAAGACGGTATCTGAGAGTGGGACTGGCTGTGTGTTAGTGAGGGAGGAGCAGGTATCTGAGTGTGGGACAGGCTGTGTGTTAGTGAGGGAGTAGCTGCTATCTGAGAGTGAGACAGGCAGTCTGAGTGAGGAAGGAGCTGGTATCTGAGATTGGGACAGTCTATGTGTAGTCTGGGAGGAGCTGGGATCTGAGCGTGGGACAGGCTTTGTTTTAGTGAGGGAGGAGCTTGTATCTGAGTGTGCGAGAGGCTGTGTGTTAGTGAGGGAGGAGATCATATCTGAGAGTGGGACAGGCTGAGTGTCAGTGAGGGTGGAGCTGGTATCAGAGAGTGGGACAGGCTGTGTGTTAATGAGGGAGGAGCTGGTATTGAGAGTGAGACAGGCTCTGTAAGTGAAGGAGGAGCTGGTATCTGAGAGTGGGACAGTCTGTGTGTTAGTGAGGGAGGAGCTGGTATCTGAGAGTGGGACAGGCTGTGTGCTATTGAGGGCGGAGATGGTATCTGAGAGGGGACAGGTAGTGTTTTAGTGAGGGAGGAGCTGGTATCTGAGAGTGGGACAGGCTGTGTGTTAGCGAGGGAGGAGCTGGTATCTGAGAGTGGGACAGGCTGTGTGTTAGTGAGGGAGGAGCTGGTATCTGAGAGTGGGACAGGCTGTGTGTTAGTGAGGGAGGAGCTGGTATCTGAGGGTGGGATAGGCCTTGTGTTAGTGAGGGAGGAGCTGGTATCTGAGAATGGGACATGCTGTGTGTTAGTGAGTGAGGAGCTGGTATCTGAGAGTGGGACATGCTGTGTGTTAGTGAGGGAGGAGCTGGTACCTGAGAGTGAGACAGGCTGTGTGTTAGTGAGGGAGGAGCTGGTATCTGGAAGTGGGACAGGCTGTGTGTTAGTGAGGGAGGCGCTGGTATCTGAGAGCAGGACAGGCAGTGTGTTAGTGAGGGAGGAACAGGTATCCGAGACTAGGACTGGCTGGGTGTTAGTGAGGGAGGAGCTGGTGTCTGAGAGTGAGACAATCTGTGTGTTTGTGAGGGAGGTAATGGCATCTGAGAGTGGGACAGGCTGTGTGTTCGTGAGGGAGGAGCTTGTATCTAGACTGAGACAGGCTATTTTATTGAAGGAGGAGCTGGTATCTGAGAGTGGGACAGTCTGTGTGTTAGTGAGGGAGGAGCTGGTATCTGAGAGTGGGACAGACTGTGTGTTCGTGAAGGAGGAGATAGTATCTGAGAGTGGGACATGATGTGTGTTAGTGAGGGAGGAGCTGGTATCTGAGAGTGGGACAGGCTGTGTGTTAGTGAGGGAGGAGCTGGTATCTGAGAGCGGGACAGTTTTGTGTGTTAGTGAGGGTGGAACAGGTATCCGGGACTAGGACAGGCTGGGTGATAGTGAGGGAGGAGCTCGTGTCTGAGACTGGGATAGACTGTGAGTAGTCTGGGAGGAGCTGGTATCTAAGAGTGAGACAGGCTGTGTGTTAATGAGGGAGGAGATGGTTTCTGAGTGTTGGAAGGCTGTGTGTTAATGAGGGAGGGACTGGTATCTGAGAATGGGACATGCTGTGTGTTAGTGAGTGAGGAGCTGGTATCTGAGAGTGGGTCATGCTGTGTGTTAGTGAGTGAGGAGCTGGTATCTGAGAGTGGGACATGCTGTGTGTTAGTGAGTGAGGAGCTGGTATCTGAGAGTGGGACATGCTGTGTGTTAGTGAGGGAGGAGCAGGTATCTGAGAGTGGAACAGACTGTTTGTTCGTGACGGAGGAGATAGTACCTGAGAGTGGGACATGATGTGTGTTAGTGAGGGAGGAGCTGGTATCTGACAGTGCGACAGGCTGTGTGTTAGAGAGGGAGGAGCTGGTATCTGAGAGCGGGACAGGCTGTGTGTTAGTGAGGGAGGAACAGGTATCCGGGTCTAGGACTGGCTGGGTGTTAGTGAGGGAGGAGCTGGTGTCTGAGACTGGGACAGACTCTGTATAGTCAGGGAGGAGCTGGTATCTGAGTGTGAGACAGGCTGTGTGTTAGTGAGGGAGGAGATGGTTTCTGAGAGTGGGAGAGGCTGTGTTTTAGTGAGGGAGGATCTGGTGTCTGAGACTGGGACAGACTCTGTATAGTCAGGGAGGAGCTGGTATCTGAGAGTGAGACAGGCTGTGTGTTAGTTAGGGAGGAGCTGGTATCTGAGAGTGGGACAGTCTGTGTATTAGTGAGGGAGGAGCTGGTATATGAGAGCGGGACAGGCTGTGTGTTAGGGAGGAACAGGTATCCAGGACTAGGACTGGCTGGGTGTTAGTGAGGAAGGAGCTGGTGTCTGAGGCTGGGACAGACTGTCTGTTGTCTGGGAGGAGCTGTTATCTGAGAGTGAGACAGACTGTGTGTTAGTGAGGGAGGAGATGGTTTCTGAGAGTGGGAGAGGCTGTGTGTTAGTGAGGGAGGAGATGGTATCTGAGAGTGGGACAGGCTGTGAGTTTAGTGATGGAGGAGCTAGTATTTGAGAGTTGGACAGCCTGTTTTTTAGTGAGGAAAGAGCTGGTATCGGAAAGTGGAAAAGAGTTTGTGTTAGTGACGGAGGGGCAGGTATCTGAGTGTGGGACAGGCTGTGTGTTAGTGAGGGAGGTGCTGATATCTGAGAGGGGACAGGCTGTGTGTTAGTGAGGGAGGAGCTGGTATCTGTGAGTGGGAGAGGCTGTGTGTTAGTGAGGGAGAAGACGGTATCTGAGAGTGGGACGGGCTGTGTGTTAGTGAGGGAGGGCCAGGTATCTGAGTGTGGGACAGGCTGTGTGTTAGTGAGGGAGGCGCTGGTATCTGGGAGTGGGACAGGCTCTGTGTTAGTGAAGGAGGAGCTTGTATCTAGAGTGAGACAGGCTATTTTAGTGAAGAAGGAGCTGGTATCTGAGAGTGGGACCTGCTGTGTGTTAGTGACGGAGGAGATTGTATCTGAGAGTGGGACAGGTTTGTGTGTTAGTGAGGGAGGAACAGGTATCCGGGACTAGGACTGGCTGGGTGTTGGTGAGGGAGGAGCTGGTGTCTGAGACTGGGACAGACTGTGTGTAGTCTGGGAGGAGCTGGTATCTGAGAGTCGGAAGGGCTGTGTGTTAGTGAGGGAGGAGCTGGTATCTGAGAGCGGGACAGGCTGTGTGTTAGTGAGGGAGGAACAGGTATCCGGGTCTAGGACTGGCTGGGTGTTAGTGAGGGAGCAGCTGGTGTCTGAGACTGGGACAGACTGTGTGTAGTCTGGGAGGAGCTGGTATCTGATTGTGAGACAGGCTGTGTGTTAGTGAGGGAGGAGATGGTATCTGAGAGGGGACAGGCTGTGTGTTAGTGAGGGAGGAGCTGGTATCTGAGATTGGGACAGACTGTGTGTTAGTGAGGGAGGAGCTGGTATCTGGAAGTGGGACAGGCTGTGTGTTAGTGAGGGAGGAGCTGCTATCTGAGAGTGGGACAGGCTTTGTGTTAGTGAGGGAGGCGCTGGTATCTGAGAGCAGGACAGGCAGTGTGTTAGTGAGGGAGGAACAGGTATCCGAGACTAGGACTGGCTGGGTGTTAGTGAGGGAGGAGCTGGTGTCTGAGAGTGAGACAGTCTGTGTGTTTGTGAGGGAGGTAATGGCATCTGAGAGTGGGACAGGCTGTGTGTTCGTGAGGGAGGAGCTTGTATCTAGACTGAGACAGGCTATTTTATTGAAGGAGGAGCTGGTATCTGAGAGTGGGACAGGCTGTATGTTAGTGAGGGAGGAGCTCGTATCTGAGAATGGAACATGCTGTGTGTCAGTGAGGGAGGAGCTGGTATCTGAGAGTGGGACAGTCTGTGTGTTAGTGAGGGAGGAGCTGGTATCTGAGAGTGGGACAGACTGTGTGTTCGTGAAGGAGGAGATAGTATCTGAGAGTGGGACATGATGTGTGTTAGTGAGGGAGGAGCTGGTATCTGAGAGTGGGACAGGCTGTGTGTTAGTGAGGGAGGAGCTGGTATCTGAGAGCGGGACAGTTTTGTGTGTTAGTGAGGGTGGAACAGGTATCCGGGACTAGGACAGGCTGGGTGATAGTGAGGGAGGAGCTCGTGTCTGAGACTGGGATAGACTGTGAGTAGTCTGGGAGGAGCTGGTATCTAAGAGTGAGACAGGCTGTGTGTTAATGAGGGAGGAGATGGTTTCTGAGAGTTGGAAGGCTGTGTGTTAATGAGGGAGGGACTGGTATCTGAGAATGGGACATGCTGTGTGTTAGTGAGTGAGGAGCTGGTATCTGAGAGTGGGACATGCTGTGTGTTAGTGAGTGAGGAGCTGGTATCTGAGAGTGGGACATGCTGTGTGTTAGTGAGTGAGGAGCTGGTATCTGAGAGTGGGACATGCTGTGTGTTAGTGAGGGAGGAGCAGGTATCTGAGAGTGGAACAGACTGTTTGTTCGTGACGGAGGAGATAGTACCTGAGAGTGGGACATGATGTGTGTTAGTGAGGGAGGAGCTGGTATCTGACAGTGCGACAGGCTGTGTGTTAGAGAGGGAGAAGCTGGTATCTGAGAGCGGGACAGGCTGTGTGTTAGTGAGGGAGGAACAGTTATCCGGGTCTAGGACTGGCTGGGTGTTAGTGAGGGAGGAGCTGGTGTCTGAGACTGGGACAGACTCTGTATAGTCAGGGAGGAGCTGGTATCTGAGTGTGAGACAGGCTGTGTGTTAGTGAGGGAGGAGATGGTTTCTGAGAGTGGGAGAGGCTGTGTTTTAGTGAGGGAGGAGCTGGTGTCTGAGACTGGGACAGACTCTGTATAGTCAGGGAGGAGCTGGTATCTGAGTGTGAGACAGGCTGTGTGTTAGTGAGGAAGGAGCTGGTATCTGAGATTGGGACAGAATGTGTGTTAGTGAGGGAGGAGCTGTTATCTGAGAGTGAGACAGGTTGTGTGTTAGTGAGGGAGGAGATGGTTTCTAAGAGTGGGAGAGGCTGTGTGTTAGTGAGGGAGGAATGGTATCTGAGTGTGGGACAGGCTGTGTGTTTAGTGATGCAGGAGCTAGTATCTGAGAGTTGGTCAGCCTGTTTTTTTAGTGAGGAAAGAGCTGGTATCGGAAAGTGGAACAGAGATTGTGTTAGTGATGGAGGATCTGGTATCTGAGAGTGGGACAGGCTGTGTGTTAGTGAGGGAGGAGCTGGTATCTGAGAGGGGACAGGCTGTGTGTTAGTGAGGGAGGAGCTGGTATCTGTGAGTGGGACTCGCTGTGTGTTAGTGAGGGAGGGGCAGGTATCTGAGTGTGGGACAGGCTGTGTGTTAGTGAGGGGGGAGCTGATATCTGCGAGTGAGACAGGCTGTGTGTTAGTGAGGGAATAGCTGCTATCTGAGATTGAGACAGGCTGGTTTAGTGAGGAAGGAGCTGGTATCTGAGATTGGGACAGACAGTGTGTTAATGAGGGAGGCGTTGGTATCTGGGAGTGGGACAGGCTGTGTGTTAGTGAAGGAGGAGCTTGTATCTAGACTGAGACAGGCTATTTTATTGAAGGAGGAGCTGGTATCTGAGAGTGGGACAGGCTGTCTGTTAGTGAGGGAGGAGCTCGTATCTGAGAATGGGACATGCTGTGTGTCAGTGAGGGAGGAGCTGGTATCTGAGAGCGGGACAGGCTGTGTGTTAGTGAAGGAGGAACAGGTATCCGGGGCTAGGACTAGCTGGGTGTTAGTGAGGGAGGAGCTGGTGTCTGAGACTGGGACAGACTGTGTGTAGTCTGGGAGGAGCTGGTATCTGAGTGTGTGACAGGCTGTGTGTTAGTGAGGGAGGAGATGGTTTCTGAGAGTGGGAGAGGCTGTGTGTTAGTGAGGGAGGAGATGGTTTCTGAGAGTGGGACAGGCTTTGTGTTTAGTGATGGAGGAGCTAGTATCTGACAGCTGGACAGCCTGTTTGTTAGTGAGGGAGGAGCTGGTATCTGAGAGTGGGACAGGCTGTGTGTTCGTGAGGGAGGAGCTGCTTTCTGAGAGTGGGACAGTCTGTGTGTTAGTGAGGGAGGAGCTGGTATCTGAGAGTGGGACAGGCTGTGTGTTATTGAGGGAGGTGCTGGTATCTGAGAGTGGCACATGCTGTGTGTTAGTGAGGGAGGAGCTGGTATCTGAGAGTGGGACAGGCTGTGTATTAGTGACGGAGGAGCTGGTATCTGAGAGCGGGACAGGTTTGTGTGTTAGTGAGGGAGGAACAGGTATACGGGACTAGGACTGGCTGGGTGTTAGTGAGGGAGGAGCTGGTGTCTGAGACTGGGACAGACTGTGTGAAATCTGGGAGGAGCTGGTATCTGAGAGTGGGACAGGCTGTGTGTTAGTGAGGGAGGAGCTGGTATCTGAGAGCGGGACAGGCTGTGTGTCAGTGAGGGAGGAACAGGTATCCGGGACTAGGACTGGCTGGGTGTTAGTGAGGGAGGAGCTGGTGTCTGAGACTGGGAAAGACTGTGTGTAGTCTGGGAGGAGCTGGTATCTGAGTGTGAGACAGGCTGTGTGTTAATGAGGGATGAGATGGTTTCTGAGAGTGGGAGAGGATGGGTGTTAGTGAGGGAGGAGATGGTTTCTGAGAGTGGGACAGGCTTTGTGTTTAGTGATGGAGGAGCTGGTATCTGAGAGGGGACAGGCCGTGTGTTAGTGAGGGAGGAGCTGTTATCTGCGAGTGGGACAGGCTGTGTGTTAGTGAGCGAGGAGCTGGTATCTGAGAGCAGGACAGGCTGTGTGTTAGTGAGGGAGGAGCTGGTATCTGAGTGCGGGACAGACTGTGTGTTAGTGAGGGAGGAACAGGTATCCGGGACTATGACTGGCTTGGTGTTAGTGTAGGAGGAGCTGGTGTCTGAGACTGGGACAGACTGTGTGTAGTCTGGGAGGAGCTGGTATCTGAGAGTGAGACAGGATGTGTGTTAGTGAGGGAGGTACTGGTATCTGAGAGTGGGACAGGCTGTGTGTTCGTGAAGGAGGAGCTGGTATCTGAGAGTGGGACAGTCTGTGTGTTAGTGAGGGAGGAGCTGGTATCTGAGAGTGGGAAAGGCTGTGTGTTAGAGAGGGAGGAGCTGGTATCTGAGAGTGGAACAGACTGTGAGTTCGTGATGGAGGAGATAGTATCTGAGAGTGGGACATGATGTGTTTTAGTGAGGGAGGAGCTGGTATCTGAGAGTGCGACAGGCTGTGTGTTAGTGAGGGAGGAACAGGTATCCGGGACTAGGACTGGCTGGGTGTTAGTGAGGGAGGAGCTGGTATCTGAGAGTGGGACAGGCTGTGTGTTAGTGAGGGCGGAGCTGGTATCTGAGAGGGGACAGGATGTGTGTTAGTGATTGAGGAGCTGGTATCTGCGATTGGGACAGGCTGTGTGTTAGTGTGGGAGAAGACGGTATCTGAGAGTGGGACTGGCTGTGTGTTAGTGAAAGAGGAGCAGGTATCTGAGTGTGGGACAGGCTGTGTGTTAGTGAGGGAGTAGCTGCTATCTGAGAGTGAGACAGGCTGTCTCAGTGAGGAAGGAGCTGGTATCTGAGATTGGGACAGACTATGTGTAGTCTGGGAGGAGCTGGGATCTGAGCGTGGGACAGGCTTTGCTTTAGTGAGGGAGGAGCTGGTATCTGAGAGTGGGAGAGGCTGTGTGTTAGTGAGGGAGGAGATCATATCTGAGATGGGGCAGGCTGAGTGTCAGTGAGGTAGGAACTGGTATCTGGGAGTGGGACAGGCTGTGTTCGTGAGGGAGGAGCTGGTATCTGAGACTGGGACAGACTGTGTGTATACTGGGAGGAGCTGGTATCTGAGAGTGGGACAGGCTGTGTGTTAGTGAGGGAGGAGCTGGTATCTGAGAGTGCGACAGTCTCTGTGTTTGTGAGGGAGGAGCTTGTATCTGAGAGCGGGACAGGCTGTGTGTTAGTGAGGTAGGAACAGGTATCCGGGACTTGGACTGGCTGGGTGTTAGTGAGGGAGGAGCTGGTGTCTGAGAGCAGGACATGCTGTGTGTTATTGAGGGAGGAACAGGTATCCGGGACTAGAACTGGCTGGGTGTTAGTGAGGGAGGAGCTGGTGTCTGAGACTGGGACAGACAGTGTTTAGTCTGGGAGGAGCTGGTATCTGTGAGTGAGACAGGCTGTGTGTTAGTGAGGCAGGAGATGGTTTCTGAGAGTGGGAGAGGCTGTGTGTTAGTGAGGGAGGAGCTGGTATCTGAGAGAGGGACAGGCTGTGTGTTAGTGAGGGAGGAGCTGGTATCTGAGAGTGGAACAGACTGTGTGTTCGTGACGGAGGAGATAGTATCTGAGAGTGGGACATGCTGTGTGTTAGTGAGGGAGGAGCTGGTATCTGAGAGTGCGACAGGCTGTGTGTTAGTGAGGGAGGAGCTGGTATCTGAGAGCGGGACATGCTGTGTGTTATTGAGGGAGAAACAGGTATCCGGGACTAGGACTGGCTGGGTGTTAGTGAGGGAGGAGCTGGTGTCTGAGACTGGGACAGACTGTGTGTAGTCTGGGAGGAGCTGGTATCTGTGAGTGAGACAGGCTGTGAGTTAGTGAGGGAGGAGATGGTTTCTGAGAGTGGGAGAGGCTGTGTGTTAGTGAGGGAGGAGATGGTTTCTGAGAGTGGGACAGGCTGTGTGTTTAGTGATGGAGGAGCTACTATCTGAGAGTTGGACAGCGTGTTTGTTAGTAAGGGAGGAGCTGGTATCTGAGAGTGGGACAGGATGTGTGTTAGTGAGGGTGGAGCTGGTATCTGCGAGTGGGACAGGCTGTGTGTTAGTGAGGGAGAAGACGGTATCTGAGAGTGGGACTGGCTGTGTGTTAGTGAAAGAGGAGCAGGTATCTGAGTGTGGGACAGGCTGTGTATTCGTGAGGGAGTAGTTGCTATCTGAGAGTGAGACAGGCTGTCTTAGTGAGGAAGGAGCTGGTATCTGAGATTGGGACAGTCTGTGTGTTAGTGAGGAAGGAACAGGTATCCGGGACTAGGACTGGCTGGGTGTTAGTGAGGGAGGAGCTGGTGTCTGAGACTGGGACAGACTGTGTGTAGTCTGGGAGGAGCTGGTATCTGAGAGTGAGACAGGCTGCGTGTTTGTGAGGGAGGAGATGGTATCTGAGAGTGCGACAGGCTGTGTGTTAGTGAGGGAGGAGATGCTATCTGAGAGTGAGACATGATGTGTGTTATTGAGGGAGCAGCTGGTATCTCAGAGTGGGACAGGCTGTGTGTTAGTGAGGGAGGAGCTGGTATCTGAGAGTGAGACAGGCTCTGTAAGTGAAGGAGGAGCTGGTATCTGAGAGTGGGACAGTCTGTGTGTTAGTGAGGGAGGTAATGGCATCTGAGAGTGGGACAGGCTGTGTGTTCGTGAGGGAGGAGCTTGTATCTAGACTGAGACAGGCTATTTTATTGAAGGAGGAGCTGGTATCTGAGAGTGGGACAGGCTGTATGTTAGTGAGGGAGGAGCTCGTATCTGAGAATGGGACATGCTGTGTGTCAGTGAGGGAGGAGCTGGTATCTGAGAGTGGGACAGTCTGTGTGTTAGTGAGGGAGGAGCTGGTATCTGAGAGTGGGACAGACTGTGTGTTCGTGAAGGAGGAGATAGTATCTGAGAGTGGGACATGATGTGTGTTAGTGAGGGAGGAGCTGGTATCTGAGAGTGGGACAGGCTGTGTGTTAGTGAGGGAGGAGCTGGTATCTGAGAGCGGGACAGATTTGTGTGTTAGTGAGGGTGGAACAGGTATCCGGGACTAGGACAGGCTGGGTGATAGTGAGGGAGGAGCTCGTGTCTGAGACTGGGATAGACTGTGAGTAGTCTGGGAGGAGCTGGTATCTAAGAGTGAGACAGGCTGTGTGTTAATGAGGGAGGAGATGGTTTCTGAGAGTTGGAAGGCTGTGTGTTAATGAGGGAGGGACTGGTATCTGAGAATGGGACATGCTGTGTGTTAGTGAGTGAGGAGCTGGTATCTGAGAGTGGGACATGCTGTGTGTTAGTGAGTGAGGAGCTGGTATCTGAGAGTGGGACATGCTGTGTGTTAGTGAGTGAGGAGCTGGTATCTGAGAGTGGGACATGCTGTGTGTTAGTGAGGGAGGAGCAGGTATCTGAGAGTGGAACAGACTGTTTGTTCGTGACGGAGGAGATAGTACCTGAGAGTGGGACATGATGTGTGTTAGTGAGGGAGGAGCTGGTATCTGACAGTGCGACAGGCTGTGTGTTAGAGAGGGAGAAGCTGGTATCTGAGAGCGGGACAGGCTGTGTGTTAGTGAGGGAGGAACAGTTATCCGGGTCTAGGACTGGCTGGGTGTTAGTGAGGGAGGAGCTGGTGTCTGAGACTGGGACAGACTCTGTATAGTCAGGGAGGAGCTGGTATCTGAGTGTGAGACAGGCTGTGTGTTAGTGAGGGAGGAGATGGTTTCTGAGAGTGGGAGAGGCTGTGTTTTAGTGAGGGAGGAGCTGGTGTCTGAGACTGGGACAGACTCTGTATAGTCAGGGAGGAGCTGGTATCTGAGTGTGAGACAGGCTGTGTGTTAGTGAGGAAGGAGCTGGTATCTGAGATTGGGACAGAATGTGTGTTAGTGAGGGAGGAGCTGTTATCTGAGAGTGAGACAGGTTGTGTGTTAGTGAGGGAGGAGATGGTTTCTAAGAGTGGGAGAGGCTGTGTGTTAGTGAGGGAGGAATGGTATCTGAGTGTGGGACAGGCTGTGTGTTTAGTGATGCAGGAGCTAGTATCTGAGAGTTGGTCAGCCTGTTTTTTTAGTGAGGAAAGAGCTGGTATCGGAAAGTGGAACAGAGATTGTGTTAGTGATGGAGGATCTGGTATCTGAGAGTGGGACAGGCTGTGTGTTAGTGAGGGAGGAGCTGGTATCTGAGAGGGGACAGGCTGTGTGTTAGTGAGGGAGGAGCTGGTATCTGTGAGTGGGACTCGCTGTGTGTTAGTGAGGGAGGGGCAGGTATCTGAGTGTGGGACAGGCTGTGTGTTAGTGAGGTGGGAGCTGATATCTGCGAGTGAGACAGGCTGTGTGTTAGTGAGGGAATAGCTGCTATCTGAGATTGAGACAGGCTGGTTTAGTGAGGAAGGAGCTGGTATCTGAGATTGGGACAGACAGTGTGTTAATGAGGGAGGCGTTGGTATCTGGGAGTGGGACAGGCTGTGTGTTAGTGAAGGAGGAGCTTGTATCTAGACTGAGACAGGCTATTTTATTGAAGGAGGAGCTGGTATCTGAGAGTGGGACAGGCTGTCTGTTAGTGAGGGAGGAGCTCGTATCTGAGAATGGGACATGCTGTGTGTCAGTGAGGGAGGAGCTGGTATCTGAGAGCGGGACAGGCTGTGTGTTAGTGAAGGAGGAACAGGTATCCGGGGCTAGGACTAGCTGGGTGTTAGTGAGGGAGGAGCTGGTGTCTGAGACTGGGACAGACTGTGTGTAGTCTGGGAGGAGCTGGTATCTGAGTGTGTGACAGGCTGTGTGTTAGTGAGGGAGGAGATGGTTTCTGAGAGTGGGAGAGGCTGTGTGTTAGTGAGGGAGGAGATGGTTTCTGAGAGTGGGACAGGCTTTGTGTTTAGTGATGGAGGAGCTAGTATCTGACAGCTGGACAGCCTGTTTGTTAGTGAGGGAGGAGCTGGTATCTGAGAGTGGGACAGGCTGTGTGTTCGTGAGGGAGGAGCTGCTTTCTGAGAGTGGGACAGTCTGTGTGTTAGTGAGGGAGGAGCTGGTATCTGAGAGTGGGACAGGCTGTGTGTTATTGAGGGAGGTGCTGGTATCTGAGAGTGGCACATGCTGTGTGTTAGTGAGGGAGGAGCTGGTATCTGAGAGTGGGACAGGCTGTGTATTAGTGACGGAGGAGCTGGTATCTGAGAGCGGGACAGGTTTGTGTGTTAGTGAGGGAGGAACAGGTATACGGGACTAGGACTGGCTGGGTGTTAGTGAGGGAGGAGCTGGTGTCTGAGACTGGGACAGACTGTGTGAAATCTGGGAGGAGCTGGTATCTGAGAGTGGGACAGGCTGTGTGTTAGTGAGGGAGGAGCTGGTATCTGAGAGCGGGACAGGCTGTGTGTCAGTGAGGGAGGAACAGGTATCCGGGACTAGGACTGGCTGGGTGTTAGTGAGGGAGGAGCTGGTGTCTGAGACTGGGAAAGACTGTGTGTAGTCTGGGAGGAGCTGGTATCTGAGTGTGAGACAGGCTGTGTGTTAATGAGGGATGAGATGGTTTCTGAGAGTGGGAGAGGATGGGTGTTAGTGAGGGAGGAGATGGTTTCTGAGAGTGGGACAGGCTTTGTGTTTAGTGATGGAGGAGCTGGTATCTGAGAGGGGACAGGCCGTGTGTTAGTGAGGGAGGAGCTGTTATCTGCGAGTGGGACAGGCTGTGTGTTAGTGAGCGAGGAGCTGGTATCTGAGAGCAGGACAGGCTGTGTGTTAGTGAGGGAGGAGCTGGTATCTGAGTGCGGGACAGACTGTGTGTTAGTGAGGGAGGAACAGGTATCCGGGACTATGACTGGCTTGGTGTTAGTGTAGGAGGAGCTGGTGTCTGAGACTGGGACAGACTGTGTGTAGTCTGGGAGGAGCTGGTATCTGAGAGTGAGACAGGATGTGTGTTAGTGAGGGAGGTACTGGTATCTGAGAGTGGGACAGGCTGTGTGTTCGTGAAGGAGGAGCTGGTATCTGAGAGTGGGACAGTCTGTGTGTTAGTGAGGGAGGAGCTGGTATCTGAGAGTGGGACAGGCTGTGTGTTAGTGAGGGCGGAGCTGGTATCTGAGAGGGGACAGGATGTGTGTTAGTGATTGAGGAGCTGGTATCTGCGATTGGGACAGGCTGTGTGTTAGTGTGGGAGAAGACGGTATCTGAGAGTGGGACTGGCTGTGTGTTAGTGAAAGAGGAGCAGGTATCTGAGTGTGGGACAGGCTGTGTGTTAGTGAGGGAGTAGCTGCTATCTGAGAGTGAGACAGGCTGTCTCAGTGAGGAAGGAGCTGGTATCTGAGATTGGGACAGACTATGTGTAGTCTGGGAGGAGCTGGGATCTGAGCGTGGGACAGGCTTTGCTTTAGTGAGGGAGGAGCTGGTATCTGAGAGTGGGAGAGGCTGTGTGTTAGTGAGGGAGGAGATCATATCTGAGATGGGGCAGGCTGAGTGTCAGTGAGGTAGGAACTGGTATCTGGGAGTGGGACAGGCTGTGTTCGTGAGGGAGGAGCTGGTATCTGAGACTGGGACAGACTGTGTGTATACTGGGAGGAGCTGGTATCTGAGAGTGGGACAGGCTGTGTGTTAGTGAGGGAGGAGCTGGTATCTGAGAGTGCGACAGTCTCTGTGTTTGTGAGGGAGGAGCTTGTATCTGAGAGCGGGACAGGCTGTGTGTTAGTGAGGTAGGAACAGGTATCCGGGACTTGGACTGGCTGGGTGTTAGTGAGGGAGGAGCTGGTGTCTGAGAGCAGGACATGCTGTGTGTTATTGAGGGAGGAACAGGTATCCGGGACTAGAACTGGCTGGGTGTTAGTGAGGGAGGAGCTGGTGTCTGAGACTGGGACAGACAGTGTTTAGTCTGGGAGGAGCTGGTATCTGTGAGTGAGACAGGCTGTGTGTTAGTGAGGCAGGAGATGGTTTCTGAGAGTGGGAGAGGCTGTGTGTTAGTGAGGGAGGAGCTGGTATCTGAGAGAGGGACAGGCTGTGTGTTAGTGAGGGAGGAGCTGGTATCTGAGAGTGGAACAGACTGTGTGTTCGTGACGGAGGAGATAGTATCTGAGAGTGGGACATGCTGTGTGTTAGTGAGGGAGGAGCTGGTATCTGAGAGTGCGACAGGCTGTGTGTTAGTGAGGGAGGAGCTGGTATCTGAGAGCGGGACATGCTGTGTGTTATTGAGGGAGAAACAGGTATCCGGGACTAGGACTGGCTGGGTGTTAGTGAGGGAGGAGCTGGTGTCTGAGACTGGGACAGACTGTGTGTAGTCTGGGAGGAGCTGGTATCTGTGAGTGAGACAGGCTGTGAGTTAGTGAGGGAGGAGATGGTTTCTGAGAGTGGGAGAGGCTGTGTGTTAGTGAGGGAGGAGATGGTTTCTGAGAGTGGGACAGGCTGTGTGTTTAGTGATGGAGGAGCTACTATCTGAGAGTTGGACAGCGTGTTTGTTAGTAAGGGAGGAGCTGGTATCTGAGAGTGGGACAGGATGTGTGTTAGTGAGGGTGGAGCTGGTATCTGCGAGTGGGACAGGCTGTGTGTTAGTGAGGGAGAAGACGGTATCTGAGAGTGGGACTGGCTGTGTGTTAGTGAAAGAGGAGCAGGTATCTGAGTGTGGGACAGGCTGTGTATTCGTGAGGGAGTACTTGCTATCTGAGAGTGAGACAGGCTGTCTTAGTGAGGAAGGAGCTGGTATCTGAGATTGGGACAGTCTGTGTGTTAGTGAGGAAGGAACAGGTATCCGGGACTAGGACTGGCTGGGTGTTAGTGAGGGAGGAGCTGGTGTCTGAGACTGGGACAGACTGTGTGTAGTCTGGGAGGAGCTGGTATCTGAGAGTGAGACAGGCTGCGTGTTTGTGAGGGAGGAGATGGTATCTGAGAGTGCGACAGGCTGTGTGTTAGTGAGGGAGGAGATGCTATCTGAGAGTGAGACATGATGTGTGTTATTGAGGGAGCAGCTGGTATCTCAGAGTGGGACAGGCTGTGTGTTAGTGAGGGAGGAGCTGGTATCTGAGAGTGAGACAGGCTCTGTAAGTGAAGGAGGAGCTGGTATCTGAGAGTGGGACAGTCTGTGTGTTAGTGAGGGAGGAGCTGGTATCTGAGAGTGGGACAGGCTGTGTGTTAGTGAGGGCGGAGATGGTATCTGACAGTGGGACAGGTTGTGTGTTAGTGAGGGAGGAGCTGGTATCTGAGAGTGGGACAGGCTGTGTGTTAGTGTGGGAGGAGCTGGTATGTGAGAGTGGGACAGGCTGTGTGTTAGTGAGGGAGGGGCTGGTATCTGAGAGTGGGACATGCTGTGTGTTAGTGAGGGAGGAGCTGGTATCTGAGAGTGGGATAGGCCTTGTGTTAGTGAGGGAGGAGCTGGTATCTGAGAATGGGACAGGCTGTGTGTTAGTGAGGGAGGAGCTGGTATCTGAGAGTGGGACAGGCTGTGTGTTAGTGAGGGAGGAGCTGGTATCTGAGAGTGGAACAGACTGTGTTTTCGTGACGGAGAAGATATTATCTGAGAGTGGGACATAATGTGTGTTATTGAGGGAGGAGCTGGTACCTGAGGGTGAGACAGGCTGTGTGTTAGTGAGGGAAGAGCTTGTATCTGAGAGTAGGACAGGCTGTGTGTTAGTGAGGGAGTAGTTGCTCTCTGAGAGTGAGACAGGCTGTCTTAGTGAGGGAGGAGCTGGTATCTGAGATTGGGACAGACTGTGTGTTAGTGAGGGAGGAACTGGTATCTGGGAGTGGGACAGGCTCTGTGTTAGTGAGGGAGGAGCTGGTATCTGAGAGTGGGACAGGCTATGTGTTAGTGAGGGAGGAGCTGGTATCTGAGAGCGGTACTGGCTGTGTGTTAGTGAGGTAGGAACAGGTATCCGGGACTTGGACTGGCTGGGTGTTAGTGAGGTAGGAGCTGGTGTCTGAGACTGGGACAGACTGTGTGTCGTCTGGGAGGAGCTGGTATCTGAGAGTGGGGGAGGCTGTGTGTTAGTGAGGGAGGAGATGGTTTCTGAGAGTGGGAGAGGCTGTGTGTTAGTGAGTGAGGAGATGGTTTCTGAGAGTGGGAGAGGCTGTGTGTTAGTGAGGGAGGAGATGGTTTCTGAGAGTGGGAGAGGCTGTGTGTTAGTGAGGGAGGAGATGGGTTCTGAGAGTGGGACAGGCTGTGTGTTTAGTGATGGAGGAGCTACTATCTGAGAGTTGGACAGCGTGTTTGTTAGTAAGGGAGGAGCTGGTATCTGAGAGTGGGACAGGATGAGTGTTATTGAGGGAGGAGCTGGTATCTGTGAGTGGGACAGGCTGTGTGTTAGTGAGGGAGATGACGGTTTCTGAGAGTGGGACTTGCCGTGTGTTAGTGAAAGAGGAGCAGGTATCTGAGTGTGCGACAAGCTGTGTATTAGTCAGGGAGTAGTTGCTATCTGAGAGTGAGTCAGGATGTCTTAGTGAGGTAGGAGCTGGTATCTGGGATTGGAACAGACTGTGTGTAAGTGAGGGAGGAACTGGTATCTGGGAGTGGGACAGGCTGTGTGTTAGTGAGGGAGGAGCTGGTATCTGAGACTGGGACAGACTGTGTGTTAGTGAGGGAGGAGCTGGTATCTGAGAGTGAGACAGGCTGCGTGTTTGTGAGGGAGGAGATGGTATCTGAGAGTGCGACAGGCTGTGTGTTAGTGAGGGAGGAGCTGGTATCTGAGAGCGGGACAGGCTGTTTGTTAGTGAGGTAGGAACAGGTATCCGGGACTTGGACTGGCTGGGTGTTAGTGAGGGAGGAGCTGGTGTCTGAGAGCGGGACATGCTGTGTGTTATTGAGGGAGGAACAGGTATCCGGGACTAGGACTGGCTGTGTGTTAGTGAGGGAGGAGCTGGTATCTGAGAGTGGGACAGGCTGTGTGTTTGTGAGGGAGGAGCTGGTATCTGAGAGTGGGACAGGCTGTTTGTTAGTGACGGCGGAGATGGTATCTGAGAGTGGGACAGGTTGTGTGTTAGTGAGGGAGGAGCTGGTATCTGAGAGTGGGACAGGCTGTGTGTTAGCGAGGGAGGAGCTGGTATCTGAGAGTGGGACAGGCTGTGTGTTAGTGAGGGAGGAGCTGGTATCTGAGAGTGGGACAGGCTGTGTGTTAGTGAGTGAGGAGCTGGTATCTGAGAGTGGGAGAGGCTGTGTGTTGGTGAGGGAGAAACTGGTATCTGAGAGTGGGACAGGCTGTGTGTAAGTGAGGGAAGAGCTGGTATCTGAGAGTGGAACAGACTGTGTGTTCGTGACGGAGGAGATAGTATCTGAGAGTGGGACATGATGTGTGTTAGTGAGGGAGGAGCTGGTATCTGAGAGTGCGACAGTCTGTGTGTTTGTGAGGGAGGAGCTTGTATCTGAGAGCGGGACAGGCTGTGTGTTAGTGAGGTAGGAACAGGTATCCGGGACTTGGACTGGCTGGGTGTTAGTGAGGGAGGAGCTGGTGTCTGAGACTGGGACAGACAGTGTGTAGTCTGGGAGGAGCTGGTATCTGTGAGTGAGACAGGCTGTGTGTTAGTGAGGCAGGAGATGGTTTCTGAGAGTGGGAGAGGCTGTGTGTTAGTGAGGGAGGAGCTGGTATCTGAGAGTGGGACAGGCTGTGTGTTGGTGAGGGGGAAACTGGTATCTGAGAGTGGGACAGGCTGTGTGTTAGTGAGGGAGGAGCTGGTATCTGAGAGTGGAACAGACTGTGTGTTCGTGACGGAGGAGATAGTATCTGAGAGTGGGACATGATGTGTGTTAGTGAGGGAGGAGCTGGTATCTGAGAGTGCGACAGGCTGTGTGTTAGTGAGGGAGGAGCTTGTATCTGAGAGCGGGACATGCTGTGTGTTATTGAGGGAGAAACAGGTATCCGGGACTAGGACTGGCTGGGTGTTAGTGAGGGAGGAGCTGGTGTCTGAGACTGGGACAGACTGTGTGTTAGTGAGGGAGGAGCTGGTATCTGTGAGTGAGACAGACTGTGAGTTAGTGAGGGAGGAGATGGTTTCTGAGAGTGGGAGAGGCTGTGTGTTAGTGAGGGAGGAGATGGTTTCTGAGAGTGGGACAGGCTGTGTGTTTAGTGATGGAGGAGCTACTATCTGAGAGTTGGACAGCGTGTTTGTTAGTAAGGGAGGAGCTGGTATCTGAGAGTGGGACAGGATGTGTGTTAGTGAGGGTGGAGCTGGTATCTGCGAGTGGGACAGGCTGTGTGTTAGTGAGGGAGAAGACGGTATCTGAGAGTGGGACTGGCTGTGTGTTAGTGAAAGAGGAGCAGGTATCTGAGTGTGGGACAGGCTGTGTATTCGTCAGGGAGTAGTTGCTATCTGAGAGTGAGACAGGCTGTCTTAGTGAGGAAGGAGCTGGTATCTGAGATTGGGACAGTCTGTGTGTTAGTGAGGAAGGAACAGGTATCCGGGACTAGGACTGGCTGGGTGTTAGTGAGGGAGGAGCTGGTGTCTGAGACTGGGACAGACTGTGTGTAGTCTGGGAGGAGCTGGTATCTGAGAGTGAGACAGGCTGCGTGTTTGTGAGGGAGGAGATGGTATCTGAGAGTGCGACAGGCTGTGTGTTAGTGAGGGAGGAGCTGGTATCTGAGAGTGAGACAGGCTGCGTGTTTGTGAGGGAGGAGCTGGTATCTGAGAGTGAGACAGGCTCTGTAAGTGAAGGAGGAGCTGGTATCTGAGAGTGGGACAGTCTGTGTGTTAGTGAGGGAGGAGCTGGTATCTGACAGTGGGACAGGTTGTGTGTTAGTGAGGGAGGAGCTGGTATCTGAGAGTGGGACATGCTGTGTGTTAGTGAGGGAGGAGCTGGTATCTGAGAGTGGGATAGGCCTTGTGTTAGTGAGGGAGGAGCTGGTATCTGAGAATGGGACATGCTGTGTGTTAGTGAGGGAGGAGCTGGTATCTGAGAGTGGAACAGACTGTGTTTTCGTGACGGAGAAGATATTATCTGAGAGTGGGACATGATGTGTGTTATTGAGGGAGGAGCTGGTACCTGAGGGTGAGACAGGCTGTGTGTTAGTGAGGGAAGAGCTTGTATCTGAGAGTGAGACAGGCTCTTTCAGTGAAGGAGGAGCTGGTTTCTGAGAGTGAGACAGGCTGTGTGTTAGTGAGTGAGGAACAGGTATCCGGGACTAGGACTGGCTGGGTGTTCGTGAGGGAGGAGCTGGTGTCTGAGAGTGAGACAGGCTGTGTGTTAGTGAGGGAGGAGCTGGTATCTGCGAGTGGGACAGGCTGTGTGTTAGTGAGGGAGTAGTTGCTATCTGAGAGTGAGACAGGCTGTCTTAGTGAGGGAGGAGCTGGTGTCTGAGATTGGGACAGACTGTGTGTTAGTGAGGGAGGAACTGGTATCTGGGAGTGGGACAGGCTCTGTGTTAGTGAGGGAGGAGCTGGAATCTGAGAGTGGGACAGGCTATGTGTTAGTGAGGGAGGAGCTGGTATCTGAGAGTGAGACAGGCTGTGTGTTAGTGAGTGAGGAACAGGTATCCGGGACTAGGACTGGCTGGGTGTTCGTGAGGGAGGAGCTGGTGTCTGAGAGTGAGACAGGCTGTGTGTTAGTGAGGGAGGAGCTGGTATCTGCGAGTGGGACAGGCTGTGTGTTAGTGAGGGAGTAGTTGCTATCTGAGAGTGAGACAGGCTGTCTTAGTGAGGGAGGAGCTGGTATCTGAGATTGGGACAGACTGTGTGTTAGTGAGGGAGGAACTGGTATCTGGGAGTGGGACAGGCTGTGTGTTAGTGAGGGAGGAGCTGGTATCTGAGAGTGGGACAGGCTATGTGTTAGTGAGGGAGGAGCTGGTATCTGAGAGCGGGACAGGCTTTGTGTTAGTGACGGAGGAACAGGTATCCGGGACTAGGACTGGCTGGGAGTTAGTGAGGGAGGAGCTGGTGTCTCAGATTGGGACAGACTGTGTGTAGTCTGTGAGGAGCTCGTATCTGAGACTGAGACAGGCTGCGTGTTTGTGAGGGAGGAGATGGTCTCTGAGAGTGCGACAGGCTCTGTGTTAGTGAGGGAGGAGATGCTATCTGAGAGTGAGACATGATGTGTGTTAGTGAGGGAGGAGCTGGTATCTCAGAGTGGGACAGGCTGTGTGTTAGTGAGGGAGGAGCTGGTATCTGAGAGTGAGACAGGCTCTGTAAGTGAAGGAGGAGCTGGTATCTGAGAGTGGGACAGTCTGTGTCTGAGTGAGGGAGGAGCTGGTATCTGAGAGTGGGACAGGCTGTGTGTTAGTGAGGGCGGAGATGCTATCTGAGAGGGGACAGGTTGAGTGTTAGTGAGGGAGGAGCTGGTATCTGAGAGTGGGACAGGCTGTGTATTAGCGAGGGAGGAGCTGGTATCTGAGAGTGGGACAGGCTGTGTGATAGTGAAGGAGGAGCTAGTATCTGAGAGTGGGACAGGCTGTGTGTTAGTGAGGGAGGAGCTGGTATCTGAGAGTGGGATAGGCCTTGTGTTAGTGAGGGAGGAGCTGGTATCTGAGAATGGGACATGCTGTGTGTTAGTGAGAGAGGAGCTGGTAACTGAGAATGGGACATGCTGTGTGTTAGTGAGAGAGGAGCTGGTATCTGAGAGTGGGACAGGCTGTGTGTTACTGAAGGAGCAGTTGGAATCTGAGAGTGGGACAGGCTGTGTTTTCGTGATGGAGGAGCTGTTATCTGAGAGTTGGACAGCCTTTTTGTTAGTGAGGGAGGAGCTGGTATCTGAGAGTGGGACAGGCTGTGTGTTAGTGAGGGAGGAGCTGGTATCTGAGATTGGGACAGGCTGTGTGTTAGTGAGGGAGAAGACGGTATCTGAGAGTGGGACTGGCTGTGTGTTAGTGAAGGAGGAGCAGGTATCTGAGTGTGGGACAGGCTGTGTGTTAGTGAGGGAGTAGCTGCTATCTGAGAGTGAGACAGGCAGTCTTAGTGAGGAAGGAGCTGGTATCTGAGATTGGGACAGTCTATGTGTAGTCTGGCAGGAGCTGGGATCTGAGCGTGGGACAGGCTTTGCTTTAGTGAGGGAGGAGCTTGTATCTGAGTGTGCGAGAGGCTGTGTGTTAGTGAGGGAGGAGATCATATCTGAGAGTGGGACAGGCTGAGTGTCAGTGAGGGTGGAGCTGGTATCAGAGAGTGGGACAGGCTGTGTGTTAATGAGGTAGGAGCTGGTATCTGAGAGTGGGACAGGCTGTGTGTTAGTGAGGGAGGAGCTGATATCTGAGAGTGAGACAGGCTCTTTAAGTGAAGGAGGAGCTGGTATCTGAGAGTGGGACAGGCTGTGTGTTAGTGAGGGAGGAGCTGGTATCTGAGAGTGGAACAGACTGTGTGTTCGTGACGGAGGAGATAGTATCTGAGAGTGGGACATGATGTGTGTTAGTGAGGGAGGAGCTGGTATCTGAGAGTGCGACAGGCTGTGTGTTAGTGAGGGAGGAGCTTGTATCTGAGAGCGGGACATGCTGTGTGTTATTGAGGGAGAAACAGGTATCCGGGACTAGGACTGGCTGGGTGTTAGTGAGGGAGGAGCTGGTGTCTGAGACTGGGACAGACTGTGTGTTAGTGAGGGAGGAGCTGGTATCTGTGAGTGAGACAGACTGTGAGTTAGTGAGGGAGGAGATGGTTTCTGAGAGTGGGAGAGGCTGTGTGTTAGTGAGGGAGGAGATGGTTTCTGAGAGTGGGACAGGCTGTGTGTTTAGTGATGGAGGAGCTACTATCTGAGAGTTGGACAGCGTGTTTGTTAGTAAGGGAGGAGCTGGTATCTGAGAGTGGGACAGGATGTGTGTTAGTGAGGGTGGAGCTGGTATCTGCGAGTGGGACAGGCTGTGTGTTAGTGAGGGAGAAGACGGTATCTGAGAGTGGGACTGGCTGTGTGTTAGTGAAAGAGGAGCAGGTATCTGAGTGTGGGACAGGCTGTGTATTCGTCAGGGAGTAGTTGCTATCTGAGAGTGAGACAGGCTGTCTTAGTGAGGAAGGAGCTGGTATCTGAGATTGGGACAGTCTGTGTGTTAGTGAGGATGGAACAGGTATCCGGGACTAGGACTGGCTGGGTGTTAGTGAGGGAGGAGCTGGTGTCTGAGACTGGGACAGGCTGTGTGTAGTCTGGGAGGAGCTGGTATCTGAGAGTGAGACAGGCTGCGTGTTTGTGAGGGAGGAGATGGTATCTGAGAGTGCGACAGGCTGTGTGTTAGTGAGGGAGGAGCTGGTATCTGAGAGTGAGACAGGCTGCGTGTTTGTGAGGGAGGAGCTGGTATCTGAGAGTGAGACAGGCTCTGTAAGTGAAGGAGGAGCTGGTATCTGAGAGTGGGACAGTCTGTGTGTTAGTGAGGGAGGAGCTGGTATCTGACAGTGGGACAGGTTGTGTGTTAGTGAGGGAGGAGCTGGTATGTGAGAGTGGGACAGGATGTGTGTTAGCGAGGGAGGAGCTGGTATCTGAGAGTGGGACATGCTGTGTGTTAGTGAGGGAGGAGCTGGTATCTGAGAGTGGGATAGGCCTTGTGTTAGTGAGGGAGGAGCTGGTATCTGAGAATGGGACATGCTGTGTGTTAGTGAGGGAGGAGCTGGTATCTGAGAGTGGAACAGACTGTGTTTTCGTGACGGAGAAGATATTATCTGAGAGTGGGACATGATGTGTGTTATTGAGGGAGGAGCTGGTACCTGAGTGTGAGACAGGCTGTGTGTTAGTGAGGGAAGAGCTTGTATCTGAGAGTGAGACAGGCTCTTTCAGTGAAGGAGGAGCTGGTTTCTGAGAGTGAGACAGGCTGTGTGTTAGTGAGTGAGGAACAGGTATCCGGGACTAGGACTGGCTGGGTGTTCGTGAGGGAGGAGCTGGTGTCTGAGAGTGAGACAGGCTGTGTGTTAGTGAGGGAGGAGCTGGTATCTGCGAGTGGGACAGGCTGTGTGTTAGTGAGGGAGTAGTTGCTATCTGAGAGTGAGACAGGCTGTCTTAGTGAGGGAGGAGCTGGTATCTGAGATTGGGACAGACTGTGTGTTAGTGAGGGAGGAACTGGTATCTGGGAGTGGGACAGGCTCTGTGTTAGTGAGGGAGGAGCTGGTATCTGAGAGTGGGACAGGCTATGTGTTAGTGAGGGAGGAGCTGGTATCTGAGAGTGAGACAGGCTGTGTGTTAGTGAGTGAGGAACAGGTATCCGGGACTAGGACTGGCTGGGTGTTCGTGAGGGAGGAGCTGGTGTCTGAGAGTGAGACAGGCTGTGTGTTAGTGAGGGAGGAGCTGGTATCTGCGAGTGGGACAGGCTGTGTGTTAGTGAGGGAGTAGTTGCTATCTGAGAGTGAGACAGGCTGTCTTAGTGAGGGAGGAGCTGGTATCTGAGATTGGGACAGACTGTGTGTTAGTGAGGGAGGAACTGGTATCTGGGAGTGGGACAGGCTGTGTGTTAGTGAGGGAGGAGCTGGTATCTGAGAGTGGGACAGGCTATGTGTTAGTGAGGGAGGAGCTGGTATCTGAGAGTGGGACAGGCTGTGTGATAGTGAAGGAGGAGCTAGTATCTGAGAGTGGGACAGGCTGTGTGTTAGTGAGGGAGGAGCTGGTATCTGAGAGTGGGATAGGCCTTGTGTTAGTGAGGGAGGAGCTGGTATCTGAGAATGGGACATGCTGTGTGTTAGTGAGAGAGGAGCTGGTAACTGAGAATGGGACATGCTGTGTGTTAGTGAGAGAGGAGCTGGTATCTGAGAGTGGGACAGGCTGTGTGTTACTGAAGGAGCAGTTGGAATCTGAGAGTGGGACAGGCTGTGTTTTCGTGATGGAGGAGCTGTTATCTGAGAGTTGGACAGCCTTTTTGTTAGTGAGGGAGGAGCTGGTATCTGAGAGTGGGACAGGCTGTGTGTTAGTGAGGGAGGAGCTGGTATCTGAGATTGGGACAGGCTGTGTGTTAGTGAGGGAGAAGACGGTATCTGAGAGTGGGACTGGCTGTGTGTTAGTGAAGGAGGAGCAGGTATCTGAGTGTGGGACAGGCTGTGTGTTAGTGAGGGAGTAGCTGCTATCTGAGAGTGAGACAGGCAGTCTTAGTGAGGAAGGAGCTGGTATCTGAGATTGGGACAGTCTATGTGTAGTCTGGCAGGAGCTGGGATCTGAGCGTGGGACAGGCTTTGCTTTAGTGAGGGAGGAGCTTGTATCTGAGTGTGCGAGAGGCTGTGTGTTAGTGAGGGAGGAGATCATATCTGAGAGTGGGACAGGCTGAGTGTCAGTGAGGGTGGAGCTGGTATCAGAGAGTGGGACAGGCTGTGTGTTAATGAGGTAGGAGCTGGTATCTGAGAGTGGGACAGGCTGTGTGTTAGTGAGGGAGGAGCTGATATCTGAGAGTGAGACAGGCTCTTTAAGTGAAGGAGGAGCTGGTATCTGAGAGTGGGACAGGCTGTGTGTTAGTGAGGGAGGAGCTGGTATCTGAGAGTGGAACAGACTGTGTGTTCGTGACGGAGGAGATAGTATCTGAGAGTGGGACATGATGTGTGTTAGTGAGGGAGGAGCTGGTATCTGAGAGTGCGACAGGCTGTGTGTTAGTGAGGGAGGAGCTTGTATCTGAGAGCGGGACATGCTGTGTGTTATTGAGGGAGAAACAGGTATCCGGGACTAGGACTGGCTGGGTGTTAGTGAGGGAGGAGCTGGTGTCTGAGACTGGGACAGACTGTGTGTTAGTGAGGGAGGAGCTGGTATCTGTGAGTGAGACAGACTGTGAGTTAGTGAGGGAGGAGATGGTTTCTGAGAGTGGGAGAGGCTGTGTGTTAGTGAGGGAGGAGATGGTTTCTGAGAGTGGGACAGGCTGTGTGTTTAGTGATGGAGGAGCTACTATCTGAGAGTTGGACAGCGTGTTTGTTAGTAAGGGAGGAGCTGGTATCTGAGAGTGGGACAGGATGTGTGTTAGTGAGGGTGGAGCTGGTATCTGCGAGTGGGACAGGCTGTGTGTTAGTGAGGGAGAAGACGGTATCTGAGAGTGGGACTGGCTGTGTGTTAGTGAAAGAGGAGCAGGTATCTGAGTGTGGGACAGGCTGTGTATTCGTCAGGGAGTAGTTGCTATCTGAGAGTGAGACAGGCTGTCTTAGTGAGGAAGGAGCTGGTATCTGAGATTGGGACAGTCTGTGTGTTAGTGAGGATGGAACAGGTATCCGGGACTAGGACTGGCTGGGTGTTAGTGAGGGAGGAGCTGGTGTCTGAGACTGGGACAGGCTGTGTGTAGTCTGGGAGGAGCTGGTATCTGAGAGTGAGACAGGCTGCGTGTTTGTGAGGGAGGAGATGGTATCTGAGAGTGCGACAGGCTGTGTGTTAGTGAGGGAGGAGCTGGTATCTGAGAGTGAGACAGGCTGCGTGTTTGTGAGGGAGGAGCTGGTATCTGAGAGTGAGACAGGCTCTGTAAGTGAAGGAGGAGCTGGTATCTGAGAGTGGGACAGTCTGTGTGTTAGTGAGGGAGGAGCTGGTATCTGACAGTGGGACAGGTTGTGTGTTAGTGAGGGAGGAGCTGGTATGTGAGAGTGGGACAGGATGTGTGTTAGCGAGGGAGGAGCTGGTATCTGAGAGTGGGACATGCTGTGTGTTAGTGAGGGAGGAGCTGGTATCTGAGAGTGGGATAGGCCTTGTGTTAGTGAGGGAGGAGCTGGTATCTGAGAATGGGACATGCTGTGTGTTAGTGAGGGAGGAGCTGGTATCTGAGAGTGGAACAGACTGTGTTTTCGTGACGGAGAAGATATTATCTGAGAGTGGGACATGATGTGTGTTATTGAGGGAGGAGCTGGTACCTGAGTGTGAGACAGGCTGTGTGTTAGTGAGGGAAGAGCTTGTATCTGAGAGTGAGACAGGCTCTTTCAGTGAAGGAGGAGCTGGTTTCTGAGAGTGAGACAGGCTGTGTGTTAGTGAGTGAGGAACAGGTATCCGGGACTAGGACTGGCTGGGTGTTCGTGAGGGAGGAGCTGGTGTCTGAGAGTGAGACAGGCTGTGTGTTAGTGAGGGAGGAGCTGGTATCTGCGAGTGGGACAGGCTGTGTGTTAGTGAGGGAGTAGTTGCTATCTGAGAGTGAGACAGGCTGTCTTAGTGAGGGAGGAGCTGGTATCTGAGATTGGGACAGACTGTGTGTTAGTGAGGGAGGAACTGGTATCTGGGAGTGGGACAGGCTCTGTGTTAGTGAGGGAGGAGCTGGTATCTGAGAGTGGGACAGGCTATGTGTTAGTGAGGGAGGAGCTGGTATCTGAGAGTGAGACAGGCTGTGTGTTAGTGAGTGAGGAACAGGTATCCGGGACTAGGACTGGCTGGGTGTTCGTGAGGGAGGAGCTGGTGTCTGAGAGTGAGACAGGCTGTGTGTTAGTGAGGGAGGAGCTGGTATCTGCGAGTGGGACAGGCTGTGTGTTAGTGAGGGAGTAGTTGCTATCTGAGAGTGAGACAGGCTGTCTTAGTGAGGGAGGAGCTGGTATCTGAGATTGGGACAGACTGTGTGTTAGTGAGGGAGGAACTGGTATCTGGGAGTGGGACAGGCTGTGTGTTAGTGAGGGAGGAGCTGGTATCTGAGAGTGGGACAGGCTATGTGTTAGTGAGGGAGGAGCTGGTATCTGAGAGCGGGACAGGCTTTGTGTTAGTGACGGAGGAACAGGTATCCGGGACTAGGACTGGCTGGGAGTTAGTGAGGGAGGAGCTGGTGTCTCAGATTGGGACAGACTGTGTGTAGTCTGTGAGGAGCTCGTATCTGAGACTGAGACAGGCTGCGTGTTTGTGAGGGAGGAGATGGTCTCTGAGAGTGCGACAGGCTCTGTGTTAGTGAAAGAGGAGATGCTATCTGAGAGTGAGACATGATGTGTGTTAGTGAGGGAGGAGCTGGTATCTCAGAGTGGGACAGGCTGTGTGTTAGTGAGGGAGGAGCTGGTATCTGAGAGTGAGACAGGCTCTGTAAGTGAAGGAGGAGCTGGTATCTGAGAGTGGGACAGTCTGTGTCTGAGTGAGGGAGGAGCTGGTATCTGAGAGTGGGACAGGCTGTGTGTTAGTGAGGGCGGAGCTGGTATCTGAGAGTGGGACAGGCTGTGTATTAGCGAGGGAGGAGCTGGTATCTGAGAGTGGGACAGGCTGTGTGATAGTGAAGGAGGAGCTAGTATCTGAGAGTGGGACAGGCTGTGTGTTAGTGAGGGAGGAGCTGGTATCTGAGAGTGGGATAGGCCTTGTGTTAGTGAGGGAGGAGCTGGTATCTGAGAATGGGACATGCTGTGTGTTAGTGAGAGAGGAGCTGGTAACTGAGAATGGGACATGCTGTGTGTTAGTGAGAGAGGAGCTGGTATCTGAGAGTGGAACAGACTGTGTGTTAGTTAGGGAGGAGCTGGTATCTGAGAGTGGAACAGACTGTGTTTTCGTGATGGAGGAGCTGTTATCTGAGAGTTGGACAGCCTTTTTGTTAGTGAGGGAGGAGCTGGTATCTGAGAGTGGGACAGGCTGTGTGTTAGTGAGGGAGGAGCTGGTATCTGAGATTGGGACAGGCTGTGTGTTAGTGAGGGAGAAGACGGTATCTGAGAGTGGGACTGGCTGTGTGTTAGTGAAGGAGGAGCAGGTATCTGAGTGTGGGACAGGCTGTGTGTTAGTGAGGGAGTAGCTGCTATCTGAGAGTGAGACAGGCAGTCTTAGTGAGGAAGGAGCTGGTATCTGAGATTGGGACAGTCTATGTGTAGTCTGGCAGGAGCTGGGATCTGAGCGTGGGACAGGCTTTGCTTTAGTGAGGGAGGAGCTTGTATCTGAGTGTGCGAGAGGCTGTGTGTTAGTGAGGGAGGAGATCATATCTGAGAGTGGGACAGGCTGAGTGTCAGTGAGGGTGGAGCTGGTATCAGAGAGTGGGACAGTCTGCGTGTTAGTGAGGGAGGAGCTGGTATCTGAGAGTGGGACAGGCTGTGTGCTAGTGAGGGCGGAGATGGTATCTGAGAGGGGACAGGTTGTGTTTTAGTGAGGGAGGAGCTGGTATCTGAGAGTGGGACCGGCTGTGTGTTAGCGAGGGAGGAGCTGGTATCTGAGAGTGGGACAGGCTGTGTATTAGTGAGGGAGGAGCTGGTATCTGAGAGTGGGACAGGCTGTGTGTTAGTGAGGGAGGAGCTGGTATCTGAGAGTGGGATAGGCCTTGTGTTAGTGAGGGAGGAGCTGGTATCTGAGAATGGGACATGCTGTGTGTTAGTGAGTGAGGAGCTGGTATCTGAGAATGGGACATGCTGTGTGTTAGTGAGTGAGGAGCTGGTATCTGAGAGTGGGACAGGCTGTGTGTTACTGAAGGAGCAGTTAGAATCTGAGAAATGGACAGGCTGTGTGTTAGTTAGGGAGGAGCTGGTATCTGAGAGTTGGACAGCCTGTTTTTTAGTGAGGAAAGAGCTGGTATCGGAAAGTGGAAAAGAGATTGTGTTAGTGATGGAGGATCTGGTATCTGAGAGTGGGACAGGCTCTGTGTTAGTGAGGGAGGAGCTGGTATCAAGAGAGTGGGACAGACTGTGTGTTAGTGAGGGAGGAGCTGGTATCTGTGAGTGAGACATGCTGTGTGTTAGTGAGGGAGAAGACGGTATCTGAGAGTGGGACTGGCTGTGTGTTAGTGACGGAGGGGCAGGTATCTGAGTGTGGGACAGGCTGTGTGTTAGTGAGGGAGGTGCTGATATCTGAGAGGGGACAGGCTGTGTGTTAGTGAGGGAGGAGCTGGTATCTGTGAGTGGGAGAGGCTGTGTGTTAGTGATGGAGGAGCTGGTATCTGTGAGTGAGACAGGCTGTGTGTTAGTGAGGGAGAAGACGGTATCTGAGAGTGGGACTGGCAGTGTGTTAGTGAGGGAGGGCCAGGTATCTGAGTGTGGGACAGGCTGTGTGTTAGTGAGGGAGGAGCTGATATCTGAGAGTGAGACAGGCTGTGTGTTAGTGAGGTAGTAGCTGCTATCTGAGATTGAGACAGGCTGTGTGTTAGTGAGGGAGGAGCTGGTATCTGAGATTGGGACAGACAGTGTGTTAGTGAGGGAGGCGCTGGTATCTGGGAGTGGGACAGGCTCTGTGTTAGTGAAGGAGGAGCTTGTATCTAGAGTGAGACAGGCTATTTTAGTGAAGGAGGAGCTGGTATCTGAGAGTGGGACATGCTGTGTGTTAGTGACGGAGGAGATTGTATCTGAGAGTGGGACAGGTTTGTGTGTTAGTGAGGGAGGAACAGGTATCCAGGACTAGGACTGGCTGGGTGTTGGTGAGGGAGGAGCTGGTGTCTGAGACTGGGACAGTCTGTGTGTAGTCTGGGTGGAGCTGGTATCTGAGAGTGGGACAGGCTGTGTTGGTGAGGGAGAAGCTGGTATCTGAGAGTGTGACTGGCTGTGTGTGAGTGAGGGAGGAGCTGGTATCTGAGAGTAGGAAAGGCTCTGTGTTAGTGAGGGAGGCGCTTGTAAGTAAGAGAGGGGCAGGCTGTGTGTGAGTGAGGGAGGAGCTCGTATCTGCGAGTGGGACTGGCTGGGTGTTTGTAAGGAAGTAGCTGTTATCTGAGATTGGTACAGACTGTGTGTTAGTGATGGAGGAGCTGGTATCTGAGATTGGTACAGACTGTGTGTTAGTGAGGGAGGAGCTCATATCTGAGATTGGGACAGGCTGTGTGTTATTGAGTGAGGAGCTGGTATCTGAGAGTGGGACATGCTGTGTGTTAGTGAGGGAGGAGCTGGTATCTGAGAATGGGCCAGGCTGTGTGTTAATGGGGGAGGAGCTGGTATCTGAGAGTGGGACAGGCTGTGTGTTATTGAGGGAGGAGATGCTATCTGAGAATGGGACAGGCTGTGTTATAGTGAATATGGAGCTGGTATCTGAGAGTGGGAGAGGCTGTGCATTAGTGAGGGATGAGCTGGTATCTGAGAGGGGGACAGGCTGTGTTATAGTGAAGGAGGAGCTGGTATCTGAGAGTGAAAAAGCCAGTGTATTAGTGAGAGAGGAGCTGTTATCTGAGAGTGGGACATGCTGTGTGTTAGTGAGGGAGGAGCTGGTATTTGAGAGTTGGACAGGCTGTGTGTTACTGAGGGAGGAGCTGGTATCTGAGAGTGGGACAGGCTATGTAGTAGTGAGGGAGGAGCTGGTATCTGAGAGTGTGACAGGTTGTGATAGTGAGGAAGGAGCTGGTATCTGGGATTGGTCCAGGCTGTGTGTTAGTGAAGGAGGAGCTGGTATCTGAGAGTGGGACATGCTGAGTGTTAGGGAGGAGCTTGTATCTGAGAGTGGGACATGCTGTGTGTTAGTGAGGTAGGTGCTGGGATATGAGATTGGGACAGACTGTGTGTGAGTGAGGGAGGAGCTGGTATCTGAGAGTGGGACAGGCTGTGTGTTAGTGATGTAGGAGCTAGTATCTGAGAGTGGGACATGCTGAGTGTTAGTAAGGGAGGAGCTGGAATCTGAGAGCGGGACAGGCTGTGTGTTAGTGAGGGAGGAGCTGGTATCTGAGAGTGGGACAGGCTGTGTGTTAGTGAGGGAGGAGCTGGTATCTGGGATTGGGCCAGGCTGTGTGTTAGTGAAGGAGGAGTTGGTATCTGAGAGTGCGACATGCTGTGTGTTAGTGAGGGAGGAGCTCGTATTTGAGAGAGGGACAGGCTGTCTGTGAGTGAGGGAGGAGCTGGTATCTGAGAGTAGGACAGACTGTGTTTTAGTGATGGAGGTGCTGGTATGTGAGAGAGGGACAGGCTGTGTGTTCGTGAGGAAGGAGCTGGTATTTTAGAGTGAGACAGGCTGTGATAGTGAGGAAGGAGCTGGTATCAGGGATTGGGCCAGGCTGTGTGTTAGTGAAGGAGGAGCTGGTATATGAGAGTGGGAAAGGATGTGTGTTTTTCAGGGAGGAGATGTTATCTGTGAATGGGACAGACTGTGTGTTAGCGAGGGACGAGCTGGTATCTGAGAGTGGGACAGGCTGTGTGTTAGTGAGGTAGGAGCTAGTATCTGAGAGTGGGACAGACTGTGTGTTAATGTGGGAGGAGCTGGTATCTGAGCGTGGGACAGGCTGTGTGTTAGTGAGGGAGAAGCTGGTATCTGAGAGTGGGACAGGCTGTGTGTTAGTGAGGTAGGAGCTGGAATCTGAAAGTGTGACTGGCTGTGTATGAGTAAGTGAGGAACTGGTATCTGAGAGTAGGAAAGGCTCTGTGTTACTGAGGGAGGAGCTTGTAAGTGAGAGAGGGACAGGCTGTGTGTGAGTGAGGGAGGAGCTGGTATCTGAGAGTAGGACAGGCTGTGTGTGAGTGAGGGAGGAGCTGGTATCTGAGTGTGGGACAGGCTGTGTGTTAGTGAGGGAGGAGGTGGTATTTGAGAGTGGGACAGACTCTGTGTTAGTGAGGGAAGAGCTGGTATCTGAGAGTGAGACAGGCTATGTGTGAGTGAGGGAGGAGCTCGTATATGAGAGAGGGACAGGCTGAGTGTGAGTGAGGGAGGAGATAATATCTGACTGTGGGACAGGCTCTGTGTTAGTGAGGGAAGTGGTGGTATTTGAGAGTGGGACAGACTCAGTGTTAGTGAGGGAGGAGCTGGTATCTGCGAGTGGGACTGGCTTGGTTTTTGTGAGGAAGTAGCTGGTATCTGAGATTGGTACAGACTGTGTGTTAGTGAGGGAGGAGCTCATATCTGAGAGTGAGACAGGCTGTGTGTTAGTGAGGGAGGAGCTGGTAACTGAGAGTGGGACAGGCTGCGTGTTAGTGATGGAGGAGCTGGTATCTGAGAGTGGGACAGGCTGTGTGTTAGTAAGGGAGTAGCTGGTATCTGAGAGTGGGACAGGCTGTGCTATAGTGAAGGAGGAGCTGGTATATGAGAGTGACAAAGGCTGTGTTATAGAAAAGGAGGAGCTGCAATCTGAGACTGAGACAGGCTGCGTGTTAGTGAGGGAGGAGCAGGTATCTGAGAGTGCATCAGGCTGTGTGTTAGTGAGGGAGGAAAGCTGGTATCTGAGAACGGGACAGGCTGTGTGTTAGTGACGGAGGAGCTGGTATCTGAGAGTGGGACAGGCTGTGTTTTTGTGAAGGTGGAGCTGGAATCTGAGAGTGGGAGCAGCTGTGTGTTAGTGTGGGAGATGCTGTTATCTGAGAACCGTACAGGCTGTGTGTTAGTGAGGCAGGAGCTGGTATCTGAGATTGGGACAGGCTGTGTGTTAGTGAGTGAGGAGCTGGTATCTGAGAGTGGGACTTGCTGTGTGTTAGTGAGGGAGGAGCTGGTATCTGACAGTGGGCCAGGCTGCGTGTTAATGGGGGAGGAGCTGGTATCTGAGAGTGGGACAGGCAGTGTGTTATTGAGGGAGCAGCTGGTATCTGAGAGTGAGACAGGCTGTGTGTTATTGAGGGAGGAGCTGGTATCTGAGAATGGGACAGACTTTGTTATAGTGAAGGAGGAGCTGGTATCTGAGAGTGGGTCAGGCTGTGTTTTAGTGGGGGTGGGGCTTGTATCTGACTTTGGGAAAGGCTGTGTGTTAATGAGGGAGGAGCTGGTATCTGAGAATGGGACAAGCTGTGTTATCGTGAAGGAGGAGCTGGTATCTGAGATTGAAAAAGCCAGTGTATCAGTGAGAGAGGAGCTGGTATCTGAGAGTGGGACATGCTGTGTGTTAGTGAGGGAGGAGCTGATATCTGAGTGTGAGACAGGCTGTGTGTTAGAGAGGGAGGAGCCGGTGTCTGGGAGTGCGACAGGCTCTGTGTTAGTGAGGGTGGAGCTTGTATTTGAAAGAGAGCCAGACTGAGTGTTAGTGAGGGAGGTGCAGGTATCAGAGAGGGACATTGTGTGCTTTCGTGAAGGAGGAGCTGGTATCTGAGAGTGAGACAGGCTGTGTGTTAGTGAGGGAGCAGCAGGTATCTGAGTGGAACAGGCTGTATGTTAGTGAGGGAGGAGCTGGTATCTGAAAGAGGAACAGGCTGTGTCTTAGTCAGGGAGGAGCTGGTATCTGAGAGTGGGACAGGCTGTGTGTTAGTGAGGGAAGAGCTGGTATCTGAGAGTGGGACAGGCTGTGAGTTCGTGAGGGAGGAGCTGGTATCTGAGAGTGGGACAGGCTGTGTGTTACTGAGGGAGAAGCTGATATCTGAGTGTGGGACAGGCTGTGTGTTAGTGAGGGAGGAGCTGGTATCTGAAAGAGGAACAGGCTGTGCGTTAGTGAAGGAGGAGCAGGTATCTGAGAGTGGGACAGGCTGTGTGTTAGTGAGGGAGGAAAGCTGGTATTTGAGAGTGGTACAGGATGTGTGTTAGTGAGGGAGGAGCTGGTATCTGAGAGTGGGACAGGCTGTGTTTTTGTGATGGTGGAGATGGAATCTGAGAGTCGTACAGGCTGTGTGTTAGTGAGGGAGGAGTTGGGATCTGAGAGTGGGACATGCTGTGTGTTACTGAGGGAGGAGCTGGTATCTGAGAGTGGGCCAGACTGTGTGTTAATGAGGGACGAGCTGGTATCTGAGAGTGGGACAGGCTGTGTGTTATTGTGGGAGCAGCTGGTATCTGAGAGTGAGACAGGCTGTGTGTTATTGAGGGAGGAGCTGGTATCTGAGAATGGGACAGGCTGTGTTATAGTGAAGGAGGAGCTGGTATCTGAGCGTGGGACAGGCTGTGTGTTAGTGAGGGAGAAGCTGGTATCTGAGAGCGGGACAGGCTATGTGTTAGTGAAGGAGCAGCTAGAATCTGAGAGTGGGACATGCTGTGTGTTAGTGAGGGAGGAGCTGGTATTTGAGAGAGGGACAGGCTGTCTGTGTGTGAGGGTGGAGCTGGTATCTGACAGTAGGACAGACTGTGTTTTAGTGATGGAGGTGCTGGTATCTGAGAGAGGGACAGGCTGTGTGTTAGTGAGGGAGGAGCTGGTATCTGAGAGTGGGACAGGCTGTGTGTTAGTGAGGTAGGAGCTGGTATCTGAGAGCGGGACAGGCTATGTGTTAGTGAAGGAGCAGCTAGAATCTGAGAGTGGGACATGCTGTGTGTTAGTGAGGGAGGAGCTCGTATTTGAGAGAGGGACAGGCTGTCTGTGTGAGGGAGGAGCTGGTATCTGACAGTAGGACAGACTGTGTTTTAGTGATGGAGGTGCTGGTATCTGAGAGAGGGACAGGCTGTGTGTTAGTGAGGGAGGAGCTGGTATCTGAGAGTGGGACAGGCTGTGTGATAGTGAGGTAGGAGCTAGTATCTGAGAGTGGGACAGGCTGCGTGTTAGTGAAGGAGCAGCTAGAATCTGAGAGTGGGACATGCTGTGTGTTAGTGAGGGAGGAGCTGGTATCTGAGAGTGGGACAGGCTGTGTGTTCGTGAAGGAGGAGATAGTATCTGAGAGTGGGACATGATGTGTGTTAGTGAGGGAGGAGGTGGGATCTGAGATTGGGACAGGCTGTGTGTTAGTGAGGGAGGAGCTGGTATCTGAGAGCGGGACAGGCTATGTTTTAGTGATGGAGGAGCAGGTATCCGGGACTAGGACTGGCTGGGCGTTAGTCAGGGAGGAGCTGGTGTCTGAGAGTGGGACAGACTGTGTGTTGTCTGGGAGGAGCTGGTATCTGAGAGTGGGACAGACGGTGTGTTAGTGTGGGAGGAGCTGGTATCTGAGCGTGGGACAGGCTGTGTGTTAGTGAGGGAGAAGCTGGTATCTGAGAGTGGGACAGGCTGTGTGTTAGTGAGGTAGGAGCTGGTATCTGAGTGTGGAACAGGCTGAGTGTGAGTGAGGGAGGAGCTGGAATCTGAGAGTGTGACTGGCTGTGTGTGAGTGAGGGAGGAGCTGGTATCTGAGAGTAGGAAAGGCTCTGTGTTAGTGAGGGAGGCGCTTGTAAGTGAGAGAGGGACAGGCTGTGTGTGAGTGAGGGAGGACTGGTATCTGAGTGGGGGTCAGGCTGTGTGGTAGTGAGGGAGGAGGTAGTATTTGAGAGTGGGATAGACTCTGTGTTAGTGAGGGAGGAGCTGGTATCTGAGATTGAGACAGGCTATGTGTTAGTGAGGGAGCAGCAGGTATCTGAGTGGAACAGGCTGTGTGTGAACGAGGGAGGAGCTGGTATCTGAGATTGAGACTGGCTGAATGTTTCTTAGGGAGGAGCTGGTATCTGCGAGTGGGACTGGCTGGGTGTTTGTGAGGAAGTAGCTGGTATCTGAGATTGGTACAGACTGTGTGTTAGTGATGGAGGAGCTGGTATCTGAGATTGGTACAGACTGTGTTTTAGTGAGGGAGGAGCTCATATCTGAGAGTGAGACAGGCTGTGTGTTAGTGATGGAGGAGCTGGTATCTGAGAGTGGGACAGGCTGTGTGTTAGTGAGGGAGGAGCTGGTATCTGAGAGTGGGACAGGCTGTGTGTTAGTGAGGGAGGAGCTGGTATCTGAGAGTGGGACAGGCTGTGCTATACTGAAGGAGGAGCTGGTATCTGAGAGTGACAAAGGCGGTTTTATAGTAAAGGAAGAGCTGCAATCAGAGTGAGACAGGCTGCGTGTTAGTGATGGAGGAGCTGGTATCTGAGAGTGGGACAGGCTGTGTGTTAGTAAGGGAGTAGCTGGTATCTGAGAGTGGGACAGGCTGTGTGTTAGTGAGGGAGGAGCTGGTATCTGAGAGTGGGACAGGCTGTGTGTTAGTAAGGGAGTAGCTGGTATCTGAGATGGGGACAGGCTGTGTGTTAGTGAGGGAGGAGCTGGTATCTGAGAGTGGGACATGCTGTGTTTTAGTGAGGGAGGAGCTGGTATCTGAGTGTGAGACAGGCTGTGTGTTAGAGAGGGAGGAGCTGGTGTCTGAGAGTGCGACAGGCTCTGTGTTACTGAGGGTGGAGCTTGTATTTGAAAGAGAGCCAGACTGAGTGTTAGTGAGGGAGGTGCAGGTATCAGAGAGGGACATTGTGTGCTTTAGTGAAGGAGGAGCTGGTATCTGAGAGTGAGACAGGCTGTGTGTTAGTGAGGGAGCAGCAGGTATCTGAGAGTTGGACAGGCTGTGTGTTCATGAGGGAGGAGCTGGTATCTGAGAGTGGGACAGGCTTTGTGTTAGTTAGGGAGGAGAGCTGGTATCTGAGAGTGGGACAGGCTGTGTGTTAGTGAGTGAGGAGCTGGTATCTGAATGAGGAACAGGCTGTGTCTTAGTCAGGGAGGAGCTGGTATCTGAGAGTGGGACAGGCTGTGAGTTAGTGAGGGAGGAGCTGGTATCTGAGAGTGGGACAGGCTGTGTGTTACTGAGGGAGGAGCTGATATCTGAGTGTGCGACAGACTGTGTGTTAGTCAGGGAGGAGCTGGTATCTGAGAGTGGGACAGGCTGTGCATTAGTGAGGTAGGAGCTGGTATCTGAGAGTGAGACAGGCTGTGTGTTAGTGAGGGAGGAGCAGGTATCTGAAAGAGGAACAGGCTGTGTGTTAGTGAGGGATGAGCTGATATCTGAGTCTGGGACAGGTTTTGTGTTAGTAAGATTGGAGCTGGTATCTGAGAGTGGGACAGGCTGTGTGTTCGTGAGGGAGGAGCTGGTATCTGAGTGTGGGACAGGCTGTGTGTTAGTGAGGGGGGAGCTGGTTTCTGAGAGTGGGACAGGCTTTGTGTTAGTGAGGAGGCAGCTGGTGTCTGAGAGTTGGACAGGCTTTGTATTAGAGAGGGAGGAGCTGGTATCTGAGAGTGGGACAGGCTGTGTGTTAGTGAGGGAGCAGCTGGTATCTGAGAGTGGGACAGGCTGTGTGTTAGTGAGAGAGGAGCTGGTATCTGAGAGTGGGACAGGCTGTGTGTTAGTGAGGGAGGAGCTGGTATCTGAGAGTGAGACAGGCTGTGTTAGTGAGGGAGGAGCTGGTATCTGAAAGAGGAACAGGCTGTGTGTTAGTCAGGGAGGAGCTAGTATCTGAGACTGGGACAGGCTGTGTTTTATTGAGGGAGGAGCTGGTATCTGAGAGTGGGACAGGCTGTGTGTTAGTGAGGGATGAGCTCATATCTGAGTGTGGGACAGGCTTTGTGTTAGTGAGGGAGCAGCTGGTATCTGAGAGTGGGACAGTCTGTGTGTTCGTGAGGGAGGAGCTGGTATCTGAGAGTGGGACAGGCTGTGTGTTAGTGAGGGAGGAGATGGTATCTGAGAGTGGGACAGGCTGTGTGTTAGTGAGGGGGGAGCTGGTGTCTGAGAGTGGGACAGGCTTTGTATTAGAGAGGGAGGAGCTGGTATCTGAGAGTGGGACAGGCTGTGTGTTAGTGAGGGAGTAGCTGGTATCTGAGAGTGGGACCGGCTGTGCTATAGTGAAGGAGGAGCTGGTATCTGAGAGTGACAAAGTCTGTGTTATAGTAAAGGAGGAGCTTCAATCTGAGAGTGAGACAGGCTGTGTGTTAGTGAGGGAGGAAAGCTGGTATCTGAGAGTGGGACAGGATGTGTGTTAGTGAGGGAGGAGCTGGTATCTGAGAGTGGGACAGGCTGTGTTTTTGTGATGGTGGAGCTGGTATCTGAGAGTCGTACAGGCTGTGTGTTAATGAGGGAGGAGCTGGTATCTGAGTGTTGGACAAGGTGTGTGTTAGTGAGGGAGCAGCTGGGATCTGAGAGTGGGACTGGCTGTGTTTTATTGAGGGAGCAGCTGGTATCTGAGAGTGAGGCAGGCTGTGTGTTATTGAGGGAGGAGCTGGTATCTGAGAATGGGACAGGCTGTGTATTAGAGGAGGAGGAGCTGGTATCTGAGTGTGAGACAGGCTGTGTGTTAGAGAGGGAGGAGCTGGTGTCTGAGTGTGCGACAGGCTCTGTGTTAATGAGGGAGGAGATTGTATTTGAAAGAGAGACAGGCTGAGTGTTAGTGAGGGAGGTGCAGGTATCAGAGCGGGACAGTGTGTGCTTTAGTGAAGGAGGAGCTGGTATCTGAGAGTGTGACAGGCTTTGTGTTAGTTAGGGAGGAGAGCTGTTATCTGAGAGTGGGACAGGCTGTGTTAGTGAGTGAGGAGCTGGTATCTGAAAGAGGAACAGGCTGTGTCTTAGTCAGGGAGGAGCTGGTATCTGAGAGTGGGACAGGCTGTGAGTTAGTGAGGGAGGAGCTGGTATCTGAGAGTGGGACAGGCTGTGTGTTACTGAGGGAGGAGCTGATATCTGAGAGTGGGTCAGGCTGTGTGTTAGTGAGGGAGTAGCTCGTATCTGAAAGAGGAACAGGCTGTGCGTCAGTGAGTGAGGAGCTGGTATCTGAGAGTGGGACATGCTGTGTGTTAGTGAGGGAGGAGATGATATCTGAGTGTGCGACAGACTGTGTGTTAGTCAGGGAGGAGCTGGTATCTGAGAGTGGGACAGGCTGTGCATTAGTGAGGTAGGAGCTGGTATCTGAGAGTGAGACAGGCTGTGTGTTAGTGAGGGAGGAGCAGGTATCTGAAAGAGGAACAGGCTGTGTGTTAGTGAGGGATGAGCTGATATCTGAGTCTGGGACAGGTTTTGTGTTAGTAAGATTGGAGCTGGTATCTGAGAGTGGGACAGGCTGTGTGTTCGTGAGGGAGGAGCTGGTATCTGAGTGTGGGACAGGCTGTGTGTTAGTGAGGGGGGAGCTGGTGTCTGAGAGTGGGACAGGCTTTGTGTTAGTGAGGGGGCAGCTGGTGTCTGAGAGTGGGACAGGCTTTGTATTAGAGAGGGAGGAACTGGTATCTGAGAGTGGGACAGGCTGTGTGTTAGTGAGGGAGCAGCTGGTATCTGAGAGTGGGACAGGCTGTGTGTTAGTGAGGGAGTAGCTGGTATCTGAGAGTGGGACCGGCTGTGCTATAGTGGAGGAGGAGCTGGTATCTGAGAGTGACAAAGTCTGTGTTATAGTAAAGGAGGAGCTTCAATCTGAGAGTGAGACAGGCTGCGTGTTAGTGAGGGAGGAGATGGTATCTGAGAGTGGGACAGGCTGTGTGTTAGTGAGGGAGGAGCTGGTATCTGAGAGTGGGTCAGGCTGTGTGTTAGTGGGGGAGGGGCTTGTATCTGACATTGGGAAAGGCTTTGTGTTAATGAGGGAGGAGTTGGTATCTGAGAATGGGACAGGCTGTGCGTTAGTGAGGGAGGAGCTGGTATCTGAGTGTGCGACAGGCTCTGTGTTAGTGAGGGAGGAGCAGGTATCTGAGAGTGGGACAGGCTGAGTGTTAGGGAGGAGCTGGTATCTGAGAGTGAGACTGGCTGTGTGTTAGTGCAGGAGGTGCTGGTAACTGAGATTGGAACAGGCTGTGCTATAGTGAAGTAGGAGCTGGTATCTGAGAGTGACAAAGGCTATGTTATAGTAAAGGAGGAGCTGCAATCTGAGAGTGAGACAGGCTGTGTGTTAGTGAGGGAGGAGCTGGAATCTGAGAGTGGGACAGGCTGTGTGTTAGTGAGGGAGGAGCTGGTATCTGAGAGTGGGACAGGCTGTGTGTTAGTGAGGGAGGAGCTGGGATCTGATTGTGTGACAGGCTGTGTGTTAGTGAGGGAGGAGATGGTATCTGAGACTGGGACAGGCTGTGTGTTAGTGAAGGAGGAGCTGGTATCTGAGAGTGGGACAGGCTGTGCTATAGTGAAGGAGGAGCTGGTATCTGAGAGTGGGACAGGCTGTATGTTAGTGAGGGAGGATCTGGTATCTGAGAGTGGGACAGGCTGTGTGTTAGTGAGGGAGGAGCTGGTATCTGAGAGTGAGACAGGCTGTGTGTTAGTGAAGGAGGAGCAGGTATCTGAAAGAGGAACAGGCTGTGTGTTAGTCAGGGAGGAGCTGGTATCTGAGACTGGGACAGGCTGTGTTTTATTGAGGGAGGAGCTGGTATCTGAGAGTGGGACAGGCTGTGTGTTAGTGAGGGATGAGCTCATATCTGAGTGTGGGACAGGCTGTGTGTTAGTGAGGGAGCAGCTGGTATCTGAGAGTGGGACAGGCTGTGTGTTCGTGAGGGAGGAGCTGGTATCTGAGAGTGGGACAGGCTGTGTGTTAGTGAGGGGGGAGCTGGTGTCTGAGAGTGGGACAGGCTTTGTATTAGAGAGGGAGGAGCTGGTATCTGAGAGTGGCACAGGCTGTGTATTATTGAGGGAGGAGCTGGTATCTGAGAGTGGGACAGGCTGTGTGTTAGTGAGGGAGTAGCTGGTATCTGAGAGTGGGACCGGCTGTGCTATAGTGAAGGAGGAGCTGGTATCTGAGAGTGACAAAGTCTGTGTTATAGTAAAGGAGGAGCTTCAATCTGAGAGTGAGACAGGCTGCGTGTTAGTGAGGGAGGAGCACGTATCTGAGAGTGCATCAGGCTGTGTGTTCGTGAGGGAGGAAAGCTGGTATCTGAGAGTGGGACAGGATTTGTGTTAGTGAGGGAGGGGCTGGTACCTGAGAGTGGGACAGGCTGTGTGTTAGTGAAGGAGGAGCTGGTATCTGAGAGTGGGAGAGGCTGTGTGTTAGTGAGGGAGGAGCTGGTATCTGAGAGTGGGACAGGCTGTGTGTTAGTGAAGGAGGAGCTGGTACCTGAGAGTGGGACAGGCTGTGTGTTAGTGAGGGAGGAGCTGGTATCTGAGAGAGAGACAGGCTGTGTGTTAGTGAGGGAGGAGCTGGTAAATGAGAGTGAGACAGTCTGTGTGTTAGTGAGGGAGGAGCTGGTATCTGAGAGTGGGAGAGGCTGTGCATTAGTGATGGAGGAGCAAGTATCTGAGAGTGGGATAGGCTGTGTGTTAGTGAAGGAGGAGCTGGTACCTGAGCGTGGGAAAGGTTGTGTGTTAGTGATGGAGGAGCTGCTATGAGAGTGGGACAGGCTGTGTGTTAATGAGGGAGGAGCTGGTATCTGAGTGTGAGACAGGCTGTTTTATAGTGAAGGAGGAGCTGGTTTCTGAGATAGTGACAGACTGTGTGTTAGTGAGGGAGGAGCTTGTATCTGAGAGTGGGACAGGCTGTGTGTTAGTGAGGGAGGAGCAGGTATCTGAGAGTGGGACAGGCTGTGTGTTAGTGAGGGAGGAGCAGGTATCTGAGAGTGGGACAGGCTGTGTGTTAGTGAGGGAGGAGCTGGTTTCAGAGAGTGGGACAGGCTGTGTGTTAGTGAGGGAGGAGCAGGTATCTGAGAGTGGGAGAGGCTATGTGTTAGTGAGGGAGAAGCTGGTATCTGAAAGAGGAACAGGCTGTGTGTTAGTCAGGGAGGAGCTGCTATCTGAGAGTATGACAGGCTGTGGGTTTGTGAGGGAGGATCTGGTATCTGAGAGTGAGACAGGTGTGTGTTAGTGAGGGAGGAGATGGTATCTGAGAGTGAGCCAGGCAGTGTGTGTGAGGGAGGAGATGGTATCTGAGAGTGGGCCAGGCTGTGTGTTAGTGAGGGAGGAGCTGGTATCTGAGAGTGGGACGTGTTGTGTGTTAGTGAGGGAGGAGCTGGTATCTGAGAGTGGGACAGGCTTTGTTAGTGAGGGAGAAGCTGGTATCAGAGTGGGACAGGCTATGTGTTACTGTTTGAGGAGCTGGTATCTGAGAGTATGACAGGCTGTGGGTTTGTGAGGGAGGAGATGGTATCTGAGAGTGGAAAGGGCTGTGTTTTTGTGATGGTGGAGCTGGTATCTGAGAGTGGGAGAGGCTGTGCATTACTGAGGGAGGAGTTGGTATCTGAGAGAGGGACAGGCTGTGTGTTAGGGAGCGAGGAGCTTGTATCTGATAGTGCGACAGGCTGTGTTATACTGAAGGAGCAGCTGGTATCTGAGACTGAGAATCCTGTGTGTTATTCAGGGAGGAGCTGGTGTCTGAGAGTGGGACAGGCTGTTTGTTGGTGAGCGAGGAGCTGGTATCTGAGAGTGGGACAGGCTGTGTGTTAGTGAGGGAGGAGATGGTATCTGAGAGTAAGCCAGGCTGTGTGTTAGTGAGGGAGGAGATGGTATCTGAGAGTGGGCCAGGTTCTGTGTTAGTGAGGGAGGAGCTGGTATTTGAGAGTGGGACGTGCTGTCTGTTAGTGAGGGTGGAGCTGGTATCTGAGATTGGGACAGGCTGTGTGTTATTCAGGGAGGAGCTGGTATCTGAGAATGGAACAGGCTGTGTGTTAGTCAGGGAGGAGCTGGTATCTGAGAGTGTGACAGGCTGTGTGTTAATGAGGGAGGAGCTGGTATCTGAGAGTTTGACATGTGTGTGTTAGTGAGGGAGCAGCTGGTATCTGAGAGTGGGACAGGCTGTGTGTTATTCAGGGACGAGCTGGTATCTGAGAATGGGACAACCTGTGTGTTATTCAGGGAGGAGCTGGTATCTGAGAGTGGGACAGGCTTTGTGTTAGTGAGGTAGGAGCTGGTATCTGAGAGTGAGACAGGCTGTGTGTTAGTGAAGTAGGAGCTGGTATCTGAGAGTGACAAAGGCTATGTTATAGTGAAGGAGGAGCTGCAATCTGAGAGTGAGACAGGCTGTATGTTAGTGAGGGAGGAGCAGTTATCTTAGATTGGAACAGGCTGTGTGTAAGTGAGGGAGGAGTACGTATCTGAGGGTGGGTTACGCTGTGGGTTAGTGAGGGAGGAGCTGTTATCTGAGAATGGAACAGGCTGTGTGTTAGTGAGGGAGGAGCTGGTATCTGAGAGTGGGACAGGCTGTGTGTTAGTGAGGGAGGAGCTGGTATCTGAGAGTGGGACAGGCTGTGTGTTAGTGAGGGAGGAGCTGGTATCTTAGAGTGGGACAGGCTGTGTGTGAGTGAAGGAGGTGCTGGTAACTGAGATTGGAACAGGCTGTGCTATAGTGAAGGAGGAGCTGGTATCTGAGAGTGACAAAGGCTGTGTTATAGTAAAGGAGGAGCTGCAATCTGAGAGTGAGACAGGCTGTGTGTTAGTGAGGGAGGAGCAGTTATCTTAGATTGGAACAGGCTGTGTGTACGTGAGGGAGGAGTTGGTATCTGAGAGTGAGACAGGCTGTGTGTTATTGAGGGAGGAGTTGGTATCTGAGAGTGAGACAGGCTGTGTGTTATTGAGGGAGGAGCTGGTATCTGTGAGTGGGTCAGACTGTGTGTTAGTGAGGGAGGAGCAAGTATCTGAGAGTGAGACAGGCTCTGTGTTAGTGAGGGAGGAGCTGGTAACTGAGACTGGGACAGGCTGTGAGTTAGTGAAGGAGGAGCTGGTACCTGAGAGTGGGACAGGCTGTGTGTGAGAGAGGGAGGAGTTGGTATCTGAGATAGTGACAGACTGTGTGTTAGTGGGGGAGGAGCTGGTATCTGAGAGTGGGACAGGCTGTGATTTAGTGAAGTAGGAGCTGGTACCTGAGCGTGGGACAGGCTGTGTGTTAGTGAGGGAGGAGCTGGTATCTGAGAGTGGGACAGGCTGTGATTTAGTGAAGGAGGAGCTGGTATCTGAGAGTGAGACAGGTGTGTGTTAGTGAGGGAGGAGATGGTATCTGAGAGTGAGCCAGGCAGTGTGTGAGTGAGGGAGGAGATGGTATCTGAGAGTGGGCCAGGCTGTGTGTTAGTGAGGGAGGAGCTGGTATCTGAGAGTGGGACGTGTTGTGTGTTAGTGAGGGTGGAGCTGGTATCTGAGAGTGGGACAAGCTGTGTGTTAGTGAGGGAGGAGCTGGTATCTGAGAGTGGGACAGGCTGTGTGTTAGTGAGGGAGGAGCTGGTATCTGAGTGTGGGACAGGCTTTGTTCGTGAGGGAGAAGCTGGTATCAGAGTGGGACAGGCTATGTGTTACTGTGGGAGGAGCTGGTATCTGAGAGTGGGCCAGGCTGTGTGTTAGTGAGGGAGGAGCAGGTATCTGAGAGTGGGACAGGCTGTGTGTTAGTGAGGGAGGAGCTGGTATCAGAGAGTGGGATAGGCTGTGTGTGAGTGAGGGAGGAGCTGGTGTCTAAGAGTGGGACAGGCTGTGTGTTAGTGAGGGAGGAGCAGGTATCTGAGAGTGGGAGAGGCTGTGTGTTAGTGAGGGAGAAGCTGGTATCAGAAAGAGGAACAGGCTGTGTGTTAGTCAGGGAGGAGCTGCTATCTGAGAGTATGACAGGCTGTGGGTTTGTGAGGGAGGAGATGGTATCTGAGAGTTGAAAGGGCTGTGTTTTTTTGATGGTGGAGCTGGTATCTGAGAGTGGGAGAGGCTGTGCATTACTGAGGGAGTAGCTGGTATCTGAGAGTGGGACAGGCTGTTCGTGAGGGAGGAGCTGGTATCTGAGAGTGAGACTGTCTGTGTGTTAGTAGGGGAGGAGATGGTATCTGAGAGTGGGCCTGGCTGTGTGTCAGTGAGGGAGGAGCTGGTATCTGAGAGTGGAACAGGCTGTGTGTTCGTCAGGTAGGAGTTGGTATCTGAGAGAGGGACAGGCTGTGTGTTAGGGAGCGAGGAGCTTGAATCTGATAGTGCGACAGGCTTTGTTATATTGAAGGAGCAGCTGGTATCTGAGACTGAGAAGCCTGTGTGTTATTCAGGGAGGAGCTGGTATCTGAGCTTGGGACAGGCTCTGTGTTAGTGTTGGAGGAGCTGGTATCGGAGAGTGGGACAGGCTGTGTGTTAGTGAAGGAGGAGCTGGTATCTGAGTGTGGGACAGGCTGTGTGTTAGTGAAGGAGGAGCTGGTATCAGAGAGTGGGACACGCTGATTGTTAGTGAGGGAGGAGCTGGTATCTGAGAGTGGGACAGGCTGTGTGTTAGTGAGGGAGGAGCTGTTATCTGAGAGTGGGACAGGCTGTGAGTTTTTGAGTGTGGAGCTGGTATCTGAGAGTGAGACAGGATTTGTGTTATGGTGGAGCTGTTATCTGAGAGTGGGGCAGTATGTTTATTAGTGAGGGAGGAGCTGGTATCTGAGAATGAGACAGGCTGTGTGTTAGTGAGGGGGGAGCTGGTATTTGTGAGTGGGTCAGGCTCTGTGTTAGTGAGGGAGGAGCTGGTATCTGAGACTGGGACAGGTTGTGTGTAAGGGAGGGAGGAGCTGGTATCTGCGAATGAGATAGACCTTGTGTTAGTGAGGAAGGAGCTGGTATCTGAGAGTGAGGCAGGCTATGTGTTAGTGAAGGAGGAGCTGGTATCTGAGAGTGAGACATGCTGTGTGTGAGTGAGGTGGAGCTGGTATCTGAGAGTGGTACAGCTGTGTGTTACTGATGGAGGAGCTGGTATCTGAGCGTGTGAAAGTTTGAGTGTTAGTGAGGGAGGAGCTGGTATCGGGGAGTAGGACAGGTTGTCTTTTAGTGAGGGAGAAGCTGGTATCTGAGTGGGACAGGCTGTGTGTTAGTGAGGGAGGATCTGTTATCTGAGAGTGGGCAGGCTGTGTGTTAGGGAGCAGATGTTATCTGAGAGTGGGACAGGATGTCTGTTAGTGAGGGAGGAGCTGGTATCTGAGAGTGGACAGACTATTTGTGAGGGAGGAGCTGGTATCTGAGAGTGGGAGAGGCTGTGTGTTCGGGAGGAGCTGGTATCTGTGTGGGACATGCTGTTTGTTAGTGAGGGAGGAGCTGGTATCTGAGAGTGGGACAGGCTGTGTGTTAGTGAGGGAGGAGCTGGTATCTGTGATTGGGACAGGCTGTGTGTTAGTGGGGGAGGAGCTGGTATCTGAGAGTGGGACAGGTTGTGTGTAAGGGAGGGAGGAGCTGGTATCTGAGAGTGGGACAGGCTGTGTGTTAGTGAGGGAGGAGCTGGTATCTGAGATTGGGACTGGCTGTGTGTTCGTGAGGGAGGAGCTGTTATCTGAGAGTGGGACAGGCTGTGAGTTTGTGAGTGTGGAGCTGGTATCTGAGAGTGAGACAGGATGTGTGTTATGGTGGAGCTGTTATCTGAGAGTGGGGCAGTATGTTTATTAGTGAGGGAGGAGCTGGTATCTGAGAATGAGACAGGCTGTTTGTTAGTGAGGGAGGAGCTGGTATTTGTGAAGTGGGTCAGGCTGTGTGTTAGTGAGGGAGGAGCTGGTATCTGAGACTGGGACAGGTTGTGTGTAAGGGAGGGAGGAGCTGGTATCTGAGAGTGGGACTGGCTGTGTGTTAGTGAGGGAGGAGCTGGTATCTGAGAGTGGGACAGGCTGTGTGTGAGGGAGGGAGGAGCTGGTATCTGAGAATGAGACAGGCTGTGTGTTAGTGGGGGAGGAGCTGGTATCTGAGAGTGGGACAGGTTGTGTGTAAGGGAGGGAGGAGCTGGTATCTGAGAGTGAGACAGGCTATGTGTGAGTGATGGAGGAGCTGATATGAGAGTGGCACAGGCTGTGTGTTAGTGAGGAAGGAGCTGGTATCTGAGAGTGGGACAGGCTGTGTGTTAGTGAGGGAGGAGGTGGTATTTGAGAGTGGGACAGACTGTGTGTTAGTGAGGGAGGAGCTGGTATCTGAGAGTGGGACAGGCTGTGTATTAGTGAGGGAGGAGCTGGTATCTGAGACAGGGACAGGCTGTGTGTTAGTGAGGGATGAGCTGGTGTCTAAGAGTGGGACAGGCTGTGTGTTAGTCAGGGAGGAGGTGGTATCTGAGAGTGGGACAGTATGTGTGTTAGTGAGGGAGGAGCTGGTATCTGAGATTGGGACAGGCTGTGTGTTAGTGAGGGCGGAGCTGGTATCTGAGAGAGGGACAGGCTGTGTGTTAGTGAGGGAGGAGCTGGTATCTGAGAGTGGGACAGGCTGTGTGTAGTGAGGGAGGAGCTGATATCTGAGAGTGGGACAGGCTGTGTGTAGTGAGGGAGGAGCTGGTATCTGAGAGTGGGACAGGCTGTGTGTTAGTGAGGGAGGAGCTGGTATCTGAGAATGAGACAGGCTGTGTGTAGTGAGGGAGGAGCTGGTATCTGAGATTGGGACAGGCTGTTTTCGTGAGGGAGGATCTGGTTTCTTAGAGTGAGACAGGCTGTGTGTTAGTGAGGGAGGAGCAGGTATCTGAGAGTGGGACAGGCTGTGTGTTAGTGAGGGAGGAGCTGGTATCTGAGAGTGGGACAGGCTGTGTGTTAGTGAGGGAGGAGCTGGTATCTGAGAGTGGGACAGGCTTTGTGTTAGTGAGGGAGGAGCTGGTATCTGAGAGTGGGACAGGCTGTGTGTTAGTGAGGGAGGAGCTGGTATCTGAGAGTGGGACAGGCTGTTTTAGTGAGGGAGGAGCTGGTATCTGATTTTGGGCCTTCCCCATCCTCTGGCTCTATCACTCCCCATACCCTGTGTCAATCCCCAAACTAATGCCACTGTCCCTCTCTCTCCCCTTTATTCCTGATCTAACTCTTCACTTCTCTCGTCTGGGCCTGTTGTGCCCTTTTACAATTCCCATTCCTGTTGGGTGGTGTTAACTCCCTGACCCCTGGAGGGAAGAGTATTGGAGGGGAGGGAAGAGTATTGGAGGGGAGGGAAGAGTATTGGAGGGGAGGGAAGAGTATTGGAGGGGAGGGAAGAGTATTGGAGGGGAGGGAAGAGTATTGGAGGGGAGGGAAGAGTATTGGAGGGGAGGGAAGAGTATTGGAGGGGAGGGAAGAGTATTGGAGGGGAGGGAAGAGTATTGGAGGGGAGGGAAGAGTATTGGAGGGGAGGGAAGGGTATTGGAGGGAAGGGTATTGGAGGGGAGGGAAGGGTATTGGAGGGGAGGGAAGAGTATTGGAGGGGAGGGAAGAGTATTGGAGGGGAGGGAAGAGTATTGGAGGGGAGGGAAGAGTATTGGAGGGGAGGGAAGAGTATTGGAGGGGAGGGGAGGGTACTGGAGGGGCGGGGAGGGTATTGGAGGGGAGGGAAGAGTATTGGAGGTGTGGGAAGAGTATTGGAGTGGAGGGTATTGGAGGGGAGGGGAGGGTATTGGAGGGGAGGGGAGGGTATTGGAGGGGAGGGTATTGCAGGGTATTGCAGTGTACAGGAGTGGAGAGGGTAGGGAAGGGATTGTAGGATATTGGAGGTGTGGGGAGGGTATTGGAGGGGATGGTATTGGAGGGGAGTGTCCTGGAGGATATTGGAGGCGAGGATATTGGAGGGGAGTGTATTGGAGGGTATTGCAGTATAGGGGAGGGGAGAGGGTGGGGAGGGGATTGTAGGATATTGGAGTTGTGTGGAGGGTATTGGAGGGGAGGGTATTGGACGGGAGGGTATTGGACGGGAGGGTACTGGAGGGGAGGGTACTGGAGGATATTGGAGGAGAGTGTATTGGAGGGCATTGCAGTATCGGGGTGGGGAGGGGATTGTAGGATATTGGAGGTGTGGGGAGGGTATTGCAGGGCAGGGTATTGGAGGGGAGGGTATTGAACGGGAGTGTACTGGAGGATATTGGAGGGGAGGGTACTGGAGGGGAGGGTACTGGAGGGGAGGGTACTGGAGGGGAGGGTACTGGAGGGGAGGGTACTGGAGGGGAATGTATTGGAGGGGAATGTATTGGAGGGTATTGCAGTATAGGGGAGGGGAGAGGGTGGGGAGGGGATTGTAGCATATTGGAGGTGTGGGGAGGGTATTGGAGGGGATGGTATTGGAGGATATTAGAGTTGAGTGGAGGGGAGGGGAGAGGGTGGGGGAATACAAAATACAAGTTACGATCTCACCCTCGCCGCCGCCGCCTCCCGCCTCCATGTAGCGGGAATTCAGGTTGCGGCGGGCGGGCTTTGCGCCTCTTCTCCCTCTCTCTCTCCCCCGCCTCTTCTCCCTCTCTCTCCACCGCCTCTTCTCCCTCTCTCTCCACCGCCTCTTCTCCCTCTCTCTCCACCGCCTCTTCTCCCTCTCTCTCCCCCGCCTCTTCTCTCTCTCTCCCCCGACTCTTCTCCCTCTCTCTCCCCCGCCTCTTCTCTCTCTCTCCCCCGACTCTTCTCCCTCTCTCTCCCCCGACTCTTCTCCCTATCTCTCCCCCGCCTCTTCTCTCTCTCTCCCCCGACTCTTCTCTCTCTCTCCCCCGACTCTTCTCTCTCTCTTTCTCTCCCCCGCCTCTTCTCTCTCTCTCTCCCTCCATCCCGCCTCTCTCACTCTCGAGGTTCCTGCCTCTCGCTGCAGCCCCGGTGGCTCCTCCAACCACCACAAGGGGGCGCCCATGACTGACCAGCGGCGCCCCGCACACCCGCTGCCGCCTCCTCTTCCCTCTCCCTTCACCGCCGTACCAGCACAGACCCACCGGGCGCAATGACGGCGCAATGGGCGGGGCCCAGACCAGCCCCGCCCCTCCGCCCCCTCCCATTGTGAGGTCACAAGCCGCTCAAGCCAATCAGGAGAGGGCTGTGGGGAGGATTGGTTCAAGGGGTTGAGGCTGGGACCCGTTGGCTAATGGGCGGTGCGGTGGGCGGGGCCAGCCGCCGAGGACACGCCCCCCGCCCCTTATGACATCACTGGGCGGGTGGTGGTGCTGGGGGAGAGGAGGGATTGGCAGCTTTTATTTGGTCCTTGGTGGTGGGATCCCCTCAGGATTGGGTGTTTGTGGCTCTCCTCCGGTATCGACTTCATGGAACTGCCATAGTTGCCTGGATCCTGTTTGAATCTCGCTTTGCGATGTTTCATGAGGTGTCCACTCCCGGGGTAAACACAACACCCCCCCTTTTTAAATGGCCCATGGCTCGGGGCGTTGCTGGTGTCCATGTGGGTGAGAAACCGACTCCCGGTTTGCCGCTGAGTTTTGCGGTGAGCGGGAGCTGTATCCCGGCTCCGGAGCTGAGCCCTGGATTTCCCTCCCGCTTTCGGCTGACCCTTCCCACCCGATTCGGGAGGGGAACAGCACCATTTCGCGCCCCTCGAATCACTTGTGAACATCGCCAGCGCCCTTCCAAACAACCTCCTTCAAATCGAGACCCGCTCCAGCCAGCAATCCTGGCTGGATAGCTTCCTCCTGCACAGGCCCCAGACCAAACCAGCCCTGAGCGCCTCGTTCAGGGTCTCACCCAAATCACAATATTCCCTAAGTCACTTTAATTTCACCACTAAGGCAGCAATGCCCCACTCCAGGGCTCGATTCCGTGCATTGACCCTGAACCTCTGCGTTGTGACCGAGGGCTGGGGTTGGAAATGTCTCTGAACGAAGTCAACTCATTTACTGCAGGTCTTCAAATCTGGGACATTGGGGGAGGGAGGTGTCTACTTCAAATTAAACTGTAGGTTTTGCTCCCACAAATATTCAGGAGAATCGCTCTCCTCTTTTCGTCCCCCGTCATTTCGTCGGCTTGAAACTAGAACGCAAGATGTTCCACATATTGAGACCAGTCGCCTGTGGCTGGTTCAAAGGGATCGATTCCACCAAACTGCGGCATGTCGGATGAGTATACCTTCCTCGCTTTTCACTTATCCTAGATGTTCACAACCTCTGGATGAGGGACAGCACCGGGTCTGATTTATCCTCCTCGCCAGTTTGCTATGGAGTTGACTTCCCAGCCAACTTCTCTTGGTGGACACAATGAACTTTACTTACAGGGCAGTAACAGCAGTTACAGATATGCATCAAGCTCCGTGAGCAGGATATTAAAGAGAAATGAAATATAAACGTATGAATTTCATTGGTAACATGGTTAACACAGGGCGTGTGAGCCAACAACATGGGCTTCCTCGAAAGCTACAGCCCTCCGAGTATCAGAATTATAATTATTAAAACCTCACCGTGATCTCACTCTCTGTCCCTTTAACCTCCCCGTGATCTCACTCTCTGTCCCTTTAACCTCCCCGTGATCTCACTCTCTGTCCCTTTAACCTCCCCTTGTTATCACTCTCTGTCCCTTTAACCTCCCCGTGATCTCACTCTCTGTCCCTTTAACCTCCCCGTGATCTCACTCCCTGTCCCTTTAACCTCTCCGTGATCTCACTCTCTGTCCCTTTAACCTCCCCGTGATCTCACTCTGTCCCTTTAACCTCCCCGTGATCTCACTCTCTGTCCCTTTAACCTCCCCGTGATCTCACTCTCTGTCCCTTTAACGACCCCGTGATCTCTCTCTCTGGCCCTTTAACCTCCCCGTGATCACACTGTCTGTCCCTTTAACCTCCCCGTGCTCTCACTCTCTGTCACTTCAACCTCCCCGTGATCTCACTCTCGGTCCCTTTAACCTCCCCGTGATCTCACTCTCTGTCACTTTAACCTCCCCGTGATCTCACTCTCTGTCCCTTTAACCTCCCCGTGATCTCACTCTCTGTCCCTTTAACCTCCCCGTGATCTCACTCTCTGTCCCTTTAACCTCCCCGTGATCTCACTCTCTGTCCCTTTAACCTCCCCGTGATCTCACTCTCTGTCCCTTTAACCTCCCCGTGATCTCAATCTCTGTCACTTTAACCTCCCCGTGATCTCACTCTCTGTCACGTTAACCTCCCCGTGATATCACTCTCTGTCCCTTTAAACTCCCCGTGATATCACTCTCTGTCCCTTTAACCTCCCCGTGATCTCACTCTCTGTCCCTTTAACCTCCCCGTGATCTCACTCTCTGTCCCTTTAACCTCCCCGTGATCTCATTCTGTGCCCCTTTAACCTCCCCGTGATCTCAGTCTCTGTCCCTTTAACCTCCCCGTGATTTCACTCTGTCCCTTTAACCTCCCCGTGATCTCACTCTCTGTCCCTTTAACCTCCAATAGTGCAGAACACCCTCAATTAATCACACGACAATAGTGCAACACACCCTCAGTTACTGACATTCCAATAGTGCAGCTCACCCTCAATTACTGACGCTCCAATAGTGCAGCAAACCCTCAATTACTGACAATCCAATAGTGCAGCACACAATCAATTACTGACACTCCAATAGTGCAGCAAACCCTCAATTACGGACACTCCAATAGTGCAACACACCCTCAAGTACTGACACTCCAATAATGAAGCGCACCCTCAATTAGTGACAAACCAATAGTGCAGCACTCCCTCAATAACTGACACTCCAATAGTACAGCGCACGATCAATTACTGACACTCCAGTAGTGCAGCAAACCCTCAATTACTGACACGACAATAGCGCAGCTCAATCTCAATTACTGACACAACAATAGTGCAGCACACCCTCAATTACTGACACTCCAATAGTGCAGCACACCCTCAATTACTGACACTCCATTAGTGCTGCACACCCTCAATTACTGACACTCCAATAGCGCAGCACACCCTCAATTACTGACACTCCAATAGTGCAGCACACCCTCAATTACTGACACTCCAAATGTGCAGCACACCCTCAATTACTGACACTCCAATATTGCAGCACACCCTCAATTACTGACACTCCAATAGTGCAGCACACCCTCAATTACTGACACTCCAATAGTGCAGCACGCCCTCAATTACTGACACTCCAAATGTGCAGCACACCCTCAATTACTGACACTCCAATAGTGCAGCACACCCTCAATTACTGACACTCCAAATGTGCAGCACACTCTCAATTACTGACACTAACATAGTGCAGCACTCCCTCAATTACTGACACACCAATAATGCAGCACAGCCTCAAATTCTGAGACTGCAATAGTGCAGCAAACCCTCAATTACTGTCAATCCAAGAGAAGTGTCACCCTCAATTACTGACACTCCAATAGTGCAGCTGACCCTCAATTACTGACACACCAAAAGTGCAGCACACCCTCAATTACTGATACACCAAAAGTGTAGCACAGCCTCAATTACTGACACTCCTATACTGCAGCACATCCTCAATTACTGACAAGCTAATAGTGCAGCACATCCTCAATTACTGACACTCCAATAGTGCAGCAAACCCTCAATTACTGGCAGTCCAAAGGGCAGCACAACCTCAATTACTGGTACTCCAATAGTGCAGAACACCCTCAATTACTGAGACTCAAAACGTGCGGCACACACTCAATTACTGACACTCCATTAGTGCAGGGCACCCTCAATTATTGACACACAAATAGTGCAGCAAACCGTAAATTACTGACACTCCAATAGTGCAGCACATCCTCAATTATTGACACTCTAATAGTGCTGCACACACTCAATTACTGTAAATCCAATAGTGCAGCACACCCTCAATTACTGACACACCAATAGTGCAGCACACCCTCAATTACTGACACTCCAATAGTGCAGCTGACCCTCAATTACTGACACACCAATAGTGCAGCACACCCTCAATTACTGATACACCAAAAGTGTAGCACAGCCTCAATTACTGACACTCCTATACTGCAGCACATCCTCAATTACTGACAAGCTAATAGTGCAGCACATCCTCAATTACTGACACTCCAATAGTGCAGCAAACCCTCAATTACTGGCAGTCCAAAGGGCAGCACAACCTCAATTACTGGTACTCCAATAGTGCAGAACACCCTCAATTACTGAGACTCCAAACGTGCGGCACACACTCAATTACTGACACTCCATTAGTGCAGGGCACCCTCAATTATTGACACACAAATAGTGCAGCAAACCGTAAATTACTGACACTCCAATAGTGCAGCACATCCTCAATTATTGACACTCTAATAGTGCTGCACACACTCAATTACTGACAATCCAATAGTGCAGCACACCCTCAATTACTGACACACCAATAGTGCAGCACACCCTCAATTACTGACACTCCAATAGTGCAGCACACCCTCAATTACGGACACTCCAATAGTGCAGCACACACTCAATTACTGACACTCCAATAGTGCAGCACACCTTCAATTACTGACACACAAATACTGAAGCACACCCTCCATTACTGACACGCCAATAGTGCAGAACACCCTCAATTACTGACACTCCAATTGTGCAGCTCATCCTCAATTACTAACACTCCAATAGTGCAGCACACCCTCAATTATTGACACTCCAATAGTGCAGCACACACTCCATTACTGACAATCCAATAGTTCAGAACACCCTCAATTACTCACACAACAATAGTACAGCACACCCTCAATTACTGACATTCCAACAGTGCAGCACACCCTCAATTACTGACACTCCAATAGCGCAGCACCCCGTCAATTACTGACACTCCAATAGTGCAGCACACCCTCAATTACTGACACTCCAATAGTGCAGCACACCCTCAATTACTGACACTCCAATAGTGCAGCACACCCTCAATTACTGACACTCCAATAGTGCAGCACACCCTCAATTACTCACACTCCAATAGTGCAGAACACCCTCAATTACTGACACACCAATAGTGCTGCACAGCCTCAAATTCTGACACTGCAATAGTGCAGCACACCCTCAATTACTGACACTCCAATAGTGCAGCTAACCCACAATAACTGACACTCCAATAGTGCAGCACACCCTCAATTACTGATACACCAATAGTGTAGCACTCCCTCAATTACTGACACTCCAATAGTGCAGCACATCCTCAATTATTGACACTCCAATAGTGCTGCACACACTCAATTACTGACACTCCAATAGTGCAGCACGCCCTCAATTACTGACACACCAATAGTGCAGTACACCCTCAATTACTGACACTCCAATATTGCAGCATACCCTCAATGACTGACACTCCAATAGTGCAGCACACCCTCAATTACTGACAATCCAATACTGCAGCACACCCTCAATTACTCACACTACAATAGTGCAACGCACCCTCAATTACCGACATTCCAATAGTGCAGCACACCCTCAATTACTGACACTCCAATAGTGCAGCTCAACCTCAATTACTGACACTCCAATAGTGCAGCACAACCTCAATTCCTGACACTCCAATAGTGCAGCACACAATCAATTACTGACACACCAAAAGTGCAGCTGACCCTCAATTACTGCCACTCCAACAATGCATCACACACTCAATTACTGACACTCCAACAGTGCAGCACACCCTCAATTCCTGACACTCCAATAGTGCAGCACACAATCAATTACTGACACAGCAAAAGTGCAGCACACCCTCAATTACTGACACACCAATAAAGCAGCACAGCCTCAAATTCTGACACTGCAATAGTGCAGCAAACCCTCAATTACTGACACTCCAAAAGTACAGTCACCCTCAATTACTGACACTCCAATAGCGGAGCACACCCTCAATTACTGACACTCCAATAGTGCAGCACACCCTCAATTACTGACACACCAATAGTGCAGCACAACGTCAAAAACTGACACCGCAATAATGCAGCACAACCTCAATTAATGACACCCCAATAATGCAGCACACACTTAATTACTGACACTCTAATAGTGCAGTAATCCCTCAATTACTGACACAACAATTTTGCAGCACACCCTCAATGACTGACACATCAATAGAGCAGCGCAGCCTCAAATTCTGTCACTGCAATAGTGCAGCATACCCTCAATTGCTGACACTCCAATAGTGCAGCACACCCTCAATTACTGAAACTCCAATAGTGAACCTGACCCTCAATTACTGACACTCCAATGCTGCAGCACACCCTCAAATTCTGTCACTCCAATAGTGCAGCACACCCTCAATTACTGACACTCCAATAGTGCAGCACACCCTCAAATTCTGTCACTCCAATAGTGCAGCACACCCTCAATTACTGACACACCAATAATGCAGCACAGCCTCAAATTCTGAGACTGCAATAGTGCAGCAAACCCTCAATTACTGTCAATCCAAGAGAAGTGTCACCCTCAATTACTGACACTCCAATAGTGCAGCACACCCTCAATTACTGACACTCCAATAGTGCAGCACATCCTCAATTACTGACAAGCTAATAGTGCAGCACATCCTCAATTACTGACACTCCATTAGTGCAGCGCACCCTCAATTATTGACACACAAATAGTGCAGCAAACCGTAAATTACTGACACTCCAATAGTGCAGCACACTCTCAATTATTGACACTCTAATAGTGCTGCACACACTCAATTACTGACAATCCAATAGTGCAGCACACCCTCAATTACTGACACACCAATAGTGCAGCACACCCTCAATTACTGACACTCCAATAGTGCAGCACACCCTCAGTTACTGACACTCCAATAGTGCAGCACACACTCAATTACTGACACTCCAATAGTGCAGCACACCTTCAATTACTGACACACAAATATTGCAGCACACACTCCATTACTGACACGCCAATAGTGCAGAACACCCTCAATTACTGACACTCCAATTGTGCAGCTCATCCTCAATTACTAACACTCCAATAGTGCAGCACACCCTCAATTATTGACACTCCAATAGTGCAGCACACACTGCATTACTGACAATCCAATAGTTCAGAACACCATCAATTACTCACACTACAATAGTGCAGCACACCCTCAATTACTGACATTCCAACAGTGCAGCACACCCTCAATTACTCACACTACAATAGTGCAGCACACCCTCAATTACTGACATTCCAACAGTGCAGCACACCCTCAATTACTCACACTACAATAGTGCAGCACACCCTCAATTACTGACATTCCAACAGTGCAGCACACCCTCAATTACTGACACTCCAATAGTGCAGCACACCCTCAATTACTGACACTCCAATAGTGCAGCACACCCTCAATTACTCACACTCCAATTGTGCAGCACACCCTCAATTACTGACACTCCAATAGTGCAGCACACCCTCAGTTACTGACACTCCAACAGTGCAGCACACCCTCAGTTACGGACACTCCAATAGTGCAGCACACCCTCAATTACTGACACTCCAATACTGCAGCACACCCTCAATTACTCACACTCCAACAGTGCAGCACACCCTCAATTACTGACACTCCAATAGTGCAGCACACCCTCAGTTACTGACACTCCAATAGTGCAGCACACCCTCAGTTACGGACACTCCAATACTGCAGCACACCCTCAATTACTGACTCTCCAATAGTGCAGCACACCCTCAGTTACGGACACTCCAATAGTGCAGCACACCCTCAATTACTGACACTCCAATAGTGCAGCAAACCCTCAATTACTGACACTCAAATAGTGCAGCTCACCCTTAATTATTGACACTCAAATAGTGCTGCACACCCTCAATTACTGAGAGTCCAATAATGCAGCACACCCTCAATTACTGGAAGTCCAACGGGCAGCACACCCTCAATTACTGACACTCCAATAGTGCAGCACACCCTCAATTACTGACACTCCAAAAGTGCAGCACACCCTCAATTACTGACACTCCAAAATTGCAGCACAGCCTCAATTACTGACACTCCAATAGTGCAGCTGACCCTCAATTACTGACACACCAAAAGTGCAGCACACCCTCAATTACTGATACACCAAAAGTGTAGCACAGCCTCAATTACTGACACTCCTATACTGCAGCACATCCTCAATTACTGACAAGCTAATAGTGCAGCACATCCTCAATTACTGACACTCCAATAGTGCAGCAAACCCTCAATTACTGGCAGTCCAAAGGGCAGCACAACCTCAATTACTGGTACTCCAATAGTGCAGAACACCCTCAATTACTGAGACTCAAAACGTGCGGCACACACTCAATTACTGACACTCCATTAGTGCAGGGCACCCTCAATTATTGACACACAAATAGTGCAGCAAACCGTAAATTACTGACACTCCAATAGTGCAGCACATCCTCAATTATTGACACTCTAATAGTGCTGCACACACTCAATTACTGTAAATCCAATAGTGCAGCACACCCTCAATTACTGACACACCAATAGTGCAGCACACCCTCAATTACTGACACTCCAATAGTGCAGCTGACCCTCAATTACTGACACACCAATAGTGCAGCACACCCTCAATTACTGATACACCAAAAGTGTAGCACAGCCTCAATTACTGACACTCCTATACTGCAGCACATCCTCAATTACTGACAAGCTAATAGTGCAGCACATCCTCAATTACTGACACTCCAATAGTGCAGCAAACCCTCAATTACTGGCAGTCCAAAGGGCAGCACAACCTCAATTACTGGTACTCCAATAGTGCAGAACACCCTCAATTACTGAGACTCCAAACGTGCGGCACACACTCAATTACTGACACTCCATTAGTGCAGGGCACCCTCAATTATTGACACACAAATAGTGCAGCAAACCGTAAATTACTGACACTCCAATAGTGCAGCACATCCTCAATTATTGACACTCTAATAGTGCTGCACACACTCAATTACTGACAATCCAATAGTGCAGCACACCCTCAATTACTGACACACCAATAGTGCAGCACACCCTCAATTACTGACACTCCAATAGTGCAGCACACCCTCAATTACGGACACTCCAATAGTGCAGCACACACTCAATTACTGACACTCCAATAGTGCAGCACACCTTCAATTACTGACACACAAATACTGAAGCACACCCTCCATTACTGACACGCCAATAGTGCAGAACACCCTCAATTACTGACACTCCAATTGTGCAGCTCATCCTCAATTACTAACACTCCAATAGTGCAGCACACCCTCAATTATTGACACTCCAATAGTGCAGCACACACTCCATTACTGACAATCCAATAGTTCAGAACACCCTCAATTACTCACACAACAATAGTACAGCACACCCTCAATTACTGACATTCCAACAGTGCAGCACACCCTCAATTACTGACACTCCAATAGCGCAGCACCCCGTCAATTACTGACACTCCAATAGTGCAGCACACCCTCAATTACTGACACTCCAATAGTGCAGCACACCCTCAATTACTGACACTCCAATAGTGCAGCACACCCTCAATTACTGACACTCCAATAGTGCAGCACACCCTCAATTACTCACACTCCAATAGTGCAGAACACCCTCAATTACTGACACACCAATAGTGCTGCACAGCCTCAAATTCTGACACTGCAATAGTGCAGCACACCCTCAATTACTGACACTCCAATAGTGCAGCTAACCCACAATAACTAACACTCCAATAGTGCAGCACACCCTCAATTACTGATACACCAATAGTGTAGCACTCCCTCAATTACTGACACTCCAATAGTGCAGCACATCCTCAATTATTGACACTCCAATAGTGCTGCACACACTCAATTACTGACACTCCAATAGTGCAGCACGCCCTCAATTACTGACACACCAATAGTGCAGTACACCCTCAATTACTGACACTCCAATATTGCAGCATACCCTCAATGACTGACACTCCAATAGTGCAGCACACCCTCAATTACTGACAATCCAATACTGCAGCACACCCTCAATTACTCACACTACAATAGTGCAACGCACCCTCAATTACCGACATTCCAATACTGCAGCACACCCTCAATTACTGACACTCCAATAGTGCAGCTCAACCTCAATTACTGACACTCCAATAGTGCAGCACAACCTCAATTCCTGACACTCCAATAGTGCAGCACACAATCAATTACTGACACACCAAAAGTGCAGCTGACCCTCAATTACTGCCACTCCAACAATGCATCACACACTCAATTACTGACACTCCAACAGTGCAGCACACCCTCAATTCCTGACACACCAATAATGCAGCACAGCCTCAAATTCTGACACTGCAATAGTGCAGCAAACCCTCAATTACTGACACTCCAAAAGTACAGTCACCCTCAATTACTGACACTCCAATAGCGGAGCACACCCTCAATTACTGACACTCCAATAGTGCAGCACACCCTCAATTACTGACACACCAATAGTGCAGCACAACGTCAAAAACTGACACCGCAATAATGCAGCACAACCTCAATTAATGACACCCCAATAATGCAGCACACACTTAATTACTGACACTCTAATAGTGCAGTAATCCCTCAATTACTGACACAACAATTTTGCAGCACACCCTCAATGACTGACACATCAATAGAGCAGCGCAGCCTCAAATTCTGTCACTGCAATAGTGCAGCATACCCTCAATTGCTGACACTCCAATAGTGCAGCACACCCTCAATTACTGAAACTCCAATAGTGAACCTGACCCTCAATTACTGACACTCCAATGCTGCAGCACACCCTCAAATTCTGTCACTCCAATAGTGCAGCACACCCTCAATTACTGACACTCCAATAGTGCAGCACACCCTCAAATTCTGTCACTCCAATAGTGCAGCACACCCTCAATTACTGACACACCAATAATGCAGCACAGCCTCAAATTCTGAGACTGCAATAGTGCAGCAAACCCTCAATTACTGTCAATCCAAGAGAAGTGTCACCCTCAATTACTGACACTCCAATAGTGCAGCACACCCTCAATTACTGACACTCCAATAGTGCAGCACATCCTCAATTACTGACAAGCTAATAGTGCAGCACATCCTCAATTACTGACACTCCATTAGTGCAGCGCACCCTCAATTATTGACACACAAATAGTGCAGCAAACCGTAAATTACTGACACTCCAATAGTGCAGCACACTCTCAATTATTGACACTCTAATAGTGCTGCACACACTCAATTACTGACAATCCAATAGTGCAGCACACCCTCAATTACTGACACACCAATAGTGCAGCACACCCTCAATTACTGACACTCCAATAGTGCAGCACACCCTCAGTTACTGACACTCCAATAGTGCAGCACACACTCAATTACTGACACTCCAATAGTGCAGCACACCTTCAATTACTGACACACAAATATTGCAGCACACACTCCATTACTGACACGCCAATAGTGCAGAACACCCTCAATTACTGACACTCCAATTGTGCAGCTCATCCTCAATTACTAACACTCCAATAGTGCAGCACACCCTCAATTATTGACACTCCAATAGTGCAGCACACACTGCATTACTGACAATCCAATAGTTCAGAACACCATCAATTACTCACACTACAATAGTGCAGCACACCCTCAATTACTGACATTCCAACAGTGCAGCACACCCTCAATTACTCACACTACAATAGTGCAGCACACCCTCAATTACTGACATTCCAACAGTGCAGCACACCCTCAATTACTCACACTACAATAGTGCAGCACACCCTCAATTACTGACATTCCAACAGTGCAGCACACCCTCAATTACTGACACTCCAATAGTGCAGCACACCCTCAATTACTGACACTCCAATAGTGCAGCACACCCTCAATTACTCACACTCCAATTGTGCAGCACACCCTCAATTACTGACACTCCAATAGTGCAGCACACCCTCAGTTACTGACACTCCAACAGTGCAGCACACCCTCAGTTACGGACACTCCAATAGTGCAGCACACCCTCAATTACTGACACTCCAATACTGCAGCACACCCTCAATTACTCACACTCCAACAGTGCAGCACACCCTCAATTACTGACACTCCAATAGTGCAGCACACCCTCAGTTACTGACACTCCAATAGTGCAGCACACCCTCAGTTACGGACACTCCAATACTGCAGCACACCCTCAATTACTGACTCTCCAATAGTGCAGCACACCCTCAGTTACGGACACTCCAATAGTGCAGCACACCCTCAATTACTGACACTCCAATAGTGCAGCAAACCCTCAATTACTGACACTCAAATAGTGCAGCTCACCCTTAATTATTGACACTCAAATAGTGCTGCACACCCTCAATTACTGAGAGTCCAATAATGCAGCACACCCTCAATTACTGGAAGTCCAACGGGCAGCACACCCTCAATTACTGACACTCCAATAGTGCAGCACACCCTCAATTACTGACACTCCAAAAGTGCAGCACACCCTCAATTACTGACACTCCAAAATTGCAGCACAGCCTCAATTACTGACACTCCAATAGTGCAGCACACCCACAACTACTGACACTCCAATAGTGCAGCACACCCTCAATTACTGAGAGTCCAATAATGCAGCACACCCTCAATTACTGACACTCCAATAGTGCAGCACACCCTCAATTACTGACACTCCAATAGTGCAGCACACCCTCAATTACTGAAATTCCAACAGTGCAGCACACCCTCAATTACTGACACTCCAATAGTGCAGCACACCCTCAATTACTGACACTCCAATAGTGCAGCACACCCTCAATTTCTGAGACTCCAATAGTGCGGCACACAATCAATTACTGACACTCCAATAGTGCAGCGCACCCTGAATTACTGACACAAAAATAGTGCAGCACACCCTCAATTACAGACACTCCAGTGGTGCGGCACAGACTCAATTACTGACACTCCAATAGTGCAGCACACCCTCAATTATTGACTCTCCAATAGTGCAGCACACCCTCAATTATTGACACTCCAATAGTGCAGCACAGCCTCAAATTCTGACACTGAATTAGTGCAGCAAACCCTCAATTACTGACACTCCAATAGTGCAGCACACCCTCAATTACTGACACTCCAATAGTGCAGCACACCCTCAATTACTGACACTCCAATAGTGCAGCACACCCTGTTACTGACACTCCAATAGTGCAGCACACCCTCAATTACTGACACTCCAATACTGCAGCACACCCTCAATTACTGACACTCCAATAGTGCAGCACACCCTCAGTTGCGGACACTCCAATAGTGCAGCACACCCTCAATTACTGACACTCCAATATTGCAGCAAACCCACAATTACTGACACTCAAATAGTGCAGCTCACCCTTAATTATTGACACTCAAATAGTGCTGCACACCCTCAATTACTGAGAGTCCAATAATGCAGCACACCCTCAATTACTGGAAGTCCAACGGGCAGCACACCCTCAATTACTGAAACTCCAATAGTGCAGCACACCCTCAATTACTGACACTCCAATAATGCAGCACACCCCAAATTACTGACACTCCAATCGTGCAGCACACCCTCAAATACTGACACTTCAATTGTTCAGCACACCCTCAATTACTGACACTTCAATTGTTCAGCACACCCTCAATTACTGACACTTCAATTGTTCAGCACAGCCTCAATTACTGACACTACAATAGAGCAGTACACCCTCAATTACTGACACTCCAATAGTGCAGCACAGCCTCAATTACTGACACTCCAATACTGCAGCACATCCTCTATTAATGACACTCCAATAGTGCAGCAAACCCTGAATTACTGATACACCAATAGTGCAGCACACCCTCAATTACTGACACTGCAATGGTGCAGCACACCCTCAATTACTGATACTCCAATAGTGCAGCACACCATCAATTACTGACACTCCAATAGTGCAGGACACCCTCAATTACTGACACGTCAATAATGCAGCACACCCTCAATTACTGACACTCCAATAGTGCAGCACACCCTCAATTACTGACACTCCAATACTGCAGCACATCCTCTATTAATGAAACTCCAATAGTGCAGCAAACCCTCAATTACTGACACACCAATAGTGCAGCACACCCTCAATTACTGACACTGCAATGGTGCAGCACACCATCAATTACTGACACTCCAATAGTGCAGGACACCCTCAATTACTGACACGTGAATAGTGCAGCACACCCTCAATTACTGGCACTCCAAGTGTGCGGCACACCCTCAATTACTGACACACCAATATTGCAGCACACCTTCAATTACTGACACTCCAATAGTGCAGCACACCCACAATTAATGACACACCATTGGTGCAGCACACCCTCAATTACTGACACTCCAATAGTGCAGCACACCCTCAATTACTGACACGCAAATAGTGCAGCACACCCTCAATTACTGACACTCCAACAGTGCAGCATATCCTCAAATACTGAAACTCCAATAAGGCAGCACAAACTCAATTACTCACAATCCAATAGTGAAGCCGTCCCTCAATTACTGACACCCGAATAGTGCAGCAAACCCTCAGTTACTGACACTCACATAGTGCAGCACACCCTCAATTACTGATACTCCAAATGTGCAGCATTATCTCAATTACTGACACTCCAATATTGCTGCACACCCTCAATTACTGAAACTCCAATAGTGCAGCACACACTCAATTAATAACACTCCAATAGTGCAACACACCCTCAATTACTGACACTCCAATCGTGCAGCACACCTTCAATTACTGACACTCCGATAGTGCAGCACACACTCAATTACTGACGCTCCAATAGTGCAGTACACCCTCAATTACTGACACACCAATAGTGCTGCACAGCCTCAAATTCTGACACTGCAATAGTGCAGCACACCCTTAATTACTGACACTCCAATAGTGCAGCTAACCCACAATAACTGACACTCCAATAGTGCAGCACACCCTCAATTACTGATACACCAATAGTGTAGCACTCCCTCAATTTCTGACAATCCAACAGTGCAGCACACCCTCAATTATTGACACTCCAATAGTGCTGCACACACTCAATTACTGACACTCCAATAGTGCAGCACACCCTCAATTACTGACACACCAATAGTGCAGCACACCCTCAATTACTGACACTCCAATATTGCAGCATACCCTCAATGACTGACACTCCAATAGTGCAGCACACCCTCAATTACTGACAATCCAATACTGCAGCACAACCTCAATTACTGACACTCCAATAGTGCAGAACACCCTCAATTACTGACACTCCAATAGTGCAGCACACCCTCAATTACTGACACTCCAATAGTGCAGCACACCCTCAATTACTGACACTCCAATAGTGCAGCGCACCCTGAATTACTGACACAAAAATAGTGCAGCACACCCTCAATTACTGACACTCCAGTGGTGCGGCACAGACTCAATTACTGACACTCCAATAGTGCAGCACACCCTCAATTATTGAGTCTCCAATAGTGCAGCACACCCTCAATTATTGACACTCCAATAGTGCAGCACACACTCAATTACTGACACTGCAATAGTGCAGCACACCCTCATTACTGACACTCCAATAGTGCAGCTTACCCTCAATTACTGAAACTCCAATAGTGCAGCACACCCTCAATTCCTGACACTCCAATAGTGCTGCACACACTCAAATACTGATACACTAATAGTGCAGCACACCCTCAATTACTGACACATCAACAGTGCAGCACACCCTCAATTACTGAGATTCCAATAGTGCAGCACACCCTCAATTACTCACACTCCAATAGTGCAGCACACCCTCAATTACTGATGCAATACTAGTGCAGCACACCCTCAAGTACTGACACATCAACAGTGCAGCACACCCTCAATTACTGAGATGCCAATAGTGCAGCACTCCCTCAATTACTGACACTCCAATAGTGTAGCACACCCTCAATTACTGACAACCCAACAGTGCAGCACACCCTCAACTACTGACACTCAAATAGTGCAACACACCCTCAATTACTGACACTCCAATAGTGCAGCACACCCTCAATTACTGACACTCCAATTCTGCAGCAAACCCTGAATTACTGACACTCCAGTAGTGCAGCACACCCTCAATTACTGACACTCCAGTAGTGCAGCACACCATCAATTACTGACACTCCAATAGTGCAGCACACCCTCAATTACTGACACTCCAGTAGAGCAGCACACCATCAATTACTGACACTCCAATAGTGCAGCACACCCTCAATTAATGACACACCAATAGTGCAGCACACCCTCAATTACTGACACTCCAATAATGCAGCACACCCTCAATTACTGACACTCAAATAGTGCAGCAGGCACTCAATTACTGAGACTCCAGTAGTGCAGCAGACCCTCAATTACTGACACTCCAATAGTGCAGCACACACTCAATTACTGACACTCCAATAGCGCAGCACACCCTCAATTACTGACACTCCAATAGTGCAGTACACCCTCAATTACTGACACTCCAATAGTGCAGCACACCCTCAATTACTGACACTCCAATTGTGCAACACAGCCTCAAATACTGTAACACCAATAATGCAGCACACCCTCAATTACTGACACTGAAATAGTGCAGCAAACCCTCAATTGCTGACACTCCAATAGTACAGCGCACCCTCAATTACTGACACTCCAATAATGCAGCACACCCCAAATTACTGACACTCCAATAGTGCAGCACACCCTCAAATACTGACACTCCAATAGTGCAGCACACCCTCAATTACTGACACTTCAATTGTTCAGCACACCCTCAATTACTGACACTTCAATTGTTCAGCACACCCTCAATTACTGACACTTCAATTGTTCAGCACACCCTCAATTACTGACACTACAATAGAGCAGTACACCCTCAATTACTGACACTCCAATAGTGCAGCACAGCCTCAATTACTGACACTCCAATACTGCAGCACATCCTCTATGAATGACACTCCAATAGTGCAGCAAACCCTCAATTACTGACACACCAATAGTGCAGCACACCCTCAATTACTGACACTGCAATGGTGCAGCACACCCTCAATTACTGACACTCCAATAGTGCAGCACACCATCAATTACTGACACTCCAATAGTGCAGGACACCCTCAATTACTGACACGTCAATAATGCAGCACACCCTCAATTACTGACACTCCAATAGTGCAGCACACCCTCAATTACTGACACTCCAATACTGCAGCACATCCTCCATTAATGAAACTCCAATAGTGCAGCAAACCCTCAATTACTGACACACCAATAGTGCAGCACACCCTCAATTACTGACACTGCAATGGTGCAGCACACCCTCAATTACTGACACTCCAATAGTGCAGCACACCATCAATTACTGACACTCCAATAGTGCAGGACACCCTCAATTACTGACACGTGAATAGTGCAGCACACCCTCAATTACTGGCACTCCAATTGTGCGGCACACCCTCAATTACTGACACACCAATATTGCAGCACACCGTCAATTACTGACACTCCAATAGTGCAGCACACCCACAATTAATGACACACCATTGGTGCAGCACACCCTCAATTACTGACACTCCAATAGTGCAGCACACCCTCAATTACTGACACGCAAATAGTGCAGCACACCCTCAATTACTGACACTCCAACAGTGCAGCATATCCTCAAATACTGAAACTCCAATAAGGCAGCACAAACTCAATTACTCACAATCCAATAGTGAAGCCGTCCCTCAATTACTGACACCCGAATAGTGCAGCAAACCCTCAGTTACTGACACTCACATAGTGCAGCACACCCTCAATTACTTATACTCCAAATGTGCAGCATTATCTCAATTACTGACACTCCAATATTGCTGCACACCCTCAATTACTGAAACTCCAATAGTGCAGCACACACTCAATTAATAACACTCCAATAGTGCAACACACCCTCAATTACTGACACTCCAATCGTGCAGCACACCTTCAATTACTGACACTCCGATAGTGCAGCACACACTCAATTACTGACTCTCCAATAGTGCAGTACACCCTCAATTACTGACACACCAATAGTGCTGCACAGCCTCAAATTCTGACACTGCAATAGTGCAGCACACCCTCAATTACTGACACTCCAATAGTGCAGCTAACCCACAATAACTGACACTCCAATAGTGCAGCACACCCTCAATTACTGATACACCAATAGTGTAGCACTCCCTCAATTTCTGACAATCCAATAGTGCAGCACACCCTCAATTATTGACACTCCAATAGTGCTGCACACACTCAATTACTGACTCTCCAATAGTGCAGCACACCCTCAATTACTGACACACCAATAGTGCAGCACACCCTCAATTACTGACACTCCAATATTGCAGCATACCCTCAATGACTGACACTCCAATAGTGCAGCACACCCTCAATTACTGACAATCCAATACTGCAGCACACCCTCAATTACTGACACTCCAATAGTGCAGCACACCCTCAATTACTGACACACCAATTGTGCAGCTCACCCTCAATTACTGACACTCCAATAGTGCAGCACACCCTCAATTACTCACACTACAATAGTGCAACACACCCTCAATTACTGACATTCCAATAGTGCAGCACACCCTCAATTACTGACACTCCAATAGTGCAGCTCAACCTCAATTACTGACACTCCAATAGTGCAGCACACCCTCAATTCCTGACACTCCAATAGTGCAGCACACAATCAATTACTGACACACCAAAAGTGCAGCTGACCCTCAATTACTGCCACTCCAACAATGCAGCACACACTCAATTACTGACACTCCAACAGTGCAGCACATCTTCAATTCCTGACACTCCAATAGTGCAGCACACAATCAATTACTGACACACCAAAAGTGCAGCACACCCTCAATTACTGACATACCAATAATGCAGCACAGCCTCAAATTCTGACACTGCAATAGTGCAGCAAACCCTCAATTACTGACACTCCAATAGTACAGTCACCCTCAATTACTGACACTCCAATAGCGCAGCACACCCTCAATTACTGACACTCCAATAGTGCAGCACACCCTCAATTACTGACACACCAATTGTGCAGCACAACCTCAATAACTGACACCGCAATAATGCAGCACAAACTCAATTAATGACACCCCAATAATGCAGCACACCCTCAATTACTGACACTCCAATAGTGCAGCACACCCTCAATTACTGACACTCGAATAGTGCAGTAATCCCTCAATTACTGACACAACAATTTTGCAGCACACCCTCAATGACTGACACATCAATAGTGCAGCGCACCCTCAAATTCTGTCACTGCAATAGTGCAGCACACCCTCAATTACTGAAACTCCAATAGTGAACATGACCCTCAATTACTGACACTCCAATACTGCAGCACACCCTCAAATTCTGTCACTCCAATAGTGCAGCACACCCTCGATTACTGAAACTCCAATAGTGAGGCTGACCCTCAATTACTGACACTCCAATAGTGCAGCACACCCTCAAATTCTGTCACTCCAATAGTGCAGCACACCCTCAATTACTGACACTCCAATAGAGCAGCACACCCTCCAATTCTGTCACTCCAACAGTGCAGCACACCCTCAATTATTGACACTCCAATAGTGCAGCACACCCTCAATTACTGACACTCCAGTAGTGCAGCACACCCTCAATTACTGACACTCCAATAGTGCAGCACACCCTCAATTACTGACACTCCAATAGTGCAGCACACCCTCAATTACTGACACTCCAATAGTGCAGCACACCCTCAATTACTGACACTCCAATTCTGCAGCACACCCTGAATTACTGACACTCCAGTAGTGCAACACACCCTCAATTACTGACACTCCAGTAGTGCAGCACACCATCAATTACTGACACTCCAATAGTGCAGCACACCCTCAATTACTGACACTCCAGTAGAGCAGCACACCATCAATTACTGACACTCCAATAGTGCAGCACACCCTCAATTAATGACACACCAATAGTGCAGCACACCTTCAATTACTGACACTCCAATAATGCAGCACACCCTCAATTACTGACACTCAAATAGTGCAGCAGGCACTCAATTACTGACACTCCAATAGTGCAGTACACCCTCAATTACTGACACTCCAATAGTGCAGCACACCCTCAATTACTGACACTCCAATTGTGCAACACAGCCTCAAATACTGTAACACCAATAATGCAGCACACCCTCAATTACTGACACTGAAATAGTGCAGCAAACCCTCAATTGCTGACACTCCAATAGTACAGCGCACCCTCAATTACTGACACTCCAATAATGCAGCACACCCCAAATTACTGACACTCCAATAGTGCAGCACACCCTCAAATACTGACACTCCAATAGTGCAGCACACCCTCAATTACTGACACTTCAATTGTTCAGCACACCCTCAATTACTGACACTTCAATTGTTCAGCACACCCTCAATTACTGACACTTCAATTGTTCAGCACACCCTCAATTACTGACACTACAATAGAGCAGTACACCCTCAATTACTGACACTCCAATAGTGCAGCACAGCCTCAATTACTGACACTCCAATAGTGCAGCAAACCCTCAATTACTGACACACCAATAGTGCAGCACACCCTCAATTACTGACACTGCAATGGTGCAGCACACCCTCAATACTGACACTCCAATAGTGCAGCACACCATCAATTACTGACACTCCAATAGTGCAGGACACCCTCAATTACTGACACGTGAATAGTGCAGCACACCCTCAATTACTGGCACTCCAATTGTGCGGCACACCCTCAATTACTGACACACCAATATTGCAGCACACCGTCAATTACTGACACTCCAATAGTGCAGCACACCCACAATTAATGACACACCATTGGTGCAGCACACCCTCAATTACTGACACTCCAATAGTGCAGCACACCCTCAATTACTGACACGCAAATAGTGCAGCACACCCTCAATTACTGACACTCCAACAGTGCAGCATATCCTCAAATACTGAAACTCCAATAAGGCAGCACAAACTCAATTACTCACAATCCAATAGTGAAGCCGTCCCTCAATTACTGACACCCGAATAGTGCAGCAAACCCTCAGTTACTGACACTCACATAGTGCAGCACACCCTCAATTACTGATACTCCAAATGTGCAGCATTATCTCAATTACTGACACTCCAATATTGCTGCACACCCTCAATTACTGACACTCCAGTAGTGCAGCACACCATCAATTACTGACACTCCAATAGTGCAGCACACCCTCAATTACTGACACTCCAGTAGAGCAGCACACCATCAATTACTGACACTCCAATAGTGCAGCACACCCTCAATTAATGACACACCAATAGTGCAGCACACACTCAATTAATAACACTCCAATAGTGCAACACACCCTCAATTACTGACACTCCAATCGTGCAGCACACCTTCAATTACTGACACTCCGATAGTGCAGCACACACTCAATTACTGACGCTCCAATAGTGCAGTACACCCTCAATTACTGACACACCAATAGTGCTGCACAGCCTCAAATTCTGACACTGCAATAGTGCAGCACACCCTCAATTACTGACACTCCAATAGTGCAGCTAACCCACAATAACTGACACTCCAATAGTGCAGCACACCCTCAATTACTGATACACCAATAGTGTAGCACTCCCTCAATTTCTGACAATCCAATAGTGCAGCACACCCTCAATTATTGACACTCCAATAGTGCTGCACACACTCAATTACTGACACTCCAATAGTGCAGCACACCCTCAATTACTGACACTCCAATAGTGCAGCACACCCTCAATTACTGACACACCAATAGTGCAGCACACCCTCAATTACTGACACTCCAATATTGCAGCATACCCTCAATGACTGACACTCCAATAGTGCAGCACACCCTCAATTACTGACAATCCAATACTGCAGCACACCCTCAATTACTGACACTCCAATAGTGCAGCACACCCTCAATTACTGACACACCAATTGTGCAGCTCACCCTCAATTACTGACACTCCAATAGTGCAGCACACCCTCAATTACTCACACTACAATAGTGCAACACACCCTCAATTACTGACATTCCAATAGTGCAGCACACCCTCAATTACTGACACTCCAATAGTGCAGCTCAACCTCAATTACTGACACTCCAATAGTGCAGCACACCCTCAATTCCTGACACTCCAATAGTGCAGCACACAATCAATTACTGACACACCAAAAGTGCAGCTGACCCTCAATTACTGCCACTCCAACAATGCAGCACACACTCAATTACTGACACTCCAACAGTGCAGCACATCCTCAATTCCTGACACTCCAATAGTGCAGCACACAATCAATTACTGACACACCAAAAGTGCAGCTGACCCTCAATTACTGACATACCAATAATGCAGCACAGCCTCAAATTCTGACACTGCAATAGTGCAGCAAACCCTCAATTACTGACACTCCAATAGTACAGTCACCCTCAATTACTGACACTCCAATAGCGCAGCACACCCTCAATTACTGACACTCCAATAGTGCAGCACACCCTCAATTACTGACACACCAATTGTGCAGCACAACCTCAATAACTGACACCGCAATAATGCAGCACAAACTCAATTAATGACACCCCAATAATGCAGCACACCCTCAATTACTGACACTCCAATAGTGCAGCACACCCTCAATTACTGACACTCGAATAGTGCAGTAATCCCTCAATTACTGACACAACAATTTTGCAGCACACCCTCAATGACTGACACATCAATAGTGCAGCGCAGCCTCAAATTCTGTCACTGCAATAGTGCAGCACACCCTCAATTACTGAAACTCCAATAGTGAACCTGACCCTCAATTACTGACAATCCAATACTGCAGCACACCCTCAAATTCTGTCACTCCAATAGTGCAGCACACCCTCGATTACTGAAACTCCAATAGTGAGGCTGACCCTCAATTACTGACACTCCAATAGTGCAGCACACCCTCAAATTCTGTCACTCCAATAGTGCAGCACACCCTCAATTACTGACACTCCAATAGAGCAGCACACCCTCCAATTCTGTCACTCCAATAGTGCAGCACACCCTCAATTATTGACACTCCAATAGTGCAGCACACGATCAATTACTGACACTCCAGTAGTGCAGCACACCCTCAATTACTGACACTCCAATAGTGCAGCACACCCTCAATTACTGACACTCCAATAGTGCAGCACACCCTCAATTACTGACACTCCAATAGTGCAGCACACCCTCAATTACTGATACACTAATAGTGCAGCACACCCTCAATTAATGACACTCCAACAGTGCAGCACTCCCTGAATTACTTAAACTCCAATAGTGTAGCCCACCTTCAAGCACTGACACTCCAATAGTGCAGCACACCCTCAATTACTGACACTCCAATAGTGCAGAACACCCTCAATTACTGACACTCCAATAGTGCAGGACACACTCAATTAATAACACTCTAATAGTGCAACACACCCTCAATTACTGACACTCCAATCGCGCAGCACACCTTCAATTACTGACACTCCAATAGTGCAGCACACCCTCAATTACTGACACTCCAATAGTGTAGCACACACTCAATTACTGACACTCCAATAGTGCAGCACACCCTCAATTACTGACGCTCCAATAGTGCAGCACACCCTCAATTACTGACACTCCAATAGTGCAGCACACCCTCAATTACTGACACTCCAATAGTGCATCACAGCCTCAAATTCTGACACTGCAATAGTGCAGCACACCCTCAATTACTGATACTCCAAATGTGCAGCATTATCTCAATTACTGACACTCCAATATTGCCGCACACCCTCAATTACTGAAACTCCAATAGTACAGTTACCAGCAATTACTGACACTCCAATAGTGCAGCACACACTCAATTAATAACACTCCAATCGTGCAACACACCCTCAATTACTGACACTCCAATCGTGCAGCACACCTTCAATTACTGACACTCCGATAGTGCAGCACACACTCAATTACTGACGCTCCAATAGTGCAGTACACCCTCAATTACTGACACTCCAATAGTGCAGCACACCCTCAATTACTGATACACTAATAGTGCAGCACACCCTCAATTAATGACACTCCAACAGTGCAGCACTCCCTGAATTACTTAAACTACAATAGTGCAGCTCACCTTCAATTACTGACACTCCAATAGTGCAGCACACCCTCAATTACTGACACTCCAATAGTGCAGAACACCCTCAATTACTGACACTCCAATAGTGCAGGACACTCTCAATTAATAACACTCTAATAGTGCAACACACCCTCAATTACTGACAATCCAATCGCGCAGCACACCTTCAATTACTGACACTCCAATAGTGCAGCACACCCTCAATTACTGACACTCCAATAGTGTAGCACACACTCAATTACTGACACTCCAATAGTGCAGCACACCCTCAATTACTGACGCTCCAATAGTGCAGCACACCCTCAATTACTGACACTCCAATAGTGCAGCACACCCTCAATTACTGACACTCCAATAGTGCAGCACAGCCTCAAATTCTGACACTGCAATAAAGCAGCACACCCTCAATTACTGACACTCCAATAGTGCAGCTGAACCTCAATAACTGACACTGCAATAGTGCAGCACACCCTCAATTACTGACACTCCAATAGTGCAGCACACCCTCAATTACTGACACTCCAATAGTGCAGCACACCCTCAATTACTGACACTCCAATACTGCAGCACATCCTCTATTAATGACACTCCAATCGTGCAGCAAACCCTCAATTACTGACACACCAATAGTGCAGCACACCCTCAATTACTGACACTGCAATGGTGCAGCACACCCTCAATTACTGACACTCCAATAGTGCAGCACACCATCAATTACTGACACTCCAATAGTGCAGGACACCCTCAATTACTGACACGTCAATAATGCAGCACACCCTCAATTACTGACACTCCAATAGTGCAGCACACCCTCAATTACTGACACTCCAATACTGCAGCACATCCTCTATTAATGAAACTCCAATAGTGCAGCAAACCCTCAATTACTGACACACCAATAGTGCAGCACACCCTCAAATACTGACACTGCAATGATGCAGCACACCCTCAATTAATGACACTCCAATAGTGCAGCACACCATCAATTACTGACACTCCAATAGTGCAGGACACCCTCAATTACTGACACGTGAATAGTGCAGCACACCCTCAATTACTGGCACTCCAATAGTGCGGCACACCCTCAATTACTGACACACCAATATTGCAGCACACCGTCAATTACTGACACTCCAACAGTGCAGCACCCGCACAATTAATGACACACCATTGGTGCAGCACACCCTCAATTACTGACACTCCAATAGTGCAGCACACCCTCAATTACTGACACGCAAATAGTGCAGCACACCCTCAATTACTGACACTCCAACAGTGCAGCATATCCTCAAATACTGAAACTCCAATAAGGCAGCACAAACTCAAATACTCACAATCCAACAGTGAAGCCGTCCCTCAATTACTGACACCCGAATAGTGCAGCAAACCCTCAGTTACTGACACTCACATAGTGCAGCACACCCTCAATTACTGATACTCCAAATGTGCAGCATTATCTCAATTACTGACACTCCAATATTGCCGCACACCCTCAATTACTGAAACTCCAATAGTACAGTTACCAGCAATTACTGACACTCCAATAGTGCAGCACACACTCAATTAATAACACTCCAATCGTGCAACACACCCTCAATTACTGACACTCCAATCGTGCAGCACACCTTCAATTACTGACACTCCGATAGTGCAGCACACACTCAATTACTGACGCTCCAATAGTGCAGTACACCCTCAATTACTGACACACCAATAGTGCTGCACAGCCTCAAATTCTGACACTGCAATAGTGCAGCACACCCTCAATCACTGACACTCCAATAGTGCAGCTAACCCACAATAACTGACACTGCAATAGTGCAGCACACCCTCAATTACTGATACACCAATAGTGTAGCACTCCCTCAATTACTGACAATCCAATAGTGCAGCACACCCTCAATTATTGACACTCCAATAGTGCTGCACACACTCAATTACTGACACTCCAATAGTGCAGCACACACTCAATTACTGGCACTCCAATAGTGCGGCACACCCTCAATTACTGACACACCAATATTGCAGCACACCGTCAATTACTGACACTCCAATAGTGCAGCACACCCACAATTAATGACACACCATTCGTGCAGCACACCCTCAATTACTGACACTCCAATAGTGCAGCACACCCTCAATTACTGACACTCCAATAGTGCAGCACACCCTCAATTACTGACACGCCAATAGTGCAGCACACCCTCAATTACTGACACTCCAACAGTGCAGCATATCCTCAATTACTGACACTCCAATAATGCAGCACACCCTCAATTACTGAAAATCCAATAGTGCAGCTCACCCTCAATTACTGACACTCCAATAGTACAGCACACCCTCAATTAATGACACTCCAATAATGCAGCACACCCTCAAATACTGTAACACCAATAATGCAGCACACCCTCAATTACTGACACTGAAATAGTGCAGCAAACCCTCAATTACTGACACTCCAATAGTACAGCGCACGCTCAATTACTGACACTCCAATAGTGCAGCACACCCCAAATTACTGACACTCCAGTAGAGCAGCGCACCCTCAATTACTGACACTCCAATAGTGCAGCACACCCTCAATTACTGATACTCCAATGGTGCAGCACACCCTCAATTACTGACAATCCAATAATGCAGCACACCCTCAATTACTGACACTCCAATAGTACAGCACACCCTCAATTACTGACACTCCAATACTGCAGCACACCCTGAATTACTGACACTCCAGTAGTGCAGCACACCTTCAATTACTGAGACTCCAATAGTGCAGCACACCCTCAATTACTGACACTCCAATAATGCAGCACACCCTCAATTACTGAAAATCCAATAGTGCAGCACACCCTCAATTACTGACACTCCAGTAGTGCAGCACACCCTCAATTAATGACACTCCAATAATGCAGCACACCCTCAATTACTGACACTCCAATAGTGCAGCAGGCACTCAATTACTGAGACTCCAGTAGTGCAGCATACCCTCAATTACTGACACTCCAATAGTGCAGTACACCCTAAATTACTGACAATCCAATAGTGCAGCACACCCTCAAATACTGTAACACCAATAATGCAGCACACCCTCAATTACTGAACTGAAATAGTGCAGCAAACCCTCAATTAATGACACTCCAATAGTACAGCGCACGCTCAATTACTGACACTCCAATAGTGCAGCACACCCCAAATTACTGACACTCCAATAGAGCAGCGCACCCTCAATTACTGACACTCCTATAGTGCAGCACACCCTCAATTACTGACACTCCAATAGTGCAGCACATCCTCAATTACTGACACTCCAATAGTGCTGCACACGCTCAATTACTGACACTCCAATAGTGCAGCACATCCTCTATTAATGACACTTCAATAGTGCAGCAAACCCTCAATTACTGACACACCAATAGTGCAGCACACCCTCAATTACGGACACTGCTATAGTGCAGCACACCCTCAATAACTGGCACTCCAATAGTGCAGCACACCATCAATTACTGACACTCCGATAGTGCAGGACACCCTCAATTACTGACACACATATATTGCAGCACAACGTCAATTACTGACACTCCAATAGTGCAGCACACCCTCAATTACTGACACTCCAATAGTGCAGCACACCCACAATTAATGACACTCCATTGGTGCAGCACACCCTCAATTACTGACACTCCAATAGTGCAGCTCACCCTCAATTACTGACAGTCCAATAGTGCAGCACACCCTCAATTACTGACACGCCAATAGTGCAGCACACCCTCAAATACTGACACTCCAACAGTGCAGCATATCCTCAAATACTGAAACTCCAATAAGGCAGCACAAACTCAATTACTCACGATCCAATAGTGCAGCACACCCTCTATTACTGACACTCACATAGTGCAGCACACCCTCAATTACTGACACTCCAATATTGCAGCACACCCTCAATTACTGAAACTCCAATAGTACAGTTACCCGCAATTACTGACACTCCAATCGTGCAGCTCACCTTCTTTTACTGACACTCCAATAGTGCAGCACACCCTCAATTACTGACACTCCAATAGTGCAGAACACCCTCAATTACTGACACTCCAATAGTGCAGCTCACACTCAATTAATAACACTCCAATAGTGCAACACACCCTCAATTACTGACACTCCAATCGTGCAGCACACCTTCAATTACTGACACTCCAATAGTGCAGCACACCCTCAATTACTGACACTCCAATAGTGCAGCACACACTCAATTACTGACACTCCAATAGTGCAGTACACCCTCAATTACTGACACACCAATAGTGCAGCACAGCCTCAAATTCTGACACTGCAATAGTGCAGCACACCCTCAATTACTGACACTCCAATACTGCAGCACTCCCTGAATTACTGACACTCCAGTAGTGCAGCACACCCTCAATTACTGACACTCCAGTAGTGCAGCACACATTCAATTACTGACACTGCAATAGTGCAGCACACCCTCAATTACTGACACTCCTATAGTGCAGCACACCCTCAATTACTGACACTCCAATAATGCAGCACACCCTCAATTACTGAAAATCCAATAGTGCAGTACACACTCAATTACTGACACTCCAGTAGTGCAGCACACCTTCAATTACTGACACTCCAATAGTGCAGCACAGCCTCAATTACTGACACTCCAATAGTGCAGCACACCCTCAATTAGTGACACTCCAATAGTGCAGCACACCTTCAATTACTGACACTCCAATAGTGCAGCACACGCTCAATTAATGACACTCCAATAATGCAGCACACCCTCAATTACTGACACTCCAATAGTGCAGCAGGCACTCAATTACTGAGACTCCAGTAGTGCAGCATACCCTCAATTACTGACACTCCAATAGTGCAGTACACCCTAAATTACTGACACTCCAATAGTGCAGCACACCCTCAAATACTGTAACACCAAAAATGCAGCACACCCACAATTACTGACACTGAAATCGTGCAGCAAACCCTCAATTACTGACACTCCAATAGAGCAGCGCACCCTCAATTACTGACACTCCAATAGTGCAGCACACCCACAATTACTGACACTCCAATAATGCACCTGACCCTCAACTACTGACACCCCAATAGTGCAGCACATCCTCTATTAATGACACTTCAATAGTGCAGCACACCCTCAATTACTGACACCCCAATAGTGCAGCACACCCTCAATTACTGACACTGCAATAGTGCAGCACACCCTCAATAACTGACATTCCAATAGTGCAGCACACCCTCAATTACTGACACACCAATATTGCAGCACACCCTCAATTACTGAAACTCCAATAGTGCAGCAAACCCGCAATTACTGACACTCCAATCGTGCAGCTCACCTTCAATTACTGACACTCCAATAGTGCAGCACACCCTCAATTACTGACACTCCAATAGTGCAGAACACCCTCAATTACTGACACTCCAATAGTGCAGCTCACACTCAATTAATAACACTCCAATAGTGCAACACACCCTCAATTACTGACACTCCAATCGTGCAGCACACCTTCAATTACTGACACTCCAATAGTGCAGCACACACTCAATTACTGACACTCCAATAGTGCAGTACACCCTCAATTACTGACACACCAATAGTGCAGCACAGCCTCAAATTCTGACACTGCAATTGTGCAGCACACCCTCAATTACTGACACTCCAATAGTGCAGCTGACCCTCAATAACTGACACTCCAGTAGTGCAGCACACCCTCAATTACTGATACACCAATAGTGTAGCAGTCCCTCAATTACTGACACTCCAATAGTGCAGCACACCCTCAATTACTGACACTCCAATAGTGCAGCACACCCTCAATTACTGTCACTCCAATAGTGCAGCACAAACTCAATTACTGACACTCCAATAGTGCAACACACCCTCAATTACTGATACTTCAATAGTGCAGCACACCCTCAATTATTGACACTCCAATAATGCAGCACGCCCGCAATTACTGATACACCAATAGTGCAGCACACCCTCAAATACTGACACTCCAATAGTGCAGCACACCCTCAATTACTGACACTCCAATAATGCAGCACACCCTCAATTACTGACACTGCAATAGTGCAGCACACACTCAATTAATAACACTCCAATAGTGCAACACACCCTCAATTACTGACACTCCAATCGTGCAGCACACCCTCATTACTGACACTCCAATAGTGCAGCACACCCTCAATTACTGACACTCCAATAGTGCAGCACACACACAATTACTGACACTCCAATAGTGCAGCACACCCTCAATTACTGACACTCCAATAGTGCAGCACACCCTCAATTACTGACACTCCAATAGTGCAGCACACCCTCAATTACTGACACTCCAATAGTGCAGCACACCCTCAATTACTGACACTCCAATAATGCAGCACATGCTCAAATTCTGACACTGAAATAGTGCAGCAAACCCTCAATTACTGACACTCCAATAGTGCAGCTGACCCTCAATTACTGACGCCCCAATAATGCAGCACTCCCTCAATTACTGACACTCCAATAGTGCAGCAGGCATTCAATTACTGAGACTCCAGTAGTGCAGCATACCCTCAATTACTGAAACTCCAATAGTGCAGTACACCCTCAATTACTGACACTCCAATAGTGCAGCACACGCTCAAATACTGTAACACCAATAATGCAGCACACCCTCAATTACTGACGCTGAAATAGTGCAGCAAACCCTCAATTACTGACACTCCATTAGTACAGCGCACGCTCAATTACTGACACTCAAATAATGCAGCACACCCCAAATTTCTAACACTCCAATAGTGCAGCGCACCCTCAATTACTGACACTCCAATAGTGCAGCACACCCTCAATTACTGACACTCCAAAAGTGCAGCACACCCTCAATTACTGACACTCCAATAGTGCAGCGCACCCTCAATTACTGAAACTCCAATAATGCAGCACACCCTCAATTACTGACACTCCAATAGTGCAGCACATCCTCAATTACTGACACTCCAATAGTGCAGCGCACCCTCAATTACTGACACTCCAATAGTGCAGCACACCCTCAATTACTGACACTCCAATAGTGCAGCACACCCTCAATTACTGACACTCCAATAGTGCAGCGCACCCTCAATTACTGAAACTCCAATAATGCAGCACACCCTCAATTACTGACACTCCAATAGTGCAGCACATCCTCAATTACTGACACTCCAATAGTGCATCGCACCCTCAATTACTGACACTCCAAGAGTGCAGCGCACCCTCAATTACTGACACTACAATAGTGCAGCACACCCTCAAGTTCTGTCACTCCAATAGTGCAGCACACCCTCAATTACTGAAACACCAATAATGCAGCACACCCTCAATTACTGACACACCAATAGTGCAGCACACCCTCAATTACTGACACGCCAATAATGCACCTGACCCTCAATTACTGACACTCCAATAGTGCAGCACACCATCAATTACTGACACTCCAATAGTGCAGCACACCCTCAATTACTGACACTCCAATAGTGCAGTGCACCCTCAATTACTGACACTCCAATAGTTCAGCACACCCTCAATTACTGACAATCCTATAGTGCTTCAAACACTCAATTACTGACACTCCAATAGTGCAGCACACCCTCAATAACTGAGACTCCATTAGTGCTTCAAACAATCAATTACTGACACTCCAACAAAGCAGCGCACCCTCAATTACTGACACTTCAATTGTTCAGCACACCCTCAATTACTGACACTGCAATACTGCAGCACACCCTCAATTAGTGACACTCCAATAGTGCAGCACACACTCAATTACTGACACACCAACAGTGCAGCGCACCCTCAATTACTGACACGCCAATAATGCAACAGACCCTCAATTGCTGACAATCCAATAGTGCAGCACACCCTCAATTACTGACACTCCAATAGTGCAGCACACCCACAATTAATGACACTCCATTGGTGCAGCACACCCTCAATTACTGACACTCCAATAGTGCAGCTCACCCACAATTTCTGACAGTCCAATAGTGCAGCACACCCTCAATTACTGACACGCCAATAGTGCAGCACACCCTCAATTACTGACACTCCAACAGTGCACCATATCCTCAAATACTGAAACTCCAATAAGGCAGCACAAACTCAATTACTCACAATCCAAAAGTGCAGCACACCCTCTATTACTGACACTCACATAGTGCAGCACACCCTCAATTACTGACACTCCAATATTGCAGCACACCCTCAATTACTGAAACTCCAATAGTACAGTTACCCGCAATTACTGACACTCCAATCATGCAGCTCACCTTCAATTACTGACACTCCAATAGTGCAGCACACCCTCAATTACTGACACTCCAATAGTGCAGAACACCCTCAATTACTGACACTCCAATAGTGCAGCTCACACTCAATTAATAACACTCCAATAGTGCAACACACCCTCAATTACTGACACTCCAATCGTGCAGCACACCTTCAATTACTGACACTCCAATAGTGCAGCACACCCTCAATTACTGACACTCCAATAGTGCAGCACACACTCAATTACTGACACTCCAATAGTGCAGTACACCCTCAATTACTGACACACCAATAGTGCAGCACAGCCTCAAATTCTGACACTGCAATAGTGCAGCACACCCTCAATTACTGACACTCCAATACTGCAGCACTCCCTGAATTACTGACACTCCAGTAGTGCAGCACACCCTCAATTACTGACACTCCTATAGTGCAGCACACCCTCAATTACTGACACTCCAATAATGCAGCACACCCTCAATTACTGAAAATCCAATAGTGCAGCACACCCTCAATTACTGACACTCCAGTAGTGCAGCACACCTTCAATTACTGACACTCCAATAGTGCAGCACACCCTCAATTACTGACACTCCAATAGTGCAGCACAGCCTCAATTACTGACACTCCAATAGTGCAGCACACCCTCAATTAGTGACACTCCAATAGTGCAGCACACCTTCAATTACTGACACTCCAATAGTGCAGCACACCCTCAATTAATGACACTCCAATAATGCAGCACACCCTCAATTACTGACACTCCAATAGTGCAGCAGGCACTCAATTACTGAGACTCCAGTAGTGCAGCATACCCTCAATTACTGACACTCCAATAGTGCAGTACACCCTAAATTACTGACACTCCAATAGTGCAGCACACCCTCAAATACTGTAACACCAAAAATGCAGCACACCCACAATTACTGACACTGAAATCGTGCAGCAAACCCTCAGTTACTGACACTCCAATAGTACAGCGCACGCTCAATTACTGACACTCCAATAGTGCAGCACACCCTCAATTACTGACACTCCAATACTGCAGCACATCCTCTATTAATGACACTTCAATAGGGCAGCAAACCCTCAATTACTGACACACCAATAGTGCAGCACACCCTCATTTACTGACACTGCAATAGTGCAGCACACCCTCAATTACTGACACTCCAATAGTGCAGCACACCCTCAATTACTGACACTGCAATAGTGCTGCACACCCTCAATTACTGACGCTACAATAGTGCAGCACACCCTCAATTACTGACACTCCAATAGTGCAGCACACCCTCAATTACTGACACTCCAATAGTGCAGCACACACTCAATTACTGACACTCCCATATAGCAGCACACCCTCAATAACTCACACCCCAATTGCGCAGCACTCACTCAAATACTGACACTCCAATAGTGCAGCACACCCTCAATTACTGACACTCCAATAATGCAGCACACCCCAAATTACTGACACTCCAATAGTGCAGCACACCCTCAAATACTGACACTCCAATAGTGCAGCACACCCTCATTTACTGACACTGCAATAGTGCAGCTCACACTCAATTAATAACACTCCAATAGTGCAACACACCCTCAATTACTGACACTCCAATCGTGCAGCACACCTTCAATTACTGACACTCCAATAGTGCAGCACACCCTCAATTACTGACACTCCAATAGTGCAGCACACACTCAATTACTGACACTCCAATAGTGCAGTACACCCTCAATTACTGACACACCAATAGTGCAGCACAGCCTCAATTACTGACACTCAAATAGTGCAGCACACCATCAATTACTGACACTCCAATAGTGCAGCACACCCTCAATTACTGACACTCCAATAGTGCAGTGCACCCTCAATTACTGACACTCCAATAGTTCAGCACACCCTCAATTACTGACAATCCTATAGTGCTTCAAACACTCAATTACTGACACTCCAATAGTGCAGCACACCCTCAATAACTGAGACTCCATTAGTGCTTCAAACAATCAATTACTGACACTCCAACAAAGCAGCGCACCCTCAATTACTGACACTTCAATTGTTCAGCACACCCTCAATTACTGACACTGCAATACTGCAGCACACCCTCAATTAGTGACACTCCAATAGTGCAGCACACACTCAATTACTGACACACCAACAGTGCAGCGCACCCTCAATTACTGACACGCCAATAATGCAACAGACCCTCAATTGCTGACAATCCAATAGTGCAGCACACCCTCAATTACTGACACTCCAATAGTGCAGCACACCCACAATTAATGACACTCCATTGGTGCAGCACACCCTCAATTACTGACACTCCAATAGTGCAGCTCACCCACAATTTCTGACAGTCCAATAGTGCAGCACACCCTCAATTACTGACACGCCAATAGTGCAGCACACCCTCAATTACTGACACTCCAACAGTGCACCATATCCTCAAATACTGAAACTCCAATAAGGCAGCACAAACTCAATTACTCACAATCCAAAAGTGCAGCACACCCTCTATTACTGACACTCACATAGTGCAGCACACCCTCAATTACTGACACTCCAATATTGCAGCACACCCTCAATTACTGAAACTCCAATAGTACAGTTACCCGCAATTACTGACACTCCAATCGTGCAGCTCACCTTCAATTACTGACACTCCAATAGTGCAGCACACCCTCAATTACTGACACTCCAATAGTGCAGAACACCCTCAATTACTGACACTCCAATAGTGCAGCTCACACTCAATTAATAACACTCCAATAGTGCAACACACCCTCAATTACTGACACTCCAATCGTGCAGCACACCTTCAATTACTGACACTCCAATAGTGCAGCACACCCTCAATTACTGACACTCCAATAGTGCAGCACACACTCAATTACTGACACTCCAATAGTGCAGTACACCCTCAATTACTGACACACCAATAGTGCAGCACAGCCTCAAATTCTGACACTGCAATAGTGCAGCACACCCTCAATTACTGACACTCCAATACTGCAGCACTCCCTGAATTACTGACACTCCAGTAGTGCAGCACACCCTCAATTACTGACACTCCTATAGTGCAGCACACCCTCAATTACTGACACTCCAATAATGCAGCACACCCTCAATTACTGAAAATCCAATAGTGCAGCACACCCTCAATTACTGACACTCCAGTAGTGCAGCACACCTTCAATTACTGACACTCCAATAGTGCAGCACACCCTCAATTACTGACACTCCAATAGTGCAGCACAGCCTCAATTACTGACACTCCAATAGTGCAGCACACCCTCAATTAGTGACACTCCAATAGTGCAGCACACCTTCAATTACTGACACTCCAATAGTGCAGCACACCCTCAATTAATGACACTCCAATAATGCAGCACACCCTCAATTACTGACACTCCAATAGTGCAGCAGGCACTCAATTACTGAGACTCCAGTAGTGCAGCATACCCTCAATTACTGACACTCCAATAGTGCAGTACACCCTAAATTACTGACACTCCAATAGTGCAGCACACCCTCAAATACTGTAACACCAAAAATGCAGCACACCCACAATTACTGACACTGAAATCGTGCAGCAAACCCTCAGTTACTGACACTCCAATAGTACAGCGCACGCTCAATTACTGACACTCCAATAGTGCAGCACACCCTCAATTACTGACACTCCAATACTGCAGCACATCCTCTATTAATGACACTTCAATAGGGCAGCAAACCCTCAATTACTGACACACCAATAGTGCAGCACACCCTCATTTACTGACACTGCAATAGTGCAGCACACCCTCAATTACTGACACTCCAATAGTGCAGCACACCCTCAATTACTGACACTGCAATAGTGCTGCACACCCTCAATTACTGACGCTACAATAGTGCAGCACACCCTCAATTACTGACACTCCAATAGTGCAGCACACCCTCAATTACTGACACTCCAATAGTGCAGCACACACTCAATTACTGACACTCCCATATAGCAGCACACCCTCAATAACTCACACCCCAATTGCGCAGCACTCACTCAAATACTGACACTCCAATAGTGCAGCACACCCTCAATTACTGACACTCCAATAATGCAGCACACCCCAAATTACTGACACTCCAATAGTGCAGCACACCCTCAAATACTGACACTCCAATAGTGCAGCACACCCTCATTTACTGACACTGCAATAGTGCAGCTCACACTCAATTAATAACACTCCAATAGTGCAACACACCCTCAATTACTGACACTCCAATCGTGCAGCACACCTTCAATTACTGACACTCCAATAGTGCAGCACACCCTCAATTACTGACACTCCAATAGTGCAGCACACACTCAATTACTGACACTCCAATAGTGCAGTACACCCTCAATTACTGACACACCAATAGTGCAGCACAGCCTCAAATTCTGACACTGCAATAGTGCAGCACACCCTCAATTACTGACACTCCAATAGTGCAGCTGACCCTCAATAACTGACACTCCAGTAGTGCAGCACACCCTCAATTACTGATACACCAATAGTGTAGCAGTCCCTCAATTACTGACACTCCAATAGTGCAGCACACCCTCAATTACTGACACTCCAATAGTGCAGCACACCCTCAATTACTGACACTCCAATAGTGCAGCACAACCTCAATTACTGACACTCCAATAGTGCAACACACCCTCAATTACTGATACTTCAATAGTGCAGCACACCCTCAATTATTGACACTCCAATAATGCAGCACGCCCGCAATTACTGATACACCAATAGTGCAGCACACCCTCAAATACTGACACTCCAATAGTGCAGCACACCCTCAATTACTGACACTCCAATAGCGCAGCACACCCTCAATTACTGACACTGCAATAGTGCAGCACACACTCAATTAATAACACTCCAATAGTGCAACACACCCTCAATTACTGACACTCCAATCGTGCAGCACACCCTCATTACTGACACTCCAATAGTGCAGCACACCCTCAATTACTGACACTCCAATAGTGCAGCACACACACAATTACTGACACTCCAATAGTGCAGCACACCCTCAATTACTGACACTCCAATAGTGCAGCACACCCTCATTACTGACACTCCAATAGTGCAGCACACCCTCAATTACTGACACTCCAATAATGCAGCACATGCTCTAATTCTGACACTGAAATAGTGCAGCAAACCCTCAATTACTGACACTCCAATAGTGCAGCTGACCCTCAATTACTGACGCTCCAATAATGCAGCACTCCCTCAATTACTGACACTCCAATAGTGCAGCAGGCATTCAATTACTGAGACTCCAGTAGTGCAGCATACCCTCAATTACTGACACTCCAATAGTGCAGTACACCCTCAATTACTGACACTCCAATAGTGCAGCACACGCTCAAATACTGTAACACAAATAATGCAGCACACCCTCAATTACTGACGCTGAAATAGTGCAGCAAACCCTCAATTAATGACACTCCATTAGTACAGCGCACGCTCAATTACTGACACTCAAATAATGCAGCACACCCCAAATTTCTAACACTCCAATAGTGCAGCGCACCCTCAATTACTGACACTCCAATAGTGCAGCACACCCTCAAGTTCTGTCACTCCAATAGTGCAGCACACCCTCAATTACTGAAACACCAATAATGCAGCACCACCTCAATTACTGACAATGCAATCCTGCAGCACACCTTCAATTAATGACACTCCAAAATGCAGCACACCCTCACTTACTGACACTCCAATAGTGCAGCAGGCACGCAATTACTGAGACTCCAGTAGTGCAGCATACCCTCAATTACTGACACTCCAATAGTGCAGTACACCCTCAATTACTGACACTCCAATAGTGCAGCACACCCTCTAATACTGTAACACCAATAATGCAGCACACCCTCAATTACTGACACTGAAATAGTGCAGCAAACCTTCAATTACTGACGCTCCAATAGTGCAGCTCACCTCAAATTACTGACACTCCAATAGAGCAGCGCACCCTCAATTACTGACACTCCAATAGTGCAGCACACCCTCAATTACTGACACTCCAATAGTGCAGCGCACCCTCAATTACTGACACTCCAATAGTGCAGCACACCCTCAATTACTGACAGTCCAATAGTGCAGCACATCCTCAATTAGTGACACTCCAATAGTGCAGCGCACCCTCAATTACTGACACTCCAATAGTGCAGCGCACCCTCAATTACTGACACTCCAATAGTGCAGCGCACCCTCAATTACTGACACTACAATAGTGCAGCACACCCTCAATTACTGAAACTCCAATAGTGAAGCTGACCCTCAATTACTGACACTCCAATAGTGCAGAACACCCTCAAGTTCTGTCACTCCAATAGTGCAGCACAACCTCAATTACGGACACTCCAATAGTGCAGCACACCCTCAATTACTGAAACACCAATAATGCAGCACACACTCAATTACTGACACTCCAATAGTGCAGCACACCCTCAATTACTGACACTCCAATAGTGCAGCACACCCTCAATTACTGAAACACCAATAATGCAGCACACACTCAATTACTGACACTCCAATAGTGCAGCACACCCTCAATTACTGAAACACCAATAATGCAGCACACGCTCAATTACTGACACTCCAATTGTGCAGCACACCCTCAATTACTGACACTCCAATAATGCACCTGACCCTCAATTACTGACACTCCAATAGTGCAGCATACCCTAAATTACTGATACACCAATAGTGCAGCACACCCTCAATTACTGACACTCCAATAATGCACCTGACCCTCAATTACTGAGACTCCAATAGTGCAGCACACCCTCAATTACTGACACTCCAATAGTGCAGCACACCCTCAATAATTGACACTCCAATATTGCAGCACACATTCAATTACTGACACTCCAATAGTGCAACACATTCTCAATTACTGACAATATGCAGTGCAGCACAACCTCAATTTCTGACAATCCAATAGTGCAGCACACTTTCAATTACTGACACTCCAATAGTGCAACACACCCTCAATTACTGACACTCCAATATCGCAGCACACCCTCAATTACTGACACTCCAATAGTGCAGCACACCCTCAATTACTGACACTCCAATAATGCAGCACACCCTCAATTACTGACACTCCAATAGCGCAGCACACCCTCAATTACTGATACTCCAATATTACAGCGCACCCTCAATTACTGACATACCAATTGTGCAGCATACCATCAAATACTAACACTCCAATTGTGCAGCACAGCCTCAATTACTGACACACCAATAGTGCAGCACACCCTCAATTACTGACACTCCAATAGTGCAGCACATCCTCAATTACTGACACTCCAATAGTGCAGCAAACGCTCAATTACTGACACTCCAATAGTGCAGCAAACCCTCAGTTACGGACACTGCAATAGTGCAGCGCACCCTCAATTACTGACACACCAATAGTGCAGCACACCCTCAATTACTGACACTCCAATAGTGCAGCAAACCCTCAATTACAGACACTGCAATAGTGCAGCACACCCTCAATTACTAATACTCCAGTAGTGCAGCACAGCCTCAATTACTGACACACCAATAGTGCAGCACACCCTCAATTACTGACACTCCAATAACGCAGCACACCCTCAATTATTGACACTCCAATATTGCAGCACAACTTCAATTACTGACACTCCAATAGTGCAGCACACCTTCAATTACTGACACTCCAATAGTGCAACACACCCTCAATTACTGACAATATGCAGTGCAGCACAACCTCAATTTCTGACAATCCAATAGTGCAGCACACCTTCAATTACTCACACTCCAATAGTGCAACACACCCTCAATTACTGACACTCCAATAGTGCAGCAAATCCTCAATTACGGACACTGCAATAGTGCAGCAGACCCTCAATTACTGACACTCCAATATTGCAGCACACCCTCAATTACTGAGACTCCAATAGTGCAGCAAATCCTCAATTACGGACACTGCAATAGTGCAGCACCCCCTCAATTACTGACACTCCAAAAGTGCAGCACACCCTTACTTACTGACACTCCAATAGTGCAGCACACCCTCAATTACTGACACTCCAATAGTGCAGCACACACTCAATTACTGACACTCCAATAGTGCAGCACACCCTCAATTACTGCCACTCCAAAAGTGCTGCACACCCTCAATTACTGACACTCCAATAGTGCAGCACACCCTCAATTACTGACACTCCAATAGTGCAGCACACACTCAATTACGGACACTCCAAAAGTGCAGCACACCCTCAATTACTGACACTCCAATAGTGCAGCACAACCTCAATTACTGACACTCCAATAGTGCAGCACACCCTCAATTACTGACACTCAAATAGTGCAGCACACCCTCAATTACTGACACTCCAATAGTGCAGCACACCCTCAATTACTGACACTCCAATAGAGCAGCACACCCTCAATTACTGACACTCCAATAGTGCAGCACATCCTCAATTAGTGACACTCCAATAGTGCAGCGCACCCTCAATTACTGACACTCCAATAGTGCAGCGCACCCTCAATTACTGACACTCCAATAGTGCAGCACACCCTCAATTACTGAAACTCCAATAGTGAAGCTGACCCTCAATTACTGACACTCCAATAGTGCAGAACACCCTCAAGTTCTGTCACTCCAATAGTGCAGCACACCCTCAATTACTGAAACACCAATAATGCAGCACACCCTCAATTACTGACACTCCAATAGTGCAGCACACCCTCAATTACTGACACTCCAATAGTGCAGCACACCCTCAATTACTGAAACACCAATAATGCAGCACACCCTCAATTACTGACACTCCAATAGTGCAGCACACCCTCAATTACTGACACTCCAATAATGCACCTGACCCTCAATTACTGACACTCCAATAGTGCAGCATACCCTCAATTACTGATACACCAATAGTGCAGCACAGCCTCAATTACTGACACTCCAATAATGCACCTGACCCTCAATTACTGAGACTCCAATAGTGCAGCACACCCTCAATTACTGACACTCCAATAGTGCAGCACACCCTCAATAATTGACACTCCAATATTGCAGCACACATTCAATTACTGACACTCCAATAGTGCAACACATTCTCAATTACTGACAATATGCAGTGCAGCACAACCTCAATTTCTGACAATCCAATACTGCAGCACACCTTCAATTACTGACACTCCAATAGTGCAACACACCCTCAATTACTGACACTCCAATATCGCAGCACACCCTCAATTACTGACAATCCAATAGTGCAGCACACCCTCAATTACTGACACTCCAATAATGCAGCACACCCTCAATTACTGACACTCCAATAGTGCAGCACACCCTCAATTACTGACACTCCAATAGTGCAGCACACCCTCAATTACTGACACTCCAATAGCGCAGCACACCCTCAATTACTGATACTCCAATATTACAGCGCACCCTCAATTACTGACATACCAATTGTGCAGCATACCCTCAAATACTAACACTCCAATTGTGCAGCACAGCCTCAATTACTGACACACCAATAGTGCAGCAAACCCTCAATTACTGACACTCCAATAGTGCAGCACATCCTCAATTACTGACACTCCAATAGTGCAGCAAACGCTCAATTACTGACACTCCAATAGTGCAGCAAACCCTCAGTTACGGACACTGCAATAGTGCAGCACACCCTCAATTACTGACACACCAATAGTGCAGCACACCCTCAATTACTGACACTCCAATAGTGCAGCAAACCCTCAATTACAGACACTGCAATAGTGCAGCACACCCTCAATTACTAATACTCCAATAGTGCAGCACATCCTCAATTACTGACACTCCAATAACGCAGCACACCCTCAATTATTGACACTCCAATATTGCAGCACAACTTCAATTACTGACACTCCAATAGTGCAGCACACCTTCAATTACTGACACTCCAATAGTGCAACACACCCTCAATTACTGACAATATGCAGTGCAGCACAACCTCAATTTCTGACAATCCAATAGTGCAGCACACCTTCAATTACTCACACTCCAATAGTGCAACACACCCTCAATTACTGACACTCCAATAGTGCAGCAAATCCTCAATTATGGACACTGCAATAGTGCAGCAGACCCTCAATTACTGACACTCCAATATTGCAGCACACCCTCAATTACTGAGACTCCAATAGTGCAGCAAATCCTCAATTACGGATACTGCAATAGTGCAGCACCCCCTCAATTACTGACACTCCAAAAGTGCAGCACACCCTTACTTACTGACACTCCAATAGTGCAGCACACCCTCAATTACTGACACTCCAATAGTGCAGCACACACTCAATTACTGACACTCCAATAGTGCAGCACACCCTCAATTACTGCCACTCCAAAAGTGCTGCACACCCTCAATTACTGACACTCCAATAGTGCAGCACACCCTCAATTACTGACACTCCAATAGTGCAGCACACACTCAATTACGGACACTCCAAAAGTGCTGCACATCCTCAATTACTGACACTCCAATAGTGCAGCACAACCTCAATTACTGACAGTCCAATATTGCAGCACACCCTCAATTACTGACACTCCAATAGTGCAGCACAACCTCAATTACTGACAGTCCAATATTGCAGCACACCCTCAATTACTGACTCTCCATTAGTGCAGCGCACCCTCAAATACTGACACTCCAATAGTGCAGCACACCCTCAATTACTGACACACCAATAGTGCAGCACACCCTCAATTACTGACACTCCAATAGTGCAGCGCACCCTCAAATACTGACACTCCAATAGTGTAGCACACGCTCAATTACTGACACTCCAATAGTGCAGCACACCCTCAATTACTGACACTCCAATAGTGTAGCACATGCTCAATTACTGAAACTCCAATAATGTAGCACTCCCTCAACGACTGAGACTCCAATATTGCAGCACACCCTCAAATACTGACACTCCAATTGTGCAGCACATCCTCAATTACTGACACTCCAATACTGCAGCACACCTTCAATTATTGTCACTCCAATAGTGCAGTGCGTCCTCAATTACTGACACTCCAATAGTGCAGCACACCCTCAATTACTGACACTCCAATAGTGCAGCACACCCTCAATTACTGACTCTCCAATAGTGCAGCACACCCAGAATTAATGACACTCCAGTACTGCAGCACACCCTCAATTACTGACACTCCAATAGTGCAGCACACCCTCAATTACTGACACTCCAATAGTGCAGCACACCCTCAATTGGTGACACTCCAAGAGAGCAGCAAACCCTCAATTACTGACACTCCAATAGTGCAGCACACCCACAATTACTGACACTCCAACATTGCAGCACACCCTCAATTACTGACACTCCAATAGCGCAGCACACCCTCATTTACTGACACTGCAATAGTGCAGCACACCCTCAATTACTGACACTCCAATATTGCAGCACACCCTCAATTACTGACACTCCTGTACTGCAGCACACCCTCAATTACTGACACTCCTGTACTGCAGCACACCCTCAATTACTGACACTCCAATAGTGCAGCGCACCCTCAATTAATGACACACCAATAGTGCAGCACACCCTCAATTACTAAGACTCCAATAGTGCAGCAAACCCTCAATTACTGACACACCAATAGTGCAGCACACACTGAATTACTGACACACCAATAGTGCAGCACACCCTCAATTACTGACACTCCAATAGTGCAGCACATCCTCAATTACTGACACTCCAATAGTTCAGCACACCCTCAATTACTGACACTCCAATAGTGCAGCACATCCTCAATTACTGACACTCCAATAGTGCAGCACAACATCAATTACTGACGCTCCAATTGTGCAGCACACCCTCAATTACTGACACTCCTGTACTGCAGCACACCCTCAATTACTGACACTCCTGTACTGCAGCACACCCTCAATTACTGACACTCCAATAGTGCAGCGCACCCTCAATTACTGACACACCAATAGTGCAGCACACCCTCAATTACTAACACTCCAATAGTGCGGCACACCCTCAATTACTGACACACCAATAGTGCAGCACACCCTCAATTACTGACACACCAATAGTGCAGCACACCCTCAATTACTGACACTCCAATAGTGCAGCACACCCTCAATTACTGACTCATCAAGAGTGCAGCACACCCTCAATTACTGACACTCCAATAGTGCAGCACACACACTCAATTACTGACACTCCAATAGTGCAGCACACCCTCAATTACTGACACACCAATAGTGCAGCACACCCTCCATTACTGACTCTCCTATAGTGCATCACACCCTCAATTACTGACACACCAATAGTGCAGCACACCCTCAATTACTAACACTTCAATAGTGCAGCACACCTTCAATTACTGACACTCCAATAGTGCAGCTCAACCTCAATTACTAACACTCCAATAGTGCAGCACAGACTCAATTACTGACACTCCAATAGTGCAGCACTCCCTCAATTACTGACACTCCAATAGTGCAGCATACACTCGATTACTGACACTCCAATAGTGCAGCACACCCTCAATTACTGACACTCCAAAAGTGCAGCATACACTCGATTACTGACACTCCAATAGTGCAGCACACCCTCAATTACTGACACTCCAATATTGCAGCTCACAATCAATTACTGACTCTCCAATAGTGCAGCACACCCTCAATTACTGACACTCCAAAAGTGCAGCATACACTCGATTACTGACACTCCAATAGTGCAGCACACCCTCAATTACTGACACTCCAATATTGCAGCTCACAATCAATTACTGACACTCCAATAGAGCAGCACACCCTCAACTACTGACACTCCAATGGTGCAGGACACCCTCAATTACTGACACTCCAATAGTGCAGCACACACTCAATTACTGACTCTCCAATAGTGCAGCACACCCTCAATTACTGACAATCCAATAGTGCAGCACACCCTCAATACTGACACTAGAATAGTGCCGCTCATCCTCAATTACTGACACCCCAATAGTGCAGCACACCCTCAATTACTGACACTCCAATAGCGCAGCCACACTCAATTACTGACTCTCCAATAGTGTAGCACACCCTCAATTACTGACACTAGAATAGTGCAGCTCATCCTCAATTACTGACACCCCAATAGTGCAGCGCACCCTCAATTAATGACACTCCAATAGCGCAGCACACACTCAATTTCTGACTCTCAAATAGTGCAGCACACGCTCAATTACTGACACTCCAATAGTGCAGCACATCCTCAATTACTGACACTCCAATAGTGCAGCACACCCTCAATTACTGAAACTCCAATATTGCAGCACAACCTCAATTACTGACACTCCAATAGTGCTGCACACCCTCAGTTACTGACACTCCAATAGCGCAGCACACCCACAATTACTGACACTCCAATAGTGCAGCACACCCTCAACTACTGAGACTCCAAAAGTACAGCACACCCTCAATTACTTACACTCCAATACTGCAGCAAAATTTCAATTACTGACACTCCAATAGTGCAGCTCACCCTCAATTACTGACAGTCCAATTGTGCAGCACACCCTCAATAATAACTCTCCAATAGTGCATAACACCCTCAATTACTGACACTCCAATTGTGCAGGACACCCTAAATTGGTGACACTCCAATAGAGCAGCAAACACTCAATTACTGACACTGCAATAATGCAGCACTCCCTCAATTACTGACCCTCCAATAGTGCAGCACACCCTAAATTGGTGACACTCCAATAGAGCAGCAAACACTCAATTACTGACACTCCAAAATTGCAGCGCACCCTCAATTACTGACACAACAATCGTGCAGAACACCTTCAATTACTGACACACCAATAGTGCAGCACACCCTCAATTACTAACACTCCAATAGTACAGCACACCTTCAATTATTGACACTCCAATAGTGCAGCTCAACCTCAATTAGTAACACTCCAATAGTACAGCACACCCTCAATTTCTGACACATCAATAGTGCAGCACAGTCTCAATTACTGACACTCCAATAGTGCAGCACAGTCTCAATTACTGACACTCCAATAGTGCAGCACACCCTCAATTACTGACTCTCCAATAGTGCAGCACATCCTCAATTACTGACACTCCAATAGTGCAGCACACCCTCAATTACTGACACTCCAATATTGCAGCAAACCCTCAATTACTGACACTCCAATAGTGCAACACACCCACAATTACTGACACTCCAATAGTGCAGTTCTTCCTCAATTACTGACACTCCAATAATGCAGCACACCCTCAATTACTGACACTCCAATAGTGCAGCACACCCTCAATTACTGACACTCCTGTAATGCAGCACACCCTCAATTACTGACACTCCTATAGTGCAGCACATCCTCAATTACTGACACTCCAATAGTGCAGCGCACCCTCAATTACTGACACACCAATAGTGCAGCACACCCTCAATTACTAACACTCCAATAGTGCAGCATACCCTCAATTACTGACACACCAATAGTGCAGCACACCCTCAATTACTGACACTCCAATAGTGCAGCACACCCTCAATTACTGACACACCAATAGTGCAGCACACCCTCAATTACTAACACTCCAATAGTACAGCACACCCTCAATTACTGACACTCCAATAGCGCAGCACACCCTCAATTAGTAACACTCCATAGTACAGCACACCCTCAATTTCTGACACATCAATAGTGCAGCAGAGTCTCAATTACTGACACTCCAATAGTGCAGCACAGTCTCAATTACTGACACTCCAATAGTGCAGCACACCCTCAATTACTGACACGCCAATAGTGCAGCACACCCTCATTTACTGACACTCCAATAGTGCAGCACACCCTCAGTTATTTACACTCCAATAGTGCAGCACACCCTCAATTACTGTAACTCCAACAGTGCAGATCACCCTCAATTTCTGACTCTCCAAAAGTGCAGCACACGCTCAATTACTTACACTCCAATAGTGCAGCACACTCTCAATTACTCACACTCCAATAGTGCAGCACAGACTCAATTAATGACACTCCAATAGTGCAGCACACCCTCAATTACTGACACTGCAATAGTGCATCAAAGCCTCAATTACTGACACTCCAATAGTGCAGCACACACTCAATTACTGACACTCCAATTGTGCGGCACACCCTCAATTACTGACTCTCCAATAGTGCAGCACTCCCACAATTACTGACACTCCAAAAGTGCAGCACACCCGCCATTAATGACAATCAAATAGTGCAGCACACCCACAGTTACTGACACTCCAATAGTGCAGCACACCCTCAATTACTGACACTCCAATAGTGCAGCACACACTCAATTACTGACACTCCAATAGTGCATCTCACCCTCAATTACTCACACACCAATAGTGCAGCACACAATAAATTACTTACTCTCCAATAGTACAGCACACCCTCACTTACTGACACTCCAATAGTGCAGCACCAACTCAATTACTGACACTCCAATAGTGCAGCACACCCTCAAATACTGACACTCCAATAGTGCAGCAAACCCTCAATTACTGACACTCCATTAGTGCAGCACAGCCTCAATTACTGACACTCCAATAGTGCGGCGCACACTCAATTACTGACACTCCAATAGTGCAGTTCTTCCTCAATTACTGACACTCCAATAGAGCAGCACACCCTCAATTTCAGACACTCTAATAGTGCAGCACACCTTCAATTACTGACACACCAATAGTGCAGCACACCCTCAATTACTGACACTCCAATAGTGCAGCACACCCTCAATTACTGACACACCAATAGTGCAGCAAACCCTCAATTACTGACACTCCAATAGTGCAGCACACCCTCAATTACTGACACATCAAGAGTGCAGCACACCCTCAATTACTGACACTCCAATAGTGCAGCACACACACTCAATTACTGACACTCCAATAGTGCAGCACACCCTCAATTACTGACACACCAATAGTGCAGCACACCCTCCATTACTGACTCTCCAATAGTGCATCACACCCTCAATTACTGACACACCAATAGTGCAGCACACCCTCAATTACTGTAACTCCAACAGTGCAGATCACCCTCAATTTCTGACTCTCCAATAGTGCAGCACACACTCAATTACTTACACTCCAATAGTGCAGCACACTCTCAATTACTCACACTCCAATAGTGCAGCACAGACTCAATTAATGACACTCCAATAGTGCAGCACACCCTCAATTACTGACACTGCAATAGTGCATCAAAGCCTCAATTACTGACACTCCAATAGTGCAGCACACACTCAATTACTGACACTCCAATAGTGCGGCACACCCTCAATTACTGACACTCCAATAGTGCAGCACTCCCACAATTACTGACACTCCAAATGTGCAGCACACCCGCCATTAATGACAATCAAATAGTGCAGCACACCCACAGTTACTGACACTCCAATAGTGCAGCACACCCTCAATTACTGACACTCCAATAGTGCAGCACACACTCAATTACTGACACTCCAATAGTGCATCTCACCCTCAATTACTCACACACCAATAGTGCAGCACACAATAAATTACTTACTCTCCAATAGTACAGCACACCCTCACTTACTGACACTCCAATAGTGCAGCACCAACTCAATTACTGACACTCCAATAGTGCAGCACACCCTCAAATACTGACACTCCAATAGTGCAGCAAACCCTCAATTACTGACACTCCATTAGTGCAGCACAGCCTCAATTACTGACACTCCAATAGTGCAGCGCACACTCAATTACTGACACTCCAATAGTGCAGTTCTTCCTCAATTACTGACACTCCAAAAGAGCAGCACACCCTCAATTTCAGACACTCTAATAGTGCAGCACACCTTCAATTACTGACACACCAATAGTGCAGCACACCCTCAATTACTGACACTCCAATAGTGCAGCACACCCTCAATTACTGACACACCAATAGTGCAGCACACCCTCAATTACTGACACTCCAATAGTGCAGCACACCCTCAATTACTGACACATCAAGAGTGCAGCACACCCTCAATTACTGACACTCCAATAGTGCAGCACACACACTCAATTACTGACACTCCAATAGTGCAGCACACCCTCAATTACTGACACACCAATAGTGCAGCACACCCTCCATTACTGACTCTCCTATAGTGCATCACACCCTCAATTACTGACACACCAATAGTGCAGCACACCCTCAATTACTAACACTTCAATAGTGCAGCACACCTTCAATTACTGACACTCCAATAGTGCAGCTCAACCTCAATTACTAACACTCCAATAGTGCAGCACAGACTCAATTACTGACACTCCAATAGTGCAGCACTCCCTCAATTACTGACACTCCAATAGTGCAGCATACACTCGATTACTGACACTCCAATAGTGCAGCACACCCTCAATTACTGACACTCCAAAAGTGCAGCATACACTCGATTACTGACACTCCAATAGTGCAGCACACCCTCAATTACTGACACTCCAATATTGCAGCTCACAATCAATTACTGACTCTCCAATAGTGCAGCACACCCTCAATTACTGACACTCCAAAAGTGCAGCATACACTCGATTACTGACACTCCAATAGTGCAGCACACCCTCAATTACTGACACTCCAATATTGCAGCTCACAATCAATTACTGACACTCCAATAGAGCAGCACACCCTCAACTACTGACACTCCAATGGTGCAGGACACCCTCAATTACTGACACTCCAATAGCGCAGCACACACTCAATTACTGACTCTCCAATAGTGCAGCACACCCTCAATTACTGACAATCCAATAGTGCAGCACACCCTCAATACTGACACTAGAATAGCGCCGCTCATCCTCAATTACTGGCACCCCAATAGTGCAGCACACCCTCAATTACTGACACTCCAATAGCGCAGCCACACTCAATTACTGACTCTCCAATAGTGTAGCACACCCTCAATTACTGACACTAGAATAGTGCAGCTCATCCTCAATTACTGACACCCCAATAGTGCAGCGCACCCTCAATTAATGACACTCCAATAGCGCAGCACACACTCAATTTCTGACTCTCAAATAGTGCAGCACACGCTCAATTACTGATACTCCAATAGTGCAGCACATCCTCAATTACTGACACTCCAATAGTGCAGCACACCCTCAATTACTGAAACTCCAATATTGCAGCACAACCTCAATTACTGACACTCCAATAGTGCTGCACACCCTCAGTTACTGACACTCCAATAGCGCAGCACACCCACAATTACTGACACTCCAATAGTGCAGCACACCCTCAATTACTGACACTCCAATAGCGCAGCACACCTCAATTACTGACACTCCAATAGTGCTGCACACCCTCAATTACTGACAGTCCAATAGTGCTGCACACCCTCAATTACTGATACTCCAATAGTGCAGCACACCCTAAATTACTGACACTCGAATAGTGCAGTACATGCTCAATTACTGACACTCCAATAATGTAGCACAGCCTCAACTACTGAGACTCCAATAGTACAGCACACCCTCAATTACTTACACTCCAATACTGCAGCAAAATTTCAATTACTGACACTCCAATAGTGCAGCTCACCCTCAATTACTGACAGTCCAATTGTGCAGCACACCCTCAATAATAACTCTCCAATAGTGCATCACACCCTCAATTACTGACACTCCAATTGTGCAGGACACCCTAAATTGGTGACACTCCAATAGAGCAGCAAACACTCAATTACTGACACTGCAATAATGCAGCACTCCCTCAATTACTGACCCTCCAATAGTGCAGCACACCCTAAATTGGTGACACTCCAATAGAGCAGCAAACACTCAATTACTGACACTCCAAAATTGCAGCGCACCCTCAATTACTGACACAACAATCGTGCAGAACACCTTCAATTACTGACACACCAATAGTGCAGCACACCCTCAATTACTAACACTCCAATAGTACAGCACACCTTCAATTACTGACACTCCAATAGTGCAGCTCAACCTCAATTAGTAACACTCCAATAGTACAGCACACCCTCAATTTCTGACACATCAATAGTGCAGCACAGTCTCAATTACTGACACTCCAATAGTGCAGCACAGTCTCAATTACTGACACTCCAATAGTGCAGCACACCCTCAATTACTGACTCTCCAATAGTGCAGCACATCCTCAATTACTGACACTCCAATAGTGCAGCACACCCTCAATTACTGACACTCCAATATTGCAGCAAACCCTCAATTACTGACACTCCAATAGTGCAGCACACCCACAATTACTGACACTCCAATAGTGCAGTTCTTCCTCAATTACTGACACTCCAATAATGCAGCACACCCTCAATTACTGACACTCCAATTGTGGAGCACACCCTCAATTACTGACACTCCTGTACTGCAGCACACCCTCAATTACTGACACTCCTATAGTGCAGCACACCCTCAATTACTGACACTCCAATAGTGCAGCGCACCCTCAATTACTGACACACCAATAGTGCAGCACACCCTCAATTACTAACACTCCAATAGTGCAGCATACCCTCAATTACTGACACACCAATAGTGCAGCACACCCTCAATTACTGACACTCCAATAGTGCAGCACACCCTCAATTACTGACACACCAATAGTGCAGCACACCCTCAATTACTAACACTCCAATAGTACAGCACACCCTCAATTACTGACACTCCAATAGCGCAGCACACCCTCAATGAGTAACACTCCATAGTACAGCACACCCTCAATTTCTGACACATCAATAGTGCAGCACAGTCTCAATTACTGACACTCCAATAGTGCAGCACAGTCTCAATTACTGACACTCCAATAGTGCAGCACACCCTCAATTACTGACACGCCAATAGTGCAGCACACCCTCATTTACTGACACTCCAATAGTGCAGCACACCCTCAGTTATTTACACTCCAATAGTGCAGCACACCCTCAATTACTGTAACTCCAACAGTGCAGATCACCCTCAATTTCTGACTCTCCAATAGTGCAGCACACACTCAATTACTTACACTCCAATAGTGCAGCACACTCTCAATTACTCACACTCCAATAGTGCAGCACAGACTCAATTAATGACACTCCAATAGTGCAGCACACCCTCAATTACTGACACTGCAATAGTGCATCAAAGCCTCAATTACTGACACTCCAATAGTGCAGCACACACTCAATTACTGACACTCCAATAGTGCAGCACAGACTCAATTAATGACACTCCAATAGTGCAGCACACCCTCAATTACTGACACTGCAATAGTGCATCAAAGCCTCAATTACTGACACTCCAATAGTGCGGCACACCCTCAATTACTGACACTCCAATAGTGCAGCACTCCCACAATTACTGACACTCCAAAAGTGCAGCACACCCGCCATTAATGACAATCAAATAGTGCAGCACACCCACAGTTACTGACACTCCAATAGTGCAGCACACCCTCAATTACTGACACTCCAATAGTGCAGCACACACTCAATTACTGACACTCCAATAGTGCATCTCACCCTCAATTACTCACACACCAATAGTGCAGCACACAATAAATTACTTACTCTCCAATAGTACAGCACACCCTCACTTACTGACACTCCAATAGTGCAGCACCAACTCAATTACTGACACTCCAATAGTGCAGCACACCCTCAAATACTGACACTCCAATAGTGCAGCAAACCCTCAATTACTGGCACTCCATTAGTGCAGCACAGCCTCAATTACTGACACTCCAATAGTGCAGCGCACACTCAATTACTGACACTCCAATAGTGCAGTTCTTCCTCAATTACTGACACTCCAATAGAGCAGCACACCCTCAATTTCAGACACTCTAATAGTGCAGCACACCTTCAATTACTGACACACCAATAGTGCAGCACACCCTCAATTACTGACACTCCAATAGTGCAGCACATCCTCAATTACTGACACTCCAATACTGCACCTCACCCTCAATTACTAACACACCAATAGTGCAGCAAACCTTCAATTACTGACACTCCAATAGTGCAGCTCACCCTCAATTACTAACACTCCAATAGTGCAGCACACACTCAATTACTGACACTCCAATAGTGCAGCACACCCTCAATTACTGACACTCCAATACTGCACCTCACCCTCAATTACTAACACACCAATAGTGCAGCAAACCTTCAATTACTGACACTCCAATAGTGCAGCTCACCCTCAATTACCGACACTCCAATTGTGGAGCACACCCTCAATTACTGTCACTCCAATAGTGCAGCACACCCTCAATTACAGACACTCTAATAGTGCATCACACCCTCCATTACTGACACTCCAATTGTGCAGGACACCCTCAATTACTGACACACCAATAGTGCAGCACACCCTCAACTACTGACACAAGAATAGTGCAGCACACACTCAATTATTGACACTCCAATAGTGCAGCTCACCCTCATTTGGTGACACTACAATAGAGCAGCAAACCCTCAATTACTGACACACCAATAGTGCAGCGCACCCTCAATTACTGACACACCAATTGTGCAGCACACCCTCAATTACTAACACTCCAATTGTGCAGCACACCTTCAATTATTGACACTCCAATAGTGCAGCTCAACCTCAATTACTGACACTCCAATAGTGCAGCACATCCTCAATTACTGACACTCCAATAGTGCAACACACCCTCATTTACTGACTCTCCAATAGTGCAGCACACCCTCAGTTATTGACACTCCTATAGTGCAGCACACCTGCAATTACTGACACTCCAATAGTCCAGCACTCCCTCAATTACTGACACTCCTATAGTGCAGCACACCCTCAATTGGTGACACTCCAGCAGAGCAGCAAACACTCAATTACTGACACTCTTGTACTGCAGCGCACCCTCAATTACTGACACAACAATTGTGCAGAACACCTTCAATTACTGACACTCCAATAGTGCAGCACATCCTCAATTACTGACTCTCCAATAGTGCAGCACACCCTCATTTACTGACACTCCAATAGTGCAGCACACCCTCAATTACTTTCACTCCAATTGTGCAGTTCGTCCTCAATTACTGACACTCCAATAGTGCAGTTCGTCCTCAATTACTGACACTCCAATAGTGCAGCTCACCCTCAATAATAACTCTCCAATATGGAAATCACACCCTCAATTACTGACACTCCAATAGTGCAGCACACCCTCAATTGGTGACACTCCAAGAGAGCAGCAAACCCTCAATTACTGACACTCCTGTACTGCAGCACACCCTCAATTACTGACACACCAATAGTGCAGCGCACCCTCAATTACTGACACACCAATAGTGCAGCAAACCCTCAATTACTGACACTCCAATAGTACAGCAAAGCCTCAAATTCTGACCCATGAATAGTGCAGTACAGTCTCAATTACTGACCCTCCAATAGTGCAGCACATCCTCAATTACTGACACTCCAATAGTGCAGCACACCCTCATTTACTGACACTCCAATAGTGCAGCACACCCTCAGTTATTTAGACTCCAAAAGTGCAGCACACCCTCAATTACTGTCACTCCAACAGTGCAGCTCACCCTCAATTTCTGACTCTCCAATAGTGCAGCACACTCTCAATTACTGACACTCCAATAGTGCAGCGCAGACTCAATAACTGAAACTCCAATAGTGCAGCACACCCTCAATTACTGACACTCCAATAGTGCAGCACACCCTCAATTACTGACACTCCAATAGTGCAGCAGACCCTCAATTATTGACACTCCAATTGTTCAATACACCCTCAATTACTGACAATATGCAGCGCAGCACACCCTCAATTACTGACAATCGAATAGTGCAGAACACCCTCAATTACTGACACTCCAATAGTGCAGCACACACTCAATTACTGACACTCCATTAGTGCAGCACACCCTCAATTACTGACACTCCAATAGTGCAGCACACCCTCAATTACTGACACTCCAATAGTGCAGCACACACTCAATTAATGACACTCCAATAGTGCAGACCAACCTCAATTACTGACACTCCAATAGTGCAGCACACCCTCAATTACTAACACTCCAATAGTGCAGCACACACTCAATTACTGACACTCCAATAGTGCAGCAGACCCTCAATTACTGACACTCCAATTGTTCAATACACCCTCAATTTCTGACACTCCAATAGTGCATCACACTCTCAATTACTGACAGTCCAATAGTGCAGCACACCCTCAATTACTGACACTCCAATGGTGCAGCACACCCTCAATTGGTGACACTCCAATAGAGCAGCACACACTCAATTACTGATAATCCAATAGTGCAGCACTCCCTCAATTACTGACACTCCAATAGTGCAGCACACCCTCAATTACTGACACTCCAAGAGAGCAGCATACCCACAATTACTGACACACCAGTAGTGCAGCACACCCTCAATTACTGACACACCAATAGTACAGCAAACCCTCAATTACTGACACTCCAATAGTGCAGCCCACCCTCAGTTACTGACACACCAATTGTGCAGCACACCCTCAATTACTAACACTCGAATAGTGCAGCACACCTTCAATTACTGACACGCCAATAGTGCAGCACACCCTCAATTACTGACACACCAATTGTGCAGCACACCCTCAATTACTAACACTCCAATAGTGCAGCACACCTTCAATTACTGACACGCCAATAGTGCAGCACACCATCAATTACTAACACTCCAATAGTGCAGCACACCTTCAATTACTGACACGCCAATAGTGCAGCACACCCTCAATTACTGACACTCCAATAGTGCAGCGCACACTCAATTACTGACACACCAATTGTGCAGCACACCCTCAATTACTAACACTCCAATAGTGCAGCACACCTTCAATTACAGACACTCCAATAGTGCAGCTCAACCTCAATTACTAACACTCCAATAGTACAGCACACCCTCAATTACTGACACGCCAATAGTGCAGCACACCCTCAATTACTGACACTCCAATAGTGCAGCACATCCTCAATTACTGACACTCCAATAGTGCAGCACACCCTCAATTACTGACACTCCAAAAGTGCAGCACACCCTCAATTACTGACACTCCAATAGTGCAGCACACCCTCATTTTCTGACATTCCAATAGTGCAGCAGACCCTCAGTTATTGAAATTCCAATTGTGCAGCACACCCTCAATTACTGACACTCCAATTGTGCATCTCACCCTCAATTTCTGACTCTCCAATATGCAGCACACACTCAATTACTTACACTCCAATAGTGCAGCAAACTCTCAATTACTGACACTCCAATAGTGCAGCACACCCTCAATTGCTGATACTCCAATAGTGCAGCACACCCTCAATTACTGACACTCCAATAGTGCAGCACACCATCAATTACTGACACTCCAATAGTGCAGCACACCCTCAATTACTGACACTCCAATAGTGCAGAAGACCCTTTATTACTGACACTCCAATAGCGCAGCACACCCTCATTTACAGTCACTCCAATAGTGCAGCACACCCTCAATTAATGACACTCCAATAGCGCAGCACACCCTCATTTACAGTCACTCCAATAGTGCAGCACACCCTCAATTACTGACACTCCAATAGAGCAGCACCCCCTCAATTACTGACACTCCAATAGTGCAGCACACCCTCAATTACTGACACTCCAATAGAGCAGCACACCCTCAATTACTGACACTCCAGTAGTGCAGCACACCCTCAATTACTGACACTCCAATAGTGCAGCACACACTCAATTACTGACACTCCAATAGTGCAGCACACACTCAATTACTGACATTCCAATAGCGCAGCACACCCTCAATTACAGACACTCCAATAGTGCAGCACACCCTCAATTACTGACACTCCAATAGTGCAGCACACCCTCAATTACAGACACTCCAATAATGCAGCACACCCTAAATTACTGACACTCCAATAGCGCAGCACACCCTCAATTACTGACACTCCAATAGTGCAGCACACCTTCAATTATTGACACTCCAATTGTTCAATACACCCTCAATTACTGACAATATGCAGCGCAGCACACCCTCAATTACTCACAATCCAATAGTGCAGCACACCCTCAATTACAGACACTCCAATAGTACAGCACACCCTCAATTACTGACACATCAATAGTGCAGCACACCCTCAATTACTGACAATCCAATAGTACAGCACATCCTCAATTACTGACACTCCAATAGTGCAGCACATCCTCAATTACTGACACTCCAATAGTGCAGCACACCCTCAATTACTGTGACTCCAATAGTGCAGCTCACCCTAAATTACTGACTCTCCAATAGTGCAGCACACCCTCAAAAACTGACACTCCAATAGTGCAGCACATCCTCAATTACTGACACACCTATAGAGCAGCACACACTCAATTACTTACACTCCAATAGTGCATCACACCCTCAATTACTGACACTCCAATAGTGCAGCACACTCCCAATTACTGAAACTCCAATAGTGCAGCACAACCTCAATTACTGACACTCCAAAAGTGCAGCACACACTCAATTACTGACACTCCAATAGTGCAGCACACCCTCAATTACTGACAATCCAAAAGTGCAGACCAACCTCAATTACTGACACTCCAATAGTGCAGCACACCCTCAATTACTAACACTCCAATAGTGCAGCACCAACTCAATTACTGACACTCCAATAGTGCAGCACACCCTCAATTACTAACACTCCAATAGTGCAGCACACCCTCAATTGGTGACACTCCAATAGTGCAGCACACACTCAATTACTGATAATCCAATAGTGCAGCACACCCTCAATTACTGACACTCCAATATTGCAGCACACCCTCAATTAATGACACTCCAAGAGAGCAGCAAACCCTCAATTACTGACACTGCAATAGTGCAGCGCACCCTCAATTACTGACACACCAATAGTGCAGCACACCCTCAATTACTGACACAACAATAGTACAGCAAAACCTCAATTACTGACACTCCAATAGTGCAGCGCACCCTCAATTACTGACACACCAATAGTGCAGCACACCCTCAATTCTTAACACTCCAATAGTGCAGCACACCTTCAATTACTAACACTCCAATAGGGCAGCTCAACCTCAATTACTAACACTCCAATAGGACAGCACACCCTCAATTACTGACGCGCCAAAAGTGCAGCACACCCTCAATTACTGACACTCCAATAGTGCAGCACATCCTCAATTACTGACACTCCAATAGTGCAGCACATCCTCAATTACTGACACTCCAATAGTGCAGCACACCCTCAATTACTGACACTCCAATAGTGCAGCACACCCTCATTTTCTGACATTCCTAAAGTGCAGCAGACCCTCAGTTATTGACCCTCCAATAGTGCAGCACACCCTCAATTACTGTCACTCCAATTGTGCAGCTCACCCTCAATTTCTGACTCTCCAATAGTGCAGCACACACTCAATTACTGACACTCCAATAGTGCAGCACACCATCAATTACTGACCCTCGAATAGTGCAGCACGCCCTCAATTACTGACACTCCAATAGTGCAGCACACCCTCAATTACTGTCACTCCAATAGTGCAGCACACACTCAATTACTGAAACTCCAATACTGCAGCACACCCTCAATTACTGACACACCATTTGTGCAGCACACCCTCTATTACTGACACTCCAATATTGCAGCGCACACTCAATTACTGACACTCCAATAGTGCAGCACACCCTCAATTACTGACACTCCAATAGTGCAGACCAACCTCAATTACTGACACTCCAATAGTGCAGCACACCCTCAATTACTGACACTCCTATAGTGCAGCACACCCTCAATTACTGACACACCAATAGTACAGCAAACCCTCAATTACTGACACTCCAATAGTGCAGCCCACCCTCAATTACTGACACACCAATAGTGCAGCACACCCTCAATTACTAGCACTCCAATAGTGCAGCACACCTTCAATTACTAACACTACAATAGTGCAGCTCAACCTCAATTACTAACACCCCAATAGGACAAGCACACCCTCAATTACTGACACTCCAATAGTGCAGCACATCGTCAATTACTGACACTCCAATAGTGCAGCACACCCTCATTTACTGACACACCAATATTGCAGCACACCTTCAATTACTGACACTTCAGCAGTGCAGCTCTCCCTCAATTACTAACACTCCAATAGTACAGCACACCCTCAATTACTGACACTCCAATAGTGCAGCGCACCCTCAATTACTGACACACCAATAGTGCAGCACACACTCAATTACTGATAATCCAATTGTTCAGCACACCCTCAATTACTGACACTCCAATAGTGCAGCACACCCTCAATTACTGAAATTCCAAGAGAGCAGCAAACCCTCAATAACAGACACTGCAATAGTGCAGCGCACCCTCAATTACTGACACAACAATAGTGCAGCACACCCTCAATTACTGACACACCAATAGTACAGCAAATCCTCAATTACTGACACTCCAATAGTGCAGCGCACCCTCAATTACTGACACACCAATAGTGCAGCACACCCTCAATTACTAACACTCCAATCGTGCAGCACACCTTCAATTACTAACACTCCAATAGTGCAGCACATCCTCAATTACTGACAGTCCAATAGTGCATCACACCCTCAATTACTGACACTCCAATAGTGCAGCACACACTCAATTACTGAAACTCCAATAGTGCAGCACACCCTCAATTACTGACACTCCAATAGTGCAGCACACCCTCAATTACTGACACTCCAATAGTGCAGCACACACTCAATTACTGGCACTCCAATAGTGCAGCACACCCTCAATTACTGACACTCCAATAGTGCAGACCAACCTCAACTACTGACACTACAATAGTGCAGCACACCCTCAATTACTGACACTCCAATAGTGCAGCACACCCTCAATTACTGACACTCCAATAGTGCAGCGCACCCTCAATTACTGACACACCAATATTGCAGCACACCTTCAATTACTGACACTTCAGCAGTGCAGCTCTCCCTCAATTACTAACACTCCAATAGTACAGCACACCCTCAATAACTGAAACTCCAATAGTGCAGCGCACCCTCAATTACTGACACACCAATAGTGTAGCACACACTCAATTACTGATAATCCAATAGTTCAGCACACCCTCAATTACTGACACTCCAATAGTGCAGCACACCCTCAATTACTGACACTCCAAGAGAGCAGCAAACCCTCAATTACTGACACTGCAAAAGTGCAGCGCACCCTCAATTACTGACACAACAATAGTGCAGCACACCCTCAATTACTGACACGCCAATATTGCAGCGCACCCTCAATTGCTGACACTCCAATAGTACAGCAAACCCTCAATTACTGACACTCCAATAGTGCAGCGCACCCTCAATTACTGACACTCCAATAGTACAGCAAACCCTCAATTACTGACACTCCAATAGTGCAGCGCACCCTCAATTACTGACACACCAATAGTGCAGCACACCCTCAATTACTAACACTCCAATAGTGCAGCACACCTTCAATTACTAACACTCCAATAGTGCAGCTCAACCTCAAATACTAACACTCCAATAGTGCAGCACACACTCAATTACTGACACTCCAATAGTGCAGCACACCCTCAATTATTGACACTCCAAAAGTGCAGCACACCCTCAATTACTGACAATCCAATAGTGCAGCACACCCTCAATTACTGACATTCTAATAGTGAAGCACACCCTCATTTACTGTCACTCCAATAGTGCAGCACACCCTCAATTACTGACACTCCTATAGTGCAGCACACCCTCAATTAATGACACTTCAATCGTGCAGCACGCCCTCAATTACTGACACACCAATATTGTAGCACACCCTCAATTACTGACACTGCAATATTGCAGCACACCCTCAATTACTGACACTTCAATAGTGCAGCACACCCTCAATTACTGACACTCCAATAGTGCAGCACACCCTCAATTACTGACACTCCAATAGTGCAGCACACCCTCAATTACTGACACTCCAATAGTGCAGCAAACCCTCAATTACTGACACTCCTGTACTGCAGCCCACCCCGAATTACTGACACACCAATATTGCAGCACACCCTCAATTACTGACACTCCAATAGTGCACTTCATCCTCAATTACTGACACTCCAATAGTGCAGCAGACCCTCAATTACTGACACTCCAATAGTGCAGCACACCCTCAACTACTGACAGTCCAATAGTGCAGAACACACTCAATTTCTGACACACCAATCGTTCATCCCACCCTCAATTACTGACACTCCAATATTGCAGCACAACCTCATTGAATGTCACTCCAAAAGTGCAGCACACCCTCAATTACTGACACTCCAATAGTGCAGCACACCCTCAATTACTGACACTTCATTTGTGCAACGCACCCTCAAATACTGACACTCCAATAGAGCAGCACACGCTCAATTACTGACGCTCCAATTTTGCAGCACACCATCAATTACTGACACTCCAATTTTGTAGCACACCCTCAATTCCTCACAGTCCAATAGTGCAGCACACCCTCAATTACTGACACTCTAATAGTGCACCAAACCCTCAATTACTGTCACTCCAATAGTGCAGCACACGCTCAATTACTGACACTCCAATAGTGCAGCACAACCTCAGTTACTGACTGCCCAATAATGCAGCACACCCTCAATTACTGACACTCCAATAGTGCAGCACACCCTCCATTTCTAACACTCCAATAGTGCAGCAAATCCTCAATTACTTACACTCCAATAGTGCAGCACACCCTCAATTAGTGACAATTCAATAGTGCAGCACACACTCAATTACTGACACTACAATATTGCAGCACTCCCTCAACTGCTGACTCTCCAATAGTACAGCACACCCTCAATTACTGACACTCCAATAGTGCAGCGCACACTCAATTACTGACACTCCAATAGTGCAGTTCTTCCTCAATTACTGACACTCCAATAGAGCAGCACACCCTCAATTTCAGACACTCTAATAGTGCAGCACACCTTCAATTACTGACACACCAATAGTGCAGCACACCCTCAATTACTGACACTCCAATAGTGCAGCACATCCTCAATTACTGACACTCCAATACTGCACCTCACCCTCAATTACTAACACACCAATAGTGCAGCAAACCTTCAATTACTGACACTCCAATAGTGCAGCTCACCCTCAATTACTAACACTCCAATAGTGCAGCACACACTCAATTACTGACAATCCAATAGTGCAGCACACCCTCAATTACTGACACTCCAATACTGCACCTCACCCTCAATTACTAACACACCAATAGTGCAGCAAACCTTCAATTACTGACACTCCAATAGTGCAGCTCACCCTCAATTACCGACACTCCAATTGTGGAGCACACCCTCAATTACTGTCACTCCAATAGTGCAGCACACCCTCAATTACAGACACTCTAATAGTGCATCACACCCTCCATTACTGACACTCCAATTGTGCAGGACACCCTCAATTACTGACACACCAATAGTGCAGCACACCCTCAACTACTGACACAAGAATAGTGCAGCACACACTCAATTATTGACACTCCAATAGTGCAGCTCACCCTCATTTGGTGACACTACAATAGAGCAGCAAACCCTCAATTACTGACACACCAATAGTGCAGCGCCCCCTCAATTACTGACACACCAATTGTGCAGCACACCCTCAATTACTAACACTCCAATTGTGCAGCACACCTTCAATTATTGACACTCCAATAGTGCAGCTCAACCTCAATTACTGACACTCCAATAGTGCAGCACATCCTCAATTACTGACACTCCAATAGTGCAACACACCCTCATTTACTGACTCTCCAATAGTGCAGCACACCCTCAGTTATTGACACTCCTATAGTGCAGCACACCTGCAATTACTGACACTCCAATAGTCCAGCACTCCCTCAATTACTGACACTCCTATAGTGCAGCACACCCTCAATTGGTGACACTCCAGCAGAGCAGCAAACACTCAATTACTGACACTCTTGTACTGCAGCGCACCCTCAATTACTGACACAACAATTGTGCAGAACACCTTCAATTACTGACACTCCAATAGTGCAGCACATCCTCAATTACTGACTCTCCAATAGTGCAGCACACCCTCATTTACTGACACTCCAATAGTGCAGCACACCCTCAATTACTTTCACTCCAATAGTGCAGTTCGTCCTCAATTACTGACACTCCAACAGTGCAGTTCGTCCTCAATTACTGACACTCCAATAGTGCAGCTCACCCTCAATAATAACTCTCCAATATGGAAATCACACCCTCAATTACTGGCACTCCAATAGTGCAGCACACCCTCAATTGGTGACACTCCAAGAGAGCAGCAAACCCTCAATTACTGACACTCCTGTACTGCAGCACACCCTCAATTACTGACACACCAATAGTGCAGCGCACCCTCAATTACTGACACACCAATAGTGCAGCAAACCCTCAATTACTGACACTCCAATAGTACAGCAAAGCCTCAAATTCTGACCCTTGAATAGTGCAGTACAGTCTCAATTACTGACCCTCCAATAGTGCAGCACATCCTCAATTACTGACACTCCAATAGTGCAGCACACCCTCATTTACTGACACTCCAATAGTGCAGCACACCCTCAGTTATTTAGACTCCAAAAGTGCAGCACACCCTCAATTACTGTCACTCCAACAGTGCAGCTCACCCTCAATTTCTGACTCTCCAATAGTGCAGCACACTCTCAATTACTGACACTCCAATAGTGCAGCGCAGACTCAATAACTGAAACTCCAATAGTGCAGCACACCCTCAATTACTGACACTCCAATAGTGCAGCACACCCTCAATTACTGACACTCCAATAGTGCAGCAGACCCTCAATTATTGACACTCCAATTGTTCAATACACCCTCAATTACTGACAATATGCAGCGCAGCACACCCTCAATTACTGACAATCGAATAGTGCAGAACACCCTCAATTACTGACACTCCAATAGTGCAGCACACCATCAATTACTGACAGTCTAAAAGTGCAGCACTACCTCAATTACTGACACTCCAATAGTGCAGCACACACTCAATTACTGACACTCCATTAGTGCAGCACACCCTCAATTACTGACACTCCAATAGTGCAGCACACACTCAATTAATGACACTCCAATAGTGCAGACCAACCTCAATTACTGACACTCCAATAGTGCAGCACACCCTCAATTACTAACACTCCAATAGTGCAGCACACACTCAATTACTGACACTCCAATAGTGCAGCAGACCCTCAATTATTGACACTCCAATTGTTCAATACACCCTCAATTTCTGACACTCCAATAGTGCATCACACTCTCAATTACTGACAGTCCAATAGTGCAGCACACCCTCAATTACTGACACTCCAATAGTGCAGCACACCCTCAATTGGTGACACTCCAATAGAGCAGCACACACTCAATTACTGATAATCCAATAGTGCAGCACTCCCTCAATTACTGACACTCCAATAGTGCAGCACACCCTCAATTACTGACACTCCAAGAGAGCAGCATACCCACAATTACTGACACACCAGTAGTGCAGCACACCCTCAATTACTGACACACCAATAGTACAGCAAACCCTCAATTACTGACACTCCAATAGTGCAGCCCACCCTCAGTTACTGACACACCAATTCTGCAGCACACCCTCAATTACTAACACTCGAATAGTGCAGCACACCTTCAATTACTGACACGCCAATAGTGCAGCACACCCTCAATTACTGACACACCAATTGTGCAGCACACCCTCAATTACTAACACTCCAAAAGTGCAGCACACCTTCAATTACTGACACGCCAATAGTGCAGCACACCATCAATTACTAACACTCCAATAGTGCAGCACACCTTCAATTACTGACACGCCAATAGTGCAGCACACCCTCAATTGGTGACACTCCAGCAGAGCAGCAAACACTCAATTACTGACACTCTTGTACTGCAGCGCACCCTCAATTACTGACACAACAATTGTGCAGAACACCTTCAATTACTGACACTCCAATAGTGCAGCACATCCTCAATTACTGACTCTCCAATAGTGCAGCACACCCTCATTTACTGACACTCCAATAGTGCAGCACACCCTCAATTACTTTCACTCCAATAGTGCAGTTCGTCCTCAATTACTGACACTCCAACAGTGCAGTTCGTCCTCAATTACTGACACTCCAATAGTGCAGCTCACCCTCAATAATAACTCTCCAATATGGAAATCACACCCTCAATTACTGACACTCCAATAGTGCAGCACACCCTCAATTGGTGACACTCCAAGAGAGCAGCAAACCCTCAATTACTGACACTCCTGTACTGCAGCACACCCTCAATTACTGACACACCAATAGTGCAGCGCACCCTCAATTACTGACACACCAATAGTGCAGCAAACCCTCAATTACTGACACTCCAATAGTACAGCAAAGCCTCAAATTCTGACCCTTGAATAGTGCAGTACAGTCTCAATTACTGACCCTCCAATAGTGCAGCACATCCTCAATTACTGACACTCCAATAGTGCAGCACACCCTCATTTACTGACACTCCAATAGTGCAGCACACCCTCAGTTATTTACACTCCAAAAGTGCAGCACACCCTCAATTACTGTCACTCCAACAGTGCAGCTCACCCTCAATTTCTGACTCTCCAATAGTGCAGCACACTCTCAATTACTGACACTCCAATAGTGCAGCGCAGACTCAATAACTGAAACTCCAATAGTGCAGCACACCCTCAATTACTGACACTCCAATAGTGCAGCACACCCTCAATTACTGACACTCCAATAGTGCAGCAGACCCTCAATTATTGACACTCCAATTGTTCAATACACCCTCAATTACTGACAATATGCAGCGCAGCACACCCTCAATTACTGACACTCCAATAGTGCAGCACACCATCAATTACTGACAGTCTAAAAGTGCAGCACTACCTCAATTACTGACACTCCAATAGTGCAGCACACACTCAATTACTGACACTCCATTAGTGCAGCACACCCTCAATTACTGACACTCCAATAGTGCAGCACACCCTCAATTACTGACACTCCAATAGTGCAGCACACACTCAATTAATGACACTCCAATAGTGCAGACCAACCTCAATTACTGACACTCCAATAGTGCAGCACACCCTCAATTACTAACACTCCAATAGTGCAGCACACACTCAATTACTGACACTCCAATAGTGCAGCAGACCCTCAATTATTGACACTCCAATTGTTCAATACACCCTCAATTTCTGACACTCCAATAGTGCATCACACTCTCAATTACTGACAGTCCAATAGTGCAGCACACCCTCAATTACTGACACTCCAATAGTGCAGCACACCCTCAATTGGTGACACTCCAATAGAGCAGCACACACTCAATTACTGATAATCCAATAGTGCAGCACTCCCTCAATTACTGACACTCCAATAGTGCAGCACACCCTCAATTACTGACACTCCAAGAGAGCAGCATACCCACAATTACTGACACACCAGTAGTGCAGCACACCCTCAATTACTGACACACCAATAGTACAGCAAACCCTCAATTACTGACACTCCAATAGTGCAGCCCACCCTCAGTTACTGACACACCAATTGTGCAGCACACCCTCAATTACTAACACTCGAATAGTGCAGCACACCTTCAATTACTGACACGCCAATAGTGCAGCACACCCTCAATTACTGACACACCAATTGTGCAGCACACCCTCAATTACTAACACTCCAATAGTGCAGCACACCTTCAATTACTGACACGCCAATAGTGCAGCACACCATCAATTACTAACACTCCAATAGTGCAGCACACCTTCAATTACTGACACGCCAATAGTGCAGCACACCCTCAATTACTGACACTCCAATAGTGCAGCGCACACTCAATTACTGACACACCAATTGTGCAGCAAACCCTCAATTACTAACACTCCAATAGTGCAGCACACCTTCAATTACAGACACTCCAATAGTGCAGCTCAACCTCAATTACTAACACTCCAATAGTACAGCACACCCTCAATTACTGACACGCCAATAGTGCAGCACACCCTCAATTACTGACACTCCAATAGTGCAGCACATCCTCAATTACTGACACTCCAATAGTGCAGCACACCCTCAATTACTGACACTCCAAAAGTGCAGCACACCCTCAATTACTGACACTCCAATAGTGCAGCACACCCTCATTTTCTGACATTCCAATAGTGCAGCAGACCCTCAGTTATTGAAATTCCAATTGTGCAGCACACCCTCAATTACTGACACTCCAATTGTGCATCTCACCCTCAATTTCTGACTCTCCAATAAGCAGCACACACTCAATTACTTACACTCCAATAGTGCAGCAAACTCTCAATTAATGACACTCCAATAGTGCAGCACACCCTCAATTGCTGATACTCCAATAGTGCAGCACACCCTCAATTATTGGCACTCCAATTGTTCTATACACCCTCAATTACTGACAATATGCAGCGCAGCACACCCTCAATTACTGACAATCCAATAGTGCAGCACACCCTCATTTACTGACACTCCAATAGTGCAGCACACCCTCAATTACTGACACTCCAATAGTGCAGCAGACCATCAATTACTGACACTCCAATAGTGCAGCACACCCTCAATTACTGACACTCCAATAGTGCAGAAGACCCTTTATTACTGACACTCCAATAGCGCAGCACACCCTCATTTACAGTCACTCCAATAGTGCAGCACACCCTCAATTAATGACACTCCAATAGCGCAGCACACCCTCATTTACAGTCACTCCAATAGTGCAGCACACCCTCAATTACTGACACTCCAATAGAGCAGCACCCCCTCAATTACTGACACTCCAATAGTGCAGCACACCCTCAATTACTGACACTCCAATAGAGCAGCACACCCTCAATTACTGACACTCCAGTAGTGCAGCACACCCTCAATTACTGACACTCCAATAGTGCAGCACACACTCAATTACTGACACTCCAATAGTGCAGCACACACTCAATTACTGACATTCCAATAGCGCAGCACACCCTCAATTACAGACACTCCAATAGTGCAGCACACCCTCAATTACTGACACTCCAATAGTGCAGCACACCCTCAATTACAGACACTCCAATAGTGCAGCACACCCTAAATTACTGACACTCCAATAGCGCAGCACACCCTCAATTACTGACACTCCAATAGTGCAGCACACCTTCATTTATTGACACTCCAATTGTTCAATACACCCTCAATTACTGACAATATGCAGCGCAGCACACCCTCAATTACTCACAATCCAATAGTGCAGCACACCCTCAATTACTGACACTCCAATAGTACAGCACACCCTCAATTACTGACACATCAATAGTGCAGCACACCCTCAATTACTGACAATCCAATAGTACAGCACATCCTCAATTACTGACACTCCAATAGTGCAGCACATCCTCAATTACTGACACTCCAATAGTGCAGCACACCCTCAATTACTGTCACTCCAATAGTGCAGCTCACCCTAAATTACTGACTCTCCAATAGTGCAGCACACCCTCAAAAACTGACACTCCAATAGTGCAGCACATCCTCAATTACTGACACACCTATAGTGCAGCACACACTCAATTACTTACACTCCAATAGTGCATCACACCCTCAATTACTGACACTCCAATAGGGCAGCACACTCCCAATTACTGAAACTCCAATAGTGCAGCACACCCTCAATTACTGACACTCCAAAAGTGCAGCACACACTCAATTACTGACACTCCAATAGTGCAGCACACCCTCAATTACTGACAATCCAAAAGTGCAGACCAACCTCAATTACTGACACTCCAATAGTGCAGCACACCCTCAATTACTAACACTCCAATAGTGCAGCACCAACTCAATTACTGACACTCCAATAGTGCAGCACACCCTCAATTACTAACACTCCAATAGTGCAGCACACCCTCAATTGGTGACACTCCAATAGTGCAGCACACACTCAATTACTGATAATCCAATAGTGCAGCACACCCTCAATTACTGACACTCCAATATTGCAGCACACCCTCAATTAATGACACTCCAAGAGAGCAGCAAACCCTCAATTACTGACACTGCAATAGTGCAGCGCACCCTCAATTACTGACACACCAATAGTGCAGCACACCCTCAATTACTGACACAACAATAGTACAGCAAAACCTCAATTACTGACACTCCAATAGTGCAGCGCACCCTCAATTACTGACACACCAATAGTGCAGCACACCCTCAATTCTTAACACTCCAATAGTGCAGCACACCTTCAATTACTAACACTCCAATAGGGCAGCTCAACCTCAATTACTAACACTCCAATAGGACAGCACACCCTCAATTACTGACGCGCCAAAAGTGCAGCACACCCTCAATTACTGACACTCCAATAGTGCAGCACATCCTCAATTACTGACACTCCAATAGTGCAGCACATCCTCAATTACTGACACTCCAATAGTGCAGCACACCCTCAATTACTGACACTCCAATAGTGCAGCACAACCTCATTTTCTGACATTCCTAAAGTGCAGCAGACCCTCAGTTATTGACCCTCCAATAGTGCAGCACACCCTCAATTACTGTCACTCCAATTGTGCAGCTCACCCTCAATTTCTGACTCTCCAATAGTGCAGCACACACTCAATTACTGACACTCCAATAGTGCAGCACACCATCAATTACTGACCCTCGAATAGTGCAGCACGCCCTCAATTACTGACACTCCAATAGTGCAGCACACCCTCAATTACTGTCACTCCAATAGTGCAGCACACACTCAATTACTGAAACTCCAATACTGCAGCACACCCTCAATTACTGACCCACCATTTGTGCAGCACACCCTCTATTACTGACACTCCAATATTGCAGCGCACACTCAATTACTGACACTCCAATAGTGCAGCACACCCTCAATTACTGACACTCCAATAGTGCAGACCAACCTCAATTACTGACACTCCAATAGTGCAGCACACCCTCAATTACTGACACTCCTATAGTGCAGCACACCCTCAATTACTGACACACCAATAGTACAGCAAACCCTCAATTACTGACACTCCAATAGTGCAGCCCACCCTCAATTACTGACACACCAATAGTGCAGCACACCCTCAATTACTAGCACTCCAATAGTGCAGCACACCTTCAATTACTAACACTACAATAGTGCAGCTCAACCTCAATTACTAACACTCCAATAGGACAAGCACACCCTCAATTACTGACACTCCAATAGTGCAGCACATCGTCAATTACTGACACTCCAATAGTGCAGCACACCCTCATTTACTGACACACCAATATTGCAGCACACCTTCAATTACTGACACTTCAGCAGTGCAGCTCTCCCTCAATTACTAACACTCCAATAGTACAGCACACCCTCAATTACTGACACTCCAATAGTGCAGCGCACCCTCAATTACTGACACACCAATAGTGCAGCACACACTCAATTACTGATAATCCAATAGTTCAGCACACCCTCAATTACTGACACTCCAATAGTGCAGCACACCCTCAATTACTGAAATTCCAAGAGAGCAGCAAACCCTCAATAACAGACACTGCAATAGTGCAGCGCACCCTCAATTACTGACACAACAATAGTGCAGCACACCCTCAATTACTGACACACCAATAGTACAGCAAATCCTCAATTACTGACACTCCAATAGTGCAGCGCACCCTCAATTACTGACACACCAATAGTGCAGCACACCCTCAATTACTAACACTCCAATCGTGCAGCACACCTTCAATTACTAACACTCCAATAGTGCAGCACATCCTCAATTACTGACAGTCCAATAGTGCATCACACCCTCAATTACTGACACTCCAATAGTGCAGCACACACTCAATTACTGAAACTCCAATAGTGCAGCACACCCTCAATTACTGACACTCCAATAGTGCAGCACACCCTCAATTACTGACACTCCAATAGTGCAGCACACACTCAATTACTGGCACTCCAATAGTGCAGCACACCCTCAATTACTGACACTCCAATAGTGCAGACCAACCTCAACTACTGACACTACAATAGTGCAGCACACCCTCAATTACTGACACTCCAATAGTGCAGCACACCCTCAATTACTGACACTCCAATAGTGCAGCGCACCCTCAATTACTGACACACCAATATTGCAGCACACCTTCAATTACTGACACTTCAGCAGTGCAGCTCTCCCTCAATTACTAACACTCCAATAGTACAGCACACCCTCAATAACTGACACTCCAATAGTGCAGCGCACCCTCAATTACTGACACACCAATAGTGTAGCACACACTCAATTACTGATAATCCAATAGTTCAGCACACCCTCAATTACTGACACTCCAATAGTGCAGCACACCCTCAATTACTGACACTCCAAGAGAGCAGCAAACCCTCAATTACTGACACTGCAAAAGTGCAGCGCACCCTCAATTACTGACACAACAATAGTGCAGCACACCCTCAATTACTGACACGCCAATATTGCAGCGCACCCTCAATTGCTGACACTCCAATAGTACAGCAAACCCTCAATTACTGACACTCCAATAGTGCAGCGCACCCTCAATTACTGACACTCCAATAGTACAGCAAACCCTCAATTACTGACACTCCAATAGTGCAGCGCACCCTCAATTACTGACACACCAATAGTGCAGCACACCCTCAATTACTGACACTCCAATAGTGCAGCACAACCTCATTTTCTGACATTCCTAAAGTGCAGCAGACCCTCAGTTATTGACCCTCCAATAGTGCAGCACACCCTCAATTACTGTCACTCCAATTGTGCAGCTCACCCTCAATTTCTGACTCTCCAATAGTGCAGCACACACTCAATTACTGACACTCCAATAGTGCAGCACACCATCAATTACTGACCCTCGAATAGTGCAGCACGCCCTCAATTACTGACACTCCAATAGTGCAGCACACCCTCAATTACTGTCACTCCAATAGTGCAGCACACACTCAATTACTGAAACTCCAATACTGCAGCACACCCTCAATTACTGACCCACCATTTGTGCAGCACACCCTCTATTACTGACACTCCAATATTGCAGCGCACACTCAATTACTGACACTCCAATAGTGCAGCACACCCTCAATTACTGACACTCCAATAGTGCAGACCAACCTCAATTACTGACACTCCAATAGTGCAGCACACCCTCAATTACTGACACTCCTATAGTGCAGCACACCCTCAATTACTGACACACCAATAGTACAGCAAACCCTCAATTACTGACACTCCAATAGTGCAGCCCACCCTCAATTACTGACACACCAATAGTGCAGCACACCCTCAATTACTAGCACTCCAATAGTGCAGCACACCTTCAATTACTAACACTACAATAGTGCAGCTCAACCTCAATTACTAACACTCCAATAGGACAAGCACACCCTCAATTACTGACACTCCAATAGTGCAGCACATCGTCAATTACTGACACTCCAATAGTGCAGCACACCCTCATTTACTGACACACCAATATTGCAGCACACCTTCAATTACTGACACTTCAGCAGTGCAGCTCTCCCTCAATTACTAACACTCCAATAGTACAGCACACCCTCAATTACTGACACTCCAATAGTGCAGCGCACCCTCAATTACTGACACACCAATAGTGCAGCACACACTCAATTACTGATAATCCAATAGTTCAGCACACCCTCAATTACTGACACTCCAATAGTGCAGCACACCCTCAATTACTGAAATTCCAAGAGAGCAGCAAACCCTCAATAACAGACACTGCAATAGTGCAGCGCACCCTCAATTACTGACACAACAATAGTGCAGCACACCCTCAATTACTGACACACCAATAGTACAGCAAATCCTCAATTACTGACACTCCAATAGTGCAGCGCACCCTCAATTACTGACACACCAATAGTGCAGCACACCCTCAATTACTAACACTCCAATCGTGCAGCACACCTTCAATTACTAACACTCCAATAGTGCAGCACATCCTCAATTACTGACAGTCCAATAGTGCATCACACCCTCAATTACTGACACTCCAATAGTGCAGCACACACTCAATTACTGAAACTCCAATAGTGCAGCACACCCTCAATTACTGACACTCCAATAGTGCAGCACACCCTCAATTACTGACACTCCAATAGTGCAGCACACACTCAATTACTGGCACTCCAATAGTGCAGCACACCCTCAATTACTGACACTCCAATAGTGCAGACCAACCTCAACTACTGACACTACAATAGTGCAGCACACCCTCAATTACTGACACTCCAATAGTGCAGCACACCCTCAATTACTGACACTCCAATAGTGCAGCGCACCCTCAATTACTGACACACCAATATTGCAGCACACCTTCAATTACTGACACTTCAGCAGTGCAGCTCTCCCTCAATTACTAACACTCCAATAGTACAGCACACCCTCAATAACTGACACTCCAATAGTGCAGCGCACCCTCAATTACTGACACACCAATAGTGTAGCACACACTCAATTACTGATAATCCAATAGTTCAGCACACCCTCAATTACTGACACTCCAATAGTGCAGCACACCCTCAATTACTGACACTCCAAGAGAGCAGCAAACCCTCAATTACTGACACTGCAAAAGTGCAGCGCACCCTCAATTACTGACACAACAATAGTGCAGCACACCCTCAATTACTGACACGCCAATATTGCAGCGCACCCTCAATTGCTGACACTCCAATAGTACAGCAAACCCTCAATTACTGACACTCCAATAGTGCAGCGCACCCTCAATTACTGACACTCCAATAGTACAGCAAACCCTCAATTACTGACACTCCAATAGTGCAGCGCACCCTCAATTACTGACACACCAATAGTGCAGCACACCCTCAATTACTGACACTCCAATAGTGCAGCACAACCTCATTTTCTGACATTCCTAAAGTGCAGCAGACCCTCAGTTATTGACCCTCCAATAGTGCAGCACACCCTCAATTACTGTCACTCCAATTGTGCAGCTCACCCTCAATTTCTGACTCTCCAATAGTGCAGCACACACTCAATTACTGACACTCCAATAGTGCAGCACACCATCAATTACTGACCCTCGAATAGTGCAGCACGCCCTCAATTACTGACACTCCAATAGTGCAGCACACCCTCAATTACTGTCACTCCAATAGTGCAGCACACACTCAATTACTGAAACTCCAATACTGCAGCACACCCTCAATTACTGACCCACCATTTGTGCAGCACACCCTCTATTACTGACACTCCAATATTGCAGCGCACACTCAATTACTGACACTCCAATAGTGCAGCACACCCTCAATTACTGACACTCCAATAGTGCAGACCAACCTCAATTACTGACACTCCAATAGTGCAGCACACCCTCAATTACTGACACTCCTATAGTGCAGCACACCCTCAATTACTGACACACCAATAGTACAGCAAACCCTCAATTACTGACACTCCAATAGTGCAGCCCACCCTCAATTACTGACACACCAATAGTGCAGCACACCCTCAATTACTAGCACTCCAATAGTGCAGCACACCTTCAATTACTAACACTACAATAGTGCAGCTCAACCTCAATTACTAACACTCCAATAGGACAAGCACACCCTCAATTACTGACACTCCAATAGTGCAGCACATCGTCAATTACTGACACTCCAATAGTGCAGCACACCCTCATTTACTGACACACCAATATTGCAGCACACCTTCAATTACTGACACTTCAGCAGTGCAGCTCTCCCTCAATTACTAACACTCCAATAGTACAGCACACCCTCAATTACTGACACTCCAATAGTGCAGCGCACCCTCAATTACTGACACACCAATAGTGCAGCACACACTCAATTACTGATAATCCAATAGTTCAGCACACCCTCAATTACTGACACTCCAATAGTGCAGCACACCCTCAATTACTGAAATTCCAAGAGAGCAGCAAACCCTCAATAACAGACACTGCAATAGTGCAGCGCACCCTCAATTACTGACACAACAATAGTGCAGCACACCCTCAATTACTGACACACCAATAGTACAGCAAATCCTCAATTACTGACACTCCAATAGTGCAGCGCACCCTCAATTACTGACACACCAATAGTGCAGCACACCCTCAATTACTAACACTCCAATCGTGCAGCACACCTTCAATTACTAACACTCCAATAGTGCAGCACATCCTCAATTACTGACAGTCCAATAGTGCATCACACCCTCAATTACTGACACTCCAATAGTGCAGCACACACTCAATTACTGAAACTCCAATAGTGCAGCACACCCTCAATTACTGACACTCCAATAGTGCAGCACACCCTCAATTACTGACACTCCAATAGTGCAGCACACACTCAATTACTGGCACTCCAATAGTGCAGCACACCCTCAATTACTGACACTCCAATAGTGCAGACCAACCTCAACTACTGACACTACAATAGTGCAGCACACCCTCAATTACTGACACTCCAATAGTGCAGCACACCCTCAATTACTGACACTCCAATAGTGCAGCGCACCCTCAATTACTGACACACCAATATTGCAGCACACCTTCAATTACTGACACTTCAGCAGTGCAGCTCTCCCTCAATTACTAACACTCCAATAGTACAGCACACCCTCAATAACTGACACTCCAATAGTGCAGCGCACCCTCAATTACTGACACACCAATAGTGTAGCACACACTCAATTACTGATAATCCAATAGTTCAGCACACCCTCAATTACTGACACTCCAATAGTGCAGCACACCCTCAATTACTGACACTCCAAGAGAGCAGCAAACCCTCAATTACTGACACTGCAAAAGTGCAGCGCACCCTCAATTACTGACACAACAATAGTGCAGCACACCCTCAATTACTGACACGCCAATATTGCAGCGCACCCTCAATTGCTGACACTCCAATAGTACAGCAAACCCTCAATTACTGACACTCCAATAGTGCAGCGCACCCTCAATTACTGACACTCCAATAGTACAGCAAACCCTCAATTACTGACACTCCAATAGTGCAGCGCACCCTCAATTACTGACACACCAATAGTGCAGCACACCCTCAATTACTAACACTCCAATAGTGCAGCACACCTTCAATTACTAACACTTCAATAGTGCAGCTCAACCTCAAATACTAACACTCCAATAGTGCAGCACACACTCAATTACTGACACTCCAATAGTGCAGCACACCCTCAATTATTGACACTCCAAAAGTGCAGCACACCCTCAATTACTGACAATCCAATAGTGCAGCACACCCTCAATTACTGACATTCTAATAGTGAAGCACACCCTCATTTACTGTCACTCCAATAGTGCAGCACACCCTCAATTACTGACACTCCTATAGTGCAGCACACCCTCAATTAATGACACTTCAATCGTGCAGCACGCCCTCAATTACTGACACACCAATATTGTAGCACACCCTCAATTACTGACACTGCAATATTGCAGCACACCCTCAATTACTGACACTTCAATAGTGCAGCACACCCTCAATTACTGACACTCCAATAGTGCAGCACACCCTCAATTACTGACACTCCAATAGTGCAGCACACCCTCAATTACTGACACTCCAATAGTGCAGCAAACCCTCAATTACTGACACTCCTGTACTGCAGCCCACCCCGAATTACTGACACACCAATATTGCAGCACACCCTCAATTACTGACACTCCAATAGTGCACTTCATCCTCAATTACTGAAACTCCAATAGTGCAGCAGACCCTCAATTACTGACACTCCAATAGTGCAGCACACCCTCAATTACTGACAGTCCAATAGTGCAGAACACACTCAATTTCTGACACACCAATCGTTCATCCCACCCTCAATTACTGACACTCCAATATTGCAGCACAACCTCATTGAATGTCACTCCAAAAGTGCAGCACACCCTCAATTACTGACACTCCAATAGTGCAGCACACCCTCAATTACTGACACTTCATTTGTGCAACGCACCCTCAAATACTGACACTCCAATAGAGCAGCACACGCTCAATTACTGACGCTCCAATTTTGCAGCACACCATCAATTACTGACACTCCAATTTTGTAGCACACCCTCAATTCCTCACAGTCCAATAGTGCAGCACACCCTCAATTACTGACACTCTAATAGTGCAGCAAACCCTCAATTACTGTCACTCCAATAGTGCAGCACACGCTCAATTACTGACACTCCAATAGTGCAGCACAACCTCAGTTACTGACTGCCCAATAATGCAGCACACCCTCAATTACTGACACTCCAATAGTGCAGCACACCCTCCATTTCTAACACTCCAATAGTGCAGCAAATCCTCAATTACTTACACTCCAATAGTGCAGCACACCCTCAATTAGTGACAATTCAATAGTGCAGCACACACTCAATTACTGACACTACAATATTGCAGCACTCCCTCAACTGCTGACTCTCCAATAGTACAGCACACCCTCAATTACTGACACTCCAATAGTGCAGCACCAACTCAATTACTGACACTCCAATAGTGCAGCGCACCCTCAATTACTGACACTCCAATTGTGCAGCACACACTCAATTACTGACACTCCAATATTGCACCCCCCCTTTCAATTACTAACACTCCAAGAGTGCACCTCATCCTCAATTACTAACACTCCAATAGTACAGCACACCCTCAATTACTGACACATCAATAGTGTTGCCCACCCTCAATTACTGACACACCAATAGTGCAGCACATCCTCAATTACTGACACTCCAATAGTGCAGCACACCCTCAATTACTCACACTCCAATAGTGCAGCACACCCTCAATTAATGACACATCAATAGTGTTGCCCACCCTCAATTACTGACACTCCAATAGTGCAGCACACCCTCATTTACTCACACTCCAATAGTGTAGCACACACTCAGTTATTGACACTCCAATAGTGCAGCAGACGCTCAATTACTGACACTCCAATAGTGCAGCTCACCCTCAATTACTGACTCTCCAATAGTGCAGCACAAACTCAATTACTGACACTCCAATAGTGCAGCTCACCCTCAATTACTGACTCTCCAATAGTGCAGCACACCCTCAATTACTGACACTCCAATAGTGCAGCACACCCTCAATTACTGACACTCCAATAGTGCAGCACACCCTCAATTACTGACACTCCAATAGTGCAGCACACACTCAATTACTGACACTCCAGTAGTGCAGCACTCCCTCAATTATTGACACTCCAATAATGCTGCACACCCTCAATTACTGACACTCCAATAGTGCAGCAAATCCTCAATTACTTACACTGCAATAGTGCAGCACAACCTCAATTATTGACACTGCAATAGTGCAGGACACCATCGATTAATGACAATCCAATAGTGCAGCACACCCTCAATTACTGACACTCGAATATTGTAGCACACCCTCAATTTCTGACACTCCAATAGTGCAGCACACAGTCAATTACTGACACTCCAATAGTGCAGCACACGCTCAATTACTGACACTCCAATAGTGCAGCAAACCCTCAATTACTGACACTCCAATAGTGCAGCACACCCTCAATTACTGCCACTCCAATAGTGCAGCAGACCCGCCATTCCTGACAATCCAATAGTGCAACACAGCATCATTACTGACACTACAATAGTGCAGCACACCCTCAATTACTAATACTCAAATAGTGCAGCAAATCCTCAATTAATTACACTCCAATAGTGCAGCACACACTCAATTACTGACACTCCAATAGTGCAGCACACACTCAATTACTGACTCTCCAAAAGATCAGCACAACCTCAATTACTGACACTCCAATATTGCAGCACACACTCAATTACTGACTCTCCAATAGTGCAGCACACCCTCAATTACTGACACTCCAATAGTGCAGCACACCCTCAATTACTGACATTCCAATAGTGTAGCACACCCTCAATTACTGACACTCCAATAGTGCAGCACACCCTCAATTACTGACTCTCCAATAGTGCAGTTCATCCTCAATTACTAACTCTCCAATACTGCAGCACACACTCAATTACTGACAATCCAATAGTGCAGCACACCCTCAATTACTGACACTTCAATAGTGCAGCACACCCTCAATTACTGACTCTCCAATAGTGCAGTTCATCCTCAATTACTAACTCTCCAATACTGCAGCACATCCTCAATTACTGGCACTCCAATAGTGCAGCACACCCTCAATTACTGACACTCCAATATTGCAGCACACCCTCAATTACTGACACTCCAATAGTGCAGCACATCCTCAATTACTGGCACTCCAAGAGTGCAGCACACCCTCAATTACTGACAGTCCAATAGTGCAGCACATCCTCAATTACTGGCACTCCAATAGTGCAGCTCACCCTCAATTACTGACAGTCCAATAGTGCAGCACACCCTCAATTACTGACACTCCAATACTGCAGCACACACTCAATTACTGACACTCCAATACTGCAGCACACCCTCAATTACTGACAATCCAGTAGTGCAGCACACCCTCAATTACTGACACTCCAACAGTGCAGCACCCCCTCAGTGACTGACACTCCAATAGTGCAGCACACCCTAAATTACTGACACTCCAATAGTGCAGCACACAGTCAATTACAAGCACTCCAATTGTGCAGCAAATCCTCAATTACTGACTCTCCAATAGTGTAAACCACACTCAATTACTGACTCTCCAAAAGTGCAGCACACCCTCAATTACGGACACTCCAATAGTGCAGAACACCCTCAATTACTGACACTCCAATAGTGCACCACCAACTCAATTACTGACACTCCAATAGTGCACCACCAACTCAAATACTGACACTCCAATAGTGCACCACCAACTCAATTACTGACACTGCAATAGTGCAGCACACCCTCAATTACTGACACTCCAATAGTGCAGCACACCCTCAATTACTGTCACTCCAATAGTGCAGCACACCCTCAATTACTGACAGTCCAATAGTGCAGCACACCCTCAATTACTGACACACCAATATTGCAGCACACCCTCAATTACTGACACACCAATTTTGCAGCACACCCTCAATAACTAATACACCAATATTGCAGCACACCCTCAATTACTGACTCTCCAATAGTGCAGCACACCCTCAATTACTGACACACCAATACTGCAGCACACCCTCAATTAATGACACACCAATAGTGCAGCACACCCTCAATTACTGACACACCAATATTGCAGCACACCCTCAATTACTGACACACAAATAGGGCAGCACAACCTCAATTACTGACTCTCCAATAGTGCAGCACACCCTCAATTACTGACACTCCAATAGTGCAGCACACACTCAATTACTGACACTCCAATACTGCAGCACGCCCTCAATTACTGACACTCCAATAGTGCAGCACACCCACAGTTACTGACACTCCAGTAGTGCAGCACACCCGCAATTAATGACAATCCAACAGTGCAGCACACCCACAATAAATGAAACTCCAATAGTGCAGCACACCCTCAATTACTGACAATCCAATAGTGCAACACAGCATCAATTACTGACACTCCAATAGTGCAGCACACCCTCAATTACTGACACTCCAATAGTGCAGCACACCCTCAATTACTAACAGTCCAATAGTGCAGCAAATCCTCAATTACTTACACTCCAATAGTGCAGCACACCCTCAATTCCTGACTCTCCAATAGTACAACACACCCTCAATTATTGTCACTCCAATAGTGCAGCACCAAGTATTTTACTGACACTCCAATAGTGCAGCACACCATCAATTACTGATACTCCAATAGTGCAGCACACCCTCAATTACTGACACTCCAATAGTGCAGCTCACCCTCAATTAGTGAGTCACCTATAGTGCAGCACACCCTCAATTACTGACACTCCAATAGTGCAGCACACCCTCAATTACTGACACTCCAATATTGCAGCTCACCCTCAATTACTGACACTCCAATAGTGCAGCACACCCTCAATTACTGACACTCCAATATTGCAGCTCACCCTCAATTACTGACACTCCAATAGTGCAGCACACCCTCTATTACTGATACTCCTATAGTGAAGCACACCCTCAATTACTCACACTCCAATAGTGCAGCAAATCCTCAATTACTCACACTCCAATAGTGCAGAACAAGTTCAATTACTGACACTCCAATATTGCAGCACACCCTCAATTACTGACACTCCAATAGTGCAGCACACACTCAATTACTGACACTCCAATATTGCAGCACACCCTCAATTACTAACACTCCAATAGTGCAGCACACACCCGATTACTGACACTCCAATAGTGCAGCACACCCTCAATTACTGACACTGCAATAGTGCTGCACATCCTCAATTTCTGGCACTCCAGTAGTGCAGCTTTCCCGCAATTACTGACACTCCAATAGTGCAGCACACCCACATTTACTGACACTCCAATAGTGCAGCACACACTCAATTACTGACACTCCAATAGTGCAGCTCACCCACAGTTACTGACACTCCAATAGTGCAGCACAGCCTCAATTACTGACTCTCCAATAGTGCAGCACACACTCAATTACTGACACACCAATATTGCAGCACAGCTACAGCTAATGACACTCCAATAGCGCAGCACCCCCTCAATTACTGACACTCCAATAGTGCAGCACACCCACAATTACTGAAACTCCAATGGTGCAGCAAACCCTCAATTACTGACACTCCTATAGTGCAGCACACCCTCAATTACTGACACTCCAATAGTGCAGCACACCCTCAATTACTGACACTCCAATAGTGCAGCACACCCACAGTTACTGACACTCCACTAGTGCAGCACACCCGCAATTAATGACAATCCAACAGTGCAGCACACCCACAATAAATGAAACTCCAATAGTGCAGCACACCCTCAATTACTGACAATCCAATAGTGCAACACAGAATCAATTACTGACACTCCAATAGTGCAGCACACCCTCAATTACTGACACTCCAATAGTGCAGCACACCCTCAATTACTAACAGTCCAATAGTGCAGCAAATCCTCAATCACTTACACTCCAATAGTGCAGCACACCCTCAATTATTGCCACTCCAATAGTGCAGCACCAAGTATTTTACTGACACTCCAATAGTGCAGCACACCATCAATTACTGATACTCCAATAGTGCAGCACACCCTCAATTATTGACACTCCAATAGTGCAGCTCACCCTCAGTTAGTGACTCACCTATAGTGCAGCACACCCTCAATTACTGACAATACAATAGTGCAGCACACCCTCACTTACTGACAATCCAATATTGCAGCTCACCCTCAATTACTGACACTCCAATAGTGCAGCACACCCTCTATTACTGATACTCCTATAGTGCAGCACACCCTCAATTACTAACACTCCAATAGTGCAGCAAATCCTCAATTACTGACACTCCAATAGTGCAGCACACGTTCAATTAATGACACTCCAATAGCGCAGCACACCCTCAGTTACTGACACTCCAATAGTGCAGCACACCCTCAATTATTGACACTCCAATAGTGCAGCACACCCTCAATTACTGACACTCCAATAGTGCAGCGCATCCTCAATTACTGACACACCAATAGTGCAGCACACCCTCAATTACTGACACACCAATAGTGCAGAACACCCTCAATTACTGACACTCCAATACTGCAGCACTCCCTCAATTACTGACACTCCAATACTGCAGCACACCCTCAATTACTGACAAACCAGTAGTGCAGCACACCCTCAGTTACTGACACTCCAATAGTGCAGCACACCCTAAATTACTGACACTCCAATAGTGCAGCACACCCTCAATTACTGACACTCCAATAGTGCAGCACACCTTCAATTACAAACACTCCAATAGTGCAGCAAACCCTCAATTACTGACACTCCAATAGTGCACCACCAACTCAAATACTGACACTCCAATAGTGCAGCACACCCTCAATTACTGACACTCCAATAGGGCAGCACACCCTCAATTACTGTCACTCCAATAGTGCAGCACACTCTCAATTACTGACAGGCCAATAGTGCAGCACACCCTCAATTACTGACACACCAATATTGCAGCACACCCTCAATTACTGACACACCAATTTTGCAGCACACCCTCAATTACTGACACACCAATACTGCAGCACACCCTCAATTACTGACACACCAATAGTGCAGCACACCCTCAATTACTGACAGACCAATATTGCAGCACACCCTCAATTACTGACACACAAATAGGGCAGCACACCCTCAATTACTGACTCTCCAATAGTGCAGCACACCCTCAATTACTGACATTCCAATAATGCAGCAAACCCTCAATTACTGACACTCCAATAATGCAGCACAACTTCAATTACTGACACTCCAATAGTGCAGCAAACCCTCAATTACTGACACTCCAATACTGCAGCACTCCCTCAATTACTGACACTCCAATACTGCAGCACACCCTCAATTACTGACACACCAATAGTGCAGCACACGTTCAATTAATGACACTCCAATAGCGCAGCACACCCTCAGTTACTGACACTCCAATAGTGCAGCACACCCTCAATTATTGACACTCCAATAGTGCAGCACACCCTCAATTACTGACACTCCAATAGTGCAGCGCATCCTCAATTACTGGCACTCCAATAGTGCAGCTCACCCTCAATTACTGACACTCCAATAGTGCAGCACACCCTCAATTACTGACACTCCAATACTGCTGCACTCCCTCAATTACTGACACTCCAATACTGCAGCACACCCTCAATTACTGACAAACCAGTAGTGCAGCACACCCTCAGTTACTGACACTCCAATAGTGCAGCACACCCTAAATTACTGACACTCCAATAGTGCAGCACACCCTCAATTACTGACACTCCAATAGTGCAGCACACCCTCAATTACTGACACTCCAATAGTGCAGCACACCTTCAATTACAAACACTCCAATAGTGCAGCAAACCCTCAATTACTGACACTCCAATAGTGCACCACCAACTCAAATACTGACACTCCAATAGTGCAGCACACCCTCAATTACTGACACTCCAATAGTGCAGCACACCCTCAATTACTGTCACTCCAATAGTGCAGCACACCCTCAATTCCTGACAGGCCAATACTGCAGCACACCCTCAATTACTGACACACCAATATTGCAGCACACCCTCAATTACTGACACACCAATTTTGCAGCACACCCTCAATTACTGACAGACCAATATTGCAGCACACCCTCAATTACTGACACACAATTTGGGCAGCACACCCTCAATTACTGACTCTCCAATAGTGCAGCACACCCTCAATTACTGACACTCCAATAGTGCAGCACACCCTCAATTACTAACACTCCAATAATGCAGCACAACTTCAATTACTGACACTCCAATAGTGCAGCACACCCTCAATTACTGACAATCCAATAGTGCAGCAAACCTTCAATTGCTGACACTCCAATATTGCAGCGCACACTCAATTACTGACACTACATTAGTGCAGCACACCCTCAAGTACTGACACTCCAATAGTGCAGCACACCCTCAAGTACTGACACTCCAATAGTGCAGCACACCCTCAATTACTGACACTCCAATAGTGCAGCACACCCTCAATTACTGACACTCCAATAGTGCAGCACACCCTCATTTACTGAAAATCCAATAGTGCAGCACACCCTCAAGTACTGACGCTCCAACAGTGCAGCACACCCTCAAGTACTGACACTCCAATAGTGCAGCACACCCTCAATTACTGACACTCCAATATTGCAGAACACCCTCAATTACTAACACTCCAATAGTGCAGCACCCACTCGATTACTGACAATCTAATAGTGCAGCACACACTCAATTGCTGACACTACAATTGTGCACACACCCTCAATTACTGACACTCGAATAGTGCAGCGCACCCTCAATTACTGTCAGTCAAATAGTGCAGCACACCCACAATTAGTGAAACTCCAGTAGTGCAGCACACCCACAATTACTGACAGTCCAATAGTGCAGCACACCCTCAATTACTGACACTCCAGTAGTGCAGCTCACCCTCATTTTCTGACACACCAATAGTGCAGCTCACCCTCAATTACTGACACTCCAATCGTGCAGCTCACCCTCATTTTCTGACACACCAATAGTGCAGCACACCCTCAATTTCTGACACTCCAATAGTGCAGCACACCCTCAATTACTGACACTCCAATAGTGCAGCACACCCTCAATTACTGACACTCCAATAGTGCAGCGCACCCTCAATTACTGACACTCCAATAGTGCAGCAAACCCTCAATTACTGCCACTCCAATAGTGCAGCACACCCTCAAACTGACACTCCAATAGTGCAGCAAAACCTCAATTACTTACTCTCCAATACTGCAGCTCACCCTCAATTACAGACACTCCAATAGTGCAGCACACCCTCAATTACTGACACTCCAATAGTGCAGCACACATTCAATTACTGACACTCTAATAGTGCAGCACACACTCAATTATTGAAACTCCAATACTGCAGCACATCCTCAATTACTGACACTACAACAGTGCAGCACACCCTCAATTACTGACACTCCAAAAGTGCAGCACACACTCAATTCTGACAGTCCAATAGTGCATCACACCGTCAATTACTGACACTCCAGTAGTGCAGCACACCCTCAATTACTGACACTCCAATAGTGCAGCACACCCTCAATTACTAACACTCCAATAGTGCAGCACACACTCGATTACTGACACTCCAATAGTGCAGCACACCCTCAATTACTGACACTCCAATAGTGCTGCACATCCTCAATTACTGACACTCCAATAGTGCATCTTTCCCGCAATTACTGACACTCCAATAGTGCAGCACACACTCAATTACTGACAGTCCAATAGTGCAGCACAGCCTCAATTACTGACACTCCAATAGTGCAGCACACACTCAATTACTGACACTCCAATATTGCAACACACCCACAGGTACTGACACTCCAATAGTGCAGCACACCCTCAATTACTGACACTCCAATGGTGCAGCACACCCTCAATTAATGACACTCCAATAGTGCAGCACACCCTCAATTACTGACACTCCTATAGTGAAGCACACCCTCAATTACTGACACTCCAATAGTGCAGCACACCCTCAATTACTGACAGGCCAATAGTGCAGCACACCCTCAATTACTGACACACCAATATTGCAGCACACCCTCAATTACTGACACACCAATTTAGCAGCACACCCTCAATTACTGACACACCAATACTGCAGCACACCCTCAATTACTGACACACCAATAGTGCAGCACACCCTCAATTACTGACAGACCAATATTGCAGCACACCCTCAATTACTGACACACAAATAGGGCAGCACACCCTCAATTACTGACTCTCCAATAGTGCAGCACACCCTCAATTACTGACACTCCAATAGTGCAGCACATCCTCAATTACTGACACTCCAATAGTGCAGCACACCCTCATTTACTGAAAATCCAATAGTGCAGCACACCCTCAAGTACTGACACTCCAATAGTGCAGCACACCCTCAATTACTGACACTCCAATAGTGCAGCACATACTCGATTACTGACAATCTAATAGTGCAGCACACCCTCAATTACTGACACTCCAATAGTGCAGCACACCCTCAATTTCTGACACTCCAATAGTGCAGCACACCCTCAATTACTGACACTCCAATAGTGCAGCACAGCCTCAATTACTGACACTCCAATAGTGCAGCACACCCTCAATTACTGACACTCCAATATTGCAGAACACCCTCAATTACTAACACTCCAATAGTGCAGCACCCACTCGATTACTGACAATCTAATAGTGCAGCACACACTCAATTGCTGACACTACAATTGTGCACACAACCTCAATTACTGACACTCGAATAGTGCAGCGCACCCTCAATTACTGTCAGTCAAATAGTGCAGCACACCCACAATTAGTGAAACTCCAGTAGTGCAGCACACCCACAATTACTGACAGTCCAATAGTGCAGCACACCCTCAATTACTGACACTCCAATAGTGCAGCTCACCCTCATTTTCTGACACACCAATAGTGCAGCTCACCCTCAATTACTGACACTCCAATCGTGCAGCTCACCCTCATTTTCTGACACACCAATAGTGCAGCACACCCTCAATTTCTGACACTCCAATAGTGCAGCACACCCTCAATTACTGACACTCCAATAGTGCAGCACACCCTCAATTACTGACACTCCAATAGTGCAGCGCACCCTCAATTACTGACACTCCAATAGTGCAGCAAACCCTCAATTACTGTCACTCCAATAGTGCAGCACACCCTCAAACTGACACTCCAATAGTGCAGCAAAACCTCAATTACTTACTCTCCAATACTGCAGCTCACCCTCAATTACAGACACTCCAATAGTGCAGCACACCCTCAATTACTGACACTCCAATAGTGCAGCACACATTCAATTACTGACACTCTAATAGTGCAGCACACACTCAATTATTGAAACTCCAATACTGCAGCACATCCTCAATTACTGACACTACAACAGTGCAGCACACCCTCAATTACTGACACTCCAAAAGTGCAGCACACACTCAATTCTGACAGTCCAATAGTGCATCACACCGTCAATTACTGACACTCCAGTAGTGCAGCACACCCTCAATTACTGGCACTCCAATATTGCAGCACTCCCTCAATTACTAACACTCCAATAGTGCAGCACACACTCGATTACTGACACTCCAATAGTGCAGCACACCCTCAATTACTGACACTCCAATAGTGCTGCACATCCTCAATTACTGACACTCCAATAGTGCATCTTTCCCGCAATTACTGACACTCCAATAGTGCAGCACACACTCAATTACTGACAGTCCAATAGTGCAGCACAGCCTCAATTACTGACACTCCAATAGTGCAGCACACACTCAATTACTGACACTCCAATATTGCAACACACCCACAGGTACTGACACTCCAATAGTGCAGCACACCCTCAATTACTGACACTCCAATGGTGCAGCACACCCTCAATTAATGACACTCCAATAGTGCAGCACACCCTCAATTACTGACACTCCTATAGTGAAGCACACCCTCAATTACTGACACTCCAATAGTGCAGCACACCCTCAATTACTGACAGGCCAATAGTGCAGCACACCCTCAATTACTGACACACCAATATTGCAGCACACCCTCAATTACTGACACACCAATTTAGCAGCACACCCTCAATTACTGACACACCAATACTGCAGCACACCCTCAATTACTGACACACCAATAGTGCAGCACACCCTCAATTACTGACAGACCAATATTGCAGCACACCCTCAATTACTGACACACAAATAGGGCAGCACACCCTCAATTACTGACTCTCCAATAGTGCAGCACACCCTCAATTACTGACACTCCAATAGTGCAGCACATCCTCAATTACTGACACTCCAATAGTGCAGCACACCCTCATTTACTGAAAATCCAATAGTGCAGCACACCCTCAAGTACTGACACTCCAATAGTGCAGCACACCCTCAAGTACTGACACTCCAATAGTGCAGCACACCCTCAATTACTGACACTCCAATAGTGCAGCACACACTCGATTACTGACAATCTAATAGTGCAGCACACCCTCAATTACTGACACTCCAATAGTGCAGCACACCCTCAATTTCTGACACTCCAATAGTGCAGCACACCCTCAATTACTGACACTCCAATAGTGCAGCTAACCCTCAATTACTGACTCACCTATAGTGCAGCACACCCTCAATTACTGACACTCCAATAGTGCAGCTCACCCTCAATTATTGACACACCAATAGTGCAGCACACCCTCTATTACTGATAATCCTATAGTGCAGCACACCCTCTATTACTGACACTCCAATAGTGCAGCACACCCTCATTTACTAACACTCCAATAGTGCAGCAAATCCTCAATTACTGACACTCCAATAGTGCAGCACACGTTCAATTAATGACACTCCAATTGCGCAGCACAACCTCAATTACTGGCACTCCAATAGTGCAGCACACCCTCAATTACTGACACTCCAATAGCGCAGCGCACCCTCAATTACTTACACTCCAATAGTTCTGCACACCCTCAATTACTGTAACTCAAATAGTACAGCACACCCTCAATTACTGACACTCCAATAGTGCAGCACACCCTCTATTACTGACAATCCAATAGTGCAGCACAACCTCAATTACTGAAACTCCAATAGTGCAGCACACCCTCTATTACTGACAATCCAATAGTGCAGCACACCCTCAATTACTGACACTCCAATAGTGCAGCACACCCTCAATTACTGACACACCAATATGGCAGCTCACACTCAATTAAAGACATTCCAATAGTGCAGCACACCCTCAATTACTGACACTCCAATAGTGCAGCACATCCTCAATTACTGGCACTCCAATAGTGCAGCTCACCCTCAATTACTGACACTCCAATAGTGCAGCACACCCTCAATTACTGACAATCCAATACTGCAGCACACCCTCAATTACTGACAATCCAGTAGTGCAGCTCACCCTCAATTACTGACACTCCAATAGTGCAGCACACCCTAAATTACTGACACTCCAATAGTGCAGCACACCCTCAATTACTGACACTCCAATAGTGCAGCACACCTTCAATTACAAACACTCCAATAGTGCAGCAAATCCTCAATTACTGACTCTCCAATAGTGTAGCACACACTCAATTACTGACCCCCCAAAAGTGCAGCACACCCTCAATTACGAACACTCCAATAGTGCAGAACACCCTCAATTACTGACACTCCAATAGTGCACCACCAACTCAATTACTGACACTCCAATAGTGCACCACCAACTCAAATACTGACACTCCAATAGTGCACCACCAACTCAATTACTGACACTCCAATAGTGCAGCACACCCTCAATTACTGACACTACATTAATGCAGCACACCCTCAAGTTCTGACACTCCAATAGTGCAGCACACCCTCAATTACTGACACTCCAATATTGCAGCACACCCTCAATTACTGACACTCCAATAGTGCAGCACACCCTCAATTACTGACAGTCCAATAGTGCAGCACACCCTCAATTACTGACACGCCAATAGTGCAGCGCACCCTTAATTACTGACACTCCAATCGTGCAGCTCACCCTCAATTTCTGACACACCAATAGTGCAGCACACCCTCAATTAATGTTGCTCCAATATTGCAGCACACCCTCAATTTCTGACACTCCAATAGTGCAGCAGACCCTCAATTACTTAATCTCCAATACAGCAGCTCACCCTCAATTACTGACTCTCAAATAGTGCAGCACAACCTTAATTACTGACACTTCAATAGTGCAGCTCACCCTCAATTACTGACACTCCAATAGTGCAGCACACATTCAATTAATGACACTCTAATAGTGCAGCACACACTCAATTATTGAAACTCCAATAGTGCATCTCATCCTCAATTACTGACACTACAACAGTGCAGCACACCCTCAATTACTGACACTCCAATAGTGCTGCACACCCTGAATTACTGACACTCCAATATTGCAGCACACCCTCAATTACTAACACTCCAATATTGCAGCACACACTCGTTTACTGACACTCCAATAGTGCAGCACAACCTCAATTACTGACACTACAATGCTGCAGCACACCCTCAATTACTGACTCTCCAATAGTGCTGCACATCCTCAATTACTGACACTCCAATAGTGCAGCTTTTCCGCAATTACTGACACTCCAATAGTGCAGCACACCCACAGTTACTGACACTCCAATAGTGCAGCACACACTCAATTACTGACACTCCAATAGTGCAGCACACCCTCAATTACTGACACTCCAATAGTGCAGCACACCCACAGGTACTGACACTCCAATAGTGCAGCACCCCCTCAATTACTGACACTCCAATAGTGCAGCACAGTCTCAATTACTGAAACTCCAATGGAGCAGCAAACCCTCAATTACTGACACTCCTATAGTGCAGCACACCCTCAATTACTGACACTCCAATAGTGCAGCACACCCTCAATTACTGACACACCAATAGTGCAGCACACCCACAGTTACTGACACTCCAATAGTGCAGCACACCCTCAATTACTGACACTCCAATAGTGCAGCACACCCTCAATTACTGACACTCCAACAGTGCAGCACACCCACAGTTAATGAAACTCCAATAGTGCAGCACACCCTCAATTACTGACAATCCAATAGTGCAGCACACCCTCAATTACTAACAGTCCAATTGTGCAGCAAATCCTCAATTACTTACACTCCAATAGTGCAGCACACACTCAATTACTGACTCTCCAAAAGTACAGCACACCCTCAATTATTCACACTCCAATAGTGCAGCACCAAGTATTTTACTGACACTCCAACAGTGCAGCACACACTCAATTACTTACACTCCGATCGTGCAGCACACCCTCAATTACTGACACTCCAATAGTGCAGCTCACCCTCAATTACTGACTCACCTATAGTGCAGCACACCCTCAATTACTGACAATACAATAGTGCAGCACACCCTCAATTACTGACACTCCAATAGTGCAGCACACCCTCAATTACTGACACACCAATAGTGCAGCACACCCTCTATTACTGATTCTCCTATAGTGCAGCACACCCTCAATTACTAACACTCCAATAGTGCAGCAAATCCTCAATTACTGACACTCCAATAGTGCAGCACACGTTCAATTAATGACTCTCCAATAGTGCAGCACACACTCAATTACTGACACTCCAGTAGTGCAGCACACCCTCTATTACTGACAATCCAATAGTGCAGCACAACCTCAATTACTGAAACTCCAATAGTGCAGCACTCCCTCTATTAATGACAATCCAATAGTGCAGCACACCCTCAATTACTGACACTCCAATAGTGCAGCACACCCTCAATTACTGACACTCCTATAGTGCAGCTCACCCTCAATTACTGACATTCCAATAGTGCATCACACCCTCAATTACTGACACTCCAATAGTGCAGCACACCCTCAATTACTGACACTCCAATAGTGCAGCACACCCTCAATTACTGACACTCCAATAGTGCAGCACATCCTCAATTACTGGCACTCCAATAGTGCAGCACACCCTCAATTACTGACACTCCAATACTGCAGCACACCCTCAATTACTGACACTCCAATACTGCAGCACACCCTCAATTACTGACAATCCAGTAGTGCAGCACACCCTCAGTTACTGACACTCCAATAGTGCAGCACACCCTAAATTACTGACACTCCAATAGTGCAGCACACCCTCAATTACTGACAATCCAGTAGTGCAGCACACCCTCAATTACTGACACTCCAATAGTGCAGCACAGCCTCAATTACTGACACTCCAATAGTGCAGCACACACTCAAATACTGACACTCCAATTGTTCAATACTCCCTCAATTACTGACAATCCAATAGCGCTGCACACCCTCATTTACTGAAAATCCAATAGTGCAGCACACCCTCAATTACTGACACTCCAATAGTGCAGCACACCCTCAATTACTGATACTCCAATAGTGCAGCACACCCTCAATTACTGACACTCCAATATTGCAGCACACCATCAAATACTGACCCTCCAATATTGCAGAACAATGTCATTTACTTACACTCCAATATTGCAGCACACCCTCAATTACTGACACTCCAATAGTGCAGCACACCCTCAATTACTGACACTCCAATCGTGCAGCACACGCTCAGTTACTGACACTCCAATAGTGCGGCACATCCTCAGATACTGACAATCTAATAGTGCAGCACACACTCATTTGCTGACACTACAATTGTGCACACACCCTCAATTACTGACACTCGAATAGTGCAGCGCACCCTCAATTACTGTCAGTCAAATAGTGCAGCTCACCCTCAATTACTGACACTCCAATTGTGCAGCGCACCCACAATTATTGACACTCAAATAGTGCAGCACACCCTCAAGTACTGTCAGTCTAATAGTGCAGCACACCCACAATTAGTGACACTCCAATAGTGCAGCACACCCTCAATTACTGACACTCCAATACTGCAGCTCACCCTCAATTACTGAGACTCGAAGAGTGCAGCACACCCTCAATTACTGTCAGTCAATTAGTGCAGCACACCCTCAATTACTGACACTCCAATAACGCAGCACACCCTCAATTACTGACACTCCAATAGTGCAGCAATCCCTCAATTACTGACACTCCAATAGTGCAGCACACCCTCAATTACTGATACTTCAATAGTGCAGCACTCCCTCAATTACTGATACTCCAATAGTGCAGCACTCCCTCAATTACTGACACTGCAATAGTGCAGAACTCCCTCAATTACTGATACTCCAATAGTGCAGCACACCCTCAATTACTGATACTCCAATAGTGCAGCACACCCTCAATTACTGATACTCCAGTAGTGCAGCACCCCCTCAATTACTGACATTCCTATAGTGCAGCACACCCTCAATTACTGACACTCCAATAGTGCAGCACACCCTCAATTACTGACACACCAATAGTGTAGCACACACTCAATTACTGACACTCCAATACTGCAGCTCACACTCAATTACTGATACTCCAGTAGTGCAGCACACCCTCAATTACTGACAGTCCTATAGTGCAGCACACCCTCAATTACTGACACTCCAATAGTGCAGCACACCCTCAATTACTGTTACTACAGTAGTGCAGCACACCCTCAATTACTGACATTCCTATAGTGCAGCACACCCTCAATTACTGACACTCCAATAGTGCAGCACACCCTCAATTACTGACACTCCAATACTGCAGCTCACCCTCAATTACTGACACTCGAATAGTACAGCACACCCTCAATTACTGTCAGTCAAATAGTGCAGCACACCCACAATAAGTGGCACTCCAATAGTGCAGCGCACCCTCAATTACTGACACTCGAATAGTGCAGCACACCCTCAATTACTGTCAGTCAAATAGTGCAGCACACCCACAATTAGTGACACTCCAATAATGCAGCACACCCTCAATTACTGACACACCAATAGTGCAGCACACCCTCAATTACTGACACTCCAATTGTGCAGCACACCCTCTATTACTGACACTCCAATAGTGCAGCACACCCTCAATTACTGACACTCCAATAGTGCAGCACACCCTCAATTACAGACACTTCAATAGTGTAGCACACCCTCAATTACTGACACTCGAATAGTGCAGCAAACCCTCAATTACTGTCAGTCAAATAGTGCAGCTCACCCTCAATTACTGACACTCCAATTGTGCAGCACACCCTCAATTACTGTCAGTCAAATAGTGCACCTCACCCACAATTAGTGACACTCCCATTGTGCAGCACACCCTCAATTACTGACACTCCAATAGTGCAGCGCATCCTCAATTACTGACAATCCAATAGTGCAGCACACCCTCAATTACTGACACTTGAATCGTGCAGCACACACTCAATTACTGACACTCCAATAATGCAGCACACCCTCAATTACTGACACTCCAATAGTGCAGCACACCCTCAATTACTGACACTCCAATATTTCAGCAATCCCTCAACTACTGACACTCCAATCGTGCAGCAATCCCTCAATTATTGACACTCCAATAGTGCAGCACACCCTCAATTACTGATACTCCAATACTGCAGCACTCCCTCAATTACTGATACTCCAATAGTGCAGCAATCCCTCAATTACTGACACTCCAATAGTGCAGCACTCCCTCAATTACTGACACTCCAATAGTGCAGCACACCCTCAATTACTGATACTCCAATAGTGCAGCACACCCTCAATTACTGACACTCCAGTAGTGCAGCACACCCTCAATTACTGACATTCCTATAGTGCAGCACACCCTCAATTACTGACACTCGAATAGTGCAGCACACCCACAATTAGTGACACTCCAATAGTGCAGCACACCCTCAATTACTGACACCCCAATACTGCAGCTCACCCTCAATTACTGACACTCGAATAGTGCAGCACACCCTCAATTACTGTCAGTCAAATAGTGCAGCACACCCACAATAAGTGACACTCCAATAGTGCAGCACAACCTCAATTACTGACACTCGAATAGTGCAGCACACCCTCAATTACTGTCAGTCAAATAGTGCAGCTCACCCTCAATTACTGACACTCCAATAGTGCAGCACACCCTCAATTACTGTCAGTCAAATAGTGCAACTCACCCAGAATTAGTGACACTCCAATAGTGCAGCACACCCTCAATTACTGACACTCCAATAGTGCAGCACACCCTCAATTACTGACACTCCAATACTGCAGCTCACCCTCAATTACTGACACTCGAATAGTGCAGCACACACTCAATTACTGACACTCCAATAGTGCAGCACAACCTCAATTACTGTCAGTCAAATAGTGCAGCACACCTTCAATTACTGACACTCCAATAGTGCAGCACTCCCTCAATTACTGACACTTAAATAGTGCAGCATACCCTCAATTAGTGATACTCCAATAGTGCAGCACACCTTCAATTACTGACACTCCAGTAGTGCAGCACACCCTCAATTACTGACACTCCAATCGTGCAGCACACGCTCAGTTACTGACACTCCAATAGTGCGGCACACCCTCAGATACTGTCAATCTAATAGTGCAGCACACACTCAATTGCTCACACTACAATTGTGCACACACCCTCAATTACTGACACTCGAATAGTGCAGCGCACCCTCAATTACTGTCTGTCAATTAGTGCAGCACACCCTCAATTACTGACACTCCAATAGTGCAGCACACCCTCAATTACTGACACTCCAATATTTCAGCAATCCCTCAATTACTGACACTCCAATAGTGCAGCAATCCCTCAATTACTGACACTCCAATAGTGCAGCACACCCTCAATTACTGATACTCCAATAGTGCAGCACTCCCTCAATTACTGATACTCCAATAGTGCAGCACCCCCTCAATTACTGACACTCCAATAGTGCAGAACTCCCTCAATTACTGATACACCAATAGTGCAGCACACCCACAATTGCTGATACTCCAATAGTGCAGCACACCCTCAATTACTGATACTCCAGTAGTGCAGCACACCCTCAATTACTGACATTCCTATAGTGCAGCACACCCTCAATTACTGACACTCCAATAGTGCAGCACACCCTCAATTACTGACACACCAATAGTGTAGCACACACTCAATTACTGACACTCCAATACTGCAGCTCACCCTCAATTACTGATACTCCAGTAGTGCAGCACACCCTCAATTACTGACAGTCCTATAGTGCAGCACACCCTCAATTACTGACACTCCAATGTTGCAGCACACCCTCAATTACTGATACTCCAGTAGTGCAGCACACCCTCAATTACTGACAGTCCTATAGTGCAGCACACCCTCAATTACTGACACTCCAATAGTGCAGCACACCCTCAATTACTGACACTCCAATACTGCAGCTCACCCTCAATTACTGACACTCGAATGGTACAGCACACCCTCAATTACTGTCAGTCAAATAGTGCAGCACACCCACAATAAGTGACACTCCAATAGTGCAGCGCACCCTCAATTACTGACACTCGAATAGTGCAGCACACCCTCAATTACTGTCAGTCAAATAGTGCAGCACACCCACAATTAGTGACACTCCAATAGTGCAGCACACCCTCAATTACTGACACACCAATAGTGCAGCACACCCTCAATTACTGACACTCCAATTGTGCAGCACACCCTCTATTACTGACACTCCAATAGTGCAGCACACCCTCAATTACTGACACTCCAATAGTGCAGCACACCCTCAATTACAGACACTTCAATAGTGTAGCACACCCTCAATTACTGACACTCGAATAGTGCAGCAAACCCTCAATTACTGTCAGTCAAATAGTGCAGCTCACCCTCAATTACTGACACTCCAATTGTGCAGCACACCCTCAATTACTGTCAGTCAAATAGTGCACCTCACCCACAATTAGTGACACTCCCATTGTGCAGCACACCCTGAATTACAGACACTCCAATAGTGCAGCGCATCCTCAATTACTGACAATCCAATAGTGCAGCACACCCTCAATTACTGACACTCGAATAGTGCAGCACACACTCAATTACTGACACTCCAATAATGCAGCACACCCTCAATTACTGACACTCCAATAGTGCAGCACACCCTCAATTACTGACACTCCAATATTTCAGCAATCCCTCAACTACTGACACTCCAATAGTGCAGCAATCCCTCAATTACTGACACTCCAATGGTGCAGCACACCCTCAATTACTGATACTCAAATAGTGCAGCACACCCTCAATTACTGACACTCCATGGTGCAACACACCCTCAATTACTGACATTCCTATAGTGCAGCACACCCTCATTTACTGACACTCCAATAGTGCAGCACACCCTCAATTAAAGACACTCCAATAGTGCAGCACACCCTCAATTACTGACACTCGAATAGTGCAGCACTCCCTCAATGACTTTCAGTCAACTAGTGCAGCACACCCACAATTAGTGACACTCCAATAGTGCAGCACACCCTCAATTACTGACACTCGAATAGTGCAGCACACCCTCAATTACTGTCAGTCAAATAGTGCAGCACACCCACAATAAGTGAAACTCCAATAGTGCAGCACAACCTCAATTACTGACACTCGAATAGTGCAGCACACCCTCAATTACTGTCAGTCAAATAGTGCAGCTCACCCTCAATTACTGACACTCCAATAGTGCCGCACACCCTCAATTACTGTCAGTCAAATAGTGCAGCACACCTTCAATTACTGAAACTCCAATAGTGCAGCACACCCTCAATTACTGACACTGCAATAGTGCAGCACACCCTCAATTACTGACACTCCAATAGTGCAGCACTCCCTCAATTACTGACACTCCAATAGTGCAGCATACCCTCTATTAGTGATACTCCAATAGTGCAGCACACCTTCAATTACTGACACTACAGTAGTGCAGCAAACCCTCAATTACAGACACTCCAATAGTGCAGCACACCCTCAATTACTGACACTCGAATAGTGCAGCACTCCCTCAATTACTGTCAGTCAACAAGTGCAGCACACCCACAATTAGTGACACTCCAATAGTGCAGCTCACCCTCAATTACTGACACTCCAATACTGCAGCTCACCCTCAATTACTGACACTCGAATGGTGCAGCAAACCCTCAATTACTGTCAGTCAAATAGTGCAGCACACCCACAATAAGAGACACTCCAATAGTGCAGCGCACCCTCAATTACTGACACTCGAATAGTGCAGCACACCCTCAATTACTGTCAGTCAAATAGTGCAGCACACACACAATTAGTGACACAACAATAATGCAGCACACCCTCAATTACTGACACACCAATAGTGCAGCACACACTCAATTACTGACACTCCAATACTGCAGCACACCCTCAATTACTGACACTCCAATAGTGCAGCACACGCACAATTACTGACACTCTAATAGTGCAGCAAACCCTCAATTACTGTCAGTCAATTAGTGCAGCACACCCACAATTAGTGACACTCCAATAATGCAGCACACCCTCAATTACTGACACACCAATAGTCCAGCACACCCTCAATTACAGACAATTCAATAGTGCAGCACACCCTCAATTACTGACACTCTAATAGTGCAGCACACCCTCAATTACTGTCAGTCAAATAGTGCAGCTCACCCTCAATTACTGACACTCCAATAGTGCAGCACACCCTCAATTACTGATACTCCAATAGTGCAGCACTCCCTCAATTACTGACACTCCAATAGTGCAGCAGTCCATCAATTACTGACAGTCCTATAGTGCAGCACACCGTCAATTACTGACACTCCAATAGTGCAGCACACCCTCAATTATAGACACTCCAATAGTGCAGCACTCCCTCAATTACTGTCAGTCAACTAGTGCTGCACACACTCAATTACTGACACTCCAATAGTGCAGCACACCCTCAATTACAGACACTCCAATAGTGCAGCACTCCCTCAATTTCTGTCAGTCAACTAGTGCAGCACACCCACAATTAGTGACACTCCAATAGTGCAGCACACCCTCAATTACTGACACTCCAATACTGCAGCTCACCCTCAATTACTGACACTCGAATAGTGCAGCACACCCTCAATTACTGTCAGTCAAATAGTGCAGCACACACAATAAGTGACACTCCAATAGTGCAGCGCACCCTCAATTACTGACACTCGAATAGTGCAGCACACCCTCAATTACTGTCAGTCAAATAGTGCAGCACAACCTCAATTACTGACACTCCAAAACTGCAGCACACCGTCAATTACTGACACTCCAATAGTGCAGCACACCCTCAATTACTGACACTCCAGTAGTGCAGCACACCCTCAATTACTGTCAGTCAATTAGTGCAGCACACCCTCAATTACTGACACTCCAATAGTGCAGCACACCCACAATTACAGGCACTTCAATAGTGCAGCACACCCTCAATTACTGACACTCGAATAGTGCAGCACACCCTCAATTACTGTCAGTCAAATAGTGCAGCTCACCCTCAATTACTGACACTCCAATAGTGCAGCACACCCTCAATTACTGTCAGTCAAATAGTGCACCTCACCTCAATTAGTGACACTCCAATAGTGCAGCACACCCTCAATTACTGACACTCCAATAGTGCAGCACAACCTCAATTACTGACACTCCAATACTGCAGCTCACCCTCAATTACTGACACTCGAATAGTGCAGCACACACTCAATTACTGACACTCCAATAGTGCAGCACACCCTCAATTACTGTCAGTCAAATAGTTTTAGCACACCCTCAATTACTGACACTCCAATAGTGCAGCACACCGTCAATTACTGACACTCCAATAGTGCAGCACACCCTCAATTACTGACACTCCAATGGTGCAGCACTCCCTCAATTGCTGATACTCCAATAGTGCAGCACGCCCTCAATTACAGACACTCTAATAGTGCAGCACTCCCTCAATTACTGACACTCCAATAGTGCAGCACACCCTCAATTACTGATACTCCAATAGTGCAGCACACCCTCAATTACTGACAGTCCTATAGTGCAGCACGCCCTCAATTACTGACACTCCAATAGTGCAGCACACCCTCAATTACTGACAGTCCTATAGTGCAGCACACCCTCAATTACTGACACTCCAATAGTGCAGCGCACCCTCAATTACAGACACTCCAATAGTGCAGTACACCCTCAATTACTGACACTCGAATAGTGCAGCACTCCCTCAATTACTCTCAGTCAACTAGTGCAGCACACTCACAATTAGTGACACTCCAATAGTGCAGCACACCCTCGATTACTGACACTCCAATACTGCAGCTCACCCTCAATTACTGACACTCGAATAGTGCAGCACACCCTCAATTACTGTCAGTCAAATAGTGCAGCACACCCACAATAAGTGACACTCCAATAGTACTGCGCACCCTCAATTACTGATACTCGAATAGGGCAGCACACCCTCAATTACTGTCAGTCAAATAGTGCAGCACACCCACAATTAGTGACACTCCAATAGTGCAGCACACCCTCAATTACTGACACTCCAATAGTGCAGCACACCCTCAATTACTGACACTCCAATACTGCAGCACACCATCAATTACTGACACTCCAATAGTGCAGCACACCCTCAATTACTGACACTCGAATCGTGCAGCACACCCTCAATTACTGTCAGTCAATTAGTGCACCACACCCACAATTAGTGACACTACAATAATGCAGCACACCCTCAATTACTGACACACCAATAGTGCAGCACACCCTCAATTAGTGACACTCCAATAATGCAGCAGACCCTCAATTACTGACACTCCAAAATTGCAGCACACCCTCAATTACTGTCAGTCAAATAGTGCACCTCACCCACAATTAGTGAGACTCCAATAGTGCAGCACACCCTCAATTACTGACACTCCAATAGTGCAGCACACCCTCAATTACTGACACTCCAATACTGCTGCTCAGCCTCAATTACTGACACTCGAATAGTGCAGCACAGACTCAATTACTGACACTCCAATCGTGCAGCACACCCTCAATTACTGTCAGTCAAATAGTGCAGCACACCCTCAATTACTGAAACTCCAATAGTGCAGCACACCCTCAGTTACTGACACTCCAATAGTGCAGCACACCCTCAATTACTGACACTCCAATATTTCAGCAATCCCTCAATTACTGACACTCCAATAGTGCAGCAATCCCTCAATTACTGACACTCCAATAGTGCAGCACTCCCTCAATTACTGATACTCCAATAGTGCAGCACTCCCTCAATTACTGACACTCTAATAGTGCAGCACACCCTCAATTACTGACACTCCAGTAGTGCAGCACACCCTCAATTACTGACAGTCCTATAGTGCAGCACACCCTCAATTACTGACACTCCAATAGTGCAGCACACCCTCAATTACAGACACTCCAATAGTGCAGTACACCCTCAATTACTGACACTCGAATAGTGCAGCACTCCCACAATTACTGTCAGTCATCTAGTGCAGCACACCCACAATAAGTGACACTCCAAAAGTGCAGCACACCTCAATTACTGACACTCGAATAGTGCAGCACACCCTCAATTACTGTCAGTCAAATAGTGCAGCACACCCACAATACGTGACACTCCAATAGTGACGCGCACCCTCAATTACTGGCACTCGAATAGTGCAGCACACCCTCAATTACTGACACACCAATAGTGCAGCACACCCTCAATTACTGTCAGTCAAATAGTGCAGCACACCCACAATTAGTGACACTCCAATAGTGCAGCACACCCTCAATTACTGACACTCCAATACTGCAGCACACCCTCAATTACTGACACTCCAATAGTGCAGCACATCCTCAATTACTGACACTCCAATAGTGCAGCACATCCTCACTTACTGTCAGTCAATTAGTGCAGCACACCCACAATTAGTGACACTCCAATAGTGCAGCACACCCTCAATTACTGACAACCCAATACTGCAGCTCACCCTCAATTACTGACACTCGAATAGTGCAGCACACCCTCAATTACTGTCAGTCAAATAGTGCAGCACACCCACAATAAGTGACACTCCAATAGTGCAGCACAACCTCAATTACTGACACTCGAATAGTGCAGCACACCCTCAATTACTGTCAGTCAAATAGTGCAGCTCACCCTCAATTACTGACACTCCAATAGTGCAGCACACCCTCAATTACTGTCAGTCAAATAGTGCAACTCACCCACAATTAGTGGCACTCCAATAGTGCAGCACACCCTCAATTACTGACACTCCAATAGTGCAGCACACCCTCAATTACTGACACTCCAATACTGCAGCTCACCCTCAATTACTGACACTCGAATAGTGCAGCACACACTCAATTACTGACACTCCAATAGTGCAGCACACCCTCAATTACTGTCAGTCAAATAGTGCAGCACACCATCAATTACTGACACTCCAGTAGTGCAGCACACCCTCAATTACTGACACTCCAATAGTGCAGCACTCCCTCAATTACTGACACTCCAATAGTGCAGCATACCCTCAATTAGTGATACTCCAATAGTGCAGCACACCTTCAATTACTGACACTCCAGTATTGCAGCACAACCTCAATTACTGACAGACCTATCGTGCAGCACACCCTCAATTACTGACACTCCAATAGTGCAGCACACCCTCAATTACAGACACTCCAATAGTGCAGCACACCCTCAATTACTGACACTCGAATAGTGCAGCACTCCCTCAATTACTGCCAGTCAACTAGTGCAGCACTCCCACAATTAGTGACACTCCAATAGTGCAGCGCACCCTCAATTACTGACACTCCAATACTGCAGCTCACCCTCAATTACTGACACTCGAATGGTGCAGCAAACCCTCAATTACTGTCAGTCAAATAGTGCAGCACACCCACAATAAGTGAGACTCCATTAGTGCAGCGCACCCTCAATTACTGACACACGAATAGTGCAGCACACCCTCAATTACTGTCAGTCAAATAGTGCAGCACACCCACAATTAGTGACACTCCTATAATGCAGCACACCCTCAATTACTGACACACCAATAGTGCAGCACACCCTCAATTACTGACACTCCAATACTGCAGCACACCCTCAATTACTGACACTCCAATAGTGCAGCACACCCTCAATTACTGACACTCTAATAATGCAGCAAACCCTCAATTAATGTCAGTCAATTAGTGCAGCACACCCTCAATTACTGACACTCCAATAGTGCAGAACACCCTCAATTACAGACACTTCAATAGTGCAGCACACCCTCAATTACTGACACTCGAATTGTGCAGCACACCCTCAATTACTGTCAGTCAAATAGTGCAGCTCCCCCTCAATTACTGACACTCCAATAGTGCAGCACACCCTCAATTACTGATACTCCAATAGTGCAGCACTCCCTCAATTACTGACACTCCAATAGTGCAGCAGTCCATCAATTACTGACACTCCAATAGTGCAGCACACCCTCAATTACTGATACTCCAATAGTGCAGCACACCCTCAATTTCTGACACTCCAGTAGTGCAGCACACCCTCAATTACTGACAGTCCTATAGTGCAGCACACCCTCAATTACTGACACTCCAATAGTGCAGCACACCCTCAATTATAGACACTCCAAAAGTGCAGCACTCCCTCAATTACTGTCAGTCAACTAGTGCAGCACACACTCAATTACTGACACTCCAATAGTGCAGCACACCCTCAATTACAGACACTCCAATAGTGCAGCACTCCCTCAATTACTGTCAGTCAACTAGTGCAGCACACCCACAATTAGTGACACTCCAATAGTGCAGCACACCCTCAATTACTGACACTCCAATACTGCAGCTCACCCTCAATTACTGACACTCGAATAGTGCAGCACACCCTCAATTACTGTCAGTCAAATAGTGCAGCACACCCACAATAAGTGACACTCCAATAGTGCAGCGCACCCTCAATTACTGACACTCGAATAGTGCAGCACACCCTCAATTACTGTCAGTCAAATAGTGCAGCACACCCTCAATTACTGACACTCCAACACTGCAGCACACCGTCAATTACTGACACTCCAATAGTGCAGCACACCCTCAATTACTGACACTCGAATAGTGCAGCACACCCTCAATTACTGTCAGTCAATTAGTGCAGCACACGCACAATTAGTGACACTCCAATAATGCAGCACACCCTCAATTACTGACACTCCAATAGTGCAGCACACCCTCAATTACTGACACTCCAATAGAGCAGCAAACCCTCAATTACTGACACTCCAATAGTGCAGCACACCCTCAATTACAGACACTTCAATAGTGCAGCACACCCTCAATTACTGACACTCCAATAATGCAGCACACCCTCAATTACTGACACTCCAATAGTGCAGCACACCCTCAATTACTGACACTCCAATAGTGCAGCACACCCTCAATTACAGACACTTCAATAGTGCAGCACACCCTCAATTACTGACACTCGAATAGTGCAGCACACCCTCAATTACTGTCAGTCAAATAGTGCAGCTCACCCTCAATTACTGACACTCCAATAGTGCAGCACACCCTCAATTACTGTCAGTCAAATAGTGCACCTCACCTCAATTAGTGACACTCCAATAGTGCAGCACACCCTCAATTACTGACACTCCAATAGTGCAGCACACCCTCAATTACTGACACTCCAATACTGCAGCTCACCCTCAATTACTGACGCTCGAATAGTGCAGCACACACTCAATTACTGACAACCAATAGTGCAGCACACCCTCAATTACTGTCAGTCAAATAGTTTTAGCACACCCTCAATTACTGACACTCCAATAGTGCAGCACACCCTCAATTACTGACACTCCAATAGTGCAGCACACCCTCAATTACTGACACTCCAATAGTGCAGCACTCCCTCAATTGCTGATACTCCAATAGTGCAGCACGCCCTCAATTACAGACACTCTAATAGTGCAGCACTCCCTCAATTACTGACACTCCAATAGTGCAGCACACCCTCAATTACAGATACTCCAATAGTGCAGCACACCCTCAATTACTGACACTCCAGTAGTGCAGCACACAATCTATTACTGGCAGTCCAATAGTGCAGCACACCCTCAATTACTGACAGTCCTATAGTGCAGCACACCCTCAATTACTGACACTCCAATAGTGCAGCACACCCTCAATTACTGACAGTCCTATAGTGCAGCACACCCTCAATTACAGACACTCCAATAGTGCAGTACACCCTCAATTACTGACACTCGAATAGTGCAGCCCTCCCTCAATTACTGTCAGTCAACTAGTGCAGCACACCCACAATTAGTGTCACTCCAATAGTGCAGCACACCCTCAATTACTGACACTCCAATACTGCAGCTCACCCTCAATTACTGACACTCGAATAGTGCAGCACACCCTCAATTACTGTCAGTCGATTAGGGCAGCACACCCACAATAAGTGACACTCCAATTGTGCTGCGCACCCTCAATTACTGACACTCGAATAGTGCAGCACACCCTCAATTACTGTCAGTCAAATAGTGCAGCACACCCACAATTAATGAGACTCCAATAGTGCAGCACACCCTCAATTACTGACACTCCAATAGTGCAGTACACCCTCAATTACTGACACTTCAATTGTGCAGCGCACCCTCAATTACTGACATTCCAATAGTGCAGCACACCCTCAATTACTGACACTCCAATAGTGCAGCACACCCTCAATTACTGACACTCCAATACTGCAGCACACCCACAATTACTGACACTCCAATAGTGCAGCACACCCTCAATTAATGACACTCGAATCGTGCAGCACACCATCAATTACTGTCAGTCAATTAGTGCACCACACCCACAATTAGTGACACTCCAATAATGCAGCACACCCTCAATTACTGACACACCAATAGTGCAGCACACCCTCAATTACTGACACTCCATTAGTGCAGCACACCCTCTATTACTAACACTCCAATAGTGCAGCACACCCTCAATTACTGACACTCCAATAGTGCAGCACACCCTCAATTACAGACACTTCAATAGTGCAGCACACCCTCAATTACTGACACTCGAATAGTGCAGCACACCCTCAATTACTGTCAATCAAATAGTGCAGCTCACCCTCAATTACTGACACTCCAGTAGTGCAGCACACCCTCAATTACTGTCAGTCAAATAGTGCAGCACACCCTCAATTACTGACACTCCAATAGTGCAGCACACCCTCAATTACTGACACTCCAATAGTGCAGCACACCCACAATTAGTAACACTCCAATAATGCAGCAGACCCTCAATTACTGACACTCCTATAGTGCAGCACCCCCTCAATTAATGTCACTCAAATAGTGCAGCTCACCCTCAATTACTGACACTCCAAAAGTGCAGCACACCCTCAATTACTGTCAGTCAAATAGTGCACCTGACCCACAATTAGTGAGACTCCAATAGTGCAGCACACCCTCAATTACTGACACTCCAATAGTGCAGCACACCCTCAATTACTGACACTCCAATACTGCAGCTCAGCCTCAATTACTGACACTCGAATAGTGCAGCACACACTCAATTACTGACACTCCAATAGTGCAGCACACCCTCAATTACTGTCAGTCAAATAGTGCAGCACACCCTCAATTACTGACACTCCAATAGTGCAGCACACCCTCAGTTACTGACACTCCAATAGTGCAGCACACCCTCAATTACTGACACTCCAATATTTCAGCAATCCCTCAATTACTGACACTCCAATAGTGCAGCAATCCCTCAATTACTGACACTCCAATAGTGCAGCACACCCTCAATTACTGATACTCCAATAGTGCAGCACTCCCTCAATTACTGATACTCCAATAGTGCAGCACTCCCTCAATTACTGACACTCTAATAGTGCAGCACACCCTCAATTACTAACACTCCAGTAGTGCAGCACACCCTCAATTACTGACAGTCCTATAGTGCAGCACACCCTCAATTACTGACACTCCAATAGTGCAGCACACCCTCAATTACAGACACTCCAATAGTGCAGCACACCCTCAATTACTGGCACTCGAATAGTGCAGCACTCCCTCAATTACTGTCAGTCAACTAGTGCAGCACACCCACAATTAGTGACACTCCAATAGTGCAGCGCACCCTCAATTACTGACACTCCAATACTGCAGCTCACCCTCAATTACTGACACTCGAATGGTGCAGCAAACCCTCAATTACTGACACTCCAATAGTGCAGCACACCCACAATAAGTGAGACTCCATTAGTGCAGCGCACCCTCAATTACTGACACTCGAATAGTGCAGCACACCCTCAATTACTGTCAGTCAAATAGTGCAGCACACCCACAATTAGTGACACTCCAATAATGCAGCACACCCTCAATTACTGACACACCAATAGTGCAGCACACCCTCAATTACTGACACTCCAATACTGCAGCACACCCTCAATTACTGACACTCCAATAGTGCAGCACACCCTCAATTACTGACACTCTAATAATGCAGCAAACCCTCAATTACTGTCAGTCAATTAGTGCAGCACACCCTCAATTACTGACACTCCAATAGTGCAGCACACCCTCAATTACAGACACTTCTATAGTGCAGCACACCCTCAATTCCTGACACTCGAATTGTGCAGCACACCCTCAATTACTGTCAGTCAAATAGTGCAGCTCACCCTCAATTACTGACACTCCAATAGTGCAGCACTCCCTCAATTACTGACACTCCAATAGTGCAGCAGTCCATCAATTACTGACACTCCAATAGTGCAGCACACCCTCAATTACTGATACTCCAATAGTGCAGCACACCCTCAATTTCTGACACTCCAGTAGTGCAGCACACCCTCAATTACTGACAGTCCTATAGTGCAGCACACCCTCAATTACTGACACTCCAATAGTGCAGCACACCCTCAATTATAGACACTCCAATAGTGCAGCACACCCTCAATTACTGTCAGTCAACAAGTGCAGCACACACTCAATTACTGACACTCCAATAGTGCAGCACACCCTCAATTACAGACACTCCAATAGTGCAGCACTCCCTCAATTACTGTCAGTCAACTAGTGCAGCACACCCACAATTAGTGACACTCCAATAGTGCAGCACACCCTCAATTACTGACACTCCAATACTGCAGCTCACCCTCAATTACTGACACTCGAATAGTGCAGCACACCCTCAATTACTGTCAGTCAAATAGTGCACCACACCCACAATAAGTGACACTCCAATAGTGCAGCGCACCCTCAATTACTGACACTCGAATAGTGCAGCACACCCTCAATTACTGTCAGTCAAATAGTGCAGCACACCCTCAATTACTGACACTCCAACACTGCAGCACACCGTCAATTACTGACAATCCAATAGTGCAGCACACCCTCAATTACTGACACTCGAATAGTGCAGCACACCCTCAATTACTGTCAGTCAATTAGTGCAGCACACGCACAATTAGTGACACTCCAATAATGCAGCACACCCTCAATTACTGACACTCCAATAGTGCAGCACACCCTCAATTACTGACACTCCAATAGAGCAGCACACCCTCAATTACTGACACTCCAATAGTGCAGCACACCCTCAATTACAGACACTTCAATAGTGCAGCACACCCTCAATTACTGACACTCCAATAGTGCAGCACACCCTCAATTACTGACACTCCAATAGTGCAGCACACCCTCAATTACTGACACTCCAATAGTGCAGCACACCCTCAATTACAGACACTTCAATAGTGCAGCACACCCTCAATTACTGACACTCGAATAGTGCAGCACACCCTCAATTACTGTCAGTCAAATAGTGCACCTCACCCACAATTAGTGACACTCCAATAGTGCAGCACACCCTCAATTACTGTCAGTCAAATAGTGCACCTCACCTCAATTAGTGACACTCCAATAGTGCAGCACACCCTCAATTACTGACACTCCAATAGTGCAGCACACCCTCAATTACTGACACTCCAATACTGCAGCTCACCCTCAATTACTGACACTCGAATAGTGCAGCACACACTCAATTACTGACACTCCAATAGTGCAGCACACCCTCAATTACTGTCAGTCAAATAGTTTTAGCACACCCTCAATTACTGACACTCCAATAGTGCAGCACACCCTCAATTACTGACACTCCAATAGTGCAGCACACCCTCAATTACTGACACTCCAATAGTGCAGCACTCCCTCAATTGCTGATACTCCAATAGTGCAGCACGCCCTCAATTACAGACACTCTAATAGTGCAGCACTCCCTCAATTACTGACACTCCAATAGTGCAGCACACCCTCAATTACAGATACACCAATAGTGCAGCACACCCTCAATTACTGACACTCCAGTAGTGCAGCACACACTCTATTACTGGCAGTCCAATAGTGCAGCACACCCTCAATTACTGACAGTCCTATAGTGCTGCACACCCTCAATTACTGACACTCCAATAGTGCAGCACACCCTCAATTACTGACAGTCCTATAGTGCAGCACACTCTCAATTACTGACACTCCAATAGTGCAGCACACCCTCAATTACAGACACTCCAATAGTGCAGTACACCCTCAATTACTGACACTTGAATAGTGCAGCACTCCCTCAATTACTGTCTGTCAACTAGTGCAGCACACCCACAATTAGTGACACTCCAATAGTGCAGCACACCCTCAATTACTGACACTCCAATACTGCAGCTCACCCTCAATTACTGACACTCGAATAGTGCAGCACACCCTCAATTACTGTCAGTCAAATAGGGCAGCACACCCACAATAAGTGACACTCCAATAGTGCTGCGCACCCTCAATTACTGACACTCGAATAGTGCAGCACACCCTCAATTACTGTCAGTCAAATAGTGCAGCACACCCACAATTAGTGAGACTCCAATAGTGCAGCACACCCTCAATTACTGACACTCCAATAGTGCAGTACACCCTCAATTACTGACACTTCAATTGTGCAGCGCACCCTCAATTACTGACATTCCAATAGTGCAGCACACCCTCAATTACTGACACTCCAATAGTGCAGCACACACTCAATTACTGACACTCCAATACTGCAGCACACCCACAATTACTGACACTCCAATAGTGCAGCACACCCTCAATTAATGACACTCGAATCGTGCAGCACACCCTCAATTACTGTCAGTCAATTAGTGCACCACACCCACAATTAGTGACACTCCAATAATGCAGCACACCCTCAATTACTGACACACCAATAGTGCAGCACACCCTCAATTACTGACACTCCATTAGTGCAGCACACCCTCTATTACTAACACTCCAATAGTGCAGCACACCCTCAATTACTGACACTCCAATAGTGCAGCACACCCTCAATTACAGACACTTCAATAGTGCAGCACACCCTCAATTACTGACACTCGAATAGTGCAGCACACCCTCAATTACTGTCAGTCAAATAGTGCAGCTCACCCTCAATTACTGACACTCCAGTAGTGCAGCACACCCTCAATTACTGTCAGTCAAATAGTGCAGCACACCCTCAATTACTGACACTCCAATAGTGCAGCACACCCTCAATTACTGACACTCCAATAGTGCAGCACACCCACAATTAGTAACACTCCAATAATGCAGCAGACCCTCAATTACTGACACTCCTATAGTGCAGCACCCCCTCAATTAATGTCACTCAAATAGTGCAGCTCCCCCTCAATTACTGACACTCCAAAAGTGCAGCACACCCTCAATTACTGTCAGTCAAATAGTGCACCTCACCCACAATTAGTGAGACTCCAATAGTGCAGCACACCCTCATTTACTGACACTCCAATAGTGCAGCACACCCTCAATTACTGACACTCCAATACTGCAGCTCAGCCTCAATTACTGACACTCGAATAGTGCAGCAGACACTCAATTACTGACACTCCAATAGTGCAGCACACCCTCAATTACTGTCAGTCAAATAGTGCAGCACACCCTCAATTACTGACACTCCAATAGTGCAGCACACCCTCAGTTACTGACACTCCAATAGTGCAGCACACCCTCAATTACTGACACTCCAATATTTCAGCAATCCCTCAATTACTGACACTCCAATAGTGCAGCAATCCCTCAATTACTGACACTCCAATAGTGCAGCACACCCTCAATTACTGATACTCCAATAGTGCAGCACTCCCTCAATTACTGATACTCCAATAGTGCAGCACTCCCTCAATTACTGACACTCTAATAGTGCAGCACACCCTCAATTACTGACACTCCAGTAGTGCAGCACACCCTCAATTACTGACAGTCCTATAGTGCAGCACACCCTCAATTACTGACACTCCAATAGTGCAGCACACCCTCAATTACAGACACTCCAATTGTGCAGTACACCCTCAATTACTGATACTCGAATAGTGCAGCACTCCCTCAATTACTGTCAGTCATCTAGTGCAGCACACCCACAATTAGTGACACCCCAATAGTGCAGCACACCCTCAATTACTGACACTCCAATACTGCAGCTCACCCTCAATTACTGACACTCGAATAGTGCAGCACACCCTCAATTACTGTCAGTTAAATAGTGCAGCACACCCACAATACGTGACACTCCAATAGTGCAGCGCACCCTCAATTACTGACACTCGAATAGTGCAGCACACCCTCAATTACTGACACTCCAATAGTGCAGCACACCCTCAATTACTGTCAGTCAAATAGTGCAGCACACCCACAATTAGTGACACTCCAATAGTGCAGCACACCCTCAATTACTGACACTCCAATACTGCAGCACACCCTCAATTACTGACACTCCTATAGTGCAGCACACCCTCAATTACTGACACACCAATAGTGCAGCACACCCTCTATTACTGACACTCCAATAGTGCAGCACACCCTCTATTACTGACACTCCAATAGAGCAGCACACCCTCAATTACTGACACTCCAATTGTGCAGCACACCCTCAATTACAGACACTTCAATAGTGCAGCACACCCTCAATTACTGACACTCGAATAGTGCAGCACACCCTCAGTTACTGTCAGTCAAATAGTGCAGCTCACCCTCAATTACTGACACTCCAATAGTGCAGCACACCCTCAATTACTGTCAGTCAAATAGTGCACCTCACCCACAATTAGTGACACTCCAATAGTGCAGCACACCCTCAATTACTGACACTCCAATAGTGCAGCACACCCTCAATTACTGACACTCCAATACTGCAGCACACCCTCAATTACTGACACTCCAATAGTGCAGCACACCCTCAATTACTGACACTCCAATAGTGCAGCACACCCTCAATTACTGACACTCGAATCGTGCAGCACACCCTCAATTACTGACACTCCAATACTGCAGCTCAGCCTCAATTACTGACACTCGAATAGTGCAGCACACACTCAATTACTGACACTCCAATAGTGCAGCACACCCTCAATTACTGTCAGTCAAATAGTGCAGCACACCCTCAATTACTGACACTCCAATAGTGCAGCACACCCTCAGTTACTGACACTCCAATAGTGCAGCACACCCTCAATTACTGACACTCCAATATTTCAGCAATCCCTCAATTACTGACACTCCAATAGTGCAGCAATCCCTCAATTACCGACACTCCAATAGTGCAGCACACCCTCAATTACTGATACTCCAATAGTGCAGCACTCCCTCAATTACTGATACTCCAATAGTGCAGCACTCCCTCAATTACTGACACTCTAATAGTGCAGCACACCCTCAATTACTGACACTCCAGTAGTGCAGCACACCCTCAATTACTGACAGTCCTATAGTGCAGCACACCCTCAATTACTGACACTCCAATAGTGCAGCACACCCTCAATTACAGACACTCCAATAGTGCAGTACACCCTCAATTACTGACACTCGAATAGTGCAGCACTCCCTCAATTACTGTCAGTCATCTAGTGCAGCACACCCACAATTAGTGACACTCCAATAGTGCAGCACACCCTCAATTACTGACACTCCAATACTGCAGCTCACCCTCAATTACTGACACTCGAATAGTGCAGCACACCCTCAATTACTGTCAGTTAAATAGTGCAGCACACCCACAATACGTGACACTCCAATAGTGCAGCGCACCCTCAATTACTGACACTCGAATAGTGCAGCACACCCTCAATTACTGACACTCCAATAGTGCAGCACACCCTCAATTACTGTCAGTCAAATAGTGCAGCACACCCACAATTAGTGACACTCCAATAGTGCAGCACACCCTCAATTACTGACACTCCAATACTGCAGCACACCCTCAATTACTGACACTCCTATAGTGCAGCACACCCTCAATTACTGACACACCAATAGTGCAGCACACCCTCTATTACTGACACTCCAATAGTGCAGCACACCCTCTATTACTGACACTCCAATAGAGCAGCACACCCTCAATTACTGACACTCCAATTGTGCAGCACACCCTCAATTACAGACACTTCAATAGTGCAGCACACCCTCAATTACTGACACTCGAATAGTGCAGCACACCCTCAGTTACTGTCAGTCAAATAGTGCAGCTCACCCTCAATTACTGACACTCCAATAGTGCAGCACACCCTCAATTACTGTCAGTCAAATAGTGCACCTCACCCACAATTAGTGACACTCCAATAGTGCAGCACACCCTCAATTACTGACACTCCAATAGTGCAGCACACCCTCAATTACTGACACTCCAATACTGCAGCACACGCTCAATTACTGACACTCCAATAGTGCAGCACACCCTCAATTACTGACACTCCAATAGTGCAGCACACCCTCAATTACTGACACTCGAATCGTGCAGCACACCCTCAATTACTGTCAGTCAATTAGTGCACCACACCCACAATTAGTGACACTCCAATAATGCAGCACACCCTCAATTACTGACACACCAATAGTGCAGCACACCCTCAATTACTGACACTCCATTAGTGCAGCACACCCTCTATTACTAACACTCCAATAGTGCAGCACACCCTCAATTACTGACACTCCAATAGTGCAGCACACCCTCAATTACAGACACTTCAATAGTGCAGCACACCCTCAATTACTGACACTCGAATAGTGCAGCACACCCTCAATTACTGTCAGTCAAATAGTGCAGCTGACCCTCAATTACTGACACTCCAATAGTGCAGCACACCCTCAATTACTGTCAGTCAAATAGTGCAGCACACCCTCAATTACTGACACTCCAATAGTGCAGCACACCCTCAATTACTGACACTCCAATAGTGCAGCACACCCACAATTAGTGACACTCCAATAATGCAGCAGACCCTCAATTACTGACACTCCTATAGTGCAGCACCCCCTCAATTAATGTCAGTCAAATAGTGCAGCTCACCCTCAATTACTGACACTCCAAAAGTGCAGCACACCCTCAATTACTGTCAGTCAAATAGTGCACCTCACCCACAATTAGTGAGACTCCAATAGTGCAGCACACCCTCAATTACTGACACTCCAATAGTGCAGCACACCCTCAATTACTGACACTCCAATACTGCAGCTCAGCCTCAATTACTGACACTCGAATAGTGCTGCACACACTCAATTACTGACACTCCAATAGTGCAGCACACCCTCAATTACTGTCAGTCAAATAGTGCAGCACACCCTCAATTACTGACACTCCAATAGTGCAGCACACCCTCAGTTACTGACACTCCAATAGTGCAGCACACCCTCAATTACTGACACTCCAATATTTCAGCAATCCCTCAATTACTGACACTCCAATAGTGCAGCAATCCCTCAATTACTGACACTCCAATAGTGCAGCACACCCTCAATTACTGATACTCCAATAGTGCAGCACTCCCTCAATTACTGATACTCCAATAGTGCAGCACTCCCTCAATTACTGACACTCTAATAGTGCAGCACACCCTCAATTACTGACACTCCAGTAGTGCAGAACACCCTCAATTACTGACAGTCCTATAGTGCAGCACACCCTCAATTACAGACACTCCAATAGTGCAGTACACCCTCAATTACTGACACTCGAATAGTGCAGCACTTCCTCAATTACTGTCAGTCATCTAGTGCAGCACACCCACAATTAGTGACACTCCAATAGTGCAGCGCACCCTCAATTACTGACACTCGAATAGTGCAGCACACCCTCAATTACTGACACACCAATAGTGCAGCACACCCTCAATTACTGTCAGTCAAATAGTGCAGCACACCCTCAATTACTGACACTCCAATAGTACAGCACACCCTCAATTACTGACACTCCAATACTGCAGCACACCCTCAATTACTGACAATCCAATAGTGCAGCACACCCTCAATTACTGACACTCCAATAGTGCAGCACACCCTCAATTACTGTCAGTCAATTAGTGCAGCACACCCTCTATTACTGACACTCCAATAGTGCAGCACACCCTCTATTACTGACACTCCAATAGAGCAGCACACACTCAATTACTGACACTCCAATTGTGCAGCACACCCTCAATTACAGACACTTCAATAGTGCAGCACACCCTCAATTACTGACACTCGAATTGTGCAGCACACCCTCAATTACTGTCAGTCAAATAGTGCGGCTCACCCTCAATTACTGACACTCCAATAGTGCAGCACACCCTCAATTACTGTCAGTCAAATAGTGCACGTCACCCACAATTAGTGACACTCCAATAGTGCAGCACACCCTCAATTACTGACACTCCAATAGTGCAGCACACCCACAATTACTGACACTCCAATACTGCAGCACACGCTCAATTACTGACACTCCAATAGTGCAGCACACCCTCAATTACTGACACTCCAATAGTGCAGCACACCCACAATTAGTGACACTCCAATAATGCAGCAGACCCTCAATTACTGACACTCCTATAGTGCAGCACACCCTCAATTACTGACACTCCAATAGTGCCACACACCCTCACTTACTGAAACTCCAATAGTGCAGCACACGCTCAATTACTGACGCTCCAATAATGCAGCTGACCCTCAATTACTGACACACCAATAGTGCAGCACACCCTCAATTACTGACACTCCAAAAGTGCGGCACACCCTCAATTACTGACACTCCAATAGTGCAGCCCACTCTCAAGTAATGTCACTCCAATAGTGCAGCACAACCTCAATTACTGACACTCCAATAATGCATCACAACCTCAATTACTGACACTCCAATAGTGCAGCACTCCCTCAATTACTGACACTCCAATAGTGCAGCACACCCTCAATTATTGACACTCCAATATTGCAGCACACCCTCAATTACTGACACTCCAATAGTGCAACACACACTCAATTACTGACACTCGACTAGTGCAGCACACCCTCAATTACTGACGCTCCAATAATGCAGCTGACCCTCAATTACTGACACACCAATAGTGCAGCACACCCTCAATTACTGACACTCCAATAGTGCAGCACACCATCAATTACTGTCAGTCAAATAGGGCCTCACACCCACAATTAGTGACACTCCAATAGTGCAGCGCACCCTCAATTACTGACACTCGAATAGTGCAGCACACCCTAAATTACTGTCAGTCAAAAAGTGCAGCACACCCACAATTAGTGACACTCCAATAGTGCAGCACACCATCAATTACTGACACTCCAATACTGCAGCTCACCCTCAATTACTGACACTCGAATAGTGCAACACACCCTCAATTACTGTCAGTCAATTAGTGCAGCACACACTCAATTACTGACACTCCAATAATGCAAACACCCTCAATTACTGACGTCCTATAGTGCAGCACACCCTCAATTACTGACACTCCAATAGTGCAGCACAACCTCAATTACAGACTCTCCAATAGTGCAGCACACCCTCAATTACTGACACTCGAATAGTGCAGCACACCCTCAATTACTGACACTCCAATAGTGCAGCACACCCTCAATTACTGTCAGTCAAATAGTGCAGCACACCCTCAATTACTGACTCTCCAATACTGCAGCTCACCCACAATTACTGACACTCGAATAGTGCAGCACACACTCAATTACTGTCAGTCAAATAGTGCAGCACACCCACAATTAGTGACACTCCAATAATGCAGCACACCCTCAATTACTGACACTCCTATAGTGCAGCACACACTCAATTACTGACACTCCAATAGTGCAACACACCCTCACTTATTGACATTCCAATAGTGCAGCACACCCTCAATTACTGACTCTCCAATAGTGCAGCACACCCTCAATTACAGACACTCCAATAGTGCAGCACTCCCTCAATTACTGTCAGTCAACTAGTGCAGCACAACCACAATTAGTGACACTCCAATAGTGCAGCACACCCTCAATTACTGACACTCCAATACTGCAGCTCACCCTCAATTACTGACACTCGAATAGTGCAGCACACCCTCAATTACTGTCAGTCAAATAGTGCAGCACACCCACAATAAGTGACACTCCAATAGTGCAGCGCACCCTCAATTACTGACACTCGAATAGTGCAGCACACCCTCAATTACTGTCAGTCAAATAGTGCAGCACACCCACAATTAGTGACACTCCAATAGTGCAGCGCACCCTCAATTACTGACACTCCAATAGTGCAGCACACCCTCAATTACAGACACTTCAATAGTGCAGCACACCCTCAATTACTGACACTCGAATAGTGCAGCACACCCTCAATTACTGTCAGTCAAATAGTGCAGCACACCCTCAATTACTGACACTCCAATAGTGCAGCACACCCTCAATTACTGTCAGTCAAATAGTGCACCTCACCTCAATTAGTGACACTCCAATAGTGCAGCACACCCTCAATTACTGACACTCCAATAGTGCAGCACACCCTCAATTACTGACACTCCAATACTGCAGCTCACCCTCAATTACTGACACTCGAATAGTGCAGCACACACTCAATTACTGACACTCCAATAGTGCAGCACACCCTCAATTACTGACACTCCAGTAGTGCAGCACACCCTCAATTACTGACACTCCAGTAGTGCAGCACACACTCTATTACTGGCAGTCCAATAGTGCAGCACACCCTCAATTACTGACAGTCCTATAGTGCAGCACACCCTCAATTACTGACACTCCAATAGTGCAGCACACCCTCAATTACTGACAGTCCTATAGTGCAGCACACCCTCAATTACTGACACTCCAATAGTGCAGCACACCCTCAATTACAGACACTCCAATAGTGCAGTACACCCTCAATTACTGACACTCGAATAGTGCAGCACTCCCTCAATTACTGTCAGTCAACTAGTGCAGCACACCCACAATTAGTGACACTCCAATAGTGCAGCAGACCCTCAATTACTGACACTCCAATAGTGCAGCACACCCTCAATTACTGACACTCCAATAGTGCAGCACACCCTCAATTACTGACACTCGAATCGTGCAGCACACCCTCAATTACTGTCAGTCAATTAGTGCACCACACCCACAATTAGTGACACTCCAATAATGCAGCACACCCTCAATTACTGACACACCAATAGTGCAGCACACCCTCAATTACTGACACTCCATTAGTGCAGCACACCCTCTATTACTAACACTCCAATAGTGCAGCACACCCTCAATTACTGACACTCCAATAGTGCAGCACACCCTCAATTACAGACACTTCAATAGTGCAGCACACCCTCAATTACTGACACTCGAATAGTGCAGCACACCCTCAATTACTGTCAGTCAAATAGTGCAGCTGACCCTCAATTACTGACACTCCAATAGTGCAGCACACCCTCAATTACTGTCAGTCAAATAGTGCAGCACACCCTCAATTACTGAAACTCCAATAGTGCAGCACACCCTCAATTACTGACACTCCAATAGTGCAGCACACCCACAATTAGTGACACTCCAATAATGCAGCAGACCCTCAATTACTGACACTCCTATAGTGCAGCACCCCCTCAATTAATGTCAGTCAAATAGTGCAGCTCACCCTCAATTACTGACACTCCAAAAGTGCAGCACACCCTCAATTACTGTCAGTCAAATAGTGCACCTCACCCACAATTAGTGAGACTCCAATAGTGCAGCACACCCTCAATTACTGACACTCCAATAGTGCAGCACACCCTCAATTACTGACACTCCAATACTGCAGCTCAGCCTCAATTACTGACACTCGAATAGTGCAGCACACACTCAATTACTGACACTCCAATAGTGCAGCACACCCTCAATTACTGTCAGTCAAATAGTGCAGCACACCCTCAATTACTGACACTCCAATAGTGCAGCACACCCTCAGTTACTGACACTCCAATAGTGCAGCACACCCTCAATTACTGACACTCCAATATTTCAGCAATCCCTCAATTACTGACACTCCAATAGTGCAGCAATCCCTCAATTACTGACACTCCAATAGTGCAGCACACCCTCAATTACTGATACTCCAATAGTGCAGCACTCCCTCAATTACTGATACTCCAATAGTGCAGCACTCCCTCAATTACTGACACTCTAATAGTGCAGCACACCCTCAATTACTGACACTCCAGTAGTGCAGAACACCCTCAATTACTGACAGTCCTATAGTGCAGCACACCCTCAATTACAGACACTCCAATAGTGCAGTACACCCTCAATTACTGACACTCGAATAGTGCAGCACTTCCTCAATTACTGTCAGTCATCTAGTGCAGCACACCCACAATTAGTGACACTCCAATAGTGCAGCGCACCCTCAATTACTGACACTCGAATAGTGCAGCACACCCTCAATTACTGACACACCAATAGTGCAGCACACCCTCAATTACTGTCAGTCAAATAGTGCAGCACACCCACAATTAGTGACACTCCAATAGTGCAGCACACCCTCAATTACTGACACTCCAATACTGCAGCACACCCTCAATTACTGACAATCCAATAGTGCAGCACACCCTCAATTACTGTCAGTCAATTAGTGCAGCACACCCTCTATTACTGACACTCCAATAGTGCAGCACACCCTCTATTACTGACACTCCAATAGAGCAGCACACACTCAATTACTGACACTCCAATTGTGCAGCACACCCTCAATTACAGACACTTCAATAGTGCAGCACACCCTCAATTACTGACACTCGAATTGTGCAGCACACCCTCAATTACTGTCAGTCAAATAGTGCGGCTCACCCTCAATTACTGACACTCCAATAGTGCAGCACACCCTCAATTACTGTCAGTCAAATAGTGCAGCACACCCTCAATTACTGACACTCCAATAGTGCAGCACACCCTTAATTACTGACACTCCAATAGTGCAGCACACTCACAATTAGTGACACTCCAATAATGCAGCAGACCCTCAATTACTGACACTCCTATAGTGCAGCACCCCCTCAATTAATGTCAGTCAAATAGTGCAGCTCACCCTCAATTACTGACACTCCAAAAGTGCAGCACACCCTCAATTACTGTCAGTCAAATAGTGCACCTCACCCACAATTAGTGAGACTCCAATAGTGCAGCACACCCTCAATTACTGACACTCCAATAGTGCAGCACACCCTCAATTACTGACACTCCAATACTGCAGCTCAGCCTCAATTACTGACACTCGAATAGTGCAGCACACACTCAATTACTGACACTCCAATAGTGCAGCACACCCTCAATTACTGTCAGTCAAATAGTGCAGCACACCCTCAATTACTGACACTCCAATAGTGCAGCACACCCTCAGTTACTGACACTCCAATAGTGCAGCACACCCTCAATTACTGACACTCCAATATTTCAGCAATCCCTCAATTACTGACACTCCAATAGTGCAGCAATCCCTCAATTACTGACACTCCAATAGTGCAGCACACCCTCAATTACTGATACTCCAATAGTGCAGCACTCCCTCAATTACTGATACTCCAATAGTGCAGCACTCCCTCAATTACTGACACTCTAATAGTGCAGCACACCCTCAATTACTGACACTCCAGTAGTGCAGAACACCCTCAATTACTGACAGTCCTATAGTGCAGCACACCCTCAATTACAGACACTCCAATAGTGCAGTACACCCTCAATTACTGACACTCGAATAGTGCAGCACTTCCTCAATTACTGTCAGTCATCTAGTGCAGCACACCCACAATTAGTGACACTCCAATAGTGCAGCGCACCCTCAATTACTGACACTCGAATAGTGCAGCACACCCTCAATTACTGACACGCCAATAGTGCAGCGCACCCTCAATTACTGACACTCGAATAGTGCAGCACACCCTCAATTACTGACACACCAATAGTGCAGCACACCCTCAATTACTGTCAGTCAAATAGTGCAGCACACCCACAATTAGTGACACTCCAATAGTGCAGCACACCCTCAATTACTGACACTCCAATACTGCAGCACACCCTCAATTACTGACAATCCAATAGTGCAGCACACCCTCAATTACTGTCAGTCAATTAGTGCAGCACACCCTCTATTACTGACACTCCAATAGTGCAGCACACCCTCTATTACTGACACTCCAATAGAGCAGCACACACTCAATTACTGACACTCCAATTGTGCAGCACACCCTCAATTACAGACACTTCAATAGTGCAGCACACCCTCAATTACTGACACTCGAATTGTGCAGCACACCCTCAATTACTGTCAGTCAAATAGTGCGGCTCACCCTCAATTACTGACACTCCAATAGTGCAGCACACCCTCAATTACTGTCAGTCAAATAGTGCAGCACACCCTCAATTACTGACACTCCAATAGTGCAGCACACCCTTAATTACTGACACTCCAATAGTGCAGCACACTCACAATTAGTGACACTCCAATAATGCAGCAGACCCTCAATTACTGACACTCCTATAGTGCAGCACCCCCTCAATTAATGTCAGTCAAATAGTGCAGCTCACCCTCAATTACTGACACTCCAAAAGTGCAGCACACCCTCAATTACTGTCAGTCAAATAGTGCACCTCACCCACAATTAGTGAGACTCCAATAGTGCAGCACACCCTCAATTACTGACACTCCAATAGTGCAGCACACCCTCAATTACTGACACTCCAATACTGCAGCTCAGCCTCAATTACTGACACTCGAATAGTGCAGCACACACTCAATTACTGACACTCCAATAGTGCAGCACACCCTCAATTACTGTCAGTCAAATAGTGCAGCACACCCTCAATTACTGACACTCCAATAGTGCAGCACACCCTCAGTTACTGACACTCCAATAGTGCAGCACACCCTCAATTACTGACACTCCAATATTTCAGCAATCCCTCAATTACTGACACTCCAATAGTGCAGCAATCCCTCAATTACTGACACTCCAATAGTGCAGCACAACCTCAATTACTGATACTCCAATAGTGCAGCACTCCCTCAATTACTGATACTCCAATAGTGCAGCACTCCCTCAATTACTGACACTCTAATAGTGCAGCACACCCTCAATTACTGACACTCCAGTAGTGCAGAACACCCTCAATTACTGACAGTCCTATAGTGCAGCACACCCTCAATTACAGACACTCCAATAGTGCAGTACACCCTCAATTACTGACACTCGAATAGTGCAGCACTTCCTCAATTACTGTCAGTCATCTAGTGCAGCACACCCACAATTAGTGACACTCCAATAGTGCAGCGCACCCTCAATTACTGACACTCGAATAGTGCAGCACACCCTCAATTACTGACACACCAATAGTGCAGCACACCCTCAATTACTGTCAGTCAAATAGTGCAGCACACCCACAATTAGTGACACTCCAATAGTGCAGCACACCCTCAATTACTGACACTCCAATACTGCAGCACACCCTCAATTACTGACAATCCAATAGTGCAGCACACCCTCAATTACTGACACTCCAATAGTGCAGCACACCCTCAATTACTGTCAGTCAATTAGTGCAGCACACCCTCTATTACTGACACTCCAATAGTGCAGCACACCCTCTATTACTGACACTCCAATAGAGCAGCACACACTCAATTACTGACACTCCAATTGTGCAGCACACCCTCAATTACAGACACTTCAATAGTGCAGCACACCCTCAATTACTGACACTCGAATTGTGCAGCACACCCTCAATTACTGTCAGTCAAATAGTGCGGCTCACCCTCAATTACTGACACTCCAATAGTGCAGCACACCCTCAATTACTGTCAGTCAAATAGTGCACCTCACCCACAATTAGTGACACTCCAATAGTGCAGCACACCCTCAATTACTGACACTCCAATAGTGCAGCGCACCCACAATTACTGACACTCCAATACTGCAGCACACCCTCAATTACTGACACTCCAATAGTGCAGCACACCCTCAATTACTGACACTCCAATAGTGCAGCACACCCACAATTAGTGACACTCCAATAATGCAGCAGACCCTCAATTACTGACACTCCTATAGTGCAGCACACCCTCAATTACTGACACTCCTATAGTGCCACACACCCTCACTTACTGAAACTCCAATAGTGCAGCACACGCTCAATTACTGACGCTCCAATAATGCAGCTGACCCTCAATTACTGACACACCAATAGTGCAGCACACCCTCAATTACTGACACTCCAAAAGTGCGGCACACCCTCAATTACTGACACTACAATAGTGCAGGCCACTCTCAAGTAATGTCACTCCAATAGTGCAGCACAACCTCAATTACTGACACTCCAATAATGCATCACAACCTCAATTACTGACACTCCAATAGTGCAGCACTCCCTCAATTACTGACACTCCAATAGTGCAGCACACCCTCAATTATTGACACTCCAATATTGCAGCACACCCTCAATTACTGACACTCCAATAGAGCAGCACACACTCAATTACTGACACTCGACTAGTGCAGCACACCCTCAATTACTGACGCTCCAATAATGCAGCTGACCCTCAATTACTGACACACCAATAGTGCAGCACACCCTCAATTACTGACACTCCAATAGTGCAGCACACCATCAATTACTGTCAGTCAAATAGGGCCTCACACCCACAATTAGTGACACTCCAATAGTGCAGCGCACCCTCAATTACTGACACTCGAATAGTGCAGCACACCCTCAATTACTGTCAGTCAAATAGTGCAGCACACCCACAATATGTGACACTCCAATAGTGCAGCACACCATCAATTACTGACACTCCAATACTGCAGCTCACCCTCAATTACTGACACTCGAATAGTGCAACACACCCTCAATTACTGTCAGTCAATTAGTGCAGCACACACTCAATTACTGACACTCCAATAATGCAAACACCCTCAATTACTGACGTCCTATAGTGCAGCACACCCTCAATTACTGACACTCCAATAGTGCAGCACAACCTCAATTACAGACTCTCCAATAGTGCAGCACACCCTCAATTACTGACACTCGAATAGTGCAGCACACCCTCAATTACTGACACTCCAATAGTGCAGCACACCCTCAATTCCTGTCAGTCAAATAGTGCAGCACACCCTCAATTACTGACACTCGAATAGTGCAGCACACACTCAATTACTGTCAGTCAAATAGTGCAGCACACCCACAATTAGTGACACTCCAATAATGCAGCACACCCTCAATTACTGACACTCCTATAGTGCAGCACACACTCAATTACTGACACTCCAATAGTGCAACACACCCTCACTTATTGACATTCCAATAGTGCAGCACACCCTCAATTACTGACTCTCCAATAGTGCAGCACACCCTCAATTACAGACACTCCAATAGTGCAGCACTCCCTCAATTACTGTCAGTCAACTAGTGCAGCACAACCACAATTAGTGACACTCCAATAGTGCAGCACACCCTCAATTACTGACACTCCAATACTGCAGCTCACCCTCAATTACTGACACTCGAATAGTGCAGCACACCCTCAATTACTGTCAGTCAAATAGTGCAGCACACCCACAATAAGTGACACTCCAATAGTGCAGCGCACCCTCAATTACTGACACTCGAATAGTGCAGCACACCCTCAATTACTGTCAGTCAAATAGTGCAGCACACCCACAATTAGTGACACTCCAATAGTGCAGCGCACTCTCAATTACTGACACTCCAATAGTGCAGCACACCCTCAATTACAGACACTTCAATAGTGCAGCACACCCTCAATTACTGACACTCGAATAGTGCAGCACACCCTCAATTACTGTCAGTCAAATAGTGCAGCACACCCTCAATTACTGACACTCCAATAGTGCAGCACACCCTCAATTACTGTCAGTCAAATAGTGCACCTCACCTCAATTAGTGACACTCCAATAGTGCAGCACACCCTCAATTACTGACACTCCAATAGTGCAGCACACCCTCAATTACTGACACTCCAATACTGCAGCTCACCCTCAATTACTGACACTCGAATAGTGCAGCACACACTCAATTACTGACACTCCAATAGTGCAGCACACCCTCAATTACTGACACTCCAGTAGTGCAGCACACCCTCAATTACTGACACTCCAGTAGTGCAGCACACACTCTATTACTGGCAGTCCAATAGTGCAGCACACCCTCAATTACTGACAGTCCTATAGTGCAGCACACCCTCAATTACTGACACTCCAATAGTGCAGCACACCCTCAATTACTGACAGTCCTATAGTGCAGCACACCCTCAATTACTGACACTCCAATAGTGCAGCACACCCTCAATTACAGAAACTCCAATAGTGCAGTACACCCTCAATTACTGACACTCGAATAGTGCAGCACTCCCTCAATTACTGTCAGTCAACTAGTGCAGCACACCCACAATTAGTGACACTCCAATAGTGCAGCACACCCTCAATTACTGACACTCCAATAGTGCAGCACACCCTCAATTACTGACACTCCAATAGTGCAGCACACCCTCAATTACTGACACTCCAATAGTGCAGCACTCCCTCAATTGCTGATACTCCAATAGTGCAGCACACCCTCAATTACAGACACTCCAGTAGTGCAGCACACACTCTATTACTGGCAGTCCAATAGTGCAGCACACCCTCAATTACTGACAGTCCTATAGTGCAGCACACCCTCAATTACTGACACTCCAATAGTGCAGCACACCCTCAATTACTGACAGTCCTATAGTGCAGCACACCCTCAATTACTGACACTCCAATAGTGCAGCACACCCTCAATTACAGACACTCCAATAGTGCAGTACACCCTCAATTACTGACACTCGAATAGTGCAGCACTCCCTCAATTGCTCTCAGTCAACTAGTGCAGCACACCCACAATTAGTGACACTCCAATAGTGCAGCACACCCTCAATTACTGACACTCCAATACTGCAGCTCACCCTCAATTACTGACACTCGAATAGTGCAGCACACCCTCAATTACTGTCAGTCAAATAGTGCAGCACACCCACAATAAGTCACACTCCAATAGTGCTGCGCACCCTCAATTACTGACACTCGAATAATGCAGCACACCCTCAATTACTGTCAGTCAAATAGTGCAGCACACCCACAATTAGTGACACTTCAATAGTGCAGCACACCCTCAATTACTGACACTCCAATACTGCAGCACACCCTCAATTACTGACACTCCAATAGTGCAGCACACCCTCAATTACTGACACTCGAATCGTGCAGCACACCCTCAATTACTGTCAGTCAATTAGTGCACCACACCCACAATTAGTGACACTCTAATAATGCAGCACACCCTCAATTACTGACACACCAATAGTGCAGCACACCCTCAATTACTGACACTCCATTAGTGCAGCACACCCTCTATTACTAACACTCCAATAGTGCAGCACACCCTCAATTACTGACACTCCAATAGTGCAGCACACCCTCAATTACAGACACTTCAATACTGCAGCACACCCTCAATTACTGAAACTCGAATAGTGCAGCACACCCTCAATTACTGTCAGTCAAATAGTGCAGCTCACCCTCAATTACTGACACTCCAATAGTGCAGCACACCCTCAATTACTGTCAGTCAAATAGTGCAGCACACCCTCAATTACTTACACTCCAATAGTGCAGCACATCCTCAATTACTGACACTCCAATAGTGCAGCACACCCACAATTAGTGACACTCCAATAATGCAGCAGACCCTCAATTACTGACACTCCTATAGTGCAGCACACCCTCAATTAATGTCAGTCAAATAGTGCAGCTCACCCTCAATTACTGACACTCCAAAAGTGCAGCACACCCTTAATTACTGTCAGTCAAATAGTGCACCTCACCCACAATTAGTGAGACTCCAATAGTGCAGCACACCCTCAATTACTGACACTCCAATAGTGCAGCACACCCTCAATTACTGACACTCCAATACTGCAGCTCAGCCTCAATTACTGACACTCGAATAGTGCAGCACACACTCAATTACTGACACTCCAATAGTGCAGCACACCCTCAATTACTGTCAGTCAAATAGTGCAGCACACCCTCAATTACTGACACTCCAATAGTGCAGCACACCCTCAGTTACTGACACTCCAATAGTGCAGCACACCCTCAATTACTGACACTCCAATATTTCAGCAATCCCTCAATTACTGACACTCCAATAGTGCAGCAATCCCTCAATTACTGACACTCCAATAGTGCAGCACACCCTCAATTACTGATACTCCAATAGTGCAGCACTCCCTCAATTACTGACACTCTAATACTGCAGCACTCCCTCAATTACTGACACTCCAATAGTGCAGCACACCCTCAATTACTGATACTCCAATAGTGCAGCACACCCTCAATTACTGACACTCCAGTAGTGCAGCACACCCTCAATTACTGACAGTCCTATAGTGCAGCACACCCTCAATTACTGACACTCCAATAGTGCAGCACACCCTCAATTACAGACACTCCAATAGTGCAGTACACCCTCAATTACTGACACTCGAATAGTGCAGCACTCCCTCAATTACTGTCAGTAATCTAGTGCAGCACACCCACAATTAGTGACACTCCAATAGTGCAGCACACCCTCAATTACTGACACTCCAATACTGCAGCTCACCCTCAATTACTGACACTCGAATAGTGCAGCACACCCTCAATTACTGTCAGTCAAATAGTGCAGCACACCCACAATAAGTGACACTCCAATAGTGCAGCGCACCCTCAATTACTGACACTCGAATAGTGCAGCACACCCTCAATTACTGTCAGTCAAATAGTGCAGCATATCCTCAATTACTGACACTCCAATAGTGCAGCACACCCTCAATTACTGACACTCCAATAGTGCAGCACACCCTCAATTACTGACACTCGAATAGTGCAGCACACCCTCAATTACTGTCAGTCAATTAGTGCAGCACACCCACAATTAGTGACACTCCTTTAATGCAGCACACCCTCAATTACTGACACAACAATTGTGCAGCACACCCTCAATTACTGACACTCCAATAGTGCAGCACACCCTCTATTAGTGACACTCCAATTGTGCAGCACACCCTCAATTACTGACACTTCAATAGTGCAGCACACCCTCAATTACTGACACTCGAATAGTGCAGCACACCCTCAATTACTGTCAGTCAAATAGTGCAGCTCACCCTCAATTACTGACACTCCAATAGTGCAGCACACCCTCAATTACTGTCACTCAAATAGTGCACCTCACCCACAATTAGTGACACTCCAATAGTGCAGCACACCCTCAATTACTGACACTCCAATAGTGCAGCACACCCTCAATTACTGACACTCCAATACTGCAGCACACCCTCAATTACTAACACTCCAATAGTGCAGCGACCCTCAATTACTGACACTCCAATAGTGCAGCACACCCACAATTAGTGACACTCCAATAATGCAGCAGACCCTCAATTACTGACACTCCTATAGTGCAGCACACCCTCAATTACTGACACTCCAATAGTGCCACACACCCTCACTTACTGACACTCCAATAGTGCAGCACACGCTCAATTACTGACGCTCCAATAATGCAGCTGACCCTCAATTACTGACACACCAATAGTGCAGCACACCCTCAATTACTGACACTCCAATAGTGCGGCACACCCTCAATTACTGGCACTCCAATAGTGCAGCACACCCTCAATTACTGACACTCCAATATTTCAGCAATCCCTCAATTACTGACACTCCAATAGTGCAGCAATCCCTCAATTACTGACACTCCAATAGTGCAGCACACCCTCAATTACTGATACTCCAATAGTGCAGCACTCCCTCAATTACTGACACTCTAATACTGCAGCACTCCCTCAATTACTGACACTCCAATAGTGCAGCACACCCTCAATTACTGATACTCCAATAGTGCAGCACACCCTCAATTACTGACACTCCAGTAGTGCAGCACACCCTCAATTACTGACAGTCCTATAGTGCAGCACACCCTCAATTACTGACACTCCAATAGTGCAGCACACCCTCAATTACAGACACTCCAATAGTGCAGTACACCCTCAATTACTGACACTCGAATAGTGCAGCACTCCCTCAATTACTGTCAGTAATCTAGTGCAGCACACCCACAATTAGTGACACTCCAATAGTGCAGCACACCCTCAATTACTGACACTCCAATACTGCAGCTCACCCTCAATTACTGACACTCGAATAGTGCAGCACACCCTCAATTACTGTCAGTCTAATAGTGCAGCACACCCACAATAAGTGACACTCCAATAGTGCAGCGCACCCTCAATTACTGACACTCGAATAGTGCAGCACACCCTCAATTACTGTCAGTCAAATAGTGCAGCATATCCTCAATTACTGACACTCCAATAGTGCAGCACACCCTCAATTACTGACACTCCAATAGTGCAGCACACCCTCAATTACTGACACTCGAATAGTGCAGCACACCCTCAATTACTGTCAGTCAATTAGTGCAGCACACCCACAATTAGTGACACTCCTTTAATGCAGCACACCCTCAATTACTGACACAACAATTGTGCAGCACACCCTCAATTACTGACACTCCAATAGTGCAGCACACCCTCTATTAGTGACACTCCAATTGTGCAGCACACCCTCAATTACTGACACTTCAATAGTGCAGCACACCCTCAATTACTGACACTCGAATAGTGCAGCACACCCTCAATTACTGTCAGTCAAATAGTGCAGCTCACCCTCAATTACTGACACTCCAATAGTGCAGCACACCCTCAATTACTGTCACTCAAATAGTGCACCTCACCCACAATTAGTGACACTCCAATAGTGCAGCACACCCTCAATTACTGACACTCCAATAGTGCAGCACACCCTCAATTACTGACACTCCAATACTGCAGCACACCCTCAATTACTAACACTCCAATAGTGCAGCGACCCTCAATTACTGACACTCCAATAGTGCAGCACACCCACAATTAGTGACACTCCAATAATGCAGCAGACCCTCAATTACTGACACTCCTATAGTGCAGCACACCCTCAATTACTGACACTCCAATAGTGCCACACACCCTCACTTACTGACACTCCAATAGTGCAGCACACGCTCAATTACTGACGCTCCAATAATGCAGCTGACCCTCAATTACTGACACACCAATAGTGCAGCACACCCTCAATTACTGACACTCCAATAGTGCTGCACACCCTCAATTACTGGCACTCCAATAGTGCAGCACACTCTCAAGTAATGTCACTCCAATAGTGCAGCACAACCTCAATTACTGACACTCCAATATTGCATCACAACCTCAATTACTGACACTCCTATAGTGCAGCACTCCCTCAATTACTGACACTCCAATAGTGCAGCACACCCTCAATTATTGACACTCCAATATTGCAGCACACCCTCAATTACTGACACTCCAATAGTGCAGCACACACTCAATTACTGTCAGTCAAATAGGGCAGCACACCCACAATTAGTGACACTCCAATAGTGCAGCACACCCTCAATTACTGACACTCGAATAGTGCAGCACACCCTCAATTACTGTCAGTCAAATAGTGCAGCACACCCACAATTAGTTACACTCCAATAGTGCAGCACACCATCAATTACTGACACTCGAATAGTGCAGCACACCCTCAATTACTGTCAGTCAAATAGTGCAGCACACCCACAATTACTGACACACCAATAGTGCAGCACACCCTCAATTACTGACACTCCAATACTGCAGCTCACCCTCAATTACTAACACTCGAATAGTGCAACACACCCTCAATTACTGTCAATCAATTAGTGCAGCACACATTCAATTACTGACACTCCAATAATGCAAACACCCTCAATTACTGACAGTCCTATAGTGCAGCACACCCTCAATTACATACTCTCCAATAGTGCAGCACACCCTTAATTACTGACACTCGAATAGTGCAGCACACCCTCAATTACTGACACTCCAATAGTGCAGCACACCCTCAATTACTGTCAGTCAAATAGTGCAGCACACCCTCAATTACTGACTCTCCAATACTGCAGCTCACCCACAATTACTGACACTCGAATAGTGCAGCACACTCTCAATTACTTCAGTCAAATACTGCAGCACACCCACAATTAGTGACACTCCAATAATGCAGCACACCCTCAATTACTGACACTCCTATAGTGCAGCACACCCTCAATTACTGACACTCCAATTGTGCAACACACCCTCACTTATTGACACTCCAATAGTGCAGCACACCCTCAATTACTGACACTCCAATAGTGCAGCACACCCTCAATTACTGACACTCCAATAGTGCAGCACACTCTCAAGTAATGTCACTCCAATAGTGCAGCACACCCTCAATTACTGACATTCGAATAGTGCAGCACACCCTCAATTACTGACACTCCAATAGTGCAGCACACACTATTGTGAGACTAAAGGTGTCCGGGGTGAGAATGAGGATGTCCGGGTAGAGACAGAGGTTGTCCGAGGGGAAGATTGAGTGTGTCCGGGGGAGAAGGAGTCTGTCTGAGGAGAGCCTGAGAGTGACTGGTGTGAGAATGAGGGTGTTCAGTTAGAGACTAAGCGTTCCAGAATGAGACTGAGTGTGTCCGAGGGGAGAGTGAGAGTGTCCGGGGAGACTGAATGTGTCCTGCGGAGACTGAGGGTGTCGGAGGGGGACACTGAGGGTGTCGGAGGGGGAGACTGATGGTGTCCGGGGGTGTGGCTGAGGGTGTCTGGGGGGGAGATTGAGGGTGTCCGGGGTGAGACTGAGGGTGTCTGAGGGGGAGACTGATGGTATCCGCGGTGAAACTCAGGGTGTCCAGGTGGAGATTGAGGGTGTCGGAGGGGGAGACTGAGGGTGTGCGTGATGGGAGATTTAGGGTGTCCGAGGAGAGACTGATGGTGTTTTTGGGGGGAGACTGATGGTATCCACGGTGAAACTCAGGGTGTCCGGGGGAGATTGAGTGTGTCCAGGGTGAGAATGAGGGTTTCCGGGGTGAAACTGCGGGTGTCCAAGTGGAGACTGAGGGTGTCCAGAGGGAGACTGACTGTGTCCTGGTGAGACTGAAGTTGTCCAGGGGGAGACTGAGGGTGTCCGAGGGGAGACTGAGTGTGTCCGGTTTCAGACTGAGGGTGTCCGAGGGGAGACTGAGGATGTCCGAGGGGAGACTGAGGGTTTCCAGGTTCAGGCTGAGAGTGTCCAAGGGGAGACTGAGGGTGTCCGTGTTCAGACTTAGGGTGTCCGAGGGGAGACTGAGGGTGTCCAAGGGGAGACTGAGGGTGTCCGGGTTCAGAATAAGGGTGTCCGGGGTGAGTCTGAGGTAGTCCAGGGGGAGTCTGAGGGTATCCAGGGGGAGAGTGAGGATGTCCAGGGTGAGAATGAGGGTGTCCAGGGGAGTCTGAGTGTGTCGTGGTGAGACTGAAGTTGTCCAGGGGAGGCTGAGGGTATCCGAGGGGAGATTGAGGGTGTCCAAGAGTAGACTGAGGGTGTCCGGGGTGAGACTGATGGTGACAGTGGGAGATTGAGGATGTCCACGGGGAGTCTGAGGGTGTCCAGTGGTAGAGTAAGGACGTCCAGTGGGCGAATCAGGGTTTCCGATGTGAGACTCATGTTGTCCAGGGGGAGACTGAGGGTGTCCAGGGGGAGACTGAGGGTGTCCAGGGGGTGACTGAGGGTGTCCAGTGGGTGACTGAGGGTGTCCAGGGTGAGACTGAGGGTGTCCAGGGTGAGACTGAGGGTGTCCAGGGGGAGACTGAGGGTGTCCAGGGTGAGACTGAGGGTGTTTAGGGTTAGGCTGAGGGTGTCCAGGGTGAGACTGAGGGTGTCCGGGGTGAGAATGAGGGTGTCAGGGTAGAGACAGAGGTTGTCTGAGGGGAAGACTGAGTGTGTCCGGGGGAGAAGGAGTCTGTCCAGGGAGAGACTGAGAGCGTCTGGTGTGAGAATGAGGGTGTTCAGGTAGAGACTGAGGGTTCCAGAGGGAGACTGAGATTGTCCGAGGGGAGAGTGAGAGTGTCCGGGGAGACTGAAGGTGTGCAAGTGGAGACTGAGGGTGTCCTGGGGAGACTGAGGGTGTCGGGGGGGTGATTGAGGGTGTCTGGGGGGCGATTGAGGGTGTCCGAGGATGAGTCTGAGTGTGCCCGGGGGAGTTGAGGGTGTCTGAGGGTGAGACTGAGGGTGTCCGAGGCGGAGACTGAGGGGACCAGGTTGGAGACTGTGGGTGTCCATGGGGGAGACTGAGGGTGTCCGGGTGAAGACTGAGGTTGTCCAGGGGGAGACTGAGGGTGTCCAGGGGGAGACTGAGGGTATCCAGGGGGGAGACTGAGGGTGTCCAGGGGGGAGACTGAGGGTGTCCAAGTGGAGACTGAGGGTCTCCATCAGGGAGACTGAGGGTGTCCATCAGGAAGACTGAGGGTGTCCAGGGAGAGACTGAGTGTCTCCGGAGGGGAAATGGAAGGTGTCCAAAAGGAGGCTGAGGGTGGCCAAGTGGAGACTGATATGTCCAAGGGAGTGACTGAGGATGTTCAAGGAAAGACTGAGGGTGTCCAGGGGAGACTAAGGGTGTCCGCGGGTTAATGCATGTGTCGGAGCGGATACTAAGGGATTCCAGGGAGAGACATAGCGTGTCCGGTGGTGACTGAGGTTTATCGGGGCTTACTGGGGGTGTCCGTGGGGGAGATTGAGGGTTTCCAGGGGGAGACTGAGGGTGTCCGGAGGGGAGACGGAAGGTGTCCGGGGGGAGACTGAGTCTGCCCAAAGGGAGACTGAGGGTGTCCGGGTTGAGACTGAGGCTGTCCAGTGGAAGACAGAGGGTCTCCAGTAGGAGACTGAGGGTGTCCGGGTTTAGACTGAGGGTCTCCAGGGGGAGACTGAGGGTGTCCAGGGGGAGACTGAGGGTGTCCGGAGGGGAGACGGAAGGTGTCCGGGGGAAACTGAGTCTGTCCGAAGGGAGACTGAGGGTGTCTGGGTTGAGACTGAGGGTGTCCTGGGGAAGGCTAAGGGTCTCCAGTGGAAGACTGAGCGTGTCTGGGTTGAGACTGAGGGTGTCCAGGGGGAGACTGAGGGTGTCCAGGGGGAGACTGAGGGTGTCCGTGGGTTACTGTGTGTGTCCAAGTGGAGACTGAGGGATTCCAGGGAGAGACATAGAGTGTCCGGTGGTGACTGAGGCTTTTCGGGGCTTACTGGGGGTGTCCGAGGGGGAGATTGAGGGTTTCCAGGTGGCGACTGAGGGTGTCCGGAGGGGATACGGAAGGTGTCCGGGGGAGACTGAGTCTGTCTGAACGGAGACTGAGGGTGTCCGGAGGGGAGACGGAAGGTCTCCGGGGGAAACTGAGTCTGTCTGAAGGGAGACTGAGGGTGTCCGGGTTGTGACTGCGGGTGTCCAGGGGGAACCTGAGGGTGTCCGTGGGAGACTGAGGGTGTCCAGGTTTAGACTGAGTGTCTCCAGGGGGAGACTGAGGGTGTCCGGGGGAGACTGAGGGTGTCCGAGGAGAGACTGATGATGTCCGAGGAGAGACTGAGGGAGTCTAGGGTGAGTCTGACGTTGTCCAGGGGGAGACTGAGTGTGTCCCAGGGGGAGACAGAGGGTGTCCAGGGGGAGCCTGAGAGTGTCCACGGAGAAACTGAGGGTGTTAAGATGGAGACTGAGGGTTTCCGGGGTTGGACAGAGACCGTCTAGGGGAAGACTGAGGGTGTCTGAGGGGGAGACTGAGGGTGTCCGAGGGGGCGATTGAGGGTGTCCGAGGTTGAGACTGAGTGTGTCCGGGGGAGACTGAGTGTGTCCGGGAGAGACTGAGGGTGTCAGGGGTAAGACTGAGGGTGTCCAGGGGGAGAATGTGGGTGTCCAGGATGAGACTGAGGGTGTCCAGGGGGAGATTGAGGGTGTCCGAGAAGAGACTGAGGGTGTCGGTTGGTAGATTGAGGGTGTCCGGTGTGGGACTGAGGGTGACTGCGCTGAGATTGAGGGTTTCCAGGGGGAGACTGAGGGTGTCCGGAGGGGAGACAGAAGGTGTCCGGGGGGAGACTGAGTCTGCCCAAAGGGAGACTGAGGGTGTCCGGGTTGAGACTGAGGCTGTCCAGTGGAAGACAGAGGGTCTCCAGTAGGAGACTGAGGGTGTCCGGGTTTAGACTGAGGGTCTCCAGGGGGAGACTGAGGGTGTCCAGGGGGAGACTGAGGGTGTCCGGAGGGGAGACGGAAGGTGTCCGGGGGAAACTGAGTCTGTCCGAAGGGAGACTGAGGGTGTCTGGGTTGAGACTGAGGGTGTCCTGGGGAAGGCTAAGGGTCTCCAGTGGAAGACTGAGCGTGTCTGGGTTGAGACTGAGGGTGTCCAGGGGGAGACTGAGGGTGTCCAGGGGGAGACTGAGGGTGTCCGTGGGTTACTGTGTGTGTCCAAGTGGAGACTGAGGGATTCCAGGGAGAGACATAGAGTGTCCGGTGGTGACTGAGGCTTTTCGGGGCTTACTGGGTGTGTCCGAGGGGGAGATTGAGGGTTTCCAGGTGGCGACTGAGGGTGTCCGGAGGGGATACGGAAGGTGTCCGGGGGAGACTGAGTCTGTCTGAACGGAGACTGAGGGTGTCCGGAGGGGAGATGGAAGGTCTCCGGGGGAAACTGAGTCTGTCTGAAGGGAGACTGAGGGTGTCCGGGTTGTGACTGCGGGTGTCCAGGGGGAGCCTGAGGGTGTCCGGGGGAGACTGAGGGTGTCCGAGGAGAGACTGATGATGTCCGAGGAGAGACTGAGGGTGTCTAGGGTGAGTCTGACGTTGTCCAGGGGGAGACTGAGTGTGTCCCAGGGGGATACAGATGGTGTCCAGGGGGAGACTGAGAGTGTCCGCGGAGAAACTGAGGGTGTTAAGATGGAGACTGAGGGTTTCCGGGGTTGGACAGAGACCGTCTAGGGGAAGACTGAGGGTGTCTGAGGGGGAGACTGAGGGTGTCCGAGGGGGCGATTGAGGGTGTCCGAAGTTGAGACTGAGTGTGTCCGGGGGAGACTGAGTGTGTCCGGGGGAGACTGAGGGTGTCAGGGGTGAGACTGAGGGTGTCCAGGGGGAGAATGTGGGTGTCCGAGGGGAGACTGAGGGTGTCGGTTGGTAGATTGAGGGTGTCCGGTGTGGGACTGAGGGTGACTGCGCTGAGACTGAGGGTGTCCAGGGGGAGATTGAGGGTGTCCGAGGGGAGACTGAGGGTGTCGGTTGGTAGATTGAGGGTGTCCGCTGGTTGGTAGATTGAGGGTGTCCGCTTTGGGACTGAGGGTGACTGCGCTGAGACTGAGGGTGTCCAGGGGGAGACTGAGGGTATCCGGGGGGGAGACGCAGGGTGTCCAAGAGGGAGACTGAGTGTGTCCAGGGCTGAGACTGAGGGTGTCCAGGGGGAGATTGAGGGTGTCCGAGGGGAGACTGAGGGTGTCGGTTGGTAGATTGAGGGTGTCCGCTGGTTGGTAGATTGAGGGTGTCCGCTTTGGGACTGAGGGTGACTGCGCTGAGACTGAGGGTGTCCAGGGGGAGACTGAGGGTATCCGGGGGGGAGACGCAGGGTGTCCAAGAGGGAGACTGAGTGTGTCCAGGGGGAGACTGAGGGTGACCAGGGGGAGACTGAGAGTGTCCAAGGGCGAGACTGAGGGTGTCCAGAGGAGACTGATGGTGTCTGAGGGGGAGATTGAGGGTGTCCAGCAGGAGACTGAGTGTGTCCTGGTGAGACTGAAGTTGTCCAGGGGGAGGCTGAGGGTGTCCAGAGGGTAACTGAGGGTGTCCGAGGGGAGACTGAGGGTGTCGAGGAGTAGACTGAGGGTGTCCGAGGGGAGACTGAGGGTGTCCGGGTTCAGACTGAGGGTGTCCGAGGGGAGACTGCGGGTGTCCAGGTTCAGACTGAGTGTGTCCGAGTGGAGACTGCGGGTGTCCGGGGTGAGACTGTGAGTGTTCGGAGGAAGACTGAGGGTGTCCAGGATGAGACTGTGAGTGTTCGGGGGAAGACTGAGGGTGTCCGGGATGAGACTGAGGGTGTACGGGGAAAGACTGAGGGTGTCCAGGGGGAGACTGGACAGTTCCAGGGAGAGACTGAGTGTCTCCGGAGGGGAGATGGAGGGTGTCCAAGAGGAAGGCTGAGGGTGGCCAAGTGAAGACTGATGTGTCCAGGGGGGAGACTGAGGGTGTCCGGAGCAGACTGAGGGTGTCCGAGGGGGAGATAGAGGGTGTCCAGGGGGAGACTGAGGGTGTCCAGTGGAGACTAAGAGTGTCCATGGGTGAGACTGAGGGTGTCCAGGGGGAGACTGAGGGTGTCCAGGAGGAGACTGAGGGTGTCCGGAGGAGACTGGTGGTGTCCGAGGGGGATATTGAGGGTTTCCATGGGCGACTGAGGGTGTCCGAGGGGAGACTGAGTGTGTCCGGGGTGATATTGAGGGTGTCCTGGGGAGATTGAGAGTGTCCGAGGGGGAGACTGCGGCTGTCCAGGGGTAGGCTGAGTGTGTCCATGGAGGGGCTAAGGGTGTCCGAGGGGGAGACTGAGGATTTCCAGGGGGGAGACTGAGGGTGTCCAAGCGGGAGATTGAGGGTGTCCGAGGGGGTGACTGAGGGTGTCCAAGGGGGAGACTGAGGATTTCCAGGGGGGAGACTGAGGGTGTCCAAGCGGGAGATTGAGGGTGTCCGAGGGGGTGACTGAGGGTGTCCAAGGGGGAGACTGAGGATTTCCAGGGGGGAGACTGAGGGTGTCCAAGGGGGAGACTGAGGGTGTCCGAGGGGGTGACTGAGGGTGCCTTGGGGAGACTAAGCGTTTCCGATGGGTGAATGAGCTTCTCAAGGGGCAGACAGAGGATGTCCGCGGGGGAGATTGAGTGTTCCAAATGGGAGACTGAGTGTGTGCAGGGGGAGACTGAGTGTGTCCCATGTGGAGAATGAGTGTCTCCGGAGGGGAGATAGAGGGTGTCCAAAGGGAGGTTGAGGGTGGCCAAGTGGAGACTGATGTGTCCAGGGGGGATACTGAGGGTGTCCAAGAGAGAGACCGAGGGTGTCCGGAGGAGACTGATGGTGTCCGAGGGGGAGATTGAGGGTGTCCGGAAGAGACTGAGGGTGTCCGCGGGTTACTGCATGTGTCCGAGTGGATACTGAGGGATTCCAGGGAGAGACATAGCGTGTCCGGTGGTGACTGAGGGTTTTCGGGGCTTACTCGGGGTGTACGAGGGGGAGATTGAGGGTTTCCAGGGGGCGACTGAGGGTGTCCGGAGGGGAGATGGAAGGTGTCCGGGGGAGACTGAGTCTGTCTGAAGGGAGACTGAGGGTGTCCGGGTTGAGACTGAGGGTGTCATGGGGAAGACAGAGGGTCTCCAGTGGGAGACTGAGGGTACCCGGGTTTAGTCTGAGGGTCTCCAGGGGGAGACTGAGGGTGTCCGGGGGAGACTGAGGGTGTCCGAGGAGAGACTGAGGGTGTCCGAGGAGAGACTGAGGGAGTCTAGGCTGAGGCAGACGTTGTCCAAAGGGAGACTGAGTGTGTCTCCGGGGGAGAAGAGGGTGTCCAGGGGGAGACTGAGGGTGTCCGTGGGAGAGTGAGGGTGTCCGTGGGAGACTGAGGGTCTCCAGGGGGAGACTGAGGGTGTCCGGGTTTAGACTGAGGGTCTCCAGGGGGAGACTGAGGGTGTCCAGGGGAGACTGTGTGTGTCCAGGAGGAGACTGAGGGCGTCCAGGGGAGACTGTGGTTGTCCAGTGGAAGACTGAGTGAGTCCAGGCGGAGACTGAGTGTGTCCGAGGGGTTGACTTGAAGTTGTCCGGGGGTGACTGAGTGTGTCCATGGGGAGACTGAGGGTGTCCATGGGGAGACTGATGGTATCTGGAGGAGAATGAGATTTATCCATGAGGAGACTGAGGGAGTCCGAGGGGAGACTGTGTTTGTCCAGTGGAAGACTGAGTGAGTCCAGGCGGAGACTGAGTGTGTCCGAGGGGTTGACTTGAAGTTGTCCGGGGGTGACTGAGTGTGTCCCGGGGGAGACTGAGGGTGTCCAGGGGGAGACTCAGAGTGTCCGAGCGGAGCTAGGGGGTGTCCTGTGTTAGGCTGAGGGTCTCCATGGGGAGACTGAGGGTGTCCAGGAGAGACTAAGGGTGTCCAATGGGAGACTGAGGGTGTCCGGGGTTAGACTGAGGATCTCCAGAGGGAGACTGAACGTGTCCGAGCGGAGAGTCAGGTTGTCCGGGCAGTCTGAGGGTGTCCGAGTGCAGATTGAGTGTCTCCTGGGGAGTCTGATGGTGTCCAAGGTGAGATTGAGTGTGTCCGAGGGGTAGACTAAGCTTGTCTGAGGGGGCGACTGAGGGTGTCTGGGGGAGACTGAGGGTATCCGAGTGGTGACTGCGGGTGTCTGGGGTGAGACTGAGGGTGTCCGGGGGAGATTGAGGGTGTCCAGGGTGGGACAGATGGTGTCCGGGGTGAAATTGCGGCTGTCCAAGTGGAGACTGAGGGTGTCCAGGGGTAGACTGAGTGTGTCCTGGTGAGACTGAAGATGTCCAGGGGGAGACTGAGGGTGTCTGAGGGGAGACTGAGGGTGTCCGGGTTCAGACTGACGGTATCCAAAGGGAGATTAAGGGTGTCCGGGTTCAGACTTAGGGTGTCCGAGCTGAGACTGAGGTGTCCAAGGGGAGACTGAGGGTGTCCGGGTTCAGACTTAGGGTGTCCGAGGGGAGACTGAGGGTGTCCAAAGGGAGACTGAGGGTGTCCGGGTCCAGACTGAGGGTGTCCGAGGGGAGACTAAGGGTGTCCGGGTTCAGACTTAGGGTGTCCGAGGGGAAACTGAGGGTGTCCAAGGGGAGACTGAGGGTGTCCGAGGGGAGACTGAGTGTGTCCGGGTTCAGACTGAGGGTGTCCGAGGTGAGACTGAGGGTGTCCAAGGGGAGACTGAGGGTTTCCAGGTTCAGGCTGAGAGTGTCCGAGGGGAGACTGAGGGTGTCCGTGTTCAGATTTAGGGTGTCCGAGGGGAGACTGAAGGTGTCCAAGAGGAGACTGAAGGTGTCCGGGTTCAGACTTAGGGTGTCTGGAGTGAGACTGGAGGTTTCCAGGGAGAGACTGAGTGTATCCGGAGGGGAGATGCAGGGTGTCCAAGAGGGAGGCTGAGGGTGGCCAAGTGAAGACTGATGTGTCCAGGGGGGAGACTGAGGGTGTCCGGAGCAGACTGAGGGTGTCCGAGGGGAGATTGAGGGTGTCCAGTGGGAGACTGAGGGTGTCCAGGGGAACTGAGGAAATCCGTGGGGCAGAATGAGGGCGTCCGCGGGTTACTGAGGGTGTCCGAGTGGAGACTGAGGGTGTCTGGGATGAGACTTAGGGTTTCCAGGGGGAGACATAGGGTGCCCGGTGTTTACTGAGGGTGTCCGGTGTTTACTCAGGGTGTCCAAGAGGAGACTGAGTGTGTCCTGGGTGATATTGAGGGTGTCCTGGGGAGATTGAGAGTGTCTGAGGGGGAGACTGCGGCTGTCCAGGGGTAGGCTGAGTGTGTCCATGGAGGGACTAAGGGTGTACAGTGGGAGACTGAGGATTTCCAGGGGGGAGACGGAGAGTGTCCGGAGGAGACTGAGGCTTTACAGGGGGGAGTCGGAGGGTGTCCAGGGGAGACTGAGGGTGTCCAGTGGGAGACTGAGGGTGTCCAGGGAGTGACTGAGGGTGTCCAGGGGCAGACTGAGGGTGTCCAGGGGGAGACTGAGGGTGTCCAAAAGGTAGAATGAGTGTGTCCAGGGGGAGACTGCGGGTGTCCGGGTGAGAATGAGGGTGTCCGATTGGAGACTAAGTATGTCCGGGGGAGAATGAGGGTGTCCAAGGGAAGACTGAGGGTGTCTGGGGTCAGAGTGAGGGTGTCCGGGGAAAGACTTAGGGTGTCTGGGGTGAGACTGGAGGTTTCCAGGGAGAGACTGAGTGTCTCCGGAGGGGAGATGGAGGGTGGCCAAGAGTGAGACTGAGGGTGTCCATGGGGAGACTGAGGGTGTCCATGGGGAGTCTGAGGGTGTCCAGGGGGAGACTGAGGGTTTCCAGGGGGAGACTGAGTGTCTCCGGAGGGGAGATGGAGGGTGTCCAAAGGGAGGCTGAGGGTGGACAAGTGAAGAATGATGTGTCCAGGGAGGAGACTGAGGGTGACGGAGGAGACTTAGAGTGTCCAAAGGGGAGACTGAGGGTGTCCAGGGGAGACTGAGGGTGTCCTGGGGGAGACTGAGGGTGTTCGGTGGAGACTGGGGGTGTCCGACAGGAGACTGAGGGTGTCCAGGGGGAGACTGAAGGTGTCCGACGGGAGACTGAGGGTGTCCAGAAAGGGACTGAGTGTGTCCAGGGGGAGACTGAGGGTGCCAGGGGGAGACTGAGGGTGTCCAGGGGGAGACTGAGGGTGTCCGGGGTGAGAATGAGGGTGTCCGGGTAGAGACAGATGTTCTCCGAGGGGAAGACTGAGTGCGTCCAGGGGAGAAGGAGTCTGTCTGAGGAGAGCCTGAGAGTGACTGGTGTGAGAATGTGGGTGTTCATGTAGAGACTGAGGGTTTCAGAGGGAGACTGAGGGTGTCCGAGGGGGAGATTGAGGGTGTCCGAGGGGGCGACTGAGGGTGTCTGAGGGGGAGACTGAGGGTGTCTTGGGGAGTCTCAGGGCAACGGATGGGTGAATGAGCTGCTCAAGAGGCAGACAGAGGATGTCTGTGGGGGAGATTGTGTTCCAAAGGGGAGACTGAGTGTGTACAGGGGGAGACTGAGTGTGTCCCATAAGGAGACTGAGGGTGTCCAGGGGGGAGACTGAGGGTGTCCAGGAGGGAGACTGTGGGTGTGCAGGGGGAGACTGAGTGTGTCCCATACGGAGACTGAGGGTGCCCAGGGGGGAGACTGAGTGTGACAAGGGGGGAGACTGTGGGTGTCCAGGGGAGACTTAGGGTGTCCGGGTGAAGACTGAGGGTGTCTGGGGGAGACTGAGGGTGACCAGGGGAGAATTATGGTGTCGAGGGGGAGACTGAGGGTGTCCGGGTGAAGACTGAGGGTGTCCTGGGAGAGAATGAGGGTGTCCAAGGGGGAGACTGAGGGTGTCCGGGGGAAGACTGAGGGTGTCCAGGGGGAGACTGAGGGTGTCCGGGTGAAGACTGAGGGTGTCCTGGGAGAGACTGAGGGTGTCCAGGGGGAGACTGAGGGTGTCCAAAGGGGAGACTGAGGGTGACCAAGTGGAGACTGAGGGTGTCCAGGGGGAGACTGAGGGTGTCCAGGGGGAAACAGAGTGTGACCAAGTGGAGACTGAGGGTGTCTAGGGAACGACTGAGGGTGTCCAAGGGGAGTCTGAGGGTTTCCAGGGGGAGACTGAGTGTCTCCGGAAGGGAGATGGAGGGTGTCCAAAGGGAGGCTGAGGGTGGGCATGTGGAGACTGATGTGTCCAGGGGGGAGACTGAGGTTGTCCATGGAAAGACTGAGGGTGTCCAGGGGGGAGACTGATGGTGTCCGAGGGGGAGACTGAGGGTGTCCGGGGGAGACTGAGGGTGTCCGGGGGAGACTGAGGGGGTCCGCGGGTTACTGCGTGTGTCCAAGTGGATACTGAGGGATTCCAAGGGGAGACATAGCGTGTCCGGTGGTGACTGAGGGTTTTTAGGGCTTACTCGGGGTGTCCGAGGGGGAGATTGAGCATTTCCAGGGGGCGACTGAGGGTGTCCAGAGGGGAGACAGAAGGTGTCCAGAGGATTCTGAGTCTGTCTGAAGGGAGACTGAGGGTGTCCGGGTTGATACTGAGGCTGTCCAGTGGAAGACAGAGGATCTCCAGTGGGAGACTGAGGGTGTCCGGGGGAAACTGAGGGTGTTCGGTGGAGACTGGGGGTGCCCGACGGGAGACTGAGGGTGTCCAGAAAGGGACTGAGTGTGTCCAGGGTGAGACTGAGGGTGTCCAGGGGGAGACTGAGGGTGTCTGGGGTGAGAATGAGGGTGTCCGGGTAGAGACAGATGTTGTCCGAGGGGAAGACTGAGTGCGTCCAGGGGAGAAGGAGTCTGTCTGAGGAGAGCCTGAGAGTGACTGGTGTGAGAATGAGGGTGTTCACGTAGTGACTGAGGGTTTCAGAGGAAGACTGAGTGTGTCCGAGGGGAGAGGGAGAGTGTCCTGGGGAGAGTGAGGGTGTCCGGGGGGAGATTGAGGGTGTCCGAGGGGGCGACTGAGGGTGTCTGAGGGGGAGACTGAGGGTGCCTTGGGGAGTCTCAGGGCAACGGATGGGTGAATGAGCTGCTCAAGAGGCAGACAGAGGAAGTCTGTGGGGGAGATTGTGTTCCAAAGGGGAGACTGAGGGTGTGCAGGGGGAGACTGAGTGTGTCCCATACGGAGACTGAGGGTGTCCAGGGGGGAGACTGCGGGTGTCCAGGAGGGAGACTGTGGGTGTACAGGGGGGAGACTGTGGGTGTCCAGGGGAGACTGAGGGTGTCCGGGTGAAGACTGAGGGTGTCCGGGTGAAGACTGAGGGTGTCCAGGGGGGAGACTGTAGGTGTCCAGGGGAGACTGAGGGTGTCCAGGGGGAGACTGAGGGTGTCCGGGTGAAGACTGAGGGTGTCCGGGGGAGACTGAGGGTGACCAGGGGAGAATTATGGTGTTGAGGGGGAGACTGAGGTTGTCCGGGGGGAGAATGAGGGTGTCCGGGTGAAGACTGAGGGTGTCCTGGGAGAGACTGAGGGTGTCCAGGGGAAGACTGAGGGTGTCCAGGAGGGAGACTGTGGGTGTACAGGGGGGGGGTGGACTGTGGGTGTCCAGGGGGGAGACTGAGGGTGTGCAGGGGGAGACTGAGTGTGTCCCATACGGAGACTGAGGGTGCCCAGGGGGGAGACTGAGGGTGTCCAGGAGGGAGACTGTGGGTGTACAGGGGAGACTGAGGGTGTCCTGGGAGAGGCTGAGGGTGTCCAAGGGGGAGACTGATGGTGTCCAGGGGAAGACTGAGGGTGTCCAGGGGGAGACTGAGGGTGTCCGGGTGAAGACTGAGGGTGTCCTGGGAGAGACTGAGGGTGTCCAGGGAGTGACTGAGGGTGTCCAGGGGGAGACTGAGGGTGTCCAAAGGGGAGACTGAGGGTGACCAAGTGGAGACTGAGGGTGTCCAGGGGGAGACTGAGGGTGTCCAGGGAGAGACTGAGGGTGTCCAGGGGGAGACAGAGTGTGACCAAGTGGAGACTGAGGGTGTCTAGGGAACGACTGAGGGTTTCCAAGGGGAGTCTGAGGATTTCCAGGGGGAGACTGAGTGTCTCCGGAAGGGAGATGGAGGGTGTCCAAAGGGAGGCTGAGGTTGGGCATGTGGAGACTGATGTGTCCAGGGGGGAGACTGAGGTTGTCCAAGGAAAGACTGAGGGTGTCCAGGGGGGAGACTGATGGTGTCCGAGGGGGAGACTGAGGGTGTCCGGGGGAGACTGAGGGGGTCCGCGGGTTACTGCGTGTGTCCAAGTGGATACTGAGGGATTCCAAGGGGAGACATAGCATGTCCGGTGGTGACTGAGGGTTTTTGGGGCTTACTCGGGGTGTCCGAGGGGGAGATTGAGCATTTCCAGGGGGCGACTGAGGGTGTCCAGAGGGGAGACAGAAGGTGTCCGGAGGATTCTGAGTCTGTCCGAAGGGAGACTGAGGGTGTCCGGGTTGATACTGAGGCTGTCCAGTGGAAGACAGAGGGTCTCCAGTGGGAGACTGAGGGTGTCCGGGTTGATACTGAGGCTGTCCAGTGGAAGACAGAGGGTCTCCAGTGGGAGACTGAGGGTGTCCGGGGGAAACTGAGGGTGTTCGGTGGAGACTGGGGGTGCCTGACGGGAGACTGAGGGTGTCCAGAAAGGGACTGAGTGTGTCCAGGGTGAGACTGAGGGTGTCCAGGGGGAGACTGAGGGTGTCCGGGGGAGAAGCAGTCTGTCTGAGGAGAGCCTGAGAGTGACTGATGTGAGAATGAGGGTGTTCACGTAGAGACTGAGGGTTTCAGAGGGAGACTGAGTGTGTCTGAGGGGAGAGTGAGAATGTCCTGTGGATACTGAGGGTGTCCGAGGGGGAGATTGAAGGTGTCCAGGGTGACTGAGGGTGTCTGGGGTGAAACTGTGGGTGTCCAGGGGGAGACTGAGGGTGTCCAGGGGGAGACTGAGGGTGTCCGGGGTGAGAATGAGGATGTCCGGGTAGAGACAGATGTTGTCCGAGAGGAAGACTGAGTGTGTCCGGGGGAGAAGGAGTCTGTCTGAGGAGAGCCTGAGAGTGACTGGTGTGAGAATGAGGGTTTTCACGTAGAGACTGAGGGTTTCAGAGGGAGACTGAGTGTGTCCGAGGGGAGAGGGAGAGTGTCCTGTGGAGACTGAGGGTGTCCGAGGGGGAGATTGAGGGTGTCCGAGGGGGCGACTGAGGGTGTCTGAGGGGGAGACTGAGGGTGCCTTGGGGAGTCTCAGGGCAACGGATGGGTGAATGAGCTGCTCAAGAGGCAGACAGAGGATGTCTGTGGGGGAGATTGTGTTCCAAAGGGGAGACTGAGGGTGTGCAGGGGGAGACTGAGTGTGTCCCATACGGAGACTGAGGGTGTCCAGGGGGGAGACTGAGGGTGTCCGGGTGAAGACTGAGGGTGTCCAGGGGGAGACTGAGGGTGACCAGGGGAGAATTATGGTGTCGAGGGGGAGACTGAGGTTGTCCGGGGGAAGACTGAGGGTGTCCGGGTGAAGACTGAGGGTGTCCAGGGGGAGACTGAGGGTGTCCGGGAGGAGACTGTGAGTGTTCAGGGGGAGACTGAAGGTGTCCGGGTGAAGACTGAGGGTGTCCAGGGGGAGACTGAGGGTGTCCGGGGAAGACTGAGGGTGTCCAGGGGGAGACTGAGGGTGTCCGGGTGAAGACTGAGGGTGTCCTGGGAGAGGCTGAGGGTGTCCGGGGGTAGACTGAGGGTGTCCAGGGGGAGACTGAGGGTGTCCGGGGCAGACTGAGGGTGACCAAGTAGAGACTGAGGGTGTCCAAAGGGGAGACTGAGGGTGACCAAGTGGAGACTGAGGGTGTCCAGGGGGAGACTGAGGGAGTCCGGGGGAGACTGAGGGTGACCAAGTGGAGACTGAGGATGTCCAAAGGGGAGACTGAGGGTGACCAAGTGGAGACTGAGGGTGTTCAGGGGGAGACTGAGGGTGTCCAGGGAGAGACTGAGGGTGTCCAGGGGGAGACAGAGTGTGACCAAGTGGAGACTGAGGGTGTCCAAGGGGAGTCTGAGGATTTCCAGGGGGAGACTGAGTGTCTCCGGAAGGGAGATGGAGGGTGTCCTAAGGGAGGCTGAATGTGGGCATGTGGAGACTAATGTGTCCAGGGGGGAGACTGAAGTTGTCCAAGGAAAGACTGAGCGTGTCCAGGGGGGGAGACTGATAGTGTCCGAGGGGGAGACTGAGGGTGTCCGAGTAGTGACTGCGGGTGTCTGGGGTGAGACTGGAGGTTTCCAGGGAGAGACTGAGTGTCTCCGGAGGGGAGATGGAGGGTTGCCAAGAGGGAGACTGAGGGTGTCCAGGGGGAGACTGAGGGTGTCCATGGGGAGACTGAGGGTGTCCAGGGGGAGACTGAGGGTTTCCAGGGGGAGACTGAGTGTCTCCGGAGGGGAGATGGAGGGTGTCCAAAGGGAGGCTGAGGGTGGACAAGAGAAGAATGATGTGTCCAGGGAGATGACTGAGGGTGTCCGGAGGAGACTTAGAGTGTCCAAGGGGGAGACTGGGGGTGTCCAGGGGGAGAAGGAGTCTTTCTGAGGAGAGCCTGAGAGTGTCTGGTGTGACAATGAGGGTGTTCAGGTAGAGACTGAGGGTTCCAGAGGGAGACTGAGGGTGTCCGAGGGGAGAGTGAGAGTGTCCTGTGGCGACTGAGGGTGTCGGGGGGGAGATTGAGGGTGTCCGAGGGGGCGACTGAGGGTGTCTGAGGGGGAGACTGAGGGTGCCTTGGGGAGTCTCAGTGCAACGGATGGGTGAATGAGCTGCTCAAGAGGCAGACAGAGGATGTCTGTGGGGGAGATTGTGTTCCAAAGGGGAGACTGAGGGTGTGCAGGGGGAGACTGAGTGTGTCCCATACGGAGACTGAGGGTGTCCAGGCGGGAGACTGAGGGTGTCCAGGAGGGAGACTGTGGGTGTACAGGGGGGAGACTGTGGGTGTCCAGGGGAGACTGAGGGTGTCCGGGTGAAGACTGAGGGTGTCTAGGGTGAGTCTGATGTTGTCCAAGGGGAGACTGAGGGTGTCCCAGGGGGAAACTGAGGGTGTCCGTGGGAGAATGAGGGTGTCTAGGTTTAGACTGAGGGTCTCCAGGGGGAGACTGAGGGTGTGCAGTGGAGACTGTGTTTGTCCAGGAGGAGACTGAGGACGTCCGGGGGAGACTGTGGTTGTCCAGTGGGAGACTGAGTGAGTCCAGGCAGAGACTGAGGGTGTCCGAGGGTGTGACTGAAGTTGTCCGGGGGTGACTGAGTGTGTCCATGGGGTGACTGAGGGTGTCCATGGGGAGACTGAGGGTGTCCATGGGGAGACTGAGGGTGTCCATGGGCTGACTGAGGGTGTCCGAGGGCAGACTGAGGATGTCCATGGGGAGACTGAGGGTGTCCATGGGGAGACTGAGGGTGTCCATGGGCTGACTGAGGGTGTCCAAGGGCAGACTGAGGATGTCCATGGGGAGACTGATGGTATCCGGAGGAGAATGAGGTTTATCCATGAGGAGACTGAGGGTGTCCGAAGGGAGACTGAGGTTGTCTGGGGTTAGACTGAGGGTGTCCAGAGGGAGACTGAGGGTATCCGGGGGAGACTGAGAGTGTCCCAACGGAGCTTGGGGGTGTCCCGTGTTAGGGTGAGGGTCTCCATGGGGAGACTGATGGTGTTCTGGGGAGACTGAGGGTGTCCAGGGAAAGACTGAGTGTGTCCCTGGGGGAGGCTAAGGGTGTCCGGGGGGAGTCTGAGGGTATCCGGGGGGAGTCTGAGGGTGGCCAGGGTGAGACTGAGGGTGCCTGGGGGGTGGGGACACAGAGGGAGTCCAGGGGGAAGACTGAGGGTGTCCAGGGGGGAGACTGAGGGTGTCCAGGGGGAGACTGAGGGTGTCCAGGGTGAGACTGAGGGTGTCCGGTGGAGACTGAGGGTGTCCAGGGGGATACTGAGGGTGTCCAGGGTGAGACTGATGATGTCCGAGTGGAGACTGAGGGTGTCCAGGGGGAGACGGAGGGTGTCCAGGGAAACTGAGGAAATCTGTGGGGCAGAATGCGGGCATCCGCGGGTTACTGAGGGTGTCCGAGTGGAGACTGAGGGTGTCTGGGATGAGACTGAGGGTTTCCAGGGGGAGACATAGGGTGCCCGGTGTTTACTGAGGGTGTCCGGTGTTTACTCAGGGTGTCCGAGGGGAGACTGAGTGTGTCCGGGGTGATATTGAGGGTGTCCTGGGGAGATTGAGAGTGTCCGAGGGGGAGACTGCGGCTGTCCAGGGGTAGTATGAGTGTGTCCATGGAGGGACTAAGGGTGTACAGGGGGAGACTGAGGATTTCCAGGGGGGAGACGGAGGGTGTCCAGGGGAGACTGAGTGTGTCCGGGGTGATATTGAGGGTGTCCTGGGGAGATTGAGAGTGTCCGAGGGGGAGACTGCGGCTGTCCAGGGGTAGTCTGAGTGTGTCCATGGAGGGACTAAGGGGGAGACTGAGGATTTCCATGGGGAGACTGAGGGTGTCCAGGCGGAGACTGAGGGTGTCCGAGGGGGTGACTGAAGTAGTCCGGGGGTGACCGAATGTGTCCAGGGGGAGACTGAGGGTGTCCATGGGGAGACTGAGGGTGTCCAGGGGGACACTGAGGGTGTCCATGGGGAGACTGATGGTATCTGGAGGAGAATGAGTTTTATCCATGAGGAGACTGAGGGTGTCCGAGGGGAGACTGAGGGATTCCTGGGGGAGACATAGCGTGTCCGGTGGTGACTGAGGATTTTCGGGGCTTACTGGGGGTGTCCGAGGGAGAGATTGAGGGTTTCCAGAGGGCGACTGAGGGTGTCCGGAGGGGAGACGGAAGGTGTCCGGAGGAGACTGAGTCTGTCCGAAGGGAGACTGAGGGTGTCCGGGTTGAGACTGAGGGTGTCCTGGGGAAGACAGAGGGTCTCCAGTGGGAGACTGAGGGTGTCCGTGTTTAGACTGAGGGTCTCCAGGGGGAGACTGAGGGTGTCCGGGGGAGACTGAGGGTGTCCGAGGAGAGACTGAGCGTGTCCGAGGAGAGACTGAGGGTGTCTAGGGTGAGTCTGACGTTGTCCAAGGGGAGACTGAGTGTGTCCCGGGGGAGACTGAGGGTGTCCGTGGGAGAATGAGGGTGTCTGGGTTTAGACTGAGGGTCTCCAGGGGGAAACTGAGGGTGTCCAGTGGAGACTGCGTTTGTCCAGGAGGAGACTGAGGATGTCTGGGGGAGACTGTGGTTGTCCAGTGGGAGACTGAGTGAGTCCAGGCAGAGACTGAGGGTGTACGAGGTTGTGACTGAAGTTGTCCGGGGGTGACTGAGTGTGTCCATGGGGTGACTGATGGTGTCCATGGGGAGACTGAGGGTGTCCATGGGGAGACTGAGGGTGCCCATGGGCTGACTGAGGGTGTCCGAGGGGAGACTGAGGGTGTCCATGGGGACCTGATGGTATCCGGAGGAGAATGAGGTTTATCCATGAGGAGACTGAGGGTGTCTGAGGGGAGACTGAGGTTGTCCGGGGTTAGACTGAGGGTGTCCAGGGGGAGACTGAGTGTGTCTGAAGGGGAGATTGAGGGTGTCCAGGGGGAGACTGAGGGTGTCCGGGGGAGACTGAGGATGAACAAGTGGAGACTGAGGCTGTCCAGGGGGAGACTGAGGGATTCCAGGGAGAGACTGTGTGTCTCTGGAGGGGAGATGGAGTGTGTCCAAAGGGAGGCTGAGGGTGGCCAAGAGGGAGACCGAGGGTGTCCAGGGGGGAGACTGAGGGTGTCCAAGGGGGAGACTGAGGGTGTCCAGGGGGGAGACTAAGTGTGTTAAGTGTGAGACTGAGGGTGTCCGGAGGAGACTGATGGTGTCCGACAAGAGACTGAGGGAGTCTAGTTTGAGTCTGACATTGTCCAAGGGGAGACTGAGTGTGTCCAGGGGAGACTGCGTGTCTCCAGTAGGAGACTGAGGGCGTCCGGGGGAGAGTGTGGTTGTCCAGGGGAGACTGCGTGTGTCCCGGAGGAGACTGAGGGCGTCCGGGGGAGACTGTGGTTGTCCAGTGGGAGACTGAGTGAGTCCAGGTGGAGACTGAGGGTGTCCAAGGGGTGACTGAAGTTGTCCAGGGGTGAATGAGTGTTTCCATGGGGAGACTGATGGTATCTGGAGGAGAATGAGGTTTATCCATGGGAAGACTGAGGGTGTCCGAGGGGAGACTGAGGTTGTCCGAGGTTAGACTGAGGGTGTCCGAGGTGAGACTGAGGATCTCCAGAGGGAGACTGAGTGTGTCCGGGGGAGACTGAGTGTGTCCATGGGGAGACTGAGGGTGTCCAGGGGGAGACTGAGGGTGTCCATGGGGAGACTGATGGTATCTGGAGGAGAATGAGGTTTATCCATGAGGAGACTGAAGGTGTCCGAGGGGAGACTGAGGTTGTCCGGGGTTAGACTGTGGGTGTCCGAGGTGAGACTGAGGATCTCCAGAGGGAGACTGAGTGTGTCCGGGGGAGACTCAGTGTGTCCATGGGGAGACTGAGGGTGTCCAGGGGGAGACTGAGGGTGTCCATAGGGAGACTGATGGTATCTGGAGGAGAATGAAGTTTATCCATGAGGAGACTGAAGGTGTCCGAGGGGAGACTGAGGTTGTCCGGGGTTAGACTGTGGGTGTCCAGGGGAGACTGAGGGTGTCCAGGGGGAGACTTATGGTGTCCAGGGGGTGACTGAGGGTTTCCGGGGGGAGACTGAGGGTGTCCGGGTGAAGACTGAGAGTGTCCAGGGGGAGACTGAGGGTGACCAAGTGGAGACTGAGGGTGTCCAGTGGGAGACTGAGGGTGTCCTGGGGAGACTGAGGGAGTCGGGGGTGAGATTGAGCGTGTCCCAGGGAGTGACGGCGGGTGTCCAGGGGGAGACTGAGGGTGTCCGAGGGGGAGACAGAGGGTGTCCGAGGGCGACTGGGGGTGTCTGAGGGGGAGACTGAGGGTGCCTTGGGGAGACTCAGGGTGTACGATGGGTGAATGAGCGGCTCAAGAGGCAGACAGAGGAAGTCTGTGGGGGAGATTGTGTTCCAAAGGGGAGACTGAGGGTGTGCAGGGGGAGACTGAGTGTGTCCCATACGGAGACTGAGGGTGTCCAGGGGGGAGACTGAGGGTGTCCAGGAGGGAGACTGTGGGTGTCCAGGAGGGAGACTGTGGGTGCCAGGGTGAAGAATGAGGGTGTCCAGGGGGAGACTTATGGTGTCCAGGCGGAGACTGAGGGTGTCCAGGGGGAGACTTATGGTGTCCAGGGGGAGACTGAGGGTGGCCGGGGGGAGACTGAGGGTGTCCGGGGGAGACTGAGGGCGTCCATGGGGAGACTGAGGGTGACCAAGTGGAGACTGATGGTGTCCAGGGGGAGACTGAGGGTGTCCTGGGGAGACTGAGGGTGTCCAGGGGGAGACTTATGGTGTCCAGGGGGAGACTGAGGGTGTCCGGGGGGAGACTGAGGGTGTCTCGTTGAAGACTGAGGGTGTCCGGGGGAGACTGAGGGCGTCCATGGGGAGACTGAGGGTGACCAAGTGGAGACTGATGGTGTCCTGGGAATGACTGAGGGTGTCGGGGGGGAGTCTGAGGGTTTCCAGGGGGAGACTGAGTGTCTCCGGTGGGGAGATGGAGGGTGTCCAAAGGGAGGCTGAGGGTGGACAAGTGGAGACTGATGTGTCCAGGGGGGAGACTGAGGGTGTCCAAGAGAGAGACTGAGGGTGTCCAGGGGGGAGACTAAGTATGTCAAGGGCGAGACTGAGGTGTCCGGAGGAGACTGATGGTGTCTGAGGGGGAGATTGAGGGTGTCCGGGGGAGACTGAGGGTGTCCGCGGGTTACTGCGTGTGTCTGACTGGATACTGAGGGATTCCAAGGGGAGACATAACGTGTCCGGTGGTGACTGAGGGTTTTCGTGGATTACTCGGGGTGTCCGAGCGGGAGATTGAGGGTTTCCATGGAGGAGACTGAGGGTGTCCAGAGGGGAGACGGAAGGTGACCGGGGGAGACTAAGTCTGCCCGAAGGGAGACTGAGGGTGTCCGGGTTGAGACTGAGGCTGTCCACTGGAAGACAGAGGGTCTCCAGTAGGAGACTGAGGGTGTCCGGGTTTAGACTGAGGGTCTCCAGGGGGAGACTGAGGGTGTCCGGGGGAGACTGAGGGTGTCCGAGGAGAGACTGAGCATGTCCGAGGAGAGACTGAGGGTGTCTAGGGTGAGTCTGACGTTGTCCAAGGGGAGACTGAGTGTGTCCCGGGGGAGACTGAGGGTGTCCGTGGGAGAATGAGGGTGTCTGGGTTTAGACTGAGGGTCTCCAGGGGGAGACTGAGGGTGTCCAGTGGAGACTGTGTTTGTCCAGGAGGAGACTGAGGATGTCCGGGGGAGACTGTGGTTGTCCAGTGGGAGACTGAGTGAGTCCAGGCGGAGACTGAGGGTGTCCGAGGGTGTGACTGAAGTTGTCCGGGGGTGACTGAGTGTGTCCATGGGGTGACTGAGGGTGTCCATGGGGAGACTGAGGGTGTCCATGGGGAGACTGAGGGTGTCCATGGGCTGACTGAGGGTGTCCGAGGGCAGACTGAGGGTGTCCATGGGGAGACTGATGGTATCCGGAGGAGAATGAGGTTTATCCATGAGGAGACTGAGGGTGTCCGAGGGGAGACTGAGGTTGTCCGGGGTTAGACTGAGGGTGTCCAGGGGGAGACTGAGGGTGTCCGGGGGAGACTGAGGGTGTCCGAGGGGAGCCTGAGTGTGTCTGGGGTGATATTGAGGGTGTCCTGGGGAGATTGAGAGTGTCCGAGGGGGAGACTGCGGCTGTCCAGCGGTAGTCTGAGTGTGTCCATGGAGGGACGAAGGGGGAGACTGAGGATTTCCATGGGGAGACTGAGGTTGTCCAGAGGGGAGACTGAGTGTGTCCAGGCGGCGACTGAGGGTGTCCGAGGGGGTGACTGAGGCTGTCCGGGGGTGACCGAATGTGTCCAGGGGGAGACTGAGGGTGTCCATGGGGAGACTGAGGGTGTCCAGGGGGATACTGAGGGTGTCCATGGGGAGACTGATGGTATCTGGAGGAGAATGAGGTTTATCCATGAGGAGACTGAGGGTGTCCGAGGGGAGACTGAGGTTGTCCGGGGTTAGACTGAGGGTGTCCAGGGGGAGACTGAGGGTGTCCGGGGGAGACTGAGAGTGTCCCAGCGGAGCTAGGGGGTGTCCTGTGTTAGGCTGAGGGTCTCCATGGGGAGACTGATGGTGTTCTGGGGAGACTGAGGGTGTCCAGGGAAAGACTGAGTGTGTCCCTGGGGGAGGCTAAGGGTGTCCGGGGGGAATCTGAGGGTGGCCAGGGTGAGACTGAGGGTGCCTGGAGGGTGGGGACACAGAGGGAGTCCAGGGGGAAGACTGAGGGTGTCCAGAGGGGAGACTGAGGGTGTCCAGGGTGAGATTGAGGGTGTCCGAGGGGGAGATTGAGGGTGTCAAGGGGGAGACTGAGGGTGTCCATGGGGAGACTGAGGGTGTCCAGAGGGAGACTGAGGGTGTCCGAGGGGGAGATTGAGGGTGTCAAGGGGGAGACTGACGGTGTCTGAGTGAAGACCGGGTGGAGACTGAGGGTGTCCGGGGGGAGTCTGAGGGTGTCCAGGGGGAGACTGAGGGTGTCCGGAGGGGAGACTGAGGGTGTCCAGGGGGAGACTGAGGGTGTCCAGGGGGAGACTGAGGGTGTCCAGGGGGAGTCTGAGGGTGTCCAGGGGGAGACTGAGGGTGTCCAGGGGGAGAATGAGGGTGTCCGGAGGAGAGACTGAGGGTGTCCGGAGGGGAGACTGAGGGTGTCCAGGGGGGGACTGAGGGTGTCCAGGGGGAGACTGAGGGTGTCCGGAGGGGAGACTGAGGGTGTCCAGGGGGAGACTGAGGGTTTCCGAGGGGGAGATTGAGGGTGTCCAGGGGAGACTGAGTCTGTCCGATGGAGACTGGGGGTGTCTGAGGGTCAGACTGAGGGTGTCCATGGGGAGACTGAGGGTGTCTATGGGGAGACTGAGGGTGTCCAGCGGGAGACTGAGGGTGTCCATGGGGAGACTGAGGGTGTCCATGGGCTGACTGAGGGTGTCCAGGGGGAGACTGAGGGTGTCCGAGGGCAGACTGAGGGTGTCCATGGGGAGACTGAGGGTGTCCAGCGGGAGACTGAGGGTGTCCAGGGGGAGACTGAGGGTGTCCATGGGGAGATTGATGGTATCTGGAGGAGAATGAGGTTTATCCATGAGGAGACTGAGGGTGTCCGAGGGGAGACTGAGGTTGTCCGGGGTTAGACTGAGGGTGTCCAGGGGGAGACTGAGGGTGTCCGGGGGAGACTGAGAGTGTCCCAGCGGAGCTAGGGGGTGTCCTGTGTTAGGCTGAGGGTCTCCATGGGGAGACTGATGGTGTTCTGGGGAGACTGAGGGTGTCCAGGGAAAGACTGAGTGTGTCCCTGGGGGAGGCTAAGGGTGTCCGGGGGGAGTCTGAGGGTGGCCAGGGTGAGACTGAGGGTGCCTGGAGGGTGGGGACACAGAGGGAGTCCAGGGGGAAGACTGAGGGTGTCCAGAGGGGAGACTGAGGGTGTCCAGGGTGAGATTGAGGGTGTCCGAGGGGGAGATTGAGGGTGTCAAGGGGGAGACTGAGGGTGTCCATGGGGAGACTGAGGGTGTCCAGAGGGAGACTGAGGGTGTCCGAGGGGGAGATTGAGGGTGTCAAGGGGGAGACTGACGGTGTCTGAGTGAAGACCGGGTGGAGACTGAGGGTGTCCGGGGGGAGTCTGAGGGTGTCCAGGGGGAGACTGAGGGTGTCCGGAGGGGAGACTGAGGGTGTCCAGGGGGAGACTGAGGGTGTCCAGGGGGAGTCTGAGGGTGTCCAGGGGGAGACTGAGGGTGTCCGGAGGAGAGACTGAGGGTGTCCGGAGGGGAGACTGAGGGTGTCCAGGGGGGGACTGAGGGTGTCCAGGGGGAGACTGAGGGTGTCCGGAGGGGAGACTGAGGGTGTCCAGGGGGAGACTGAGGGTTTCCGAGGGGGAGATTGAGGGTGTCCAGGGGTGTCAGAATGTGTCCAGGGGGAGACTGAGGTTGTCTGGGGGTGTCAGAATGTGTCCAGGGGGAGACTGAGGTTGTCCCGGGGGAGACTGAGTGTGTCTGAGGAGAGACTGAGGGTGTCCGAGGAGAGACTCAGGGAGTCTAGGGTGAGACTGACGTTGTCCAAGGGGAGACAGAGTGTGTCCCAGGGGGAGACAGAGGGTGTCCAGGGGGAGATTGAGGGTGTCCATGGGAGACTGAGGGTGTCCAGGGGAGACTGCCTTTGTCCAGGAGGAGACTGAGGGCGTCCGGGGGAGACTGTGGTTGTCCAGTGGGAGACTGAGTGAGTCCAGGCAGAGACTGAGGGTGTCCGAGTGGGTGACTGAAGTTGTCCGGGGGTGACTGATTGAGTCCATGGGGAGACTGAGGGTGTCCATGGGGAGACTGAGCGTGTCCATGGGGTGACTAAGAGTGTCCAGCGGGAGACTGAGGGTGTCCATGGGGAGACTGAGGGTGTCCATGGATAGACTGATGGTATCTGGAGGAGAATGAGGTTTATCCTTGAGGAAACTGAGGGTGTCCGAGGGGAGACTGAGGTTGTCCGGGGTTAGACTGAGGGTGTCCAGGGGGAGACTGAGGGTGTCCGGTGGAGACTGAGAGTGTCCGTGCAGAGCTTAGGGGTGTCCCGTGTTAGGCTGAGGGTCTCCATGGGATGACTGAGGGTGTCCAGGAGAGACTAAGGGTGTCCAGTGGGAGACTGAAGGTGTCCGGGGTGAGACTGAGGATCTCCAGAGGGAGACTGACGGTGTCCGAGAGGAGACTGAGGGTGTCCGTGTTTAGACTGAGGGTCTCCAGGGGGAGAATGAGGGTGTCCGGGGGTGTCAGAATGTGTCCAGGGGGAGACTGAGGTTGTCTGGGGGTGTCAGAATGTGTCCAGGGGGAGACTGAGGTTGTCCCGGGGGAGACTGAAGGTGTCGATGGGGAAACTGAGGGATTTCGGGTCTTACTGGGGGTGTCCGAGGGGGAGATTGAGGCGTTTCAGGGGGGACTGAGGGTGTCTGGGTTGAGACTGAGGGCGTCCCGGGGAAGACAGAGGGTGTCCAGTGGGAGACTGAGGGTGTCCGGGTTAAGAATGAGGGTCTCCAGGGACAGACTGAGGGTGTCCGTGGGAGACTGAGGGTGTCCCAGGGGGAGACTGAGGGTGTCCGGGTTAAGAATGAGCGTCTCCAGGGACAGACTGAGGGTGTCCGGGGGAGACTGAGGGTGTCCAGGGGGAGACTGAGTGTGTCCGCGGGAGACTGAGGATGTCTGGGTTTAGACAGACGGTCTCCAGGGGGAGAATGAGGGTGTCCGGGGGAGACTGAGTGTGTCCGGGGGAAACTGTGTGTCCAGGGGGAGAGTGAGGGTGTCCAGGGGGAAACTGAGTGTGTCCGCGGGGGAGGCTGATGGTGTCCAGGGGGAAACTGAGTAAGTCCAGGGGGAGAGTGAGGGTGTCCGCGGGGGAGACTGAGGGTGTCCATGGGGAGACAGATGGTATCTGCGGGAGAATGAGGGTGTCCGAGGGGAGACTGAGGTTGTCCGGTGTTAGACTGAGGGTGTCCAGGGGAGACTGAGGGTGTCCAGGGGGAGACTGAGGGTGTCCAGGGGGAGATTGAGGGTGGCCAGGGGAGACTGAGGGTGTTCTGGGGGAGACTGAGGGTGTCCAGGGGAGACTGAGGTTGTCCGGGATTAGACTGAGGGTGTCCAGGGGGAGACTGAGTGTCTCCATAAGGAGACTGAAGGTGTCCAGGGGGTGACTGAGGTTGTCCGGGATTAGACTGAGGGTGTCCAGGGGGAGACTGAGGGTGTCCAGGGGGAGAATGAGGGTGTCCAGGAGAGACAAAGGGTGTCCAGTGGGAGACTGAAGTTGTCCAGGGGGAGACTGGCTGTGTCCGAGAAGAGACTGAGCATGTCCAAGCGGGAGACTGAGGGTGCCCGGGGGAGACTGTGGGTGTCTGAGGGAGACTGAGGTTGTCCGAGGGGGAGATTGAGGGAGTCCAGGTGAGACTGAGGGTGTCCGGGGGAGACTGAGGGTGTCCTAGGGGGAGACTGAGGGTGTCCGAGGGGGAGACTGAGGGTGTACAGGTTGAGACTGAGGGTGTATGGGAAAAGGCTGAGGGTGTCCGGGAGGAGACTGAGGAAGTCCGAGGGTGTCCAGGGGTTACTGAGGGTGTCCGAGTGGAGACTGAGGTTGTCCGGGGTGAGACTGAAGATTTCCAGGAAAAGAATGAGGGTGTCCCGGGGGGAGATTATGAGGTCCAGGGGGAGACTGAGGGTGTACGAGGTGAGAATGAGAGTGTCCGAGTGGAGAGTGAGGGTGTCAAGAGGGAGACTGAGTGTGTCCGCGGGAGACTGAGGGTGTCCGGGTTTAGACTGAGGGTCTCCAGGGGGAGAATGAGGGTGTCCAGGGGAGACTGAGTGTGTCCAGGGGGAGAGTGATGCCGTCCGGGGGAGAATGAGGTTGTCCATTGGGTGACTGAGTCCAGCGGGAGACTGAGGGTGTCCGAGGGGGAGACTGAAGGTGATTGAGAGTCTGAGTGTGTCCAGGGGGAGACTGAGGGTGTCCCGGGGGAGACTGAAGATGTCGATGGGGAGACTGAGGGATTTCGGGTCTTACTGGGGGTGTCCGATGGGGAGATTGAGGCGTTTCAGGGGGGACTGAGGGTGTCTGGGTTGAGACTGAGGGTGTCCCGGGGAAGACAGAGGGTGTCCAGTGGGAGACTGAGGGTGTCCGGGTTAAGAATGAACGTCTACAGGGGCAGACTGCGGCTGTCGGGGGGAGACTGAGGGTGTCCGGGGAGAGACTGAGGGTGTCTAGGGTGAGTATCACGGTGTCCAGGGTGAGACTGAGTGTGTCCCAGGGGGAGACAGAGGGTGTCCAAGGGGAGACTGAGTGTGTCCCAGGGGGAGACTGAGGATGTCCGTGGGAGAATGAGGGTGTCTGGGTTGAGACTGAGGGTCTCCAGGGGGAGAATGAGGGTGTCCGGGGGAGACTGAGTGTGTCCAGGGGAGACTGAGGATGTCCCTGGTGGAGACTGAGTGTATCCCTGAGGGAGACTGAGGGTGTCCAGGGTGAGACTGGGTGTGTCCGAGCTGAGACTGACGGTGTCCGGGAGAGTCTTAGGGTGTCTGAAGGGGAGACTGAGGGTGTCCAAGCGGGAGACTGAGGGTGTCCGGGGGAGACTGAGGGTGTCTGAGGAGAAACTGAGGGTGTCAAGATGGTGACTGAGGGTTTCCGGGGTTAGACAGAGAGCGTCCAGTTGAAGACTGAGGGTGTCTGAGGGGGAGACTGAGGGTGTCCGAGGGGGAGACTGAGGGTGTCGAGGGGGAGACTGAGGGTGTCCGAGGGGGAGACTGACGGTGACTGAGTAGAGACTGAGGGTGTCCTGGTTGAGACTGAGGGTGTCCGGGGGGAGGCTAAGGGTGTCCGGGGGTAGACTGAGGATGTCCAGGGGGAGACTGAGGGTGTCTGGGGCGAGACTGAGTGACTCCAGGGGGAGAGTGAGGGTGCCCGAGGGGAGACTGAATGCGTCCAGGTTGAGACTGAGGGTGTGCAGGTTGAGACTGAGGGTGTCCGGGGGGAGGCTAAGGGTGTCCGAGAGGGAGACTGAGTGACTCCAGGGGGAGACTGAGGGTGTCCAGGGGGAGACTGAGGGTGTCCGAGAGGGAGACTGAGGGAGTCTGGGGGAGATTGAGGGTGTCCAGGGGAGACTGAGGGTGTCCAGTGGGAGACTGAGGGTCTCCATGGGGAGACTGAGGGTGTCCGAGGGGAGACTGAGCATGTCCCGGAGAGACTAAATGTGTCCAGTTGGAGACTGAAGTTGTCCAGGGGGAGACTGGGTGTGTCCGAGGGGAGACTGAGGGTGTCCAGGAGAGTCTTAGGTTGTCAGAAGGGGAGACTGAGTGTGTCCAAGCGGGAGACTGAGGGTGTCCGGTGGAGACTGATGGTGTCCAAGGAGAAACTGAGGGTGTCAAGATGGAGACTGAGTGTTTCCGGGGTTAGACAGATAGCGTCCAATTTCCCCTGAGGGGGAGACTGAGGTTGTCCGAGGGGGCGATTGAGGGTGTCCGAGTTTGAGACTGAGTGTGTCCGGGGGAGACTGAGGGTGTCTGAGGGGGAGAATGAGGGTGTCCGAGGGGGCGACTGAGGGTGTCCCAGGGGGAGACTGAGGGTGTCCTGGGGGGACAGTGACGGTGCCCGAGGGGAGACTGAGGGTGTCCTGGGGAGAGACTGAGGGTGTCCAGGGGGAGACTGAGGGTGTCCGGGGGGAGACTGACGGTGTCCAGGGGGAGACTGAGGGTGTCCAGGGGGAGACTGAGGGGCCAAGTGGAGACTGATGTGTCCAACAGGGAGACTGAGTGTAAGCAAGTGGAGACTGAGGGTGACTAGGGAATGATTGAGGGTGGCCAGGGGGAGACTGAGTGTCACCGGAGGGGAGTTGGAGGGTGTCCAAGAGGGAGGCTGAGGGTGGCCAAGTGGAGACTGATGTGTCCAGGGGGAGACTGAGGGTGTCCTGGGGGGAGACTGACGGTGCCCGAGGGGAGACTGAGGGTGTCCTGGGGGAGACTGAGGGTGTCCTAGGGGGAGACTGAGGGTGTCCGAGGGGGAGATTGAGGGTGTCCAGGTTGAGACTGAGGGTGTATGGGGAAAGTCTGAGGGTGTCCGGGAGGAGACTGAGGAAGTCCGAGGGTGTCCAGGGGTTACTGAGGGTGTCCGAGTGGAGACTGAGGTTGTCCGGGGTGAGACTGAGGATTTCCAGGAAAAGAATGAGGGTGTCCCGGGGGGAGATTAAGGGGTCCAGGGGGAGACTGAGGGTGTACGAGGTGAGAATGAGAGTGTCCGAGTGGAGACTGAGGGTGTCAAGAGGGAGACTGAGTGTGTCCACGGGAGACTGAGGGTGTCCGGTTTTAGACTGAGGGTCTCCAGGGGGAGAATGAGGGTGTCCAGGGGAGACTGAGTGTGTCCAGGGGGAGACTGAGGGTGTCCAGGGGAGATTGAGTGTGTCCAGTGGGAGAGTGATGCCGTCCGTGGGAGAATGACGTTGTCCATTGGGTGACTGAGTGAGTCCAGCGGGAGACTGAGGGAGTCCGAGGGGAGACTGAGGGTGATTGAGAGTCTGAGTGTGTCCAGGGGGAGACTGAGGGTGTCCCGGGCGAGACTGAAGGTGTCGATGGGGAGACTGAGGGATTTCGGGTCTTACTGGGGGTGTCCGATGGGGAGATTGAGGCGTTTCAGGGGGGACTGAGGGTGTCTGGGTTGAGACTGAGGGTGTCCCGGGGAAGACAGAGGGTGTCCAGTGGGAGACTGAGGGTGTCCGGGTTAAGAATGAGCGTCTACAGGGGCAGACTGCGGGTGTCGGGGGGAGACTGAGGGTGTCCGGGGAGAGACTGAGGGTGTCCAAGGGGAGACTGAGTGTGTCCCAGGGGGAGACTGAGGATGTCCATGGGAGAATGAGGGTGTCTGGGTTTAGACTGAGGGTCTCCAGGGGGAGAATGAGGGTGTCCGGGGGAGACTGAGTGTGTCCAGGGGGAGACTGAGGGCGTCTGGAGGAGACTGAGGTTGTCAAGTGGGAGACTGAGTGAGTCCAGGGGGAGACTGAGGGTGTCCGAGGGGGAGACTGAGGGTGTCTGGGGGTCACTGTGTGTGTCCAGGGGGAGACTAACGGTGTCCCGGGGGAGACTGAGGATGTCCATGGGAGACTGATGATATCTGGGGGAGAATGAGGGTGTCTTTGAGGTGACTGAGTGTGTGCGAGGTGAGACTGAGGTTGTCTGGGGTTAGAGTGAGGGTGTCCAGGGGAGACTGAGGGTGTCCAGGGGGAGACTGAGGATGTCCAGGGGGAGACTGAGGGTGTCCAGGGGGAGACTGAGGGGCCAAGTGGAGACTGATGTGTCCAACAGGGAGACTGAGTGTAAGCAAGTGGAGACTGAGGGTGACTAGGGAATGATTGAGGGTGGCCAGGGGGAGACTGAGTGTCACCGGAGGGGAGTTGGAGGGTGTCCAAGAGGGAGGCTGAGGGTGGCCAAGTGGAGACTGATGTGTCCAGGGGGAGACTGAGGGTGTCCTGGGGGGAGACTGACGGTGCCCGAGGGGAGACTGAGGGTGTCCTGGGGGAGACTGAGGGTGTCCTAGGGGGAGACTGAGGGTGTCCGAGGGGGAGATTGAGGGTGTCCAGGTTGAGACTGAGGGTGTATGGGGAAAGGCTGAGGGTGTCCGGGAGGAGACTGAGGAAGTCCGAGGGTGTCCAGGGGTTACTGAGGGTGTCCGAGTGGAGACTGAGGTTGTCCGGGGTGAGACTGAGGATTTCCAGGAAAAGAATGAGGGTGTCCCGGGGGGAGATTAAGGGGTCCAGGGGGAGACTGAGGGTGTACGAGGTGAGAATGAGAGTGTCCGAGTGGAGACTGAGGGTGTCAAGAGGGAGACTGAGTGTGTCCACGGGAGACTGAGGGTGTCCGGTTTTAGACTGAGGGTCTCCAGGGGGAGAATGAGGGTGTCCAGGGGAGACTGAGTGTGTCCAGGGGGAGACTGAGGGTGTCCAGGGGAGATTGAGTGTGTCCAGTGGGAGAGTGATGCCGTCCGTGGGAGAATGACGTTGTCCATTGGGTAACTGAGTGAGTCCAGCGGGAGACTGAGGGAGTCCGAGGGGAGACTGAGGGTGATTGAGAGTCTGAGTGTGTCCAGGGGGAGACTGAGGGTGTCCCGGGCGAGACTGAAGGTGTCGATGGGGAGACTGAGGGATTTCGGGTCTTACTGGGGGTGTCCGATGGGGAGATTGAGGCGTTTCAGGGGGGACTGAGGGTGTCTGGGTTGAGACTGAGGGTGTCCCGGGGAAGACAGAGGGTGTCCAGTGGGAGACTGAGGGTGTCCGGGTTAAGAATGAGCGTCTACAGGGGCAGACTGCGGGTGTCGGGGGGAGACTGAGGGTGTCCGGGGAGAGACTGAGGGTGTCCAAGGGGAGACTGAGTGTGTCCCAGGGGGAGACTGAGGATGTCCATGGGAGAATGAGGGTGTCTGGGTTTAGACTGAGGGTCTCCAGGGGGAGAATGAGGGTGTCCGGGGGAGACTGAGTGTGTCCAGGGGGAGACTGAGGGCGTCTGGAGGAGACTGAGGTTGTCAAGTGGGAGACTGAGTGAGTCCAGGGGGAGACTGAGGGTGTCCGAGGGGGAGACTGAGGGTGTCTGGGGGTCACTGTGTGTGTCCAGGGGGAGACTAACGGTGTCCCGGGGGAGACTGAGGATGTCCATGGGAGACTGATGATATCTGGGGGAGAATGAGGGTGTCTTTGAGGTGACTGAGTGTGTGCGAGGTGAGACTGAGGTTGTCTGGGGTTAGAGTGAGGGTGTCCAGGGGAGACTGAGGGTGTCCAGGGGGAGACTGAGGATGTCCAGGGGAGACTGAAAGTGTCCGAGCGGAGCTTGAGCGTGTCCAGTGTTAGGCTGAGGGTCTCCATGTGGAGACTGAGGGTGTCCAGGAAAGACTAAGGGTGTCCAGTAGGAGACTGAAGTTGTCCAGAGGGAGACTGGGTGTAACCGAGGGGAGACTGAGGGTGTCCGGGGGAGACTTAGGGTGTCTGAGGGGGAGACTGATGTTGTCCGGTGGGAGACTGAGTAGTCCAGGGGGAGACTGAGGGAGTCCGAGTGGGAGACTGATTGTGTCCGCGGGTGTCTGAGTCTGTCCAGGGGGAGACTGAATGTGTCTCCGGGGAGACTGAGGGTGTCCAGGGGGAGACTGAAGGTGTCCGTGGAGAGACTGAGGGTGTCCGGGGGAGACTGAAGGTGTCCGGGGGAGACTGAGTGTGTCCTATGTTGAGACTGAGGGTGTCCAGGGGGGGACTGAGGGTGTCCAGGGGGAGACTGAGGGTGTCCAAGTGGAAACTGAGGGTGTCCAGCAGGGAGACTGAGAGTTTCCAGGGGGAGACTGAGGGTGACCAAGTGGAGACTGAGGGTGTCCGGGTGAGACTGAAGGTGTCCGGGGGAGACTGAGTGTGTCCTATGTTGAGACTGAGGGTGTCCAGGGGGGTACTGAGGGTGTCCAGGGGGAGACTGAGGGTGTCCAGGTGGGGACTGAGGGTGTCCAGGGGGAGACTGAGGGTGTCCGAGTGGAAACTGAGGGTGTCCAGCAGGGAGACTGAGGGTGTCCAAGTGGAAACTGAGGGATTCCAGCAGGGAGACTGAGGGTGTCCGAGTGGAAACTGAGAGAGTCCAGCAGGGAGACTGAGGGTGTCCAAGGGGGAGACTGTGAGTGTCCAGGGGGAGACTGTGGGTGTCCAGGGGGAGACTGAGGGTGTCCAAGTGGAAACTGAGGGAGTCCAGCAGGGAGACTGAGGGTGTCCGAGTGGAAACTGAGGGAGTCCAGCAGGGAGACTGAGGGTGTCCAGGGGGAGACTGAGGGTGTCCGAGTGGAAACTGAGGGAGTCCAGCAGGGAGACTGAGGGTGTCCAGGGGGGAGACTGTGGGTGTCCAGGGGGAGACTGAGGGTGTCCAAGTGGAGACTGAGGGTGTCCAAGTGGAGACTGAGGGTGGCAAAGTGGAGACTGAGGGTGTCCAAGTGGAGACTGATGAGTCCAGGGGGAGACTGAGGGTGTCCAGGGGGAGACTGAGGGTCCAAGTTGAGACTGATGTGTCCAGCAGGGAGGCTGAGGGTGTGCAGGGGGAGACTGAGGGTCCAAGTGGAGACTGATGTGTCCAGCAGGGAGACTGAGTGTAAGCAAGTGCAGACTGAGGATGACTAGGGAATGATTGAGGGTGCCTGGGGGGAGTCTGAGTGTCTCCGGAGGGGAGATGGAGGGTGTCCAAGAGGGAGGCTGAGGGTGGCCAAGTGGAGACTGATGAGTCCAGGGGGAGACTGAGGGTGTCCTGGGGGGAGAGTGACGGTGCCCGAGGGGAGACTGAGGGTGTCCAGGTTGAGACTGAGGGTGCACAGGGAAAGGCTGAGGGTGTCCGAGGGGAGACTGAGGAAGTCCGAGGAGGAGATTGAGGGTGTCCAGTGGTTACTGAGGGTGTCCGAGTGGAGCCTGAGGGTGTCCAGGGAAAGACTGAGGGTGTCCCTGGGGGAGACTGAGGGTATCCCTGGTGGAGACTGAGGGTGTCCAGGGGGAGACTGGGTGTGTCCGCGGTTAGACTGAGGGTGTTCAGGAGAGTCTTAGGGTGTCTGAAGGGAAGACTGAGGGTGTCCAAGCGGGAGACTGAGTGTGTCCGGGGGAGACTGAGTGTGTCCCTGGTGGAGACTGAGGGTGTCCCTGGGGGAGACTGAGGGTGTGCAGGGGGAGACTGAGTGTGTCCGGGGGAGACTGAGTGTGTCCAGGGGAGACTGAGGATGTCCCTGGTGGAGACTGAGTGTATCCCTGGGGGAGACTGAGGGTGTCCAGGTTGAGACTGGGTGTGTCCGAGCTGAGACTCACGGTGTCCGGGAGAGTCTTAGGGTGTCTGAAGGGGAGACTGAGGGTGTCCAAGCGGGAGACTGAGGGTGTCCGGGGGAGACTGAGGGTGTCTGAGGAGAAACTGAGGGTGTCAAGATGGTGACTGAGAGTTTCCGGGGTTAAACAGAGAGCGTCCAGTTGAAGACTGAGGGTGTCTGAGGGGGAGACTGAGGGTGTCCGAGGGGGAGACTGAGGGTGTCGAGGGGGAGACTGAGGGTGTCCGAGGGGGAGGCTGACGGTGACTGAGTAGAGACTGAGGGTGTCCTGGTTGAGACTGAGGGTGTCCGGGGGGAGGCTAAGGGTGTCCGGGTGTAGACTGAGGGTGTCCAGGGGGAGACTGAGGGTGTCTGGGGCGAGACTGAGTGACTCCAGGGGGAGAGTGAGGGTGTCCAGGGGGAGACTGAATGTGTCAGGGGGAGACTGAGGGTCTCCATGGGGAGACTGAGGGTGTCCGAGGGGGAGACTGAGGGTGTCCGAGGAGGAGACTGAGGGTGTCTGAGTGGAGACTGAGGGTGTCCAGGAGAGACTAAGGGTGTACAGTGGGAGACTGAAGTTGTCCAGGGGGAGACTGGGTGTGTCTGAGGGGAGACTGAGGGTGTCCGGGGAATCTTAGGGTGTCTGAAGGGGAGACTGAGCGTGTCCAAGCGGGAGACTGAGGGTGTTCGGTGGAGACTGATGGTGTCCCTGGGGGAGACTGAGGGTGTCCGAGGGGAGACTGAGTGTGTCCAGGAGAGACAAAGGGTGTCCAGTGGGAGACTGAAGTTGTCCAGGGGGAGACTGGGTGTGTCTGAGGGGAGACTGAGGGTGTCCGGGGAATCTTAGGGTGTCTGAAGGGGAGACTGAGCGTGTCCAGCAGGGAGACTGAGGGTGTCCGAGTGGAAACTGAGGGAGTCCAGCAGGGAGACTGAGGATGTCCAGGGGGGAGACTGTGGGTGTCCAGGGGGAGACTGAGGGTGTCCAAGTGGAGACTGAGGGTGGCAAAGTGGAGACTGAGGGTGTCCAAGTGGAGACTGAGGGTGTCCGGGGGTGACTGAGGGTGTCCAGTGGGAGACTGAGGGTGTCCAAATGGAGACTGAGGGTGTCCAAGTGGAGACTGAGGGTCCAAGTAGAGACTGAGGGTGTCCAGGGGGAGACTGAGGGTGCCCAGGGGGAGACTGAGGGTCCAAGTGGAGACTGATGTGTCCAGCAGGGAGACGGAGGGTGTCCAGGGGGAGACTGAGGGTCCAAGTGGAGACTGATGTGTCCAGCAGGGAGACTGAGTGTAAGCAAGTGCAGACTGAGGATGACTAGGGAATGATTGAGGGTGTCCGGGGGGAGACTGAGTGTCTCCGGAGGGGAGATGGAGGGTGTCCAAGAGGGAGGCTGAGGGTGGCCAAGTGGAGACTGATGAGTCCAGGGGGAGACTGAGGGTGTCCTGGGGGGAGAGTGACGGTGCCCGAGGGGAGACTGAGGGTGTCCAGGTTGAGACTGAGGGTGCACAGGGAAAGGCTGAGGGTGTCCGAGGGGAGACTGAGGAAGTCCGAGGAGGAGATTGAGGGTGTCCAGTGGTTACTGAGGGTGTCCGAGTGGAGCCTGAGGGTGTCCAGGGAAAGACTGAGGGTGTCCCTGGTGGAGACTGAGGGTATCCCTGGTATAGACTGAGGGTGTCCAGGGGGAGACTGGGTGTGTCCAAGGTTAGACTGAGGGTGTCCAGAAGAGTCTTAGGGTGTCTGAAGGGGAGACTGAGGGTGTCCAAGCGGGAGACTGAGTGTGTCCGGGGGAGACTGAGTGTGTCCCTGGTGGAGACTGAGGGTGTCCCTGGGGGAGACTGAGGGTGTCCAGGGGGAGACTGAGTGTGTCCGGGGGAGACTGTGTGTGTCCAGGGGAGACTGAGGATGTCCCTGGTGGAGACTGAGTGTATCCCTGGGGGAGACTGAGGGTGTCCAGGGTGAGACTGGGTGTGTCCGAGCTGAGACTGACGGTGTCCGGGAGAGTCTTAGGGTGTCTGAAGGGGAGACTGAGGGTGTCCAAGCGGGAGACTGAGGGTGTCCGGGGGAGACTGACGGTGTCCGAGGAGAAACTGAGGGTGTCAAGATGGTGAATGAGGGTTTCCGGGGTTAGACAGAGAGCGTCCAGTTGAAGACTGAGGGTGTCTGAGGGGGAGACTGAGGGTGTCCGAGGGGGAGACTGTGGGTGTCGAGGGGGAGACTGAGGGTGTCCGAGGGGGAGACTGACGGTGACTGAGTAGAGACTGAGGGTGTCCTGGTTGAGACTGAGGGTGTCCGGAGGGAGGATAAGGGTGTCCGGGCGTAGACTGAGGGTGTCTGGGGCGAGACTGAGTGACTCCAGGGGGAGAGTGAGGGTGTCCAGGGGGAGACTGAGTGTGTCAGGGGGAGACTGAGGGTCTCCATGGGGAGACTGAGGGTGTCCGAGGGGGAGACTGAGGGTGTCCGAGGAGGAAACGGAGGGTGTCTGAGGGGAGACTGATGGTGTCCAGGAGAGACTAAGGTTGTCCAGGGGGAGACTGGGTGTGTCTGAGGGGAGACTGAGGGTGTCCGGGGAATCTTAGGGTGTCTGAAGGGGAGACTGAGCGTGTCCAGCAGGGAGACTGAGGGTGTCCGAGTGGAAACTGAGGGAGTCCAGCAGGGAGACTGAGGATGTCCAGGGGGGAGACTGTGGGTGTCCAGGGGGAGACTGAGGGTGTCCAAGTGGAGACTGAGGGTGGCAAAGTGGAGACTGAGGGTGTCCAAGTGGAGACTGAGGGTGTCCGGGGGTGACTGAGGGTGTCCAGGGGGAGACTGAGGGTGTCCAAGTGGAGACTGAGGGTGAACAATTGGAGACTGAGTGTCCACATGGAGACTGAGGGTGTCCAGGGGGAGACTGAGGGTGTCCAGGGGGAGACTGAGGGTCCAAATGGAGACTGATGTGTCCAGCAGGGAAACCGAGTGTAAGCTTTGCAGACTGAGTGTGACTAGGGAATGATTGAGGGTGTCCGGGAGGAGTCAGAGGGTTGCCAGGGGGAGACTGAGTGTCTCCGGAGGGGAGATGGAGGGTGTCCAAGAGAGAGGCTGAGGGTGGCCAAGTGGAGACTGATGAGTCCAGGGGGAGACTGAGGGTGTCCTGGGGGGAGAGTGACGCTGCCCGAGGGGAGACTGAGGGTGTCCAGGTGAGACTGAGGGTGCACAGGGAAAGGCTGAGGGTGTCCGAGGGGAGACTGATGAAGTCCAAGGAGGAGATTGAGGGTGTCCAGTGGTTACTGAGGGTGTCCGAGTGGAGCCTGAGGGTGTCCAGGGAAAGACTGAGGGTGTCCCTGGGGGAGACTGAGGGTATCCCTGGTGGAGACTGAGGGTGTCCAGGGGGAGACTGGGTGTGTCCGAGGGGAGACTGAGGGTGTCCAGGAGAGTCTTAGGGTGTCTGAAGGGGAGACTGAGGGTGTCCAAGCGGGAGACTGAGTGTGTCCGGGGGAGACTGAGGGTGTCCCTGGTGGAGACTGAGGGTGACCCTGGGGGAGACTGAGGGTGTCCAGGGGGAGACTGAGTGTGTCCGGGGGAGAATGAGTGTGTCCAGGGGAGACTGAGGATGTCCCTGGTGGAGACTGAGTGTATCCCTGGGGGAGACTGAGGGTGTCCAGGGTGAGACTGGGTGTGTCCGAGCTGAGACTGAGGGTGTCCGGGAGAGTCTTAGGGTGTCTGAAGGGGAGACTGAGGGTGTCCAAGCGGGAGACTGAGGGTGTCCGGGGGAGACTGAGGGTGTCGAGGGGGAGACTGAGGGTGTCCGAGGGGGAGACTGAGGGTGTCCGAGGGGGAGACTGACGGTGACTGAGTAGAGACTGAGGGTGTCCTGGTTGAGACTGAGGGTGTCCGGGGGGAGGCTAAGGGTGTCCGGGGGTAGGCTGAGGGTGTCCGGGGGAGACTGAGGGTGTCTGGGGCGAGACTGAGTGACTCCAGGGGTGACTGAGGGTGTCAGGTGGAGACTGAGGGTCTCCATGGGGAGACTGAGGGTGTCCGAGGGGGAGACTTAGGGTGTCCGAGGGGGCGACTGAGGGTGTCCGAGGGGAGACTGAAGGTGTCCAGGAGAGACTAATGGTGTCCAGTGGGAGACTGAAGTTGTCCAGGGGGAGACTGGGTGTGTCTGAGGGGAGACTGAGGGTGTCCGGGGAATCTTAGGGTGTCTGAAGGGGAGACTGAGCGTGTCCAAGCGGGAGACTGAGGGTGTTCGGTGGAGACTGATGGTGTCCCTGGGGGAGACTGAGGGTGTCCGAGGGGAGACTGAGTGTGTCCAGGAGAGACAAAGGGTGTCCAGTGGGAGACTGAAGTTGTCCAGGGGGAGACTGGGTGTGTCCGAGGGGAGACTGAGGGTGTCCGGGGTAGTCTTAGGGTGTCTGAAGGGGAGACTGAGCATGTCCAAGCGGGAGACTGAGGGTGTCCGGGGGAGACTGACGGTGTCCGAGGAGAAACTGAGGGTGTCAAGATGGAGACTGAGGGTTTCCGGTGTTAGACAGATAGCGTCCAGTTTCCCCTGAGGGGGAGACTGAGGTTGTCCGAGGGGGCGATTGAGGGTGTCCGAGGTTGAGACTGAGTGTGTCCGGTGGAGACTGAGGGTGTCTGAGGGGGAGAATGAGGGTGTCCTAAGGGGAGACTGAGGGTGCCTTGGGGAGTCTCAGGGTGTCCGATGGGTGAATGAGATTCTCAAGGGGCAGACAGAAGATTTCCGCGGGGGAGATTGTGTGTTCCAAAGGGGAGACTGAGGGTGTGCAGGGGGAGACTGAGTGTGTCCCATGCGGAGACTGAGGGTGTCCATGGGGATACTGAGTGTATCTGGGGGAGACTGAGGGTCTCCATAAGGAGACTGAGGGTGTCCGAGGGGAGACTGAGGTTGTCTGGGGTTAGACTGAGGGTGTCCAGGGGAAACTGAGGGTGTCCAGGGTGAGACTGAGGGTATCTGGGGGAGACTGAGGGTCTCCATAAGGAGACTGAGGGTGTCCGAGGTGAGACTGATGGTATCTGGGGGAGACTGAGGGTGTCCATGAAGAGACTGGGGGTGTCCGAGGGGAGACTGAGGTGTCCAAGTGGAGACTGAGGGTGTCCCTGGGGGAGACTGAGGGTGTCCAGGGGGAGACTGAGTGTGTCCGGGGGAGACTGTGTGTGTCCAGGGGAGACTGAGGATGTCCCTGGTGGAGACTGAGTGTATCCCTGGGGGAGACTGAGGGTGTCCAGGGTGAGACTGGGTGTGTCCGAGCTGAGACTGACGGTGTCCGGGAGAGTCTTAGGGTGTCTGAAGGGGAGACTGAGGGTGTCCAAGCGGGAGACTGAGGGTGTCCGGGGGAGACTGACGGTGTCCGAGGAGAAACTGAGGGTGTCAAGATGGTGAATGAGGGTTTCCGGGGTTAGACAGAGAGCGTCCAGTTGAAGACTGAGGGTGTCTGAGGGGGAGACTGAGGGTGTCCGAGGGGGAGACTGTGGGTGTCGAGGGGGAGACTGAGGGTGTCCGAGGGGGAGACTGACGGTGACTGAGTAGAGACTGAGGGTGTCCTGGTTGAGACTGAGGGTGTCCGGAGGGAGGATAAGGGTGTCCGGGCGTAGACTGAGGGTGTCTGGGGCGAGACTGAGTGACTCCAGGGGGAGAGTGAGGGTGTCCAGGGGGAGACTGAGTGTGTCAGGGGGAGACTGAGGGTCTCCATGGGGAGACTGAGGGTGTCCGAGGGGGAGACTGAGGGTGTCCGAGGAGGAAACGGAGGGTGTCTGAGGGGAGACTGATGGTGTCCAGGAGAGACTAAGGTTGTCCAGTGGGAGACTGAAGTTGTCCAGGGGGAGACTGGGTGTGTCTGAGGGGAGACTGAGGGTGTCCGGGGAATCTTAGGGTGTCTGAAGGGGAGACTGAGCGTGTCCAGCAGGGAGACTGAGGGTGTCCGAGTGGAAACTGAGGGAGTCCAGCAGGGAGACTGAGGATGTCCAGGGGGGAGACTGTGGGTGTCCAGGGGGAGACTGAGGGTGTCCAAGTGGAGACTGAGGGTGGCAAAGTGGAGACTGAGGGTGTCCAAGTGGAGACTGAGGGTGTCCGGGGGTGACTGAGGGTGTCCAGGGGGAGACTGAGGGTGTCCAAGTGGAGACTGAGGGTGAACAATTGGAGACTGAGTGTCCACATGGAGACTGAGGGTGTCCAGGGGGAGACTGAGGGTGTCCAGGGGGAGACTGAGGGTCCAAATGGAGACTGATGTGTCCAGCAGGGAAACCGAGTGTAAGCTTTGCAGACTGAGTGTGACTAGGGAATGATTGAGGGTGTCCGGGAGGAGTCAGAGGGTTGCCAGGGGGAGACTGAGTGTCTCCGGAGGGGAGATGGAGGGTGTCCAAGAGAGAGGCTGAGGGTGGCCAAGTGGAGACTGATGAGTCCAGGGGGAGACTGAGGGTGTCCTGGGGGGAGAGTGACGCTGCCCGAGGGGAGACTGAGGGTGTCCAGGTGAGACTGAGGGTGCACAGGGAAAGGCTGAGGGTGTCCGAGGGGAGACTGATGAAGTCCAAGGAGGAGATTGAGGGTGTCCAGTGGTTACTGAGGGTGTCCGAGTGGAGCCTGAGGGTGTCCAGGGAAAGACTGAGGGTGTCCCTGGGGGAGACTGAGGGTATCCCTGGTGGAGACTGAGGGTGTCCAGGGGGAGACTGGGTGTGTCCGAGGGGAGACTGAGGGTGTCCAGGAGAGTCTTAGGGTGTCTGAAGGGGAGACTGAGGGTGTCCAAGCGGGAGACTGAGTGTGTCCGGGGGAGACTGAGGGTGTCCCTGGTGGAGACTGAGGGTGACCCTGGGGGAGACTGAGGGTGTCCAGGGGGAGACTGAGTGTGTCCGGGGGAGAATGAGTGTGTCCAGGGGAGACTGAGGATGTCCCTGGTGGAGACTGAGTGTATCCCTGGGGGAGACTGAGGGTGTCCAGGGTGAGACTGGGTGTGTCCGAGCTGAGACTGAGGGTGTCCGGGAGAGTCTTAGGGTGTCTGAAGGGGAGACTGAGGGTGTCCAAGCGGGAGACTGAGGGTGTCCGGGGGAGACTGAGGGTGTCGAGGGGGAGACTGAGGGTGTCCGAGGGGGAGACTGACGGTGACTGAGTAGAGACTGAGGGTGTCCTGGTTGAGACTGAGGGTGTCCGGGGGGAGGCTAAGGGTGTCCGGGGGTAGGCTGAGGGTGTCCGGGGGAGACTGAGGGTGTCTGGGGCGAGACTGAGTGACTCCAGGGGTGACTGAGGGTGTCAGGTGGAGACTGAGGGTCTCCATGGGGAGACTGAGGGTGTCCGAGGGGGAGACTTAGGGTGTCCGAGGGGGCGACTGAGGGTGTCCGAGGGGAGACTGAAGGTGTCCAGGAGAGACTAATGGTGTCCAGTGGGAGACTGAAGTTGTCCAGGGGGAGACTGGGTGTGTCTGAGGGGAGACTGAGGGTGTCCGGGGAATCTTAGGGTGTCTGAAGGGGAGACTGAGCGTGTCCAAGCGGGAGACTGAGGGTGTTCGGTGGAGACTGATGGTGTCCCTGGGGGAGACTGAGGGTGTCCGAGGGGAGACTGAGTGTGTCCAGGAGAGACAAAGGGTGTCCAGTGGGAGACTGAAGTTGTCCAGGGGGAGACTGGGTGTGTCCGAGGGGAGACTGAGGGTGTCCGGGGTAGTCTTAGGGTGTCTGAAGGGGAGACTGAGCATGTCCAAGCGGGAGACTGAGGGTGTCCGGGGGAGACTGACGGTGTCCGAGGAGAAACTGAGGGTGTCAAGATGGAGACTGAGGGTTTCCGGTGTTAGACAGATAGCGTCCAGTTTCCCCTGAGGGGGAGACTGAGGTTGTCCGAGGGGGCGATTGAGGGTGTCCGAGGTTGAGACTGAGTGTGTCCGGTGGAGACTGAGGGTGTCTGAGGGGGAGAATGAGGGTGTCCTAAGGGGAGACTGAGGGTGCCTTGGGGAGTCTCAGGGTGTCCGATGGGTGAATGAGATTCTCAAGGGGCAGACAGAAGATTTCCGCGGGGGAGATTGTGTGTTCCAAAGGGGAGACTGAGGGTGTGCAGGGGGAGACTGAGTGTGTCCCATGCGGAGACTGAGGGTGTCCATGGGGATACTGAGTGTATCTGGGGGAGACTGAGGGTCTCCATAAGGAGACTGAGGGTGTCCGAGGGGAGACTGAGGTTGTCTGGGGTTAGACTGAGGGTGTCCAGGGGAAACTGAGGGTGTCCAGGGTGAGACTGAGGGTATCTGGGGGAGACTGAGGGTCTCCATAAGGAGACTGAGGGTGTCCGAGGTGAGACTGATGGTATCTGGGGGAGACTGAGGGTGTCCATGAAGAGACTGGGGGTGTCCGAGGGGAGACTGAGGTGTCCAAGTGGAGACTGAGGGTGTCCAAATGGAGACTGATGTGTCCAGGGGGAGACTGAGTGTAAGCAAGTGGAGACTGAGGGTGACTAGGGAATGATTGAGGGTGTCCGGCGTGAGACTGAGTGTCTCCGGAGGGGAGTTGGAGGGTGTCCAAGAGGGAGGCTGAGGGTGGCCAAGTGGAGACTGATGTGTCCAGGAGGAGACTGAGGGTGTCCTGGGGGGAGACTGACGGTGCCCGAGGGGAGACTGAGGGTGTCCTGGGGGGAGACGGACGGTGCCCGAGGGGAGACTGAGTGCCTCCAGGTTGAGACTGAGGGTGTCCGGGTTGAGACTGAGGGTGTCCGGGGGGAGGCTAAGGGTGTCCGGGGGTAGACTGAGGGTGTCCAGGGGGAGACTGAGGGTGTCCGGGGGGAGACTGACGGTGTCCAGGTGGAGACTGAGGGTGTCCAGGGGGAGACTGAGGGGCCAAGTGGAGACTGATGTGTCCAACAGGGAGACTGAGTGTCAGCAAGTGGAGACTGAGGGTGACTAGGGAATGATTGAAGGTGGCCAGGGGGAGACTGAGTGTCTCCGGAGGGGAGTTGGAGGGTGTCCAAGAGGGAGGCTGAGGGTGGCCAAGTGGAGACTGATGTGTCCAGGGGGAGACTGAGGGTGTCCTGGGGGGAGACTGACGGTGCCCGAGGGGAGACTGAGGGTGACCTGGGGGGAGAGTGACGGTGTCCGAGCGGAGACTGAGTGCGTCCAGGTTGAGACTGAGGGTGTCCAGGTTGAGACTGAGGGTGTCCGGGGGTAGGCTAAGGGTGTCCAGGGGTAGACTGAGTGACTCCAGGGGGAGACTGAGGGTGTCCAGGGGGAGACTGAGGGTGTCCGAGGGGGAGACTGAGGGAGTCTGGGGGAGACTGAGGGTGTCCAGGGGAGACTGAGGGTGTCCAGTGGGAGACTGAGGGTCTCCATGGGGAGACTGAGGGTGTCCGAGGGGAGACTGAGGGTGTCCAGGGGGAGACTGAGGGGCCAAGTGGAGACTGATGTGTCCAACAGGGAGACTGAGTGTAAGCAAGTGGAGACTGAGGGTGACTAGGGAATGATTGAGGGTGGCCAGGGGGAGACTGAGTGTCCCCGGAGGGGAGTTGGAGGGTGTCCAAGAGGGAGGCTGAGGGTGGCCAAGTGGAGACTGATGTGTCCAGGGGGAGACTGAGGGTGTCCTGGGGGGAGACTGACGGTGCCCGAGGGGAGACTGAGGGTGTCCTGGGGGAGACTGAGGGTGTCCTAGGGGGAGACTGAGGGTGTCCGAGGGGGAGATTGAGGGTGTCCAGGTTGAGACTGAGGGTGTATGGGGAAAGTCTGAGGGTGTCCGGGAGGAGACTGAGGAAGTCCGAGGGTGTCCAGGGGTTACTGAGGGTGTCCGAGTGGAGACTGAGGTTGTCCGGGGTGAGACTGAGGATTTCCAGGAAAAGAATGAGGGTGTCCCGGGGGGAGATTAAGGGGTCCAGGGGGAGACTGAGGGTGTACGAGGTGAGAATGAGAGTGTCCGAGTGGAGACTGAGGGTGTCAAGAGGGAGACTGAGTGTGTCCACGGGAGACTGAGGGTGTCCGGTTTTAGACTGAGGGTCTCCAGGGGGAGAATGAGGGTGTCCAGGGGAGACTGAGTGTGTCCAGGGGGAGACTGAGGGTGTCCAGGGGAGATTGAGTGTGTCCAGTGGGAGAGTGATGCCGTCCGTGGGAGAATGACGTTGTCCATTGGGTGACTGAGTGAGTCCAGCGGGAGACTGAGGGAGTCCGAGGGGAGACTGAGGGTGATTGAGAGTCTGAGTGTGTCCAGGGGGAGACTGAGGGTGTCCCGGGCGAGACTGAAGGTGTCGATGGGGAGACTGAGGGATTTCGGGTCTTACTGGGGGTGTCCGATGGGGAGATTGAGGCGTTTCAGGGGGGACTGAGGGTGTCTGGGTTGAGACTGAGGGTGTCCCGGGGAAGACAGAGGGTGTCCAGTGGGAGACTGAGGGTGTCCGGGTTAAGAATGAGCGTCTACAGGGGCAGACTGCGGGTGTCGGGGGGAGACTGAGGGTGTCCGGGGAGAGACTGAGGGTGTCCAAGGGGAGACTGAGTGTGTCCCAGGGGGAGACTGAGGATGTCCATGGGAGAATGAGGGTGTCTGGGTTTAGACTGAGGGTCTCCAGGGGGAGAATGAGGGTGTCCGGGGGAGACTGAGTGTGTCCAGGGGGAGACTGAGGGCGTCTGGAGGAGACTGAGGTTGTCAAGTGGGAGACTGAGTGAGTCCAGGGGGAGACTGAGGGTGTCCGAGGGGGAGACTGAGGGTGTCTGGGGGTCACTGTGTGTGTCCAGGGGGAGACTAACGGTGTCCCGGGGGAGACTGAGGATGTCCATGGGAGACTGATGATATCTGGGGGAGAATGAGGGTGTCTTTGAGGTGACTGAGTGTGTGCGAGGTGAGACTGAGGTTGTCTGGGGTTAGAGTGAGGGTGTCCAGGGGAGACTGAGGGTGTCCAGGGGGAGACTGAGGATGTCCAGGGGGAGACTGAGGGTGTCCAGGGGGAGACTGAGGGGCCAAGTGGAGACTGATGTGTCCAACAGGGAGACTGAGTGTAAGCAAGTGGAGACTGAGGGTGACTAGGGAATGATTGAGGGTGGCCAGGGGGAGACTGAGTGTCACCGGAGGGGAGTTGGAGGGTGTCCAAGAGGGAGGCTGAGGGTGGCCAAGTGGAGACTGATGTGTCCAGGGGGAGACTGAGGGTGTCCTGGGGGGAGACTGACGGTGCCCGAGGGGAGACTGAGGGTGTCCTGGGGGAGACTGAGGGTGTCCTAGGGGGAGACTGAGGGTGTCCGAGGGGGAGATTGAGGGTGTCCAGGTTGAGACTGAGGGTGTATGGGGAAAGGCTGAGGGTGTCCGGGAGGAGACTGAGGAAGTCCGAGGGTGTCCAGGGGTTACTGAGGGTGTCCGAGTGGAGACTGAGGTTGTCCGGGGTGAGACTGAGGATTTCCAGGAAAAGAATGAGGGTGTCCCGGGGGGAGATTAAGGGGTCCAGGGGGAGACTGAGGGTGTACGAGGTGAGAATGAGAGTGTCCGAGTGGAGACTGAGGGTGTCAAGAGGGAGACTGAGTGTGTCCACGGGAGACTGAGGGTGTCCGGTTTTAGACTGAGGGTCTCCAGGGGGAGAATGAGGGTGTCCAGGGGAGACTGAGTGTGTCCAGGGGGAGACTGAGGTTGTCCAGGGGAGATTGAGTGTGTCCAGTGGGAGAGTGATGCCGTCCGTGGGAGAATGACGTTGTCCATTGGGTGACTGAGTGAGTCCAGCGGGAGACTGAGGGAGTCCGAGGGGAGACTGAGGGTGATTGAGAGTCTGAGTGTGTCCAGGGGGAGACTGAGAGTGTCCCGGGCGAGACTGAAGGTGTCGATGGGGAGACTGAGGGATTTCGGGTCTTACTGGGGGTGTCCGATGGGGAGATTGAGGCGTTTCAGGGGGGACTGAGGGTGTCTGGGTTGAGACTGAGGGTGTCCCGGGGAAGACAGAGGGTGTCCAGTGGGAGACTGAGGGTGTCCGGGTTAAGAATGAGCGTCTACAGGGGCAGACTGCGGGTGTCGGGGGGAGACTGAGGGTGTCCGGGGAGGGACTGAGGGTGTCCAAGGGGAGACTGAGTGTGTCCCAGGGGGAGACTGAGGATGTCCATGGGAGAATGAGGGTGTCTGGGTTTAGACTGAGGGTCTCCAGGGGGAGAATGAGGGTGTCCGGGGGAGACTGAGTGTGTCCAGGGGGAGACTGAGGGCGTCTGGAGGAGACTGAGGTTGTCAAGTGGGAGACTGAGTGAGTCCAGGGGGAGACTGAGGGTGTCCGAGGGGGAGACTGAGGGTGTCTGGGGGTCACTGTGTGTGTCCAGGGGGAGACTAACGGTGTCCCGGGGGAGACTGAGGATGTCCATGGGAGACTGATGATATCTGGGGGAGAATGAGGGTGTCTTTGAGGTGACTGAGTGTGTGCGAGGTGAGACTGAGGTTGTCTGGGGTTAGAGTGAGGGTGTCCAGGGGAGACTGAGGGTGTCCAGGGGGAGACTGAGGATGTCCAGGGGAGACTGAAAGTGTCCGAGCGGAGCTTGAGCGTGTCCAGTGTTAGGCTGAGGGTCTCCATGTGGAGACTGAGGGTGTCCAGGAAAGACTAAGGGTGTCCAGTAGGAGACTGAAGTTGTCCAGAGGGAGACTGGGTGTAACCGAGGGGAGACTGAGGGTGTCCGGGGGAGACTTAGGGTGTCTGAGGGGGAGACTGATGTTGTCCGGTGGGAGACTGAGTAGTCCAGGGGGAGACTGAGGGAGTCCGAGTGGGAGACTGATTGTGTCCGCGGGTGTCTGAGTCTGTCCAGGGGGAGACTGAATGTGTCTCCGGGGAGACTGAGGGTGTCCAGGGGGAGACTGAAGGTGTCCGTGGAGAGACTGAGGGTGTCCGGGGGAGACTGAAGGTGTCCGGGGGAGACTGAGTGTGTCCTATGTTGAGACTGAGGGTGTCCAGGGGGGGACTGAGGGTGTCCAGGGGGAGACTGAGGGTGTCCAAGTGGAAACTGAGGGTGTCCAGCAGGGAGACTGAGAGTTTCCAGGGGGAGACTGAGGGTGACCAAGTGGAGACTGAGGGTGTCCGGGTGAGACTGAAGGTGTCCGGGGGAGACTGAGTGTGTCCTATGTTGAGACTGAGGGTGTCCAGGGGGGTACTGAGGGTGTCCAGGGGGAGACTGAGGGTGTCCAGGTGGGGACTGAGGGTGTCCAGGGGGAGACTGAGGGTGTCCGAGTGGAAACTGAGGGTGTCCAGCAGGGAGACTGAGGGTGTCCAAGTGGAAACTGAGGGATTCCAGCAGGGAGACTGAGGGTGTCCGAGTGGAAACTGAGAGAGTCCAGCAGGGAGACTGAGAGTGTCCAAGGGGGAGACTGTGAGTGTCCAGGGGGAGACTGTGGGTGTCCAGGGGGAGACTGAGGGTGTCCAAGTGGAAACTGAGGGAGTCCAGCAGGGCGACTGAGGGTGTCCGAGTGGAAACTGAGGGAGTCCAGCAGGGAGACTGAGGGTGTCCAGGGGGAGACTGAGGGTGTCCGAGTGGAAACTGAGGGAGTCCAGCAGGGAGACTGAGGGTGTCCAGGGGGGAGACTGTGGGTGTCCAGGGGGAGACTGAGGGTGTCCAAGTGGAGACTGAGGGTGTCCAAGTGGAGACTGAGGGTGGCAAAGTGGAGACTGAGGGTGTCCAAGTGGAGACTGATGAGTCCAGGGGGAGACTGAGGGTGTCCAGGGGGAGACTGAGGGTCCAAGTTGAGACTGATGTGTCCAGCAGGGAGGCTGAGGGTGTGCAGGGGGAGACTGAGGGTCCAAGTGGAGACTGATGTGTCCAGCAGGGAGACTGAGTGTAAGCAAGTGCAGACTGAGGATGACTAGGGAATGATTGAGGGTGCCTGGGGGGAGTCTGAGTGTCTCCGGAGGGGAGATGGAGGGTGTCCAAGAGGGAGGCTGAGGGTGGCCAAGTGGAGACTGATGAGTCCAGGGGGAGACTGAGGGTGTCCTGGGGGGAGAGTGACGGTGCCCGAGGGGAGACTGAGGGTGTCCAGGTTGAGACTGAGGGTGCACAGGGAAAGGCTGAGGGTGTCCGAGGGGAGACTGAGGAAGTCCGAGGAGGAGATTGAGGGTGTCCAGTGGTTACTGAGGGTGTCCGAGTGGAGCCTGAGGGTGTCCAGGGAAAGACTGAGGGTGTCCCTGGGGGAGACTGAGGGTATCCCTGGTGGAGACTGAGGGTGTCCAGGGGGAGACTGGGTGTGTCCGCGGTTAGACTGAGGGTGTTCAGGAGAGTCTTAGGGTGTCTGAAGGGAAGACTGAGGGTGTCCAATTGGGAGACTGAGTGTGTCCGGGGGAGACTGAGTGTGTCCCTGGTGGAGACTGAGGGTGTCCCTGGGGGAGACTGAGGGTGTGCAGGGGGAGACTGAGTGTGTCCGGGGGAGACTGAGTGTGTCCAGGGGAGACTGAGGATGTCCCTGGTGGAGACTGAGTGTATCCCTGGGGGAGACTGAGGGTGTCCAGGTTGAGACTGGGTGTGTCCGAGCTGAGACTCACGGTGTCCGGGAGAGTCTTAGGGTGTCTGAAGGGGAGACTGAGGGTGTCCAAGCGGGAGACTGAGGGTGTCCGGGGGAGACTGAGGGTGTCTGAGGAGAAACTGAGGGTGTCAAGATGGTGACTGAGAGTTTCCGGGGTTAAACAGAGAGCGTCCAGTTGAAGACTGAGGGTGTCTGAGGGGGAGACTGAGGGTGTCCGAGGGGGAGACTGAGGGTGTCGAGGGGGAGACTGAGGGTGTCCGAGGGGGAGACTGACGGTGACTGAGTAGAGACTGAGGGTGTCCTGGTTGAGACTGAGGGTGTCCGGGGGGAGGCTAAGGGTGTCCGGGTGTAGACTGAGGGTGTCCAGGGGGAGACTGAGGGTGTCTGGGGCGAGACTGAGTGACTCCAGGGGGAGAGTGAGGGTGTCCAGGGGGAGACTGAATGTGTCAGGGGGAGACTGAGGGTCTCCATGGGGAGACTGAGGGTGTCCGAGGGGGAGACTGAGGGTGTCCGAGGAGGAGACTGAGGGTGTCTGAGTGGAGACTGAGGGTGTCCAGGAGAGACTAAGGGTGTACAGTGGGAGACTGAAGTTGTCCAGGGGGAGACTGGGTGTGTCTGAGGGGAGACTGAGGGTGTCCGGGGAATCTTAGGGTGTCTGAAGGGGAGACTGAGCGTGTCCAAGCGGGAGACTGAGGGTGTTCGGTGGAGACTGATGGTGTCCCTGGGGGAGACTGAGGGTGTCCGAGGGGAGACTGAGTGTGTCCAGGAGAGACAAAGGGTGTCCAGTGGGAGACTGAAGTTGTCCAGGGGGAGACTGGGTGTGTCTGAGGGGAGACTGAGGGTGTCCGGGGAATCTTAGGGTGTCTGAAGGGGAGACTGAGCGTGTCCAGCAGGGAGACTGAGGGTGTCCGAGTGGAAACTGAGGGAGTCCAGCAGGGAGACTGAGGATGTCCAGGGGGGAGACTGTGGGTGTCCAGGGGGAGACTGAGGGTGTCCAAGTGGAGACTGAGGGTGGCAAAGTGGAGACTGAGGGTGTCCAAGTGGAGACTGAGGGTGTCCGGGGGTGACTGAGGGTGTCCAGTGGGAGACTGAGGGTGTCCAAATGGAGACTGAGGGTGTCCAAGTGGAGACTGAGGGTCCAAGTAGAGACTGAGGGTGTCCAGGGGGAGACTGAGGGTGCCCAGGGGGAGACTGAGGGTCCAAGTGGAGACTGATGTGTCCAGCAGGGAGACGGAGGGTGTCCAGGGGGAGACTGAGGGTCCAAGTGGAGACTGATGTGTCCAGCAGGGAGACTGAGTGTAAGCAAGTGCAGACTGAGGATGACTAGGGAATGATTGAGGGTGTCCGGGGGGAGACTGAGTGTCTCCGGAGGGGAGATGGAGGGTGTCCAAGAGGGAGGCTGAGGGTGGCCAAGTGGAGACTGATGAGTCCAGGGGGAGACTGAGGGTGTCCTGGGGGGAGAGTGACGGTGCCCGAGGGGAGACTGAGGGTGTCCAGGTTGAGACTGAGGGTGCACAGGGAAAGGCTGAGGGTGTCCGAGGGGAGACTGAGGAAGTCCGAGGAGGAGATTGAGGGTGTCCAGTGGTTACTGAGGGTGTCCGAGTGGAGCCTGAGGGTGTCCAGGGAAAGACTGAGGGTGTCCCTGGTGGAGACTGAGGGTATCCCTGGTATAGACTGAGGGTGTCCAGGGGGAGACTGGGTGTGTCCAAGGTTAGACTGAGGGTGTCCAGAAGAGTCTTAGGGTGTCTGAAGGGGAGACTGAGGGTGTCCAAGCGGGAGACTGAGTGTGTCCGGGGGAGACTGAGTGTGTCCCTGGTGGAGACTGAGGGTGTCCCTGGGGGAGACTGAGGGTGTCCAGGGGGAGACTGAGTGTGTCCGGGGGAGACTGTGTGTGTCCAGGGGAGACTGAGGATGTCCCTGGTGGAGACTGAGTGTATCCCTGGGGGAGACTGAGGGTGTCCAGGGTGAGACTGGGTGTGTCCGAGCTGAGACTGACGGTGTCCGGGAGAGTCTTAGGGTGTCTGAAGGGGAGACTGAGGGTGTCCAAGCGGGAGACTGAGGGTGTCCGGGGGAGACTGACGGTGTCCGAGGAGAAACTGAGGGTGTCAAGATGGTGAATGAGGGTTTCCGGGGTTAGACAGAGAGCGTCCAGTTGAAGACTGAGGGTGTCTGAGGGGGAGACTGAGGGTGTCCGAGGGGGAGACTGTGGGTGTCGAGGGGGAGACTGAGGGTGTCCGAGGGGGAGACTGACGGTGACTGAGTAGAGACTGAGGGTGTCCTGGTTGAGACTGAGGGTGTCCGGAGGGAGGATAAGGGTGTCCGGGCGTAGACTGAGGGTGTCTGGGGCGAGACTGAGTGACTCCAGGGGGAGAGTGAGGGTGTCCAGGGGGAGACTGAGTGTGTCAGGGGGAGACTGAGGGTCTCCATGGGGAGACTGAGGGTGTCCGAGGGGGAGACTGAGGGTGTCCGAGGAGGAAACGGAGGGTGTCTGAGGGGAGACTGATGGTGTCCAGGAGAGACTAAGGTTGTCCAGTGGGAGACTGAAGTTGTCCAGGGGGAGACTGGGTGTGTCTGAGGGGAGACTGAGGGTGTCCGGGGAATCTTAGGGTGTCTGAAGGGGAGACTGAGCGTGTCCAGCAGGGAGACTGAGGGTGTCCGAGTGGAAACTGAGGGAGTCCAGCAGGGAGACTGAGGATGTCCAGGGGGGAGACTGTGGGTGTCCAGGGGGAGACTGAGGGTGTCCAAGTGGAGACTGAGGGTGGCAAAGTGGAGACTGAGGGTGTCCAAGTGGAGACTGAGGGTGTCCGGGGGTGACTGAGGGTGTCCAGGGGGAGACTGAGGGTGTCCAAGTGGAGACTGAGGGTGAACAATTGGAGACTGAGTGTCCACATGGAGACTGAGGGTGTCCAGGGGGAGACTGAGGGTGTCCAGGGGGAGACTGAGGGTCCAAATGGAGACTGATGTGTCCAGCAGGGAAACCGAGTGTAAGCTTTGCAGACTGAGTGTGACTAGGGAATGATTGAGGGTGTCCGGGAGGAGTCAGAGGGTTGCCAGGGGGAGACTGAGTGTCTCCGGAGGGGAGATGGAGGGTGTCCAAGAGAGAGGCTGAGGGTGGCCAAGTGGAGACTGATGAGTCCAGGGGGAGACTGAGGGTGTCCTGGGGGGAGAGTGACGGTGCCCGAGGGGAGACTGAGGGTGTCCAGGTGAGACTGAGGGTGCACAGGGAAAGGCTGAGGGTGTCCGAGGGGAGACTGATGAAGTCCAAGGAGGAGATTGAGGGTGTCCAGTGGTTACTGAGGGTGTCCGAGTGGAGCCTGAGGGTGTCCAGGGAAAGACTGAGGGTGTCCCTGGGGGAGACTGAGGGTATCCCTGGTGGAGACTGAGGGTGTCCAGGGGGAGACTGGGTGTGTCCGAGGGGAGACTGAGGGTGTCCAGGAGAGTCTTAGGGTGTCTGAAGGGGAGACTGAGGGTGTCCAAGCGGGAGACTGAGTGTGTCCGGGGGAGACTGAGGGTGTCCCTGGTGGAGACTGAGGGTGACCCTGGGGGAGACTGAGGGTGTCCAGGGGGAGACTGAGTGTGTCCGGGGGAGAATGAGTGTGTCCAGGGGAGACTGAGGATGTCCCTGGTGGAGACTGAGTGTATCCCTGGGGGAGACTGAGGGTGTCCAGGGTGAGACTGGGTGTGTCCGAGCTGAGACTGAGGGTGTCCGGGAGAGTCTTAGGGTGTCTGAAGGGGAGACTGAGGGTGTCCAAGCGGGAGACTGAGGGTGTCCGGGGGAGACTGAGGGTGTCGAGGGGGAGACTGAGGGTGTCCGAGGGGGAGACTGACGGTGACTGAGTAGAGACTGAGGGTGTCCTGGTTGAGACTGAGGGTGTCCGGGGGGAGGCTAAGGGTGTCCGGGGGTAGGCTGAGGGTGTCCGGGGGAGACTGAGGGTGTCTGGGGCGAGACTGAGTGACTCCAGGGGTGACTGAGGGTGTCAGGTGGAGACTGAGGGTCTCCATGGGGAGACTGAGGGTGTCCGAGGGGGAGACTTAGGGTGTCCGAGGGGGCGACTGAGGGTGTCCGAGGGGAGACTGAAGGTGTCCAGGAGAGACTAATGGTGTCCAGTGGGAGACTGAAGTTGTCCAGGGGGAGACTGGGTGTGTCTGAGGGGAGACTGAGGGTGTCCGGGGAATCTTAGGGTGTCTGAAGGGGAGACTGAGCGTGTCCAAGCGGGAGACTGAGGGTGTTCGGTGGAGACTGATGGTGTCCCTGGGGGAGACTGAGGGTGTCCGAGGGGAGACTGAGTGTGTCCAGGAGAGACAAAGGGTGTCCAGTGGGAGACTGAAGTTGTCCAGGGGGAGACTGGGTGTGTCCGAGGGGAGACTGAGGGTGTCCGGGGTAGTCTTAGGGTGTCTGAAGGGGAGACTGAGCATGTCCAAGCGGGAGACTGAGGGTGTCCGGGGGAGACTGACGGTGTCCGAGGAGAAACTGAGGGTGTCAAGATGGAGACTGAGGGTTTCCGGTGTTAGACAGATAGCGTCCAGTTTCCCCTGAGGGGGAGACTGAGGTTGTCCGAGGGGGCGATTGAGGGTGTCCGAGGTTGAGACTGAGTGTGTCCGGTGGAGACTGAGGGTGTCTGAGGGGGAGAATGAGGGTGTCCTAAGGGGAGACTGAGGGTGCCTTGGGGAGTCTCAGGGTGTCCGATGGGTGAATGAGATTCTCAAGGGGCAGACAGAAGATTTCCGCGGGGGAGATTGTGTGTTCCAAAGGGGAGACTGAGGGTGTGCAGGGGGAGACTGAGTGTGTCCCATGCGGAGACTGAGGGTGTCCATGGGGATACTGAGTGTATCTGGGGGAGACTGAGGGTCTCCATAAGGAGACTGAGGGTGTCCGAGGGGAGACTGAGGTTGTCTGGGGTTAGACTGAGGGTGTCCAGGGGAAACTGAGGGTGTCCAGGGTGAGACTGAGGGTATCTGGGGGAGACTGAGGGTCTCCATAAGGAGACTGAGGGTGTCCGAGGTGAGACTGATGGTATCTGGGGGAGACTGAGGGTGTCCATGAAGAGACTGGGGGTGTCCGAGGGGAGACTGAGGTGTCCAAGTGGAGACTGAGGGTGTCCAAATGGAGACTGATGTGTCCAGGGGGAGACTGAGTGTAAGCAAGTGGAGACTGAGGGTGACTAGGGAATGATTGAGGGTGTCCGGCGTGAGACTGAGTGTCTCCGGAGGGGAGTTGGAGGGTGTCCAAGAGGGAGGCTGAGGGTGGCCAAGTGGAGACTGATGTGTCCAGGAGGAGACTGAGGGTGTCCTGGGGGGAGACTGACGGTGCCCGAGGGGAGACTGAGGGTGTCCTGGGGGGAGACGGACGGTGCCCGAGGGGAGACTGAGTGCCTCCAGGTTGAGACTGAGGGTGTCCGGGTTGAGACTGAGGGTGTCCGGGGGGAGGCTAAGGGTGTCCGGGGGTAGACTGAGGGTGTCCAGGGGGAGACTGAGGGTGTCCGGGGGGAGACTGACGGTGTCCAGGTGGAGACTGAGGGTGTCCAGGGGGAGACTGAGGGGCCAAGTGGAGACTGATGTGTCCAACAGGGAGACTGAGTGTCAGCAAGTGGAGACTGAGGGTGACTAGGGAATGATTGAAGGTGGCCAGGGGGAGACTGAGTGTCTCCGGAGGGGAGTTGGAGGGTGTCCAAGAGGGAGGCTGAGGGTGGCCAAGTGGAGACTGATGTGTCCAGGGGGAGACTGAGGGTGTCCTGGGGGGAGACTGACGGTGCCCGAGGGGAGACTGAGGGTGACCTGGGGGGAGAGTGACGGTGTCCGAGCGGAGACTGAGTGCGTCCAGGTTGAGACTGAGGGTGTCCAGGTTGAGACTGAGGGTGTCCGGGGGTAGGCTAAGGGTGTCCAGGGGTAGACTGAGTGACTCCAGGGGGAGACTGAGGGTGTCCAGGGGGAGACTGAGGGTGTCCGAGGGGGAGACTGAGGGAGTCTGGGGGAGACTGAGGGTGTCCAGGGGAGACTGAGGGTGTCCAGTGGGAGACTGAGGGTCTCCATGGGGAGACTGAGGGTGTCCGAGGGGAGACTGAGGGTGTCCAGGAGAGACTAAGTGTGTCCAGTGGGAGACTGAAGTTGTCCCGGGGGAGACTGGGTGTGTCCGAGGGGAGTCTGAGGGTGTCCAGGAGAGTCTTAGGTTGTCAGAAGGGGAGACTGAGTGTGTCCAAGCGGGAGACTGAGGGTGTCCGGTGGAGACTGATGGTGTCCGAGGAGAAACTGAGGGTGTCAAGATGGAGACTGAGGGTTTCCGGGGTTAGACAGATAGCGTCCAGTTTCCCCTGAGGGGGAGACTGAGGTTGTCCGAGGGGGCGATTGAGGGTGTCCGAGTTTGAGACTGAGTGTGTCCGGGGGAGACTGAGGGTGTCTGAGGGGGAGAATGAGGGTGTCCGAGGGGGCGACTGAGGGTGGCCCAAGGGGAGACTGAGGGTGCCTTGGGGAGTCTCGGGGTGTCCGATGGGTGGATGAGATTCTCAAGGGGCAGACAGAGGATGTCTGCGGGGGAGATTGAATGTTCCAAATGGGGGACTGAGGGTGTGTATGAGGACACTGAGTGTGTCCCATGCGGTGACTGAGGGTGTCCAGGGGGGAGACTGTGCGTGTCCAGGGGGAGACTGAGGGCATCCCGGTTGAGACTGAGGGTGACCCTGGGGGAGACTGAGGGTGTCCGAGGTGAAACTGAGGGTGTCCGAGGTGAGACTGAAGGTGTCCAGGGGGAGACTGAGGGTGTCCGAGGTGAGACTGAGGGTGTCCGAGATGAGACTGAGGGTGTCCAAGTGGAGACTGATGTGTCCAAGAGGAGACTGAGGGTCCAAGTGGAGACTGAGGGTCCAAGTGGAGACTGATGTGTCCAACAGGGAGACTGAGTGCAAGCAAGTGGAGACTGAGGGTGACTAGGGAATGATTGAGGGTGTCCGGGGGGAGACTGAGTGTCTCCGGAAGGGAGTTGGAGGGTGTCCAAGAGGGAGGCTGAGGGTGGCCAATTGGAGACTGATGTGTCCAGGGGGAGACTGAGGGTGTCCTGGGGGGAGAGTGACGGTGCCTGAGGGGAGACTGAGGGTGTCCTGGGGGGAGAGTGACGGTGCCCGAGGGGAGACTGAGGGTGTCCTGGGGGGAGAGTGACGGTGCCCGAGGGGATACTGAGTGCGTCCATGTTGAGACTGAGGGTGTCCGGGTTGAGACTGAGGGTGTCCGGGAGGAGGCTAAGGGTGTCTGAGGGGGAGACTGAGGGTGTCCAGGGGGAGACTGAGTGACTCCGGAGGGAGACTGAGGGTGTCCAGGGGGAGACTGAGGTTGTCCGAGGGGAGACTGAGGGTTTCCAGGAGAGACTGAGGGTGTCCGGTGGAGACTGATGGTGTCCGAGGAGAAACTGAGGGTGTCAAGATGGAGACTGAGGGTTTCCGGGGTTAGACAGATAGCGTCTTGTTTCCCCTGAGGGGGAGACTGAGGTTGTGCGAGGGGGCGATTGAGGGTGTCCAAGGTTGAGACTGAGTGTGTCCGGTGGAGACTGAGGGTGTCTGAGGGGGTGACTGAGGGTGTCCGAGGGGGCGACTGAGGCTGTCCTAACGGGAGCCTGAGGGTTCCTTGGGGAGTCTCGGGGTGTCCGATGGGTGAATGAGATTCTCAAGGGGCAGACAGAGGATGTCCGCGGGGGAGATTGAGTTTTCCAAATGGGAGACTGAGGGTGTGTAGAGGGAGACTGAGTGTGTCCCATGCGGAGACTGAGGGTGTCCAGGGGGGAGACTGTGGGTGTCTAGGGGGAGACTGTGGGTGTCCAGGGGGAGACTGAGGGTGTCCAGGGGGGAGACAGTGTGTGTCCAGGGGGAGAGTGAGGGTGTCCGATGGGGAGACTGAGGGTGTGCAGGGGGAGACTGAGGGTGTCCAGGGGGAGACTGAGGGTGTCCGATGGGGAGACTGAGGGTGTCCAGGTTGAGACTGAGGGTGTCCAAGTGGAGTCTGAGTGTGTCCAGGGGGAGACTGAGGATGTCCGCTGGAGACTGAGGGTGTCCAAGTGGAGACTGAGGGTGTCCGGGGTGAGAATGAAGGTGTCTAAGTGGAGACTGAGGGTGTCCGGGGGTAGACTGAGGGTGTCCAGGGGGAGACTGAGGGTGTCCAGGGGGAGACTGAGGGTCCAAGTGTAGACTGCGGGTCCAAGTGGAGACTGATGTGTCCAACAGGGAGACTGAGTTTAAGCAAGTGGAGACTGAGGGTGACTAGGGAATGACTGAGGGTGTCCGGGGGGAGACTGAGTGTCTCCGGAGGGGAGTTGGAGGGTGTCCAAGAGGGAGGCTGAGGGTGGCCAAGTGGAGACTTATGTGTCCAGGGGGAGACTGAGGGTGTCCTGGGGGGAGAGTGACGGTGCCCGAGGGGAGACTGAGTGCGTCCATGTTGAGACTGAGGGTGTCCGGGTTGAGATTGAGGGTGTCCGGGGGGAGGCTAAGGGTGTCCGGGGGTAGACTGAGGGTGTCCGGGAGGAGACTGAGTGTGTCCGGGGAGAGACTGAGGGACTCGAGGAGGAGACTGAGGGTGTCCAGGGGGAGACTCAGGGTGTCTGATGGGGAGACTGAGGGTGTCTGGGGGAGACTGAGGGTGTCCATGGGAGACTGAGGGTGTCCGGGGGGAGACTGAGGGTCTCCATGGGGAGACTGAGGTTGTCTGAGGGGAGACTGAGGGTTTCCAGGAGAGACTGATGGTGTCCGGTGGAGACTGACGGTGTCTGAGGAGAAACTGAGCGTGTCAAGATGGAGACTGAGGGTTTCCGGGTTAAGATAGATAGCGTCCAGTTTCCCCTGAGGGGGAGACTAAGGTTGTCCGAGGGGGCGATTGAGGGTGTCCGAGGTTGAGACTGAGTGTCCCCCTGGACACCCTCAGTCTCCCCCTAAACACCCTCAGCCTACCCCTAAACACCCTCAGCCTACGCCTATACACCCTCAGCCTACCACTAAACACCCTCAGCATACCCCTGGACACCCTCAGTCGCCCCCTAATCACCCTCAGCCTACCCATAAACACTCTCAGCCTACCCCTAAACACCCTCAGTCTCCCCCTGGACACCCTCAGCCTACCCCTAAACTCCATCAGTCTCCCCCTGGACACACTCAGTCTCCCCCTAAACACCCTCAGCCTACCCCTAACCACCCGCAGCCTACCCCTAAACACCCTCAGCCTACCCCTAAACACCTTCAGCCTACACCTAAACACCCTCAGTCTACCCCTAAACACCCACAGCCTACCCCAAAATACCCTCAGCCTACCCCTAAACACACTCAGCCACACCTGGACACCCTCAGCCTACGCTAAAACACCCTCAGCCTACTCCTAATCATCCTCAGTCTCCCCTAAAAACCCTCAGCCTACCCCTATACACCCTCACCCTACACCTAAACACCATCAGCCTACCACTAAACACCCTCAGTCTCTTCCTTAGCACCCTCAGCCTACCCCTAAACACCCTCAGTCTCCCCCTAAACACCCTCAGCCTAACCCTTAACACCCTCAGCCTACCCTATAAACCCTCAGCCTACACCTAAACACCTTCAGCCTACCCCTAAACAACCTCAGTCTCCTCCTTAACACCCTCAGCCTACCACTAAACACCGTCAGTCTCCCCCTTAACACCCTCAGCCTACCCCTAAACACCCTCAGTCTCCCCATAAACACCCTCAGCCAACCCCTAAACACCCTCAGTCTCACACTAAATACCCTCAGCCTACCCCTTAACACCCTCAGCCTACCCTAAACACACTCAGCGTACCCCTTAACACCCTCAGTCTCCCCTAAACCCATTCAGCCTACAACCAAACAGCCTCAGTCTCCCCCTAAACACCCTCAGCCTACTCCTAACAACCTCCACCTACCCCTCAACACCTCAGCCTACACCTAAACTCCCTCAGTCTCCACCTAAACACCCACAGTCTCCACCTAAACACTCTCAGTCTACCCCTAAACACCCTCAGCCTACCCCTAAACACCCTCAGTCTACTCCTGAACACCCTCAGTCTGCCTCTAAACACCCTCAGCCTACCCCTAAAAACCCTCACCCTACCCCTAAACACCCTCAGCCTACCCCTAAACACCCTCAGTCTCCCCCCGGAAACCCTTAGCCTACCACTAAACATGCTCAGTCTACCCCTAAACACCCTCAGTCTCCCCCTAAACACCCTCAGTCTCCCCATAAACACCCTCAGCCTACACCTAAACACCCTCACCCTACCCCTAAACACCCTCAGTATCCCCCTGGACAACCTCAGCCTACCCCTAAACAACCTCAGCCTACTCCTAAACACCTTCAGCCTACCCCTAAACACCCTCTGTCTCAACCTAAACACACTCAGTCTCCAACTAAAAACCCTTAGCCTACCGCTAAACACCCTCAGCCTACCCCTAAAAACCCTCAGTCTCCACCTAAACACCCTCAGCCTACAACTAAACACACAGCCTACCCCTAAACACCCTCACCCTACCCCTAAACACCCTCAGTCTGCCCCTAAACACCCTCAGCCTAACCCTAAACACCCTCAGCCTACCCCTAAACAACCTCAGTCTCCCCCTGGAAACCCTCAGCCTACCCCTAATCAAACTCAGCCTACGCCTATACACCCTCAGCCTACCCCTAAACACCCTCAGCCGACCCCTAAACACCCTCAGCTTACCCCGAAAAACCCTCAGTCTCCCCCTTAACACCATCAGCCTACCCGTAAACACTCTCAGTCTCCCCCTAAACACCCTCAGCCTACACCTTAACACCCTCAGCCTACCCTAAACACACTCAGCGTACCCCGTAACACCCTCAGTCTCCCCTAAACACATTCAGCCTACAACCAAACAGCCTCAGTCTCCCCCTAAACACCCTCAGCCTACCCCTAAAAACGTCCGCCTACCCCTCAACACCTCAGCCTACACCTAAACACCCTCAGTCTCCACCTAAACACCCACGGTGTCCAACTAAACACCCTCAGTCTCCCCCTAAACACCCTCAGCCTACCCCTAAAAACCATCAGCCTACCCCTAAACACCCTCAGCCTACCCCTAAACACCCTCACCCTACCCCTAAACACCCTCACCCTACCCCTAAACAGCCTCAGCCATCCCCTAAACATCCTCAGCCTACACCTAAACACCATCAGTCTCGCCCTAAACACCCTCAGACTCCCCCTGGACACCCTCAGCCTACCCCTAAACACCCTCAACCTACCCCTAAACTTCCTCAGCCAACCCCTAAACACCCTCAGCCTACCACTAAACACCCTCAACCTACCCCTAAACACCCTCAGCCTACCCCTAAACACACTCAGACTCCCCCTGGACACCCTCAGCCTACCCCGAAACACCCTCAGCCTACCCCTAAAAACCCTCAGTCTCCCCCTGGACCCCCTCAGCCTTCCCTAAACTCCATCTGTCTCCCCCTGGACACCCTCAGCCTACCCCTAAACTCCATCAGTCTCCCCCTGGACACACTCAGTCTCCCCCTAAACACCCTCAGCCTACCCCTAACCACCCGCAGCCTACCCCTAAACACCCTCAGCCTACCCCTAAACACCTTCAGCCTACACCTAAACACCCTCAGTCTACCCCTAAACACCCACAGCCTACCCCAAAATACCCTCAGCCTACCCCTAAACACACTCAGCCACACCTGGACACCCTCAGCCTATGCTAAAACACCCTCAGCCTACCCCTAATCATCCTCAGTCTCCCCTAAAAACCCTCAGCCTACCCCTATACACCCTCACCCTACACCTAAACACCATCAGCCTACCACTAAACACCCTCAGTCTCTTCCTTAGCACCCTCAGCCTACCCCTAAACACCCTCAGTCTCCCCCTAAACACCCTCAGCCTAACCCTTAACACCCTCAGCCTACCCTATAAACCCTCAGCCTACACCTAAACACCTTCAGCCTACCCCTAAACACCCTTAGTCTCCTCCTTAACACCCTCAGCCTACCACTAAACACCGTCAGTCTCCCCCTTAACACCCTCAGCCTACCCCTAAACACCCTCAGTCTCCCCATAAACACCCTCAGCCAACCCCTAAACACCCTCAGTCTCACACTAAATACCCTCAGCCTACCCCTTAACACCCTCAGCCTACCCTAAACACACTCAGCGTACCCCTTAACACCCTCAGTCTCCCCTAAACCCATTCAGCCTACAACCAAACAGCCTCAGTCTCCCCCTAAACACCCTCAGCCTACTCCTAACAACCTCCACCTACCCCTCAACACCTCAGCCTACACCTAAACTCCCTCAGTCTCCACCTAAACACCCACAGTCTCCACCTAAACACCCTCAGTCTACCCCTAAACACCCTCAGCCTACCCCTAAACACCCTCAGTCTACTCCTGAACACCCTCAGTCTGCTTCTAAACACCCTCAGCCTACCCCTAAAAACCCTCACCCTACCCCTAAACACCCTCAGCCTACCCCTAAACACCCTCAGTCTCCCCCCGGAAACCCTTAGCCTACCACTAAACATGCTCAGTCTACCCCTAAACACCCTCAGTCTCCCCCTAAACACCCTCAGTCTCCCCATAAACACCCTCAGCCTACACCTAAACACCCTCACCCTACCCCTAAACACCCTCAGTATCCCCCTGGACAACCTCAGCCTACCCCTAAACAACCTCAGCCTACTCCTAAACACCTTCAGCCTACCCCTAAACACCCTCTGTCTCAACCTAAACACACTCAGTCTCCAACTAAAAACCCTTAGCCTACCGCTAAACACCCTCAGCCTACCCCTAAAAACCCTCAGTCTCCACCTAAACACCCTCAGCCTGCACCTAAACACACTCAGCCTACCCCTAAACACCCTCACCCTACCCCTAAACACCCTCAGTCTCCCCCTAAACACCCTCAGCCTAACCCTAAACACCCTCAGCCAACCCCTAAGCAACCTCAGTCTCCCCCTGCAAACCCTCAGCCTACCCCTAATCAAACTCAGCCTACGCCTATACACCCTCAGCCTACACCTAAACACCCTCAGCTGACCCCTAAACACCCTCAGCTTACCCCTAAACACCGTCAGTCTCCCCCTTAACACCATCAGCCTAACCCTAAACACCCTCAGTCTCCCCCTAAACACCCTCAGCCTACCCCTTAATACCCTCAGCCTACCCTAAACACACTCAGCGTACCCCTTAACACCCTCAGTCTCCCCTAAACACATTCAGCCTACAACCAAACAACCTCAGTCACCCCCTAAACACCCTCAGCCTACCTGTAAAAACGTCCGCCTACCCAACAACACCTCAGCCTACACCTAAACACCCTCAGTCTCCACATAAACACCCAAGGTCTCCAACTAAACACCCTCAGTCTCCCCCTAAACACCCTCAGCCTAACCCTAAAAACCCTCAGCCTACCCCTAAACACCCTCAGTCTCCCCCTGGACACCCTCAGTCGCCCCCTAATCACCCTCAGTCTACCCCTTAAAAACGATCACCCTACCCCTAAACACCCTCAGCCTACCCCTAAACACCCTCAGTCTCCCCCTAAACACCCTCAGCCTACACCTAAACACACTCAGCCTACCCCTAAACACCCTCAGCCTACTCCTGGACACCCTCAGTCACCCCCTAATCACCCGCAGCCTACCCCTTAAAAACCCTCAGCCTACCCCTAAACACCCTCAGTCTCCCCCTGGAAACCCTTAGCCTACCACTAAACACGCTCAGTCTACCCCTAAACACCCTCAGTCTCCCCCTAAACACCCTCAGTCTCCCCCTAAACACCCTCAGCCTACACCTAAACACCCTCACCCTACCCCTAAATACCCTCAGTATCCCCCTGGACAACCTCAGCCTACCCTTAAACAACCTCAGCCTACCCCTAAACACCCTCAGCCTACCCCTAAACACCCTCTGTCTCCCCCTAAACACACTCAGTCTCCCACGAAACACCCTTAGCCTACCGCTAAACACCCTCAGCCTACCCCTAAAAACCCTCAGTCTCCACCTAAACACCCTCAGCCTGCACCTAAACACACAGCCTACCCCTAAACACCCTCACCCTACCCCTAAACACCCTCAGTCTCCCCCTAAACACCCTCAGCCTAACCCTAAACACCCTCAGCCTACCCCTAAACAACCTCAGTCTCCCCCTGGAAACCCTCAGCCTACCCCTAATCAAACTCAGCCTACGCCTATACACCCTCAGCCTACCCCTAAACACCCTCAGCCGACCCCTAAACACCCTCAGCTTACCCCTAAACACCCTCAGTCTCCCCCTTAACAACATCAGCCTACCCCTAAACACCCTCAGTCTCCCCCTAAACACCCTCAGCCTACCCCTTAACACCCTCAGCCTACCCTAAACACACACAGCGTACCCCTTAACACCCTCAGTCTCCCCTAAACACATTCAGCCTACAACCAAACAGCCTCATTCACCCCCTAAACACCCTCAGCCTACCTCTAAAAACGTCCGCCTACCCCTCAACACCTCAGCCTACACCTAAACACCCTCAGTCTCCACATAAACACCCAAGGTCTCCAACTAAACACCCTCAGTCTCCCCCTAAACACCCTCAGCCTACCCCTAAAAACCCTCAGCCTACCCCTATACACCCTCAGTCTCCCCTAAACACCCTCAGCCTACACCTAAACACACTCAGCCTACCCCTAAACACCCTCAGCCTACCCCTGGACACCCTCAGTCGCACCCTAATCACCCTCAGCCTACCCCTAAAAACCCTCACCCTACCCATAAACAAACTCAGCCTAGCCCTAAACACCCTCAGTCTCCCCCTGGAAACCCTTAGCCTACAACTAAACACGCTCAGTCTACCCCTAAACACCCTCAGTCTCCCCCTAAACACCCTCAGTCTCCCCCTAAACACCCTCAGCCTACACCTAAACACCCTCACCCTACCCCTAAATACCCTCAGTATCCCCCTGGACAACCTCAGCCTACCCTTAAACAACCTCAGCCTACCCCTAAACACCCTCAGCCTACCCCTAAACACCCTCTGTCTCCCCCTAAACACACTCAGTCTCCCACGAAACACCCTTAGCCTACCGCTAAACACCCTCAGCCTACCCCTAAAAACCCTCAGTCTCCACCTAAACACCCTCAGCCTACAACTAAACACACAGCCTACCCCTAAACACCCTCACCCTACCCCTAAACACCCTCAGTCTGCCCCTAAACACCCTCAGCCTAACCCTAAACACCCTCAGCCTACCCCTAAACAACCTCAGTCTCCCCCTGGAAACCCTCAGCCTACCCCTAATCAAACTCAGCCTACGCCTATACACCCTCAGCCTACCCCTAAACACCATCAGCCGACCCCTAAACACCCTCAGCTTACCCCGAAAAACCCTCAGTCTCCCCCTTAACACCATCAGCCTACACCTTAACACCCTCAGCCTACCCTAAACACACTCAGCGTAACCCTTAACACCCTCAGTCTCCCCTAAACACATTCAGCCTACAACCAAACAGCCTCAGTCTCCCCCTAAACACCCTCAGCCTACCCCTAAAAACGTCCGCCTACCCCTCAACACCTCAGCCTACACCTAAACACCCTCAGTCTCCACCTAAACACCCACGGTGTCCAACTAAACACCCTCAGTCTCCCCCTAAACACCCTCAGCCTACCCCTAAAAACCATCAGCCTACCCCTAAACACCCTCAGCCTACCCCTAAACACCCTCACCCTACCCCTAAACACCCTCACCCTACCCCTAAACAGCCTCAGCCATCCCCTAAACATCCTCAGCCTACACCTAAAAACCATCAGTCTCGCCCTAAACACCCTCAGACTCCCCCTGGACACCCTCAGCCTACCCCTAAACACCCTCAACCTACCCCTAAACTTCCTCAGCCAACCCCTAAACACCCTCAGCCTACCACTAAACACCCTCAACCTACCCCTAAACACCCTCAGCCTACCCCTAAACACACTCAGACTCCCCCTGGACACCCTCAGCCTACCCCAAAACACCCTCAGCCTACCCCTAAAAACCCTCAGTCTCCCCCTGGACCCCCTCAGCCTTCCCTAAACTGCATCTGTCTCCCCCTGGACACCCTCAGTCTCCCCCTAAACACCCTCAGCCTACCCATAAACACCCTCAGCCTACCCCTATACACCCTCAGGCTACCACTAAACAGCCTCAGCCTACCCCTGGACATCCTCAGTCGCCCCCTAATCATCCTCAGCCTACCCCTAAACACCCTCAGCCTACCCATAAACACTCTCAGCCTAACCCTAAACACCCTCAGTCTCCGTCTGGACACCCTCAGCCTACCCCTAAACTCCATCAGTCTCCCCCTGGAAACACTCAGTCTCCCCTAAACACCCTCAGCCTACCCCTAACCACCCGCAGCCTATGCCTAAACACCCTCAGCCTACCCCTAAACACCTTCAGCCTACACCTAAACAGCCTCAGTCTACCCCTAAACACCCTCAGCCTACCCCCAAAATACCCTCAGCCTACCCCTAAAAACCCTCAGCCTTCACCTAAACACCTTCAGCCTACACCTAAACACCCTCAGTCTACCCCTACACACCGTCAGCCTATCCCAAAATACCCTCAGCCTACACCTAAACACACTCATCCACCCCTGGACAACCTCAGCCTACACTAAAACAGCCTCAGCCTACCCCTAATCACCCTCAGTCTCCCCCTAAACACCCTCAGTCTCCCCCTAAAAACCCTTAGCCTACCCCTAAACACCCTCAGTCTCCTATAAACACCCTCAGCCTACCCCTAAACACCCTCAGTCTCCCCCTTAACACCCTCAGCCTACCCTTAAACACCCTCAGTCTACCCCTAAACACCATCAGCCTACCCCTAAACACCCTCAGCCTACCCATAAACACCCTCTGTCTGCCCTAAACACCCTCAGTCTCCCCCTTAACACCCTCAGGCTACCCCTAAACACCCTCAGTCTCCCCATAAACACAGTCAGCCAACCCCTAAAAACCCTCAGTCTCCCCCTGGACACGCTCAGCCTACACCTAAACTCCATCAGTCTCCCCCTGGAAACACTCAGTCTCCCCCTAAACAACCTCAGCCTACCCCTAACCACCCTCAGCCTACACCTAAACACCTTCAGCCTACACCTAAACACCCTCAGTCTACCCCTAAACACCCTCAGTCTACCCCAAAATACCCTCAGCCGACCCCTAAACACACTCATCCACCCCTGGACACCCTCAGCCTACACCTAAACACCTTCAGCCTACACCTAAACACCCTCAGCCTACACCTAAACACCCTCAGTCTCCCCCTAAACACCCTCAGTCTCCCCCTAAACACCCTTAGCCTACCCCTAAACACCCTCAGTCTCCCCTAAACACCCTCAGTCCCCCCCTTAACACCCTCAGCCTACCCTTAAACACCCTCAGTCTACCCCTAAACACCCTCAGCCTACCGCTAAACACCCTCAGCCTACCCAGTAACACCCTCTGTCTGCCCGATACACCCTCAGTCTCCCCCTTAACACCCTCAGCCTAAGCCTAAACACCCTCAGTCTCCCCATAAACACACTCAGCCTACCCCTAATCACCTTCAGTCTCCCCCTAAACACCCTCAGCCTACCCCTAAACACCCTCAGAGTCCCCCTAAACACCCTCAGCCTACCCCTTAACACACTCAGCCTACCCTAAACACCCTCAGCGTACACCTTAACACCCTCAGTCTCCCCTAAACACCCTCAGCCTACAACCAAACACCCTCAGCCTACCCCTATACACCCTCAGTCTACACCTAAACACCATCAGCCTGCCCCTAAATACCCTCAGCCTACCCCTAAACAACGTCAGTCTCCTCCTGGAAACCCTCAGCCTACCCCTAAACACCCTCAGCCTACCCCTAAACACCCTCAGCCTACCCCTAAACACCCTCAGCCTGCCCCAATACACCCTCAGCATGCCCCTAAACACTCTCAGCCTACCACTGGACACCCTCAGTCTCCCCCTAAACACCCTCAGCCTACCCCTAAACACCCTCAGCCTGCCCCAATACACCCTCAGCATGCCCCTAAACACTCTCAGCCTACCCCTAAACACCCTCAGTCTCCACATAAACACCCTCAGCCTACCCCTAAACACCCTCGAACTACCCCTAAAAACCCTCAGCCTAACCCTAAACACCCTCAGCCTACCCCTAAACATCCTCAGTCTCAGCCTGGACACCCTCAGCCTTCCCCTAAACACCCTCAGCCTACCCCTAAACATCCTCAGTCTCAGCCTGGACACCCTCAGCCTTCCCCTAAACACCCTCAGTCTCCTCCTTAACATCCTCAGCCTACCCCTATACACCCTCAGCCTACACCTAAACACCCTCAGCCTACCCCTAAACACCCTCAGTCTCACCCTGGACACGCTCAGCCTACCCTTAAACGCCATCAGTCTCCCCCTGGAAACACTCAGTCTCCCCCCAAACATCCTCAGCCTAACCCTAAACACCCTCAGTCTCCTCCTTAACACCCTCAGCCTACCCCTAAACACCCTCAGTCTCCTCCTTAACATCCTCAGCCTACCCCAATACACCCTCAGCATGCCCCTAAACACCCTCAGCCTACCCCTGGACACCCTCAGTCTCCCCCTTAACACCATCAGCCAACCCCTACACACCCTCAGTCTCCCCCTAAACACCCTCACCTACCCCTTTACACCCTCAGCCTACCCTAAACACACACAGCCTACCCCTAAACACCCTCAGCCTACCACTAAACACCCTCGGCCTTCACCTAAACACCCTCAGTCTCCCCCTGGACACCCACAGCCTGCCCCTAAACACCCTCAACTTACCCCTAAACTCCCTCAGCCTACCCCTAAACACCCTCAGCCGACACCTAAACACCCTCAGCCTACACCTAAACACCCTCAGCCTACCCCTAAACACCCTCAGTCTCTCCCTGGACACCCTCAGCCTTCCCTAAACTCCATCTGTCTCCCCCTGGACACCCTCAGTCTCCCCCTAAACACCCTCAGCCTACGCCTAAACACCCTCAGTCTCCCCCTTAACACCCTCAGCCTACCCTTAAACACCCTCAGTCTACCCCAAAATACCCTCAGCCGACCCCTAAACACACTCATCCACCCCTGGACACCCTCAGCCTACACTAAAACACCCTCAGCCTACCCCTAAACACACTCAGTCTCCCCCTAAACACCCTCAGCCTTCCCCTATTAACCCTCAGTCTCCCCCTAAATACCCTCAGCCTACCCCTAAACACCCTCAGCCTACCCCTAAACACCCTCAGCCTACCGCTAAACACCCTCAGTCTCCCCCTTAACACCCTCAGCCTAACCCTAAACACCCTCAGTCTCCCACTAAACACCCTCAGCCTACCCCTCAACACACTCAGCCTACCCTAAACACCCTCAGCGTACACCTTAACACCCTCAGTCTCCCCTAAACACCCTCAGCCTACCCCTATACACCCTCAGCCTACACCTAAACACCATCAGCCTGCCCCTAAACACACTCAGTCTCCCCCTAAACACCCTCAGCCTACCCTTAAACACCCTCAGCCTGCCCCAATACACCCTCAGCATGCCCCTAAACACCCTCAGCCTACCCCTGGACAACCTCAGTCTCCCCCTAAACACCCTCAGCCTACCCCTTAACTCCTTCAGCCTACCCCTAAACACCCTCAGTCTACACCTGAACAACCTCAGTCTGCCCCTAAACACCCTCAGCCTACCCCTAAAAACCCTCAGCCTACCCCAAAACACCATCAGCCTACCCCAAAACACCCTCAGCCTACCCCTAAACACCCTCAGTCTCTCCCTGGAAACCCTTTGCCTACACCTAAACACCCTCAGTCTCCCCGTGGACACCCACAGCCTACCCCTAAACACCCTCAACTTACCCCTAAACTCCCTCAGCCTACCCCTAAACACCCTCAGCCGACACCTAAACACCCTCAGCCTACACCTAAACACCCTCAGCCTACCCCTAAACACCCTCAGTCTCTCCCTACACACCCTCAGCCTACCCCAAAATACCCTCAGCCTACACCTAAACACACTCACCCACCCCTGGACAACCTCAGCCAACATTAAAACAGCCTCAGCCTACCCCTAATCACCCTCAGTCTCCCCCGAAAAACCCTTAGCCTACCCCTATACACCCTCAGTCTACCCCTAAACACCCTCAGTCTCCCCCTTAACACCCTCAGCCTACCCTTAAACACCCTCAGTCTACCCCTAAACACGCTCAGCCTACCCCTAAACACCCTCAGCCTACCCATAAACACCCTCTGTCTGCCCTAAACACCCTCAGTCTCCCCCTTAACACCCTCAGCCTACCCCTAAACACCCTCAGTCTCCCCATAAACAAACTCAGCCAACCCCTAAACACCCTCAGTCTCCCCCTGGACACGCTCAGCCTACCCCTAAACTCCATCAGTCTCCCCCTGGAAACACTCAGTCTCCCCCTAAACAACCTCAGCCTACCCCTAACCACCCGCAGCCTACACCTAAACACCTTCAGCCTACACCTAAACACCCTCAGTCTACCCCTAAACACCCTCAGCCTACCCAAAGTACCCTCAGCCTACCCCTAAACACACTCATCCACCCCTGGACACCCTCAGCCTACACTAAAACACCCTCAGCCTACCCCTAATCACCCTCAGTCTCCCCCTAAACACACTCAGTCTCCCCCTAAACACCCTTAGCCGAGCCCTAAACACCCTCAGCTTACTCCTTAACACCCTCAGTCTCCACCTGGACACCCTCAGCCTACCCCTAAACAACCTCAGTCCACCCCTTAACACCCTCAGCCTACCCCTGAGAACCCTCAGTCTCCTCTAAACACCCTCAGCCTACCCCTAAACACCCTCAGCCTACCCCTAAACACCCTCAGTCCCCCCCTTAACACCCTCAGCCTACCCTTAAACACCTTCAGTCTACCGCTAAACACCCTCAGCCTACCCAGAAACAACCTCTGTCTGCCCTATACACCCTCAGTCTCCCCCTTAACACCCTCAGCCTAACCCTAAACACCCTCAGTCTCCCCATAAACACACTCAGCCTACCCCTAAACACCCTCAGTCTCCCCCTAAACACCCTCAGCCTACCCCTTAACACACTCAGCCTACCCTAAACACCCTCAGCGTACACCTTAACACCCTCAGTCTCCCCTAAACACCCTCAGCCTACCCCTATACACCCTCAGCCTACACCTAAACACCCTCAGCCTACCCCTATACACCCTCAGCCTACACCTAAACACCATCAGCCTGCCCCTAAACACACTCAGTCTCCCCCTAAACACCTTCAGCCTACCCCTAAACACCCTCAGCCTGCCCCAATACACCCTCAGCATGCCCCTAAACACCCTCAGCCTACCCCTGGACAACCTCAGTCTCCCCCTAAACACCCTCAGCCTACCCCTTAACACCTTCAGCCTACCCCTAAACACCCTCAGTCTCCACCTAAACACCCTCAGTCTACCCTAAACACCCTCAGCCTACCCCTAAACACCCTCAGTCTACACCTGAACACCCTCAGTCTGCCCCTAAACACCCTCAGCCTACCCCTAAAAACCCTCAGCCTACCCCTAAACACCATCAGCCTACCCCTAAACACCCTCAGCCTACCCCTAAACACCCTCAGTCTCCCCCTGGAAACCCTTTGCCTACCACTAAACACCCTCGGCCTTCACCTAAACACCCTCAGTCTCCCCCTGGACACCCACAGCCTACCCCTAAACACCCTCAACTTACCCCTAAACTCCCTCAGCCTACCCCTAAACACCCTCAGCCTACCCCTAAACACCCTCAGCCGACACCTAAACACCCTCAGCCTACCCCTAAACACCCTCAGTCTCTCCCTGGACACCCTCAGCCTTCCCTAAACTCCATCTGTCTCCCCCTGGACAACCTCAGACTCCCCCTAAACACCCTCAGCCTAACCCTAAACACCCTCAGCCTACCCCTGGACACCCTCAGTCGCCCCCTAATCACCCTCAGCCTACCCATAAACACTCTCAGCCTGCCCCAATACACCCTCAGTCTCCCCCTGAACACCCTCAGCCTACCCCTAAACACCCTCAGCCTACCCCTAAACACCCTCAGTCTCTCCCTGGACACCCTCAGCCTTCCCTAAACTCCATCTGTCTCCCCCTGGACACCCTCAGTCTCCCCCTAAACACCCTCAGCCTACCCAGAAACACCCTCAGCCTACCCCTAAACACCCTCAGCCTAAACACTATACACCCTCAGGCTACCACTAAACACCCTCAGCCTACACCTAATCACACTCAGTCTCCCCTAAAAACCCTCAGCCTACCCCTATACACCCTCAGCCTACACTAAACACCATCAGCCTACCCCTAAACACCCTCAGCTTAACGCTAAACACCCTATGCCTACCCCTAAACACCCTCAGTCTCTTTCTTAGCACCCTCAGCCTACCCCTAAACACCCTCATTCTCCCCCTTAACACCCTCACCCTACCCCTAAACACCCTCAGTCTCTCCCTAAACACCCTCAGCCTACCCCTTAACAACCTCAGCCTACCCTATACAGCCTCAGCGTACACCTTAACCTCGCAGTCTCCAATAAACACCCTCAGCCTACCCCTATACACCCTCAGCCTACACCTAAACACCCTCAGCCTACCCCTAAACACCCTCAGTCTCCTCCTTAGCACCCTCAGCCTACCCCTAAACACCCTCAGTCACCCACTTAACACCATCAGCCTACCCCTAAACACCCTGAGCCTACCCTATAAACCCTCAGTCACCCCATGAACACCCTCAGCCTACCCCTAAACACCCTCAGTCTCCCCATAAACACCCTCAGCGTACCCCTTAACACCCTCAGTCTCCCCTAAACCCAATCAGCCTACAACCAAACAGCCTCAGTCTCCCCCTAAACACCCTCAGACTACTCCTAACAACCTCCGCCTACCCCTCAACACCTCAGCCTACACCTAAACACACTCAGTCTCCACCTAAACACCCTCAGTCTCCACCTAAACACCCTCAGTCTACCCCTAAACACCCTCAGCCTACCCCTAAACACCCTCTGTCTACTCCTAAACTCCCTCAGTCTGCCTCTAAACACCCTCAGCCTACCCCTAAAAATCCTCACCCAAACCCTAAACACCCTCAGCCTACCCCTAAACACCCTCAGTCTCCCCCTGGAAACCGTTAGCCTCCCACTAAACACCCTCAGTCTCCCCCTAAACACCCTCAGTCTCCCCCTAAACACCCTCAGCCTACCCCTAAACACCCTCAGTCTCCCCCTGGACAACCTCAGCCTACCCCTAAACAACCTCAGCCTACCCCTCAACACCCTCAGCCTACCCCTAAACACCCTCTGTCTCCCACTAAACACCCTCAGCCTAACCCTAAAAACCCTCAGTCTCCCCCTAAACACCCTCAGCCTACACCTAAACACACGCAGCCTACACCTAAACTCCCTCACCCTACCCCTAAACACCTACAGCCTACCCCTAAACACCCTCAGTCTCCACCTGGACACCCACAGCCTACCCCTAAACAACCTCAGTCTCCACCTAAACACCCTCGGCCTACCCCTGGACACCCTCAGTCTCCCCCTAAACACCCTCAGCCTACCCCTAAACACCCTCAGCCTACCCCTAAACACACTCAGCCTACCCATAAACACCCTCTGTCTGCCCTAAACACCCTCAGTCTCCCCCTTAACACCCTCAGCCTACCCCTAAACACCCTCAGTCTCCCCATATACACACTCAGCCTACCCCTAAACACCCTCTGTCTCCCCCTAAAAACCCTCAGCCTACCCCGTAACACCCTCAGCCTACCCTAAACACCCTCAGCGTACACCTTAACACCCTCAGTCTCCCCTAAACACCCTCAGCCTACCCCTATACACCCTCAGCCTACACCTAAACACCCTCAGCCTACCCCTAAACAACGTCAGTCTCCCCCTGGAAACCCTCAGCCTACCCCTAAACACCCTCAGCCTGCCCCAATACACCCTCAGCCTACCCCTAAACACCCTCAGCCTACCCCTAAACACCCTCAGTCTCCCCCTTAACACCCTCAGTCTCCCCCTAAACACCCTCAGTCTGCCCCTAAACACCCTCAGCCTACCCCTAAAAACCATCAGCCTACCCCTAAACACCCTCAGTCTCTCCCTGGACACCCTCAGCCTTCCCTAAACTCCATCTGTCTCCCCCCCGACACCCTCAGTCTCCCCCTAAACACCCTCAGCCTACCCCTAAACACCCTCAGCCTACCCCTTAACACCCTCAGTCTCTCCCTGGACACCCTCAGCCATCCCTAAACTCCATCTGTCTCCCCCCCGACACCCTCAGTCTCCCCCTAAACACCCTCAGCCTACCCCTAAACACCCTCAGCCTACCCCTAAACATCCTCAGCCTACCCTATACACCCTCAGCCTACCCCTAAACACCCTCAGCCTACCCCTTAACACCCTCAGTCTCTCCCTGGACACCCTCAGCCATCCCTAAACTCCATCTGTCTCCCGCTGGACACCCTCAGTCTCCCCCTAAACACCCTCAGCCTACCCCTAAACACCCTCAGCCTAACCCTATACACCCTGAGGCTACCACTAAACACCCTCAGCCTACCCCTGGACACCCTCAGTCGCCCCTAATCACCCTCAGCCTACCCCTAATCACCCTCAGCCTACCCCTAAAAACCCTCAGCCTACCCCTAAACACCCTCAGCCTACCCATAAACACTCTCAGCCTACCCATAAACACCCTCAGTCTCCGTCTGGACACCCTCAGCCTACCCCTAAACTCCATCAGTCTCCCCCTGGACACACACAGTCTCCCCCTAAACACCCTCAGCCTACCCCTAACCACCCGCAGCCTACCCCTAAACACCTTCAGCCTACACCTAAACACCCTCAGTCTACCCCTAAACACCATCAGCCTACCCCAAAATACCCTCAGCCTACCCCTAAACACCCTCAGCCATCTCTGGACACCCTCAGCCTACGCTAAAACACCCTCAGCCTACCCCTAATCACCCTCAGTCTCCCCAAAAAACCCTCAGCCTACCCCTATACACCCTCAGCCTACACTAAACACCATCAGCCTACCCCTAAACACCCTCAGCTTAACCCTAAAGACCCTATGCCTACCCCTAAACACCCTCAGTCTCTTTCTTAGCACCCTCAGCCTACCCCTAAACACCCTCAGTCTCCCCCTAAACACCCTCAGCCTACCCCTTAACAACCTCAGCCTACCCTATACAGCCTCAGCGTACACCTTAACCTCTCAGTCTCCAATAAACACCCTCAGCCTACCCCTATACACCCTCAGCCTACACCTAAACACCCTCAGCCTACCCCTAAACACCCTCAGTCTCCTCCTTAGCACCCTCAGCCTACCCCTAAACACCCTCAGTCACCCACTTAACACCATCAGCCTACCCCTAAACACCCTGAGCCTACCACTAAACACCCTCAGTCACCCCTTGAACACCCTCAGCCTACTCCTAAACACCCTCAGTCTCCCCCTAAACACCCTCAGACTACTCCTAACAACCTCCGCCTACCCCTCAACACCTCAGCCTACACCTAAACACACTCAGTCTCCACCTAAACACCCTCAGTCTCCACCTAAACACCCTCAGTCTAACCCTAAACACACTCTGTCTACTCCTAAACTCCCTCAGTCTGCCTCTAAACACCCTCAGCCTACCCCTAAAAATCCTCACCCAAACCCTAAACACCCTCAGCCTACCCCTAAACACCCTCAGTCTCCCCCTGGAAACCGTTAGCCTCCCACTAAACACCCTCAGTCTCCCCCTAAACACCCTCAGTCTCCCCCTAAACACCCTCAGCCTACCCCTAAACACCCTCAGTCTCCCCCTGGACAACCTCAGCCTACCCCTAAACAACCTCAGCCTACCCCTCAACACCCTCAGCCTACCCCTAAACACCCTCTGTCTCCCACTAAACACCCTCAGCCTAACCCTAAAAACCCTCAGTCTCCCCCTAAACACCCTCAGCCTACACCTAAACACACGCAGCCTACCCCTAAACTCCCTCACCCTACCCTAAACACCCTCGGCCTACCCCTAAACACCCTCAGCCTACCCCTAAACACCTACAGCCTACCCCTAAACACCCTCAGTCTCCACCTGGACACCCACAGCCTACCCCTAAACAACCTCAGTCTCCACCTAAACACCCTCGGCCTACCCCTGGACACCCTCAGTCTCCCCCTAAACACCCTCAGCCTACCCCTAAACACCCTCAGCCAACCCTAAACACCCTCAGTCTCCCCCGGGACACACTCAGCCTTCCGTAAACTCCATCAGTCTCCCCCTGGACACCCTCAGTCTACCCCTAAACACCCTCAGCCTACCCCTAAACACACTCAGCCTACCCATAAACACCCTCTGTCTGCCCTAAACACCCTCAGTCTCCCCCTTAACACCCTCAGCCTACCCCTAAACACCCTCTGTCTCCCCCTAAACACCCTCAGCCTACCCCGTAACACCCTCAGCCTACCCTAAACACCCTCAGCGTACACCTTAACACCCTCAGTCTCCCCTAAACACCCTCAGCCTACCCCTATACACCCTCAGCCTACACCTAAACACCATCAGCCTGCCCCTAAACACCCTCAGCCTACCCCTAAACAACGTCAGTCTCCCCCTGGAAACCCTCAGCCTACCCCTAAACACCCTCAGCCTACCACTAAACACCCTCAGCCTACCCCTAAACACCCTCAGCCTGCCCCAATACACCCTCAGCCTGCCCCTAAACACCCTCAGTCTACCCCTAAACACCCTCAGCCTACGCCTAAACACCCTCAGTCTACACCTGAACACCCTCAGTCTGCCCCTAAACACCCTCAGCCTACCCCTAAAAACCATCAGCCTACCCCTAAACACCCTCAGCCTACCCCTAAACACCCTCAGCCTACCCCTAAACACCCTCAGTCTCTCCCTGGACACCCTCAGCCTTCCCCTAAACACCCTCAGCCTACCCCTAAACACCCTCAGCCTACCCCTAAACATCCTCAGCCTACCCTATACACCCTCAGCCTACCCCTAAACACCCTCAGCCTACCCCGAAACACCCTCAGCCTACCCCTAAACACCCTCAGTCTCTCCCTGGACACCCTCAGCCATCCCTAAACTCCATCTGTCTCCCCCTGGACACCCTCAGTCTCCCCCTAAACACCCTCAGCCTATCCCTAAACACCCTCAGCCTACCCCTAAACACCCTCAGCCTAACCCTATACACCCTGAGGCTACCACTAAACACCCTCAGCCTACCCCTGGACACCCTCAGTCGCCCCTAATCACCCTCAGCCTACCCATAAACACTCTCAGCCTACCCATAAACACCCTCAGTCTCCGTCTGGACACCCTCAGCCTACCCCTAAACTCCATCAGTCTCCCCCTGGACACACACAGTCTCCCCCTAAACACCCTCAGCCTACCCCTAACCACCCGCAGCCTACCCCTAAACACCTTCAGCCTACACCTAAACACCCTCAGTCTACCCCTAAACACCATCAGCCTACCCCAAAATACCCTCAGCCTACCCCTAAACACCCTCAGCCATCTCTGGACACCCTCAGCCTACGCTAAAACACCCTCAGCCTACCCCTAATCACCCTCAGTCTCCCCAAAAAACCCTCAGCCTACCCCTATACACCCTCAGCCTACACTAAACACCATCAGCCTACCCCTAAACACCCTCAGCTTAACGCTAAACACCCTATGCCTACCCCTAAACACCCTCAGTCTCTTTCTTAGCACCCTCAGCCTACCCCTGAACACCCTCATTCTCCCCCGTAACACCCTCACCCTACCCCTAAACACCCTCAGTCTCCCCCTAAACACCCTCAGCCTACCCCTTAACACCCTCAGCCTACCCTATACAGCCTCAGCGTACACCTTAACATCTCAGTCTCCAATAAACACCCTCAGCCTACCCCTATACACCCTCAGCCTACACCTAAAAACCCTCAGCCTACCCCTAAACACCCTCAGTCTCCTCCTTAACACCCTCAGCCTACCCCTAAACACCCTCAGTCACCCACTTAACACCCTCAGCCTACCCCTAAACACCCTGAGCCTACCACTAAACACCCTCAGTCACCCCTTGAACACCCTCAGCCTACCCATAAAAACCCTCAGTATACCCATAAACACCCTCAGCGTACCCCTTAACACTCTCAGTCTCCCCTAAACCCAATCAGGCTACAACCAAACAGCCTCAGTCTCCCCCTAAACACCCTCAGACTACTCCTAACAACCTCCGCCTACCCCTCAACACCTCAGCCTACACCTAAACACACTCAGTCTCCACCTAAACACCCTCAGTCTCCACCTAAACACCCTCAGTCTAACCCTAAACACCCTCAGCCTACCCCTAAACACCCTCTGTCTACTCCTTAACTCCCTCAGTCTGCCTCTAAACACCCTCAGCCTACCCCTAAAAACCCTCACCCTAACCCTAAACACCCTCAGCCTACCCCTAAACACCCTCAGTCTCCCCCTGGAAACCATTAGACTACCACTAAACACCCTCAGTCTCCCCCTAAACACCCTCAGTCTCCCCCTAAACACCCTCAGCTTACCCCTAAACACCCTCAGTCTCCCCCTGGACAACCTCAGCCTACCCCTAAACAACCTCAGCCTACCCCTCAACACCCTCAGCCTACCCCTAAACACCCTCTGTCTCCCACTAAACACCCTCAGCCTAACCCTAAAAACCCTCAGTCTCCCCCTAAACAACCTCAGCCTACACCTAAACACACTCAGCCTACCGCTTAACTCACTCACCCTACCCTAAACACACTCGGCCTACCCATAAACACCCTCAGCCTACCCCTAAACACCCTCAGTCTCCACCTGGACACCCACAGCCGACCCCTGGACACCCTCAGTCTCCCCCTAAACACCCTCAGCCTACCCCTAAACACCCTCAGCCTACCCTAAACACCCTCATTCTCCCCCTGGACACCCTCAGTCTACCCCTAAACACCCTCAGCCTACCCCTAAACACACTCAGCCCACCCATAAACACCCTCTGTCTGCCCTAAACACCCTCAGTCTCCCCCTTAACACCCTCAGCCTACCCCTAAACACCCTCAGTCTCCCCATAAAGACACTCAGCCTACCCCTAAACACCCTCTGTCTCCCCCTAAACACCCTCAGCCTACCCTAAACACCCTCAGCGTACACCTTAGCACCCTCAGTCTCCCCTAAACACCCTCAGCCTACCCCTATACACCCTCAGCCTACACCTAAACACCATCAGCCTGCCCCTAAACACCCTCAGCCTCCCCCTAAACAACGTCAGTCTCCCCCTGGAAACGCTCAGCCTACCCCTAAACACCCTCAACCTACCCCTAAACACACTCAGTCTCCCCCTAAACACCCTCAGCCTACCCCTAAACACCATCAGCCTACCCCTAAACACCCTCAGCCTACCCCTAAACACACTCAGTCTCCCCCTAAACACCCTCAGCCTACCCCTAAACACCCTCAGCCTGCCCCAATACACCCTCAGCATGCCCCTAAACACCCTCAGCCTACCCCTGGACAGCCTCAGTCTCCCCCTAAACACCCTCAGCCTACCCCTTAACACCTTCAGCCTACCCCTAAACACCCTCAGTCTCCACCTAAACACCCTCAGTCTACCCCTAAACACCCTCAGCCTACCCCTAAACACCCTCAGTCTACACCTGAACACCCTCAGTCTGCCCCTAAACACCCTCAGCCTACCCCTAAAAACCCTCAGCCTACCCCTAAACACCCTCAGCCTACCCCTAAAAACACAAAGTCTACCCCTGGACATACTTAGCCTACTCCTAAACACCCTCAGCCTAACCCTAAACACCCTCAGTCTCCCCCAGGAAACACTTTGCGTACCACTAAACACCCTCGGCCTTCACCTAAAAACCCTCAGTCTCCCCCTGGACACCCACAGCCTACCCCTAAACACCCTCAACTTACCCCTAAACTCCCTCAGCCTACCCCTAAACACCCTCAGCCCACCCCTAAACACCCTCAGCCTACACCTAAACACCCTCAGCCTACCCCTAAATACCCTCAGTCTCTCCCTGGACACCTCAGCCTTCCCTAAACTCCATCTGTCTCCCCCTGGACACCCTCAGTCTCCCCCTAAACACCCTCAGCCTACCCCTAAACACCCTCAACCTACCATATACACCCTCAGGCTACCACTAAACACCCTCAGCCTACCCCTGGACACCCTCAGTCGCCCCCTAATCACCCTCAGCCTACCACTAAACACCCTCGGCCTTCACCTAAACACCCTCAGTCTCCCCCTGGACACCCACAGCCTACCCCTTAACACCCTCAACTTACCCCTTAACTCCCTCAACCTACCCCTAAACACCCTCAGCCGGCCCCTAAACACCCTCAGCCTACCCCTAAACACCCTCAGTCTCTCCCTGGACACCCTCAGCCTTCCCTACACTGCATCTGTCTCCCCCTGGACACCCTCAGTCTCCCCCTAAACACCCTCAGCCCACCCCTAAACATCCTCAGCCTACCCTATACACTCTCAGGCTACCACTAAACACCCTCAGCCAACACCTGGACACCCTCAGTCGCCCCTTAATCACCCTCAGCCTACCCATAAACACTCTCAGCCTACCCCTAAATACCCTCAGTCTCCCCCTGGACAACCTCAGCCTACCCCTAAACTCCCTCAGCCTACCCCTAAACACCCTCAGCCTACCGCTAAACACCCTCAGCCTACCCGTTAACACCCTCAGTCTCTCCCTGGACAGCCTCAGCCTTCCCTAAAATCCATCTGTCTCCCCCTAAACACCCTCAGCCTACCCCTAAACACCCTCAGCCTACCCCTAAACACCCTCAGCCTACCCCTAAACACCCTCATCCTAACCCTATACACCCTGAGGCTACCCCTAAACACCCTCAGTCTCCCCCTGGACACAATCAGCCTACCCCTAAATACCCTCAGCCTACCCCTAAACACCCTCAGTCTCCCCCTGGACACCCTCAGCCTACCCCTAAACTCCATCAGTCTCCCCCTGGACACACACAGTCTCCCCCTAAACACCCTCAGCCTAACCCTAACCACCCGCAGCCTACCCCTAAACACCTTCAGCCTACACCTAAACACCCTCAGCCTACCCCTAAACACCTTCAGCCTACACCTAAACACCCTCAGTCTACCCCTAAACACCCTCAGCCTACCCCAAAATACCCTCAGCCTACCCCTAAACACACTCAGCCACCTCTGGACACCCTCAGCCTACGCTAAAACACCCTCAGCCTACCCCTAATCACCCTCAGTCTCCCCTAAAAACCCTCAGCCTACCCCTATACACCCTCAGCCTACACTAAACACCATCAGCCTACCCCTAAACACCCTCAGTCTCCACCTAAACACCCTCAGTCTACCCCTAAACACCCTCAGCCTACCCCTAAACACCCTCAGTCTACACCTGAACACCCTCAGTCTGCCCCTAAACACCCTCAGCCTACCCCTAAAAACCCTCAGCCTACCCCTAAACACCCTCAGCCTACCCCTAAACACCCTCAGCCTACCCCTAAAAACACAAAGTCTACCCCTGGACATACTTAGCCTACCACTAAACACCCTCAGCCTACCCCTAAACACCCTCAGTCTCCCCCTGGAAACACTTTGCGTACCACTAAACACCCTCGGCCTTCACCTAAACACCCTCAGTCTCCCCCTGGACACCCACAGCCTACCCCTAAACACCCTCAACTTACCCCTAAACTCCCTCAGCCTACCCCTAAACACCCTCAGCCGACCCCTAAACACCCTCAGCCTACCCCTAAACACCCTCAGTCTCTCCCTGGACACCCTCAGCCTTCCCTAAACTCCATCTGTCTCCCCCTGGACACCCTCAGTCTCCCCCTAAACACACTCAGCCTACCCCTAAACACCCTCAGCCTACCCCTAAACACCCTCAACCTACCCTATACACCCTCAGGCTACCACTAAACACCCTCAGCCTACCCCTGGACACCCTCAGCCTACCCCTAAACACCCTCAGCCTACCCCTAAACACCCTCAGTCTCTCGCTGGACACCCTCAGCCTTCCCTACACTGCATCTGTCTCCCCCTGGACACCCTCAGTCTCCCCCTAAACACCCTCAGCCTACCCCTAAACACCCTCAGCCTACCCCTAAACACCCTCATCCTAAACCTATACATCCTGAGGCTACCACTAAACACCCTCAGCCTACCCCTGGACACCCTCAGTCGCCCCTAATCACCCTCAGCCTACCCATGAACACTCTCAGCCTACCAATAAACACCCTCAGTCTAGGTCTGGACACCCTCAGCCTACCCCTAAACTCCATCAGTCTCCCCCTGGACACACACAGTCTCCCCCTAAACATCCTGAGCCTACCCCTAACCACCCGCAGCCTACCCCTAAACACCTTCAGCCTACCCCTAAACACCTTCAGCCTACACCTAAACACCCTCAGTCTACCCCTAAACACCCTCAGCCTACCCCAAAATACCCTCAGCCTACCCCTAAACAGACTCAGCCACCCCTGGACACCCTCAGCCTACGCTAAAACACCCTCAGCCTACCCCTAATCAACCTCAGTCTCCCTTAAAAACCCTCAGCCTACCCCTATACACCCTCAGCCTACACTAAACACCATCAGCCTACCCCTAAACACCCTCAGTCACCCACTTAACACCCTCAGCCTACCCTAAACACACTCAGCGTACCCCTTAACACCCTCAGTCTCCCCTAAACACATTCAGCCTACAACCAAACAGCCTCAGTCTCCCCCTAAACACCCTCAGCCTACCCCTAAAAACGTCCTCCTACCCCTCAACACCTCAGCCTACACCTAAACACCCTCAGTCTCCACCTAAACACCCACGGTCTCCAACTAAACACCCTCAGTCTCCCCCTAAACACCCTCAGCCTGCCCCTAAAAACCCTCAGCCTACCCCTAAACACCCTCAGCCTACCCCTAAACACCCTCAGTCTCTCCCTGGACACCCTCAGCCTTCTCTAAACTCCATCTGTCTCCCCCGGACACCCTCAGTCTCCCCCTAAACACCCTCAGCCTACCCCTAAACACCCTCAGCCTACCCCTAAACACCCTCATCCTAAACCTATACATCCTGAGGCTACCACTAAACACCCTCAGCCTACCCCTGGACACCCTCAGTCGCCCCTAATCACCCTCAGCCTACCCATGAACACTCTCAGCCTACCAATAAACACCCTCAGTCTAGGTCGGGACACCCTCAGCCTACCCCTAAACTCCATCAGTCTCCCCCTGGACACACACAGTCTCCCCCTAAACACCCTGAGCCTACCCCTAACCACCCGCAGCCTACCCCTAAACACCTTCAGCCTACCCCTAAACACCTTCAGCCTACACCTAAACACCCTCAGTCTACCCCTAAACACCCTCAGCCTACCCCAAAATACCCTCAGCCTACCCCTAAACAGACTCAGCCACCCCTGGACACCCTCAGCCTACGCTAAAACACCCTCAGCCTACCCCTAATCAACCTCAGTCTCCCTTAAAAACCCTCAGCCTACCCCTATACACCCTCAGCCTACACTAAACACCATCAGCCTACCCCTAAACACCCTCAGTCACCCACTTAACACCCTCAGCCTACCCTAAACACACTCAGCGTACCCCTTAACACCCTCAGTCTCCCCTAAACACATTCAGCCTACAACCAAACAGCCTCAGTCTCCCCCTAAACACCCTCAGCCTACCCCTAAAAACGTCCTCCTACCCCTCAACACCTCAGCCTACACCTAAACACCCTCAGTCTCCACCTAAACACCCACGGTCTCCAACTAAACACCCTCAGTCTCCCCCTAAACACCCTCAGCCTGCCCCTAAAAACCCTCAGCCTACCCCTAAACACCCTCAGTCTCCCACTAAACACCCTCAGCCTACACCTAAACACACTCAGCCTACCCCTAAACACCCTCACCCTACCCCTAAACACCCTCACCCTACGCCTAAACACCCTCAGCCATCCCCTAAACATCCTCAGCCTACCCCTAAACACCATCAGTCTCCCCCTAAACACCCTCAGACTCCCCCTGGAAACCCTCTGCCTACCCCTAAACAAACTCAACCTACCCCTAAACTCCCTCAGCCTACCCCTAAACACCCCAACCTACCCCTAAACACCCTCAGCCTACCCCTAAACACCCTCAGACTCCCCCTGGACACCCTCAGCCAACCCAAAACACCCTCAGCCTACCCCTAAACACCCTCAGTCTCCCCCTGGACACACTCAGCCTTCCCTGAAATCCATCTGTCTCCCCCTGGACACCCTCAGTCTCCCCCTAAACACCCTCAGCCTACCCCTAAACACCCTCAGCCTACCCCGATACACCCTCAGGCTACCACTAAACACCCTCAGCCTACCCCTGGACACCCTCAGTCGCCCCCTAAAAACCCTCAGCCTACCCCTATACACCCTCAGCCTGCACTAAACACCATCAGCCTACCCCTAAACACCCTCAGCTTAACCCTAAACACCCTATGCCTACCCCTAAACACCCTCAGTCTCTTTCCTAGCACCCTCAGCCTACCCCTAAACACCCTCAGTCTCTTTCTTAGCACCCTCAGCCTACCCCTGAACACCCTCATTCTCCCCCTTAACACCCTCACCCTGCCCCTAAACATCCTCAGTCTCCCCCTAAACACCCTCAGCCTACCCCTTAACACCCTCAGCCTACCCCTTAACACCCTCAGCCTACCCTATACAGCCTCAGTGTACACCTTAACATCTCAGTCTCCAATAAACACCCTCAGCCTACCCCTATACACCCTCAGCCTACACCTAAACACCCTCAGCCTACCCCTAAACACCCTCAGTCTCCCCCTGGAAACCCTAAGCCTACCACTAAACACCCTCAGTCTCCCCCTAAACACCCTCAGTCTCCCCCTAAACACCCTCAGCCTCCCCCTAAACACCCTCAGTCTCCCCCTGGACAACCTCAGCCTACCCCTAAACAACATCAGACTACCCCTCAACACCCTCAGCCTACCCCTAAACACCCTCTGTCTCCCCCTAAACACCCTCAGCCTACACCTAAACACACTCAGCCTACCCCTAAACTCCTTCAACCTACAATAAACACACTCGGCCTACCCCTAAACACCCTCAGCCTACACTAAACACCATCAGCCTACCCCTAAACACCCTCAGTCTATTTCTTAGCATCATCAGCCTACCCCTAAACATCCTCAGTCTCCCCATTAACACCCTCAGCCTACCCCTAAACACCCTCAGTCTCCCCCTAAACACAGCACAGCCTACCCCTTAACACCCTCAGCCTACCCTATACAGCCTTAGCGTACACCTTAACATCTAAGTCTCCAATAAACACCCTTACCTACCCCTATAGACCCTCAGCCTACACCTAAACACCTTCAGCCTACCCCTAAACACCCTCAGTCTCCTCCTTAACACCCTCAGCCTACCCCTAAACACCATCAGTCACCCACTTAACACCCTCAGCCTACCCCTAAACACACTGAGCCTACCACTAAACACCCTCAGTCACCCCATGAACACCCTCAGCCTACCCCTAAACACCCTCAGTCTCCCCATAAACACCCTCAGCGTACCCCTTAACACCCTCAGTCTCACCTAAACCCAATCAGCCTACAACCAAACAGCCTCAGTCTCCCCCTAAACACCCTCAGACTACTCCTAACAACTTCCGCCTACCCCTCAACACCTCAGCCTACACCTAAACACCCTCAGTCTCCACCTAAACACCCTCAGTCTCCACCTAAACACCCTCAGTCTACCCCTAAACACCATCAGCCTACCCCTAAACACCCTCTGTCTACTCCTAAACTGCCTCAGTCTGCCTCTAAACACCCTCAGCCTACCCCTAAAAAGCCTCACCCTAACCCTAAACACCCTCAGCCTACCCCTAAACACCCTCAGTCTCACCCTGGAAACCCTTAGCCTACCACTAAACACCCTCAGTCTCCCCCTAAACACCCTCAGTCTCCCCCTAAACACCCTCAGCCTACCCCTAAACACCCTCAGTCTCCCCCTGGACAACCTCAGCCTACCCCTAAACAACCTCAGCCTAACCCTCAACACCCTCAGCCTACCCCTAAACACTCTCTGTCTCCCACTAAACACCCTCAGCCTACCCCTAAAAACCCTCAGTCTCCCCCTAAACACCCTCAGCCTACACCTAAACACACTCAGCCTACCCCTAAACTTCCTCACCCTGCCCTAAACACACTCGGCCTACCCCTAAACACCCTCAACCTATCCCTAAACACCCTCAGCCTACCCCTAAACACCCTCATCCTAAACCTATACACCCTGAGGCTACCACTAAACACCCTCACCCTACCCCTGGACACCCTCAGTCGCCCCTAATCACCCTCAGCCTACCCATGAACACTCTCAGCCTACCAATAAACACCCTCAGTCTCCGTCTGGACACCCTCAGCCTACCCCTAAACTCCATCAGTCTCCCCCTGGACACACACAGTCTCCCCCTAAACACCCTGAGCCTACCCCTAACCACCCGCAGCCTACCCCTAAACACCTTCAGCCTACACCTAAACACCCTCAGTCTACCCCTAAACACCCTCAGCCTACCCCAAAATACCCTCAGCCTACCCCTAAACACACTCAGCCACCTCTGGACACCCTCAGCCTACGCTAAAACACCCTCAGCCTACCCCTAATCAACCTCAGTCTCCCTTAAAAACCCTCACCCTACCCCTATACACCCTCAGCCTACACTAAACACCATCAGCCTACCCCTAAACACCCTCAGTCACCCACTTAACACCCTCAGCCTACCCTAAACACAGTCAGCGTACCCCTTAACACCCTCAGTCTCCCCTAAACACATTCAGCCTACAACCAAACAGCCTCAGTCTCCCCCTAAACACCCTCAGCCTACCCCTAAAAATGTCCTCCTACCCCTCAACACCTCAGCCTACACCTAAACACCCTCAGTCTCCACCTAAACACCCACGGTCTCCAACTAAACACCCTCAGTCTCCCCCTAAACACCCTCAGCCTGCCCCTAAAAACCCTCAGCCTACCCCTAAACACCCTCAGTCTCCCACTAAACACCCTCAGCCTACACCTAAACACACTCAGCCTACCCCTAAACACCCTCACCCTACCCCTAAACACCCTCACCCTACGCCTAAACACCCTCAGCCATCCCCTAAACATCCTCAGCCTACCCCTAAACACCATCAGTCTCCCCCTAAACACCCTCAGACTCCCCCTGGACACCCTCTGCCTACCCCTAAACACCCTCAACCTACCCCTAAACTCCCTCAGCCTACACCTAAACACCCTCAACCTACCCCTAAACACCCTCAGCCTACCCCTAAACACCCTCAGACTCCCCCTGGACACCCTCAGCCTACCCCAAAACACCCTCAGCCTACCCCTAAACACCCTCAGTCTCCCCCTGGACACACTCAGCCTTCCCTAAAATCCATCTGTCTCCCCCTGGACACCCTCAGTCTCCCCCTAAACACCCTCAGCCTACCCCTAAACACCCTCAGCCTACCCCGATACACCCTCAGGCTACCACTAAACACCCTCAGCCTACCCCTGGACACCCTCAGCCTACACTAAACACCATCAGCCTACCCCTAAACACCCTCAGTCACCCACTTAACACCCTCAGCCTACCCTAAACACACTCAGCGTACCCCTTAACACCCTCAGTCTCCCCTAAACACAATCAGCCTACAACCAAACAGCCTCAGTCTCCCCCTAAACACCCTCAGCCTACCCCTAAAAACGTCCTCCTACCCCTCAACACCTCAGCCTACACCTAAACACCCTCAGTCTCCACCTAAACACCCACGGTCTCCAACTAAACACCCTCAGTCTCCCCCTAAACACCCTCAGCCTGCCCCTAAAAACCCTCAGCCTACCCCTAAACACCCTCAGTCTCCCACTAAACACCCTCAGCCTACACCTAAACACACTCAGCCTACCCCTAAACACCCTCACCCTACCCCTAAACACCCTCACCCTACGCCTAAACACCCTCAGCCATCCCCTAAACATCCTCAGCCTACCCCTAAACACCATCAGTCTCCCCCTAAACACCCTCAGACTCCCCCTGGACACCCTCTGCCTACCCCTAAACACACTCAACCTACCCCTAAACTCCCTCAGCCTACCCCTAAACACCCCAACCTACCCCTAAACACCCTCAGCCTACCCCTAAACACCCTCAGACTCCCCCTGGACACCCTCAGCCAACCCAAAACACCCTCAGCCTACCCCTAAACACCCTCAGTCTCCCCCTGGACACACTCAGCCTTCCCTGAAATCCATCTGTCTCCCCCTGGACACCCTCAGTCTCCCCCTAAACACCCTCAGCCTACCCCTAAACACCCTCAGCCTACCCCGATACACCCTCAGGCTACCACTAAACACCCTCAGCCTACCCCTGGACACCCTCAGTCGCCCCCTAAAAACCCTCAGCCTACCCCTATACACCCTCAGCCTACACCTAAACACCCTCAGCTTAACCCTAAACACCCTATGCCTACCCCTAAACACCCTCAGTCTCTTTCCTAGCACCCTCAGCCTACCCCTAAACACCCTCAGTCTCTTTCTTAGCACCCTCAGCCTACCCCTGAACACCCTCATTCTCCCCCTTAACACCCTCACCCTGCCCCTAAACATCCTCAGTCTCCCCCTAAACACCCTCAGCCTACCCCTTAACACCCTCAGCCTACCCCTTAACACCCTCAGCCTACCCTATACAGCCTCAGCGTACACCTTAACATCTCAGTCTCCAATAAACACCCTCAGCCTACCCCTATACACCCTCAGCCTACACCTAAACACCCTCAGCCTACCCCTAAACACCCTCAGTCTCCCCCTGGAAACCCTAAGCCTACCACTAAACACCCTCAGTCTCCCCCTAAACACCCTCAGTCTCCCCCTAAACACCCTCAGCCTCCCCCTAAACACCCTCAGTCTCCCCCTGGACAACCTCAGCCTACCCCTAAACAACATCAGACTACCCCTCAACACCCTCAGCCTACCCCTAAACACCCTCTGTCTCCCCCTAAACACCCTCAGCCTACACCTAAACACACTCAGCCTACCCCTAAACTCCTTCAACCTACAATAAACACACTCGGCCTACCCCTAAACACCCTCAGCCTACACTAAACACCATCAGCCTACCCCTAAACACCCTCAGTCTATTTCTTAGCATCATCAGCCTACCCCTAAACATCCTCAGTCTCCCCATTAACACCCTCAGCCTACCCCTAAACACCCTCAGTCTATTTCTTAGCATCATCAGCCTACCCCTAAACATCCTCAGTCTCCCCATTAACACCCTCAGCCTACCCCTAAACACCCTCAGTCTCCCCCTAAACACAGCACAGCCTACCCCTTAACACCCTCAGCCTACCCTATACAGCCTCAGCGTACACCTTAACATCTAAGTCTCCAATAAACACCCTTACCTACCCCTATAGACCCTCAGCCTACACCTAAACACCTTCAGCCTACCCCTAAACACCCTCAGTCTCCTCCTTAACACCCTCAGCCTACCCCTAAACACCATCAGTCACCCACTTAACACCCTCAGCCTACCCCTAAACACACTGAGCCTACCACTAAACACCCTCAGTCACCCCATGAACACCCTCAGCCTACCCCTAAACACCCTCAGTCTCCCCATAAACACCCTCAGCGTACCCCTTAACACCCTCAGTCTCACCTAAACCCAATCAGCCTACAACCAAACAGCCTCAGTCTCCCCCTAAACACCCTCAGACTACTCCTAACAACTTCCGCCTACCCCTCAACACCTCAGCCTACACCTAAACACCCTCAGTCTCCACCTAAACACCCTCAGTCTCCACCTAAACACCCTCAGTCTACCCCTAAACACCATCAGCCTACCCCTAAACACCCTCTGTCTACTCCTAAACTGCCTCAGTCTGCCTCTAAACACCCTCAGCCTACCCCTAAAAAGCCTCACCCTAACCCTAAACACCCTCAGCCTACCCCTAAACACCCTCAGTCTCACCCTGGAAACCCTTAGCCTACCACTAAACACCCTCAGTCTCCCCCTAAACACCCTCAGTCTCCCCCTAAACACCCTCAGCCTACCCCTAAACACCCTCAGTCTCCCCCTGGACAACCTCAGCCTACCCCTAAACAACCTCAGCCTAACCCTCAACACCCTCAGCCTACCCCTAAACACTCTCTGTCTCCCACTAAACACCCTCAGCCTACCCCTAAAAACCCTCAGTCTCCCCCTAAACACCCTCAGCCTACACCTAAACACACTCAGCCTACCCCTAAACTTCCTCACCCTGCCCTAAACACACTCGGCCTATCCCTAAACACCCTCAACCTATCCCTAAACACCCTCAGCCTACCCCTAAACACCCTCATCCTAAACCTATACACCCTGAGGCTACCACTAAACACCCTCACCCTACCCCTGGACACCCTCAGTCGCCCCTAATCACCCTCAGCCTACCCATGAACACTCTCAGCCTACCAATAAACACCCTCAGTCTCCGTCTGGACACCCTCAGCCTACCCCTAAACTCCATCAGTCTCCCCCTGGACACACACAGTCTCCCCCTAAACACCCTGAGCCTACCCCTAACCACCCGCAGCCTACCCCTAAACACCTTCAGCCTACACCTAAACACCCTCAGTCTACCCCTAAACACCCTCAGCCTACCCCAAAATACCCTCAGCCTACCCCTAAACACACTCAGCGACCTCTGGACACCCTCAGCCTACGCTAAAACACCCTCAGCCTACCCCTAATCAACCTCAGTCTCCCTTAAAAACCCTCACCCTACCCCTATACACCCTCAGCCTACACTAAACACCATCAGCCTACCCCTAAACACCCTCAGTCACCCACTTAACACCCTCAGCCTACCCTAAACACAGTCAGCGTACCCCTTAACACCCTCAGTCTCCCCTAAACACATTCAGCCTACAACCAAACAGCCTCAGTCTCCCCCTAAACACCCTCAGCCTACCCCTAAAAATGTCCTCCTACCCCTCAACACCTCAGCCTACACCTAAACACCCTCAGTCTCCACCTAAACACCCACGGTCTCCAACTAAACACCCTCAGTCTCCCCCTAAACACCCTCAGCCTGCCCCTAAAAACCCTCAGCCTACCCCTAAACACCCTCAGTCTCCCACTAAACACCCTCAGCCTACACCTAAACACACTCAGCCTACCCCTAAACACCCTCACCCTACCCCTAAACACCCTCACCCTACGCCTAAACACCCTCAGCCATCCCCTAAACATCCTCAGCCTACCCCTAAACACCATCAGTCTCCCCCTAAACACCCTCAGACTCCCCCTGGACACCCTCTGCCTACCCCTAAACACCCTCAACCTACCCCTAAACTCCCTCAGCCTACACCTAAACACCCTCAACCTACCCCTAAACACCCTCAGCCTACCCCTAAACACCCTCAGACTCCCCCTGGACACCCTCAGCCTACCCCAAAACACCCTCAGCCTACCCCTAAACACCCTCAGTCTCCCCCTGGACACACTCAGCCTTCCCTAAAATCCATCTGTCTCCCCCTGGACACCCTCAGTCTCCCCCTAAACACCCTCAGCCTACCCCTAAACACCCTCAGCCTACCCCGATACACCCTCAGGCTACCACTAAACACCCTCAGCCTACCCCTGGACACCCTCAGTCGCCCCCTAAACACCCTCAGCCTACCCCTAACCACCCTCAGTCTACCCCTAAACACACTCAGCCACCTCTGGACACCCTCAGCCTACGCTAAAACACCCTCAGCCTACCCCTAATCATCCTCAGTCTCCCCTAATAACCCTCAGCCTACCCCTATACACCCTCAGCCTACACCTAAACACCATCAGCCTACCCCTAAACACCCTCAGCTTAACCCTAAACACCCTATGCCTACCCCTAAACACCCTCAGTCTCTTTCTTAGCACCCTCAGCCTACCCCTGAACACCCTCATTCTCCCCCTTAACACCCTCACCCTACCCCTAAACACCCTCAGTCTCCCCCTAAACACCCTCAGCCTACCCCTTAACACCCTCAGCCTACCCTATACAGCCTCAGCGTACACCTTAACATCTCAGTCTCCAATAAACACCCTCAGCCTACCCCTATACACCCTCAGCCTACACCTAAACACCCTCAGCCTACCCCTAAACACCCTCAGTCTCCTCCTTAACACCCTCAGCCTACCCCTAAACACCCTCAGTCACCCACTTAACACCCTCAGCCTACCCCTAAACACCCTGAGCCTACCACTAAACACCCTCAGTCACCCCTTGAACACCCTCAGCCTACCCCCAAACACCCTCAGTCTCCCCCTGGACACCCTCAGCCTACCCCAAAACACCCTCAGCCTACCCCTAAACACCCTCAGTCTCCCCCTGGACACACTCAGCCTTCCCTAAAATCCATCTGTCTCCCCCTGGACACCCTCAGTCTCCCCCTAAACACCCTCAGCCTACCCATAAACACCCTCAGCCTACCCCGATACACCCTCAGGCTACCACTAAACACCCTCAGCCTACCCCTGGACACCCTCAGTCGCCCCCTAAACAACCTCAGCCTACCCCTAACCACCCTCAGTCTACCCCTAAACACACTCAGCCACCTCTGGACACCCTCAGCCTACGCTAAAACACCCTCAGCCTACCCCTCATCACCCTCAGTCTCCCCTAATAACCCGCAGCCTACCCCTACACACCCTCAGCCTACACTAAACACCCTCAGCCTACCCCTAAACACCCTCAGCTTAACCCTAAACACCCTATGCCTACCCCTAAACACCCTCAGTCTCTTTCTTAGCACCCTCAGCCTACCCCTGAACACCCTCAATCTCCCCCTTAACAACCTCACCCTACCCCTAAACACCCTCAGTCTCCCCCTAAACACCCTCAGCCTACCCCTTAACACCCTCAGCCTACCCTATACAGCCTCAGCGTACACCTTAACATCTCAGTCTCCAATAAACACCCTCAGCCTACCCCTATACACCCTCAGCCTACACCTAAACACCCTCAGCCTACCCCTAAACACCCTGAGTCTCTTCCTTAACACCCTCAGCCTACTCCTAAACACCCTCAGTCACCCACTTAACACCCTCAGCCTACCCCTAAACACCCTCACGGTAACCCTAAACACCCTCAGCCTACCCCTAAACACCCTCAGTCTCCCCCTGGACAACCTCAGCCTACCCCTAAACAACCTCAGCCTAACCCTCAACACCCTCAGCCTACCCCTAAACACCCTCTGTCTCCCACTAAACACCCTCAGCCTACCCCTAAAAACCCTCAGTCTCCCCCTAAACACACTCAGCCTACCCCTAAACATCCTCACCCTACCCTAAACACACTCGGCCTACCCCTAAACACCCTCAGCCTACCCCTAAACAACCTCAGTCTCCCCCTAAACACCCTCAGCCTACACCTGGACATCCTCAGTCTACCCCTAAACACCCTCAGCCTACCCTAAACTCAATCTGTCTCCCCGGGACACACTCAGCCTTCCCTAAACTCCATCAGTCTCCCCCTGGACACCCTCAGTCTCCCCCTAAACACCCTCAGCCTACCCATAAACACCCTCAGCCTACCCCTATACACCCTCAGCCTACCACTAAACACCCTCAGCCTACCCCTGGACACCCTCAGTCACCCCCTAATCACCCTCAGCCTACCCCTAAAAACCCTCAGCCTGCCCCTAAACACCCTCAGTCTCCACCTGGAAACGCTCAGCCTACCCCTAAACTCCATCAGTCTCCCCCTAAACACCCTCAGCCTACCCCTAACCACCCTCAGCCTACCCATAAACACCCTCAGCCTTCACCTAAACACCTTCAGCCTAGACCTAAACACCGTCAGTCTACCACTAAACACCCTCAGCCTACCACAAAATACCCTCAGCCTACCCCTAAACACACTCATCCACCCCTGGACACCCTCAGCCTACACTAAAACACCCTCAGCCTACCCTTAATCACCCTCAGTCTCCCCCTAAACACCCTCAGTCTCTCCCTAAACACCCTTAGCCGACCCCTAAAACCATCAGCCTACCCCTAAACACCCAAAGTCTACCCCTGGACATACTTAGCCTACCCCTAAACACCCTCAGCCTACCCCTAAACACCCTCAGTCTCCCCCTGGAAACCCTTTGCCTAACACTAAACACCCTCGGCCTTTACCTAAACACCCTCAGTCTCCTCCTGGACACCCACAGCCTACCCCTAAACACCCTCAGCCTACCCCTAAACACCCTCAACTTACCTCTAAACTCCCTCAGCCTACCCCTAAACACCCTCAGCCGACCCCTAAACTCCCTCAGCCTACCCCTAAACACCCTCAGTCTCTCCCTGGACACCCTCAGCCTTCCCTAAACTCCATCTGTCTCCCCCTGGACACCCTCAGTCTCCCCCTAAACACCCTCAGCCTACCCCTAAACACCCTCAATCTCTTTCTTAGCAACATCAGCCTACCCCTAAACACCCTCAGTCTCCCCCTTAACACCCTCAGCCTACCACTAAACACCCTCAGTCTCCCCCTAAACACCATCAGACTACCCCTAAACACCCTATGCCTACCACTAAACACCCTCAGTCTCCCCCTAAACACCATCAGACTACCCCTAAACACCATCAGCCTACCCCTAAACACCCTCACTCTCCCCCTTAACACCTTCAGCCTACCACTAAACACCCTCAGTCTCCCCCTAAACACCCTCAGCCTACCCCTTAACACCCTCAGCCTACCCCATACAGCCTCAGCGTACACCTTAACATCTAAGTCTCCAATAAACCCCCTTACCTACCCCTATAGACCCTCAGCCTACACCTAAACACCCTCAGCCTACCCCTAAACACCCTCAGTCTCCTCCTTAACACCCTCAGCCTACCCCTAAACACCATCAGTCACCCACTTAACACCCTCAGCCTACCCCTAAACACACTGAGCCTACCACTAAACACCCTCAGTCACCCCATGAACACCCTCAGCCTACCCCTAAACACCCTCAGTCTCCCCATAAACACCCTCAGCGTACCCCTTAACACCCTCAGTCTCACCTAAACCCAATCAGCCTACAACCAAACAGCCTCAGTCTCCCCCTAAACACCCTCAGACTACTCCTAACAACTTCCGCCTACCCCTCAACACCTCAGCCTACACCTAAACACCCTCAGTCTCCACCTAAACACCCTCAGTCTCCACCTAAACACCCTCAGTCTACCCCTAAACACCCTCAGCCTACCCCTAAACACCCTCTGTCTACTCCTAAACTCCCTCAGTCTGCCTCTAAACACCCTCAGCCTACCCCTAAAAACCCTCACCCTAACCCTCAACACCCTCAGCCTACCCCTAAACACCCTCAGTCTCCCCCTGGAAACCCTTAGCCTACCACTAAACACCCTCAGTCTCCCCCTAAACACCCTCAGTCTCCCCCTTAACACCCTCAGCCTACCCCTAAACACCCTCAGTCTCCCCCTGGACAACCTCAGCCTACCCCTAAACAACCTCAGCCGAACCCTCAACAACCTCAGCCTACCCCTAAACACCCTCTGTCTCCCACTAAACACCCTCAGCCTACCCCTAAAAACCCTCAGTCTCCCCCTAAACACCCTCAGCCTACACCTAAACACACTCAGCCTACCCCTAAACTTCCTCACCCTACCCTAAACACACTCGGCCTACCCCTAAACACCCTCAGCCTACCCCTAAACACCCTCAGCCTAAACCTAAACACCCTCAGTCTCCACCTGGACACCCTCAGCCTACCCCTAAACAACCTCAGTCTCCCGCTAAACACCCTCAGCCTACACCTGGACACCCTCAGTCTCCCCCTAAACACCCTCAGCCTACCCCTAAAGACCCTCAGCCTACCCTAAACTCAATCTGTCTCCCCCGGGACACACTCAGCCTTCCCTAAACTCCATCAGTCTCCCCCTGGACACCCTCAGTCTCCCCCTAAACACCCTCAGCCTACCCCTAAACACCCTCAGCATACCCCTATACACCCTCAGCCTACCACTAAACAACCTCAGCCTACCCCTGGACACCCTCAGTCGCCCCCTAATCACCCTCAGCCTACCCCTAAAAACCCTCAGCCTGCCCCTAAACACCCTCAGTCTCCCCCTGGAAACACTCAGTCTCCCCCTAAACACCCTCAGCCTACCCCTAACCACCCTCAGCCTACCCATAAACATCCTCAGCCATCACCTAAACACCTTCAGCCTACTCCTAAACACCGTCAGTCTACCCCTAAACACCCTCAGCCTACCCCAAAATACCCTCAGCCTACCCCTAAACACACTCATCCACCCCTGGACACCCTCAGCCTACACTAAAACACCCTCTGTCTGCCCTAAACACCCTCAGTCTCCCCCTTAACACCCTCAGCCTACCCCTAAACACACTCAGTCTCCAAATAAACACACTCAGCCTACCCCTAAACACCCTCAGCCTACCCCTAACCACCCTTAGCCTACCCCTAAACACCCTCAGTCTCCCCCTAAACACCCTCAGCCTACTCCTTAACACCGTCAGCCTACCCTAAACACCCTCAGCGTACACCTTAACACCCTCAGTCTCCCATAAACACCCTCAGCCTACCCCTATACACCCTCAGCCTACACCTAAACACCATCAGCCTACCCCTAAACACACACAGCCTACCCCTATACAACATCAGTCTCCCCCTGGAAACCCTCAGCCTACCCCTAAACACCCTCAGCCTACCCCTAAACACCCTCAGCCTACCCCTAAACAACCTCAGTCTCCCCCTGAAAAAGCCTCAGCCTACCCCTAAACTCCATCTGTCACCCCCTGGACACCCTCAGTCTCCCCCTAAACACCCTCAGCCTACCCCTAAACAACCTCAGCCTGCCCCAATACACCCTCATCCTACCCCTGGACACCCTCAGTCTCCCCCTAAACAACCTCAGCACACCCCTTAACACCTTCAGCCTACCCCTAAACACCCTCAGTCTCCACCTAAACACCCTCAGTCTACCCCTAAACACCCTCAACCTACACCTAAACACCCTCAGTCTACACCTGAACAACCTCAGCCTACCCCTAAACACCCTCAGTCTGCCCCTAAACACCCTCAGCCTACCCCTAAAAAACCTCAGCCTACCCCTAAACACCCAAAGTCTCCCCCTGGACATACGTAGCCTTCCCCTAAACACCCTCAGCCTACCACTAAACACCATCAGCCTACACCTGGACACCCTCAGTCGCCCCCTAATCACCCTCAGCCTACCCATAAACACTCTCAGCCTACCCCTAAACACCCTCAGTCTCCCCCTGGACACCCTCAGCCTACCCCTAAACTCCCTCAGCCTACCCCTAAACACCCTCAGCCTACCCCTAAACACCCTCAGCCTACCCCTAAACACCCTCAGTCTCCCCCTGGACACCCTCAGTCTCCCCCTAAACACCCTCAGTCTCCCCCTAAACACCCTCAGCCTACCCATAAACACACTCAGCCTACCCCTAAACACCCTCAGCCTAACCCTATACACCCTCAGGCTACCACTAAACACCCTCAGCCTACCACTAAACACCCTCAGCCTACCCCTGGACACCCTCAGTCGCCCTTAATCACCCTCAGCCTACCCATAAACACTCTCAGCCTACCCCTAAACACCCTCAGTCTCCCCCTGGACACCCTCAGCCTACCCCTAAACTCCATCAGTCTCCCCCTGGACACACACAGTCTCCCCCTAAACACCCTCAGCCTACCCCTAAACACCTTCAGCCTACACCTAAACACCCTCAGTCTACCCCTAAACACCCTTGGCCTACCTCAAAATACCCTCAGCCTACCCCTAAACACACTCAGCCACCTCTGGACACCCTCAGCCTACGCTAAAACACCCTCAGCCTACCCCTAATCACCCTCAGTCTCCCCTAAACACCCTCAGCCTACCCCTATACACCCTCAGCCTACACCTAAACACCATCAGCCTACCCCTAAACACACTAAGCCTACCCCTAAACAACATCAGTCTCCCCCTGGAAACCCTCAGCCTACCCCTAATCACCCTCAGCCTACCCCTAAACACCCTCAGCCTACCCCTAAACAACCTCAGTCTCCCCCTGGAAAAGCCTCAGCCTACCCCTAAACTCCATCTGTCACCCCCTGGACACCCTCAGTCTCCCCCTAAACACCCTCAGCCTACCCCTAAACAACCTCAGCCTGCCCCAATACACCCCCAGCCTACCCCTGGACACCCTCAGTCTCCCCCTAAACAACCACAGCCTACCCCTAAACACCCTCAGTCTCCACCTAAACACCCTCAGTCTACCCCTAAACACCCTCAACCTACACCTAAACACCCTCAGTCTACACCTGAACAACCTCAGTCTGCCCTAAACACCCTCAGCCTAACCCTAAAAAACCTCAGCCTACCCCTAAAAAACCTCAGCCTACCCCTAAACACCCTCAGTCTACCCATAAACACGCTCAGTCTCCCGCGAAACACCCTCAGACTCCCCATAAAGACACTCAGCCTACCCCTAAACACCCTCACCCTACCCGAAAACACCCTCAGTATCCCCCTAAACAACCTCAGCCTACCCCTAAACACCCTCAGTCTCCCCCTTAACACCATCAGCCTACCCCTAAACTCCCTCAGTCTCACCTTAAACACCCTCAGCCTACTCCTAAAAACCGTCAGCCTACCCCTAAACACCCTCGGCCTTCACCTAAACACCCTCAGTCTCCCCCTGGAAACCCACAGCCTACCCCTAAACACCCTCAACCTACCCATAAACTCCCTCAGCCTACCCCTAAACACCCTCAACCTACCCATAAACTCCCTCAGCCTACCCCTAAGCACCCTCAGCCTTCACCTAAACACCCTCAGCCTACCCCTAAACACACTCAGACTCCCCCTGGACACCCTCAGCCTAACCCGAAACACCCTCAGCCTACCCCTAAACACCCTCAGCCTACCCCTAAACACCCTCAGGCTACCACTAAACACCCTCAGCCTACACCTGGACACCCTCAGTCGCCCCCTAATCACCCTCAGCCTACCCATAAACACTCTCAGCCTACCCCTAAACACCCTCAGTCTCCCCCTGGACACCCTCAGCCTACCCCTAAACTCCCTCAGCCTACCCCTAAACACCCTCAGCCTACCCCTAAACACCCTCAGCCTACCCCTAAACACCCTCAGTCTCCCCCTTAACACCCTCAGCCTACCCCTAAACACCCTCAGCCTACCCTATACACCCTCAGCGTACCCCTAAACACCCTCAGCCTAACCCTATACACCCTCAGGCTACCCCTAAACACCCTCACCCTGCCCGAAAACACCCTCAGTATCCCCCTAAACACCCTCAGCCTACCCCTGGACACCCTCAGTCGCCCTTAATCACCCTCAGCCTACCCATAAACACTCTCAGCCTACCCCTAAACTCCCTCAGTCTCCCCCTGGACACCATCAGCCTACCCCTAAACTCCATCAGTCTCCCCCTGGACACACACAGTCTCCCCCTAAACACCCTCAGCCTACCCCTAACCACCCGCAGCCAACCCCTAAACACCCTCAGTCTCCCCCTGGACACCCTCAGCCTACCACTAAACACCCTCAGCCTACAACTAAACACCTTCAGCCTACACCTAAACACCCTCATTCTACCCCTAAACACCCTCGGCCTACCTCAAAATACCCTCAGCCTACCCCTAAACACACTCAGCCACCTCTGGACACCCTCAGCCTACGCTAAAACACCCTCAGCCTACCCCTAATCACCCTCAGTCTCCCCTAAAAACCCTCAGCCTACCCCTATGCCCCCTCAGCCTACACTAAACAGCATCAGCCTACCCCTAAACACCCTCAGCCTACCCCTAAACACCCTCTGTCTCTAACTTAGCACCATCAGCATACCCCTAAACACCCCCAGTCTCCCCCTTAACACCCTCAGCCTACCCCTTAACACCCTCAGCCTACCCTATACAGCCTCAGCGTACCCCTTAACATCTAAGTCTCCAATAAACACCCTTACCTACCCCTATACACCCTCAGCCTAAACCTAAACACCCTCAGCCTACCCCTAAACACCCTCAGTCTCCCCCTGGACACCCTCAGCCTACCCCTAAACACACTCAGTCTCCTCCTTAACACCCTCAGCCTACCCCTAAACACCATCAGTCACCCACTTAACACCCTCAGCCTACCCCTAAACACACTGAGCCTACCACTAAACACCCTCAGTCACCCCATGAACACCCTCAGCCTACCCATAAACACCCTCAGTCTCCCCATAAACACACTCAGCGTACCCCTTAACACCTTCAGTCTCACCTAAACCCAATCAGCCTACAACCAAACAGCCTCAGTCTCCCCCTAAACACCCTCAGACTACTCCTAACAACCTCCGCCTACCCCTCAACACCTCAGCCTACACCTAAACACCCTCAGTCTCCACCTAAACACCCTCAGTCTCCACCTAAACACCCTCAGTCTGCCCCTAAACACCCTCAGCTTACCCCTAAACACCCTCTGTCTACTCCTAAACTCCCTCAGTCTGCCTCTAAACACCCTCAGCCTACCCCTAAAAACCCTCACCCTAACCCTAAACACCCTCAGCCTACCCCTAACCACCCTCAGTCTCCCCCTGGAAACCCTTAGCCTACCACTAAACACCCTCAGTCTCCCCCTAAACACCCTCAGTCTCCCCCTAAACACCCTCAGCCTACCCCTAAACACCCTCAGCCTGCCCCAATACACCCTCAGCATGCCCCTAAACACCCTCAGCCTACCCCTGGACACCCTCAGTCTCCCCCTTAACACCCTCAGCCTACCCCTTAACACTTTCAGCCTACCCCTAAACACCCTCAGTCTACCCCTAAACACCCTCAGTCTACCCCTAAACACCCTCAGCCTACCCCTAAACACCTCAGTCTCCCCTTAAACACCCTCAGCCTACTCCTAAAAACCCTCAGCCTACCCCTAAACACCCTCGGCCTTCACCTAAACACCCTCAGTCTCCCCCTGGAAACCCACAGCCTACCCCTAAACACCCTCAACCTACCCATAAACTCCCTCAGCCTACCCCTAAACACCCTCAACCTACCCATAAACTCCCTCAGCCTACCCCTAAGCACCCTCAGCCTACCCATAAACACTCTCAGCCTACCCCTAAACACCCTCAGTCTCCCCCTGGACACCCTCAGCCTACCCCTAAACTCCCTCAGCCTACCCCTAAACACACTCAGCCTACCCCTAAACACCCTCAGCCTACCGCTAAACACCCTCAGTCTCTCCCTGGACAACCTCAGCCTTCTCTAAACTCCATCTGTCTCCCCCTGGACACCCTCAGTCGCCCTTATTCACCCTCAGCCTACCCATAAACACTCTCAGCCTACCCCTAAACACCCTCAGTCTCCCCCTGGACACCCTCAGCCTACCCCTAAACTCCATCAGTCTCCCCCTGGACACACACAGTCTCCCCCTAAACACCCTCAGCCTACCCCTAACAACGCGCAGCCTACCCCTAAACACCTTCAGCCTACACCTAAACACCCTCAGTCTACCCCTAAACACCCTCAGCCTACCTCAAAATACCCTCAGCCTACCCCTAAACACACTCAGCCACCTCTGGACACCCTCAGCCTACGCTAAAACACCCTCAGCCTACACCTAATCACCCTCAGTCTCCCCTAAAAACCCTCAGCCTACCCCTATACACCCTCAGCCTACACTAAACACCATCAGCCTACCCCTAAACACCCTCAGCTTAACCCTAAACACCCTATGCCTACCCCTAAACACCCTCAGTCTCTTACTCAGCACCATCAGCCTACCCCTAAACACCCTCAGTCTCCCCCTAAACACCCTCAGCCTACCCCTAAACACCCTCAGCCTACCCCTTAACACCCTCAGCCTACCCTATACAGCCTCAGCGTACACCTTAACATCTAAGTCTCCAATAAACACCCTTACCTACCCCTATAGACCCTCAGCCTACACCTAAACACCCTCAGCCTACCCCTAAACACCCTCAGTCTCCTCCTTAACACCCTCACCCTACCCCTAAACACCATCAGTCACCCACTTAACACCCTCAGCCTACCCCGAAACACCCTCAGCCTAACACTAAACAACCTCAGTCACCCCATGAACACCCTCAGCCTACCCATAAACACCCTCAGTCTCCCCATAAACACCCTCAGTGTACCCCTTAACACCCTCAGTCTCACCTAAACCCAATCAGCCTACAACCAAACAGCCTCAGTCTCCCCCTAAAAACCCTCAGACTACTCCTAACAACTTCCGCCTACCCCTCAACACCTCAGCCTACACCTAAACACCCTCAGTCTCCACCTAAACACCCTCAGTCTCCACCTAAACACCCTCAGTCTACCCCTAAACACTCTCAGTCTCCCCCTAAACACCCTCAGCCTACCCCTAAACACCCTCAGTCTCCCCCTGGACAACCTCAGCCTACCCCTAAACAACCTCAGCCTAACCCTCAACACCCACAGCCTACCCCTAAACACCCTCTGTCTCCCACTAAACACCCTCAGCCTACCCCTAAAAACCCTCAGTCTCCCCCTAAACACCCTCAGCCTACACCTAAACACACTCAGCCTACCCCTAAACTCCCTCACCCTACCCTCATCACACTCGGCCTACCCCTAAACACCCTCAGCCTACCCCTAAACACCCTCAGCCTACCCCTAAACACCCTCAGTCTCCACCTGGACACCCTCAGCCTACCCCTAAACAACCTCAGTCTCCCCTTAAACACCCTCAGCCTACCCCTGGACACCCTCAGTCTCCCCCTAAACACCCCCAGCCTACCCCTAAACACCCTCAGCCTACCCTAAACTAAATCTGTCTCCCCCGGGACACACGCAGCCTTCCCTAAACTCCATCAGTCTCCCCCTGGACACCCTCAGTCACCCCCTAAACACCCTCAGCCTACCCCTAAACACCCTCAGCCTACCCCTATACACCCTCAGCCTACCACTAAACACCCTCAGCCTCCCCCTGGACACCCTCAGTCTCCCCCTGGACACGCTCAGCCTACCCCTAAACTCCATCAGTCTCCCCCTGGAAACACTCAGTCTCCCCCTAAACACCCTCAGCCTACCCCTAACCACCCTCAGTCTCCCCCTAAACACCCTCAGTCTCCCCCTAAACACCCTTAGCCTACCCCTAAACACCCTCAGTCTACCCCTAAAAACCCTCAGCCTACCCCTAAACACCCTCAGCCTACCCCTAAAGACCCTCAGTCTCCCCCTTAACACCCTCAGCCTACCCCTAAACACCCTCAGTCCCCCCCTTAACACCCTCAGCCTACCCTTAAACACCCTCAGCCTACCCCTAAACACCCTCAGTCCCCCCCTTAACACCCTCAGCCAACCCCTAAACACCCTCAGCCTATCCTTAAACACCCTCAGTCTACCCCTAAACACCGTCAGCCTACCCATAAACACCCTCAGCCTACCAATAAACACCCTCAGCCTACCCCTAAACACCCTCAGTCTCCCCCTTAACACCCTCAGCCTACCCCTAAACACCCTCAGTCTCCCCATAAACACACTCAGCCTACCCCTAAACACCCTCAGTCTCCCCCTAAACACCCTCAGCCTACCCCTTAACACCCTCAGCCTACCCTAAATACCCTCAGCGTACACCTTAACACCCTCAGTCTCCCCTAAACACCCTCAGCCTACCCTTATACACCCTCAGCCTACACCTAAACACCATCAGCCTACCCCTAAACACCCTCAGCCTACCCCTAAACAACCTCAGTCTCCCCCTGGAAACCCACAGCCTACCCCTAAACACCCTCAACCTACCCTGAAACTCCCTCAGCCTACCCCTAAACACCCTCAGCCTACCCCTAAACACCCTCAGTCTCCCCCTGGACACCCTCAGTCTACCCCTAAACACCCTTAGCCTACCCCTAAACACCCTCAGCCTACCCCTAAACACCCTCAGCCTAACCCTATACACCCTCAGGCTACCACTAAACACCCTCAGCCTACCCCTGGACACCCTCAGTCGCCCCCAATCACCCTCAGCCTACCCATAAACGTTCTCAGCCTACCCCTAACCACCCGCAGCCTACCCCTAAAGACCCTCAGCCTACCACTAAACAGCTTCAGACTACACCTAAGCACTCTCAGTCTACCCCTAAACACCCTCAGCCTACCCCAAAATACCCTCAGTCTCCCCCTAAACACCCTCAGCCTACCCCTGAACACTCTCAGCCTACGCGAAAAAAACTTCAGCCTACCCCTAATCATCCTCAGTCTCCCCCTAAAAACCCTCAGCCTTCACCTAAACACCTTCAGCCTACCCCAAAATACCCTCAGCCAACCCCTAATCACCCTCAGTCTCCCCCTAAACACCCTCAGTCTCCCCCTAAACACCATTAGCCTACCCTTAAACACCCTCAGCCTACCCATAAACACACTCTGTCTGCCCTAAACACCCTCAGTCTCCCCCTTAAAACCCTCAGCCTACCCCTAAACACCCTCAGTCTCCCCATAAACACACCCAGCCTACCCCTAATCACCCTCAGTCTCCCCCTAAACACCCTCAGCCTACCCCTAAACACCCTCAGCCTACCCCAAACACCCTCAGCCTACCCCTAAACACCCTCAGCCTACCCCTAAACACCCTCAGTCTCCCCCTTAACACCATCAGCCAACCCCTAAACACCCTCAGTCTCCCCCTAAACACCCTCACCTACCCCTTAACACCCTCATCCTACCCTAAACACACTCAGCCTACCCCTAAACACCCTCAGCCTACCACTAAACACCCTCGGCATTCACCTAAACACCCTCAGTCTCCCCCTGGACACCCACAGCCTACCCCTAAACATCATCAACTTACCCCTAAACTCCCTCAGCCTACCCCTAAACACACTCAGTCTCCCCTGGACACCCTCAGTCTCCCCCTAAACACCCTCAGCCTACACCTAAACACCCTCAGCCAACCCTATACACCCTCAGGCTACCACTAAACACCCTCAGCCTACCACTGGACACCCTCAGTCGCCCCCTAATCACCCTCAGCCTACCCCTAAACACCCTCAGCCTACCCCTAAACACCCTCAGTCTCCCCCTGGACACCCTCAGCCTACCCCTAAACTCCCTCAGCCTACCCCTAAACACCATCAGCCTACCCCTAAACACCCTCAGCCTACCCCTAAACACTCTCAGTCTCTCCCTGGACACCCTCAGCCTTCCCTAAACTCCATCTGTCTCACCCTGGACACCCTCAGTCTCCCCCTAAACATCCTCAGCCTACCCCTAAATACCCTCAGCCAAACCTATACACCCTCAGGCTACAACTAAACACCCTCAGCCTACCCCTGGACACCCTCAGTCGCCCCTAATCACCCTCAGCCTACCCATAAACACTCTCAGCCTACCCCTAAACACCCTCAGTCTCCCCCTGAACACCCTCAGCCTACCCCTAAACTCCATCAGTCTCCCCCTGGACACACACAGTCTCCCCCTAAACACCCTCAGCCTACCCCTAAACACCCTCAGCCTACACATAAACACCCTCAGTCTACCCCTAAACACCCTCAGCCTACCACAAAATACCCTCAGCCTACCCCTAAACACACTCAGCCACCTCTGGACACCCTCAGCTTACGCTAAAACACCCTCAGCCTACCCCTAATCACCCTCAGTCTCCCCTAAAAACCCTCAGCCTACCCCTATACACCCTCAGCCTACACCTAAACACCCTCAGCCTACCCCTAAACACCCTCAGTCTCCTCCTTAACACCCTCAGCCTACCCCTAAACACCCTCAGTCACCCACCTAACACCCTCAGCCTACCCCTAAACACCCTGAGCTACCACTAAACACCCTCAGTCACCCCTTGAACACCCTCAGCCTACCCCTAAACACCCTCAGTCTCCCCATAAACACCCTCAGCGTACCTCTTAACAACCTCAGTCTCCCCCAAACCCAATCAGCCTACAACCAAACAGCCTCAGTCTACCCCTAAACACCCTCAGACTACTCCTAACAACCTCTGCCTACCCCTCAACACCTCAGCCTACACCTAAACACCCTCAGTCTCCACCTAAACACCCTCAGTCTCCACCTAAACACCCTCAGTCTACCCCTAAACACCCTCAGCCTACCCCTAAACACCCTCTGTCTACTCCTAAACTCCCTCAGTCTGCCTCTAAACACCCTCAGCCTACCCCTAAAAACCCTCACCCTAACCTTAAACACCCTCAGCCTACCCCTAAACAACCTCAGTCTCCCCCTGGAAACCCGTAGCCTACCACTAAACACCCTCAGTCTCCCACTAAACACTCTCAGTCTCCCCCTAAACACCCTCAGCCTACCCCTAAACACCCTCAGTCTCCCCCTGGACAACCTCAGCCTCCCCCTAAACAACCTCAGCCTACCCCTCAACACCCTCAGCCTACCCCTAAACACCCTGTGTCTCCCACTAAACACCCTTAGCCTACCGCTAAACACCCTCAGCCTACCCCTAAAAACCCTCACCCTACCCCTAAACACCCTCAGCCTACCCCTAAACACCCTCAGTCTCCCCCTGGAAACCCTTAGCCTACCACTAAACACGCTCAGTCTACCCCTAAACACCCTCAGTCTCCCCCTAAACACCCTCAGTCTCCCCCTAAATACCCTCAGCCTACACCTAAATACCCTCACCCTACCCCTAAACACCCTCAGTATCCCCCTGGACAACCTCAGCCTACCCCTAAACAACCTCAGCCTACCACTAAACACCCTCAGCCTACCCCTAAACACCCTCTGTCTCCCCCTAAACACCCTCAGCCTACCCTATACACCCTCAGGCTACCACTAAACACCCTCGCCTACCCCTGGACACCCTCAGTCGCTCCCTAATCACCCTCAGCCTACCCCTAAACACCCTCAGTCTACCCCTGGACACCCTCAGTCTACCCCTAAACTCCATCAGTCTCCCCCTGGACACCCTCAGCCTACCCCTAAACTCCCTCAGCCTACCCCTAAACACCCTCAGTCTCCCCCTGGACACCCTCAGCCTACCCCTAAACTCCCTCAGCCTACCCCTAAACACCCTCAGCCTACCCCTAAACACCCTCAGCCTACCCCTAAACCCCCTCAGACTCTCCCTGGACACCCTCAGCCTTCCCTAAACTCCATCTGTCTCCCCCTGGACACCCACAGTCTCCCGCTAAACACCCTCAGCCTACCCTTAAACACCCTCAGCCTACCCTATACACCCTCAGGCTACCACTAAACACCCTCAGCCTACCCCTGGACACCCTCAGTCGCCCCTAATCACCCTCAGCCTACCCCTAAACACCCTCAGCCTACCCCTAACCACCCTCAGTCTCCCCCTGGACACCCTCAGTCGCCCCTAATCACCCTCAGCCTACCCATAAACACTCTCAGCCTACCCCTAAACACCCTCAGTCTCCCCCTGGACACCCTCAGCCTACCCCTAAACTCCATCAGTCTCCCCCTGGACATACACAGTCTCCCCCTAAACACCCTCAGCCTACCCTAAACACTCTCAGCTACCCCTAAACACCCTCAGCCTACCACTAAATACCCTCGGCCTTCACCTAAACACCCTCAATCTCCCCCTGGACACCCACAGCCTACCCCTTAACATCCTCAACTTACCCCTAAACACCTCAGTCTACTCCTAAACACCCTCAGCCTACACCAAAATACCCTCAGCCTACCCTTAAACACACTCAGCCACCTCTGGACACCCTCAGCCTACCCCAATCACCCTCAGTCTCCCCTAAAAACCCTCAGCCTACCCCTATACACCGTCAGCCTACACAAAACACCATCAGCCTACCCCTAAACACCCTCAGCTTAACCCTAAACACCCTATGCCTACCCCTAAACACCCTCAGTCTCTTACCTGGCACCCTCAGCCTACCCCTAAACACCCTCAGTCTCCCCCTTAACACCCTCAGCCTACCCCTAAACACCCTTAGTCTCCCCCTAAACACCCTCAGCCTACCCCTAAACACCCTCAGCCTACCCCTTAAAACCCTCAGCCTACCCTATACAGCCTCAGAGTACACCTTAACATCTCAGTCTCCAATAAACACCCTCAGCATACCCCTATACACCCTCAGTCTCCTCCTTAACACCCTCAGCCTACCCCTAAACACCCTCAGCCTACACCTAAACACCCTCAGCCTACCCCTAAACACCCTCAGTCTCCTCCTTAACACCCTCAGCCTACCCCTAAACACCCTCAGTCACCCACTTAAAACCCTCAGCCTACCCCTAAACACCCTGAGCCTACCATTAAACACCCTCAGTCACCCCTTGAACACCCTCAGCCTACCCTTAAACACCCTCAGTCTCCCCATAAACACCCTCAGCGTACACCTTAACACCCTCAGTCTCCCCTAAACCCAATCAGCCTACAACCAAACAGCCTCAGTCTCCCCCTAAACACCCTCAGACTACTCCTAACAACCTCCGCCTACCCCTCAACACCTCAGCCTACACCTAAACACCCTCAGTCTCCACCTAAACAGCCTCAGTCTCCACCTAAACACCCTCAGTCTACCCCTAAACACACTCTGTCTACTCCTAAAAACACTCACCCTAACCCTAAACAAACTCAGCCTACCCCTAAACACCCTCAGTCTCCCCCTGGAAACCCTAAGCCTACCACTAAACACCCTCAGTCTCCCCCTAAACACTCTCAGTCTCCCCCTAAACACACTCAGCCTACCCCTAAACACCCTCAGCCTACCCGTATACACCCTCAGCCTTCCACTAAACAACCTCAGCCTACCCCTGGACACCCTCAGTGGCCCCCTAATCACCCTCAGCCTACCCCTAAACACCCTCAGCCTACCCCTAACCACACTCAGCCTACCCATAAACACCCTCAGCCTTCACCTAAACAGCTTCAGCCTACACCTAAACACCCTCAGCCTACCCCAAAATACCCTCAGCCTACCCCTAAACACACTCATCCACACCTGGACACCCTCAGCCTACCCCTAAACACCCTCAGCCTACCCCTAAACACCCTCAGTCCCCCCTTAACACCCTCAGCCTACCATTAAACACCCTCAGCCTACCCGGAAACACCCTCTGTCTCCCCCTGAACACCCTCAGTCTCCCCATAAACACACTCAGCCTACCCCTAAACACCCTCAGTCTCCCCCTGAACACCCTCAGCCTACCCCTAAACAACCTCAGTCTCCCCATAAACACACTCAGCCTACCCCTAAACACCCTCAGCCTACCCCTAAACACCCTCAGTCTCCCCCTAAACACCCTCAGTCTCCCCCTAAACACCCTCAGCCTATCCCTTAACACCCTCAGCCTACCCTAAAAACCCTCAGCGTACACCTTTACACCCTCAGTCTGCCCTAAACACCGTCAGCCTACCCCTATACACCCTCAGCCTACACCTAAACACCATCAGCCTACCCCTAAACACCCTCAGCCTACCCCTAAACAATGTCAGTCTCCCCTTGGAAACCCTCAGCCTACCCCTAAACACCCTCAGCCTACCCCTAAACAATGTCAGTCTCCCCCGGAAACCCTCAGCCTACCCCTAAACACCCTCAGCCTACCCCTAAACATCCTCAGACTACGCCTAAACAACCTCAGTCTCCCCCTGGAAAACCCTCAGCCGACCCCTAAACTCCATCTGTCACCCCCTGGACACCCTCAGTCTCCCCCTAAACACCCTCAGCCTACCCCTAAACACCCTCAGCCTGCCCCAAAACACCCTCAGCATGCCGCTAAACACCCTCAGCCTACCCCTGGACACCCTCAGTCTCCCCCTAAACACCCCCAGCCTACCCCTTAACACCTTCAGCCTACCCCTAAACACCCTCAGTCTCCACCGAAACACCCGCAGCCTACCCCTAAAAACGTCCGCCTACCCCTCAACACCTCAGCCTACACCTGAACACCCTCAGTCTCCACTTAAACACCCACGGTCTCCAACTAAACACCCTCAGTCTCCCCCTAAACATCCTCAGCCTACCCCTAAAAACCCTCAGCCTACCCCTAAACACCCTCAGTCTCCCCCTAAACACCCTCAGCCTACACCTAAACACACTCAGCCTACCCCTAAACACCCTCACCCTACCCCTAAACACCCTCACCCTACCCCTAAACACCCTCAGCCATCCCCTAAACATCTTCAGCCTACCCCTGGAAACCCACAGCCTACCCCTAAACACCCTCAACCTACCCCTAAACTCCCTCAACCTACCCCTAAACACCCTCAGCCTACCCCTAAACACCCTCAGACTCCCCCTGGACACCCTCAGCCTACCCCTAAACACCCTCAGCCTACCCCTAAACACCCTCAGTCTCCCCCTGGACACCCTCAGCCTTCCCTAAACTCCATCTGTCTCCCCATGGACAGCCTCAGTCTCCCCCTAAACACCCTCAGCCTACCCCTAAACACCCTCAGTCTCCCCCTGGACACCCTCAGTCTACCCCTAAACACCCTTAGCCTACCCCTAAACACCCTCAGCCTTCCCCTATACACCCTCAGGCTACCACTAAACACCCTCAGCCTACGCCTGGACACCCTCAGTCGCCCCCAATCACCCTCAGCCTACCCATAAACACTCTCAGCCTACCCCTAAACACCCTCAGTCTCCCCCTGGACACCCTCAGTCTACCCCTAAACACCCTTAGCCTACCCCTAAACACCCTCAGCCTTCCCCTATACACCCTCAGGCTACCACTAAACACCCTCAGCCTACGCCTGGACACCCTCAGTCGCCCCCAATCACCCTCAGCCTACCCATAAACGTTCTCAGCCTACCCCTAACCACCCGCAGCCCACCCCTAAAGACCCTCAGCCTACCACTAAACAGCTTCAGACTACACCTAAACACTCTCAGTCTCCCCCTAAACACCCTCAGTCTCCCCCTAAACACCCTCAGTCTCCCCCTAAACACCCTCAGTCTCCCCCTTAATACCCTCAGCCTACCCTTAAACACCCTCAGTCTACCCCTAAACAACTTCAGCCTACCCCTAAGCACACTCAGCCTACCCCTAAACACCCTCAGTCTACCCCTAATCACCCTCAGTCTCCCCCTAAACACCCTCAGCCTACCCCTAAACACCCTCAGCCTACCCCTAAACACCCTCAGCCTACCTCTAAACACCCTCAGTCTCCCCCTAAACACCCTCAGCCTACCCCTAAACACCCTCAGCCTACCCCTATACACCCTCAGGCTACCACTAAACACCCTCAGCCTACCCCTGGACACCCTCAGTCGCCCCCTAATCACCCTCAGCCTACCCATAAACACTCTCAGCCTACCCCTAAACACCCTCAGTCTCCCCCTGGACACCCTCAGCCTACCCCTAAACTCCATCAGTCTCCCCCTGGAAAAACTCAGTCTCCCCCTAAACTCCCTCAGCCTACCCCTAACCACCCGCAGCCTACACCTAAACACCTTCAGCCTACACCTAAACACCCTCAGTCTACCCCTAAAAACCCTCAGCCTACCCCAAAATAACCTCAGCCTACCCCTAAACCCACTCATCCACCCCTGGACACCCTCAGCCTACACTAAAACACCCTCAGCCTACCCCTAATCACCCTCAGTCTCCCCCTAAACACCATCAGTCTCCCCCTAAACACCCTTAGCCTACCCCTAAACACCCTCAGCCTACTCCTAAACACCCTCAGCCTACCCCTAAACACCCTCAGTCCCCCCTTAACACCCTCAGCCTACCCTTAAACACCCTCACCCTATCCATAAACACCCTCTGTCTGCCCTAAACACCCTCAGTCTCCCCCTTAACACCCTCAGCCTACCCCTAAACACCCTCAGTCTCCCCATAAACACACTCAGCCTACCCCTAAACACCCTCAGTCTCCCCTAAACACCCTCAGCCTACCCCTTAACAACCTCAGCCTACCCTAAACACCCTCAGCGTACACCTTAACACCCTCAGTCTCCCCTAAACACCCGCAGCCTACCCCTATACACCCTCAGCCTAGACATAAACACCATCAGCCTACCCCTAAACACCCTCAGCCTACCCCTAAACAACGTCAGTCTACTCCAGGAAACCCTCAGCCTACCCCTAAACACCCTCAGCCTACCCCTGAACACCCTCAGTCTCCCCCTAAACACCCTCAGCCTACCCCTAAACACCCTCAGCCTGCCCCAATACACCCTCAGCATGCCCCTAAACACCCTCAGCCTACCCCTGGACACCCTCAGTCTCCCCCTAAACCCCCTCAGCCTAACACTTAACACCCTCAGCCTACCCTAAACACCCTCAGCGTACACCTTAACACCCTCAGTCTCCCCTAAACACCCTCAGCCTACCCCTATACAACCTCAGCCTACACCTAAACACCATCAGCCTGCCCCTAAACACCCTCAGCCTACCCCTAAACACCCTCAGTCTACACCTGAACACCCTCAATCTGCCCCTAAACACCCTCAGCCTACCCCTTAAAGCCCTCAGCCTACCCCTAAACACCCTCAGCCTCCCCCTAAACACCCAAAGTCTCCCCCTTAACACCATTAGCCAACCCATAAACACCCTCTGTCTCCCCCTAAACACCCTCACCTACCCCTTAACACCCTCAGCCTACCCCTAAACACCCTCAGTCCCCCACTTAACACCCTCAGCCTACCCTTAAACAGCCTCAGTCTACCCCAAAACACCCTCAGCCTACCCCTAAAAACCCTCAGCCTACCCATAAACACCCTCTGTCTGCCCTAAACACCCTCAGTCTCCCCCTTAACACCCTCAGCCTACCCCTAAACACCCTCAGTCTCCCCATAAACACACTCAGCCAACCCCTAAACACCCTCAGTCTCCCCCTGGACATGCTCAGCCTACCCCTAAACACCCTCAGCCTACCCCTAAACACGCTCAGCCTACACCTAAACACCCTCAGCCTACACCTAAACACCCTCAGTCTACCCCTAAACACCCTCAGTCTACCCCAAAATACCCTCAGCCTACCCCTAAACACACTCATCCACCCCTGGACACCCTCAGCCTACACTAAAACACCATCAGCCTACCCCTATTCACCCTCAGTCTCCCCCTAAACACCATCAGTCTCCCCCTAAACACCCTCAGCCTACCCCTAAAAACCTTCAGCCTACCCCTAAACACCCTCAGCCTACCCCTAAACACCCTCAGCCTACCCATAAGCACCCTCAGTCTGCCCTAAACACCCTCAGTCTCCCCCTTAACACCCTCAGCCTACCCCTAAACACCCTCAGTCTCCCCATAAACACACTCAGCCTACCCCTAAACACCCTCAGTCTCCCCCTTAACACCCTCAGCCTACCCCTTAACACCCTCAGCCTACCCTAAACACCCTCAGCCTACCCCTATACACCCTCAGCCTACACCTAAACACCATCAGCCTACCCCTAAACACCCTCAGCCTACCCCTAAACAACGTCAGTCTCCCCCTGGAAACCCTCAGCCTACCCCTAAACACCCTCAGCCTACCCCTAAACACCCTCAGTCTCCCCCTAAACACCCTCAGCCTACCCCTAAACACCCTCAGCCTGCCCCAATACACCCTCAGCATGCCCCGAAACACCCTCAGCCTACCCCTGGACACCCTCAGTCTCCCCCTAAACCCCCTCAGCCTAACCATTAACACCTTCAGCCTACCCCTAAACACCCTCAGTCTCCACCTAAACACCCTCAGTCTACCCCTAAACACCCTCAGCCTACCCCTAAACACCCTCAGTCTACACCTGAACACCCTCAATCTGCCCCTAAACACCCTCAGCCTACCCCTAAAAACCCTCAGCCTACCCCTAAACACCCTCAGCCTCCCCCTAAACACCCAAAGTCTACCCCTGGACATACTTAGCCTACCCCTAAACACCCTCAGCCTACCCCTAAACACCCTCAGTCTCCCCCTGGAAACCCTTTGCCTACCACTAAACACCCTTCGCCTACCCCGAAACAACCTCAGTCTCCCCCTGGAAACCCTCAGTCTACCCGTAAACAAACTCAGCCTACGCCTATACACCCTCAGCCTACCCCTAAACACACTCAGCCGACCCCTAAACACCCTCAGTCTCCCCCTTAACACCATTAGCCAACCCATAAACACCCTCAGTCTACCCCTAAACACCCTCACCTACCCCTTAACACCCTCAGCCTACCCTAAACACACTCAGCCTACCCCTAAACACCCTCAGCCTACCACTAAACACCCTCGGCCTTCACCTAAACACCCTCAGTCTCCCCCTGGACACCCACAGCCTGCCCCTAAACACCCTCAACTTACCCCTAAACTCCCTCAGACTACCCCTAAACACCCTCAGCCGACCCCTAAACACCGTCAGGCTACCCCAAAACACCCTCAGTCTCTCCCTGGACACCCTCAGTCTCCCCCTAAACACCCTCAGCCTACCCCTAAACACCCTCAGCCTACCCTATACACCCTCAGGCTACCACTAAACACCCTCAGCCTACCCCTAAACCCCCTCAGCCTAACCATTAACACCTTCAGCCTACCCCTAAACACCCTCAGTCTCCACCTAAACACCCTCAGTCTACCCCTAAACACCCTCAGCCTACCCCTAAACACCCTCAGTCTACACCTGAACACCCTCAATCTGCCCCTAAACACCCTCAGCCTACCCCTAAAAACCCTCAGCCTACCCCTAAACACCCTCAGCCTCCCCCTAAACACCCAAAGTCTACCCCTGGACATACTTAGCCTACCCCTAAACACCCTCAGCCTACCCCTAAACACCCTCAGTCTCCCCCTGGAAACCCTTTGCCTACCACTAAACACCCTTCGCCTACCCTGAAACAACCTCAGTCTCCCCCTGGAAACCCTCAGTCTACCCGTAAACAAACTCAGCCTACGCCTATACACCCTCAGCCTACCCCTAAACACACTCAGCCGACCCCTAAACACCCTCAGTCTCCCCCTTAACACCATTAGCCAACCCATAAACACCCTCAGTCTACCCCTAAACACCCTCACCTACCCCTTAACACCCTCAGCCTACCCTAAACACACTCAGCCTACCCCTAAACACCCTCAGCCTACCACTAAACACCCTCGGCCTTCACCTAAACACCCTCAGTCTCCCCCTGGACACCCACAGCCTGCCCCTAAACACCCTCAACTTACCCCTAAACTCCCTCAGACTACCCCTAAACACCCTCAGCCGACCCCTAAACACCGTCAGGCTACCCCAAAACACCCTCAGTCTCTCCCTGGACACCCTCAGTCTCCCCCTAAACACCCTCAGCCTACCCCTAAACACCCTCAGCCTACCCTATACACCCTCAGGCTACCACTAAACACCCTCAGCCTACCCCTGGACACCCTCAGCCTACCCCTAAACACCCTCAGCCTACCGCTAAACACCCTCAGTCTCTCCCTGGACACCCTCAGCCTTCCCTAAACTCCATCTGTCTCCCCCTGGACACCCTCAGTCTCCCCCTAAACACCCTCAGCCTACCCCTAAACACCCTCAGCCTACCCCTAAACACCCTCAGCCTAACCCTATACACCCTCAGGCTACCACTAAACACCCTCAGCCTACCCCTAAACACCCTCAGTCTCCACCTAAACACCCTCAGTCTACCCCTAAACACCCTCAGCCTACCCCTAAACACCCTCAGTCTACACCTGAACACTCTCAGCCTACCCCTAAACACCCTCAGCCTGCCCCAATACACCCTCAGCATGCCCCTGAACACCCTCAGTCTCCCCCTAAACCCCCTCAGCCTAACACTTAACACCTTCAGCCTACCCCTAAACACCCTCAGCCTACCCCTAAACACCCTCAGTCTACACCTGAACACCCTCAATCTGCCCCTAAACACCCTCAGCCTACCACTTAAAGCCCTCAGCCTACCCCTAAACACCCTCAGCCTCCCCCTAAACACCCTCAGCCTACCCCTAAACACCCTCAGCCTACCCCTAAACACCCTCAGTCTCCCCCTGGAAACCCTTTGCCTACCACTAAACACCCTCAGCCTACCCCGAAACAACCTCAGTCTCCCCCTGGAAACCCTCAGCTACCCCTAAACAAACTCAGCCTACGCCTATACACCCTCAGCCTACCCCTAAACACACTCAGCCGACCCCTAAACACCCTCAGTCTCCCCCTTAACACCATTAGCCAACCCATAAACACCCTCTGTCTCCCCCTAAACACCCTCACCTACCCCTTAACACCCTCAGCCTACCCCTAAACACCCTCAGTCCCCCCCTTAACACCCTCAGCCTACCCTTAAACATCCTCAGTCTACCCCAAAACACCCTCAGCCTACCCCTAAACACCCTCAGCCTACCCATAAACACCCTCTGTCTGCCCTAAACACCCTCAGTCTCCCCCTTAACACCCTCAGCCTACCCCTAAACACCCTCAGTCTCCCCATAAACACACTCAGCCAACCCCTAAACACCCTCAGTCTCCCCCTGGAGACGCTCAGCCTACCCCTAAACTCCATCAGTCTCCCCCTGAACACCCTCAGCCTACCCCTAACCACCCACAGCCTACACCTAAACACCTTCAGCCTAAACCTAAACACCCTCAGTCTACCCCTAAACACCCTCCGCTTACCCCAAAATACCCTCAGCCTCCCCCTAAACACAATCATCCACCCCTGGACACCCTCAGCCTACACTAAAACACCCTCAGCCTACCCCTAATCACCCTCAGTCTCCCCCTAAACACCATCAGTCTCCCCCTAAACACCCTTAGCCTTCCCCTAAAAACCTTCAGCCTACCCCTAAACACCCTCAGCCTACCCCTAAACACCCTCAGTCCCCCCCTTAACACCCTCAGCCTACCCTTAAACACCTTCAGTCTACCCCTAAATACCCTCAGCCTACCCCTAAACACCCTCAGCCTACCCATAAGCACCCTCTGTCTGCCCTAAACACCCTCAGTCTCCCCCTTAACACCCTCAGCCTACACCTAAACACCCTCAGTCTCCCCATAAACACACTCAGCCTACCCCTAAACACCCTCAGTCTCCCCCTTAACACCCTCAGCCTACCCCTAAACACCCTCAGCCTACCCTAAACACCCTCAGCGTACCCCTTAACACCCTCAGTCTCCCCCTTAACACCCTCAGCCTACCCCTTAACACCCTCAGCCTACCCTAAACACCCTCAGCGTACCCCTTAACACCCTCAGTCTCCCCTAAACACCCTCAGCCTACCCCTATACACCCTCAGCCTACACCTAAACACCATCAGCCTGCCCCTAAACACCCACAGCCTACCCCTAAACAACGTCAGTCTCCCCCTGGAAACCCTCAGCCTACCCCTAAACACCCTCAGCCTACCCCTAAACATCCTCAGTCTCCCCCTAAACACTCTCAGCCTACCCCTAAACACCCTCAGCCTGCCCCAATACACCCTCAGCATGCCCCGAAACACCCTCAGCCTACCCCTGGACACCCTCAGCCTACCTTATACAGCCTCAGCGTACACCTTAACATCTCAGTCTCCAATAAACACCCTCAGCCTACTCCAATACACCCTCAGCCTACACCTAAACACACTCAGCCTACCCCTAAACACCCTCAGTCTCCTCCTTAACACCCTCAGCCTACCCCTAAACACCCTCAGTCACCCACTTAACACCCTCAGCCTACCCCTAAACACCCTCAGTCTCCCCATAAACACCCTCAGCGTACCCCTTAACATCCTCAGTCTCCCCTAAACCCAATCAGCCTACAACCAAACAGCCTCAGTCTCCCCCTAAACACCCTCAGACTACTCCTAACAACCTCCGCATACCGCTCAACACATCAGCCTACACCTAAACACCCTCAGTCTCCACCTAAACACCCTCAGTCTCCACCTAAACACCCTCAGTCTACCACTAAACACCCTCAGCCTACCCCTAAACACCCTCTGTCTACTCCTAAACTCCCTCAGTCTGCCTCTAAACACCCTCAGCCTACCCCTAAAAACCCTCACCCTAACCCTAAACACCCTCAGCCTACCCCTAAACACCCTCAGTCTCCCCCTGGAAACCCTTAGCCTACCACTAAACACCCTCAGTCTCCCCCTAAACACCCTCAGGCTCCCCCTAAACAACCTCAGCCTACACCTAAACAACCTCAGCCTACCCCTCAACACCCTCAGCCTACCCCTAAAAACCCTCAGTCTCCCCCTAAACACCCTCAGCCTACACCTAAACCCACTCAGCCTACCCCTAAACTCCCTCACCCTACCCTAAACACACTCGGCCTACCCCTAAACACCCTCAGTTTACCCCTAAACACCCTCAGCCTACCCCTAAACACCCTCAGTCTCCACCTGGACACCCAAAGCCTACCCCTAAACAACCTCAGTCTCCCCCTAAACACCCTCAGCCTACCCCTAAAAACCCTGAGCCTACCCCTAAACACCCTCAGTCTCCCCCTGGACACGCTCAGCCTACCCCTAAACTCCATCAGTCTCCCCCTGGAAAAACTCAGTCTCCCCCTAAACACCCTCAGCCTACCCCTAACCACCCTCAGCCTACCCATAAACACCCTCAGCCTTCACCTAAACACCTTCAGCCTACCCCTAACCACCCTCAGCCTACACCTAAACACCCTCAGTCTACCCCTAAACACCCTCAGCCTACCCCAAAATACCCTCAGCCTATCCCTAAACACACTCATCCACCCCTGGACAACCTCAGCCTACACTAAAACACCCTCAGCCTACCCCTAATCACCCTCAGTCTCCCCCTGGACACCCTCAGTCTCCTCTAAACACCCTCAGCCTACCCCTAAACACCCTCAGCCTACCCCTAAACACCCTCAGTCCCCCCCTTAACACCCTCAGCCTACCCTTAAACACCTTCAGTCTACCCCTAAATACCCTCAGCCTACCCCTAAACACCCTCAGCCTACCCATAAGCACCCTCTGTCTGCCCTAAACACCCTCAGTCTCCCCCTTAACACCCTCAGCCTACCCCTAAACACCCTCAGTCTCCCCATAAACACACTCAGCCTACCCCTAAACACCCTCAGCCTACCCTAAACACCCTCAGCGTACCCCTTAACACCCTCAGTCTCCCCCTTAACACCCTCAGCCTACCCCTTAACACCCTCAGCCTACCCTAAACACCCTCAGCGTACCCCTTAACACCCTCAGTCTCCCCTAAACACCCTCAGCCTACCCCTATACACCCTCAGCCTACACCTAAACACCATCAGCCTGCCCCTAAACACCCTCAGCCTACCCCTAAACAACGTCAGTCTCCCCCTGGAAACCCTCAGCCTACCCCTAAACACCCTCAGCCTACCCCTAAACACCCTCAGTCTCCCCCTAAACACCCTCAGCCTACCCCTAAACACCCTCAGCCTGCCCCAATACACCCTCAGCATGCCCCTAAACACCCTCAGCCTACCCCTGGACACCCTCAGCCTACCCTATACAGCCTCAGCGTACACCTTAACATCTCAGCCTCCAATAAACACCCTCAGCCTACTCCAATATACCCTCAGCCTACACCTAAACACACTCAGCCTACCCCTAAACACCCTCAGTCTCCTCCTTAACACCCTCAGCCTACCCCTAAACACCCTCAGTCACCCACTTAACACCCTCAGCCTACCCCTAAACACCCTCAGTCTCCCCATAAACACCCTCAGCGTACCCCTTAACACCCTCAGTCTCCCCTAAACCCAATCAGCCTACAACCAAACAGCCTCAGTCTCCCCCTAAACACCCTCAGACTACTCCTAACAACCTCCGCATACCGCTCAACACATCAGCCTACACCTAAACACCCTCAGTCTCCACCTAAACACCCTCAGTCTCCACCTAAACACCCTCAGTCTACCACTAAACACCCTCAGCCTACCCCTAAACACCCTCTGTCTACTCCTAAACTCCCTCAGTCTGCCTCTAAACACCCTCAGCCTACCCCTAAAAACCCTCAGTCTCCCCCTGGAAACCCTTAGCCTACCACTAAACACCCTCACCCTAACCCTAAACACCCTCAGCCTACCCCTAAACACCCTCAGTCTCCCCCTGGAAACCCTTAGCCTACCACTAAACACCCTCAGTCTCCCCCTGGAAACCCTTAACCTACCCCTAAACACCCTCAGTCTCCCCCTGGAAACCCTTAGCCTACCACTAAACACCCTCAGCCTACCCCTAAACACCCTCAGGCTCCCCCTAAACAACCTCAGCCTACACCTAAACAACCTCAGCCTACCCCTCAACACCCTCAGCCTACCCCTAAACACCCTCTGTCTCCCACTAAACACCTCAGCCTACCCCTAAAAACCCTCAGTCTCCCCCTAAACACCCTCAGCCTACACCTAAACCCACTCAGCCTACCCCTAAACTCCCTCACCCTAACCTAAACACACTCGGCCTACCCCTAAACACCCTCAGTTTACCCCTAAACACCCTCAGTCTCCCCCTGGACACGCTCAGCCTACCCCTAAACTCCATCAGTCTCCCCCTGGAAACACTCAGTCTCCCCCTAAACACCCTCAGCCTTCACCTAAACACCTTCAGCCTACACCTAAACACCCTCAGTCTACCCCTAAACACCCTCAGCCTACCCCAAAATACCCTCAGCCTATCCCTAAACACACTCATCCACACCTGGACAACCTCAGCCTACACTAAAACACCCTCAGCCTACCCCTAATCACCCTCAGTCTCCCCCTGGACACCCTCAGTCTCCTCTAAACACCCTCAGCCTACCCCTAAACACCCTCAGTCCCCCCATTAACACCCTCAGCCTACCATTAAACACCCTCAGTCTACACCTAAACACCCTCAGCCTACCCCTAAACACCCTCAGCCTACCCGTAAACACCCTCTGTCTGCCCTAAACACCCTCAGTCTCCCCCTTAACACCCTCAGTCTCCCCATAAACACACTCAGCCTACCCCTAAACATCCTCAGTCTCCCCCTAAACACCCTCAGCCTACCCCTTAACACCCTCAGCCTACCCTAAACACCCTCAGCGTACACCTTAACACCCTCAGTCTCCCCTAAACACCCTCAGCCTACCCCTATACACCCTCAGCCTACACCTAAACACACTCAGCCTACCCCTAAACACCCTCAGTCTCCCCCTGGAAACCCTCAGCTTACCCCTAAACACCCTCAGCCTACCCCTAAACACCCTCAGCCTACCCCTAAACAACCTCAGTCTCCCCCTGGAAAACCCTCAGCCTACCCCTAAACTCCATCTGTCACCCCCTTGACACCCTCAGTCTCCCCCTAAACACCCTCAGCCTACCCCTAAACACCCTCAGAATGCCCCAATACACCCTCAGCCTACCCCTGGACACCCTCAGTCTCCCCCTAAACACCCTCAGCCTACCCCTTAACACCTTCAGCCTACCCCTAAACACCCTCAGTCTCCACATAAACACCCTCAGTCTGCACCTGAACAACCTCAGCCTACCCCTAAAAACCGTCAGCCTACACCTAAACACCCTCAGCCTACCCCTAAACATCCTCAGTCACCACCTGGAAACCCTCAGCCTTCCCCTAAACACCCTCAGCCTACCCCTAAACACCCTCAGCCTGCCACTAAACACCCAAAGTCTCCCCCTGGACATACTTAGCCTACCCCTAAACAGCCTCAGCCTACCCCTAAACACGCTCAGTCTCCCCCGAAACAACCTCAGACTCCCCATAAAGACCCTCAGCCTACCCCTAAACACCCTCACCCTACCCGAAAACACCCTCAGTATCCCCCTAAACAACCTCAGCCTTCCCCTAAACACCCTCAGTCTCCCCATTAACACCATCAGCCTACACCTAAACACCGTCAGTCTCCCCCTAAAAACCCTCAGCCTACCCCTAAACACCCTCAGCCTACCCCTAAACACCCTCAAACTCCCCCTGGACACCCTCAGCCTACCCCTAAACACCCTCAGCCTTCACCTAAACACCCTCAGTCTCCCCGTAGAAACCCACAGCCTACCCCTAAACACCCTCAACCTACCCCTAAACTCCCTCAGCCTACCCCTAAACACCCATTGCCTTCACCTAAACACCCTCAGCCTACCCCTAAACACCCTCAAACTCCCCCTGGACACCCTCAGCCTACCCCTAAACACCCTCAGTCTCCCCCTGGACACCCTCAGCCTTCCCTAAACTCCATCTGTCTCCCCCTAAACACCCTCAGTCTCCCCCAAAACACCCTCAGCCTACCCCTATACACCCTCAGGCTACCTCTAAACACCCTCAGCCTACCCCTGGACACACTCAGTCGCCCCCTAATCACCCTCAGCCTACCCATAAACACTCTCAGCCTACCCCTAAACACCCTCAGTCTCCCCCTGGACTCACTCAGTCTACCCCTAAACACCCTCAGCCTACCCCTAAACACCCTCAGCCTACCCCTAAACACCCTCAGGCTACCTCTAAACACCCTCAGCCTACCGCAAAATACCCTCAGCCTACACCTAAACACCCTCAGTCTCCCCCTAAATACCCTCAGTCTCCCCTAAACACCCTCAGCCTACCAATAAACACCCTCAGCCTACACCTAAACACCCTCAGTCGCCCACTAAACACCATCAGCCTACCCTTAAAAACCCTCAGTCTCCACCTAAACACCCTCAGCCTAGCACTAAACACCCTCAGCCTACCCCTAAACACCCTCAGCCTACCCCTAAACACCCTCAGCCTACCAATAAACACCCTCAGCCTACCCCTAAACACCCTCAGCCTACCCCTAAACACCCTCAGCCTACCAATAAACACCCTCAGCCTACCCCTAAACACCCTCAGTCTCCCCCTTTACACCCTCAGCCTACCCCTAAACACCCTCAGTCTCCCCCTGGGCACCCTCAGTCTCCCCCTAAACACCCTCAGCCTACCCCTAAACACCCTCAGCCTTCCACTAAACAACCTCAGCCTACCCCTGGACACCCTCAGTCGCCCCCTAATCACCCTCAGCCTACCCCTAAACACCCTCAGCCTACCCCTAAACACCCTCAGTCTCCCCCTAAACACCCTCAGTCTCCCCTAAACACCCTCAGCCTACCCCTATACAACCTCAGCCTACACCTAAACACCATCAGCCTACCCTTAAACACCCTCAGCCTACCCCTAAACAACCTCAAACTCCCCCTGGAAACCATCAGTCTCCCCTAAACACCCTCAGCCTACCCCTAAACACCCTCAGTCTATCCCTAAACAACCTCAGTCTCCCCCTGGAAAACCCTCAGCCTACCCCTAAACTCCATCTGTCACCCCCTGGACACCTTCAGTCTCCCCTTAAACACCCTCAGCCTACCCCTAAACACCCTCAGCCTACCAATAAACACCCTCAGCCTACCCCTATACACCCTCAGTCTCCCCCTAAACACCCTCAGCGTACACCTTAACACCATCAGTCTCCCCTAAACACCCTCAGCCTACCCCTATGCATCTTCAGCCTACACCTAATCACCATCAGCCTACCCCTAAACACCCTCAGCCTACCCCTAAACATCCTCAGTCACCACCTGGAAACCCTCAGCCTTCCCCTAAACAGCCTCAGCCTACCCCTAAACACGCTCAGTCTCCCCCGAAACAACCTCAGACTCCCCATAAAGACCCTCAGCCTACCCCTAAACACCCTCACCCTACCCGAAAACACCCTCAGTATCCCCCTAAACAACCTCAGCCTTCCCCTAAACACCCTCAGCCTCCCCCTAAAAACCCTCAGCCTACCCCTAAACACCCTCAGCCTACCCCTAAACACCCTCAAACTCCCCCTGGACACCCTCAGCCTACCCCTAAACACCCTCAGCCTTCACCTAAACACCCTCAGTCTCCCCGTAGAAACCCACAGCCTACCCCTAAACACCCTCAACCTACCCCTAAACTCCCTCAGCCTACCCCTAAACACCCATTGCCTTCACCTAAACACCCTCAGCCTACCCCTAACACCCTCAAACTCCCCCTGGACACCCTCAGCCTACCCCTAAACACCCTCAGTCTCCCCCTGGACACCCTCAGCCTTCCCTAAACTCCATCTGTCTCCCCCTAAACACCCTCAGTCTCCCCCAAAACACCCTCAGCCTACCCCTATACACCCTCAGGCTACCTCTAAACACCCTCAGCCTACCCCTGGACACACTCAGTCGCCCCCTAATCACCCTCAGCCTACCCATAAACACTCTCAGCCTACCCCTAAACACCCTCAGTCTCCCCCTGGACACACTCAGTCTACCCCTAAACACCCTCAGCCTACCCCTAAACACCCTCAGCCTACCCCTAAACACCCTCAGCCTACCCCTAAACACCCTCAGCCTACCGCAAAATACCCTCAGCCTACACCTAAACACCCTCAGTCTCCCCCTAAATACCCTCAGTCTCCCCTAAACACCCTCAGCCTACCAATAAACACCCTCAGCCTACCCCTAAACACCCTCAGTCGCCCACTAAACACCATCAGCCTACCCTTAAAAACCCTCAGTCTCCACCTAAACACCCTCAGCCTAGCACTAAACACCCTCAGCCTACCCCTAAACACCCTCAGCCTACCACTAAACACCCTCAGCCTACCAATAAACACCCTCAGCCTACCCCTAAACACCCTCAGCCTACCCCTAAACACCCTCAGCCTACCAATAAACACCCTCAGCCTACCCCTAAACACCCTCAGTCTCCCCCTTTACACCCTCAGCCTACCCCTAAACACCCTCAGTCTCCCCCTGGGCACCCTCAGTCTCCCCCTAAACACCCTCAGCCTACCCCTAAACACCCTCAGCCTTCCACTAAACAACCTCAGCCTACCCCTGGACACCCTCAGTCGCCCCCTAATCACCCTCAGCCTACCCCTAAACACCCTCAGCCTACCCCTAAACACCCTCAGTCTCCCCCTAAACACCCTCAGTCTCCCCTAAACACACTCAGCCTACCCCTATACAACCTCAGCCTACACCTAAACACCATCAGCCTACCCTTAAACACCCTCAGCCTACCCCTAAACAACCTCAAACTCCCCCTGGAAACCATCAGTCTCCCCTAAACACCCTCAGCCTACCCCTAAACACCCTCAGTCTATCCCTAAACAACCTCAGTCTCCCCCTGGAAAACCCTCAGCCTACCCCTAAACTCCATCTGTCACCCCCTGGACACCTTCAGTCTCCCCTTAAACACCCTCAGCCTACCCCTAAACACCCTCAGCCTGCCTCAATACACCCTCCGCATGCCCCTAAACACCCTCAGCCTACCCCTGGACACCCTCAGTCTCCCCCTAAACACCCTCAGACTACCCCTTAACACCTTCAGCCTACCCCTAAACACCCTCAGTCTCCACCTAAACACCCTCAGTCTACCCCTAAACACCCTCAACCTATCCCTAAACACCCTCAGTCTACACCTGAACAACCTCAGTCTGCCCCTAAACACCCTCAGCCTACCCCTAAAAACCCTCAGCCTACCCCTAAACACCCAAAGTCTCCCCCTGGACATACTTAGCCTACCCCTAAACTACCTCAGCCTACCCCTAAACACCCTCAGTCTCCCCATGGACACCCTCAGCCTACCCCTAAACACCCTCAACCTAACCCTAAACTCCCTCAGCCTACCCCTAAACACCCTCAGCCTACCCCTAAGCACCCTCAGCCTACCCCTAAACACCCTCAGCCTGCCTCAATACACCCTCAGCATGCCCCTAAACACCCTCAGCCTACCCCTGGACACCCTCAGTCTCCCCCTAAACACCCTCAGACTACCCCTTAACACCTTCAGCCTACCCCTAAACACCCTCAGTCTCCACCTAAACACCCTCAGTCTACCCCTAAACACCCTCAACCTATCCCTAAACACCCTCAGTCTACACCTGAACAACCTCAGTCTACCCCTAAACACGCTCAGTCTCCCCCGAAACACCCTCAGACTCCCCATAAACACCCTCAGCCTACCGCTAAACACACTCACCCTACCCGAAAACACCCTCAGTATCCGCCTAAAAAACCTCAGCCTACCCCTAAACATTCTCAGTCTCCCCCTTAACACCATCAGCCTTCCCCTAAACACCCTCAGTCTCCCCTAAACACCCTCAGCCTACCCCTAATCACCCTCAGTCTCCTCCTAAACACCCTCAGCCTACCCCTAAACACCCACAGTCCCCCCCTTTAACACCCTCAGCCTACCCCTTAACACCCTCAGCCTACCCCTCAACACCCTCAGCCTACCCATAAACACCCTCAGTCCCCCCCTTAACACCCTCAGCCTACCCCTAAACACCCTCAGTCCCCCCCTTAACACCCTCTGCCTACCCCTCAACACCCTCAGCCTACCCCTAAACACCCTCAGCCTACCCCTAAACACCCTCAGTCTCCTCTAAACACCCTCAGCCTACCAATAAACACCCTCAGCCTACCCCTAAAAACCCTCAGTCTCCCCCTTAACACCCTCAGCCTACCCCTAAACACCCTCAGCCTGCCCCTAAACACCCTCAGTCCCCCCCTTAACACCCTCAGCCTACCCCTAAACACCCTCAGTCCCCCCCTTAACACCCTCAGCCTACCCCTAAACACCCTCAGCCTACCCCTAAACACCCTCAGCCTACCCCTGGACACCCTCAGTCTCCACCTAAACACCCTCAGTCTACCCCTAAACACCCTCAACCTATCCCTAAACACCCTCAGTCTACACCTGAACAACCTCAGTCTACCCCTAAACACGCTCAGTCTCCCCCGAAACACCCTCAGACTCCCCATAAACACCCTCAGCCTACCGCTAAACACACTCACCCTACCCGAAAACACCCTCAGTATCCGCCTAAAAAACCTCAGCCTACCCCTAAACATTCTCAGTCTCCCCCTTAACACCATCAGCCTTCCCCTAAACACCCTCAGTCTCCCCTAAACACCCTCAGCCTACCCCTAATCACCCTCAGTCTCCTCCTAAACACCCTCAGCCTACCCCTAAACACCCACAGTCCCCCCCTTTAACACCCTCAGCCTACCCCTTAACACCCTCAGCCTACCCCTCAACACCCTCAGCCTACCCATAAACACCCTCAGTCCCCCCCTTAACACCCTCAGCCTACCCCTAAACACCCTCAGTCCCCCCCTTAACACCCTCTGCCTACCCCTCAACACCCTCAGCCTACCCCTAAACACCCTCAGCCTACCCCTAAACACCCTCAGTCTCCTCTAAACACCCTCAGCCTACCAATAAACACCCTCAGCCTACCCCTAAAAACCCTCAGTCTCCCCCTTAACACCCTCAGCCTACCCCTAAACACCCTCAGCCTGCCCCTAAACACCCTCAGTCCCCCCCTTAACACCCTCAGCCTACCCCTAAACACCCTCAGTCCCCCCCTTAACACCCTCAGCCTACCCCTAAACACCCTCAGCCTACCCCTAAACACCCTCAGCCTACCCTTAAACACCTTCAGTCTACCCCTAAGCACCCTCAGCCTACCCATAAACACCCTCTGTCTGCCCTAAACACCCTCAGTCTCCCCCTTAACACCCTCAGCTACCCCTAAACACCCTCAGTCTCCCCATAAACACCCTCAGCCAACCCCTATACACCCTCAGCCTACCCCTAAACACCCTCAGTCTCCCCTAAACAGCCTCAGTCTCCCCCTATACACCCTCAGCCTACACCTAAACACCATCAGCCTGCCCCTAAACACCCTCAGCCTACCCCTAACAGCGTCAGTCTCCCCCTGGAAACCCTCAGCCTACCCCTAAACACCCTCAGTCTCCCCCTAAACACCCTCAGCCTACCCCTAAACACCCTCAGCCTGCACCAATACACCCTCAGCATGCCCCTAAACACCCTCAGCCTACCCCTGGACACCCTCAGTCTCCCCCTTAACACCCTCAGCCTACCCCTTAACACTTTCAGCCTACCCCTAAACAGCCTCAGTCTCCAACTAAACACCCTCAGTCTACCCCTAAACACCCTCAGCCTACCCCTAAACACCCTCAGTCTACACCTGAACACCCTCAGTCTGCCCCTAAACACCCTCAGCCTACCCCTAAAAACCCTCAGCCTACCCCTAAACACCCTCAGCCTACCCCTAAACACCCAAATTCTACCCCTGGACATACTTAGCCTACCCTAAACAACCTCAGCCTACGCCTATACACCCTCAGCCTACCCCTAAACAACCTCAGCCTACGCCTATACACCCTCAGCCTACCCCTAAACACCCTCAGCCGACGCCTAAACACCCTCAGTCTCCCCCTTAACACCATCAGCCAACCCCTAAACACCCTCAGTCTCCCCCTAAACACCCTCACCTACCCCTTTACACCCACAGCCTACCACTAAACACCCTCAACTTACCCCTAAACTCCCTCTGCCTACCCCTAAACACCCTCAGCCGACCCCTAAACACCCTCAGCCTACCCCTAAACACCCTCAGTCTCTCCCTGGACACCCTCAGCCTTCCCTAAACTCCATCTGTCTCCCCCTGGACACCCTCAGTCTCCCCCTAAACACCCTCAGTCTACCCCTAAACACCCTCAGCCTACCCTATACACCCTCAGGCTACCACTAAACACCCTCAGCCTACCCCTGGACACCCTCAGTCACCCCCTAATCACCCTCAGCCTACCCATAAACACTCTCAGCCTACCCCTAAAAACCCTCAGTCTCCCCCTGGACACCCTCAGCCTACCCCTAAATTCCCTCAGCCTACCCCTAAACACCCTCAGCCTACCCCTAAAAACCCTCAGCCTACCCCAAAACACCCTCAGTCTCCCCCTGGACACCCTCAGCCTACCCCGAAACTCCATCAGTCTCCCCCTGGACACCCTCAGCCTACCCCTAAACTCCATCAGTCTCCCCCTGGACACACACAGTCTCCCCCTAAACTCCCTCAGCCTACCCCTAACCACCCGCAGCCTACCACTAAACACCTTCAGCCTACACCTAAACACCCTCAGTCTACCCCTAAACACCCTCAGCCTACCCCAAAATACCCTCAGCCTACCCCTAAACACACTCAGCCACCTCTGGACACCCTCAGCCTACGCTAAAACACCCTCAGCCTACCCCTAATCACCCTCAGCCTACACTAAACACCATCAGCCTACCCCTAAACACCCTCAGCTTAACCCTAAACACCCTATGCCTACCCCTAAACACCCTCAGTCTCTTTCTTAGCACCCTCAGCCTAACCCTAAACACCCTCAGTCTCCCCCTTCACACCCTCAGCCTACCCCTAAACACCCTCAGTCTCCCCCTAAACATCCTCAGCCTACCCCTTAACACCCTCAGCCTACCCTATACAGCCTCAGCCTACACCTAAACACCCTCAGCCTACCCCTAAACACCCTCAGCCTACACCTAAACACCATCAGCCTACCCCTAAACACCCTCAGTCTCCTCCTTAACACCCTCAGTCTCCTCCTTAACACCCTCAGCCTACCCCTATACACCCTCAGCCTACACCTAAACACCCTCAGCCTACCCCTAAACACCCTCAGTCTCCTCCTTAACACCCTCAGCCTACCCCTAAACACCCTCAGTCACCCACTTAATACCCTCAGCCTGCCCCTAAACACCCTGTGCGTACCACTAAACACCCTCATTCACCCCTTGAACACCCTCAGCCTACCCCTAAACACACTCAGTCTCCCCATAAACACCCTCAGCGTACCCCTTAACACCCTCAGTCTCCCCTAAACCCAATCAGCCTACAACCAAACAGCCTCAGTCTCCCCCTAAACACCCTCAGACTACTTCTAACATTCCTCCGCCTACCCCTCAACACCTCAGCCTACACCTAAACACCCTCAGTCTCCACCTAAACACCCTCAGTCTCCACCTAAACACCCTCAGTCTACCCCTAAACACCCTCAGTCTACCCCTAAACACCCTCAACCTATCCCTAAACACCCTCAGTCTACACCTGAACAACCTCAGTCTACCCCTAAACACGCTCAGTCTCCCCCGAAACACCCTCAGACTCCCCATAAACACCCTCAGCCTACCGCTAAACACACTCACCCTACCCGAAAACACCCTCAGTATCCGCCTAAAAAACCTCAGCCTACCCCTAAACATTCTCAGTCTCCCCCTTAACACCATCAGCCTTCCCCTAAACACCCTCAGTCTCCCCTAAACACCCTCAGCCTACCCCTAATCACCCTCAGTCTCCTCCTAAACACCCTCAGCCTACCCCTAAACACCCACAGTCCCCCCCTTTAACACCCTCAGCCTACCCCTTAACACCCTCAGCCTACCCCTCAACACCCTCAGCCTACCCATAAACACCCTCAGTCCCCCCCTTAACACCCTCAGCCTACCCCTAAACACCCTCAGTCCCCCCCTTAACACCCTCTGCCTACCCCTCAACACCCTCAGCCTACCCCTAAACACCCTCAGCCTACCCCTAAACACCCTCAGTCTCCTCTAAACACCCTCAGCCTACCAATAAACACCCTCAGCCTACCCCTAAAAACCCTCAGTCTCCCCCTTAACACCCTCAGCCTACCCCTAAACACCCTCAGCCTGCCCCTAAACACCCTCAGTCCCCCCCTTAACACCCTCAGCCTACCCCTAAACACCCTCAGTCCCCCCCTTAACACCCTCAGCCTACCCCTAAACACCCTCAGCCTACCCCTAAACACCCTCAGCCTACCCTTAAACACCTTCAGTCTACCCCTAAGCACCCTCAGCCTACCCATAAACACCCTCTGTCTGCCCTAAACACCCTCAGTCTCCCCCTTAACACCCTCAGCTACCCCTAAACACCCTCAGTCTCCCCATAAACACCCTCAGCCAACCCCTATACACCCTCAGCCTACCCCTAAACACCCTCAGTCTCCCCTAAACAGCCTCAGTCTCCCCCTATACACCCTCAGCCTACACCTAAACACCATCAGCCTGCCCCTAAACACCCTCAGCCTACCCCTAACAGCGTCAGTCTCCCCCTGGAAACCCTCAGCCTACCCCTAAACACCCTCAGTCTCCCCCTAAACACCCTCAGCCTACCCCTAAACACCCTCAGCCTGCACCAATACACCCTCAGCATGCCCCTAAACACCCTCAGCCTACCCCTGGACACCCTCAGTCTCCCCCTTAACACCCTCAGCCTACCCCTTAACACTTTCAGCCTACCCCTAAACAGCCTCAGTCTCCAACTAAACACCCTCAGTCTACCCCTAAACACCCTCAGCCTACCCCTAAACACCCTCAGTCTACACCTGAACACCCTCAGTCTGCCCCTAAACACCCTCAGCCTACCCCTAAAAACCCTCAGCCTACCCCTAAACACCCTCAGCCTACCCCTAAACACCCAAATTCTACCCCTGGACATACTTAGCCTACCCTAAACAACCTCAGCCTACGCCTATACACCCTCAGCCTACCCCTAAACAACCTCAGCCTACGCCTATACACCCTCAGCCTACCCCTAAACACCCTCAGCCGACGCCTAAACACCCTCAGTCTCCCCCTTAACACCATCAGCCAACCCCTAAACACCCTCAGTCTCCCCCTAAACACCCTCACCTACCCCTTTACACCCACAGCCTACCACTAAACACCCTCAACTTACCCCTAAACTCCCTCTGCCTACCCCTAAACACCCTCAGCCGACCCCTAAACACCCTCAGCCTACCCCTAAACACCCTCAGTCTCTCCCTGGACACCCTCAGCCTTCCCTAAACTCCATCTGTCTCCCCCTGGACACCCTCAGTCTCCCCCTAAACACCCTCAGTCTACCCCTAAACACCCTCAGCCTACCCTATACACCCTCAGGCTACCACTAAACACCCTCAGCCTACCCCTGGACACCCTCAGTCACCCCCTAATCACCCTCAGCCTACCCATAAACACTCTCAGCCTACCCCTAAAAACCCTCAGTCTCCCCCTGGACACCCTCAGACTACCCCTAAATTCCCTCAGCCTACCCCTAAACACCCTCAGCCTACCCCTAAAAACCCTCAGCCTACCCCAAAACACCCTCAGTCTCCCCCTGGACACCCTCAGCCTACCCCGAAACTCCATCAGTCTCCCCCTGGACACCCTCAGCCTACCCCTAAACTCCATCAGTCTCCCCCTGGACACACACAGTCTCCCCCTAAACTCCCTCAGCCTACCCCTAACCACCCGCAGCCTACCACTAAACACCTTCAGCCTACACCTAAACACCCTCAGTCTACCCCTAAACACCCTCAGCCTACCCCAAAATACCCTCAGCCTACCCCTAAACACACTCAGCCACCTCTGGACACCCTCAGCCTACGCTAAAACACCCTCAGCCTACCCCTAATCACCCTCAGCCTACACTAAACACCATCAGCCTACCCCTAAACACCCTCAGCTTAACCCTAAACACCCTATGCCTACCCCTAAACACCCTCAGTCTCTTTCTTAGCACCCTCAGCCTAACCCTAAACACCCTCAGTCTCCCCCTTCACACCCTCAGCCTACCCCTAAACACCCTCAGTCTCCCCCTAAACATCCTCAGCCTACCCCTTAACACCCTCAGCCTACCCTATACAGCCTCAGCCTACACCTAAACACCCTCAGCCTACCCCTAAACACCCTCAGCCTACACCTAAACACCATCAGCCTACCCCTAAACACCCTCAGTCTCCTCCTTAACACCCTCAGTCTCCTCCTTAACACCCTCAGCCTACCCCTATACACCCTCAGCCTACACCTAAACACCCTCAGCCTACCCCTAAACACCCTCAGTCTCCTCCTTAACACCCTCAGCCTACCCCTAAACACCCTCAGTCACCCACTTAATACCCTCAGCCTGCCCCTAAACACCCTGTGCGTACCACTAAACACCCTCATTCACCCCTTGAACACCCTCAGCCTACCCCTAAACACACTCAGTCTCCCCATAAACACCCTCAGCGTACCCCTTAACACCCTCAGTCTCCCCTAAACCCAATCAGCCTACAACCAAACAGCCTCAGTCTCCCCCTAAACACCCTCAGACTACTTCTAACATTCCTCCGCCTACCCCTCAACACCTCAGCCTACACCTAAACACCCTCAGTCTCCACCTAAACACCCTCAGTCTCCACCTAAACACCCTCAGTCTACCCCTAAACACCCTCAGCGTACCCCTAAACACCCTCTGTCTACTCCTAAACTCCCTCAGTCTGCCTGTAAACACCCTCAGCCTACCCCTAAAAAGCCTCACCCTAACCCTAAACACCCTCAGCTTACCCCTAAACAACCTCAGTCTCCCCCTGGATACCCTTAGCCTACCAGTAAACACCCTCAGTCTCCCCCTAAACACCCTCAGTCTCCCCCTAAACACGCTCAGCCTTCCCCTAAACACTCTCAGTCTCCCCCTGGACAACCTCATCCTACCGCTAAACAACCTCAGCCTACCCCTCAACACCCTCAGCCTACCACTAAACACCCTCTGTCTCCCACTAAACACCCTTAGCCTACCGCTAAACACCCTCAGCCTACCCCTAAATACCCTCAGTCTCCCCCTAAACACCCTCAGCCTACACCTAAACACACTCAGCCTACCCCTAAACTCCCTCACCCTACCCTAAACACACTCGGCCTACCCCTAAACACCCTCAGCCTATCCCTAAACACCCTCAGCCTACCCCTAAACACCCTCAGTCTCCACCTGGACGCCCACAGCCTACCCCTAAATAACCCTAGTCTCCCCCTAAACACACTCAGCCTACCCCTGGACACCCTCAGTCTCCCCCGAAACACCCTCAGCCTACCCCTAAACACCCTCAGCCTACCCTAAACACCCTCAGTCTCCCCGGGGACACACTTAGCCTTCCCTAAACTCCATCAGTCTCCCCCTGGACACCCTCAGTCTCCCCCTAAACACACTCAGCCTACCCCTAAACACCCTCAGTCTCCCCTAAACACCCTCAGCCTACCCCTATACACCCTCAGCCTACACCTAAACACCATCAGCCTGCCCCTAAACACCCTCAGCCTACCCCTAACAGCGTCAGTCTCCGCCTGGAAACCCTCAGCCTACCCCTAAACACCCTCAGCCTACCCCTAAACACCATCAGTCTCCCCCTAAACACCCTCAGCCTACCCCTAAACACCCTCAGCCTGCCCCAATACACCCTCAGCATGCCCCTAAACACCCTCAGCCTACCCCTGGACACCGTCAGTCTCCCCCTTAACACCCTCAGCCTACCACTTAACACCTTCAGCCTACCCCTAAACACCCTCAGTCTCCACCTAAACACCCTCAGTCTACCCCTAAACACCCTCAGCCTACCCCTAAACACCCTCAGTCTACACCTGAACACCCTCAGTCTGCCCCTAAACACCCTCAGCCTACCCCTAAAAACCCTCAGCCTCCCCCTAAACACCCTCAGCCTACCCCTAAACACCCAAAGTCTCCCCCTGGACATACTTAGCCTACCCATAAACATCCTCAGCCTACCCCTAAACACCCTCAGTCTCCCCCTGGAAACCCTTTGCCTACCACGAAACACCCTCAGCCTACCCCTAAACAACCTCAGTCACCCCCTGGAAACCCTCAGCCTACCCCTAAACAACCTCAGCCTAAGCCTATACACCCTCAGCCTACCCCTAAACACCCTCAGCCGACCCCTAAACACCCTCAGTCTCCCCCTTAACACCATCAGCCAACCCCTAAACACCCTCAGTCTCCCCCTAAACACCCTCACCTACCCCTTTACACCCTCAGCCTACCCTAAACACACTCAGCCTACCCTTAAACACCCTCAGCCTACCCATAAACACCCTCTGTCTGCCCTAAACACCCTCAGTCTCCCCCTTAACACCCTCAGCCTACCCCTAAACACCCTCAGTCTCCCCATAAAAACACTCAGCCTACCCCAAAACACCCTCAGTCTCCCCTAAACACACTCAGCCTACACCTATACACCCTCAGCCTACACCTAAACACCATCAGCCTGCCCCTAAATACCCTCAGCCTACCCCTAACAGCGTCAGTCTCCCCCTGGAAACCCTCAGCCTACCCCTAAACACCCTCAGCCTACCCCTAAACACCCTCAGTCTCCCCCTAAACACCCTCAGCCTACCCCGAAACTCCATCAGTCTCCCCCTGGACACACACAGTCTCCCCCTAAACTCCCTCAGCCTACCCCTAACCACGCGCAGCCTACCACTAAACACCTTCAGCCTACACCTAAACACACTCAGTGTACCCCTAAACACCCTCAGCCTACCCCAAAATACCCTCAGCCTACCCCTAAACACACTCAGCCACCCCTGGACACCCTCAGCCTACGCTAAAACACCCTCAGCCTACCCCTAATCACCCTCAGTCTCCCCTAAAAACCCTCAGCCTAACTCTATACACACTCGGCCTACACTAAACACCATCAGCCTACCCCTAAACACCCTCAGCTTAACCCTAAACACCCTATGCCTACCCCTAAACACCCTCAGTCTCTTTCTTAGCACCCTCAGCCTACCCCTAAACACCCTCAGTCTCCCCCTTCACACCCTCAGCCTACCCCTAAACACCCTCAGTCTCCCCCTAAACACCCTCAGCCTACCCCTTAACACCCTCAGCCTACCCTATACAGCCTCAGCCTACACCTAAACACCCTCAGCCTACCCCTAAACACCCTCAGCCTACACCTAAACACCCTCAGCCTACCCCTAAACTCCCTCAGCCTACACCTAAACACCCTCAGCCTACCCCTAAACACCCTCAGTCTCCTCCTTAACACCCTCAGTCTCCTCCTTAACACCCTCAGCCTACCCCTATACACCCTCAGCCTACACCTAAACACCCTCAGCCTACTCCTAAACACCCTCAGTCTCCTACTTAACACCCTCAGCCTACCCCTAAACACCCTCAGTCTCCAACTGGACGCCCACAGCCTACCCCTAAATAACCCTAGTCTCCCCCTAAACACCCTCAGCCTACCCCTGGACACCCTCAGTCTCCCCCGAAACACCCTCAGCCTACCCCTAAACACCTTCAGCCTACCCTAAACACCCTCAGTCTCCCCCGGGACACACTTAGCCTTCCCTAAACTACATCAGTCTCCCCCTGGACACCCTCAGTCTCCCCCTAAACACACTCAGCCTACCCCTAAACACCCTCAGTCTCCCCTAAACACCCTCAGCCTACCCCTATACACCCTCAGCCTACACCTAAACACCATCAGCCTGCCCCTAAACACCCTCAGCCTACCCCTAACAGCGTCAGTCTCCGCCTGGAAACCCTCAGCCTACCCCTAAACACCCTCAGCCTACCCCTAAACACCCTCAGTCTGCCCTTAAACACCCTCAGCCTACCCCTAAACACCCTCAGCCTGCTCCAATACACCCTCAGCATGCCCCTAAACACCCTCAGCCTACCCCTGGACACCGTCAGTCTCCCCATTAACACCCTCAGCCTACCCCTTAACACCTTCAGCCTACCCCTAAACACCCTCAGTCTCCACCTAAACACCCTCAGTCTACCCCTAAACACCCTCAGCCTACCCCTAAACACCCTCAGTCTACACCTGAACACCCTCAGTCTGCCCCTAAACACCCTCAGCCTACCCCTAAAAACCCTCAGCCTACCCCTAAACACCCTCAGCCTACCCCTAAACACCCAAAGTCTCCCCCTGGACATACTTAGCCTGCCCATAAACATCCTCAGCCTACCCCTAAACACCCTCAGTCTCCCCCTGGAAACCCTTTGCCTACCACTAAACACCCTCAGCCTACCCCTAAACACCCTCAGCCGACCCCTAAACACCCTCAGTCTCCCCCTTAACACCATCAGCCAACCCCTAAACACCCTCAGTCTCCCCCTAAACACCCTCACCTACCCCTTTACACCCTCAGCCTACCCTAAACACACTCAGCCTACCCCTAAACACCCTCAGAATACCACTAAACACCCTCAGCCTACCCCTAAACACCCTCAGCCTCTCCCTGGACACCCTCAGCCTTCCCTAAACTCCATCTGTCTCCCCCTGGACACTCTCAGTCTCCCCCTAAACACCCTCAGCCTACCCCTAAACACACTCAGCCTACCCTATACACACTCAGGCTACCACTAAACACCCTCTGCCTACCCCTGGACACCCTCAGTCGCCCCCTAATCACCCTCAGCCTACCCCTAAAAACCCTCAGCCGACCCCTAAACACCCTCAGTCTCCCCATGGACACCCTCAGCCTACCCCTAAACTCCCTCAGCCTACCCCTAAACACCCTCAGCCTACACCTAAACACCCTCAGCCTACCCCTAAACTCCCTCAGCCTACCCCTAAACACTCTCAGCCTACCCCTAAACACCCTCAGCCTACCCCTAAACACCCTCAGTCTCCCCCTGGACACCCTCAGCCTACCCCTAAACTCCATCAGTCTCCCCCTGGACACACACAGTCTCCCCCTAAACTCCCTCAGCCTACCCCTAACCACCCGCAGCCTACCACTAAACACCTTCAGCCTACACCTAAACACCCTCAGTCTACCCCTAAACACCCTCAGCCTACCCCAAAATACCCTCAGCCTACCCCTAAACACAATCAGCAACCTCTGGACACCCTCAGCCTACGCTAAAACACCCTCAGCCTACCCCTAATCACCCTCAGTCTCCCCTAAAAACCCTCAGCCTACCCCTATACACCCTCAGCCTACACAAAACACCATCAGCCTACCCCTAAACACCCTCAGCTTAACCCTAAACACCCTATGCCTACCCCTAAACACCCTCAGTCTCTTTCTTAGCACCCTCAGCCTACCCCTAAACACCCTAAGTCTCCCCCTTCACACCCTCAGCCTACCCCTAAACACCCTCAGTCTCCCCCTAAACACCCTCAGCCTACCCCTTAACACCCTCAGCCTACCCCTAAACACCCTCAGTCTCCTCCTTAACACCCTCAGCCTCCTCCTTAACACCCACAGCCTACCCCTATACACCCTCAGCCTACACCTAAACACCCTCAGCCTACCCCTAAACACCCTCAGTCTCCTCCTTAACATCCTCAGCCTACCCCTATACACCCTCAGCCTACACCTAAACACCCTCAGCCTACCCCTAAACACCCTCAGTCTCCTCCTTAACACCCTCAGTCTACCCCTAAACACCCTCAGTCACCCACTTAACACCCTCAGCCTACCCCTAAACACCCTGAGCCTACCACTAAACACCCTCAGTGATCCCTTGAACACCCTCAGCCTTCCCCTAAACACCCTCAGTCTCCCCATAAACACCCTCAGCGTACCCCTTAACACCCTCAGTCTCCCCTAAACCCAATCAGCCTACAACCAAACAGCCTCAGTCTCACCCTAAACACCCTCAGACTACTTCAAACATCCTCCGCCTACCCCTCAACACCTCAGCCTACACCTAAACACCCTCAGTCTCCACCTAAACACCCTCAGTCTCCACCTAAACACCCTCAGTCTACCCCTAAACTCCCTCAGCCTACCCCTAAACACCCTCTGTCTACTCCTAAACTCCCTCAGTCTGCCTCTTAACAACCTCAGCCTACCACTAAAAACCCTCACCCTAACCCTAAACACCCACAGCCTACCCCTAAACAACCTCAGTCTCCCCCTGGAAACCCTTAGCCTACCACTAAACACCCTCAGTCTCCCCCTAAACACCCTCAGTCTTCCCCTAAACACCCTCAGCCTACCCCTAAACACTCTCAGTCTCCCCCTGGACAACCTCAGCCTACCCCTAAACAACCTCAGCCTAACCCTCAACACCCTCAGCCTACCCCTAAACACCCTCAGTCTCCCACTAAACACCCTTAGCCTACCGCTAAACACCCTCAGCCTACCCCTATAAACCCTCAGTCTCCCCCTAAACACCCTCAGCATACACCTAAACACACTCAGCCTACCCCTAAACTCCCTCAGTCTCCACCTGGACACCCACAGCCTACCCCTAAATAACCTCAGTCTCCCCCTAAGCACCCTCAGCCTACACCTGGACACCCTCAGTCTCCCCCTAAACACCCTCAGCCTACCCCTAAACACCATCAGCCTACCCCTATACACCCTCAGCCTACCACTAAACACCCACAGCCTACCCCTGGACACCATCAGTCGCCCCCTAATCACCCTCAGCCTACCCCTAAAAACCCTCAGCCTACCACTAAACACCGTCAGTCTCCCCCTGGACACGCTCAGCCTACCCCTAAACGCCATCAGTCTCCCCCTGGAAACACTCAGTCTCCCCCTAAACACCCTCAGCCTACCCCTAACCACCCTCAGCCTACCCATAAACACCCTCAGCCTTCACCTAAACACCTTCAGCCTACACCTAAACACCCTCAGTCTACCCCTAAACACCCTCAGCCTACCCCAAAATACCCTCAGCCTACCCATAAACACACTCATCCACCCCTGGACACCCTCAGTCTCCCCTAAACACCCTCAGCCTACCCCTATACACCCTCAGCCTACACCTAAACACCATCAGCCTACACCTAAACACCCTCAGCCTACCCCTAAACAACCTCAGTCTCCCCCTGGAAAACCCTCAGCCTACCACTAAACTCCATCTGTCACCCCCTGGACACCCTTAGTATCCCGCAAAACACCCTCAGCCTACCCCTAAACACCCTCAGCCTACTCCTAAAAACCCTCAGCCTACCGCTAAACAACCTCAGTCTCCCCCTGGAAAACCCTCAGCCTACCCCTAAACTCCATCTGTCACCCCCTGGACACCCTTAGTATCCCCCAAAACACCCTCAGCCTGCACCTAAACACCCTCAGCCTGCCTCAATACACCCTCAGCATGCCCCTAAACACCCTCAGCCTACCCCTTAACACCTTCAGCCTACCCCTAAACACCCTCAGTCTCCACCTAAACACCCTCAGTCTACCCCTAAACACCGTCAGCCTACCCCTAAACACCCTCAGTCTACACCTGAACAACCTCAGTCTGCCCCTAAACACCCTCAGCCTACCCCTAAAAACCCTCAGACTACGCCTAAACACCCTCAGCCTACCCCTAAACACCCTCAGCCTACCCCTAAACACCCAAAGTCTCCCCCTGGACATACGTAGCCTAACCCTAAACTCCCTCAGCCTACCCCTAAACACCATCAGCCTACCCCTAAACACCCTTATTCTCCCCTAAACAGTCTCCACCTGGAAACCCTTTGCCTACCACTAAACACCCTCAGTCTACCCCTAAACACGCTCAGTCTCCCCCGAAACACCCTCAGACTCCCCATAAACACCCTCAGCCTACCACGAAACACCCTCACCCTACCCGAAAACACCCTCAGTATCCCCCTAAAAAACCTCAGCCTACCCGTAAACACCCTCAGTCTCCCCCTTAACACCATCAGCCAACCGCTAAACACCCTCATTCTCCCCCTAAACACCCTCAGTCTCCCGCTAAACACCCTCAGCCTACCCCTTAACACCCTCAGCCTACCCTAAACACACTCAACGTACCCCTTAACACCCTCAGTCTCCCCTAAACACATTCTGCCTACAACCAAACAGCCTCAGTCTCCCCCTAAACACCCTCAGCCTACCCCTAAAAACGTCCGCCTACCCCTCAACACCCTCAGCCTACACCTAAACACCCTCAGTCTCCACCTAAACACCCACAGTCTCCACGTAAACACCCTCAGTCTCCCCCTAAACACCCTCAGCATACCCCTAAACAACCTCACCCTACCCCTAAACACCCTCAGTATCCCCCTGGACAATCTCAGCCTACCCCTAAACAACCTCATCCTACCCCTAAACACCCTCAACCTACCTCTAAACACCCTCAGCCTACCCCTAAACACCCTCAACCTACCCCTAAAAACCCTCTGTCTCCTGCTAAACACCCTCAGTCTCCCACTAAACACCCTTAGCCTACCGCTAAACACACTCTGCCTACCCCTAAAAACCCTCAGTCTCCCCCTAAACACCCTCAGCCTACACCTAAACACACTCAGCCAACCCCTAAACATCCTCGGCGTTCACCTAAACACCTTCAGTCTCCCATTGGAAACCCACAGCCTACCCCTAAACACCCTCAACCTACCCCTAAACTCCCTCAGCCTGCCCCTAAACACCCTCAGCCTTCACCTAAACACCCTCAGCCTACCCCTAAACACCCTCAGCCTTCACCTAAACACCCTCAGCCTACCCCTAAACACCCTCAGCCTTCACCTAAACAACCTCAGCCTACCCCTAAACACCCTCAGACTCCCACTGGACACCCTCAGTCTCCGCCTAAACACCCTCAGCCTACCCCTAAACAACCTCAGACTCCCCCTGGACACCCTCAGCCTACCCCTAAACACCCTCAGCCTACCCCTAAACACCCTCAGTCTCCCCCTGGACACCCTCAGCCTACCCCTAAACTCCATCTGTCTCCCCCTGGACACGCTCAGGCTCCCCCTAAACACCCTCAGCCTACCTCTAAACACCCTCAGCCTACCCCTAAACACCCTCAGCCTACACCTAAACACCCTCAGCCTACTCCTAAACACCCTCAGACTACCCCTATACACCCTCAGGATACCACTAAACACCCTCAGCCTACCCCTGGACACCCTCAGTCGCCCCCTAATCACCCTCAGCCTACCCATAAACACACTCAGCCTACCCCTAATCACCCTCAGCCTACCCATAAACACACTCAGCCTACCCCTAAACACACTCAGTCTCCCCCTGGAAAACCCTCAGCCTACCCCTAAACTCCATCTGTCTCCCCCTGGACACACTCAGTCTCCCCCTAAACACCCTCAGCCTACCCCTAACCACCCGCAGCCTACCACTAAACACACTCAGCCACCCCTGGACACCATCAGCCTACGCTAAAACACCCTCAGCCTACCCCTAATCATCCTCAGTCTCTTTCTTAGCACCCTCAGCCTAACCCTAAAAACCCTCAGTCTCCCCCTTAACACCCTCAGCCTACCCCTAAACACCCTCAATCTCCCCCTAAACACCCTCAGCCTACCCCTTAACACACTCAGCCTACCCTATACACCCTCAGCCTACCCTATACAGCCTCAGCCTACACCTTAACACTCTCAGTCTCCAATAAACACCCACAGCCTACCCCTATACACCCTCAGCCTACACCTATACACCCTCAGCCAACACCTAAACACCCACAGCCTACCCCTATACACCCTCAGCCTACACCTAAACACCTTCAGCCTACCCCTAAAGACCCTCAGTCTCCTCCTTAACACCCTCAGCCTACCCCTAAACACCCTCAGTCTCCCACTTAACACCCTCAGCCTACCCCTAAACACCCTCAGTCTCCCACTAAACACCCTCAGTCTCCCACTAAACACCCTCAGCCTACCCCTAACCACCCTCAGTCTCCCCTAAACACCCTCAGCCTACCCATAAACACCCTCAGCCTACCCCTAACCACCCTCAGTCTCCCCCTAAACACCCTCAGCCTACCCCTATACACCCTCAGACTACCACTAAACACCCTCAGCCTACACCTGGACACCCTCAGTCGCCCCCTTAACACCCTCAGCCTACCCCTAACCACCCTCAGTCTCCCCCTAAACACCCTCAGCCTACCCCTAAACACCTTCAGCCTACACCTAAACATCCTCAGTCTACCCCTAAACACCCTCAGCCTACCCCAAAATACCCTCAGCCTACCCCCAAACACACTCAGCCACCTCTGGACACCCTCAGCCTACGCTAAAACACCCTCAGCCTACCCCTAATCATCCTCAGTCTCCCCTAAAAACCCTCAGCCTACCCCTATACACCCTCAGCCTACACTAAACACCATCAGCCTACACCTAAACACCCTCAGCCTACACCTAAACACCCTCAGCTTAACCCTAAACACCCTCAGTCTCTTTCTTTGCACCCTCAGCCTACCCCGAAACACCCTCAGTCTCCCCTAAACACCCTCAGTCTCCCCCTAAACACCCTCAGCCTACCCCTAAACACCCTCAGCCTACCCTATACAGCCTCAGCGTACACCTTAACACTCTCAGTCTCCAATAAACACCCTCAGCCTACCCCTGTACACCCTCAGCCTACACCTAAACACCCTCAGCCTACCCCTATACACCCTCAGTCTCCTCCTTAACACCCTCAGCCTACCTCTAAACACCCTCAGTCTCCCACTAAACACCCTCAGTCTCCCCCTAACACCCTTAGCCTACCCCTAAACACCCTCAGTCTCCCCATAAACACCCTCAGCCTACCCCTAAAAACCCTCAGTTTACTCCTGAACACCCTCACCCTACCCCTAAACACCCTCAGCCTACACCTAAACACCCTCAGTCTCCCCCTGGAAACCCTTAGCCTACCACTAAACACACTCAGTCTCCCCTAAACACCCTTAGTCTCCCCCTAAACACCCTGAGCCTACCCCTAAACACCCTCAGCCTACCCCTAAACACCCTCTGTCTCCCCCTAAACACCCTCAGTCTCCCACTAAACACCCTCAGCCTACCCCTAAAAACCCTCAGTCTCCACCTAAGCACCCTCAGTCTCCCCTAAACACCCTCAGCCTAACCCTAAACACCCTCACTCTCCCCCTGGACAACCTCAGCCTACAACTAAACACCCTCACCCTACCCCTAAACACCCTCAGTATCCCCCTGGACAACCTCAGCCTACCCCTAAACCACCTCAGCCTACCCCTAAACACCCTCAGTCTCCCCCTAAACACCCTCAGCCTAACCCTAATCATCCTCAGTCTCCCCTAAAAACCCTCAGCCTACACCTAAACACACTCAATCTCCTCTAAACACCCTCAGCCTACCCCTAAACACCCACAGTCCCCCCCTTAACACACTCAGCCTACCCCTAAACTCCCTCAGTCTACCCCTTAACACCCTCAGCCTACCCCTCAACACCCTCAGCCTACCCATAAACACCCTCAGTCCCCCCCTTAACACCCTCAGCCTACCCCTAAACACCCTCAGTCCCCCCCTTAACACCCTCTGCCTACCCCTAAACACCCTCAGTCTCCCCCTAAACACCCTCAGCCTACCCTATACACCCTCAGCCTACCCCTGGACACCCTCAGTCGCCCCCTAATCACCCTCAGCCTACCCATAAACACTCTCAGCCTACCCCTAAACACCCTCAGTCTCCCCCTGGACACCCTCAGCCTACCCCTAAACTCCCTCAGCCTACCCCTAAACACTCTCAGCCTACCCCTTAACACCCTCAGCCTACCCCTAAACACCCTCAGTCTCCCCCGGACACCCTCAGCCTACCCCTAAACTCCATCAGTCTCCCCCTGGACACACACAGTCTCCCCATAAACTCCCTCAGCCTACCCCTAACCACCCGCAGCCTACCACTAAACACCTTCAGCCTACACCTAAACACCCTCAGTCTACCCCTAAACACCCTCAGCCTACCCCAAAATACCCTCAGCCTACCCCTAAACACACTCAGCCACCTCTGGACACCCTCAGCCTACGCTAAAACACCCTCAGCCTACCCCTAATCACCCTCAGTCTCACCTAAAAACCCTCAGCCTACCCCTATACACCCTCAGCCTACAATAAACACCATCAGCCTACCCCTAAACACCCTCAGCTTAACCCTAAACACCCTATGCCTACCCCTAAACACCCTCAGTCTCTTTCTTAGCACCCTCAGCCTACCCCTAAACAGCCTCAGCCTACACCTAAACACCCTCAGCCTACCACTAAACACCCTCAGTCTCCCCCTGGACACCCTAAGCCTACCGCTAAACACCCTCAGCCTCCCCCTGGACACCCTCAGTCTCCCCCTAAACACCCTCAGCCTACCCCTAATCACCCTCAGCCTACCCCTAAACACCCTCAGACTCACCCTGGACACCCTCAGCCTACCACTAAACTCCATCAGTCTCCCCCTGGACACCCTCAGTCTCCCCCTAAACACCCTCAGCCTACCCCTTAACACCCTCAGCTCCAGCTGGACACCCTCAGCCTACCCCTAAACACATTCAGCCTACCCTAAAACACCCTCAGCCTCCCCCTAAACACCCTCAGCCTACCCCTGAACACCCTCAGCCTACCCCTAAACACCCTCAGCCTACCCCTAAACACCCTCAGCCTACCCCTAAACTCCCTCAGCCTAAACCTAAACACCCTCAGCCTAACCCTAAACACCCTCAGCCTACCCCTAAACACCCTCAGTCTCCCCCTAGACACCCTCAGTCTCCCCCTAAACACCCTCAGTTTCCCCCAAACACCCTCTGTCTTCCCCTTAACACCCACAGCCTACCCCTAAACACCCTCAGCCAACCCCAAAACACCCTCAGGCTCCCCATTAACACCCTCAGCCTACCCCTAAACACAATCAGCCTACCCCTAAACACCCTCAGTCTCCTCCTGAACACACTCAGCCTACCCCTAAACACCCTCAGTCTCCCCATAAACACCCTCAGCCTAGACCTTAGCACCCTCAGTTTCCCCCTAAACACCCTCAGCCTACCCCTTAACACAATCAGCCTACCGTAAACACCATCAGCGTACCCCTTAACACCCTCAGTCTCCCCTAAACACATTCAGCCTACAACCAAACAGCCTCAGTCTCCCCCTAAACACACTCAGCCTACCCCTAACACCCTCCGCCTACCCCTCAACACCTCAGCCTACACCTAAACACCCTCAGTCTCCACCTAAAAACCCTCAGTCTCCACCTAAACACCCTCAGTCTACCCCTAAATACCCTCAGCCTACCCCTAAACACCCTCAGACTACTCCTAAACACCCTCAGTCATCACCTGAACACCCTCAGTCTGCCCCTAAACACCATCAACCTAACCCTAAAAACCCTCAGCTAACCCCTAAACACCCTCAGCCTACCCCTCAACACCATCAGTCTCCCCCTGGAAACCCTTAGCCTACCACTAAACACGCTCAGTCTACACCTAAACACCCTCAGTCTCCCCTAAACACCCTCAGTCTCCCCATAAACACCCTCAGCCTACCCATAAACACCCTCACCCTGCCCCGAAACACCCTCAGTCTCCCCCTGGACAACCTCTGCCTACCCTTAAACAACCTCAGCCTACCCCTAAACACCCTCTGTCTCCCACTAAACACACTGAGTCTCCCACTAAACACCCTTAGCCTACCGCTAAAAACCCTCAGCCTACCCCTAAAAAGCCTCAGTCTCCCCCAAACACCCTCAGCCTACACCTAAACACCCTCAGCCTACCCCTATACACCCTCAGCCTACCATTAAACACCCTCAGACTACCCCTGGACACCCTCAGTCTCCCCCTAATCACCCTCAGCCTACCCCTAAACACCCTCAGCCTACCCCTAAACACCCTCAGTCTCCCCCTGGACACCCTCAGTCTACCCCTAAACTCCATCAGTCTCCCCCTGGAAACACTCAGTCTGCCCCTAAACACCCTCAGCCTACCGCTAACCTTTCGCAGCCTACCCCTAAACAATATCAGCCTACACCTAAACACCCTCAGTCTACCCCTAAACACCCTCAGCCTACCCCGAATTACCCTCAGCCTACCCCTAAACACACTCAGCCTACCCCAAAATACCCTCAGCCTACCCCTTAACAGCCTCAGCCTCCCGCTGGACACCCTCAGCCTACCCCTAAACACCTTCAGCCTACCCCTAAACACCCTCAGCCTACTCCTAAACACCCTCAGACTACCCCTAAACACATTCAGCCTGCCCATAAACACCCTCAGTCTCCCCCTAAACACCCTTAGACTACACCTAAACACCCTCAGTCTACCCCTAAACACCCTCTGTCTCCCCCTGGACACCCTCAGCCTACCCCTAAACACCCTCAGCCTACCCCTAAACACCCTCAGCCTAAACCTAAACACCCTCAGCCTACCCCTAAACACCCTCAGTCTCCCCCTAGACACCCTCAGTCTCCCCCTAAACACCATCAGTCTCCCCCTAAACACCCTCAGTCTCCCCCTGGACACCCTCAGTCTCCCCTAAACACCCTCAGCCTACCCCAAAAAACGTCCGCCTACCCCTCAACACCTCAGCCTACACCTAAACACCCTCAGTCTCCCCCTGGACACCCTCAGTCTACCCCTAAACTCCATCAGTCTCCCCCTGGAAACACTCAGTCTGCCCCTAAACACCCTCAGCCTACCGCTAACCTTTCGCAGCCTACCCCTAAACAATATCAGCCTACACCTAAACACCCTCAGTCTACCCCTAAACACCCTCAGCCTACCCCGAATTACCCTCAGCCTACCCCTAAACACACTCAGCCTACCCCAAAATACCCTCAGCCTACCCCTTAACACCCTCAGCCTCCCGCTGGACACCCTCAGCCTACCCCTAAACACCTTCAGCCTACCCCTAAACACCCTCAGCCTACCCATAAACACCCTCAGACTACCCCTAAACACATTCAGCCAGCCCATAAACACCCTCAGTCTCCCCCTAAACACCCTCAGTCTACCCCTAAACACCCTCTGTCTCCCCCTGGACACCCTCAGCCGACCCCTAAACACACTCAGCCTACCCCAAACACCCTCAGCCTAAACCTAAACACCCTCAGCCTACCCCTAAACACCCTCAGTCTCCCCCTAGACACCCTCAGTCTCCCCCTAAACACCATCAGTCTCCCCCTAAACACCCTCAGTCTCCCCCTGGACACCCTCAGTCTCCCCTAAACACCATCAGCCTACCCCAAAAAACGTCAGCCTACCCCTCAACACCTCAGCCTACACCTAAACACCCTCAGCCTCCACCTAAACACCCACATTCTCAAACTAAACACCCTCTGTCTCCCCCTAAACACCCTCAGCCTAACCCTAAACACCCTCAGTCTCCCCCTGGACAACCTCATCCTACCCCTAAACACCCTCAACCTACCCCTAAACACCCTCTGTCTCGTGCTAAACACCCTCAGTCTCCCACTAAACACACTTACCCTACCGCTAAACACCCTCAGCCTAACCCTAAAAACCCTCAGTCTCCCCCTAAACACCCTCAGCCTACCCCGAAACACCCTCACTCTACCCCTAAACATCCTCAGCCTACCCCTAAACACCCTCGGCCTTCACCTAAACACCCTCGGTCTCCCCCTGGACACCCACAGCCTACCCCTAAACACCCTCAACCTACCACTAAACACCCTCAGCCTACCCCTAAACACCCTCAGCCTACCGCTGGACACCCTTAGTCTCCCCCTAAACACCCTCAGCCTACCCCAAAATACCCTCAGCCTACCCCTAAACACACTCAGCCATATCTGGACACCCTCAGCCTACGCTAAAACACCCTCAGCCTACCCCTAACCACCCTCAGTCTCCCCCTGGACAACCTCAGCCTACCCTTAAACAACCTCAGCCTACCCCTAAACACCCTCTGTCTCCCACTAAACACACTGAGTCTCCCACTCAACACCCTTAGCCTACCGCTAAAAACCCTCAGCCTACCCCTAAAAACCCTCAGTCTCCCCCTAAACACCCTCAGCCTACACCTAAACATCCTCAGCCTACCCCTAAACACCCTCAGCCTTCACCTAAACACGCTCAGTCTCCCCCTGGACAGCCACAGCCTAAACCTTAACACCCTCAGCCTACCCCTATACACCCTCAGCCTACCATTAAACACCCTCAGCCTACCCTTGGACACGCTCAGTCTCCCCCTAATCAACCTCAGCCTACCCCTAAACACCCTCAGCCTACCCCTAAACACCCTCAGTCTCCCCCTGGACACCCTCAGTCTACCCCTAAACTCCATCAGTCTCCCCCTGGAAAGACTCAGTCTGCCCCTAAACACCCTCAGCCTACCGCTAACCTTTCGCAGCCTACCCCTAAACAATATCAGCCTACACCTAAACACGCTCAGTCTACCCCTAAACACCCTCAGCCTACCCCGAATTACCCTCAGCCTACCCCTAAACACACTCAGCCTACCCCAAAATACCCTCAGCCTACCCCTTAACAGCCTCAGCCTCCCGCTGGACACCCTCAGCCTACCCCTAAACACCTTCAGCCTCCCACGAAACACCCTCAGCCTACCCCTAAACACCCTCAGACTACCCCTAAACACATTCAGCCTGCCCATAAACACCCTCAGTCTCCCCCTAAACACCCTTAGACTACACCTAAACACCCTCAGTCTACCCCTAAACACCCTCTGTCTCCCCCGGACACCCTCAGCCTACCCCTAAACACCCTCAGCCTACCCCTAAACACCCTCAGCCTAAACCTAAACACCCTCAGCCTACCCCTAAACACCCTCAGTCTCCCCCTAGACACCCTCAGTCTCCCCCTAAACACCATCAGTCTCCCCCTAAACACCCTCAGTCTCCCCCTGGACACACTCAGTCTCCCCTAAACACCCGCAGCCTACCCCAAAAAACGTCCGCCTACCCCTCAACACCTCAGCCTACACCTAAACACCCTCAGCCTCCACCTAAACACCCACATTCTCCACCTAAACACCCTCAGTCTCCCCCTAAACACCCTCAGCCTAACCCTAAACACCCTCAGTCTCCCCCTGGACAACCTCATCCTACCCCTAAACACCCTCAACCTACCCCTAAACACCCTCTGTCTCGTGCTAAACACCCTCAGTCTCCCACTAAACACCCTTACCCTACCGCTAAACACCCTCAGCCTACCCCTAAACACCCTCAGTCTCCCCCTGGAAACCCTCAGCCTACCCCTAAACTCCATCAGTCTCCCCCTGGACACACTCAGTCTCCCCCTAAACACCCTCAGCCTACCCCTAACCCTAAACACCTTCAGCCTACCCCTAAACACCTTCAGCCTACCCCTAACCACCCGCAGCCTACCCCTAAACACCTTCAGCCTACACCTGAACACCCTCAGTCTACCCCTAAACACCCTCAGCCTACCCCAAAATACCCTCAGCCTACCCCTAAACACACGCAGCACCCCTGGACACCCTCAGCCTACGCTAAAACACCCTCAGCCTACCCCTAATCATCCTCAGTCTCCCCTAAAAACCCTCAGCCTACCCCTATACACCCTCAGCCTACACCTAAACACCATCAGCCTACCCCTAAACACCCTCAGTCTCTTTCTTAGCACCCTCAGCCTACCCCTAAACACCCTCAGTCTCCCCCTTAACACCCTCAGCCTACCCCTAAACACCCTCAGTCTCCCCCTAAACACCCTCAGCCTACCCCTTAACACCCTCAGCCTACCCTATACAGCCTCAGCGTACAGCTTAACACTTTCAGTCTCCAATAAACACCCTCAGCTTACCCCTATACACCCTCAGCCTACAACTAAACACCCTCAGCCTACCCCTAAACACCCTTAGTCTCCTCCTTAACACCCTCAGCCTACCACTAAACACCCTCAGTCTCACACTTAACACCCTCAGCCTGCCCCTAAACACCCTCAGCCTACCACTAAACACCCTCAGTCTCCCCCTGAACACCCTCAGCCTACCCCTAAACACCCTCAGTCTCCCCATAAACACCCTCAGCCTACCACTAAATACCCTCAGTCTCACACTAAATACCCTCAGCCTACCCCTTAACACACTCAGCCTACCCTAAACACACTCAGCGTACCCCTTAACACCCTCAGTCTCCCCTAAACCCATTCAGCCTACAACCAAACAGCCTAAGTCTCCCCCTAAACACCCTCAGCCTACTCCTAAAAACTTCCGCCTACCCCTCAACACCTCAGCCTACACCTAAACACCCTCAGTCTCCAAGTAAACACCCTCAGTCTCCACCTAAACAACCTCAGTCTACCCCTAAACACCCTCAGCCTACCCCAATACACCCTCAGCCTACCTCTAAACACCCTCAGTCTCCCCCTGGAAACCCTTAGCCTACCACTAAACAGCCTCAGTCTACCCCTAAACACGCTCAGTCTCCCCTGAAACACCCTCAGACTCCCCAAAAACACCCTCAGACTACCCCTAAACACCCTCACCCTACCCCTAAACACCCTCAGTATCCCCCTGGACAACCTCAGCCTACCCCTAAACAACCTCAGCCTACCCCTAAACACCCTCAGCCTACCCCTAAAAACCCTCAGTCTCCACCTAAACACCCTCAGCCTACACCTAAACACACTCAGCCTACCCCTAAACACCCTCAGTCTCCCCCTAAACACCCTCAGCCTACCCCTAAACACCCTCAGCCTACCCCTTAACACCCTCAGCATTCACCTAAACACCCTCAGTCTCCCACGGACACCCACAGCCTACCCCTAAACACCCTCAACCTACCCCTATACACCCTCAGCCTACCCCTAAACAACTTCAGCCTCCCCCTGAACACCCTCAGTCTCCCTCTAAACACCCTCAGCCTACCCCTAAACACCCTCAGCCTACCCCTATACACCCTCAGCCTACCACTAAACACCCTCAGCCAACCCCTGGACACCCTCAGTCTCCTCATGGACTCACTCAGTCTCCCACTGGACAACCTCAGTCACCCCCTGGACACCCTCAGTCACCCCCTGGACACCCTCAGTCTCCCCCTAAACACCCTCAGCCTACCCCTAAACACCCTCAGCCTACCCGTAAACACCCTCAGCCTACACCTAAACACCCTCAGCCTACCCCTAAACACCATCAGTCTCCTCCTTAACACCCTCAGTCTCCTCCTTAACACCCTCAGCCTACCCCTATACACCCTCAGCCTACACCTAAACACCCTCAGCCTACCCCTAAACACTCTCAGTCTCCTCCTTAACACCCTCAGCCTACCCCTAAACACCCTCAGTCACCCACTTAACACCCTCAGCCTACCCCTAAACACCCTGAGCCTACCACTAAACCCCCTCAGTCACCCCTTGAACACCCTCAGCCTACCCGTAAACACCCTCAGTCTCCCCATAAACACACTCAGCGTACCCCTTAACACCCTCAGTCTCCCCTAAACCCAATCAGCCTACAACCAAACAGCCTCAGTCTCCCCCTAAACACCCTCAGACTACTTCTAACATCCTCCGCCTACCCCTCAACACCTCAGCCTACACCTAAACACCCTCAGTCTCCACCTAAACACCCTCAGTCTCCACCTAAACACCCTCAGTCTACCCCTAAACACCCTCAGCCTACCCCTAAACACCCTCTGTCTACTCCTAAACTCCCTCAGTCTGCCTCTAAACACCTTCAGCCTACCCCTAAAAACGCTCACCCTAACCATAAACACCCTCAGCCTACCCCTAAACAACCTCAGTCTCCCCCTGGAAACCCTTAGCCTACCACTAAACACCCTCAGTCTCCCCCTAAACACCCTCAGTCTCCCCCTAAACACGCTCAGCCTACCCCTAAACACTCTCAGTCTCCCCCTGGACAACCTCAGCCTACCCATAAACAACCTCAGCCTACACCTCAACACCCTCAGCCTACCCCTAAACACCCTCTGTCTCCCACTAAACACCCTTAGCCTACCGCTAAACACCATCAGCCTACCCCTAAAAACCCTCAGTCTCCCCCTAAACACCCTCAGCCTACAACTAAACACACTCAGCCTACCCCTAAACTCCCTCACCCTACCCTAAACACACTCGGCCTACCCCTAAACACCCTCAGCCTACCCCTAAACACCCTCAGCCTACCCCTAAACACCCTCAGTCTCCACCTGGACACCCACAGCCTACCCCTAAATAACCTCAGTCTCCCCCTAAACACTCTCAGCCTACCCCTGGACACCCTCAGTCTCCCCCGAAACAACCTCAGCGTACCCCTAAACACCCTCAGCCTACCCTAAACACCGTCAGTCTCCCCCGGGACACACTTAGCCTTCCCTAAACTCCATCAGTCTCCCCCTGGACACCCTCAGTCTCCCCCTAAACACACTCAGCCTACCCCTAAACACCCTCAGTCTCCCCTAAACACCCTCAGCCTACCCCTATACACCCTCAGCCTACACCTAAACACCATCAGCCTGCCCCTAAACACCCTCAGCCTACCCCTAACAGCGTCAGTCTCCGCCTGGAAATCCTCAGCCTACCCCTAAACAACCTCAGCCTACCCCTAAACACCCTCAGTCTCCCCCAAAACACCCGCAGCCTACCCCTAAACACCCTCAGCCTGCCCCAATACAGCCTCAGCATGCCCCTAAACACCCTTAGCCTACCCCTGGACACCGTCAGTCTCCCCCTTAACACCCTCAGCCTACCCCTTAACACCTTCAGCCTACCCCTAAACACCCTCAGTCTCCACCTAAACACCCTCAGTCTACCCCTAAACACCCTCAGCCTACCCCTAAACACCCTCAGTCTACACCTGAACACCCTCAGTCTGCCCCTAAACACCCTCAGCCTACCCCTAAAAACCCTCAGCCTACCCCTAAACACCCTCAGCCTACCCCTAAACACCCAAAGTCTCCCCCTGGACATACTTAGCCTACCCATAAACACCCTCAGCCTACCCCTAAACACCCTCAGTCTCCCCCTGGAAACCCTTTGCCTACCACTAAACACCCTCAGCCTACCCCTAAACAACCTCAGCCTAAGCCTATACACCCTCAGCCTACCCCCAAACACCCTCAGCCGACCCCTAAACACCCTCAGTCTCCCCCTTAACACCATCAGCCAACCCCTAAAGACCCTCAGTCTCCCCCTAAACACCCTCACCTACCCCTTTACACCCTCAGCCTACCCTAAACACACTCAGCCTACCCCTAAACACCCTCAGCCTACGCCTAAACACCCTCAGTCTACACCTGAACACCCTCAGTCTGCCCCTAAACACCCTCAGCCTACCCCTAAAAACCCTCAGCCTACCCTAAACACCCTCAGCCTACCCCTAAACACCCAAAGTCTCCCCCTGGACATACTTAGCCTACCCATAAACACCCTCAGCCTACCCCTAAACACCCTCAGTCTCCCCCTGGAAACCCTTTGCCTACCACTAAACACCCTCAGCCTACCCCTAAACAACCTCAGTCACCCCTTGGAAACCCTCAGCCTACCCCTAAACAACCTCAGCCTAAGCCTATACACCCTCAGCCTACCCCTAAACACCCTCAGCCGACCCCTAAACACCCTCAGTCTCCCCCTTAACACCATCAGCCAACCCCTAAACACCCTCAGTCTCCCCTAAACACCCTCAGCCTACCCATAAACACCCTCTGTCTGCACTAAACACCCTCAGTCTCCCCCTTAACACCCTCAGCCTACCCCTAAACACCCTCAGTCTCCCCATAAACGCACTCAGCCTACCCCTTAACACACTCAGTCTCCTCCTTAACACCCTCAGTCTCCTCCTTAACACCCTCATCCTACCCCTATACACCCTCAGCCTACACCTAAACACCCTCAGCCTACTCCTAAACACCCTCAGTCTCCTCCTTAACACCCTCAGCCTACCCCTAAACACCCTCAGTCACCAACTTAACACCCTCAGCCTACCCATAAACACCCTGAGCCAACCACTAAACACCCTCAGTCACCCCTTGAACACCCTCAGCCTACCCGTAAACACACTCAGTCTCCCCATAAACACCCTCAGCATACCCCTTAACACCCTCAGTCTCCCCTAAACCCAATCAGCCTACAACCAAACAGCCTCAGTCTCCCCCTAAACACCCTCAGACTACTCCTAACAACCTCAGCCTACTCCTCAACACCTCAGCCTACACCTAAACACCCTCAGTCTCCACCTAAACACCCTCAGTCTCCACCTAAACACCCTCAGTCTACCCCTAAACACCCTCAGCCTACCCCTAAACACCCTCTGTCTACTCCTAAACTCCCTCAGTCTGCCTCTAAACACCCTCAGCCTACCCCTAAAAACCCTCACTCTAACCCTAAACACCCTCAGCCTACCACTAAACAACTTCAGTCTCCCCCTGGAAACCCTTAGCCTACCAGTAAACACCCTCAGTCTCCCCCTAAACACCCTCAGTCTCCCCCTAAACACGCTCAGCCTACCCCTAAACACTCTCAGTCTCCCCCTGGACAACCTCAGCCTACCCCTAAACAACCTCAGCCTACCCCTCAACACCCTCAGCCTACCCCTAAACACCCTCTGTCTCCCACTAAACACCCTTAGCCTACCGCTAAACACCCTCAGCCTACCCCTAAAAACCCTCAGTCTCCCCCTAAGCACCCTCAGCCTACCCCTAAACTCCCTCACCCTACCCTAAACACACTCGGCCTACCCCTAAACTCCCTCACCCTACCCTAAACACACTCGGCCTACCCCTAAATACCCTCAGCCTACCCCTAAACACCCTCAGCCTACCCCTAAACACCCTCAGTCTCCACCTGGACACCCACAGCCTACCCCTAAATAACCTCAGTCTCCCCCTAAACACCCTCAGCCTACCCCTGGACACCCTCAGTCTCCCTCGAAACAACCTCAGCCTACCCCTAAACACCCTCAGCCTACCCTAAACACCCTCAGTCTCCCCCGGGACACACTTAGCCTTCCCTAAACTCCATCAGTCTCCCCCTGGACACCCTCAGTCTCCCCCTAAACACACTCAGCCTGCCCCTAAACACCCTCAGTCTCCCCTAAACACCCTCAGCCAACCCCTATACACCCTCAGCCTACACCTAAACACCATCAGCCTGCCCCTAAACACCCTCAGCCTACCCCTAACAGCGTCAGTCTCCCCCTGGAAACCCTCAGCCTACCCCTAAACACCATCAGCCTACCCCTAAACACCCTCAGTCTCCCCCTAAACACCCTCAGCCTACCCCTAAACACCCTCAGCCTGCCCCAATACACCCTCAGCATGCCCCTAAACACCCTCAGCCTACCCCTGGACACCCTCAGTCTCCCCATTAACACCCTCAGCCTACCCCTTAACATCTTCAGCCTACCCCTAAACACCCTCAGTCTCCACCTAAACACCCTCAGTCTACCCCTAAAGACCCTCAGCCTACCCCTAAACACCCTCAGTCTACACCTGAACACCCTCAGTCTGCCCCTTAACACCCTCAGCCTACCCCTAAAAACCCTCAGCCTACCCCTAAACACCCTCAGCCTACCCCTAAACACCCAAAGTCTCCCCCTGGACATACTTAGCCTACCCATAAACACCCTCAGCCTACCCCTAAACACCCTCAGTCTCCCCCTGGAAACCCTTTGCCTACCACTAAACACCCTCAGCCTACCCCTAAACAACCTCAGTCACCCCTTGGAAACCCTCAGCCTACCCCTAAACAACCTCAGCCTAAGCCTATACACCCTCAGCCTACCCCTAAACACCCTCAGCCGACCCCTAAACACCCTCAGTCTCCCCCTTAACACCATCAGCCAACCCCTAAACACCCTCAGTCTCCCCCTAAACACCCTCAGCCTACCCCTGGACACCCTCAGTCTCCCCCTTAACACCCTCAGCCTACCCCTAAACACCCTCAGTCTCCCCCTAAACACCCTCAGCCTACCCCTTAACACCCTCAGCCTACCCTATACAGCCTCAGCGTACAGCTTAACACTTTCAGTCTCCAATAAACACCCTCAGCTTACCCCTATACACCCTCAGCCTACAACTAAACACCCTCAGCCTACCCCTAAACACCCTTAGTCTCCTCCTTAACACCCTCAGCCTACCACTAAACACCCTCAGTCTCACCCTTAACACCCTCAGCCTGCCCCTAAACACCCTCAGCCTACCACTAAACACCCTCAGTCTCCCCCTGAACACCCTCAGCCTACCCCTAAACACCCTCAGTCTCCCCATAAACACCCTCAGCCTACCACTAAATACCCACAGTCTCACACTAAATACCCTCAGCCTACCCCTTAACACACTCAGCCTACCCTAAACACACTCAGCGTACCCCTTAACACCCTCAGTCTCCCCTAAACCCATTCAGCCTACAACCAAACAGCCTCAGTCTCCCCCTAAACACCCTCAGCCTACTCCTAACAACTTCCGCCTACTCCTCAACACCTCAGCCTACACCTAAACACCCTCAGTCTCCAAGTAAACACCTTCAGTCTCCACCTAAACAACCTCAGTCTACCCCTAAACACCCTCAGCCTACCCCAATACACCCTCAGCCTACCCCTAAACACACTCAGCCTACCTCTAAACACCCTCAGTCTCCCCCTGGAAACCCTTAGCCTACCACTAAACAGCCTCAGTCTACCCCTAAACACGCTCAGTCTCCCCTGAAACACCCTCAGACTCCCCAAAAACACCCTCAGACTACCCCTAAACACCCTCACCCTACCCCTAAACACCCTCAGTATCCCCCTGGACAACCTCAGCCTACCCCTAAACAACCTCAGCCTACCCCTAAACACCCTCAGCCTACCCCTAAAAACCCTCAGTCTCCACCTAAACACCCTCAGCCTACACCTAAACACACTCAGCCTACCCCTAAACACCCTCAGTCTCCCCCTAAACACCCTCAGCCTACCCCTAAACACCCTCAGCCTACCCCTTAACACCCTCAGCATTCACCTAAACACCCTCAGTCTCCCACGGACACCCACAGCCTACCCCTAAACACCCTCAACCTACCCCTATACACCCTCAGCCTACCCCTAAACAACTTCAGCCTCCCCCTGAACACCCTCAGTCTCCCCCTAAACACCCTCAGCCTACCCCTAAACACCCTCAGCCTACCCCTATACACCCTCAGCCTACCACTAAACACCCTCAGCCAACCCCTGGAAACCCTCAGTCTCCTCATGGACTCACTCAGTCTCCCACTGGACAACCTCAGTCACCCCCTGGACACCCTCAGTCACCCCCTGGACACCCTCAGTCTCCCCATAAACACCCTCAGCCTACCCCTAAACACCCTCAGCCTACCCGTAAACACCCTCAGCCTACACCTAAACACCCTCAGCCTACCCCTAAACACCCTCAGTCTCCTCCTTAACACCCTCAGTCTCCTCCTTAACACCCTCAGCCTACCCCTATACACCCTCAGCCTACACCTAAACACCCTCAGCCTACCCCTAAACACTCTCAGTCTCCTCCTTAACACCCTCAGCCTACCCCTAAACACCCTCAGTCACCCACTTAACACCCTCAGCCAACCCCTAAACACCCTGAGCCTACCACTAAACCCCCTCAGTCACACCTTGAACATCCTCAGCCTACCCCTAAACACACAGTCTCCCCATAAACACACTCAGCGTACCCCTTAACACCCTCAGTCTCCCCTAAACCCAATCAGCCTACAACCAAACAGCCTCAGTCTCCCCCTAAACACCATCAGACTACTTCTAACATCCTCCGCCTACCCCTCAACACCTCAGCCTACACCTAAACACCCTCAGTCTCCACCTAAACACCCTCAGTCTTCACCTAAACACCCTTAGTCTACCCCTAAACACCCTCAGCCTACCCCTAAACACCCTCTGTCTACTCCTAAACTCCCTCAGTCTGCCTCTAAACACCCTCAGCCTACCCCTAAAAACGCTCACCCTAACCCTAAACACCCTCAGCCTACCCCTAAACAACCTCAGTCTCCCCCTGGAAACCCTTAGCCTACCACTAAACACCCTCAGTCTCCCCCTAAACACCCTCAGTCTCCCCCTAAACACGCTCAGCCTACCCCTAAACACTCTCAGTCTCCCCCTGGACAACCTCAGCCTACCCATAAACAACCTCAGCCTACACCTCAACACCCTCAGCCTACCGCTAAACACCCTCTGTCTCCCACTAAACACCCTTAGCCTACCGCTAAACACCATCAGCCTACCCCTAAAAACCCTCAGTCTCCCCCTAAACACCCTCAGCCTACACCTAAACACACTCAGCCTACCCCTAAACTCCCTCACCCTACCCTAAACACACTCGGCCTACCCCTAAACACCCTCAGCCTACCCCTAAACACCCTCAGCCTACCCCTAAACACCCTCAGTCTCCACCTGGACACCCACAGCCTACCCCTAAATAACCTCAGTCTCCCCCTAAACACTCTCAGCCTACCCCTGGACACCCTCAGTCTCCCCCGAAACACCCTCAGCGTACCCCTAAACACCCTCAGCCTACCCTAAACACCCTCAGTCTCCCCCGGGACACACTTAGCCTTCCCTAAACTCCATCAGTCTCCCCCTGGACACCCTCAGTCTCCCCCTAAACACACTCAGCCTACCCCTAAACACCCTCAGTCTCCCCTAAACACCCTCAGCCTGCCCCTATACACCCTCAGCCTACACCTAAACACCATCAGCCTGCCCCTAAACACCCTCAGCCTACCCCTAACAGCGTCAGTCTCCCCCTGGAAACCCTCAGCCTACCCCTAAACACCCTCAGCCTACCCCTAAACACCCTCAGTCTCCCCCTAAACACCCTCAGCCTACCCCTAAACACCCTCAGCCTGCCCCAATACAGCCTCAGCATGCCCCTAAACACCCTCAGCCTACCCCTGGACACCCTCAGTCTCCCCCTTAACACCCTCAGCCTACCCCTTAACACCTTCAGCCTACCCCTAAACACCCTCAGTCTCCACCTAAACACCCTCAGTCTACCCCTAAACACCCTCAGCCTACCCCTAAACACCCTCAGTCTACACCTGAACACCCTCAGTCTGCCCCTAAACACCCTCAGCCTACCCCTAAAAACCCTCAGCCTACCCCTAAACACCCTCAGCCTACCCCTAAACACCCAAAGTCTCCCCCTGGACATACTTAGCCTACCCATAAACACCCTCAGCCTACCCCTAAACACCCTCAGTCTCCCCCTGGAAACCCTTTGCCTACCACTAAACACCCTCAGCCTACCCGTAAACAACCTCAGTCACCCCCTGGAAACCCTCAGCCTACCCCTAAACAACCTCAGCCTAAGCCTATACACCCTCAGCCTACCCCTAAACACCCTCAGCCGACCCCTAAACACCCTCAGTCTCCCCCTTAACACCATCAGCCAACCCCTAAACACCCTCAGTCTCCCCCTAAACACCCTCACCTACGCCTTTACACCCTCAGCCTACCCTAAACACACTCAGCCTACCCCTAAACACCCTCAGCCTACCCCTAAACACGATCAGTCTCCCCTAAACACCCTCAGCCTACCCCTATACACCCTCAGCCTACACCTAAACACCATCAGCCTGCCCCTAAATACCCTCAGCCTACCCCTAACAGCGTCAGTCTCCCCCTGGAAACCCTCAGCCTACCCCTAAACACCCTCAGCCTACCCCTAAACACCCTCAGTCTCCCCCTAAACACCCTCAGCCTACCCCTAAACTCCATCAGTCTCCCCCTGGACACACACAATCTCCCCCTAAACTCCCTCAGCCTACCCCTAACCACCCGCAGCCTACCACTAAACACCTTCAGCCTACACCTAAACACACTCAGTCTACCCCTAAACACCCTCAGCCTACCCCAAAATACCCTCAGCCTACCCCTAAACACACTCAGCCACCTCTGGACACCCTCAGCCTACGCTAAAACACCCTCAGCCTACCCCTAATCACCCTCAGTCTCCCCTAATAACCCTCAGCCTACCCCTATACACCCTCAGCCTACACTAAACACCATCAGCCTACCCCTAAAAACCCTCAGCTTAACCCTAAACACCCTATGCCTACCCCTAAATACCCTCAGTCTCTTTCTTAGCACCCTCAGCCTACCCCTAAACACCCTCAGTCTCCCCCTTCACACCCTCAGCCTACCCCTAAACACCCTCAGTCTCCCCCTAAACACCCTCAGCCTACCCCTTAACACCCTCAGCCTACCCTATACAGCCTCAGCCTACACCTAAACACCCTCAGCCTACCACTAAACACCCTCAGCCTACACCTAAACACCCTCAGCCTACCTCTAAACACCCTCAGCCTACACCTAAACACCCTCAGCCTACCCCTAAACACACTCAGTCTCCTCCTTAACACCCTCAGTCTCCTCCTTAACACCCTCATCCTACCCCTATACACCCTCAGCCTACACCTAAACACCCTCAGCCTACTCCTAAACACCCTCAGTCTCCTCCTTAACACCCTCAGTCTACCCCTAAACACCCTCAGTCACCCACTTAACACCCTCAGCCTACCCATAAACACCCTGAGCCAACCACTAAACACCCTCAGTCACCCCTTGAACACCCTCAGCCTACCCGTAAACACACTCAGTCTCCCCATAAACACCCTCAGCGTACCCCTTAACACCCTCAGTCTCCCCTAAACCCAATCAGCCTACAACCAAACAGCCTCAGTCTCCCCCTAAACACCCTCAGACTACTTCTAACATCCTCCGCCTACTCCTCAACACCTCAGCCTACACCTAAACACCCTCAGTCTCCACCTAAACACCCTCAGTCTCCACCTAAACACCCTCAGTCTACCCCTAAACACCCTCAGCGTACACCTAAACAACCTCTGTCTACTCCTAAACTCCCTCAGTCTGCCTCTAAACACCCTCAGCCTACCCCTAAAAACCCTCACTCTAACCCTAAACACCCTCAGCCTACCACTAAACAACTTCAGTCTCCCCCTGGAAACCCTTAGCCTACCAGTAAACACCCTCAGTCTCCCCCTAAACACCCTCAGTCTCCCCCTAAACACGCTCAGCCTACCCCTAAACACTCTCAGCCTACCCCTAAACACCCTCAGTCTCCCCCTGGACACCCTCAGCCTACCCCTCAACACCCTCAGCCTACCCCTAAACACCCTCTGTCTCCCACTAAACACCCTTAGCCTACCGCTAAACACCCTCAGCCTACCCCTAAAAACCCTCAGTCTCCCCCTAAGCACCCTCAGCCTACACCTAAACACACTCAGCCTACCCCTAAACTCCCTCACCCTACCCCTAAACACCCTCAGCCTACCCCTAAATACCCACAGCCTACCCCTAAACACCCTCAGCCTACCCCTAAACACCCTCAGTCTCCACCTGGACACCCACAGCCTATCCCTAAATAACCTCAGTCTCCCCCTAAACACACTCAGCCTACCCCTGGACACCCTCAGTCTCCCCCGAAACAACCTCAGCCTACCCCTAAACACCCTCAGCCTACCCTAAACACCCTCAGTCTCCCCCGGGACACACATAGCCTTCCCTAAACTCCATCAGTCTCCCCCTGGACACCCTCAGTCTCCCCCTAAACACACTCAGCCCACCCCTAAACACCCTCAGTCTCCCCTAAACACCCTCAGCCAACCCCTATACACCCTCAGCCTACACCTAAACACCCTCAGTCTCCCCCTAAACACCCTCAGCCTACCCCTAAACACCCTCAGCCTACCCCTAAACAACCTCAGTCACACCTTGGAAACCCTCAGCCTACCCCTAAACAACCACAGCCTAAGCCTATACACCCTCAGCCTACCCCTAAACACCCTCAGCCGACTCCTAAACACCCTCAATCTCCCCCTTAACACCATCAGCCAACCCCTAAACACCCTCAGCCGACCCCTAAACACCCTCAGTCTCCCCCTTAACACCATCAGCCAACCCCTAAACACTCTCAGTCTCCCCCTAAACACCCTCAGCCTACCCATAAACACCCTCTGTCTGCTCTAAAAACCCTCAGTCTCCCCCTTAACACCCTCAGCCTACCCCTAAACACCCTCAGTCTCCCCATAAACGCACTCAGCCTACCCCTAAACACCCTCAGTCTCCCCCTTAACACCCTCAGCCTACTCCTATACACCCTCAGCCTACCCCTAAACCCCCTCAGTCTCCCCCTAAAAACCCTCAGCATACCCCTAAACCCCCTCAGCCTGCCCCAATACACCCTCAGCATGCCCCTAAACACCCTCAGCCTACCCCTGGACACCCTCAGTCTCCCCCTTAACACCATCAGCCTACCCCTTAACACCCTCAGTCTACCCCTAAACACCCTCAGCCTACCCCTAAACACCCTCAGTCTACACCTGAACACCCTCAGTCTGCCCCTAAACACCCTCAGTCTACCCCTAAAAACCCTCAGCCTACCCCTAAACACCCTCAGTCTACACCTGAACACCCTCAGTCTGCCCCTAAACACCCTCAGCCTACCCCTAAATACCCTCAGCCTACCCCTAAACACCCTCAGCCTACCCCTAAACACCCTCAGTCTCCCCCTGGAAACCCTTTGCCTACCACTAAACACCCTCAGCCTACCCCTAAACAACCTCAGTCACCCCTTGGAAACCCTCAGCCTACCCCTAAACAACCTCAGCCTAAGCCTATACACCCTCAGCCTACCCCTAAACACCCTCAGCCGACCCCTAAACACCCTCAGTCTCCCCCTTAACACCATCAGCCAACCCCTAAACACCCTCAGTCTCCCCCTAAACACCCTCAGCCTACCCATAAACACCCTCTGTCTGCACTAAACACCCTCAGTCTCCCCCTTAACACCCTCAGCCTACCCCTAAACACCCTCAGTCTCCCCATAAACGCACTCAGCCTACCCCTAAACACACTCAGTCTCCTCCTTAACACCCTCAGTCTCCACCTTAACACCCTCATCCTACCCCTATACACCCTCAGCCTACACCTAAACACCCTCAGCCTACTCCTAAACACCCTCAGTCTCCTCCTTAACACCCTCAGCCTACCCCTAAACACCCTCAGTCACCCACTTAACACCCTCAGCCTACCCATAAACACCCTGAGCCAACCACTAAACACCCTCAGTCACCCCTTGAACACCCTCAGCCTACCCGTAAACACACTCAGTCTCCCCATAAACACCCTCAGCGTACCCCTTAACACGCTCAGTCTCCCCTAAACCCAATCAGCCTACAACCAAACAGCCTCAGTCTCCCCCTAAACACCCTCAGACTACTTCTAACATCCTCCGCCTACTCCTCAACACCTCAGCCTACACCTAAACACCCTCAGTCTCCACCTAAACACCCTCAGTCTCCACCTAAACACCCTCAGTCTACCCCTAAACACCCTCAGCCTACCCCTAAACACCCTCTGTCTACTCCTAAACTCCCTCAGTCTGCCTCTAAACACCCTCAGCCTACCCCTAAAAACCCTCACTCTAACCCTAAACACCCTCAGCCTACCACTAAACAACTTCAGTCTCCCCCTGGAAACCCTTAGCCTACCAGTAAACACCCTCAGTCTCCCCCTAAACACCCTCAGTCTCCCCCTAAACACGCTCAGCCTACCCCTAAACACTCTCAGTCTCCCCCTGGACAACCTCAGCCTACCCCTAAACACCCTCTGTCTCCCACTAAACACCCTTAGCCTACCGCTAAACACCCTCAGCCTACCCCTAAAAACCCTCAGTCTCCCCCTAAGCACCCTCAGCCTGCACCTAAACACACTCAGCCTACCCCTAAACTCCCTCACCCTACCCTAAACACACTCGGCCTACCCCTAAATACCCTCAGCCTACCCCTAAAAACCCTCAGCCTACCCCTAAACACCCTCAGTCTCCACCTGGACACCCACAGCCTACCCCTAAATAACCTCAGTCTCCCCCTAAACACCCTCAGCCTACCCCTGGACACCCTCAGTCTCCCCCGAAACAACCTCAGCCTACCCCTAAACACCCTCAGCCTACCCTAAACACCCTCAGTCTCCCCCGGGACACACTTAGCGTTCCCTAAACTCCATCAGTCTCCCCCTGGACACCCTCAGTCTCCCCCTAAACACACTCAGCCTACCCCTAAACACCCTCAGTCTCCCCTAAACACCCTCAGCCAACCCCTATACACCCTCAGCCTACACCTAAACACCATCAGCCTGCCCCTAAACACCCTCAGCCTACCCCTAACAGCGTCAGTCTCCCCCTGGAAATCCTCAGCCTACCCCTAAACACCATCAGCATACCCCTAAACACCCTCAGTCTCCCCCTAAACACCCTCAGCCTACCCCTAAACACCCTCAGCCTGCCCCAATACACCCTCAGCATGCCCCTAAACACCCTCAGCCTACCCCTGGACACCCTCAGTCTCCCCCTTAACACCCTCAGCCTACCCCTAAACACCCTCAGTCTCCACCTAAACACCCTCAGTCTACCCCTAAACACCCTCAGCCTACCCCTAAACACCCTCAGTCTACACCTGAACACCCTCAGTCTGCCCCTAAACACCCTCAGCCTACCCCTAAAAACCCTCAGCCTACCCCTAAACACCCTCAGCCTACCCCTAAACACCCAAAGTCTCCCCCTGGACATACTTAGCCTACCCATAAACACCCTCAGCCTACCCCTAAACACCCTCAGTCTCCCCCTGGAAACCCTTTGCCTACCACTAAACACCCTCAGCCTACCCCTAAACAACCTCAGCCTAAGCCTATACACCCTCAGCCTACCCCTAAACACCCTCAGCCGACCCCTAAACACCCTCAGTCTCCCCCTTAACACCATCAGCCAACCCCTAAACACCCTCAGTCTCCCCCTAAACACCCGCAGCCTACCCATAAACACCCTCTGTCTGCACTAAACACCCTCAGTCTCCCCCTTAACACCCTCAGCCTACCCCTAAACACCCTCAGTCTCCCCATAAACGCACTCAGCCTACCCCTAAACACCCTCAGTCTCCCCATTAACACCCTCAGCCTACTCCTATACACCCTCAGCCTACCCCTAAACACCCTCAGTCTCCCCCTAAAAACCCTCAGCATACCCCAAAACCCCCTCATCCTGCCCCAATACACGCTCAGCATGCCCCTAAACACCCTCAGCCTACCCCTGGACACCCTCAGTCTCCCCCTTAACACCATCAGCCAACCCCTACACACCCTCAGTCTCCCCCTAAACACCCTCACCTACCCCTTTACACCCTCAGCCTACCCTAAACACACACAGCCTACCCCTAAACACCCTCAGAATACCACTAAACACCCTCGGCCTTCACCTAAACACCCTCAGTCTCCCCCTGGACACCCACAGCCTACCCCTAAACACCCTCAGCCGACCCCTAAACACCCTCAGGCTACCACTAAACACCCTCAGCCTACCCCTGGACACCCTCAGTCGCCCCCTAATCACCCTCAGCCTACCCATAAACACTCTCAGCCTACCCCTAAACACCCTCAGTCTCCTCCTGGACACCCTCAGCCTACCCCTAAACTCCCTCAGCCTACCCCTAAACACCCTCAGCCTACCCCTAAACACCCTCAGCCTACCCCTAAACACCCTCAGTCTCCCCCTGGACACCCTCAACCTACCCCTAAACTTCATCAGTCTCCCCCTGGACACACACAGTCTCCCCCTAAACTCCCTCAGCCTACCCCTAACCACCCGCAGCCTACCCCTAAACACCTTCAGCCTACACCTAAACACACTCAGTCTACCCCTAAACACCCTCAGCCTACCCCAAAATACCCTCAGCCTACCCCTAAACACACTCAGCCACCTCTGGACACCCTCAGCCTACGCTAAAACACCCTCAGCCTACCCCTAATCACCCTCAGTCTCCCCTAAAAACCCTCAGCCTACCCCTATACACCCTCAGCCTACACTAAACACCATCAGCCTACCCCTAAACACCCTCAGCTTAACCCTAAACACCCTATGCCTACCCCTAAACACCCTCAGTCTATTTCTTAGCACCCTCAGCCTACCCCTAAACACCCTCAGTCTCCTCCTTAACACCCTCAGCCTACCCCTTAACACCCTCAGTCTCCCCCTTCACACCCTCAGCCTACCCCTAAACACCCTCAGTCTCCCCCTAAACACCCTCAGCCTACACCTAAACACCCTCAGCCTACCCCTATACACCCTCAGCCTACCCCTATACACCCTCAGCCTACACCTAAACACCCTCAGCCTACCCCTAAACACCCTCAGTCTCCTCCTTAACACCCTCAGCCTACCCCTAAACACCCTGAGCCTACCCTATACACCCTCAGCCTACACCTGAACACCCTCAGCCTACCCCTAAACACCCTCAGTCTCCCCATAAACACCCTCAGCCTACCCCTAAACACCCTCAGTCTCCCCTAAACCCAATCAGCCTACAACCAAACAGCCTCAGTCTCCCCCTAAACACCCTCAGACTACTTCAAACATCCTCCGCCTACCCCTCAACACCTCAGCCTACACCTAAACACCCTCAGTCTCCACCTAAACACCCTCAGTCTCCACCTAAACACCCTCAGTCTACCCCTAAACACCCTCAGCCTACCCCAAAACACCCTTTGCCTACTCCTAAACTGCCGCAGTCTGCCTCTTAACAACCTCAGCCTACCCCTAAAAACCCTCACCCTAACACTAAACACCCTCAGCCTACCCCTAAACAACCTCAGTCTCCCCCTGGAAACCCTTAGCCTACCACTAAACATCCTCAGTCTCCCCCTAAACACCCTCAGTCTCCCCCTGGACAACCTCAGCCTACCCCTAAACAACCTCAGCCTAACCCTCAACACCCTCAGCCTACCCCTAAACACCCTCTGTCTCCCACTAAACACCCTTAGCCTACCGCTAAACACCCTCAGCCGACCCCTAAAAACCCTCAGTCTCCCCCTAAACACCCTCAGCCTACACCTAAACACACTCAGCCTACCCCTAAACTCCCTCACCCTACCCTAAACACACTCAGCCTACCCCTAAACACCCTCAGCCTACCCCTAAACACCCTCAGTCTCCACCTGGACACCCACAGCCTACCCCTAAATAACCTCAGTCTCCCCCTAAGCACCCTCAGCCTACCCCTGGACACCCTCAGTCTCCCCCTAAACACCCTCAGCCTACCCCTAAACACCATCAGCCTACCCCTATACACCCTCAGCCTACCACTAAACACCCTCAGCCTACCCCTGGACACCCTCAGTCGCCCCCTAATCACCCTCAGCCTACCCCTAAAAACCCTCAGCCTACCACTAAACACCCTCAGTCTCCCCCTGGACACGCTCAGCCTACCCCTAAACGCCATCAGTCTCCCCCTGGAAACACTCAGTCTCCCCCTAAACACCCTCAGCCTACCCCTAACCACACTCAGCCTACCCATAAACACCCTATGCCTTCACCTAAACACCTTCAGCCTACACCTAAACACCCTCAGTCTACCCCTAAACACCCTCAGCCTACCCCAAAATACCCTCAGCCTACCCATAAACACACTCATCCACCCCTGGACACCCTCAGCCTACACTAAAACACCCTCAGCCTACCCCTAATCACCCTCAGTCTCCCCCTAAACACCCTCAGTCTCCCCTAAACACCCTCAGCCTACCACTATACACCCTCAGCCTACACCTAAACACCATCAGCCTACACCTAAACACCCTCAGCCTACCCCTAAACAACCTCAGTCTCCCCCTGGAAACCCTCAGCCTACCCCTAAACACCCTCAGCCTACCCCTAAAAACCCTCAGCCTACCCCTAAACAACCTCAGTCTCCCCCTGGAAAACCCTCAGCCTACCCCTAAACTCCATCTGTCACCCCCTGGACACCCTTAGTATCCCCCAAAACAACCTCAGCCTACCCCTAAACACCCTCAGCCTGCTTCAATACACCCTCAGCATGCCCCTAAACACCCTCAGCCTACCCCTTAACACCTTCAGCCTACCCCTAAACACCCTCAGTCTCCACCTAAACACCCTCAGTCTACCCCTAAACACCCTCAGCCTACCCCTAAACACCCTCAGTCTACACCTGAACAACCTCAGTCTGCCCCTAAACACCCTCAGCCTACCCCTAACCGCCCTCAGGCTACCCATAAACACCCTCAGCCTTCACCTAAACACCTTCAGCCTACACCTAAACACCCTCAGTCTACCCCTAAACACCCTCAGCCTACCCCAAAATACGCTCAGCCTACCCCTAAACACCCAAAGTCTCCCCCTGGACATACGTAGCCTAACCCTAAACTCCCTCAGCCTACCCCTAAACACCATCAGCCTACCCCTAAACACCCTTATGCTCCCCTAAACACTCTCCCCCTGGAAACCCTTTGCCTACCACTAAACACCCTCAGTCTACCCCTAAACACGCTCAGTCTCCCCCGAAACACCCTCAGACTCCCCATAAACACCCTCAGCCTACCCCTAAACACCCTCACCCTACCCGAAAACACCCTCAGTATCCCCCTAAAAAACCTCAGCATACCCGTAAACACCCTCAGTCTCCCCCTTAACACCATCAGCCAACCGCTAAACACCCTCATTCTCCCCCTAAACACCCTCAGTCTCCCCCTAAACACCCTCAGCCTACCCCTTAACACCCTCAGTCTCCCCTAAACACATTCTGCCTACAACCAAACAGCCTCAGTCTCCCCCTGAACACCCTCAGCCTACCCCTAAAAACGTCCGCCTACCCCTCAACACCTCAGCCTACACCTAAACACCCTCAGTTTCCCCTAAACACCCACAGTCTCCACCTAAACACCCTCAGTCTCCCCCTAAACACCCTCAGCATACCCCTAAACAACCTCACCCTACCCCTAAACACCCTCAGTATCCCCCTGGACAATCTCAGCCTACCCCTAAACAACCTCATCCTACCCCTAAACACCCTCAACCTTCCCCTAAACACCCTCAGCCTACCCCTAAACACCCTCAACCTACCCCTAAAAACCCTCTGTCTCCCGCTAAACACCCTCAGTCTCCCACTAAACACCCTTAGCCTACCGCTAAACACACTCAGCCTACCCCTAAAAACCCTCAGTCTCCCCCTAAACACCTTCAGCCTACACCTAAACACACTCAGCCAACCCCTAAACATCCTCAGCCTACCCCTAAACACCCTCGGCCTTCACCTAAACACCCTCAGTCTCCCATTGGAAACCCACAGCCTACCCCTAAACACCCTCAACCTACCCCTAAACTCCCTCAGCCTACCCCTAAACACCCTCAGCCTTCACCTAAACACCCTCAGCCTACCCCTAAACACCCTCAGCCTTCACCTAAACACCCTCAGCCTACCCCTAAACACCCTCAGCCTTCACCTAAACAACCTCAGCCTACCCCTAAACACCCTCAGACTCCCCCTGGACACCCTCAGTCTCCGCCTAAACACCCTCAGCCTACCCCTAAACAACCTCAGACTCCCCCTGGACACCCTCAGCCTACCCCTAAACACCCTCAGTCTCCCCCTGGACACCCTCAGCCTACCCCTAAACACCCTCAGCCTACCCCTAAACACCCTCAGTCTCCCACTGGACACCCTCAGCCTACCCCTAAACTCCATCTGTCTCCCCCGGACACCCTCAGGCTCCCCCTAAACACCCTCAGCCTACCCCTAAACACCCTCAGCCTACCCCTAAACACCCTCAGCCTACACCTAAACACCCTCAGCCTACACCTAAACACCCTCAGCCTACACCTAAACACCCTCAGACTACCCCTATACACCCTCAGGCTACCACTAAACACCCTCAGCCTACCCCTGGACACCCTCAGTCGCCCCCTAATCACCCTCAGCCTACCCATAAACACACTCAGCCTACCCCTAATCACCCTCAACCTACCCATAAACACACTCAGCCTACCCCTAAACTCCATCAGTCTCCCCCTGGAAACACTCAGTCTCCCCCTATACACCCTCAGCCTACCCCTAACCACCCGCAGCCTACCACTAAACACACTCAGCCACCTCTGGACACCCTCAGCCTGCGCTAAAACACCCTCAGCCTACCCCTAATCATCCTCAGTCTCCCCTAAAAACCCTCAGCCTACCCCTATACACCCTCAGCCTACACCTAAACACCCTCAGCCTACCCCTAAACACCCTCAGTCTCCCCTTAACACCTTCAGCCTACCCCTAAACACCCTCAGTCTCCCCCTTAACACCCTCAGCCTACCCCGTACACCCTCAGCCTACACCTAAACACCCTCAGCCTACCCCTAAACACCCTCAGTCTCCTCCTTAACACCCTCAGCCTCGCCCAAAACACCCTCAGTCTCCCACTAAACACCCTGAGCCTACCACTAAACACCCTCAGTCTCCCCCTAACACCCTTAGCCAACCCCAAAACACCCTCAGTCTCCCCATAAACACCCTCAGCCTACCCCTAAACACCCTCAGTCTCCACCTAAACACCCTCAGTCTCCACCTAAACACCCTCAATCTACCCCTAACCACCCTCAGCCTACCCCTAAACACCCTCACCCTACCCCTAAACACCCTCCGCCTACACCTAAACACCCTCAGTCTCCCCCTGGAAACCCTTAGCCTACCACTAAACACACTCAGCCTACCCCTAAACACCCTCACCCTACCCCTAAACACCCTCAGTCTCCCCCTAAACACCCTCAGCCTAACCCTAAACACCCTCACTCTCCCCCTGGACAACCTCAGCCTACCACTAAACACCCTCAACCTACCCCTAAACACCCTCTGTCTCCCGCTGAACACCCTCAGTCTCCCACTAAACACCCTTAGCCTACCACTAAACACCCTCAGCCTACCCCTAAAAACCCTCAGTTTCCCCCTAAACACCCTCGGCCTACACCTAAACACACTCAGCCTACCCCTAAACACCCTCACCCTACCCCTAAACACCCTCGGCCTAGCACTAAACACCCTCAGCCTACCTCTAAACACCCTCAGTCTCCCCCTGGACACCCACAGCCTACCCCTAAACACCCTCAACCTTCCCCTAAACTCCCTCAGCCTACCCCTAAACACCCTCAGCCTACCCCTGGACACCCTTAGTCTCCCTCTGGACACCCTCAGCCTACCCTTGGACACCCTCAGTCGCCCCCTAATCACCCTCAGCCTACCCCTAAACACCCTCAGTCTCCCCCTGGACACCCTCAGCCTACCCCTAAACTCCATCAGTCTCCCCGTGGACACCCTCAGTCTCCCCCTAAACACCCTCAGCCTACCCCTAAACACACTCAGTCTCCCTCTGGACACCCTCAGCCTACCCCTAAACACCCTCAGACTCCGCCTGGACACCCTCAGCCTACCCCTAAACTCCATCAGTCTCCCCCTGGACACACTCAGTCTCCCACCAAACACCCTCAGCCGACCCCTAACCACCCGCATCCTACCCCTAAACACCTTCAGCCTACCCCTAAACACCTTCAGCCTACACCTAAACACCCTCAGCCTGCCCCTATAAAACCCTCACCCTACCCCTAAACACCCTCAGCCTACCCCTAAACACCCTTAGTCTCCCCCTGGAAACCCTTAGCCTACCACTAAACACGCTCAGTCTACACCTTAACACCCTCAGTCTCCCCTAAACACCCTCAGCCTACACATAAACACCCTCACCCTACCCCTAAACACCCTCAGTATCCCCCTGGACAACCTCAGCTTACCCCTAAACAACCTCAGCCTACCCCTAAACACCCTCAGCCTACCCCTAAACACCCTCTGTCTCCCCCTAAACACCCTCAGTCTCCCACTAAACACCCTTAGCCTACCGCTAAACACCCTCAGTCTACCCCTAAAAACCCTCAGTCTCCACCTAAACACCCGCAGCCTACACCTAAACACACAGCCTACCCCTAAACACCCTCACCCTACCCCAAAACACCCTCACCCTACCCCTAAACACCCTCACTCTCCCCCTGGACAAACTCAGCCTACCCTAAACAACCTCATCCTACCCCTAAACACCCTCAGCCTACCCCTAAACACCCTCAGCCTACCCCTAAACAACCTCATCCTACACCTAAACACACTCAACCAACCCCTAAACACCCTCTGTCTCCCGCTAAACACCCTCAGCCTACCCCTAAACACCCTCAGGCTACCACTAAACACCCTCAGCCTACCCCTGGACACCCTCAGTCGCCCCCTAATCACCCTCAGCCTACCCATAAACGCTCTCAGCCTACCCCTAAACACCCTCAGTCTCCTCCTAGACACCCTCAGCCTACCCCTAAACTCCCTCAGCCTACCCCTAAACACCCTCAGCCTACCCCTAAACACCCTCAGCCTACCCCTAAACACCCTCAGTCTCCCCCTGGACACCCTCAGCCTACCCCTAAACTCCATCAGTCTCCCCCTGGACACCCTCAACCTACCCCTAAACTCCATCAGTCTCCCCCTGGAGACACACAGTCTCCCCCTAAACTCCCTCAGCCTAACCCTAACCACCCGCAGCCTACCACTAATCACCTTCAGCCTACACCTAAACACACTCAGTCTACCCCTAAACACCCTCAGCCTACCCCAAAATACCCTCAGCCTACCCCTAAACACACTCAGCCACCTCTGGACACCCTCAGCCTACGCTAAAACACCCTCAGCCTAACCCTAATCACCCTCAGTCTCCCCTAAAAACCCTCAGCCTACCCCTATACACCCTCAGCCTACACTAAACTCCATCAGCCTACCCCTAAACACCCTCAGCTTAACCATAAACACCCTATGCCTACCCCTAAACACCCTCAGTCTCTTTCTTAGCACCCTCAGCCTACCCCTAAACACCCTCAGTCTCCCCCTTCACACCCTCAGCCTACCCCTAAACACCCTCAGTCTCCCCCTAAACACCCTCAGCCTACCCCTAAACACCCTCAGTCTCCCCCTAAACACACACAGCCTACGCCTAAACACCCTCAGTCTCCCCCTAAACACACACAGCCTACCCCTAAACACCCTCAGCCTACCCCTAAACACCCTCAGTCTCCTCCTTAACACCCTCAGTCTCCTCCTTAATACCCTCAGCCTACCCCTATACACCCTCAGCCTACACCTAAACACCCTCAGCCTACCCCTAAACACCCTCAGTCTCCTCCTTAACACCCTCAGCCTACCCCTAAACACCCTCAGTCACCCACTTAACACCCTCAGCCTACCCCTAAACACCCTGAGCCTACCACTAAACACCCTCAGTCACCCCTTGAACACCCTCAGCCTACCCCTAAACACCCTCAGTCTCCCCATAAACACCCTCAGCGTACCCCTTAACACCCTCAGTCTCACCTAAACACCCTCAGCCTACAACCAAACAGCCTCAGTCTCCCCCTAAACACCCTCAGACTACTTCAAACATCCTCCGCCTACCCCTCAACACCTCAGCCTACACCTAAACACCCTCAGTCTCCACCTAAACACCCTCAGTCTACCCCTAAACACCCTCAGCCTACCCCTAAACACCCTTTGTCTACTCCTAAACTCCCTCAGTCTGCCTCTTAACAACCACAGCCTACCCCTAAAAACCCTCACCCTAACACTAAACACCCTCAGCCTACCCCTAAACAACCTCAGTCTCCCCCTGGAAACCCTTAGCCTACCACTAAACACCCTCAGTCTCCCCCTAAACACCCTCAGTCTCCCCCTAAACACCCTCAGCCTACCCCTAAACACTCTCAGTCTCCCCCTGGACAACCTCAGCCTACCCCTAAACAACCTCAGCCTAACCCTCAACACCCTCAGCCTACCCCTAAACACCCTCTGTCTCCCACTAAACACCCTTAGCCTACCGCTAAACACCCTCAGCCTTCCCCTAAAAACCCTCAGTCTCCCCCTAAACACCCTCTGCCTACACCTAAACACACTCAGCCTACCCCTAAACTCCCTCACCCTACCCTAAACACACTCAGCCTACCCCTAAACACCCTCAGCCTACCCCTAAATAACCTCAGTCTCCCCCTAAGCACCCTCAGCCTACCCCTGGACACCCTCAGTCTCCCCCTAAACACCCTCAGCCTACCCCTAAACACCATCAGCCTACCCCTATACACCCTCAGCCTACCACAAAACACCCTCAGCCTACCCCTGGACACCCTCAGTCGCCCCCTAATCACCCTCAGCCTACCCCTAAAAACCCTCAGCCTACCACTAAACACCCTCAGTCTCCCCCTGGACACGCTCAGCCTACCCCTAAACGCCATCAGTCTCCCCCTGGAAACACTCAGTCTCCCCCTAAACACCCTCAGCCTACCCCTAACCACCCTCAGCCTACCCATAAACACCCTCAGCCTACCCCTAAACACCCTCAGCCTACCCCTATACACCCTCAGGCTACCACTAAACACCCTCAGCCTACCCCTGGACACCCTCAGTCGCCACCTTAACACCCTCAGCCTTCCCCTAAACACCCTCAGTCTCCCCCTAAACACCCTCAGCCTACCCCTTAACACCCTCAGCCTACCCCTAACCACCCGTAGCCTACCCCTAAACACCCTCAGCCTACCCCTAAACACCTTCAGCCTGCACCTAAACACCCTCAGTCTACCCCTAAACACCCTCAGCCTACCCCAAAATACCCTCAGCCTACCCCTAAACACACTCAGCCATCTCTGGACACCCTCAGCCTACGCTAAAACACCCTCAGCCTACCCCTAATCATCCTCAGTCTCCCCTAAAAACCCTCAGCCTACCCCTATACACCCTCAGCCTACACCTAAACACCATCAGCCTACCCCTAAACACCCTCAGTCTCCCCCTTAACACCCTCAGCCTAGCACTAAACACCCTCAGTCTCTTTCTTAGCACCCTCAGCCTACCCCTAAACACCCTCAGTCTCCCCCTTAACACCCTCAGCCTTCCTCTAAACACCCTCAGTCTCCCCCTAAACACCCTCAGCCTACCCTTTAACACCCTCAGCCTACCCTATACAGCCTCAGCCTACACCTTAACACTCTCAGTCTCCAATAAACACCCTCAGCCTACCCCGTACACCCTCAGCCTACACCTAAACACCCTCAGCCTACCCCTAAACACCCTCAGTCTCCTCCTTAACACCCTCAGCCTCGCCCTAAACACCCTCAGTCTCCCACTTAACACCCTCAGCCTACCACTAAACACCCTGAGCCTACCACTAAACACCCTGAGCCTACCACTAAACACCCTCAGTCTCCCCCTAACACCCTTACCCAACCCCTAAACACCCTCAGTCTCCCCATAAACATCCTCAGCCTACCCCTAAACACCCTCAGTCTCCACCTAAACACCCTCAGTCTCCACCTAAACACCCTCAATCTACCCCTAACCACCCTCAGCCTACCCCTAAACACCCTCAGCCTACACCTAAACACCCTCAGTCTCCCCCTGGAAACCCTTAGCCTACCACTAAACACACTCAGTCTACCCCTAAACACCCTCAGTCTCCCCTAAACACCCTCAGTCTCCCCCTAAACACCCTCAGCATACACATAAACAACCTCACCCTACCCCTAAAGACCCTCAGTATCCCCCTGGACAACCTCAGCCTACCCCTAAACAACCTCAGCCTACCCCTAAACACCCTCAGCCTATTCCTAAACACCCTCTGTCTCCCCCTAAACACCCTCAGTCTCCCACTAAACACCCTTAGCCTACCGCTAAACACCCTCAGCCTACCCCTAAAAACCCTCAGTCTCCACCTAAACACCCTCAGCTTACACCTAAACACACTCAGCCTACCCCTAAACACCCTCACCCTACCCCTAAACACCCTCAGTCTCCCCCTAAACACCCTCAGCCTAACCCTAAACACTCTCAGTCTCCCCCTGGACAACCTCAGCCTACCCCTAAACAACCTCAGCCTAACCCTCAACACCCTCAGCCTACCCCTAAACACCCTCTGTCTCCCACTAAACACCCTTAGCCTACCGCTAAACACCCTCAGCCTTCCCCTAAAAACCCTCAGTCTCCCCCTAAACACCCTCTGCCTACACCTAAACACACTCAGCCTACCCCTAAACTCCCTCACCCTACCCTAAACACACTCAGCCTACCCCTAAACACCCTCAGCCTACCCCTAAATAACCTCAGTCTCCCCCTAAGCACCCTCAGCCTACCCCTGGACACCCTCAGTCTCCCCCTAAACACCCTCAGCCTACCCCTAAACACCATCAGCCTACCCCTATACACCCTCAGCCTACCACAAAACACCCTCAGCCTACCCCTGGACACCCTCAGTCGCCCCCTAATCACCCTCAGCCTACCCCTAAAAACCCTCAGCCTACCACTAAACACCCTCAGTCTCCCCCTGGACACGCTCAGCCTACCCCTAAACGCCATCAGTCTCCCCCTGGAAACACTCAGTCTCCCCCTAAACACCCTCAGCCTACCCCTAACCACCCTCAGCCTACCCATAAACACCCTCAGCCTACCCCTAAACACCCTCAGCCTACCCCTATACACCCTCAGGCTACCACTAAACACCCTCAGCCTACCCCTGGACACCCTCAGTCGCCACCTTAACACCCTCAGCCTTCCCCTAAACACCCTCAGTCTCCCCCTAAACACCCTCAGCCTACCCCTTAACACCCTCAGCCTACCCCTAACCACCCGTAGCCTACCCCTAAACACCCTCAGCCTACCCCTAAACACCTTCAGCCTGCACCTAAACACCCTCAGTCTACCCCTAAACACCCTCAGCCTACCCCAAAATACCCTCAGCCTACCCCTAAACACACTCAGCCATCTCTGGACACCCTCAGCCTACGCTAAAACACCCTCAGCCTACCCCTAATCATCCTCAGTCTCCCCTAAAAACCCTCAGCCTACCCCTATACACCCTCAGCCTACACCTAAACACCATCAGCCTACCCCTAAACACCCTCAGTCTCCCCCTTAACACCCTCAGCCTAGCACTAAACACCCTCAGTCTCTTTCTTAGCACCCTCAGCCTACCCCTAAACACCCTCAGTCTCCCCCTTAACACCCTCAGCCTTCCTCTAAACACCCTCAGTCTCCCCCTAAACACCCTCAGCCTACCCTTTAACACCCTCAGCCTACCCTATACAGCCTCAGCCTACACCTTAACACTCTCAGTCTCCAATAAACACCCTCAGCCTACCCCGTACACCCTCAGCCTACACCTAAACACCCTCAGCCTACCCCTAAACACCCTCAGTCTCCTCCTTAACACCCTCAGCCTCGCCCTAAACACCCTCAGTCTCCCACTTAACACCCTCAGCCTACCACTAAACACCCTGAGCCTACCACTAAACACCCTGAGCCTACCACTAAACACCCTCAGTCTCCCCCTAACACCCTTACCCAACCCCTAAACACCCTCAGTCTCCCCATAAACATCCTCAGCCTACCCCTAAACACCCTCAGTCTCCACCTCAACACCCTCAGTCTCCACCTAAACACCCTCAATCTGCCCCTAACCACCCTCAGCCTACCCCTAAACACCCTCAGCCTACACCTAAACACCCTCAGTCTCCCCCTGGAAACCCTTAGCCTACCACTAAACACACTCAGTCTACCCCTAAACACCCTCAGTCTCCCCTAAACACCCTCAGTCTCCCCCTAAACACCCTCAGCATACACATAAACAACCTCACCCTACCCCTAAAGACCCTCAGTATCCCCCTGGACAACCTCAGCCTACCCCTAAACAACCTCAGCCTACCCCTAAACACCCTCAGCCTATTCCTAAACACCCTCTGTCTCCCCCTAAACACCCTCAGTCTCCCACTAAACACCCTTAGCCTACCGCTAAACACCCTCAGCCTACCCCTAAAAACCCTCAGTCTCCACCTAAACACCCTCAGCTTACACCTAAACACACTCAGCCTACCCCTAAACACCCTCACCCTACCCCTAAACACCCTCAGTCTCCCCCTAAACACCCTCAGCCTAACCCTAAACACCCTCACTCTCCCCCTGGACAACCTCAGCCTACCACTAAACACCCTCAACCTACCCCTAAACACCCTCTGTCTCCCGCTAAACACCCTCAGTCTCCCACTAAACACCCTTAGCCTACCACTAAACACCCTCAGCCTACCCCTAAAAACCCTCATTTTCCCCCTAAACACCCTCGGCCTACACCTAAACACACTCAGCCTACCCCTAAACATCCTCAGCGTACACCTAAACACCCTCAGTCTCTCCCTGGACACCCGCAGCCTACCCCTAAACACCCTCAACCTTCCCCTAAACTCCCTCAGCCTACCCCTAAACAGCCTCAGCCTACCCCTGGACACCCTTAGTCTCCCTCTGGACACCCTCAGCCTACCCCTGGACACCCTCAGTCGCCCCCTAATCACCCTCAGCCTACCCCTAAACACCCTCAGTCTCCCCCTGGACACCCTCAGCCTACACCTAAACTCCATCAGTCTCCCCCTGGACACCCTCAGTCTCCCCCTAAACACCCTCAGCCTACCTCTAAACACACTCCGTCTCCCTCTGGACACCCTCAGCCTACCCCTAAACACCCTCAGACTCCCCCTGGACACCCTCAGCCTACCCCTAAACTCCATCAGTCTCCCCCTGGACACACTCAGTCTCCCACCAAACACCCTCAGCCTACCCCTAACCACCCGCATCCTACCCCTAAACACCTTCAGCCTTCCCCTAAACACTTTCAGCCTACACCTAAACACCCTCAGCCTGCCCCTAAAAACCCTCAGCCTACCCCTAAACACCCTCAGTCTCCCCCTGGAAACCCTTAGCCTACCACTAAACACGCTCAGTCTACCCCTTAACACCCTCAGTCTCCCCTAAACACCCTCAGCCTACACATAAACACCCTCACCCTACCCCTAAACAACATCAGTATCCCCCTGGACAACCTCAGCTTACCCCTAAACTCCCTCAGCCTACCCCTAAACACCCTCAGCCTACCCCTAAACACCCTCTGTCTCCCCCTAAACACCCTCAGTCTCCCACTAAACACCCTTAGCCTACCGCTAAACACCCTCAGCCTACCCCTAAAAACCGTCAGTCTCCAACTAAACACCCTCAGTCTCCCACTAAACACCCTTAGCCTACCGCTAAACACCCTCACCCTACCCCTATAAACCCTCAGTCTCCCCCTAAACACCCTCAGCTTACACCTAAACACACTCAGCCTACCCCTAAACACCCTCACCCTACCCCGAAACACCCTCAGTCTCCCCTTAACAACCTCAGCCTAACCCTAAACACCCTCAGCCTACCCCTAAACAACCTCAGTCTCCCCCTGGAAACCCTCAGCCTACCCCTAATCAAACTCAGCCTAAGCCTATACACACTCAGCCTACCCCTAAACACCCTCAGCCTACCCCTAAACAGCCTCAGTCTCCCCCTAAACACACTCAGCCTACCACTAAACACCCTCAGTCTCCCCCTAAACACCCTCAGCCTACCCCTTAACACCCTCAGCCTACCCTAAACACACTCAGCGTACCCCTTAACACCCTCCGTCTCCCCTAAACACATTCAGCCTACAACCAAACAGCCTCAGTCTCCCCCTAAACACCCTCAGCCTACCCCTAAAAACGTCCGCCTACCCCTCAACACCTCAGCCTACACCTAAACACCCTCAGTCTCCACCTAAACACCCACAGTCTCCACCTAAACACCATCAGTCTCCCCCTAAACACCCTCAGCCTACCCCTAAACACCCTCACCCTACCCCTAAACAACTCAGTATCCCCCTGGACAAACTCAGCCTACCCCTAAACAACCTCATCCTACCCCTAAACACCCTCAGCCTACCCCTAAACACCCTCAGCCTACCCCTAAACAACCTCATCCTACACCTAAACACACTCAACCTACCCCTAAACACCCTCTGTCTCCCGCTAAACACCCTCAGCCTACCCCTAAACACCCTCAGCCTACCCTATACACCCTCAGGCTACCACTAAACACCCTCAGCCTACCCCTGGACACCCTCAGTCGCCCCCTAATCACCCTCCGCCTACCCATAAACACTCTCAGCCTACCCCTAAACACCCTCAGTCTCCTCCTGGACACCCTCAGCCTACCCCTAAACTCCCTCAGCCTACCCCTAAACACCCTCAGCCTACCCCTAAACACCCTCAGCCTACCCCTAAACACCCTCAGTCTCCCCCTGGACACCCTCAGCCTACCCCTAAACTCCATCAGTCTCCCCCTGGACACCCTCAACCTACCCCTAAACTCCATCAGTCTCCCCCTGGACACACACAGTCTCCCCCTAAACTCCCTCAGCCTACCCCTAACCACCCGCAGCCTACCACTAAACACCTTCAGCCTACACCTAAACACACTCAGTCTAACCCTAAACACCCTCAGCCTACCCCAAAATACCCTCAGCCTACCCCTAAACACACTCAGCCACCTCTGGACACCCTCAGCCTACGCTAAAACACCCTCAGCCTAACCCTAATCACCCTCAGTCTCCCCTAAAAACCCTCAGCCTACCCCTATACACCCTCAGCCTACACTAAACTCCATCAGCCTACCCCTAAACACCCTCAGCTTAACCATAAACACCCTATGCCTAACCCTAAACACCCTCAGTCACTTTCTTAGCACCCTCAGCCTACCCCTAAACACCCTCAGTCTCCCCCTTCACACCCTCAGCCTACCCCTAAACACCTTCAGCCTGCACCTAAACACCCTCAGCCTACCCCTAAACACACACAGCCACCCCTGGACAGCCTCAGCCTACGCTAAAACACCCTCAGCCTACCCCTAATCATCCTCAGTCTCCCCTAAAAACCCTCAGCCTACCCCTATACACCCTCAGCCTACCCCTAAACACCCTCAGCTTACCACTAAACACCCTCAGTCTCCCCCTTAACACCCTCAGCATTCCCCTAAACACCCTCAGTCTCCCCCTAAACACCCTCAGCCTACCCTTTAACACCCTCAGCCTACCCTATACAGCCTCAGCGTACACCTTAACACTCTCAGTCTCCAATAAACACCCTCAGCCTACCCCGTACACCCTCAGCCTACACCTAAACACCCTCAGCCTACCCCTAAACACCCTCAGTCTCCTCCTTAACACACTCAGCCTCACCCTAAACACCCTCAGTCTCCCACTTAACACCCTCAACCTACCACTAAACACCCTGAGCCTACCACTAAACACCCTCAGTCTCCCCCTAACACCCTTACCCAACCCCTAAACACCCTCAGTCTCCCCATAAACACCCTCAGCCTACCCCTAAACACCCTCAGTCTCCACCTAAACACCCTCAGTCTCCACCTAAACACCCTCAATCTACCCCTAACCACCCTCAGCCTACCCCTAAACACCCTCAGCCTACCCCTAAACACCCTCAGTCTACTCCTGAACACCCTCAGTCTGCCTCTAAACACCCTCAGCCTACCCCTAAAAACCCTCACCCTACCCCTAAACACCCTCAGCCTACACCTAAACACCCTCAGTCTCCCCCTGGAAACCCTTAGCCTACCACTAAACACACTCAGTCTACCCCTAAACACCCTCAGTCTCCCCTAAACACCCTCAGTCTCCCCCTAAACACCCTCAGCATACACATAAACACCCTCACCCTACCCCTAAAGACCCTCAGTATCCCCCTGGACAACCTCAGCCTACCCCTAAACAACCTCAGCCTACCCCTAAACACCCTCAGCCTACCCCTAAACACCCTCTGTCTCCCCCTAAACACCCTCAGTCTCCCACTAAACACCCTTAGCCTACCGCTAAACACCCTCAGCCTACCCCTAAAAACCCTCAGTCTCCACCTAAACACCCTCAGCTTACACCTAAACACATCAGCCTACCCCTAAACACCCTCACCCTACCCCTAAACTCCCTCAGCCTACCCCTAAACACCCTCAGCCTACCCCTGGACACCCTTAGTCTCCCTCTGGACACCCTCAGCCTACCCCTGGACACCCTCAGTCGCCCCCTAATCACCCTCAGCCTACCCCTAAACAACCTCAGTCTCCCCCTGGACACCCTCAGCCTACCCCTAAACTCCATCAGTCTCCCCCTGGACACCCTCAGTCTCCCCCTAAACACCCTCAGCCTACCCCTAAACACACTCAGTCTCCCTCTGGACACCCTCAGCCTACCCCTAAACACCCTCAGACTCCCCCTGGACACCCTCAGCCTACCCCTAAACTCCATCAGTCTCCCCCTGGACACACTCAGTCTCCCACCAAACACCCTCAGCCGACCTCTAACCACCCGCATCCTACCCCTAAACAACTTCAGCCTACCCCTAAACACCTTCAGCCTACACCTAAACACCCTCAGCCTGCCCCTAAAAACCCTCACCCTACCCCTAAACACCCTCAGCCTACCCCTAAACACCCTCAGTCTTCCCCTGGAAACCCTTAGCCTACCACTAAACACGCTCAGTCTACCCCTTAACACCCTCAGTCTCCCCTAAACACCCTCAGCCTACACATAAACACCCTCACCCTACCCCTAAACACCCTCAGTATCCCCCTGGACAACCTCAGCTTACCCCTAAACAACCTCAGCCTACCCCTAAACACCCTCAGCCTACCCCTAAACACCCTCAGTCTCCAACTAAACACTCTCAGCTTACACCTAAACACCCTCACCCTACCCCGAAACACCCTCAGTCTCCCCTTAACAACCTCAGCCTAACCCTAAACACCCTCAGCCTACCCCTAAACAACCTCAGTCTCCCCCTGGAAACCCTCAGACTACCCCTAATCAAACTCAGCCTACGCCTATACACCCTCAGCCTACCCCTAAACAACCTCATCCTACACCTAAACACACTCAACCTACCCCTAAACACCCTCTGTCTCCCGCTAAACACCCTCAGCCTACCCCTAAACACCCTCAGTCTCCCCTTAAACACCATCAGCGTACCCCTTAACACCCTCCGTCTCCCCTAAACACATTCTGCCTACAACCAAACAGCCTCATTCTCCCCCTAAACACCCTCAGCCTACCCCTAAAAACGTCCGCCTACCCCTCAACACCTCAGCCTACACCTAAACACCCTCAGTCTCCACCTAAACACCCACAGTCTCCACCTAAACACCCTCAGTCTCCCCATAAACACCCTCAGCCTACCCCTAAATACCCTCAACCTACCCCTAAAAACCCTCAGTCTCCCGTTAAACACCCTCACCCTACCCCTAAACACCCTCACCCTACCCCTAAACACCCTAACTCTCCCCCTGGACAAACTCAGCCTACCCCTAAACAACCTCATCCTACCCCTAAACACCCTCAGCCTACCCCTAAACACCCTCAGCCTACCCCTAAACAACCTCATCCTACACCTAAACACACTCAACCTACCCCTAAACACCCTCTGTCTCCCGCTAAACACCCTCAGCCTACCCCTAAACACCCTCAGCCTACCCCTAAACAACCTCATCCTACACCTAAACACCCTCAGCCTACCACTAAACACCCTCTGTCTCCCGCTAAACACCCTCAGCCTACCCCTAAACACCCTCAGCCTACCCTATACACCCTCAGGCTACCACTAAACACCCTCAGCCTACCCCTGGACACCCTCAGTCGCCCCCTAATCACCCTCAGCCTACCCATAAACACTCTCAGCCTACCCCTAAACACCCTCAGTCTCCTCCTGGACACCCTCAGCCTACCCCTAAACTCCCTCAGCCTACCCCTAAACACCCTCAGCCTACCCCTAAACACCCTCAGCCTACCCCTAAAAACCCTCAGTCTCCCCCTGGACACCCTCAGCCTACCCCTAAACTCCATCAGTCTCCCCCTGGACACCCTCAGCCTACCCCTAAACTCCATCAGTCTCCCCCTGGACACACACAGTCTCCCCCTAAACTCCCTCAGCCTACCCCTAACCACCCGCAGCCTACCACTAAACACCTTCAGCCTACACCTAAACACACTCAGTCTACCCCTAAACACCCTCAGCCTACCCCAAAATACCCTCAGCCTACCCCTAAACACACTCAGCCACCACTGGACACCCTCAGCCTACGCTAAAACACCCTCAGCCTACCCCTAATCACCCTCAGTCTCCCCTAAAAAACCTCAGCCTACCCCTATACACCCTCAGCCTACACTAAACACCATCAGCCTACCCCTAAACACCCTCAGCTTAACCCTAAACACCCTATGCCTACCCCTAAACACCCTCAGTCTCTTTCTTAGCACCCTCAGCCTACCCCTAAACACCCTCAGTCTCCCCCTTCACACCCTCAGCCTACCCCTAAACACCCTCAGTCTCCTCCTTAACACCCTCAGCCTACCCCTAAACACCCTCAGTCACCCACTTAACACCCTCAGCCTACCCCTAAACACCCTGAGCCTACCACTAAACACCCTCAGTCACCCCTTGAACACCCTCAGCCTACCCCTAAACACCCTCAGTCTCCCCATAAACACCCTCAGCTACCCCTTAACACCCTCAGTCTCCCCTAAACCCAATCAGCCTACAACCAAACAGCCTCAGTCTCCCCCTAAACACCCTCAGACTACTTCAAACATCCTCCGCCTACCCCTCAACACCTCAGCCTACACCTAAACACCCTCAGTCTCCACCTAAACACCCTCAGTCTCCACCTAAACACCCTCAGTCTACCCCTAAACACCCTCAGCCTACCCCTAAACACCCTTTGTCTACTCCTAAACTCCCTCAGTCTGCCTCTTAACAACCTCAGCCTACCCCTAAAAACCCTCACCCTAACACTAAACACCCTCAGCCTACCCCTAAACAACCTCAGTCTCCCCCTGGAAACCCTTAGCCTACCATTAAACACCCTCAGTCTCCCCCTAAACACCCTCAGTCTCCCCCTAAACACCCTCAGCCTACCCCTAAACAACCTCAGTCTCCCCCTGGAAACCCTTAGCCTACCATTAAACACCCTCAGTCTCCCCCTAAACACCCTCAGTCTCCCCCTAAACACCCTCAGCCTACCCCTAAACACTCTCAGTCTCCCCCTGGACAACCTCAGCCTACCCCTAAACAACCTTAGCCTAACCCTCAACACCCTCAGCCTACCCCTAAACACCCTCTGTCTCCCACTAAACACCCTTAGCCTACCGCTAAACACCCTCAGCCTACCCCTAAAAACCCTCAGTCTCCCCCTAAACACCCTCAGCCTACACCTAAACACACTCAGCCTACCCCTAAACTCCCTCACCCTACCCTAAACACACTCAGCCTACCCCTAAACACCCTCAGCCTACCCCTAAACACCCTCAGCCTACCCCTAAACACCCTCAGTCTCCACCTGGACACCCACAGCCTACCCCTAAATAACCTCAGTCTCCCCCTAAGCACCCTCAGCCTACCCCTGGACACCCTCAGTCTCCCCCTAAACACCCTCAGCCTACCCCTAAACACCATCAGCCTACCCCTATACACCCTCAGCCTACCACTAAACACCCTCAGCCTACCCCTGGACACCCTCAGTCTCCCCCTAAACACCCTCAGCCTACCCCTAACCACCCTCAGCCTACCCATAAACACCCTCAGCCTTCACCTAAACACCTTCAGCCTACACCTAAACACCCTCAGTCTACCCCTAAACAACCTCAGCCTACCCCAAAATACCCTCAGCCTACCCATAAGCACACTCATCCACACCTGGACACCCTCAGCCTACACTAAAACACCCTCAGCCTACCCCTAATCACCCTCAGTCTCCCCCTAAACACCCTCAGTCTCCCCTAAACACCCTCAGCCTAGCCCAATACACCCTCAGCCTACACCTAAACACCATCAGCCTACACCTAAACACCCTCAGCCTACCCCTAAACAACCTCAGTCTCCCCCTGGAAACCCTCAGCCTACCCCTAAACACCCTCAGCCTACCCCTAAAAACCCTCAGCCTACCCCTTAACACCTTCAGCCTACCCCTAAACACCCTCAGTCTCCACCTAAACACCCTCAGTCTACCCCTAAACACCGTCAGCCTACCCCTAAACACCCTCAGTCTACACCTGAACAACCTCAGTCTGCCCCTAAACACCCTCAGTCTACCCCTAAACACCGTCAGCCTACACCTAAACACCCTCAGTCTACACCTGAACACCCTCAGTCTACCCCTAAACACCCTCAGTCTACACCTGAACAACCTCAGTCTGCCCCTAAACACCCTCAGCCTACCCCTAAAAAACCCTCAGCCTACCCCTAAAAACCCTCAGACTACCCCTAAACACCCTCAGCCTACCCCTAAACACCCAAAGTCTCCCCCTGGACATACGTAGCCTAACCCTAAACTCCCTCAGCCTACCCCTAAACACCATCATCCTACCCGTAAACACCATTATTCTCCCCTAAACAGTCTTCCCCTGGAAACCCTTTGCCTACCACTAAACACCCTCAGTCTACCCCTGAACACGCTCAGTCTCCCCCGAAACACCCTCAGACTCCCCATAAACACCCTCAGCCTACCCCTAAACACCCTCACCCTACCCGAAAATACCCTCAGTATCCACCTAAAAAACCTCAGCCTACCCGTAAACACCCTCAGTCTCCCCCTTAACACCATCAGCCAACCGCTAAACACCCTCATTCTCCCCCTAAACACCCTCAGTCTCCCCCTAAACACCCTCAGCCTACCCCTTAACACCCTCAGCCTACCCTAAACACACTCAGCGTACCCCTTAACACCCTCAGTCTCCCCTAAACACATTCTGCCTACAACCAAACAGCCTCAGTCTCCCCCTAAACACCCTCAGCCTACCCCTAAAAACGTCCGCCTACCCCTCAACACCTCAGCCTACACCTAAACACCCTCAGTTTCCCCTAAACACCCACAGTCTCCACCTAAACACCCTCAGTCTCCCCCTAAACACCCTCAGCATACCCCTAAACAACCTCACCCTACCCCTAAACACCCTCAGTATCCCCCTGGACAATCTCAGCCTACCCCTAAACAACCTCATCCTACCCCTAAACACCCTCAACCTTCCCCTAAACACCCTCAGCCTACCCCTAAACACCCTCAACCTACCCCTAAAAACCCTCTGTCTCCCGCTAAACACCCTCAGTCTCCCACTAAACACCCTTAGCCTACCGCTAAACACACTCAGCCTACCCCTAAAAACCCTCAGTCTCCCCCTAAACACCCTCAGCCTACACCTAAACACACTCAGCCAACCCCTAAACATCCTCAGCCTACCCCTAAACACCCTCGGCCTTCACCTAAACACCCTCAGTCTCCCATTGGAAACCCACAGCCTACCCCTAAACACCCTCAACCTACCCCTAAACTCCCTCAGCCTACCCCTAAACACCCTCAGCCTTCACCTAAAGACCCTCAGCCTACCCCTAAACACCCTCAGCCTTCACCTAAACACCCTCAGCCTACCCCTAAACACCCTCAACCTTCACCTAAACAACCTCAGCCTACCCCTAAACACCCTCAGACTCCCCCTGGACACCCTCAGTCTCCGCCTAAACACCCTCAGCCTACCCCTAAACAACCTCAGACTCCCCCTGGACACCCTCAGCCTACCCCTAAACACCCTCAGTCTCCCCCTGGACACCCTCAGTCTCCCCCTTGACACCCTCAGCCTACCCCTAAACTCCATCTGTCTCCCCCGGACACCCTCAGGCTCCCCCTAAACACCCTCAGCCTACCCCTAAACAACCTCAGCCTACCCCTAAACACCCTCAGCCTACACCTAAACACCCTCAGCCTATACCTAAACACCCTCAGACTACCCCTATACACCCTCAGCCTACCACTAAACACCCTCAGCCTACCCCTGGACACTCTCAGTCGCCCCCTAATCACCCTCAGCCTGCCCCTAAAAACCCTCAGCCTACCACTAAACACCCTCAGTCTCCCCCTGGACACGCTCAGCCTACCCCTAAACACCATCAGTCTCCCCCTGGAAACACTCAGTCTCCCCCTAAACACCCTCAGCCTACCCCTAACCACCCTCAGCCTACCCATAAACACCCTCAGCCTTCACCTAAACACCTTCAGCCTACACCTAAACACCCTCAGTCTACCCCTAAACACCCTCAGCCTACCCCAGAATACCCTCAGCCTACCCATAAACACACTCATCCACCCCTGGACATCCTCAGCCTACACTAAAACACCCTCAGCCTACCCCTAATCACCCTCAGTCTCCCCCTAAACACCCTCAGTCTCCCCTAAACACCCTCAGCCTACCCCTATACACCCTCAGCCTACACCTAAACACCATCAGCCTACACCTAAACACCCTCAGCCTACCCCTAAACAACCTCAGTCTCCCCCTGGAAACCCTCAGCCTACCCCTAAACACCCTCAGCCTACCCCTAAAAACCCTCAGCCTACCCCTAAACAACCTCAGTCTCCCCCTGGAAAACCCTCAGCCTACCCCTAAACTCCATCAGTCTCCCCCTGGACACACTCAGTCTCCCCCTAAACACCCTCAGCCTACCCCTTACCACCCACAGCCTACCACTAAACACACTCAGCCACCCCTGGACACTCTCAGCCTACGCTAAAACACCCTCAGCCTACCCCTAATCATCCTCAGTCTCCCCTAAAAACCCTCAGCCTACCACTATACACCCTCAGCCTACACCTAAACACCATCAGCCTACCCCTGAACACCCTCAGCTTAACCCTAAACACCCTCAGCCTACCCCTAAACACCCTCAGTCTCTTTCCTAGCACCCTCAGCCTACCCCTAAACACCCTCAGTCTCCCCCTTAACACCCTCAGCCTACCCCTAAACACCCTCAGTCTCCCCCTAAACACCCTCAGCCTACCCCTTAACACCCTCAGCCTACCCTATACAGCCTCAGCGTACACCTTAACACTCTCAGTCTCCAATAAACACCCACAGCCTACCCCTATACACCCTCAGCCAACACCTAAACACCCACAGCCTACCCCTATACACCCTCAGCCTACACCTAAACACCTTCAGCCTACCCCTAAACACACTCAGTCTCCTCCTTAACACCCTCAGCCTACCCCTAAACACCCTCAGTCTCCCACTTAACACCCTCAGCCTACCCCTAAACACACTGAGCCTACCACTAAACACGCTCAGTCTCCCCCTGAACACCCTCAGCCTACCCCTAAACACCCTCAGACTACCCCTATACACCCTCAGGCTACCACTAAACACCCTCAGCCTACCCCTGGACACCCTCAGTCGCCCCCTTAACACCCTCAGCCTACCCCTAAACACCCTCAGTCTCCCCCTAAACACCCTCAGCCTACCCCTTAACACCCTCAGCCTACCCCTAACCACCTTCAGCCTGCACCTAAACACCCTCAGTCTACCCCTAAACACCCTCAGCCTACCCCAAAATACCCTCAGCCTAGCCCTAAACACCCTCAGCCACCTCTGGACACCCTCAGCCTACACTTTAACACCCTCAGCCTACCCCATACAGCCTCAGCGTACACCTTAACACTCTCAGTCTCCAATAAACACCCTCAGCCTACCCCGTACACCCTCAGCCTACACCTAAACACCCTCAGCCTACCCCTAAACACCCTCAGTCTCCCACATAACACCCTGAGCCTACCACTAAACACCCTCAGTCTCCCCCTAACACCCTTAGCCAACCCCTAAACGCCCTCAGTCTCCCCATAAACACCCTCAGCATACACATAAACACCCTCACCCTACCCCTAAACACCCTCAGTATCCCCCTGGACAACCTCAGCCTACCCCTAAACAACCTCAGCCTACCCCTAAACACCCTGAGCCTACCCCTAAACACCCTCTGTCTCCCCCTAAACACCCTCAGTCTCCCACTAAACACCCTTAGCCTACCACTAAACACCCTCAGCCTACCCCTAAAAACCCTCAGTCTCCACCAAAACACCCTCAGTTTACACCTAAACACACTCAGCCTACCCCTAAACACCCTCACCCTACCCCTAAACACCCTCAGTCTCCCCCTAAACACCCTCAGCCTAACCCTAAACACCCTCACTCTCCCCCTGGACAACCTCAGCCTACCCCTAAACACCCTCAACCTTCCCCTAAACTCCCTCAGCCTACCCCTAAACACCCTCAGCCTACCCCTGGAGACCCTTAGTCTCCCTCTGGACACCCTCAGCCTACCCCTGGACACCCTCAGTCGCCCCCTAATCACCCTCAGCCTACCCCTAAACACCCTCAGTCTCCCCCTGGACATCCTCAGTCTCCCCCAAAACACCCTCAGCCTACCCCTAAACACACTCAGTCTCCCTCTGGACACCCTCAGCCTACCCCTAAACACCCTCAGACTCCCCCTGGACACCCTCAGCCTACCCCTAAACTCCATCAGACTCCCCCTAGACACACTCAGTCTCCCACCAAACACCCTCAGCCGACGCCTAACCACCCGCATCCTACCCCTAAACACCTTCAGCCTACACCTAAACACCCTCAGCCTGCCCCTAAAAACCCTCACCCTACCCCTAAACACCCTCAGCCTACCCCTAAACACCCTCAGTCTCCCCCTGGAAACCCTTAGCCTACCACTAAACACGCTCAGTCTACCCCTTAACACCCTCAGTCTCCCCTAAACACCCTCAGCCTACACATAAACACCCTCAGCCTACCCCTAAACACCCTCTGTCTCCCCCTAAACACCCTCAGTCTCCCACTAAACACCCTTAGCCTACCGCTAAACACCCTCAGTCTACCCCTAAAAACCCTCAGTCTCCACCTAAACACCCGCAGCCTACACCTAAACACACAGCCTACCCCTAAACACCCTCACCCTACCCCTAAACACCCTCACCCTACCCCGAAACACCCTCAGTATCCCCTAAACACCCTCAGCCTAACCCTAAACACCCTCAGCCTACCCCTAAACAACCTCAGTCTCCCCCTGGAAACCCTCAGCCTACCCCTAATCAAACTCAGCCTACGCCTATACACCCTCAGCCTACCCCTAAACACCCTCAGCCTACCCCTAAACAGCCTCAGTCTCCCCCTAAACACAGTCAGCCTACCACTAAACACCCTCAGACTCCCCCTAAACACCCTCAGCCTACCCCTTAACACCCTCAGCCTACCCTAAACACACTCAGCGTACCCCTTAACACCCTCCGTCTCCCCTAAACACATTCAGCCTACAACCAAACAGCCTCAGTCTCCCCCTAAACACCCTCAGCCTACCCCTAAAAACGTCCGCCTACCCCTCAACACCTCAGCCTACACCTAAACACCCTCAGTCTCCACCTAAACACCCACAGTCTCCACCTAAACACCCTCAGTCTCCCCCTAAACACCCTCAGCCTACCCCTAAATACCCTCAACCTACCCCTAAACACCCTCAGTCTCCCCTTAAACACCCTCACCCTACCCCTAAACACACTCAGCCTACCCCTAAACACCCTCAGCCTACCCCTAAACACCCTCACCCTACCCCCAAACACCCTCAGCCTACCCCTAAACACCCTCACCCTACCCCTAAACACACTCAGCCTACCCCTAAACACCCTCGGCCTTCACCTCAACACCCTCAGTCTCTCCCTGGACACCCACAGCCTACCCCTAAACACCCTCAACCTTCCCCTAAACTCCCTCAGCCTACCCCTAAACACCCTCATCCTACCCCTAAACACCCTCAGCCTACCCCTGGACACCCTTAGTCTCCCCCTAAACACCCTCAGCCTACCCCTGGACACACTCAGTCGCCCCCTAATCACCCTCAGCCTACCCCTAAACGCCCTCAGTCTCCCCCTGGACACCCTCAGCCTACCCCTAAACTCCATCAGTCTCCCCCTGGACACCCTCAGTCTCCCCCTAAACACCCTCAGCCTACCCCTAAACACCCTCAGTCTCCCTCTGGACACCCTCAGCCTACCCCTAAACACCCTCAGACTCCCCCTGGACACCCTCAGCCTACCCCTAAACTCCATCAGTCTCCCCCTGGACACACACAGTCTCCCCCTAAACACCCTCAGCCGACCCCTAACCACCCGCATCCTAGCCCTAAACACCCTCAGCCTACACCTAAAGACCCTCAGTCTACCCCTAAACACCCTCAGCCTACCCCTAAACACCTTCAGCCTACACCTAAACACCCTCAGCTTAACCCTAAACACCCTCAGTCTCCCCCTAAACACCCTCAGTCTCTTTCTTAGCACCCTCAGCCTACCCCTAAACACCCTCAGTCTCCCACTTAACACCCTCAGCCTACCCCTATACACACTCAGCCTACACCTAAACACCCTCAGCCTACCCCTATACACCCTCAGCCTACACCTAAACACCCTCAGCCTACCACTAAACACCCTCAGTCTCCCCCTGAACACCCTCAGCCTACCCCTAACCACACTCAGTCTCCCCCTAAACACCCTCAGCATACCCCTAAACACCCTCAGCCTACCCCTATACACCCTCAGGCTACCACTAAACACCCTCAGCCTACCCCTGGACACCCTCAGTCACCCCCTGATCACCCTCAGCCTACCCATAAACACACTCAGCCTACCCCTAAACACCCTCAGTCTCCCCCTGGACACCCTCAGCCTACCCCTAAACTCCATCAGTCTCCCCCTGGACACACTCAGTCTCCCCCTAAACACCTTCAGCCTACACCTAAACACCCTCAGTCTACCCCTAAACACCCGCAGCCTACCCCAAAATACCCTCAGCCTACTCCTAATCATCCTCAGTCTCCCCTAAAAACCCTCAGCCTAACCCTATACACCCTCAGCCTACACCTAAACACCATCAGCCTACCCCTAAACACCCTCAGCTTAACCCTAAACACCCTCAGCCTACCCCTAAACACCCTCAGTCTCTTTCTTAGCACCCTCAGCCTACCCCTAAACACCCTCAGTCTCCTCCTTAACACCCTCAGCCTACCCCTAAACACACTGAGCCTACCACTAAACACTCTCAGTCTCCCCCTAACACCCTTAGCCTACCCCTAAACACCCTCAGTCTCCCCATAAACACCCTCAGCCTACCACTAAACACCCTCAGTCTCCACCTAAACACCCTCAGTCTCCACCTAAACACCCTCAGTCTACCCCTAAACACCCTCAGCCTACCCCTAAACATCCTCAGTCTACTCCTGAACACCCTCAGTCTGCCTCTAAACACCCTCAGCCTATCCCTAAAAACACTCACATTACCCCTAAACACCCTCAGCCTACACCTAAACACCCTCAGTCTTCCCCTGGAAACCCTTAGCCTACCACTAAACACGCTCAGTCTACCCCTAAACACCCTCAGTCTCCCCTAAACACCCTCAGTCTCCCCCTAAACACCCACAGCCTACACGGAAACACCCTCACCCTACCCCTAAACACCCTCAGTATCCCCCTGGACAACCTCAGCCTACCCCTACACAACCTCAGCCTACCCCTAAACACCCTCAGTCTACCCCTAAACACCCTCTGTCTCCCCCTAAACACCCTCTGTCTCCCACTAAACACCCTTAGCCTACCGCTAAACACCCTCAGCCTACCCCTAAATACCCTCAGTCTCCACCTAAACACCCTCAGCTTACTCCTAAACACACTCAGCCTACACCTAAACACCCTCACCCTACCCCTAAACACCCTCAGTCTACCCCTAAACACCCTCAGTCTCCCCCTTAACACCATCAGCCTACCCCTAAACACCCTCAGTCTCCCCCTAAACACCCGCAGCCTACCCCTTAACACCCTCAGCCTACCCTAAACACACTCAGCGTACCCCTTAACACCCTCAGTCTCCCCTAAACACATTCAGCCTACAACCAAACAGCCTCAGTCTCCCCCTAAACACCCTCAGCCTACTCCTAAAAACGTCCGCCTACCCCTCAACACCTCAGCCTACACCTAAACACCCTCAGTCTCCACCTAAACACCCTCAGTCTCCACCTAAACACCCTCAGTCTCCCCCTAAACACCCTCAGCCTAACCCTAAACACCCTCAGTCTCCCCCTAAACACACACAGCCTACCTCTAAACACCCTCAGTCTCCCCCTAAACACCCTCAGCCTACCCCTTAACACCCTCAGCCTACCCTAAACACACTCAGCGTACCCCTTAACACCCTCAGTCTCCGCTAAACCCATTCAGCCTACAACCAAACAGCCTCTGTCTCCCCCTAAACACCCTCAGCCTACTCCTAACACCCTCAGCCTACCCCTAAAAACGTCCGCCTACCCCTCAACACCTCAGCCTACCCCTCAACACCTCAGCCTACACCTAAACACCCTCAGTCTCCACCTAAGCACCCACAGTCTCCACCCAAACACCCTCAGTCTCCCCCTAAACACCCTCAGCCTACACCTAAACACCCTCACTCTTCCCCTGGACAACCTCAGCCTACCCCTAAACAACCTCATCCTACCCCTAAACACCCTCTGTCTCCCGCTAAACACCCTCAGTCTCCCACTAAACACCCTTAGCCTACCGCTAAACACCCTCAGTTTCCCACTGAACACACTCAGCCTATCCCTAAACAGCTTCACCCTACCCCTAAACACACTCAGCCTACCCCTAAACACCCTCAGTCTCTCCCTGGACACCCTCAGTCTACCCCTAAACACCCTCAACCTTCCCCTAAACTCCCCCAGCTTACCCCTAAAAACCCTCAGCCTACCCCTAAACACCCTCAGCCTACCCCTGGACACCCTTAGTCTCCCCCTAAACACCCTCAGCCTACCCCTGGACACCCTCAGTCGCCCCCTAATCACCCTCAGCCTACCCCTTAACACACTCAGTCTCCCCCTGGACACCCTCAGCCTACCCCTAAACTCCATCAGTCTCCACCTGGACACCCTCAGTCTCCCCCTAAACACCCTCAGCCTACCCCTAAACACCCTCAGTCTCCCTCTGGACACCCTCAGCCTACCCCTAAACTCCATCAGTCTCCCCCTGGACACACTCAGTCTCCCACCAAACACCCTCAGCCGACCCCTAAACACCCTCAGTATCCCCCTGGACAACCTCAGCCTACCCCTACACAACCTCAGCCTACCCCTAAACACCCTCAGTCTACCCCTAAACACCCTCTGTCTCCCCCTAAACACCCTCTGTCTCCCACTAAACACCCTTAGCCTACCGCTAAACACCCTCAGCCTACCCCTAAATACCCTCAGTCTCCACCTAAACACCCTCAGCTTACTCCTAAACACACTCAGCCTACACCTAAACACCCTCACCCTACCCCTAAACACCCTCAGTCTACCCCTAAACACCCTCAGTCTCCCCCTTAACACCATCAGCCTACCCCTAAACACCCTCAGTCTCCCCCTAAACACCCGCAGCCTACCCCTTAACACCCTCAGCCTACCCTAAACACACTCAGCGTACCCCTTAAAACCCTCAGTCTCCCCTAAACACATTCAGCCTACAACCAAACAGCCTCAGTCTCCCCCTAAACACCCTCAGCCTACTCCTAAAAACGTCCGCCTACCCCTCAACACCTCAGCCTACACCTAAACACCCTCAGTCTCCACCTAAACACCCTCAGTCTCCACCTAAACACCCTCAGTCTCCCCCTAAACACCCTCAGCCTAACCCTAAACACCCTCAGTCTCCCCCTAAACACACACAGCCTACCTCTAAACACCCTCAGTCTCCCCCTAAACACCCTCAGCCTACCCCTTAACACCCTCAGCCTACCCTAAACACACTCAGCGTACCCCTTAACACCCTCAGTCTCCGCTAAACCCATTCAGCCTACAACCAAACAGCCTCTGTCTCCCCCTAAACACCCTCAGCCTACTCCTAACACCCTCAGCCTACCCCTAAAAACGTCCGCCTACCCCTCAACACCTCAGCCTACCCCTCAACACCTCAGCCTACACCTAAACACCCTCAGTCTCCACCTAAGCACCCACAGTCTCCACCCAAACACCCTCAGTCTCCCCCTAAACACCCTCAGCCTACACCTAAACACCCTCACTCTTCCCCTGGACAACCTCAGCCTACCCCTAAACAACCTCATCCTACCCCTAAACACCCTCTGTCTCCCGCTAAACACCCTCAGTCTCCCACTAAACACCCTTAGCCTACCGCTAAACACCCTCAGTTTCCCACTGAACACACTCAGCCTATCCCTAAACAGCTTCACCCTACCCCTAAACACACTCAGCCTACCCCTAAACACCCTCAGTCTCTCCCTGGACACCCTCAGTCTACCCCTAAACACCCTCAACCTTCCCCTAAACTCCCCCAGCTTACCCCTAAAAACCCTCAGCCTACCCCTAAACACCCTCAGCCTACCCCTGGACACCCTTAGTCTCCCCCTAAACACCCTCAGCCTACCCCTGGACACCCTCAGTCGCCCCCTAATCACCCACAGCCTACCCCTTAACACACTCAGTCTCCCCCTGGACACCCTCAGCCTACCCCTAAACTCCATCAGTCTCCACCTGGACACCCTCAGTCTCCCCCTAAACACCCTCAGCCTACCCCTAAACACCCTCAGTCTCCCTCTGGACACCCTCAGCCTACCCCTAAACTCCATCAGTCTCCCCCTGGACACACTCAGTCTCCCACCAAACACCCTCAGCCGACCCCTAACCACCCGCAGCCTACCCCTAAACACCTTCAGCCTACACCTGAACACCCTCAGTCTACCCCTAAACACCCTCAGCCTACCCCAAAATACACTCAGCCTATCCCTAAACACACTCAGCCACCCCTGGACACCCTCAGCCTACGCTAAAACACCCTCAGCCTACCCCTAATCACCCTCAGTCTCCCCTAAAAACCCTCAGCCTACCCCTATACACCCTCAGCCTACACCTAAACACCATCCGCCTACACCTAAACACCATCCGCCTACACCTAAACACCCTCAGTCTACCCCTAAACACCCTCAGTCTCTTTCTTAGCACCCACAGCCTACCCCTAAACACCCTCAGTCTCCCCCTTAACACCCTCAGCCTACCCCTAAACACCCTCAGTCTACCCCTAAACACCTTCAGCCTACCCCTAAACACCCTCAGTCTCCCCCTTAACACCCTCAGCCTACCCCTAAACACCCTCAGCCTACCCCTATACACCCTCAGCCTACACCTAAACACCCTCAGCCTACCCCTAAACACCCTCAGTCTCACACTAAATACCCTCAGCCTACCTCTTAACACCCTCAGCCTACCCTAAACACACTCAGCGTACCCCTTAACACCTTCAGTCTCCCCTAAACCCATTCAGCCTACAACCAAACAGCCTCAGTCTCCCCCTAAACACCCTCAGCCTACTCCTAACAACCTCCGCCTACCCCTCAACACCTCAGCCTACACCTAAACACCCTCAGTCTCCACCTAAACACCCTCAGTCTCCACCTAAACACCCTCAGTCTGCTCCTAAACACCCTCAGCCTACCCCTAAAAACCCTCACCCTAGCTCTAAACACCCTCAGCCTATCCCTAAACACCCTCAGTCTCCCCTTGGAAACCCTTAGCCTACCACTAAACAGGCTCAGTCTACCCCTAAACATCCTCACCCTACCCCTAAACACCCTCAGTATCCCCCTGGACAACCTCAGCCTACCCCTAAACAACCTCAGCCTACCCCTAAGCACCCTCAGCCTACCCCTAAACACCCTCTGTCTCCCCCTAAACACCCTCAGTCTCCCACTAAACACCCTTAGCCTACCGCTAAACACCCTCAGCCTACCCCTAAAAACCCTCAGTCTCCACCTAAACACCCTCAGCCTACACATAAACACACTCAGCCTACCCCTAAACACACTCAGCCACCCCTGGACACCCTCAGCCTACCCCTATACACCCTCAGCCTAAACCTAAACACACTCAGTCTACCCCTAAACACCCTCAGCCTACCCCTAAACACACTCAGCCACCCCTAAACACCCTCAGCCGACCCCTAAACACCCTCAGCCGACCCCTAAACACCCTCAGTCTCCCCCTGGACACCCTCAGCCTACCCCTAAACACACTCAACCTACCCCTAAACACCCTCAGCCTACCCCTAAACTCCATCAGTCTCCCCCTGGACACAGTCAGTCTCCCCCTAAACACCCTCAGCCTACCCCTAACCACCCGCAGCCTACCCCTAAACACCCTCAGCCTAAACCTAAACACCCTCAGTCTACCCCTAAAAACGCTCATTCTCCCCCTAACCACCCGCAGCCTACCCCTAAACACCCTCAGCCTACCCCTATACACCCTCAGCCTACCCCTAACCACCCGCAGCCTACCCTTAAACAGCCTCAGCCTAAACCTAAACACCCTCAGCCTACCCCTAAACACACTCAGCCAGCCCTGGACACCCTCAGCCTACGCTAAAACACCCTCAGCCTGCCCCTAATCATCCTCAGTCTCCCTTAAAAACCGTCAGCCTACCCCTATACACCCTCAGCCTACACCTAAACACCATCAGCCTACTCCTAAACACCCTCAGTCTCCCCCTTAACACCCTCAGCCTACCCCGAAACACCCTCAGTCTTCCCCTAAACACCCTCAGCCAACCCCTTAACACCCTCAGCCTACCCTTTACAGCCTCAGCGTACACCTTAACACTCTCAGTCTCCAATAAACACCCTCAGCCTACCCCTATACATCCTCAGCCTACACCTAAACACCCTCAGCCTACCCCTAAACACCCTCTTTCTCCTCCTTAACACCCTCAGCCTACCCCTAAACACCCTCAGTCTCCCACTTAACACCCTCAGCCTACCCCTAAACACCCTCAGCCGACCCCTAAACACCCTCAGCCGACCCCTAAACACCCTCAGTCTCCCCCTAAACACCCTCAGCCTACCCCTTAACACCCTCAGTCTCCCCTAAACACATTCAGCCTACAACCAAACAGCCTCAGTCTCCACCTAAACACCCACAGTCTCCACCTAAACACCCTCAGTCTCCCCCTAAACACCATCAGCCTACCCCTAAACACCCTCAATCTCCCCCTGGACAACCTCAGCCTACCCCTAAAAACGTCTGCCTACCCCTCAACACCTCAGCCTACACCTAAGCACCCTCAGTCTACCCCTAAACACCCACAGCCTACCCCTAAGCACCCTCAATCTCCCCCTGGACAACCTCAGCCTACCCCAAAACACCCTCAACCTACCCCTACACACACTCAGTCTACCCCTAAACATCCTCGGCCTACCCCAAAGTACCCTCAGCCTACCCCTAAACACCCTCGGCCTTCACCTAAACACCCTCAGTCTCCCCCTGGACACACTCAGCCTCCCCCTAAACACCCTCAACCTACCCTTAAACACCCTCAGCCTACCCCTAAACACCCTCAGCCGACCCCTAACCACCCGCATCCTACCCCTAAACACCTTCAGCCTACACCTAAACACCCTCAGTCTACCCCTAAACACCTCAGCCTACCCCAAAATACACTCAGCCTATCCCTAAACACACTCAGCCACCCCTGGACACCCTCAGCCTACCACTAATCATCCTCAGTCTCCCCTAAAAACCCTCAGCCTACACCTAAACACCATCAGCCTACACTAAACACCATCAGCCTACCCCTAAACACCCTCAGCCTACCCCTAAACACCCTCAGTATCCCCCTGTACAACCTCAGCCTACCCCTAAACAACCTCAGCCTACCCCTAAACAACCTCAGCCTACCCCTAAACACCCTCTGTCTCCCCCTAAACACCCTCAGTCTCCCACTAAACACCCTTAGCCTACCGCTAAACACCCTCAGCCTACCCCTAAAAACCCTCAGTCTCCACCTAAACACCCTCAGCCTACACCTAAACACCCTCAGCCTACCCCTAAACACCCTCAGCCTTCACCTTAACACCCTCAGTCTCCCCCTGGACACCCACAGCCTACCCCTAAACACCCGCAACCTACCCCTAAACTCCCTCAGCCTCCCTCTAAACACCCTCAACCTACCCTTAAACTCCCTCAGCCTACCCCTAAACACCCTCAGCCTACCCCTGGACACCCTTAGTCTCCCCCTAAACACCCTCAGCCTACCCCTAACCACCCGCAGCCTACCCCTATACACCCTCAGCCTACCCCTAACCACCCGCAGCCTACCCTTAAACACCCTCAGCCTAAACCTAAACACCCTCAGTCTACCCCTAAACACCCTCAGCCTACCCCAAAATACCCTCAGCCTAGCCCTAAACACCCTCAGCCTCCCCCTGGACACCCTCAGCCTGCCCCTAAACACCCTCAGCCTGCCCTTAATCATCCTCAGTCTCCCCTAAAAACCCTCAGCCTACCCCTATACACCCTCAGCCTACACCTAAACACCATCAGCCTACCCCTAAACACCCTCAGTCTCCCCCTTAACACCCTCAGCCTACCCCGAAACACCCTCAGTCTTCCCCTAAACACCCTCAGCCAACCCCTTAACACCCTCAGCCTACCCTATGCAGCCTCAGCGTACACCTTAACACTCTCAGTCTCCAATAAACACCCTCAGCCTACCCCTATACACCCTCAGCCTACACCTAAACACCCTCAGCCTACCCCTAAACACCCTCAGTCTCCTCCTTAACACCCTCAGCCTACCCCTAAACACCCTCACCCACTTATCACTCTCAGCCTACCCCTAAACACCCTCAGCCGACCCCTAAACACCCTCAGCCGACCCCTAAACACCCTCAGTCTCCCCCTAAACACCCTCAGCCTACCCCTTAACACCCTCAGTCTCCCCTAAACACCCTCAGTCTCCCCCTAAACACCCTCAGCCTAAACCTAAACACCCTCAGTCTCCCCCTAAACACCCTCAGCCTACACCTAAACACCCTCAGCCTACCCCTAAACACCCTCAGCCTACCCCAAAATACCCTCAGCCTACCCCTATACACCCTCAGCCTACACCTAAACACCATCAGCCTACCCCTAAACACCCTCAGCTTAACCCTAAACACCCTAAGCCTACGACTAAACACCCTCAGTCTCTTTCTTAGCACCCTCAGCCTACCCCTAAACACCCTCAGTCTCCCCCGAAACACCCTCAGTCTTCCCCTAAACACCCTCAGCCTACCCCTTAACACCCTCAGCCTACCCTATACAGCCTCAGTGTACACCTTAACACCCTCAGTCTCCAATAAACACCCTCAGCCTACCCCGTACACCCTCAGCCTACACCTAAACACCCTCAGCCTACCCCTAAACACCCTCAGTCTCCTCCTTAACACCCTGAGCCTACCACTAAACACCCTCAGTCTCCCCCTGAACACCTTCAGCCTACCCCTAAACACCCTCAGTCTCCCCATAAACACCCTCAGCCTACCACTAACTACCCTCAGTCTCACACTAAATACCCTCAGCCTACCCCTTAACACCCTCAGCCTACCCTAAACACACTCAGCGTACCCCTTAACACCCTCATTCTCTCCTAAACCCATTCAGCCTACAACCAAACAGCCTCAGTCTCCCCCTAAACACCCTCAGCCTACTCCTAACAACCTCCGCCTACCCCTCAACACCTCAGCCTACACCTAAACACCCTCAGTCTCCACCTAAACACCCTCAGTCTCCACCTAAACAACCTCAGTCTACCCCTAAACACCCTCAGCCTGCCCCTAAACACCCTCAGTCTACTCCTGAACACCCTCAGTCTGCCTCTAAACACCCTCAGCCTACCCCTAAAAACCCTCACCCTACCCCTAAACACTCTCAGCCTACCCCTAAACACCCTCAGTCTCCCCCTGGAAACCCTTAGCCTACCACTAAACACGCTCAGTCTCCCCCTTAACACCCTCAGCCTACCCCTAAACACCCTCAGCCTACCCCTAAACACCCTCTGCCTACCCCTAAACACCCTCAGCCTACCCATAAACACCCTCTGTCTGCCCTAAACACCCTCAGTCTCCCCCTAAACACCCTCAGCCTACCCCTTAACACCCTCAGCCTACCCTAAACATCCTCAGCGTAAACCTTAACACCCTCAGTCTCCCCTAAACACCCTCAGCCTACCCCTATACACCCTCAGCCTACACGTAAACACCATCAGCCTACCCCTAAACACCCTCAGCCTACCCCTAAACAACATCACTCTCCCCCTGGAAACCCTCAGCGTACCCCTAAACACCCTCAGCCTACCCCTAAACACCCTCAGCCTACCCCTAAACAACCTCAGTCTCCCCCTGGGAACCCTCAGCCTACCCCTAAACTCCATCTGTCACCCCCTGGACACCCTCAGTCTCCCCCTAAACACCCTCAGCCTGCCCCTAAACACCCTCAGCCTACCCCTGGACACCCTCAGTCTCCCCCTAAACACCCTCAGCCTGCCACTTAACACCCTCAGCCTACCCCTGAACACCCTCAGTCTCCACTGCAACACCCTCAGTCTACCCCTAAACACCCTCAGCCTACCCCTAAACACCCTCAGTCTACACCTGAAAACCTTAGTCTGCCCCTAAACACCCTCAGCCTACCCCTAAAAACCCTCAGCCTACCCCTAAACACCCTCAGCCTACCCCTAAACACCCAAAGTCTCCCCCTGGACATAGTAAGCCTACCCTTAAACACCCTCAGCCTACCCCTAAACACCCTCAGTCTCCCCCTGGAAACCCTTAGCCTACCACTAAATACCCTCAGTCTACCCCTAAACACGCTCAGTCTCCCCCGAAACACCCTCAGCCTCCCCATAAACACCCTCAGCCTACCCCTAAACACCCTCACCCTTCCCCTAAACACCCTCTGTCTCCCCCTAAACACCCTCAGTCTCCCACTAAACACCCTTAGCCTACCGCTAAACACCCTCAGCCTACCCCTAAAAACCCTCAGTCTCCATCTAAACACCCTCAGCCTACCGCTAAATACCCTCAGCCTACCCCTAAACACCCTCAGTCTCCACCTAAGCACCCTCAGCCTACCCCTAAAAACCCTCAGTCTCCACCTAAACACCCTCAGCCTACACCTAAACACACTCAGCCTACCCCTAAACACCCTCACCCTACCCCTAAACACCCTCAGCCTTCCCTAAACTCCCTCAGCCTACCCCTTAACACCCTCAGCCTTCACCTAATCACCCTCAGTCTCCCACGGACACCCACAGCCTACCCCTAAACACCCTCAACCTACCCCATACACCCTCAGCCTACCCCTAAACACCCTCAGCCTACCCTTAAACACCTTCAGCCTACCCCTAAACACCCTCAGCCTACCCCTAAACAACCTCAGCCTACCCCTAAACACCCTCAGTCTCCCCCTGGGCACCCTCAGCCTACCCCTAAACTCCATCAGTCTCCCCCTGGACACCCTCAGTCTCCCCCTAAACACCCTCAGCCTACCCCCAAACACCCTCAGCCAACACCTAAACTCCCTCAGTCTCCCCATGGACACCCTCAGTCTCCCCATGGACGCCCTCAATCTCCCCATGGACACCCTCAGTCTCCCCATGGACACCCTCAGTCTCCCCATGGACACCCTCAATCTCCCCATGGAAACCCTCAGTTTCCCCATGGACACCCTCAGTCTCCCCATGGACACCCTCAGTCTCCCCATGGACACCCTCAGTCTCCCCCTGGACACACTCAGTCTCCCCCGGACACACTCAGTCACCCCCGGACAATTTCAGTCTCCCCCTAGGACACCCTCACTCTCCGCCTGGACTCACTCAGTCTCCTCCTGGACACACTCAGTCTCCTCCTGGACACACGCAGTCTCCCCTGGACACCCTCAGTCTCCCCCTGGAGACCCTCAGTCTAAACCCAGATACCCTCAGTCTCCCACGGACACCCTCAGTCTCCCCCTGGACACCCTCAGTCTCCCACGGACACCCTCAGTCTCCCCCTGGACACCCTCAGTCTCCCACGGACACCCTCAGTCTCCCCCTGGACACCCTCAGTCTCCCACGGACATCCTCAGGCTCCCCCTGGACAACATCAGACTCAACATAGGCACTCTCACTCTCTCCTCGGACACCCTCAGTCTCTCCTGGACACCCTCAGTCTCCCCCTCGCCTCCCTCACTCTCTCCTCGGACACCCTCAGTCTCTCTCGGACACCCTCAGTCTCCCCCGGACACCCTCTGTCTCTCCCTGGGACACATTCAGTCTCCCCCTGGACAACGTCAGACTCACCCTAGACACCTTCAGTCTATCCTCGGACACGCTCAGTCTCTCCCGGACACCCTCAGTCTCTCCCGGACACCCTCAGTCTCTCTCGGACACCCTCAGTCTCCCCCGGACACCCTCTGTCTCTCCCTGGGACACATTCAGTCAGACTCACCCTAGACACCTTCAGTCTATCCTCGGAGACCCTCAGTCTCTCCCGGACACCCTCAGTCTCCCCCTGGAGACCCTCAGTCTAAACCCGGATACCCTCAGTCTCACACGGACACCCTCTGGCTCCCCCTGGACAACCTCTGTCTCCCCCTGGGACACATTCAGTCTCCCCCTGGACAACGTCAGACTCACCTTAGACTCCCCCAGTCTCTCCTCGGACACCCTCAGTCTCTCCCGGACACCCTCAGTCTAAACCCGGACACCCTCAGTCTAAACCCGGACACCCTCAGTCTCCCACTGGAGACCCTCAGTCTTCCCCAGGACACCCTCAGTCTCAACCCGGACACCCTCAGTCTCCCTTCAGACAGACTCAGTCTCCCCCGGACACCTTCCGTCTCCCCTCTGGACACCCTCAGTCGCCCCCTGGAAACCCTCAATCTATCCCTCGGACACCCCCAGTAAGACCCGAAAACCCTCAGTCACCTCCGGACACGCTATGTCTCCCCCTGGAATTCCTCAGTCTCCACTTGGACACACGCAGTAACCCGCGGACACCCTCAGTCTCCCCTGGACACCCTCAGTCTCCCCCGGACACCCTCAGTCTTCCTCCTGCCTCCCTCAGTTTACTCCCCACCCCCCACACGCCCTCAATCGTTCCCCTGGATACCCTCAGTCCCCCACTTGGACACCCTCAGTCTCTTCCTGGACACCCTCAGTCTCACCCCGGACACCCTCAGTCTCCCACCGGACACCCTCTGTCTCACCGCGGACACCCTCAGTCTCCACTTGGACACACACAGTAACCCGCGGACACCCTCAGTCACCCCCGGATACCCTCAGTCTTCCTCCTGCACTCCCTCAGTCTACTCCCCACCCCCCACACACCCTCAGTCGTTCCCCTGGACACCCTCAGTCTCCCACTTGGACACCATCACTCTCTTCCTGGACACCCTCAGTCACAGCCCGGACACCCTCAGTCTCCCCATGGACACCCTCAGTCACCACCGGACACACTATGTCTCTCCCTGGAATCCCTCAGTCTCCACTTGGACACACGCAGTAACCCCCGGACACCCTCAGTCTCCCCCGGACACCCTCAGTCTCCCCTGGACACCCTCAGTCTCCCCCGGACACCCTCAGTCTCCCCCGGACACCCTCAGTCTCCCCCTGGACACCCTCAGTCTCCCCCGGACACCCTCACTCTCACCCAGCACACCCTCAGTCTCCCCCTGGACACACCCAGTCTCCCATTGGATAAAATCAGTCACATCCCGGACTCTCTCAGTCTCCCCCACAGACAAGATCAGTCTCTCCCGGAGACCCTCAGTCTCCCCCTTGGACACCCTCAGTCTCACCCAGCACACCCTCAGTCTCCCCCTCGGACACCCTCAGTCTCCACCTCGTACACCCTCAGTCTCCCCCGGACACCCTCATTCTCCCATCGGACACACTCAGTCTTCCTCTAGTCACCGTCAGACTCACCTGGGACACACTCAGTCTCCCCTCAGACAGCCTCATTCTCCCCTGGACACACTCACTCTCCCACTGCAACAACATCTGTCTCTTCCCGGACACCCTAATTCTCACCCCGGACACCCACAGTATCCCCTTCGGACACCCTCAGTCTCCCCCTCGGACACACTCAGTCTCACCCTCGGACAACCTCTGTCACTTCACGGACATCCTAAGTCTCCCCTTCGGACACCCTCAGTCTCCCCCTGGACATACTCAGCCTCCCACTGGACACCCTCAGTCTCCCCTAGACACACTCAGCCTCCCCCTCGGAAACCCTCAGTCTCCCCTAGACACACTCAGCCTCCCCCGCGGAAACCCACAATCTCCCCCTGGACACACTCAGCCTCCCCCTGGACACCCACACCCACCCCCTGGACACACTCAGCCTCCCACTGGACACCCTCAGTTTCCCCCTGAACACCTTCAGTCTCCCCCTGAACACCCTCAGTCTCCCCCTGGACACCCACAGTTTCACCCCAGACACCCTCAGTCACCCTGGAGACCCTCAATCTCCCCCTCGGACACCCTCAGTCTCCCCAGGACACTCTCCCTCTCCCCTCAGACACACTCAGTCTCCCTCTGAAACCCTCAGTCTCTACGTGAACACCCTCATTCTCACACCAGTCACTCTCAGGCTCTCCTCAGACAGAATCCTTCTCCCCTGGACGCACTCAGTCTTCCCCTCGGACAACATCTGTCTCTACCCGGACACCCTCATTCTCACCCCGGACACCCTCAGTCTCCCCCTGGACACCCTCAGTCTCCCCCTGGACACCCTCAGTCTCACCCTGGACACCCTCATTCTCCCCCTGGACACCCACAGTCTCACCCTGAACACCCTCAGTCTCCCCCACGGAGACCCTCAGTCTCCCCCTGGACACCCTCAGTCTCTTCATGGACACCTTGTCTCCCCATGGACACACACAGTCTCCCACTGGACACCCTCAGTCTCCCCCTGGACACCCTGTCTCCCCATGGACACACACAGTCTCCCACTGGACACCCTCAGCCACCCCCTGAACACCCTCAGTCTCCCCCTGAACACCCTCAGTCTCCCCCTGAACACCCTCAGTCTCCCCCTGAACACCCTCAGTCTCCCCCTGGACACCCTCAGTCTCCCCATGGACACACTCAGTCCCCACCGGACAAACTTAGTCTCCCCCTCGGACACCCTCACTCTCCGCCTGGACTCACTCAGTCTCAATCTGGACAACCACAGTCTCCCCCGGACGCCCTCAGTCTCCTCCTGGACACACGCAGTCTCCCCTGGACATCCTCAGTCTCCCCCTGGAGACCCTCAGTCTCCCCTGGACACCCTCAGTCTCCCCCTGGAGACCCTCAGTCTAAACCCGGATACCCTCAGTCTCCCACGGACACCCTCAGGCTCCCCCTGGACACCCTCTGTCTCTCCCTGGGACACACTCAATCTCCCCATGGACAACGTCATTTTCAATCTAGACTCCCTCACTCTCTCCTCGGACACCCTCACTCTCTCCTCGGACACCCTCAGTCTCTCCAGGACACCCTCAGTCTCCTCCGGACACCCTCAGTCTCCCCCCCGGGACACATTCAGACTCCCCCTGGACAACGTCAGACTCACCCTAGACACCCTCAGTCTCTCCTCGGACACGCTCAGTCTCTCCACGGACACCCTCAGTCTCCCCCTGGACACTCTCAGTCTCCCCATGGACAGCCTCAGTCTAAACCCGGACACCCTCAGTCTCCCCCTGGACACCCTCATTCTAACCCCGGACACCCTCAGTCTCCCCCTGGACACCCTCATTCTCCCCCTGGACACCCTCAGTCTCACCCTGAACACCCTCAGTCTCCCCCTGGACACCCTCAGTCTCACCCCGGACACCCTCAGTCTCCCACTGGACATCCTCAGTCTCACCCCGGACACCCTCAGTCTCCCCCTGGACACCCTCAGTCTCCCCCTGGACACCCTCAGTCTCATCCTGGACACCCTCATTCTCCCCCTGGACACCCTCAGTCTCAACCTGAACACCCTCAGTCTCCCCCCGGACACCCTCAGTCTCCCCCACGGAGACCCTCAGTCTCCCCCTGGACACCCTCAGTCTCCCCATCGGACACACTCACTCTCCACCTGGACTCACTCAGTCTCCCTCTGGACAACCACAGTCTCCCCCGGACGCCCTCAGTCTCCTCCTGGACACATGCAATCTCCCCTGGTCACCCTCAGTCTCCCCCTGGAGACTCTAAGTCTAAACCCGGATACCCTCAGTCTCCCACGGACAGCCTCAGGCTCCCCCTGGACACCCTCTGTCTCTCCCTGGAACACACTCAATCTCCCCATGGACAACGTCAGACTCAATCTAGACTCCCTCAATCTCTCCTCGGACACCCTCAGTCTCCTCCGGACACCCTCAGTCTCCCCCCGGGACACATTCAGACTCCCCCTGTACAACGTCAGACTCACCCTAGACACCCTCAGTCTCTCCTCAGACACGCTCAGTCTCTCCGCGGACACCCTCAGTCTCCCCCTGGACACCCTCAGTCTCCCCATGGACAGCCTCAGTCTAAACCCGGACACCCGCAGTCTCCCCCTGGACACCCTCATTCTCACCCCGGACACCCTCAGTCTCCCCCTGGACACCCTCATTCTCATCCCGGACACCCTCAGTCTCCCCCTGGACAACATCAGTCCCACCCCGGACACCGTCAGGCTCCCCTCGGACATCCTCAGTCTGCCCAGGACACCCTCAGTCACTCCAGACACCCTCAGTTTCTGCTCGGACACCCTAAGTCTCCCTCTGGAGACCCTCAGTCTCCCCGAAACAGCCTCAGTCTCCACCTCAGGCACCCTTAGTCTCCGCATGGACACACTCAGTCTGCACTCGGACACCATCAGTCTCATCCCAGACACCCTCAGTCTCTCCCGGACACCCTCAGTCTCCCCAGGACACTCTCACTCACCCTTCGGACACCATCAGTCTCCCTCTGGAACCCTCAGTCTCTACCTGAACACCCTCATTCTCACACCGGACACTCCCAGGCTCCCCTCGGACACACTCAGTCACCCCCTCAGACACACTCAGTCACCCCCTCGGACACACTCAGTCTCACCCTCGGACAACCTCTGTCACTTCACGGACATCCTACGTCTCCCCTTCGGACACCCTCAGTCTCCCCCTGGACATACTCAGCCTCCCACAGGACACCCTCAGTCTCCTCTAGACACACTCAGCCTCCCCCTCGGAAACCCTCAGTCTCCCCTAGACACACTCAGCCTCCCCCGCGGAAACCCACAATCTCCCCCTGGACACACAGTCTCCCACTGGACACCCTCACCCACCCCCTGGACATACTCAGCCTCCCACTGGACACCCTCAGTCTCCCCCTGAACACCCTCAGTCTCCCCCAGGACACCCACAGTTTCACCCCAGACTCCCTCAGTCACCCTGGACACCCTCAATCTCCCCCCGGACACCCTCAGTCTCCCCAGGATACTCTCCCTCTCCCCTCGGACACCCTCAGTCTCCCTCTGAAACCCTCAGTCTCTACGTGAACACCCTCATTCTCACACCAGTCACTCTCAGGCTCTCCTCAGACAGACTCCTTCTCCCCTGGACGCACTCAGTCTTCCTCTCGGACAACATCTGTCTCTACCCGGACACCCTCATTCTCACCCCGGACACCCTCAGTCTCCCCCTGGACACCCTCAGTCTCCCCCTGGACACCCACAGTTTCACCCCAGACTCCCTCAGTCACCCTGGGCACCCTCAATCTCCCCCCGGACACCCTCAGTCTCCCCAGGACACTCTCCCTCTCCCCTCGGACACACTCAGTCTCCCTCTGAAACCTTCAGTCTCTACGTGAACACCCTCATTCTCACACCAGACACTCTCAGGCTCTCCTCAGACAGACTCCTTCTCCCCTGGACGCACTCAGTCTTCCCCTCGGACAACATCTGTCTCTACCCGGACACCCTCATTCTCACCCCGGACACCCTCAGTCTCCCCCTGGACACCCTCAGTCTCACCCTGGACACCCTCATTCTCACCCCGGACACCCTCATTCTCACCCCGGACACCCTCAGTCTCCCCCTGGACACCCTCATTCTCACCCCGGATACCCTCAGTCTCCCCCTGGACACCCTCAGTCTCATCCTGGACACCCTCATTCTCCCCCTGGACACCCTCAGTCTCACCCTGAACACCCTCAGTCTCCCCCTGGACACACTCAGTCTCCCCCTGGACACCCTCAGTCTCACCCTGGACACCCTCAGTCTCACCCTGGACACCCTCAGTCTCACCCTGGACACCCTGAGTCTCCCCATGGACACACTCAGTCCCCCCCGGACAAACTTAGTCTCCCCCTCGGACACACTCACTCTCCGCCTGGACTCACTCAGTCTCAATCTGGACAACCACAGTCTCCCGCGGACGCCCTCAGTCTCCTCCTGGATACACACAGTCTCCCCTGGACACCCTCAGTCTCCCCCTGGAGACTCTAAGTCTAAACCCGGACACCCTCAGTCTCCCACGGACACCCTCAGTCTCACCCTGGACACACTCAGTCTCACCCTGGACACCCTCACTCTCACCCTGGACACCCTCAGTCTCCACCTTGACACCCTCAGTTTCTCCTCGGACACCATCAGTCTCCACTGGACACCCTCAGTCTCCCGCTTGGACACACTCAGTCTCCCCTTCTGACAACCTAAGACTCTCCTGGACACCCTCAGTCTCCCCTCGGACACACCCAATCTCCCCCTGGACAACTTCAGTCTCCAACTGGACACCCATAATCTCTCTTGGACACCCTCAGTCTCCCCTCGGACACCCTCAGTCTCCCCATGGAGACCCTCAGTCTCCCACTGGACATCCTCAGTCTCCCCTGGACACCCTCAGTCTCCCCCAGACTCCCTCAGTCTCCCCCTCGGACACCCTCAGTCTCCCCCTGGACACCCTCAGTCTCCCCCTGGAGTCACTCAGTCTACCCCCGGACACCCTTAGCCTCCTCCCGGACACCCTCAGTCTCAACCTGGACACTCTCAGTCTCAACCTGGACGCACTCAGTCTCCCCTCGGGCACCGTCAGTCTCCCCCCAGGACACTCTCAGTCTCCCCCTGGACACATCAGTCTCCACTTGGCCACCCTCAGCCTCCCTCTTGGACACCCTCCAACTCCCCTCCGGAGACACTCAGTCTCCCCCTGGCCACCCTCAATCATTCCCTAGTCACCCTCAGTCTCCACTTGCTTAAACTCAGTCTCCCTGTTGGACACATCAGTCTCCACTTGTCCCCTCAGTCTCCCCCTGGACAACATCAGTCTCCGCCTGGACACCCTCAGTCTCCCCCTGGACACCCTCAGTCTCCCCCCGGACACCCTCAGTCTCCCCCTGGACACCCTCAGTCTACCCCCGGACACCCTTAGCCTCCCCCCGGACACCCTCAGTCTCAACCCGGACACCCTCAGTCTCAACCTGAACGCACTCAGTCTCCCCTCGGGCACGGTCAGTCTCCCCCCAGGTCACCCTCAGTCTCCCCTCGGGCACCGTCAGTCTCCCCCCAGGACACCCTCAGTCTCCCCTCGGGCACCGTCACTCTCCCCCCAGGACACCCTCAGTCTCCCCCTGGACACATCAGTCTCCACTTGGCCACCCTCAGCCTCCCTCTTGGACACCCTCCAACTCCCCTCCGGAGACACTCAGTCTCACGCCGGACACCCTCAATCATTCCCTAGTCACCCTCAGTCTCCACTTGCTTACACTCAGTCTCCCCCTGGACACATCAGTCTCCATTTGGATACCCTCAGTCTCCCCTTGGACACCCTCAGTCTCCCCTCGGACACCCCCAGTCTCTTCATGGACACCCTCAGTCTCCCCCAGATACCATCAGTCTCCCCATGGACACCCTCAGTCTCCCCCTGGACACCCTGACTCTCCCCCTGGACTCACTCAGTCTCTCCCTGGACACCCTCAGCCTCCCCCAGGACACCCTCAGTCTCAACCCGGACACCCTCAGTCTCAACCCGGACACCCTCAGTCTCACCTCGGACACCCTCAGTCTCACCTCGGACACCCTCAGTCTCCCCCTGGACACCCTCAGTCTCACCTCGGACACCCTCAGTCTCATCTCGGACACCCTCAGTCTCCCCCAGGGACACCCTCAGTCTCAACCTGGACGCCCTCAGTCTCCCCCTGGACACCCACAGTCTCCCCCCTGGACACTCTCAGTCTCCCATTTGGAACACTCAATCTCCCCCGCGGACATCCTCTGTCTGCCCCTTGAGAATCTCATTCACCCATCGGACATCCTGAGACTCCACAAGGCACCCTCAGTCTCCCCTTGGGACACCCTCAGTCTCCCCCTCGGACACCCTCATTCTCCCCCTCAGACACCCTCAGTCTCCCCCTCAGGGGAAACTGGACGCTCTCTGTCTAACCCCGGAAACCCTCAGTCTCCATCTTGACACCCTCAGTTTCTCCTCGGACACCATCAGTCTCCCCCGGACACCCTCAGTCTCCCGCTTGGACACGCTCAGTCTCCCCTTCAGACACCCTAAGACTCTCCTGGACACCCTCAGTCTCCCCTCGGACACACCCAGTCTCCCCCTGGACAACTTCAGTCTCCCACTGGAAACCCTTAGTCTCTCCTGGACACCCTCAGTCTCCACATGGAGACCCTCAGTCTCCCCCTGGACACCCTCAGTCTCCCCATGGAGACCATCAGTCTCCCCCTGGACACCCTCAGTCTCCCCTGGACACCCTCAGTTTCCCCCAGACAACCTCAGTCTCCCCTTCGGACACCCTCAGTCTCCCCCTGGACTCACTCGGTCTCCCCCTGGAGTCACTCAGTCTCCTCCCGGACACCCTCAGTCTCCCCCTGGACACCCTCAGTCTACCCCCGGACACACTTAGCCTCCCCCTGGACACCGTCAGTCTCAACCTGGACGCACTCAGTCTCCCCTTGGACACCCTCAGTCTCCCTCTTGGACAGCCTCAATCTCCCCCCTGGACACATCAGTCTCCACTTGGCCACCCTCAGCCTCCCTCTTGGACACCCTCCAACTCCCCTCCGGAGATGCTCGGTCTCCCCCCGGACACCCTCAATCATTCGCTAGTCACCCTCAGTCTCCAATTGCTTACACTAAGTCTCCCTGTTGGACACATCAGTCTCCACTTGGACCCTCAGTCTCCACTTGGACACTCAGTCTCCTCCTGGACACCCTCAGTCTACCCCCGGACACCCTTAGACTCCACCCGGACACCCTCAGTCTCAACCCGGACACCCTCAGTCTCAACCTGGACGCACTCAGTCTCCCCTTGGGCACCGTCAGTCTCCCCCCAGGACACCCTCAGTCTCCCCTCGGGCACCGTCACTCTCCCCCCAGGACACCCTCAGTCTCCCCCTGGACACATCAGTCTCCACTTGGCCACCCTCAGCCTCCCTCTTGGACACCCTCCAACTCCCCTCCGGAGACACTCAGTCTCACGCCGGACACCCTCAATCATTCCCTAGTCACCGTCAGTCTCCACTTGCTTACACTCAGTCTCCCCCTGGACACATCAGTCTCCATTTGGACACCCTCAGTCTCCCCTTGGACACCCTCAGTCTCCCCTCGGACACCCCCTGTCTCTTCATGGACACCCTCAGTCTCCCCCAGATACCATCAGTCTCCCCATGGACACCCTCAGTCTCCCCCTGGACACCCTGACTCTCCCCCTGGACTCACTCAGTCTCTCCCCGGACAACCTCAGCCTCCCCCCGGACACCCTCAGTCTCAACCCGGACACCCTCAGTCTCAATCCGGACACCCTCAGTCTCACCTCGGACACCCTCAGTCTCCCCCTGGACACCCTCAGTCTCACCTCGGACACCCTCAGTCTCACCTCGGACACCCTCAGTCTCTCCACGGACACCTTCAGTCTCCCCCTGGACACCCTCAGTCCCCCCCTGGACACCCTCAGTCTCAACATAGGACACACTCAGTCTCCCCCGGACACCTTCAGTCTCCCCCGGACACCCTCAGTCTCTCCACGGACACCTTCAGTCTCCCCCTGGACACCCTCAGTCCCCCCCTGGACACCCTCAGTCTCCCCCTGGACACCCTCAGTCCCCCCCTGGACAGCCTCAGTCTCAACATAGGACACACTCAGTCTCCCCCGGACACCTTCAGTCTCACCCGGACACCCTCAGTCTCTCCAAGGACACCTTCAGACACCCCTCGGACACCCTCAGTCTCTCCAAGGACACCTTCAGACTCCCCTTGGACACACCCTAAGTCTCCCCCTGGACAACTTCAGTCTCCCACTGGACACCCTTAGTCTCTCCTGGACACCCTCAGTCTCCACATGGAGACCCTCAGTCTCCCCCTGGACACCCTCAGTCTCCCGTGGACACCCTCAGTCTCCACATGGAGACCCTCAGTCTCCCCCTGGACACCCTCAGTCTCCCCTGGACACCCTCAGTCTAACACCAGACAAACTCAGTCTCCCCTCGGACACCCTCAGTCTCCTTATGGAGACCCTCAGTCACCCCCAGATACCCTCAGTCTCCCCCTGGACACCCTCAGTCTCCCCTGGACACCCTCAGTCTCCTTATGGAGACTCTCAGTCTCCCCCAGATACCCTCAGTATCCCCATGGACACCCTCAGTCTCCGCATGGGACACACTCAGTCACCCCCTGCACACCCTCAGTCTCCCCTTTGGAACACTCAATCTCCTCCGCGGACATCCTCTGTCTGCCTCTTGAGAATCTCATTCACCCATTAGACACCCTGAGACTCCCCAAGGCACCCTCAGTCTCCCCTTAGGACACCCTCAGTCTCCCCCAGACTCCCTCAGTCTCCCCCTCGGACACCCTCAGTCTCCCCCTGGACACCCTCAGTCTCCCCCTGGAGTCACTCAGTCTACCCCCGGACACCCTTAGCCTCCCCCCGGACACCCTCAGTCTCAACCTGGACACCCTCAGTCTCAACCTGGACACACTCAGTCTCAACCTCGGACACCCTCAATCGCCCCCTCGGACAACCTCAGTCTCCCCCTCAGGGGAAACTGGACGCTATCTGTCTAACCCCGGAAACCCTCAGTCTCCATCTTGACACCCTCAGTTTCTCCTCGGACACCGTCAGTCTCCCCCGGACACCCTCAGTCTCCCGCTTGGACATGCTCAGTCTCCCCTTCAGACACCCTAAGACTCCCCCGGACACCCTCAGTCTCCCCTCGGACACACCCAGTCTCCCCCTGGACAACTTCAGTCTCCCACTGGACACCCTTTGTCTCTCCTGGACACCCTCAGTCTCCCCTCGGACACCCTCAGTCTCCCCCGGACACCCTCAGTCTCCCTGCTGGACACGCTCAGTCTCCCCTTCAGACACCCAAAGACTCCCCTGGACACCCTCAGTCTCCCCTCGGACACACCCAGTCTCCCCCTGGACAACTTCAGTCTCCCACTGGAAACCCTTAGTCTCTCCTGGACACCCTCAGTCTCCCCCTGGACACACACAGTCTCCCACTGGACACCCTCACCCACCCCCTGAACACCCTCAGTCTCCCCCTGGACACCCACAGTTTCACCCCAGACACCCTCAGTCACCCTGGAAACCCTCAATCTCCCCCGCGGACACCCTCAGTCTCCCCAGGACACTCTCCCTCTCCCCTCGGACACACTCAGTCTGACTCTGAAACCCTCAGTCTCTACGTGAACACCCTCATTCTCACACCAGACACTCTCAGGCTCTCCTCAGACAGACTCCTTCTCCCCCGGACACACTCAGTCTTCCCCTCGGACAACATCTGTCTCTACCCGGACACCCTCAGTCTCCCCCTGGACACCCTCAGTCTCCCCCTGGACACCCTCAGTCTCACCCTGGACACCCTCAGTCTCCCCCTGGACACCCTCAGTCTCATCCTGGGCACCCTCATTCTCCCCCTGGACACCCTCAGTCTCACCCTGAACACCCTCAGTCTCCCCCTGGACACCCTCAGTCTCACCCTGAACACCCTCAGTCTCCCCCTGGACACCCTCAGTCTCACCCCGGACACCCTCAGTCTCCCCCTGGACACCCTCAGTCTCCCCATTGACACACTCATTCCCCCCCGGACAAACTTAGTCTCCCCCTCGGACACCCTCACTCTCCGCCTGGACTCACTCAGACTCCCTCTGGACAACCACAGTCTCCCCCGGACACCCTCAGTCTCCTCCTGGACACACGCAGTCTCCCCTGGACACCCTCATTCTCCCCCTGGACACCCTCAGTCTAAACCCGGATACCCTCAGTCTCCCACGGACACCGTCAGGCTCCCCCTGGACACCCTCTGTCTCTCCCTGGGACACACTCAATCTCCCCATGGACAACGTCAGACTCAACCTAGACTCCCTCACTCTCTCCTCGGACACCCTCAGTCTTTCCCGGACACCCTCAGTCTCCCGCGGACACCCTCAGTCTCCCCCCTGGGACACATTCAGACTCCCCCTGGACAACGTCAGACTCACCCTAGACACCCTCAGTCTCTCCTCGGACACGCTCAGTCTCTCCGCGGACACCTTCAGTCTACCCCTGGACACCCTCAGTCTCCCCATGGACAGCCTCAGTCTAAACCCAGACACCCTCAGTCTCCCCCTGGACATCCTTATTCTCACCCTGGACACCCTCAGTCTCCCCCTCGGAGACCCTCAGTCACCCCCTGGACACACTCAGTCTCCCACTGGACACCCTCAGTCTCCCCCTGGACACCCTCAGTCTCCCCCTCGGACACCCTCACTCTCCGCCTGGACTCACTCAGTCTCCCACTGGAAAACCACAGTTGCCCCCGGACGCCCTCAGTCTCCCCTGGACACCCTCAGTCTCCCCCTGGAGACCCTCAGTCTAAACCCGGATACCCTCAGTCTCCTATGGACACCCTCAGGCTCCTGCTGGACACCCTCTGTCTCTCCCTGGGACACCCTCAGTCTCCCCCTCGGACACCCTCAGACTCCCCCTTGGACACATTCAGTCTCACGCAGCACACCCTCAATCTCCCCCTCGGACACACTCAGTCTCCACCTCGTACACCCTCAGTCTCCCCCTGGACACCCTCATTCTCCCATCGGACACACTCAGTCTTCCTCTAGTCACGGTCAGACTCACCCGGGACACACTCAGTCTCCCCTCAGACAGCCTCATTCTCCCCTGGACACACTCACTCTCCCACTGCAACAACATCTGTCTCTTCCCGGACACCCTAAGTCTCCCCTACGGACACCCACAGTATCCCCTTCGGACACCCTCAGTCTCCCCCTCGGACAGCCTCAGACTCCCCCTGGTCATACTCAGCCTCCCACTGGACACCCTCAGTCTCCCCTAGACACACTCAGCCTCCCCCTCGGAAACCCTCAGTCTCCCCCTGGACACACTCAGCCTCCCACTGGACACCCTCAGCCACCCCCTGGACACCCTCAGTCTCCCCCTGGACACCCTCAGTCTCCCCCTGGACATCCTCAGTCACCCTGGACACCCTCAATCTCCCCCTCAGACACCCTCAGTGTCCCTCTGAAACCCTCAGTCTCTACGTGAACACCCTCATTCTCACACCAGACACTCTCAGGCTCTCCTCAGACAGACTCCTTCTCCCCTGGACGCACTCAGTCTTCCCCTCGGACAACCTCTGTCTCTACCCGGACACCCTCATTCTCACCCCGGACACCCTCAGTCTCCCCCTGGACACCCTCAGTCTCATCCTGGGCACCCTCAGTCTCCCCCCGAACACCCTCAGTCTCCCTCTGGAGACCCTCAGTCTCCCCCAAACAGCCTCAGTCTCCACCTCAGGCACCCTAAGTCTCCGCCTGGACACACTCAGTCTGCACTCGGACACCATCAGTCTCATCCCAGACACCCTCAGTCTCCCCCGGACACCCTCAGTCTCCCCAGGATACACTCACTCTCCCTTCGGACACCCTCAGTCTCCCTCTGGAACCCTCAGTCTCCACCTGAACATCCTCATTCTCACACCGGACACACACAGGCTCCCCTCGGACACACTCAGTCACCCCCTCGGACACCCTCAGTCTCCCTCTGGAACCCTCTGTCTCTACCTGAACATCCTCATTCTCACACCGGACACACACAGGCTCCCCTCAGAAACACTCAGTCTCCCTCTGGAACCCTCAGTCTCTACCTGAACACCCTCATTCGCACCCCGGACACTCCCAGGCTCCCCTCGGACACACTCAGTCACCCCCTCGGACACACTCAGTCTCACCCTCGGACAACTTCTGTCACTTCACGGACATCCTAAGTCTCCCCTTCGGACACCCTCAGTCTCCCCCTGGACATACTCAGCCTCCCACTGGACACCCTCAGTCTCCCCTAGACACACTCAGCCTCCCCATCGGAAACCCTCAGTCTCCCCTAGACACACTCAGCCTCTCCCGCGGAAACCCACAATGTACCCCTGGACACACACAGTCTCCCACTGGACACCCTCACCCACCCCCTGAACTCCCTCAGTCTCCCCCTGAACACCCTCAGTCTCCCCCTGGACACCCACAGTTTCACCCCAGACACCCTCAGTCACCCTGGACACCCTCAATCTCCCCCCGGACACCCTCAGTCTCCCTAGGACACTCTCCCTCTCCCCTCGGACACACTCAGTCTCCCTCTGAAACCCTCAGTCTCTACGTGAACACCCTCATTCTCACACCAGTCACTCTCAGGCTCTCCTCAGACAGACTGCTTCTCCCCCGGACGCACTCAATCTTCCCCTCGGACAACATCTGTCTCTACCCGAACACCCTCATTCTCACCCCGGACACCCTCAGTCTCCCCCTGGACACCCTCAGTCTCATCCTGGACACCCTCATTCTCACCCCGGACACCCTCAGTCTCCCCCTGGACACCCTCAGTCTCCCCCTGGACACCCTCAGTCTCACCCTGGACACCCCCAGTCTCCCCCACGGACACCCTCAGTCTCCCCCTGGACACCCTCAGTCTCCCCATGGACACACTCAGTCCCCCCCGGACGAACTTAGTCTCCCCCTCGGACACCCTCACTCTCCGCCTGGACTCACTCAGTCTCCCTCTGGACAACCACAGTCTCCCCCGGATGCCCTCAGTCTCCTCCTGGACACACGCAGTCTCCCCTGGACACCCTCAGTCTCCCCCTGGAAACCCTGTCTAAACCCGGATACCCTCAGTCTCCCACGGACACCCTCAGGCTCCCCCTGGACACCCTCTGTCTCTCCCTGGGACACACTCAATCTCCCCATGGACAACGTCAGACTCAACCTAGACTCCCTCACTCCCTCCTCGGACACCCTCAGTCTCTCCTCGGACACCCTCAATCTCCCCCGGACACCCTCTGTCTCTCCCTGGGACACACAATCTCCCCATGGACAACGTTAGACTCAACCTAGACTCCCTCACTCTCTCCTCGGACACCTTCAGTCTCTTCCGGACACCCTCAGTCTCTCCCGGACACCCTCAGTCTCCCCCGGACACCCTCAGTCTCCCCCCTGGGACACATTCAGACTACCCCTGGACAACGTCAGACTCACCCTAGACACCCTCAGTCTCCCCATGGACAACCTCAGTCTCACCCCGGACACCCTCAATCTCCCCTGGAGCCAACCTCAGTCTCTCCCGGACACCCTCAGTCTCATCCTGGACACCCACATTCTCCCCCTGGACACCCTCAGTCTCACCCCTGACACCCTCAGTCACCCCCAGATACACTCAGTCTCAACATCGGACACCCTCAATCGCCCCCTCGGACACCCTCAGTCTCCCCCTAGACGGTCTCTGTCCAACCCCGGAAACCCTCAGTCTCCATCTTAACACCCTCAGTTTCTCCGCGGACACTCTCAGTCTCCCCCGGACACCATCTGTATCCCCCTGGACACATGCAGTCTACCCTGGACACCCTCAGTCTCCCCCTGGACACCCTCAGTCTCAACCCAGACACGCTCAGTCTCCCACTGGAGACCCTTAGTCTTCCCCAGGACACCCTCAGTCTCAACCCGGACACCCTCAGTCTCCCTTCGGACAGACTCAGTTTCCCCCGGACACCTTCCGTCTCCCCTCCAGACACCCTCAGTCGCCCCCTGGAAACCCTCAATCTCTCCCTCGGACACCCCCAGTAAGCCCCGATAAACCTCAGTCACCACCGGACACGCTTTGTCTCTCCCTGGAATCCCTTAGTATCCGCTCCGACACATGCATTAACCCACGGACACCATTAGTCTCCCCTGGACACCCTCAGTCTTTCCTTGAACACCCACAGTCACTCCCTCGGACATATCAGTCTCCACTTGGCCACCCTCAGCCTCCTTTTGGAACCCTTCCATCTCCCCTCCGGAGACACTCAGTCTCTCCCTGGACACCCTCAGTCTTCCTGATGGACACCCTCAGTCTCGCTGATGGACACCCTCAGTCTCCACTTGGACACCCTCAGTCTCCCCCCTGGACACCCTCAGACTCCCCCCTGGATACCCTCAGTCTCCCCCTGGACACCCTCAGTCTCCCCCTGGACAACCTCAGTCTTCACCCGGACCCCCTCAGTCTCCCCCATGGACACCCACAGTCTCCACCATGGTCCCCTCAGTCTCCGCCTCGGACACCCTCAGTCTCACCCTCAGACACCCTCAACTCCCCCGGGCACACTCAGACTCATCCTTGGACACCTTCAATCGCACCCCGGACACCCTCAATCACCCCCCGACACCCTCAGTCTCCCCAGGACACCCTCAGTCTCCACTTGGACACCTTCAGTCTCCCCGGACACTCTCACTCTCCCCTCGGACAACCTCAGTCTCCCTCTGGAACCCTTAGTCTCTACGTGAACACCCTCATTCTCACACCAGACGCTCTCAGGCTCTCCTCAGACAGACTCCTTCTCCCCCGGACACACACAGTCTTCCTCTCGGACAACCTCTGTCTCTACCCGGACATCCTCATTCTCACCCCGGACACCATCAGTCTCCCCCGGACACCCTCAGTCTCACCCTGGACACCCTCAGTCTCCCCCGGACACCCTCAGTCTCCCCCGGACACCCTCATTCTCACCCCGGACACCCTCAGTCTCCCCCGGACACCCTCAGTCTCCCCCGGACACCCTCATTCTCACCCCGGACACCTTCAGTCTCCCCCGGACACCCTCATTCTCACCCCGGACACCCTCAGTCTCACCCTGGACACCCTCAGTCTCCCCCGGACACACTCAGTCTCCCCCGGACACCCTCATTCTCACCCCGGACACCCTCAGTCTCACCCTGGACACCCACATTCTCCCCCTGGAACCCTCAGTATCTACCTGAACACCATGATTCTCACACCAGACACCCTCAGTCTCACCCTGGACACCCTCACTCTCACCCTGGAAACCCTCAGTCTCACCCTGGACACACTCAGTCTCACCCTGGTCACCCTCAGTCTCACCCTGGACACCCTCAGTCTCACCCTGGACACCCTCAGCCTCCCCCTGGACACCCTCAGTCTCACCCTGGACACCTTCAGTCTCCCCCTGCACACCCTAATTCTCACAATAGTGTGTGCTGCACTATTGGAGTGTCAGTAATTGAGTGTGTGCTGCACTATTGGAGTGTCACTAATTGAGTGTGTGCTGCACTATTGGAGTGTCAGTAATTGAGGCTGTGCTGCAATATTGGAGTGTCAGTAATTGAGGGTGTGGCGCACTATTGGAGTGTCAGTATTTGAGGGTGTGCTGCACTAATGAAGTGTCAGTAATTGAGGCTGTGCTGCACTATTGGAGTGTCAGTAATTGAGGGTGAGCTGCACTATTGGAGTGTCAGTAATTGAGGGTGTGCTGCACTATTGGAGTGTCAGTAATTGAGGGTGAGCTGCACTATTGGAGTGTCAGTAATTGAGGGTGAGCTGCACTATTGGGGTGACAGTAATTGAGGGTGAGCTGCACTATTGGAGTGTCAGTAATTGAGGGTGTGCTGCACTATTGGAGTGTCAGTAATGGAGTTTGTACTGCACAATTGGAGTGTCAGTAATTGAGTCTGTGCTGCACTATTGGAGTGTCAGTAATTGAGGGTGTGCTGCATTATTGGAGTGTCAGTAATTGAGGGTGTGCTGCACTATTGGAGTGTCAGTAATTGAGGGTGTGCTGCACTATTGGAGTGTCAGTAATTGAGGGTGTGCTGCACTATTGGAGTGTCAGTAATTGAGTCTGTGCTGCACTATTGGAGTGTCAGTAATTGAGGGTGTGCTGCACTATTGGAGTGTCAGTAATTGAGTCTGTGCTGCACTATTGGAGTGTCAGTATTTGAGGGTGTGCTGCACTATTGGAGTGTCAGTAAGTGAGGGTGTGCTGTACTATTGGAGTGTCAGTAATTGAGGGTATGCTGCACTATTGGAGTATCAGTAATTGAGGGTGTGCTGCACTAATTGAGTGTCAGTTATTGAGGGAATGCTGCACTATTGGAGTGTCAGTAATTGAGTGTGCGCTGCACTATTGGAGTGTCAGTAATTGAGTGTGTGCTGCACTATTGGAGTGTCAGTAATTGAGGATGTGCTGCACTATTGGAGTGTCAGTAATTGAGGGTGTGTTGTACTATTGGAGTGTCAGTAATTGAGTGTGTGCTGCACGAATGGAGTGTCAGTAATTGAGGGTGTGCTGCACTATTGGAGTGTCAGTAATTGAGGGTGTGCTGCATGATTGGAGTGTCAGTAATTGAAAGGTGTGCTGCACTATTGGAGTGTCAGTAATTGAGGAAGAACTGCACTATTGGTGTGTCAGTAATTGAGGGTGTGCGGCACTATTGGAGTGTCAGTAATTGAGGGTGTGCTGCACTATTGCAGTGACAGTAATTGAGGGTGTGCTGCGCTATTTGAGTGTCAGTAATTGTGGGTGTGCTGCAATATTGGAGTGTCAGTAATTGAGGGTGTGCTGCACTATTGGAGTGTCAGTAATTGAGGGTGTGCTGCACTATTGGAGTGTCAGTAATTCAGGGTGTGCTGCAGTAATGTAGTGTCAGTAATTGAGGGTGAGCAGCACTATTGGAGTGTCAGTATTTGAATGCGGGCTGCACTATTGGAGTGTCACTAATTGAGGGTGAGCTGCACTATTGGAGTGTCATTAATTGAGGGTCTGCTGCACTATTGGAGTGTCAGTAATTGAGGGTGTGCTGCACTATTGGTGTGTCAGTAATTGAGGGTGTGCTGCACTTTTGGAGTGTCAGTAATTGAGGGTTTTCTACTCTATTGGAGTGTGAGTAATTGAGTGTGAACTGCACTATTGGAGAGTCAGTAATTGAGGGTTTGCTTCACTATTGGAGTGTCAGTATTTGAGGGTGTGCTGCGTCAGTAATTGAGGGTGAGCTGCCCTATTGGAGGGTCTGTATTTGAGGGTGCGCTGCACTATTGGAGTGTCAGTAATTGGGGGTGTGCTGCACAATTGGAGTGTCAGAAATTGAGGGTGAGCTGCAATATTGGAGTGTTAGTAATTGACGGTGAGCTGCACTATTGGAGTGTCAGTAATTGAGGGTGTGCTACACTATTGGACTGTCAGTAATTGAGTGTGTGCTGCACTATTGGAGCGTCAGTAATTGAGGGTGTGCTGCAATATTGGAGTGTCAGTAATTGAGGGTGTGCTACACTATTGGAGTGTCAGTAATTGAGGGTGAGCTGCACTATTGGAGTGTCAGTAATTGAGGGTGTGCTGCACTATTGGAGTGTCAGTAATGGAGTTTGTACTGCACAATTGGAGTGTCAGTAATTGAGTCTGTGCTGCACTATTGGAGTGTCAGTAATTGAGGGTGTGCTGCATTATTGGAGTGTCAGTAATTGAGGGTGTGCTGCACTATTGGAGTGTCAGTAATTGAGGGTGTGCTGCACTATTGGAGTGTCAGTAATTGAGGGTGTGCTGCACTATTGGAGTGTCAGTAATTGAGTCTGTGCTGCACTATTGGAGTGTCAGTAATTGAGGGTGTGCTGCACTATTGGAGTGTCAGTAATTGAGTCTGTGCTGCACTATTGGAGTGTCAGTATTTGAGGGTGTGCTGCACTATTGGAGTGTCAGTAAGTGAGGGTGTGCTGTACTATTGGAGTGTCAGTAATTGAGGGTATGCTGCACTATTGGAGTATCAGTAATTGAGGGTGTGCTGCACTAATTGAGTGTCAGTTATTGAGGGTATGCTGCTCTATTGGAGTGTCAGTAATTGAGTGTGCGCTGCACTATTGGAGTGTCAGTAATTGAGTGTGTGCTGCACTATTGGAGTGTCAGTAATTGAGGATGTGCTGCACTATTGGAGTGTCAGTAATTGAGGGTGTGTTGTACTATTGGAGTGTCAGTAATTGAGTGTGTGCTGCACGAATGGAGTGTCAGTAATTGAGGGTGTGCTGCACTATTGGAGTGTCAGTAATTGAGGGTGTGCTGCATGATTGGAGTGTCAGTAATTGAAAGGTGTGCTGCACTATTGGAGTGTCAGTAATTGAGGAAGAACTGCACTATTGGTGTGTCAGTAATTGAGGGTGTGCGGCACTATTGGAGTGTCAGTAATTGAGGGTGTGCTGCACTATTGCAGTGTCAGTAATTGAGGGTGTGCTGCGCTATTTGAGTGTCAGTAATTGTGGGTGTGCTGCAATATTGGAGTGTCAGTAATTGAGGGTGTGCTGCACTATTGGAGTGTCAGTAATTGAGGGTGTGCTGCACTATTGGAGTGTCAGTAATTCAGGGTGTGCTGCAGTAATGTAGTGTCAGTAATTGAGGGTGAGCAGCACTATTGGAGTGTCAGTATTTGAATGCGGGCTGCACTATTGGAGTGTCACTAATTGAGGGTGAGCTGCACTATTGGAGTGTCATTAATTGAGGGTCTGCTGCACTATTGGAGTGTCAGTAATTGAGGGTGTGCTGCACTATTGGTGTGTCAGTAATTGAGGGTGTGCTGCACTTTTGGAGTGTCAGTAATTGAGGGTTTTCTACTCTATTGGAGTGTGAGTAATTGAGTGTGAACTGCACTATTGGAGAGTCAGTAATTGAGGGTTTGCTTCACTATTGGAGTGTCAGTATTTGAGGGTGTGCTGCGTCAGTAATTGAGGGTGAGCTGCCCTATTGGAGGGTCTGTATTTGAGGGTGCGCTGCACTATTGGAGTGTCAGTAATTGGGGGTGTGCTGCACAATTGGAGTGTCAGAAATTGAGGGTGAGCTGCAATATTGGAGTGTTAGTAATTGACGGTGAGCTGCACTATTGGAGTGTCAGTAATTGAGGGTGTGCTACACTATTGGACTGTCAGTAATTGAGTGTGTGCTGCACTATTGGAGCGTCAGTAATTGAGGGTGTGCTGCAATATTGGAGTGTCAGTAATTGAGGGTGTGCTACACTATTGGAGTATCAGTAATTGAGTGTGTGCTGCACTATTGGAGTGTCAGTAATTGAGGGTGTGCTGCACTATTGGAGTGTCAAAACTGAGGGTGTGTTGCACTATTGGAGTGTCAGTAATTGAGGGTGTGTTGCACTATTGGAGTGTCAGTAATTGAGAGTGTGCTGCACTATTGGAGTGTCAGTAATTGAGGGTGGGCTGCACTATTGGAGTGTCAGTAATTCATGGTGTGCTGCAGTATTGTAGTGTCAGTAATTGAGGGTGAGCAGCACTATTGGTGTGTCAGTATTTGAATGCGTGCTGCACTATTGGAGTGTCAGTAATTGAGGGTGAGCTGCACTATTGGAGTGTCAGTAATTGAGGGTGTGCTGCAATATTGGAGTGTGAGTAATTGAGGGTGTGCTGCAATATTGGAGTGTCAGTAATTGAGGGTGTGCTGCAGTATTGTAGTGTGAGTAACTGAAGGTGAGCAGCACTATTGGTGTGTCAGTATTTGAATGCGTGCTGCACTATTGGAGTGTCAGTAATTGAGGGTGAGCTGCACTATTGGAGTGTCAGTAATTGAGGGTGTGCTGCAATATTGGAGTGTGAGTAATTGAGGGTGTGCTGCAATATTGGAGTGTCAGTAATTGAGGGTGTGCTGCACTATTGGAGTGTCAGTAATTGAGGGTGTGCTGCACTATTGGAGTGTCAGTAATTGAGGGTGTGCTGCAATATTGGAGTGTCAGTAATTGAGGGTGAGCTGCACTATTGTAGTGTCCGTAATTGAGGATGTGCTGCACTATTGGAGTGTCAGTAATTAATGGTGCGCTGCACTATTGGAGCGTCAGTAATTGATGGTGTGCTGCACTATTGGAGTGTCAGTAATTGAGGCTGTGCTGCGATATTGGTGTGTCAGTATTTGAGGATGTGCTGCACTATTGTAGTGTCCGTACTTGAGGGTGTGCTGCAATATTGGAGAGTCAGTAATTAATGGTGCGCTGCACTATTGGACCGTCAGTAATTGAGGGTGTGCTGCAGTATTGTATTGTCAGTAATTGAGGGTGATCTGCACTATTGGAGTGTCAGTATTTGAGTGTGCGCTGCACTATTGGAGTGTCAGTATTTGAGGGTGTGCTGCACCATTGGAGTGTCAGTAATTGAGGGTGAGCTGCACTATTGGAGTGTCATTAATTGAGGGTGAGCTGCACTATTGGAGTGTCAGTAATTGAGTGTGTGCTGCACTATTGGAGTATTAGTAATTGAGGGTGTGCTGCAATATTGGTGTGTCAGAAATTGAGGGTGAAGTTGCACGATTGGAGTGTCAGTAATTGAGTGTGTGCTGCACTATTGGAATGTCAGTAATTGATTGCGTGCTGCACTATTGGAGAGTCAGTAATTGAGGATGTGCTGCAAAATTGGAGTGTCAGTAATTGAGTGTGTGCTGCAATATTGGAGTGTCAGTAATTGAGGGTGTGCTGCAATATTGGAGTTTCAGTAATTGAGGGTGTGCTGCACTATTGGAGTGTCAGTAATTGAGGGTATGCTGCAATATTGGAGTGTCAGTAATTCAGAGTGTGCTGCACTATTGGAGTGTCAATAATTGAGGGTGTGCTGCAATATTGGAGTGTCAGTAATTGAGGGTGAACTGCACTAATGGAGTGTCAGTAATTGAGGGTGTGCTGCACTATTGGTGTGTCAGTAATTGAGGGTGTGCTGCACTATTGGAGTGTCAGTAATTGAGGATGTGCTGCACTATTGGAGTGTCAGTAATTGAGGGTGAGCTGCACTATTGGAGTCTCAGTATTTTTTGTTGCGCTGCACTATTGGAGAGACAGTAATTGAGGGTGTGCTGCATTATTGGAGTGTCAGTAAGTGAGGGTGTGCTGCACTATTGGAGTGTCAGTAATTGAGGGTGTGCTGCACTATTGGATTGTCAGAAATTGTGGCTGAGCTGCAATATTGGAGTGCCAGTAATTGAGGGTGAGCTGCACTATTGGAGTGTCAGTAATTCAGGGTGTGCTGCAGTATTGTAGTGTCAGTAATTGATGGTGAGCAGCACTATTGGAGTGTCAGTATTTGAGGGTGTGCTGCAGTATTGTAGTGTCAGTAATTGAAGGTGAGCAGCACTATTGGTGTGTCAGTATTTGATTGTGTGCTGCAGTATTGGAGTGTCAGTAATTGAGGGTGAGCTGCACTATTGGAGTGTCAGTAATTGAGGGTGTGCTGCAATATTGGAGTGTAATGATTTGAGGGTGTGCTGCAATATTTGAGTGTCAGTAATTGAGGGTGTGCTGCAATATTGGAGTGTTAGTAATTGAGGTTGAGCTGCACTATTAGAGTGTCAGTAATTTTGGGTGTGCTGCATATTGCAGTGTCAGTAATTGAGGCTGTGCTGCACTATTGTAGTGTCCGTAATTGAGGGTGTGCTGCACTATTGGAGTGTCAGTATTTGAGGGTGTGCTGCATACTGGAGTGTCCGTAATGGAGGGTGTGCTGCACTATTGGAGTGTTAGTAATTAAGGGTGTGTTGCACTAATGGAGCGTCCGTAATTGAGGGTGTGCTGCACTATTGGTGTGTCAGTAATTGAGGGTGTGTTGCACAACTGGAGTTTCAGTAATTGAGGTTGTGCTGCACTATTGGAGTGTCAGTAATTGTGGGTGTGCTGCACTACTATAGTGTCAGTAATTGAGTGTGTGCTGCAATATTGGAGTGTCAGTAATTGAGGGTGTGCTACACTATTGGAGTGTCAGTAATTGAGTGTGTGCTGCACCATTGGAGTGTCCGTAATTGAGGGTGTGCTGCACTATTGGAGTGTTAGTAATTGAGGGTGTGCTGCACTATTGAGGTGTCAGTAATTGAGTGTGTGCTGCACTATTGGAGCGTCCGTAATTGAGGGTGTGCTGCACTATTGGAGTGTCAGTAATTGAGGGTGTGTTGCACTACTGGAGTGTCAGTAATTGAGGTTGTGCTGCACTATTGGAGTGTCAGTAATTGAGGGTGTGCTGCACTATTGGAGTGTCAGTAATTGAGTGTGTGCTGCAATATTGGAGTGTCAGTAATTGAGGGTGTGCTACACTATTGGAGTGTCAGTAATTGAGTGTGTGGTGCACTATTGGAGTGTCAGTAATTGATGGTGTGCTGCAATATTGGAGTGTCAGTAATTGAGGGTGTGCTGCAATATTGGAGTGTCAGTAATTGAGGGTGTGCTTCACTACTGGAGTGTCAGTAATTGAGTGTGTGCTGCGTCAGTAATTGAGGGTGAGCTGCCCTATTGGAGGGTCTTTATTTGAGGGTGCGCTGCACTATTGGAGTGTCTGTAATTGGGGGTGTGCTGCACTAAGAGTGTCAGAAATTGAGGGTGAGCTGCAATATTGGAGTGTTAGTAATGACGGTGAGCTGCACTATTGGAGTGTCAGTAATTGAGGGTGTGCTACACTTTTGGAGTGTCAGTAATTGAGGGTGTACTGCACTACTGGAGTGTCCGTAATTGAGGGTGTGCTACACTATTGGAGTGTCAGTAATTGAGTGAGTGCTGCACTATTGGAGCGTCAGTAATTGAGGGTGTGCTGCACTTTTGGAGTGTCAGTAATTGAGGGTGTGTTGCACTATTGGAGTGACAGTAATTGAGAGTGTGCTGCACTATTGGAGTGTCAGTAATTGAGGGTGTGCTGCAGTATTGTAGTGTCAGTAATTGAGGGTGAGCAGCACTATTGGTGTGTCAGTATTTGAATGCGTGCTGCATTATTGGAGTGTCAGTAATTGAGGGTGAGCTGCACTATTGGAGTGTCAGTAATTGAGGGTGTGCTGCAATATTGGAGTGTGAGTAATTGAGGGTGTGCTGCACTATTGGAGTGTCAGTAATTGAGGGTATGCTGCAATATTGGAGTGTCAGTATTTGAGGGTGTGCTGCAGTATTGTAGTGTCAGTAATTGAAGGTGAGCAGCACTATTGGTGTGTCAGTATTTGATTGCGTGCTGCAGTATTGGAGTGTCAGTAATTGAGGGTGAGCTGCACTATTGGAGTGTCAGTAATTGAGGGTGTGCTGCATACTGGAGTGTCCGTAATGGAGGGTGTGCTGCACTATTGGAGTGTCAGTAATTAAGGGTGTGTTGCACTAATGGAGCGTCCGTAATTGAGGGTGTGCTGCACTATTGGTGTGTCAGTAATTGAGGGTGTGTTGCACAACTGGAGTTTCAGTAATTGAGGTTGTGCTGCACTATTGGAGTGTCAGTAATTGAGGGTGTGCTGCACTACTATAGTGTCCGTAATTGAGTGTGTGCTGCAATATTGGAGTGTCAGTAATTGAGGGTGTGCTACACTATTGGAGTGTCAGTAATTGAGTGTGTGCTGCACCATTGGAGTGTCCGTAATTGAGGGTGCGCTGCACTATTGGAGTGCCAGTAATTGAGGGTGTGCTGCACTATTGGAGCGTCCGTAATTGAGGGTGTGCTGCACTATTGGAGTGTCAGTAATTGAGGGTGTGTTGCACTACTGGAGTGTCAGTAATTGAGGTTGTGCTGCACTATTGGAGTGTCAGTAATTGAGGGTGTGCTGCACTATTGGAGTGTCAGTAATTGAGTGTGTGCTGCAATATTGGAGTGTCAGTAATTGAGGGTGTGCTACACTATTGGAGTGTCAGTAATTGAGTGTGTGGTGCACTATTGGAGTGTCAGTAATTGAGGGTGTGCTGCAATATTGGAGTGTGAGTAATTGAGGGTGTGCTGCAATATTGGAGTATCAGTAATTGAGGGTGTGCTGCAATATTGGAGTGTCAGTAATTGAGGGTGTGCTTGACTACTGGAGTGTCAGTAATTGAGTGTGTGCTGCGTCAGTAATTGAGGGTGAGCTGCCCTATTGGAGGGTCTTTATTTGAGGGTGCGCTGCACTATTGGAGTGTCAGTAATTGGGGGTGTGCTGCACTATTGGAGTGTCAGAAATTGAGGGTGAGCTGCAATATTGGAGTGTTAGTACTGACGGTGAGCTGCACTATTGGAGTGTCAGTAATTGAGGGTGTGCTACACTTTTGGAGTGTCAGTAATTGAGGGTGTACTGCACTACTGGAGTGTCAGTAATTGAGGGTGTGCTACACTATTGGAGTGTCAGTAATTGAGTGAGTGCTGCACTATTGGAGCGTCAGTAATTGAGGGTGTGCTGCACATTTGGAGTGTCAGTAATTGAGGGTGTGTTGCACTATTGGAGTGACAGTAATTGAGAGTGTGCTGCACTATTGGAGTGTCAGTATTTGAGGGTGCGCTGCACTATTGGAGTGTCAGTAATTGAGGGTGTGCTGCAGTATTGTAGTGTCAGTAATTGAGGGTGAGCAGCACTATTGGTGTGTCAGTATTTGAATGCGTGCTGCATTATTGGAGTGTCAGTAATTGAGGGTGAGCTGCACTATTGGAGAGTCAGTAATTGAGGGTGTGCTGCAATATTGGAGTGTGAGTAATTGAGGGTGTGCTGCACTATTGGAGAGTCAGTAATTGAGGGTGTGCTGCAATATTGGAGTGTCAGTATTTGAGGGTGTGCTGCAGTATTGTAGTGTCAGTAATTGAAGGTGAGCAGCACTATTGGTGTGTCAGTATTTGATTGCGTGCTGCAGTATTGGAGTGTCAGTAATTGAGGGTGAGCTGCACTATTGGAGTGTCAGTAATTGAGGGTGTGCTGCAATATTGGAGTGTAATGATTTGAGGGTGTGCTGCAATATTGGAGTGTCAGTAATTGAGGGTGTGCTGCAATATTGGAGTGTCAGTAATTGAGGTTGAGCTGCACTATTAGAGTGTCAGTAATTTTGGGTGTGCTGCATATTGCAGTGTCAGTAATTGAGGCTGTGCTGCACTATTGGAGTGTCAGTAATTGAGGGTGTGCTGCAATATTGGTGTGTCAGTAATTGAGGATGTGCTGCACTATTGTAGTGTCCGTAATTGAGGGTGTGCTGCACTATTGGAGTGTCAGTAATTGAGGGTGTGCTGCATACTGGAGTGTCCGTAATGGAGGGTGTGCTGCACTATTGGAGTGTTAGTAATTGAGGGTGTGTTGCACTAATGGAGCGTCCGTAATTGAGGGTGTGCTGCACTATTGGTGTGTCAGTAATTGAGGGTGTGTTGCACTACTGGAGTTTCAGTAATTGAGGTTGTGCTGCACTATTGGAGTGTCAGTAATTGAGGGTGTGCTGCACTACTATAGTGTCAGTAATTGAGTGTGTGCTGCAATATTGGAGTGTCAGTAATTGAGGGTGTGCTACACTATTGGAGTGTCAGTAATTGAGTTTGTGCTGCACCATTGGAGTGTCCGTAATTGAGGGTGTGCTGCACTATTGGAGTGTTAGTAATTGAGGGTGTGCTGCACTATTGGAGCGTCCGTAATTGAGGGTGTGCTGCACTATTGGAGTGTCAGTAATTGAGGGTGTGTTGCACTACTGGAGTGTCAGTAATTGAGGTTGTACTGCACTATTGGAGTGTCAGTAATTGAGGGTGTGCTGCACTATTGGAGTGTCAGTAATTGAGTGTGTGCTGCAATATTGGAGTGTCAGTAATTGAGGGTGTGCTACACTATTGGAGTGTCAGTAATTGAGTGTGTGGTGCACTATTGGAGTGTCAGTAATTGATGGTGTGCTGCACAAGTGGAGCGTCAGTACTTGAGGGTGTGCTGCACTATTGGAGTGTCAGGAATTGAGGGTGTGTTGCACTATTGGAGTGTCAGTAATTGAGGGTGTGTTGCACTATTGGAGTGTCAGCAATTGAGAATGTGCTGCACTATTGGAGTGTCTGTAATTGAGGGTGAGCTGCACTATTGGAGTGTCAGTAATTGAGGGTGTGCTGCAATATTGGAGTGTGAGTAATTGAGGGTGTGCTGCAATATTGGAGTGTCAGTAATTGAGGGTGTGCTGCAATATTGGAGTGTCAGTAATTGAGGGTGAGCTGCACTATTAGAGTGTCAGTAATATTGGGTGTGCTGCATATTGCAGTGTCAGTAATTGAGGGTGTGCTGCACTATTGGAGTGTCATTAATTGAGAAAGTGCTGCACTATTGGAGTGTCAGTAATTGAGGGTGTGCAGCACTATTGGTGTGTCAGTAATTGAGTGTGCGCTGCACTTTTGAAGTGTCAGTAATTGAGGGTTAGCTACTCTATTGGAGTGTGAGTAATTGAGTGTGTGCTGCACTATTGGAGAGTCAGTAATTGAGGGTTTGCTTCACTACTGGAGTGTCAGTAATTGAGTGTGTGCTGCACTATTGGAGTGTCAGTATTTGAGGGTGTGCTGCGTCAGTAATTGAGGGTGAGCTGCCCTATTGGAGGGTCTTTATTTGAGGGTGCGCTGCACTATTGGAGTGTCAGTAATTGGGGGTGTGCTGCACTATTGGAGTGTCAGAAATTGAGGATGAGCTGCAATATTGGAGTGTTAGTAATTGACGGTGAGCTGCACTATTGGAGTGTCAGTAATTGAGGGTGTGCTACACTTTTGGAGTGTCAGTAATTGAGGGTGTGCTGCACTATTGGAGTGTCCGTAATTGAGGGTGTGCTACACTATTGGAGTGTCAGTAATTGAGTGAGTGCTGCACTATTGGAGCGTCAGTAATTGAGGGTGTGCTGCAATATTGGAGTGTCAGTAATTGAGGGTGTGCTACACTATTGGAGTGTGAGTAATTGAGTGTGTGCTGCACTATTGGAGTGTCAGTAATTGAGGGTGTGCTGCACTAGTGGAGTGTCAGTACTTGAGGGTGTGCTACACTATTGGAGTGTCAGTAATTGAGGGTGTGCTGCAATATTGGAGTGTCAGTAATTGAGGGTGTGCTGCACTATTGGAGTGTCCGTAATTGAGGCTTGGCTGCACTATTGGAGTGTCAGTAACTGAGGGTGTGTTGCACTATTGGAGTGTCAGTAATTGAGGGTGTTGTGCACTATTGGAGTGTCAGCAATTGAGAGTGTGCTGCACTATTGGAGTGTCAGTAATTGAGGGTGCGCTGCACTATTGTAGTGTCAGTAATTGAGGGTGTGCTGCACTATTGGAGTGTCAGTAATTGAGGGTGTGCTGCACTATTGGAGTGTCAGCAATTCAGGGTGTGCTGCATTATTGTAGTGTCAGTAATTGAGGGTGTGCTGCACTATTGGAGTGTCAGTAATTGAGGGTGTGCTGCAATATTGGAGTGTGAGTAATTGAGGGTGTGCTGCAATATTGGAGTATCAGTAATTGAGGGTGTGCTGCAATATTGGAGTGTCAGTAATTGAGGGTGTGCTTCACTACTGGAGTGTCAGTAATTGAGTGTTTGCTGCACTATTGGAGTGTCAGTATTTGAGGGTGTGCTGCGTCAGTAATTGAGGGTGAGCTGCCCTATTGGAGTGTCAGTAATTGGGGGTGTGCTGCACTATTGGAGTGTCAGAAATTGAGGGTGAGCTGCAATATTGGAGTGTTAGTAATGACGGTGAGCTGCACTATTGGAGTGTCAGTAATTGAGGGTGTGCTACACTTTTGGAGTGACAGTAATTGAGGGTGTACTGCACTATTGGAGTGTCCGTAATTGAGGGTGTGCTACACTATTGGAGTGTCAGTAATTGAGTGAGTGCTGCACTATTGGAGCGTCAGTAATTGAGGGTGTGCTACACTATTGGAGTGTGAGTAATTGAGGGTGTGCTGCACTAGTGGAGTGTCAGTACTTGAGGGTGTGCAACACTATTGGAGTGTCAGTAATTGAGGGTGTGCTGCAATATTGGAATGTCAGTAATTGAGGGTGTGCTGCACTATTGGAGTGTCAGTAATTGAGGGTGTGCTGCACTATTGGAGTGTCAGTATTTGAGGGTGCGCTGCACTATTGGAGTGTCAGTAATTGAGGGTGTGCTGCAGTATTGTAGTGTCAGTAATTGAGGGTGAGCAGCACTATTGGTGTGTCAGTATTTGAATGCGTGCTGCATTATTGGAGTGTCAGTAATTGAGGGTGAGCTGCACTATTGGAGAGTCAGTAATTGAGGGTGTGCTGCAATATTGGAGTGTGAGTAATTGAGGGTGTGCTGCACTATTGGAGAGTCAGTAATTGAGGGTGTGCTGCAATATTGGAGTGTCAGTATTTGAGGGTGTGCTGCAGTATTGTAGTGTCAGTAATTGAAGGTGAGCAGCACTATTGGTGTGTCAGTATTTGATTGCGTGCTGCAGTATTGGAGTGTCAGTAATTGAGGGTGAGCTGCACTATTGGAGTGTCAGTAATTGAGGGTGTGCTGCAATATTGGAGTGTAATGATTTGAGGGTGTGCTGCAATATTGGAGTGTCAGTAATTGAGGGTGTGCTGCAATATTGGAGTGTCAGTAATTGAGGTTGAGCTGCACTATTAGAGTGTCAGTAATTTTGGGTGTGCTGCATATTGCAGTGTCAGTAATTGAGGCTGTGCTGCACTATTGGAGTGTCAGTAATTGAGGGTGTGCTGCAATATTGGTGTGTCAGTAATTGAGGATGTGCTGCACTATTGTAGTGTCCGTAATTGAGGGTGTGCTGCACTATTGGAGTGTCAGTAATTGAGGGTGTGCTGCATACTGGAGTGTCCGTAATGGAGGGTGTGCTGCACTATTGGAGTGTTAGTAATTGAGGGTGTGTTGCACTAATGGAGCGTCCGTAATTGAGGGTGTGCTGCACTATTGGTGTGTCAGTAATTGAGGGTGTGTTGCACTACTGGAGTTTCAGTAATTGAGGTTGTGCTGCACTATTGGAGTGTCAGTAATTGAGGGTGTGCTGCACTACTATAGTGTCAGTAATTGAGTGTGTGCTGCAATATTGGAGTGTCAGTAATTGAGGGTGTGCTACACTATTGGAGTGTCAGTAATTGAGTTTGTGCTGCACCATTGGAGTGTCCGTAATTGAGGGTGTGCTGCACTATTGGAGTGTTAGTAATTGAGGGTGTGCTGCACTATTGGAGCGTCCGTAATTGAGGGTGTGCTGCACTATTGGAGTGTCAGTAATTGAGGGTGTGTTGCACTACTGGAGTGTCAGTAATTGAGGTTGTACTGCACTATTGGAGTGTCAGTAATTGAGGGTGTGCTGCACTATTGGAGTGTCAGTAATTGAGTGTGTGCTGCAATATTGGAGTGTCAGTAATTGAGGGTGTGCTACACTATTGGAGTGTCAGTAATTGAGTGTGTGGTGCACTATTGGAGTGTCAGTAATTGATGGTGTGCTGCACAAGTGGAGCGTCAGTACTTGAGGGTGTGCTACATTATTGGAGTGTCAGTAATTGAGTGTGTGCTGCACTATTGGAGTGTCAATAATTGAGGGTGTGCTGCACTATTGGAGTGTCCGTCATTGAGGGTGTGCTGCACTATTGGAGTGTCAGGAATTGAGGGTGTGTTGCACTATTGGAGTGTCAGTAATTGAGGGTGTGTTGCACTATTGGAGTGTCAGCAATTGAGAATGTGCTGCACTATTGGAGTGTCTGTAATTGAGGGTGAGCTGCACTATTGGAGTGTCAGTAATTGAGGGTGTGCTGCAATATTGGAGTGTGAGTAATTGAGGGTGTGCTGCAATATTGGAGTGTCAGTAATTGAGGGTGTGCTGCAATATTGGAGTGTCAGTAATTGAGGGTGAGCTGCACTATTAGAGTGTCAGTAATTTTGGGTGTGCTGCATATTGCAGTGTCAGTAATTGAGGGTGTGCTGCACTATTGGAGTGTCATTAATTGAGAAAGTGCTGCACTATTGGAGTGTCAGTAATTGAGTGTGTGCAGCACTATTGGTGTGTCAGTAATTGAGTGTGCGCTGCACTTTTGAAGTGTCAGTAATTGAGGGTTAGCTACTCTATTGGAGTGTGAGTAATTGAGTGTGTGCTGCACTATTGGAGAGTCAGTAATTGAGGGTTTGCTTCACTACTGGAGTGTCAGTAATTGAGTGTGTGCTGCACTATTGGAGTGTCAGTATTTGAGGGTGTGCTGCGTCAGTAATTGAGGGTGAGCTGCCCTATTGGAGGGTCTTTATTTGAGGGTGCGCTGCACTATTGGAGTGTCAGTAATTGGGGGTGTGCTGCACTATTGGAGTGTCAGAAATTGAGGATGAGCTGCAATATTGGAGTGTTAGTAATTGACGGTGAGCTGCACTATTGGAGTGTCAGTAATTGAGGGTGTGCTACACTTTTGGAGTGTCCGTAATTGAGGGTGTGCTACACTATTGGAGTGTCAGTAATTGAGGGTGTGCTACACTATTGGAGTGTCAGTAATTGAGTGAGTGCTGCACTATTGGAGCGTCAGTAATTGAGGGTGTGCTGCAATATTGGAGTGTCAGTAATTGAGGGTGTGCTACACTATTGGAGTGTGAGTAATTGAGTGTGTGCTGCACTATTGGAGTGTCAGTAATTGAGGGTGTGCTGCACTAGTGGAGTGTCAGTACTTGAGGGTGTGCTACACTATTGGAGTGTCAGTAATTGAGGGTGTGCTGCAATATTGGAGTGTCAGTAATTGAGGGTGTGCTGCACTATTGGAGTGTCCGTAATTGAGGCTTGGCTGCACTATTGGAGTGTCAGTAACTGAGGGTGTGTTGCACTATTGGAGTGTCAGTAATTGAGGGTGTTGTGCACTATTGGAGTGTCAGCAATTGAGAGTGTGCTGCACTATTGGAGTGTCAGTAATTGAGGGTGCGCTGCACTATTGTAGTGTCAGTAATTGAGGGTGTGCTGCACTATTGGAGTGTCAGTAATTGAGGGTGTGCTGCACTATTGGAGTGTCAGCAATTCAGGGTGTGCTGCATTATTGTAGTGTCAGTAATTGAGGGTGTGCTGCACTATTGGAGTGTCAGTAATTGAGGGTGTGCTGCAATATTGGAGTGTGAGTAATTGAGGGTGTGCTGCAATATTGGAGTATCAGTAATTGAGGGTGTGCTGCAATATTGGAGTGTCAGTAATTGAGGGTGTGCTTCACTACTGGAGTGTCAGTAATTGAGTGTTTGCTGCACTATTGGAGTGTCAGTATTTGAGGGTGTGCTGCGTCAGTAATTGAGGGTGAGCTGCCCTATTGGAGTGTCAGTAATTGGGGGTGTGCTGCACTATTGGAGTGTCAGAAATTGAGGGTGAGCTGCAATATTGGAGTGTTAGTAATGACGGTGAGCTGCACTATTGGAGTGTCAGTAATTGAGGGTGTGCTACACTTTTGGAGTGACAGTAATTGAGGGTGTACTGCACTATTGGAGTGTCCGTAATTGAGGGTGTGCTACACTATTGGAGTGTCAGTAATTGAGTGAGTGCTGCACTATTGGAGCGTCAGTAATTGAGGGTGTGCTACACTATTGGAGTGTGAGTAATTGAGGGTGTGCTGCACTAGTGGAGTGTCAGTACTTGAGGGTGTGCAACACTATTGGAGTGTCAGTAATTGAGGGTGTGCTGCAATATTGGAATGTCAGTAATTGAGGGTGTGCTGCACTATTGGAGTGTCCGTAATTGAGGCTTTGCTGCACTATTGGAGTGTCAGTAACTGAGGGTGTGTTGCACTATTGGAGTGTCAGTAATTGAGGGTGTTTTGCACTATTGGAGTGTCAGTAATTGAGGGTTAGCTAATCTATTGGAGTGTGAGTAATTGAGTGTGTGCGGCACTATTGGAGAGTCAGTAATTGAGGGTTTGCTTCACTACTGGAGTGTCAGTAATTGAGTGTGTGCTGCACTATTGGAGTGTCAGTATTTGAGGGTGTGCTGCGTCAGTAATTGAGGGTGAGCTGCCCTATTGGAGGGTCTTTATTTGAGGGTGCGCTGCACTTTTGGAGTGTCAGTAATTGGGGGTGTGCTGCACTATTGGAGTGTCAGAAATTGAGGATGAGCTGCAATATTGGAGTGTTAGTAATTGACGGTGAGCTGCACTATTGGAGTGTCAGTAATTGAGGGTGTGCTACACTTTTGGAGTGTCAATAATTGAGGGTGTGCTGCACTATTGGAGTGTCCGTAATTGAGGGTGTGCTACACTATTGGAGTGTCAGTAATTGAGTGAGTGCTGCACTATTGGAGCGTCAGTAATTGAGGGTGTGCTAAAATATTGGAGTGTCAGTAATTGAGGGTGTGCTACACTATTGGAGTGTGAGTAATTGAGTGTGTGCTGCACTATTGGAGTGTCAGTAATTGAGGGTGTGCTGCACTAGTGGAGTGTCAGTACTTGAGGGTGTGCTACACTATTGGAGTGTCAGTAATTGAGGGTGTGCTGCAATATTGGAGTGTCAGTAATTGAGGGTGTGCTGCACTATTGGAGTGTCCGTAATTGAGGCTTGGCTGCACTATTGGAGTGTCAGTAACTGAGGGTGTGTTGCACTATTGGAGTGTCAGTAATTGAGGGTGTTGTGCACTATTGGAGTGTCAGCAATTGAGAGTGTGCTGCACTATTGGAGTGTCAGTAATTGAGGGTGCGCTGCACTATTGTAGTGTCAGTAATTGAGGGTGTGCTGCACTATTGGAGTGTCAGTAATTGAGGGTGTGCTGCACTATTGGAGTGTCAGTAATACAGGGTGTGCTGCATTATTGTAGTGTCAGTAATTGAGGGTGTGCTGCACTATTGGAGTGTCAGTAATTGAGGGTGTGCTGCAATATTGGAGTGTGAGTAATTGAGGGTGTGCTGCAATATTGGAGTATCAGTAATTGAGGGTGTGCTGCAATATTGGAGTGTCAGTAATTGAGGGTGTGCTTCACTACTGGAGTGTCAGTAATTGAGTGTTTGCTGCACTATTGGAGTGTCAGTATTTGAGGGTGTGCTGCGTCAGTAATTGAGGGTGAGCTGCCCTATTGGAGTGTCAGTAATTGGGGGTGTGCTGCACTATTGGAGTGTCAGAAATTGAGGGTGAGCTGCAATATTGGATTGTTAGTAATGACGGTGAGCTGCACTATTGGAGTGTCAGTAATTGAGGGTGTGCTACACTTTTGGAGTGTCAGTAATTGAGGGTGTACTGGACTATTGGAGTGTCCGTAATTGAGGGTGTGCTACACTATTGGAGTGTCAGTAATTGAGTGAGTGCTGCACTATTGGAGCGTCAGTAATTGAGGGTGTGCTACACTATTGGAGTGTGAGTAATTGAGGGTGTGCTGCAATATTGGAGTATCAGTAATTGAGGGTGTGCTGCAATATTGGAGTGTCAGTAATTGAGGGTGTGCCTCACTACTGGAGTGTCAGTAATTGAGTGTTTGCTGCACTATTGGAGTGTCAGTATTTGAGGGTGTGCTGCGTCAGTAATTGAGGGTGAGCTGCCCTATTGGAGTGTCAGTAATTGGGGGTGTGCTGCACTATTGGAGTGTCAGAAATTGAGGGTGAGCTGCAATATTGGAGTGTTAGTAATGACGGTGAGCTGCACTATTGGAGTGTCAGTAATTGAGGGTGTGCTACACTTTTGGAGTGTCAGTAATTGAGGGTGTACTGCACTATTGGAGTGTCCGTAATTGAGGGTGTGCTACACTATTGGAGGGTCAGTAATTGAGTGAGTGCTGCACTATTGGAGCGTCAGTAATTGAGGGTGTGCAACACTATTGGAGTGTCAGTAATTGAGGGTGTGCTGCAATATTGGAATGTCAGTAATTGAGGGTGTGCTGCACTATTGGAGTGTCCGTAATTGAGGCTTTGCTGCACTATTGGAGTGTCAGTAACTGAGGGTGTGTTGCACTATTGGAGTGTCAGTAATTGAAGGTGTTTTGCACTATTGGAGTGTCAGTAATTGAGGGTTAGCTACTCTATTGGAGTGTGAGTAATTGAGTGTGTGCGGCACTATTGGAGAGTCAGTAATTGAGGGTTTGCTTCACTACTGGAGTGTCAGTAATTGAGTGTGTGCTGCACTATTGGAGTGTCAGTATTTGAGGGTGTGCTGCGTCAGTAATTGAGGGTGAGCTGCCCTATTGGAGGGTCTTTATTTGAGGGTGCGCTGCACTATTGGAGTGTCAGTAATTGGGGGTGTGCTGCACTATTGGAGTGTCAGAAATTGAGGATGAGCTGCAATATTGGAGTGCTAGTAATTGACGGTGAGCTGCACTATTGGAGTGTCAGTAATTGAGGGTGTGCTACACTTTTGGAGTGTCAGTAATTGAGGGTGTGCTGCACTATTGGAGTGTCCGTAATTGAGGGTGTGCTACACTATTGGAGTGTCAGTAATTGAGTGAGTGCTGCACTATTGGAGCGTCAGTAATTGAGGGTGTGCTGCAATATTGGAGTGTCAGTAATTGAGGGTGTGCTACACTATTGGAGTGTGAGTAATTGAGTGTGTGATGCACTATTGGAGTGTCAGTAATTGAGGGTGTGCTGCACTAGTGGAGTGTCAGTACTTGAGGGTGTGCTACACTATTGGAGTGTCAGTAATTGAGGGTGTGCTGCAATATTGGAGTGTCAGTAATTGAGGGTGTGCTGCACTATTGGAGTGTCCGTAATTGAGGCTTGGCTGCACTATTGGAGTGTCAGTAACTGAGGGTGTGTTGCACTATTGGAGTGTCAGTAATTGAGGGTATTGTGCACTATTGGAGTGTCAGCAATTGAGAGTGTGCTGCACTATTGGAGTGTCAGTAATTGAGGGTGCGCTGCACTATTGTAGTGTCAGTAATTGAGGGTGTGCTGCACTATTGGAGTGTCAGTAATTGAGGGTGTGCTGCACTATTGGAGTGTCAGTAATTCAGGGTGTGCTGCATTATTGTAGTGTCAGTAATTGAGGGTGTGCTGCACTATTGGAGTGTCAGTAATTGAGGGTGTGCTGCAATATTGGAGTGTGAGTAATTGAGGGTGTGCTGCAATATTGGAGTATCAGTAATTGAGGGTGTGCTGCAATATTGGAGTGTCAGTAATTGATGGTGTGCTTCACTACTGGAGTGTCAGTAATTGAGTGTTTGCTGCACTATTGGAGTGTCAGTATTTGAGGGTGTGCTGCGTCAGTAATTGAGGGTGAGCTGCCCTATTGGAGTGTCAGTAATTGGGGGTGTGCTGCACTATTGGAGTGTCAGTAATTGAGGGTGTGCTACACTATTGGAGTGTGAGTAATTGAGGGTGTGCTGCACTAGTGGAGTGTCAGTACTTGAGGGTGTGCAACACTATTGGAGTGTCAGTAATTGAGGGTGTGCTGCAATATTGGAATGTCAGTAATTGAGGGTGTGCTGCACTATTGGAGTGTCCGTAATTGAGGCTTTGCTGCACTATTGGAGTGTCAGTAACTGAGGGTGTGTTGCACTATTGGAGTGTCAGTAATTGAGGGTGTTTTGCACTATTGGAGTGTCAGTAATTGAGGGTTAGCTAATCTATTGGAGTGTGAGTAATTGAGTGTGTGCGGCACTATTGGAGAGTCAGTAATTGAGGGTTTGCTTCTCTACTGGAGTGTCAGTAATTGAGTGTGTGCTGCACTATTGGAGTGTCAGTATTTGAGGGTGTGCTGCGTCAGTAATTGAGGGTGAGCTGCCCTATTGGAGGGTCTTTAGTTGAGGGTGCGCTGCACTATTGGAGTGTCAGTAATTGGGGGTGTGCTGCACTATTGGAGTGTCAGAAATTGAGGATGAGCTGCAATATTGGAGTGTTAGTAATTGACGGTGAGCTGCACTATTGGAGTGTCAGTAATTGAGGGTGTGCTACACTTTTGGAGTGTCAGTAATTGAGGGTGTGCTGCACTATTGGAGTGTCCGTAATTGAGGGTGTGCTACACTATTGGAGTGTCAGTAATTGAGTGAGTGCTGCACTATTGGAGCGTCAGTAATTGAGGGTGTGCTGCAATATTGGAGTGTCAGTAATTGAGGGTGTGCTACACTATTGGAGTGTGAGTAATTGAGTGTGTGCTGCACTATTGGAGTGTCAGTAATTGAGGGTGTGCTGCACTAGTGGAGTGTCAGTACTTGAGGGTGTGCTACACTATAGGAGTGTCAGTAATTGAGGGTGTGCTGCAATATTGGAGTGTCAGTAATTGAGGGTGTGCTGCACTATTGGAGTGTCCGTAATTGAGGCTTGGCTGCACTATTGGAGTGTCAGTAACTGAGGGTGTGTTGCACTATTGGAGTGTCAGTAATTGAGGGTGTTGTGCACTATTGGAGTGTCAGCAATTGAGAGTGTGCTGCACTATTGGAGTGTCAGTAATTGAGGGTGCGCTGCACTATTGTAGTGTCAGTAATTGAGGGTGTGCTGCACTATTGGAGTGTCAGTAATTGAGGGTGTGCTGCACTATTGGAGTGTCAATAATTCAGGGTGAGCTGCACTATTGGAGTGTCAGAAATTGAGGGTGAGCTGCAATATTGGATTGTTAGTAATGACGGTGAGCTGCACTATTGGAGTGTCAGTAATTGAGGGTGTGCTACACTTTTGGAGTGTCAGTAATTGAGGGTGTACTGGACTATTGGAGTGTCCGTAATTGAGGGTGTGCTACACTATTGGAGTGTCAGTAATTGAGTGAGTGCTGCACTATTGGAGCGTCAGTAATTGAGGGTGTGCTACACTATTGGAGTGTGAGTAATTGAGGGTGTGCTGCAATATTGGAGTATCAGTAATTGAGGGTGTGCTGCAATATTGGAGTGTCAGTAATTGAGGGTGTGCTTCACTACTGGAGTGTCAGTAATTGAGTGTTTGCTGCACTATTGGAGTGTCAGTATTTGAGGGTGTGCTGCGTCAGTAATTGAGGGTGAGCTGCCCTATTGGAGTGTCAGTAATTGGGGGTGTGCTGCACTATTGGAGTGTCAGAAATTGAGGGTGAGCTGCAATATTGGAGTGTTAGTAATGACGGTGAGCTGCACTATTGGAGTGTCAGTAATTGAGGGTGTGCTACACTTTTGGAGTGTCAGTAATTGAGGGTGTACTGCACTATTGGAGTGTCCGTAATTGAGGGTGTGCTACACTATTGGAGGGTCAGTAATTGAGTGAGTGCTGCACTATTGGAGCGTCAGTAATTGAGGGTGTGCAACACTATTGGAGTGTCAGTAATTGAGGGTGTGCTGCAATATTGGAATGTCAGTAATTGAGGGTGTGCTGCACTATTGGAGTGTCCGTAATTGAGGCTTTGCTGCACTATTGGAGTGTCAGTAACTGAGGGTGTGTTGCACTATTGGAGTGTCAGTAATTGAGGGTGTTTTGCACTATTGGAGTGTCAGTAATTGAGGGTTAGCTACTCTATTGGAGTGTGAGTAATTGAGTGTGTGCGGCACTATTGGAGAGTCAGTAATTGAGGGTTTGCTTCACTACTGGAGTGTCAGTAATTGAGTGTGTGCTGCACTATTGGAGTGTCAGTATTTGAGGGTGTGCTGCGTCAGTAATTGAGGGTGAGCTGCCCTATTGGAGGGTCTTTATTTGAGGGTGCGCTGCACTATTGGAGTGTCAGTAATTGGGGGTGTGCTGCACTATTGGAGTGTCAGAAATTGAGGATGAGCTGCAATATTGGAGTGTTAGTAATTGACGGTGAGCTGCACTATTGGAGTGTCAGTAATTGAGGGTGTGCTACACTTTTGGAGTGTCAGTAATTGAGGGTGTGCTGCACTATTGGAGTGTCCGTAATTGAGGGTGTGCTACACTATTGGAGTGTCAGTAATTGAGTGAGTGCTGCACTATTGGAGCGTCAGTAATTGAGGGTGTGCTGCAATATTGGAGTGTCAGTAATTGAGGGTGTGCTACACTATTGGAGTGTGAGTAATTGAGTGTGTGCTGCACTATTGGAGTGTCAGTAATTGAGGGTGTGCTGCACTAGTGGAGTGTCAGTACTTGAGGGTGTGCTACACTATTGGAGTGTCAGTAATTGAGGGTGTGCTGCAATATTGGAGTGTCAGTAATTGAGGGTGTGCTGCACTATTGGAGTGTCCGTAATTGAGGCTTGGCTGAACTATTGGAGTGTCAGTAACTGAGGGTGTGTTGCACTATTGGAGTGTCAGTAATTGAGGGTATTGTGCACTATTGGAGTGTCAGCAATTGAGAGTGTGCTGCACTATTGGAGTGTCAGTAATTGAGGGTGCGCTGCACTATTGTAGTGTCAGTAATTGAGGGTGTGCTGCACTATTGGAGTGTCAGTAATTGAGGGTGTGCTGCACTATTGGAGTGTCAGTAATTCAGGGTGTGCTGCATTATTGTAGTGTCAGTAATTGAGGGTGTGCTGCACTATTGGAGTGTCAGTAATTGAGGGTGTGCTGCAATATTGGAGTGTGAGTAATTGAGGGTGTGCTGCAATATTGGAGTATCAGTAATTGAGGGTGTGCTGCAATATTGGAGTGTCAGTAATTGAGGGTGTGCTTCACTACTGGAGTGTCAGTAATTGAGTGTTTGCTGCACTATTGGAGTGTCAGTATTTGAGGGTGTGCTGCGTCAGTAATTGAGGGTGAGCTGCCCTATTGGAGTGTCAGTAATTGGGGGTGTGCTGCACTATTGGAGTGTCAGAAATTGAGGGTGAGCTGCAATATTGGATTGTTAGTAATGACGGTGAGCTGCACTATTGGAGTGTCAGTAATTGAGGGTGTGCTACACTTTTGGAGTGTCAGTAATTGAGGGTGTACTGCACTATTGGAGTGTCCGTAATTGAGGGTGTGCTACACTATTGGAGTGTCAGTAATTGAGTGAGTGCTGCACTATTGGAGGGTCAGTAATTGAGGGTGTGCTACACTATTGGAGTGTGAGTAATTGAGGGTGTGCTGCACTAGTGGAGTGTCAGTACTTGAGGGTGTGCAACACTATTGGAGTGTCAGTAATTGAGGGTGTGCTGCAATATTGGAATGTCAGTAATTGAGGGTGTGCTGCACTATTGGAGTGTCCGTAATTGAGGCTTTGCTGCACTATTGGAGTGTCAGTAACTGAGGGTGTGTTGCACTATTGGAGTGTCAGTAATTGAGGGTGTTTTGCACTATTGGAGTGTCAGTAATTGAGAGTGTGCTGCACTATTGTAGTGTCCGTAATTGAGGGTGAGCAGCACTACTGGTGTGTCAGTATTTGAATGCGTGCTGCACTGTTGGAGTGTCAGTAATTGAGGGTGAGCTGCACTATTGGAGTGTCAGTAATTGAGGGTGTGCTGCAATATTGGAGTGTGAGTAATTGAGGGTGTGCTGCAATATTGGAGTGTCAGTAATTGAGGGTGTGCTGCACTATTGGAGTGTCAGTAATTGAGGGTGAGCTGCAATATTGGAGTGTCAGTAATTGAGGGTGTGCTGCAATATTGGAGTGTGAGTAATTGATGGAGTGCTGCAATATTGGAGAGTCAGTAATTGAGGGTGTGCTGCACTACTGGAGTGTCAGTAATTGAGGGTGTGCTGCAATATTCGAGTGTCAGTAATTGAGGGTGAGCTGCACTATTAGAGTGTCAGTAATTTTGGGTGTGCTGCATATTGCAGTGTCAGTAATTGAGGGTGTGCTACACTATTGGAGTGTCAGTAATTGATTGTGTGCTGCACTATTGGAGCGTCAGTAATTGAGGGTGTGCTGCAATATTGGAGTGTCAGAAATTGAGGGTGTGCTGCACTAGTGAAGTGTCAGTACTTGAGTGTGTGCTACACTATTGTAGTGTCAGTAATTGAGTGTGTGCTGCACTATTGGATTGTCAGTAATTGAGGGTGTGCTGCACTATTGGTGTGTCAGTAATTGAGGGTGTGTTGCACTACTGGAGTGTCAGTAATTGAGGTTGTGCTGCACTATTGGAGTGTCAGTAATTTAGGGTGTGCTGCACTATTGGAGTGTCAGTAATTGAGTGTGTGCTGCAATATTGGAGTGTCAGTAATTGAGGGTGTGCTACACTATTGGAGTGTCAGTAATTGAGTGTGTGGTGCACTATTGGAGTGTCAGTAATTGAGGGTAGGCTGCAATATTGGAGTGTGAGTAATTGAGGGTGTGCTGCAATATTGGAGTATCAGTAATTGAGGGTGTGCTGCAATATTGGAGTGTCAGTAATTGAGGGTGTGCTTCACTACTGGAGTGTCAGTAATTGAGTGTGTGCTGCGTCAGTAATTGAGGGTGAGCTGCCCTATTGGAGGGTCTTTATTTGAGGGTGTGCTGCACTATTGGAGTGTCAGTAATTGAGGGTGTGCTGCACTATTGGAGTGTCAGTAATTGAGGGTGTGCTGCACTATTGGAGTGTCAGTAATTGGGGGTGTGCTGCACTATTGGAGTGTCAGAAATTGAGGGTGAGCTGCAATATTGGACTGTTAGTAATGACGGTGAGCTGCACTATTGGAGTGTCAGTAATTGAGGGTGTGCTGCACTATTGGAGTGTCAGTAATTGAGGGTGTGCTACACTTTTGGAGTGTCAGTAATTGTGGGTGTACTGCACTACTGGAGTGTCCGTAATTGAGGGTGTGCTACACTATTGGAGTGTCAGTAATTGAGTGAGTGCTGCACTATTGGAGCGTCATAATTGAGGGTGTGCTGCACTTTTGGAGTGTCAGTAATTGAGGGTGTGTTGCACTATTGGAGTGACAGTAATTGAGAGTGTGCTGCACTATTGGAGTGTCAGTAATTGAGGGTGCGCTGCACTATTGGAGTGTCAGTAATTTAGGCTGTGCTGCAGTATTGTAGTGTCCGTAATTGAGGGTGAGCAGCACTATTGGTGTGTCAGTATTTGAATGCGTGCTGCATTATTGGAGTGTCAGTAATTGAGGGTGAGCTGCACTATTGGAGTGTCAGTAATTGAGGGTGTGCTGCAATATTGGAGTGTGAGTAATTGAGGGTGTGCTGCACTATTGGAGTGTCAGTAATTGAGGGTGTGCTGCAATATTGGAGTGTCAGTATTTGAGGGTGTGCTGCAGTATTGTAGTGTCAGTAATTGAAGGTGAGCAGCACTATTGGTGTGTCAGTATTTAATTGCGTGCTGCAGTATTGGAGTGTCAGTAATTGAGGGTGAGCTGCACTATTGGAGTGTCAGTAATTGAGGGTGTGCTGCAATATTGGAGTGTAATGATTTGAGGGTGTGCTGCAATATTGGAGTGTCAGTAATTGAGGGTGTGCTGCAATATTGGAGTGTCAGTAATTGAGGTTGAGCTGCACTATTAGAGTGTCAGTAATTTTGGGTGTGCTGCATATTGCAATGTCAGTAATTGAGGCTGTGCTGCACTATTGGAGTGTCAGTAATTGAGGGTGTGCTGCAATATTGGTGTGTCAGTAATTGAGGATGTGCTGCACTATTGTAGTGTCCGTAATTGTGTGTGTGCTGCACTACTGGAGTGGCAGTAATTGAGGGTGTGCTGCATACTGGAGTGTCCGTAATGGAGGGTGTGCTGAACTATTGGAGTGTTAGTAATTGAGGGTGTGTTGCACTAATGGAGCGTCCGTAATTGAGGGTGTGCTGCACTATTGGTGTGTCAGTAATTGAGGGTGTGTTGCACTACTGGAGTTTCAGTAATTGAGGTTGTGCTGCACTACTGGAGTGTCAGTAATTGAGGGTGTGCTGCACTACTATAGTGTCAGTAATTGAGTGTGTGCTGCAATATTGGAGTGTCAGTAATTGAGGGTGTGCTACACTATTGGAGTGTCAGTAATTGAGTGTGTGCTGCACCATTGGAGTGTCCGTAATTGAGGGTGTGCTGCACTATTGGAGTGTTAGTAATTGAGGGTGTGCTGCACTATTGGAGCGTCCGTAATTGAGGGTGTGCTGCACTATTGGAGTGTCAGTAATTGAGGGTGTGTTGCACTACTGGAGTGTCAGTAATTGAGGTTGTACTGCACTATTGGAGTGTCAGTAATTGAGGGTGTGCTGCACTATTGGAGTGTCAGTAATTGAGTGTGTGCTGCAATATTGGAGTGTCAGTAATTGAGGGTGTGCAACACTATTGGAGTGTCAGTAATTGATGGTGTGCTGCACTAGTGGAGCGTCAGTACTTGAGGGTGTGCTACATTATTGGAGTGTCAGTAATTGAGTGTGTGCTGCACTATTGGAGTGTCAATAATTGAGGGTGTGCTGCACTATTGGAGTGTCCGTCATTGAGGGTGTGCTGCACTATTGGAGTGTCAGGAATTGAGGGTGTGTTGCACTATTGGAGTGTCAGTAATTGAGGGTGTGTTGCACTATTGGAGTGTCAGCAATTGAGAATGTGCTGCACTATTGGAGTGTCTGTAATTGAGGGTGAGCTGCACTATTGGAGTGTCAGTAATTGAGGGTGTGCTGCAATATTGGAGTGTGAGTAATTGAGGGTGTGCTGCAATATTGGAGTGTCAGTAATTGAGGGTGTGCTGCAATATTGGAGTGTCAGTAATTGAGGGTGAGCTGCACTATTAGAGTGTCAGTAATTTTGGGTGTGCTGCATATTGCAGTGTCAGTAATTGAGGGTGTGCTGCACTATTGGAGTGTCATTAATTGAGAAAGTGCTGCACTATTGGAGTGTCAGTAATTGAGGGTGTGCAGCACTATTGGTGTGTCAGTAATTGAGGGTGCGCTGCACTTTTGAAGTGTCAGTAATTGAGGGTTAGCTACTCTATTGGAGTGTGAGTAATTGAGTGTGTGCTGCACTATTGGAGAGTCAGTAATTGAGGGTTTGCTTCACTACTGGAGTGTCAGTAATTGAGTGTGTGCTGCACTATTGGAGTGTCAGTATTTGAGGGTGTGCTGCGTCAGTAATTGAGGGTGAGCTGCCCTATTGGAGGGTCTTTATTTGAGGGTGCGCTGCACTATTGGAGTGTCAGTAATTGGGGGTGTGCTGCACTATTGGAGTGTCAGAAATTGAGGGTGAGCTGCAATATTGGAGTGTTAGTAATTGACGGTGAGCTGCACTATTGGAGTGTCAGTAATTGAGGGTGTGCTACACTTTTGGAGTGTCAGTAATTGAGGGTGTGCTGCACTATTGGAGTGTCCGTAATTGAGGGTGTGCTACACTATTGGAGTGTCAGTAATTGAGTGAGTGCTGCACTATTGGAGCGTCAGTAATTGAGGGTGTGCTGCAATATTGGAGTGTCAGTAATTGAGGGTGTGTTGCACTATTGGAGTGACAGTAATTGAGAGTGTGCTGCACTATTGGAGTGTCAGTAATTGAGGGTGCCCTGCACTATTGGAGTGTCAGTAATTTAGGGTGTGCTGCAGTATTGTAGTGTCAGTAATTGAGGGTGAGCAGCACTATTGGAGTGTGAGTAATTGAGTGTGTGCTGCACTATTGGAGTGTCAGTAATTGAGGGTGTGCTGCACTAGTGGAGTGTCAGTACTTGAGGGTGTGCTACACTATTGGAGTGTCAGTAATTGAGGGTGTGCTGCAATATTGGAGTGTCAGTAATTGAGGGTGTGCTGCACTATTGGAGTGTCCGTAATTGAGGCTTGGCTGCACTATTGGAGTGTGAGTAACTGAGGGTGTGTTGCACTATTGGAGTGTCAGTAATTGAGGGTGTTTTGCACTATTGGAGTGTCAGCAATTGAGAGTGTGCTGCACTATTGGAGTGTAAGTAATTGAGGGTGCGCTGCACTATTGTAGTGTCAGTAATTGAGGGTGTGCTGCACTATTGGAGTGTCAGTAATTGAGGGTGTGCTGCACTATTGGAGTGTCAGTAATTCAGGGTGTGCTGCTTTATTGTAGTGTCAGTAATTGAGGGTGAGCAGCACTATTGGTGTGTCAGTATTTGAATGCGTGCTGCACTGTTGGAGTGTCAGTAATTGAGGGTGAGCTGCACTATTGGAGTGTCAGTAATTGAGGGTGTGCTGCAATATTGGAGTGTGAGTAATTGAGGGTGTGCTGCAATATTGGAGTATCAGTAATTGAGGGTGTGCTGCAATATTGGAGTGTCAGTAATTGAGGGTGTGCTTCACTACTGGAGTGTCAGTAGTTAAGTGTTTGCTGCACTATTGGTGTGTCAGTATTTGAGGGTGTGCTGCGTCAGTAATTGAGGGTGAGCTGCCCTATTGGAGTGTCAGTAATTGGGGGTGTGCTGCACTATTGGAGTGTCAGAAATTGAGGGTGTGCTGCAATATTGGAGTGTTAGTAATGACGGTGAGCTGCACTATTGGAGTGTCCGTAATTGAGGGTGTGCTACACTATTGGAGTGTCAGTAATTGAGTGAGTGCTGCACTATTGGAGCGTCAGTAATTGAGGGTGTGCTACACTATTGGAGTGTGAGTAATTGAGGGTGTGCTGCACTAGTGGAGTGTCAGTACTTGAGGGTGTGCAACACTATTGGAGTGTCAGTAATTGAGGGTGTGCTGCAATATTGGAGTGTCAGTAATTGAGGGTGTGCTGCACTATTGGAGAGTCCGTAATTGAGGCTTTGCTGCACTATTGGAGTGTCAGTAACTGAGGGTGTGTTGCACTATTGGAGTGTCAGTAATTGAGGGAGTTTTGCACTATTGGAGTGTCAGTAATTGAGAGTGTGCTGCACTATTGTAGTGTCCGTAATTGAGTGTGCGCTGCACTATTGGAGTGTCAGCAAATCAGGGTGTGCTGCATTGTTGTAGTGTCAGTAATTGAGGGTGAGCAGCACTACTGGTGTGTCAGTATTTGAATGCGTGCTGCACTGTTGGAGTGTCAGTAATTGAGGGTGAGCTGCACTATTGGAGTGTCAGTAATTGAGGGTGTGCTGCAATATTGGAGTGTGAGTAATTGAGGGTGTGCTGCAATATTGGACTGTCAGTAATTGAGGGTGTGCTGCACTATTGGAGTGTCAGTAATTGAGGGTGAGCTGCAATATTGGAGTGTCAGTAATTGAGGGTGTGCTGCAATATTGGAGTGTGAGTAATTGATGGAGTGCTGCAATATTGGAGAGTCAGTAATTGAGGGTGTGCTGCACTACTGGAGTGTCAGTAATTGAGGGTGTGCTGCAATATTCGAGTGTCAGTAATTGAGGGTGAGCTGCACTATTAGAGTGTCAGAAATTTTGGGTGTGCTGCATATTGCAGTGTCAGTAATTGAGGGTGTGCTGCACTATTGGATTGTCAGTAATTGAGGCTGTGCTGAATTATTGGAGTGTCTAATTGAGTGTGTGCTGCAATATTGGTGTGTCAGTAATTGAGGATGTGCTGCACTATTGTAGTGTCCGTAATTGAGGGTATGCTGCGCTATTGGAGTGCGCGTAATTGAGGGTGTGCTACACTATTGGAGTGTCAGTAATTGATTGTGTGCTGCACTATTGGAGCGTCAGTAATTGAGGGTGTGCTGCAATATTGGAGTGTCAGAAATTGAAGGTGTGCTGCACTAGTGGAGTGTCAGTACTTGAGTGTGTGCTACACTATTGTAGTGTCAGTAATTGAGTGTTTGCTGCACTATTGGATTGTCAGTAATTGAGGGTGTGCTGCACTATTGGAGTGTCCGTAATTGAGGGTGTGCTGCACTATTGGAGTGTCAGTAATTGAGGGTGTGTTGCACATTGGAGTGTCATTAATTGAGGGTGTGTTGCACTATTGGAGTGTCGGTAATTGAGGGTGTGCTGCACTATTGGAGTTTGAGTAATTGAGGTGCGCTGCACTATTGGAGTGTCAGTAATTCAGGGTGTGCTGCAGTATTGTAGTGTCAGTAATTGAGGGTGAGCAGCACTATTGGAGTGTCAGTAATTGAGGGTGTGCTGCACTATTGGACTGTCAGTATTTGAATGCGTGCTGCACTATTGGAGTGTCACTAATTGAGTTTGAGCTGCACTATTGGAGTGTCAGTAATTGAGGGTGTGCTGCACTATCGGAGTGTCAGTAATTGAGGGTCTGCTGCACTATTGGAGTGTCGGTAATTGAGGGTGTGCTGCATTATTGGAGATTGAGTAATTGAGGGTGCGCTGCACTATTGGAGTGTCAGTAATTCAGGGTGTGCTGCAGTATTGTAGTGTCAGTAATTGAGGGTGAGCAGCACTATTGGAGTGTCAGTATTTGAATGCGTGCTGCACTATTGGAGTGTCACTAATTGAGGATGTGCTGCACTATTGGAGTGTCAGTAATTGAGGGTGTGCTGCACTATTGGAGTGTCAGTATTTGAATGCGTGCTGCACTATTGGAGTTTCAGTAATTGAGGATGTGCTGCACTATTGGAGTGTCAGTAATTGAGGGTGTGCTGCACTATTGGTGTGTCAGTAATTGAGGGTGTGCTGCACTTTTGGAGTGTCAGTAATTGAGGGTGTGCTACATTATTGGAGTGTCAGTAATTGAGGGTGTGCTGCACTATTGGAGTGTCAGTAATTGAGGGTTTGCTACTCTATTGCAGTGTGAGTAATTGATGGAGTGCTGCAATATTGGAGAGTCAGTAATTGAGGGTGTGCTGCACTACTGGAGTGTCAGTAATTGAGGGTGTGCTGCAATATTCGAGTGTCAGTAATTGAGGGTGAGCTGCACTATTAGAGTGTCAGTAATTTTGGGTGTGCTGCATATTGCAGTGTCAGTAATTGAGGGTGTGCTGCACTATTGGATTGTCAGTAATTGAGGCTGTGCTGAATTATTGGAGTGTCTAATTGAGTGTGTGCTGCAATATTGGTGTGTCAGTAATTGAGGATGTGCTGCACTATTGTAGTGTCCGTAATTGAGGGTATGCTGCGCTATTGGAGTGCCCGTAATTGAGGGTGTGCTACAGTATTGGAGTGTCAGTAACTGATTGTGTGCTGCACTATTGGAGCGTCAGTAATTGAGGGTGTGCTGCAATATTGGAGTGTCAGAAATTGAGGGTGTGCTGCACTAGTGGAGTGTCAGTACTTGAGTGTGTGCTACACTATTGGAGTGTCAGTAATTGAGTGTGTGCTGCACTATTGGATTGTCAGTAATTGAGGGTGTGTTGCACTATTGGAGTGTCCGTAATTGAGGGTGAGCTGCACTATTGGAGTGTCAGTAATTGAGGGTGTGTTGCACATAGGAGTGTCATTAATTGAGGGTGTGTTGCACTATTGGAGTGTCGGTAATTGAGGCTGTGCTGCACTATTGGAGTTTGAGTAATTGAGGGTGCGCTGCACTATTGGAGTGTCAGTAATTCAGGGTGTGCTGCAGTATTGTAGTGTCAGTAATTGAGGGTGAGCAGCACTATTGGAGTGTCAGTATTTGAATGCGTGCTGCACTATTGGAGTGTCTGTAATTGAGGGTGTGCTGCACTATTGGAGTGTCAGTAATTGAGGGTGTGCTGCACTATTGGAGTGTCAGTAATTGAGGGTGTGCTGCACTATTGGAGTGTCGGTAATTGAGGTTGAGCTGCACTATTGGAGTGTCAGTAATTGAGGGTGTGCTGCACTATTGGAGTGTCAGTAATTGAGGGTGTGCTGCACTATTGGAGTGTCGGTAATTGAGGGTGTGCTGCACTATTGGAGTTTGAGTAATTGAGGGTGCGCTGCACTATTGGAGTGTCAGTAATTCAGGGTGTGCTGCAGTATTGTAGTGTCAGTAATTGAGGGTGAGCAGTACTATTGGAGTGTCAGTATTTGAATGCGTGCTGCACTATTGGAGTGTCACTAATTGAGGTTGAGCTGCACTATTGGAGTGTCAGTAATTGAGGGTGTGCTGCACTATTGGAGTGTCAGTAATTGAGGCTGTGCTGCACTATTGGTGTGTCAGTAATTGAGGCTGTGCTGCACTATTGGTGTGTGAGTAATTGAGGGTGTGCTGCACTTTAGGAGTGTCAGTAATTGAGGGTGTGCTGCACTTTTGGAGTGTCAGTAATTGAGGGTGTGCTGCACTATTGGTGTGTCAGTAATTGAGGGTGTGCTGCACTTTTGGAGTGTCAGTAATTGAGGGTGTGCTACATTATTGGAGTGTCAGTAATTGAGGGTGTGCTGCACTATTGGAGTGTCAGTAATTGAGGGTTTGCTACTCTATTGCAGTGTGAGTAATTGAGTGTGTGCTGCACTATTGGAGATTCAGTAATTGAGGGTTTGGTTCACTATTGCAGTGTCAGTAATTGAGTGTGTGCTGCACTATTGGAGTGTCAGTAATTGAGGGTGTGCTGCATTATTGGAGTGTCAGTAATTGAGGGTGTGCTGCACTATTGGAGTGTCAGTAATTGATTTTGTGCTTCACTATTGGGGTGTCAGTAATTGAGTGTGTGCTGCACTATTGGTGCGTAACTTTTTGAGGGAGTGCTACACAATTGGAGTGTCTGTAATTGAGGGTGTGCTGCACTCTTGGTGAATATGTGATTGAGGGTGTGCTGCACTATTGGAGTGTCAGTAATTGAGGGTGTGCTGCACTATTGTAGTGTCAGTAATTGAGGATGTGCTGCATATTTGGAGTGTCAGTAATTGACGGTGAGCTGCACTATTGGAGTGTCAGTAATTGAGGGTGTGCTGCACTATTGGTGTGTCAGTAATTGAGGGTGTGTTGCACTACTGGAGTTTCAGTAATTGAAGTTGTGCTGCACTATTGGAGTGTCAGTAATAGAGGGTGTGCTGCACTACTATAGTGTCAGTAATTGAGTGTGTGCTGCAATATTGGAGTGTCAGTAATTGAGGGTGTGCTACACTATTGGAGTGTCAGTAATTGAGTGTGTGCTGCACCATTGGAGTGTCCGTAATTGAGGGTGTGCTGCACTATTGGAGTGTTAGTAATTGAGGGTGTGCTGCACTATTGGAGCGTCCGTAATTGAGGGTGTGCTGCACTATTGGAGTGTCAGTAATTGAGGGTGTGTTGCGCTACTGGAGTGTCAGTAATTGAGCTTGTGCTGCACTATTGGAGTGTCAGTAATTGAGGGTGTGCTGCACTATTGGAGTGTCAGTAATTGAGTGTGTGCTGCAATATTGGAGTGTCAGTAATTGAGGGTGTGCTACACTATTGGAGTGTCAGTAATTGAGTGTGTGGTGCACTATTGGAGTGTCAGTAATTGATGGTGTGCTGCACTAGTGGAGCGTCAGTACTTGAGGGTGTGCTACATTATTGGAGTGTCAGTAATTGAGTGTGTGCTGCACTATTGGAGTGTCAATAATTGAGGGTGTGCTGCACTATTGGAGTGTCCGTCATTGAGGGTGTGCTGCACTATTGGAGTGTCAGGAATTGAGGGTGTGTTGCACTATTGGAGTGTCAGTAATTGAGGGTGTGTTGCACTATTGGAGTGTCAGCAATTGGGAATGTGCTGCACTATTGGAGTGTGAGTAATTGAGGGTGCGCTGCACTAATGGAGTGTCAGTAATTCAGGGTGTGCTGCAGTATTGTAGTGTCAGTAATTGAGGGTGAGCAGCACTAGTGGTGTGTCAGTATTTGAATGCGTGCTGCACTATTGGAGTGTCTGTAATTGAGGGTGAGCTGCACTATTGGAGTGTCAGTAATTGAGGGTGTGCTGCAATATTGGAGTGTGAGTAATTGAGGGTGTGCTGCAATATTGGAGTGTCAGTAATTGAGGGTGTGCTGCACTATTGGAGTGTCAGTAATTGAGGGTGTGCTGCAATATTGGAGTGTCAGTAATTGAGGGTGAGCTGCACTATTAGAGTGTCAGTAATTTTGGGTGTGCTGCATATTGCAGTGTCAGTAATTAATGGTGTGCTGCACTATTGGAGTGTCATTAATTGAGAAAGTGCTGCACTATTGGAGTGTCAGTAATTGAGGGTGTGCTGCACTATTGGTGTGTCAGTAATTGAGGGTGTGCTGCACTATTGGAGTGTCAGTAATTGAGTGTGTGCTGCAGTATTGGAGTGTCAGTAATGGAGGGTTTGCTTCACTACTGGAGTGTCAGTAATTGAGTGTGTGCTGCACTATTGGAGTGTCAGTATTTGAGGGTGTGCTGCGTCAGTAATTGAGGGTGAGCTGCCCAATTGGAGGGTCTTTATTTGAGGGTGCGCTGCACTATTGGAGTGTCAGTAATCGGGGGTGTGCTGCACTATTGGAGTGTCAGAAATTGAGGGTGAGCTGCAATATTGGAGTGTTAGTAATTGACGGTGAGCTGCACTATTGGAGTGTCAATAATTGAGGGTGTGCTACACTTTTGGAGTGTCAGTAATTGAGGGTGTGCTGCACTATTGGAGTGTCAGTAATTGAGGGTGTGCTACACTATTGGAGTGTCAGTTATTGAGTGGGTGCTGCACTATTAGAGTGTCAGTAATTGAGGGTGTGCTGCACTAGTGGAGTGTCAGTACTTGAGGGTGTGCTACACTATTGGAGTGCCAGTAATTGAGGGTGTGCTGCAATATTGGAGTGTCAGTAATTGAGGGTGTGCTGCACTATTGGAGTGTCCGTAATTGAGGCTTTGCTGCACTATTGGAGTGTCAGTAACTGAGGGTGTGTTGCACTATTGGAGTGTCAGTAATTGAGGGTGTTTTGCACTATTGGAGTGTCAGTAATTGAGAGTATGCTGCACTATTGGAGTGTCAGTAATTGAGGGTGCGCTGCACTATTGGAGTCTCAGTAATTCAGGGTGTGCTGCATTATTGTAGTGTCAGTAATTGAGGGTGAGCAGCACTATTGGTGTGTCAGTATTTGAATGCGTGCTGCACTGTTGGAGTGTCAGTAATTGAGGGTGAGCTGCACTATTGGAGTGTCAGTAATTGAGGGTGTGCTGCAATATTGGAGTGTGAGTAATTGAGGGTGTGCTGCAATATTGGAGTGTCAGTAATTGAGGGTGTGCTGCACTATTGGAGTGTCAGTAATTGAGGGTGAGCTGCAATATTGGAGTGTCAGTAATTGAGGGTGTGCTGCAATATTGGAGTGTGAGTAATTGATGGAGTGCTGCAATATTGGAGAGTCAGTAATTGAGGGTGTGCTGCACTATTGGAGTGCCAGTAATAGAGTGTGTGCTGCAATATTCGAGTGTCAGTAATTGAGGGTGAGCTGCACTATTAGAGTGTCAGTAATTTTGGGTGTGCTGCATATTGCAGTGTCAGTAATTGAGGGTGTGCTGCACTATTGGATTGTCAGTAATTGAGGTTGTGCTGAATTATTGGAGTGTCTAATTGAGGGTGTGCTGCAATATTGGTGTGTCAGTAATTGAGGATGTGCTGCACTATTGTAGTGTCCGTAATTGAGGGTATGCTGCGCTATTGGAGTGCCCGTAATTGAGGGTGTGCTACACTATTGGAGTGTCAGTAATTGAGTGTGTGCTGCACTATTGGAGCGTCAGTAATTGAGGGTGTGCTGCAATATTGGTGTGTCAGTAATTGAGGGTGTGTTGCACTAATGGAGTTTCAGTAATTGACGTTGTGCTGCACTATTGGAGTGTCAGTAATTGAGGGTGTGCTGCACTACTATAGTGTCAGTAATTGAGTGTGTGCTGCAATATTGGAGTGTCAGTAATTGAGGGTGTGCTACACTATTGGAGTGTCAGTAATTGAGTGTGTGCTGCACCATTGGAGTGTCCGTAATTGAGGGTGTGCTGCACTATTGGAGTGTTAGTAATTGAGGGTGTGCTGCACTATTGGAGTGTCAGTAATTCAGGGTGTGCTGCAGTATTGTAGTGTCAGTAATTGAGGGTGAGCAGCACTAGTGGTGTGTCAGTATTTGAATGCGTGCTGCACTATTGGAGTGTCTGTAATTGAGGGTGAGCTGCACTATTGGAGTGTCAGTAATTGAGGGTGTGCTGCAATATTGGAGTGTGAGTAATTGAGGGTGTGCTGCAATATTGGAGTGTCAGTAATTGAGGGTGTGCTGCACTATTGGAGTGTCAGTAATTGAGGGTGTGCTGCAATATTGGAGTGTCAGTAATTGAGGGTGAGCTGCACTATTAGAGTGTCAGTAATTTTGGGTGTGCTGCATATTGCAGTGTCAGTAATTAAGGGTGTGCTGCACTATTGGAGTGTCATTAATTGAGAACGTGCTGCACTATTGGAGTGTCAGTAATTGAGGGTGTGCTGCACTATTGGTGTGTCAGTAATTGAGGGTGTGCTGCACTATTGGAGTGTCAGTAATTGAGTGTGTGCTGCAGTATTGGAGTGTCAGTAATTGAGGGTTTGCTTCACTACTGGAGTGTCAGTAATTGAGTGTGTGCTGCACTATTGGAGTGTCAGTATTTGAGGGTGTGCTGCGTCAGTAATTGAGGATGAGCTGCCCTATTGGAGGGTCTTTATTTGAGGGTGCGCTGCACTATTGGAGTGTCAGTAATCGGGGGTGTGCAGCACTATTGGAGTGTCAGAAATTGAGGGTGAGCTGCAATATTGGAGTGTTAGTAATTGACGGTGAGCTGCACTATTGGAGTGTCAGTAATTGAGGGTGTGCTACACTTTTGGAGTGTCAGTAATTGAGGGTGTGCTGCACTATTGGAGTGTCAGTAATTGAGGGTGTGCTACACTATTGGAGTGTCAGTAATTGAGTGGGTGCTGCACTATTGGAGTGTCAGTAATTGAGGGTGTGCTGCACTAGTGGAGTGTCAGTACTTGAGGGTGTGCTACACTATTGGAGTGTCAGTAATTGAGGGTGTGCTGCAATATTGGAGTGTCAGTAATTGAGGGTGTGCTGCACTATTGGAGTGTCCGTAATTGAGGCTTTGCTGCACTATTGGATTGTCAGTAACTGAGGGTGTGTTGCATTATTGGAGTGTCAGTAATTGAGGGTGTTTTGCACTATTGGAGTGTCAGTAATTGAGAGTATGCTGCACTATTGGAGTGTCAGTAATTGAGGGTGCGCTGCACTATTGGAGTGTCAGTAATTCAGGGTGTGCTGCATTATTGTAGTGTCAGTAATTGAGGGTGAGCAGCACTATTGGTGTGTCAGTATTTGAATGAGTGCTGCACTGTTGGAGTGTCAGTAATTGAGGGTGAGCTGCACTATTGGAGTGTCAGTAATTGAGGGTGTGCTGCAATATTGGAGTGTGAGTAATTGAGGGTGTGCTGCAATATTGGAGTGTCAGTAATTGAGGGTGTGCTGCACTATTGGAGTGTCAGTAATTGAGGGTGAGCTGCAATATTGGAGTGTCAGTAATTGAGGGTGTGCTGCAATATTGGAGTGTGAGTAATTGATGGAGTGCTGCAATATTGGAGAGTCAGTAATTGAGGGTGTGCTGCACTATTGGAGTGTCAGTAATAGAGGGTGTGCTGCAATATTCGAGTGTCAGTAATTGAGGGTGAGCTGCACTATTAGAGTGTCAGTAATTTTGGGTGTGCTGCATATTGCAGTGTCAGTAATTGAGGGTGTGCTGCACTATTGGATTGTCAGTAATTGAGGTTGTGCTGAATTATTGGAGTGTCTAATTGAGGGTGTGCTGCAATATTGGTGTGTCAGTAATTGAGGATGTGCTGCACTATTGTAGTGTCCGTAATTGAGGGTATGCTGCGCTATTGGAGTGCCCGTAATTGAGGGTGTGCTACACTATTGGAGTGTCAGTAATTGAGTGTGTGCTGCACTATTGGAGCGTCAGTAATTGAGGGTGTGCTGCAATATTGGTGTGTCAGTAATTGAGGGTGTGTTGCACTACTGGAGTTTCAGTAATTGAGGTTGTGCTGCTCTATTGGAGTGTCAGTAATTGAGGGTGTGCTGCACTACTATAGTGTCAGTAATTGAGGGTGTGCTGCACTATTGGAGTGTTAGTAATTGAGGGTGTGCTGCACTATTGGAGCGTCCGTAATTGAGGGTGTGCTGCACTATTGGAGTGTCAGTAATTGAGGGTGTGTTGCACTACTGGAGTGTCAGTAATTGAGTGTGTGCTGCAATATTGGAGTGTCAGTAATTGAGGGTGTGCTGCACTATTGGAGTGTCAGTAATTGAGGGTGTGCTGCACTATTGGAGTTTCAGTAATTGAGTGTGTGCTGCAATATTGGAGTGTCAGTAATTGAGGGTGTGCTACACTATTGGAGTGTCAGTAATTGAGTGTGTGGTGCACTATTGGAGTGTCAGTAATTGATGGTGTGCTGCACTAGTGGAGCGTCAGTACTTGAGGGTGTGCTACATTATTGGAGTGTCAGTAATTGATTGTGTGCTGCACTATTGGAGTGTCAATAATTGAGGGTGTGCTGCACTATTGGAGTGTCAGGAATTGAGGGTGTGTTGCACTATTGGAGTGTCAGTAATTGAGGGTGTGTTGCACTATTGGAGTGTCAGCAATTGAGAATGTGCTGCACTATTGGAGTGTGAGTAATTGAGGGTGCGCTGCACTATTGGAGTGTCAGTAATTCAGGGTGTGCTGCAGTATTGTAGTGTCAGTAATTGAGGGTGAGCAGCACTAGTGGTGTGTCAGTATTTGAATGCGTGCTGCACTATTGGAGTGTCTGTAATTGAGGGTGAGCTGCACTATTGGAGTGTCAGTAATTGAGGGTGTGCTGCAATATTGGAGTGTGAGTAATTGAGGGTGTGCTGCAATATTGGAGTGTCAGTAATTGAGGGTGTGCTGCACTATTGGAGTGTCAGTAATTGAGGGTGTGCTGCACTATTGGAGTGTCATTAATTGAGAAAGTGCTGCACTATTGGAGTGTCAGTAATTGAGGGTGTGCTGCACTATTGGTGTGTCAGTAATTGAGGGTGTGCTGCACTATTGGAGTGTCAGTAATTGAGTGTGTGCTGCAGTATTGGAGTGTCAGTAATTGAGGGTTTGCTTCACTTCTGGAGTGTCAGTAATTGAGTGTGTGCTGCACTATTGGAGTGTCAGTATTTGAGGGTGTGCTGCGTCAGTAATTGAGGGTGAGCTGCCCTATTGGAGGGTCTTTATTTGAGGGTGCGCTGCACTATTGGAGTGTCAGTAATCGGGGGTGTGCTGCACTATTGGAGTGTCAGAAATTGAGGGTGAGCTGCAATATTGGAGTGTTAGTAATTGACGGTGAGCAGCACTATTGGAGTGTCAGTAATTGAGGGTGTGCTACACTTTTGGAGTGTCAGTAATAGAGGGTGTGCTGCACTATTGGAGTGTCCGTAATTGAGGGTGTGCTACACTATTGGAGTGTCAGTAATTGAGTGAGTGCTGCACTATTGGAGCGTCAGTAATTGAGGGTGTGCTGCAATATTGGAGTGTCAGCAATTGAGGGTGTGCTACACTATTGGAGTGTCAGTAATTGAGGGTGTGCTGCACTAGTGGAGTGTCAGTACTTGAGGGTGTGCTACACTATTGGAGTGTCAGTAATTGAGGGTGTGCTGCAATATTGGAGTGTCAGTAATTGAGGGTGTGCTGCACTATTGGAGTGTCCGTAATTGAGGCTTTGCTGCACTATTGGAGTGTCAGTAACTGAGGGTGTGTTGCACTATTGGAGTGTCAGTAATTGAGGGTGTGCTGCAATATTGGAGTGTCAGTAATTGAGGGTGTGCTGCACTATTGGAGTGTCCGTAATTGAGGCTTTGCTGCACTATTGGAGTGTCAGTAACTGAGGGTGTGTTGCACTATTGGAGTGTCAGTAATTGAGGGTGTTTTGCACTATTGGAGTGTCAGTAATTGAGAGTATGCTGCACTATTGGAGTGTCAGTAATTGAGGGTGCGCTGCACTATTGGAGTCTCAGTAATTCAGGGTGTGCTGCATTATTGTAGTGTCAGTAATTGAGGGTGAGCAGCACTATTGGTGTGTCAGTATTTGAATGCGTGCTGCACTGTTGGAGTGTCAGTAATTGAGGGTGAGCTGCACTATTGGAGTGTCAGTAATTGAGGGTGTGCTGCAATATTGGAGTGTGAGTAATTGAGGGTGTGCTGCAATATTGGAGTGTCAGTAATTGAGGGTGTGCTGCACTATTGGAGTGTCAGTAATTGAGGGTGAGCTGCAATATTGGAGTGTCAGTAATTGAGGGTGTGCTGCAATATTGGAGTGTGAGTAATTGATGGAGTGCTGCAATATTGGAGAGTCAGTAATTGAGGGTGTGCTGCACTATTGGAGTGTCAGTAATAGAGGGTGTGCTGCAATATTCGAGTGTCAGTAATTGAGGGTGAGCTGCACTATTAGAGTGTCAGTAATTTTGGGTGTGCTGCATATTGCAGTGTCAGTAATTGAGGGTGTGCTGCACTATTGGATTGTCAGTAATTGAGGTTGTGCTGAATTATTGGAGTGTCTAATTGAGGGTGTGCTGCAATATTGGTGTGTCAGTAATTGAGGATGTGCTGCACTATTGTAGTGTCCGTAATTGAGGGTATGCTGCGCTATTGGAGTGCCCGTAATTGAGGGTGTGCTACACTATTGGAGTGTCAGTAATTGAGTGTGTGCTGCACTATTGGAGCGTCAGTAATTGAGGGTGTGCTGCAATATTGGTGTGTCAGTAATTGAGGGTGTGTTGCACTAATGGAGTTTCAGTAATTGACGTTGTGCTGCACTATTGGAGTGTCAGTAATTGAGGGTGTGCTGCACTACTATAGTGTCAGTAATTGAGTGTGTGCTGCAATATTGGAGTGTCAGTAATTGAGGGTGTGCTACACTATTGGAGTGTCAGTAATTGAGTGTGTGCTGCACCATTGGAGTGTCCGTAATTGAGGGTGTGCTGCACTATTGGAGTGTTAGTAATTGAGGGTGTGCTGCACTATTGGAGTGTCAGTAATTCAGGGTGTGCTGCAGTATTGTAGTGTCAGTAATTGAGGGTGAGCAGCACTAGTGGTGTGTCAGTATTTGAATGCGTGCTGCACTATTGGAGTGTCTGTAATTGAGGGTGAGCTGCACTATTGGAGCGTCAGTAATTGAGGGTGTGCTGCAATATTGGTGTGTCAGTAATTGAGGGTGTGTTGCACTACTGGAGTTTCAGTAATTGAGGTTGTGCTGCACTATTGGAGTGTCAGTAATTGAGGGTGTGCTGCACTACTATAGTGTCAGTAATTGAGTGTGTGCTGCAATATTGGAGTGTCAGTAATTGAGGGTGTGCTACACTATTGGAGTGTCAGTAATTGAGTGTGTGCTGCACCATTGGAGTGTCCGTAATTGAGGGTGTGCTGCACTATTGGAGTGTTAGTAATTGAGGGTGTGCTGCACTATTGGAGCGTCCGTAATTGAGGGTGTGCTGCACTATTGGAGTGTCAGTAATTGAGGGTGTGTTGCACTACTGGAGTGTCAGTAATTGAGGTTGTGCTGCACTATTGGAGTGTCAGTAATTGAGGGTGTGCTGCACTATTGGAGTGTCAGTAATTGAGTGTGTGCTGCAATATTGGAGTGTCAGTAATTGAGGGTGTGCTACACTATTGGAGTGTCAGTAATTGAGTGTGTGGTGCACTATTGGAGTGTCAGTAATTGATGGTGTGCTGCACTAGTGGAGCGTCAGTACTTGAGGGTGTGCTACATTATTGGAGTGTCAGTAATTGATTGTGTGCTGCACTATTGGAGTGTCAATAATTGAGGGTGTGCTGCACTATTGGAGTGTCCGTCATTGAGGGTGTGCTGCACTATTGGAGTGTCAGGAATTGAGGGTGTGTTGCACTATTGGAGTGTCAGTAATTGAGGGTGTGTTGCACTATTGGAGTGTCAGCAATTGAGAATGTGCTGCACTATTGGAGTGTGAGTAATTGAGGGTGCGCTGCACTATTGGAGTGTCAGTAATTCAGGGTGTGCTGCAGTATTGTAGTGTCAGTAATTGAGGGTGAGCAGCACTAGTGGTGTGTCAGTATTTGAATGCGTGCTGCACTATTGGAGTGGCTGTAATTGAGGGTGAGCTGCACTATTGGAGTGTCAGTAATTGAGGGTGTGCTGCAATTTTGGAGTGTGAGTAATTGAGGGTGTGCTGCAATATTGGAGTGTCAGTAATTGAGGGTGTGCTGCACTATTGGAGTGTCAGTAATTGAGTGTGTGCTGCAATATTGGAGTGTCAGTAATTGAGGGTGAGCTGCACTATTAGAGTGTCAGTAATTTTGGGTGTGCTGCATATTGCAGTGTCAGTAATTAAGGGTGTGCTGCACTATTGGAGTGTCATTAATTGAGAAAGTGCTGCACTATTGGAGTGTCAGTAATTGAGGTTGTGCTGCACTATTGGTGTGTCAGTAATTGAGGGTTTGCTGCACTATTGGAGTGTCAGTAATTGAGTGTGTGCTGCAGTATTGGAGTGTCAGTAATTGAGGGTTTGCTTCACTACTGGAGTGTCAGTAATTGAGTGTGTGCTGCACTATTGGAGTGTCAGTATTTGAGGGTGTGCTGCGTCAGTAATTGAGGGTGAGCTGCCCTATTGGAGGGTCTTTATTTGAGGGTGCGCTGCACTATTGGCGTGTCAGTAATCGGGGGTGTGCTGCACTATTGGAGTGTCAGAAATTGAGGGTGAGCTGCAATATTGGAGTGTTAGTAATTGACGGTGAGCTGCACTATTGGAGTGTCAGTAATTGAGGGTGTGCTACACTTTTGGAGTGTCAGTAATAGAGGGTGTGCTGCACTATTGGAGTGTCCGTAATTGAGGGTGTGCTACACTATTGGAGTGTCAGTAATTGAGTGAGTGCTGCACTATTGGAGCGTCAGTAATTGAGGGTGTGCTGCAATATTGGAGTGTCAGTAATTGAGGGTGTGCTGCACTATTGGAGTGTCCGTAATTGAGGGTGTGCTACACTATTGGAGTGTCAGTAATTGAGTGAGTGCTGCACTATTGGAGCGTCAGTAATTGAGGGTGTGCTGCAATATTGGAGTGTCAGTAATTGAGGGTGTGCTGCACTATTGGAGTGTCCGTAATTGAGGCTTTGCTGCACTATTCGAGTGTCAGTAACTGAGGGTGTGTTGCACTATTGGAGTGTCAGTAATTGAGGGTGTTTTGCACTATTGGAGTGTCAGTAATTGAGAGTATGCTGCACTATTGGAGTGTCAGTAATTGAGGGTGCGCTGCACTATTGGAGAGTCAGTAATTCAGGGTGTGCTGCATTATTGTAGTGTCAGTAATTGAGGGTGAGCAGCACTATTGGTGTGTCAGTATTTGAATGCGTGCTGCACTGTTGGAGTGTCAGTAATTGAGGGTGAGCTGCACTATTGGAGTGTCAGTAATTGAGGGTGTGCTGCAATATTGGAGTGTGAGTAATTGAGGGTGTGCTGCAATATTGGAGTGTCAGTAATTGAGGGTGTGCTGCACTATTGGAGTGTCAGTAATTGAGGGTGAGCTGCAATATTGGAGTGTCAGTAATTGAGGGTGTGCTGCAATATTGGAGTGTGAGTAATTGATGGAGTGCTGCAATATTGGAGAGTCAGTAATTGAGGGTGTGCTGCACTATTGGAGTGTCAGTAATAGAGGGTGTGCTGCAATATTCGAGTGTCAGTAATTGAGGGTGAGCTGCACTATTAGAGTGTCAGTAATTTTGGGTGTGCTGCATATTGCAGTGTCAGTAATTGAGGGTGTGCTGCACTATTGGATTGTCAGTAATTGAGGTTGTGCTGAATTATTGGAGTGTCTAATTGAGGGTGTGCTGCAATATTGGTGTGTCAGTAATTGAGGATGTGCTGCACTATTGTAGTGTCCGTAATTGAGGGTATGCTGCGCTATTGGAGTGCCCGTAATTGAGGGTGTGCTACATTATTGGAGTGTCAGTAATTGAGTGTGTGCTGCACTATTGGAGCGTCAGTAATTGAGGGTGTGCTGCAATATTGGTGTGTCAGTAATTGAGGGTGTGTTGCACTACTGGAGTTTCAGTAATTGAGGTTGTGCTGCACTATTGGAGTGTCAGTAATTGAGGGTGTGCTGCACTACTATAGTGTCAGTAATTGAGTGTGTGCTGCAATATTGGAGTGTCAGTAATTGAGGGGGTGCTACACTATTGGAGTGTCAGTAATTGAGTGTGTGCTGCACCATTGGAGTGTCCGTAATTGAGGGTGTGCTGCACTATTGGAGTGTTAGTAATTGAGGGTGTGCTGCACTATTGGAGCGTCCGTAATTGAGGGTGTGCTGCACTATTGGAGTGTCAGTAATTGAGGGTGTGTTGCACTCCTGGAGTGTCAGTAATTGAGGTTGTGCTGCACTATTGGAGTGTCAGTAATTGAGGGTGTGCTGCACTATTGGAGTGTCAGTAATTGAGTGTGTGCTGCAATATTGGAGTGTCAGTAATTGAGGGTGTGCTACACTATTGGAGTGTCAGTAATTGAGTGTGTGGTGCACTATTGGAGTGTCAGTAATTGATGGTGTGCTGCACTATTGGAGTGTCCGTCATTGAGGGTGTGCTGCACTATTGGAGTGTCAGGAATTGAGGGTGTGTTGCACTATTAGAGTGTCAGTAATTGAGAGTGTGTTGCACTATTGGAGTGTCAGCAATTGAGAATGTGCTGCACTATTGGAGTGTGAGTAATTGAGGGTGCGCTGCACTATTGGAGTGTCAGTAATTCAGGGTGTGCTGCAGTATTGTAGTGTCAGTAATTGAGGGTGAGCAGCACTAGTGGTGTGTCAGTATTTGAATGCGTGCTGCACTATTGGAGTGTCAGTAATTGAGGTTGTGCTGCACTATTGGAGTGTCAGTAATTGAGGGTGTGCTGCACTATTGGAGTGTCAGTAATTGAGAGTGTGCTGCAATATTGGAGTGTCAGTAATTGAGGGTGTGCTACACTATTGGAGTGTCAGTAATTGAGTGTGTGGTGCACTATTGGAGTGTCGGTAATTGAGGGTGTGCTGCACTATTGGAGTGTTAGTAATTGAGGGTGTGCAGCACTATTGGAGCGTCCGTAATTGAGGGTGTGCGGCACTATTGGAGTGTCAGTAATTGAGGGTGTGTTGCACTACTGGAGTGTCAGTAATTGAGGTTGTGCTGCACTATTGGAGTGTCAGTAATTGAGGGTGTGCTGCACTATTGGAGTGTCAGTAATTGAGTGTGTGCTGCAATATTGGAGTGTCAGTAATTGAGGGTGTGCTACACTATTGGAGTGTCAGTAATTGAGTGTGTGGTGCACTATTGGAGTGTCAGTAATTGATGGTGTGCTGCACTATTGGAGTGTCCGTCATTGAGGGTGTGCTGCACTATTGGAGTGTCAGGAATTGAGGGTGTGTTGCACTATTGGAGTGTCAGTAATTGAGAGTGTGTTGCACTATTGGAGTGTCAGCAATTGAGAATGTGCTGCACTATTGGAGTGTGAGTAATTGAGGGTGCGCTGCACTATTGGAGTGTCAGTAATTCAGGGTGTGCTGCAGTATTGTAGTGTCAGTAATTGAGGGTGAGCAGCACTAGTGGTGTGTCAGTATTTGAATGCGTGCTGCACTATTGGAGTGTCTGTAATTGAGGGTGAGCTGCACTATTGGAGTGTCAGTAATTGAGGGTGTGCTGCAATATTGGAGTGTGAGTAATTGAGGGTGTGCTGCAATATTGGAGTGTCAGTAATTGAGGGTGTGCTGCACTATTGGAGTGTCAGTAATTGAGGGTGTGCTGCAATATTGGAGTGTCAGTAATTGAGGGTGAGCTGCACTATTAGAGTGTCAGTAATTTTGGGTGTGCTGCATATTGCAGTGTCAGTAATTAAGGGTGTGCTGCACTATTGGAGTGTCATTAATTGAGAAAGTGCTGCACTATTGGAGTGTCAGTAATTGAGGGTGTGCTGCACTATTGGTGTGTCAGTAATTGAGGGTGCGCTGCACGATTGGAGAGTCAGTAATTGAGGGTTTGCTTCACTACTGGAGTGTCAGTAATTGAGTGTGTGCTGCACTATTGGAGTGTCAGTATTTGAGGGTGTGCTGCACTATTGGAGTGTCAGTAATCGGGGGTGTGCTGCACTATTGGAGTGTCAGAAATTGAGGGTGAGCTGCAATATTGGAGTGTTAGTAATTGACGGTGAGCTGCACTATTGGAGTGTCAGTAATTGAGTGTGTGCTACACTTTTGGAGTGTCAGTAATTGAGGGTGTGCTGCACTATTGGAGCGTCCGTAATTGAGGGTGTGCTACACTATTGGAGTGCCAGTAATTGAGTGAGTGCTGCACTATTGGAGCGTCAGTAATTGAGGGTGTGCTGCAATATTGGAGTGTCAGTAATTGAGGGTGTGCTGCACTATTGGAGTGTCAGTAATTGAGGGTGTGCTACACTATTGGAGTGTCAGTAATTGAGTGGGTGCTGCACTATTGGAGTGTCAGTAATTGAGGGTGTGCTGCACTAGTGGAGTGTCAGTACTTGAGGGTGTGCTACACTATTGGAGTGTCAGTAATTGATGGTGTGCTGCAATATTGGAGTGTCAGTAATTGAGGGTGTGCTGCACTATTGGAGTGTCCGTAATTGAGGCTTTGCTGCACTATTGGAGTGTCAGTAACTGAGGGTGTGTTGCACTATTGGAGTGTCACTAATTGAGGGTGTTTTGCACTATTGGAGTGTCAGTAATTGAGAGTGTGCTGCACTATTGGAGTGTCAGTAATTGAGGGTGTGCTGCACTAGTGGAGTGTCAGTACTTGAGGGTGTGATACACTATTGGAGTGCCAGTAATTGAGGGTTAGCTACTCTATTGGAGTGTGAGTAATTGAGTGTGTGCTGCACGATTGGAGAGTCAGTAATTGAGGGTTTGCTTCACTACTGGAGTGTCAGTAATTGAGTGTGTGCTGCACTATTGGAGTGTCAGTATTTGAGGGTGTGCTGCGTCAGTAATTGAGGGTGAGCTGCCCTATTGGAGGGTCTTTATTTGACGGTGCGCTGCACTATTGGAGTGTCAGTAATCGGGGGTGTGCTGCACTATTGGAGTGTCAGAAATTGAGGGTGAGCTGCAATATTGGAGTGTTAGTAATTGACGGTGAGCTGCACTATTGGAGTGTCAGTAATTGAGGGTGTGCTACACTTTTGGAGTGTCAGTAATTGAGGGTGTGCTGCACTATTGAAGTGTCCGTAATTGAGGGTGTGCTACACTATTGGAGTGCCAGTAATTGAGTGAGTGCTGCACTATTGGAGCGTCAGTAATTGAGGGTGTGCTGCAATATTGGAGTGTCAGTAATTGAGGGTGTGCTGCACTATTGGAGTGTCAGTAATTGAGGGTGTGCTACACTATTGGAGTGTCAGTAATTGAGTGGGTGCTGCACTATTGGAGTGTCAGTAAATGAGGGTGTGCTGCACTAGTGGAGTGTCAGTACTTGAGGGTGTGCTACACTATTGGAGTGTCAGTAATTGATGGTGTGCTGCAATATTGGAGTGTCAGTAATTGAGGGTGTGCTGCACTATTGGAGTGTCCGTAATTGAGGCTTTGCTGCACTATTGGAGTGTCAGTAACTGAGGGTGTGTTGCATATTGGAGTGTCAGTAATTGAGGGTGTTTTGCACTATTGGAGTGTCAGTAATTGAGAGTGTGCTGCACTATTGGAGTGTCAGTAATTGAGGGTGCGCTGCACTATTGGAGTGTCAGTAATTCAGGGTGTGCTGCATTATTGTAGTGTCAGTAATTGAGGGTGAGCAGCACTATTGGTGTGTCAGTATTTGAATGCGTGCTGCACTGTTTGAGTGTCAGTAATTGAGGGTGAGCTGCACTATTGGAGTGTCAGTAATTGAGGGTGTGCTGCAATATTGGAGTGTGAGTAATTGAGGGTGTGCTGCAATATTGGAGTGTCAGTAATTGAGGGTGTGCTGCACTATTGGAGTGTCAGTAATTGAGGGTGAGCTGCAATATTGGAGTGTCAGTAATTGAGGGTGTGCTGCAATATTGGAGTGTGAGTAATTGATGGAGTGCTGCAATATTGGAGAGTCAGTAATTGAGGGTGTGCTGCACTATTGGAGTGTCAGTAATAGAGGGTGTGCTGCAATATTCGAGTGTCAGTAATTGAGGGTGAGCTGCACTATTAGAGTGTCAGTAATTTTGGGTGTGCTGCATATTGCAGTGTCAGTAATTGAGGGTGTGCTGCACTATTGGATTGTCAGTAATTGAGGCTGTGCTGAATTATTGGAGTGTCTAATTGGGGGTGTGCTGCAATATTGGTGTGTCAGTAATTGAGGATGTGCTGCACTATTGTAGTGTCCGTAATTGAGGGTATGCTGCGCTATTGGAGTGCCCGTAATTGAGGGTGTGCTACACTATTGGAGTGTCAGTAATTGAGTGTGTGCTGCACTATTGGAGCGTCAGTAATTGAGGGTGTGCTGCAATATTGGAGTGTCAGAAATTGAGGGTGTGCTGCACTAGTGGAGTGTCAGTACTTGAGTGTGTGCTTCACTATTGGAGTGTCAGTAATTGAGTGTGTGCTGCACTATTGGATTGTCAGTAATTGAGGGTGTGCTGCAATATTGGAGTGTCCGTAATTGAGGGTGTGCTGCACTATTGGAGTGTCAGTAATTGAGGGTGTATTGCACATTGGAGTGTCATTAATTGAGGGTGTGTTGCACTATTGGAGTGTCAGTAATTGAGGGTGTGCTGCACTATTGGAGTTTGAGTAATTGAGGGTGCGCTGCACTATTGGAGTGTCAGTAATTCAGGGTGTGCTGCAGTATTGTAGTGTCAGTAATTGAGGGTGAGCAGCACTATTGGAGTGTCAGTATTTGAATGCGTGCTGCACTATTGGAGTGTCACTAATTGAGGTTGAGCTGCACTATTGGAGTGTCAGTAATTGAGGGTGTGCTGCACTATTGGAGTGTCAGTAATTGAGGGTGTGCTGCACTATTGGTGTGTCAGTAATTGAGGGTGTGCTGCACTTTTGGTGTGTCAGTAATTGAGGGTGCGCTGCATTATTGGAGTGTCAGTAATTGAGGCTGTGCTGCACTATTGGAGTGTCAGTAATTGAGGGTTTGCTACTCTATTGCAGTGTGAGTAATTGAGTGTGTGCTGCACTATTGGAGATTCAGATAATTGAGGGTTTGCTTCACTATTGCAGTGTCAGTAATTGAGTGTGTGCTGCACTATTGGAGTGTCAGTAATTGAGGGTGTGCTGCACTATTGGAGTGTCAGTAATTGAGGGTGTGCTGCACTATTGGAGTGTCAGTAATTGATTTTGTGCTTCACTATTGGGGTGTCAGTAATTGAGTGTGTGCTGCACTATTGGTGTGTAACTTTTTGAGGGAGTGCTACACAATTGGAGTGTCTGTAATTGAGGGTGTGCTGCACTCTTGGTGAATATGTGATTGAGGGTGTGCTGTACTATTGGAGTGTCAGTAATTGAGGGTGTGCTGCACTATTGTAGTGTCAGTAATTGAGGATGTGCTGCATATTTGGCGTGTCAGTAATTGACGGTGAGCTGCACTATTGGAGTGTCAGTAATTGAGGGTGTGCTGCACTATTGGAGTGTCAGTAATTGACGGTGAGCTGCACTATTGGAGTGTCAGTAATTGAGGGTGTGCTGCACTATTGGATGGTCTGTATTTGAGGGTGCGCTGCACTATTGGAATGTCATTAATTGGGGATGTGCTGCACTATTGGAGTGTCAGAAATTGAGGGTGAGCTGCAATATTGGTGTGTTAGTAATTTACGGTGAGCTGCACTATTGGAGTGTCAGTAATTGAGGGTGCGCTACACTATTGGAGTGTCAGTAATTGAGGGTGTGCTGCACTATTGGAGTTTCAGTAATTAAGGGTGTGCTGCACTATTGGAGTGTCCGTCATTGAGGGTGTGCTACACTATTGGAGTGTCAGTAATTGAGTGTGTGCTGCACTATTGGAGCGTCAGTAATTGAGGGTGCGCTGCACTATTGGAGTGTCAGTAATTGGGGGTGTGCTGCACTATTGGAGTGTCAGAAATTGAGGGTGAGCTGCAATATTGGAGTGTTAGTAATTGACGGTGAGCTGCACTATTGGAGTGTCAGTAATTGAGGGTGCGCTACACTATTGGAGTGCCAGTAATTGAGGGTGTGCTGCACTATTGGAGTCTCAGTAATTGAGGGTGTGCTGCACTATTGGAGTGTCCGTAATTGAGGGTGTGCTGCACTATTGGAGTGTCCGTAATTGAGGGTGTGCTACACTATTGGAGTGTCAGTAATTGAGTGAGTGCTGCACTATTGGAGCGTCAGTAATTGAGGGTGTGCTGCAATATTGGAGTGTCAGTAATTGAGGGTGTGCTACACTATTGGAGTGTCAGTAATTGAGTTTGTGCTGCACTATTGGTGTGTCAGTAATTGAGGGTGTGCTGCACTAGTGGAGTGTCAGTACTTGAGGGTGTGCTACACTATTGGAGGGTCAGTAATTGAGTGTGTGCTGCAATATTGGAGTGTCAGTAATTGAGGGTGTGCTGCACTATTGGAGTGTCCGTAATTGAGGCTTTGCCGCACTATTGGAGTGTCAGTAACTAAGGGTGTGTTGCACTATTGGAGTGTCAGTAATTGAGGGTGTTTTGCACTATTGGAGTGTCAGTAATTGAGAGTGTGCTGCACTATTGGAGTGTCAGTAATTGAGGGTGCGCTGCACAATTGGAGTGTCAGTATTTCAGGGTGTGCTGCAGTATTGTAGTGTCAGTAATTGAGGGTGAGCAACACTATTGGTGTGTCAGTATTTGAATGCGTGCTGCACTATTGGAGTGTCAGTAATTGAGGGTGAGCTGCACTATTGGAGTGTCAGTAATTGAGGGTGTGCTGCAATATTGGAGTGTGAGTAATTGAGGGTGTGCTGCAATATTGGAGTGTCAGTAATTGAGGGTGTGCTGCACTATTGGAGTGTCAGTAATTGAGTGTGAGCTGCAATATTGGAGTGTCAGTAATTGAGGGTGCGCTGCAATATTGGAGTGTGAGTAATTGATGGTGTGCTGCAATATTGGAGAGTCAGTAATTGAGGGTGTGCTGCACTATTGGAGTGTCAGTAATTGAGGGTGTGCTGCAATATTCGAGTGTCAGTAATTGAGGGTGAGCTGCACTATTAGAGTGTCAGTAATTTTGGGTGTGCTGCATATTGCAGTGTTAGTAATTGAGGGTGTGCTGCACTATTGGAATGTCAGTAATTGAGGCTGTGCTGAATTATTGGAGTGTCAGTAATTGAGGGTGTGTTGCACTTTGGAGTGTCATTAATTGAGGGTGTGTTGCACCACTGGAGTGTCGGTAATTGAGGGTGTGCTGCACTATTGGAGTTTGAGTAATTGAGGGTGCGCTGCACTATTGGAGTGTCAGTAATTCAGGGTGTGCTGCAGTATTGTCGTGTCAGTAATTGAGGGTGAGCAGCACTATTGGAGTGTCAGTATTTGAATGCGTGCTGCACTATTGGAGTGTCACTAATTGAGGTTGAGCTGCACTATTGGAGTGTCAGTAATTGAGGGTGTGCTGCACTATTGGAGTGTCAGTAATTGAGGGTGTGCTGCACTATTGGTGTGTCAGTAATTGAGGGTGTGCTGCACTTTTGGAGTGTCAGTAATTGAGGGTGTGCTGCATTATTGGAGTGTCAGTAATTGAGGGTGTGCTGCACTATTGGAGTGTCAGTAATTGAGGGTTTGCTACTCTATTGCAGTGTGAGTAATTGAGTGTGTGCTGCACTATTGGAGATTCAGTAATTGAGGGTTTGCTTCACTATTGCAGTGTCAGTAATTGAGTGTGTGCTGCACTATTGGAGTGCCAGTAATTGAGGGTGTGCTGCACTATTGGAGTGTCAGTAATTGAGGGTGTGCTGCACTATTGGAGTGTCAGTAATTGATTTTGTGCTTCACTATTGGGGTGTCAGTAATTTAGTGTGTGCTGCACTATTGGTGTGTAACTTTTTGAGGGAGTGCTACACAATTGGAGTGTCTGTAATTGAGGGTGTGCTGCACTCTTGGTGAATATGTGATTGAGGGTGTGCTGCACTATTGGAGTGTCAGTAATTGAGGGTGTGCTGCACTATTGTAGTGTCAGTAATTGAGGATGTGCTGCACTGTTGTAGTGTCAGTAATTGAGGGTGTGCTGCACTATTGGAGTGTCAGTAATTGACGGTGAGCTGCACTATTGGAGTGTCAGAAATTGAGGGTGAGCTGCAATATTGGTGTGTTAGTAATTGACGGTGAGCTGCACTATTGGAGTGTCAGTAATTGAGGGTGCGCTACACTATTGGAGTGTCAGTAATTGAGGGTGTGCTGCACTATTGGAGTTTCAGTAATTGAGGGTGTGCTGCACTATTGGAGTGTCCGTCATTGAGGGTGTGCTACACTATTGGAGTGTCAGTAATTGAGTGTGTGCTGCACTATTGGAGCGTCAGTAATTGAGGGTGCGCAGCACTATTGGAGTGTCAGTAATTGGGGGTGTGCTGCACTATTGGAGTGTCAGAAATTGAGGGTGAGCTGCAATTTTGGAGTGTTTGTAATTGACGGTGAGCTGCACTATTGCAGTGTCAGTAATTGAGGGTGCGCTACACTATTGTAGTGCCAGTAATTGAGGGTGTGCTGCACTATTGGAGTGTCAGTAATTGAGGGCGTGCTGCACTATTGGAGTGTCCGTAATTGAGGGTGTGCTGCACTATTGGAGTGTCAGTAATTGAGTGTGCGCAGAACTATTGGAGCGTCAGTAATTGAGGGTGTGCTACAATATTGGAGTGTCAGTAACTGAGTGTGTGCTGAACTATTGGAGTGTCAATAATTGAGGGTGTGCTGCACTAGTGGAGTGTCAGTACTTGAGGGTGTGCTAAACTATTGGAGTGTCAGTAATTGAATGTGTGCTGCACTCTTGGAGTGTCAGTTATTGAGGGTGTGCTGCACTATTGGAGTGTCCGTAATTGAGGGTGTGCTGCACTATTGGAGTGTTAGTAATTGAGGGTGTGTTGCACTATTGGTGTGTCCGTAATTGAGGGAGTGCTGCACTATTGGAGTGTCAGTATTTGAGGGTGTGTTGCACTATTGGAGTGTCAGTAATTGAGGTTGCGCTGCACTATTGGAGTGTCAGTAATTGAGGGTGTGCTGCACTATTGGAGTGTCAGTAATTGAGTGTGTGCTACACTATTGGAGTGTCAGTAATTGAGTGTGTGGTGCACTATTGGAGTGTCAGTAATTGAGGCTGTGCTGCACTAGAGGAGTGTTAGTACTTGAGGGTCTGCTACATTATTGGAGTGTCAGTAATTGAGTGTGTGCTGCACTATTGGAGTGTCAGTATTTGAGGGTGTGCTGCACTATTGGAGTGTCAGTAATTGAGGGTGTGCTGCACTATTGGAGTGTCAGTAATTGAGGGTGTGTTGCACTATTGGAGTGTCAGTAATTGAGGGTGTGTTGCACTATTGGAGTGTCAGTAATTGAGAGTGTGCTGCACTATTGGAGTGTCAGTAATTGAGGGTGCGCTGCACTATTGGAGTGTCAGTAATTCAGGGTGTGCTGCAGTATTGTAGTGTCAGTAATTGAGGGTGAGCAGCACTATTGGTGTGTCAGTATTTGAATGCGTGCTGCACTATTGGAGTGTCAGTAATTGAGGGTGAGCTGCACTACTGGAGTGTCAGTAATTGAGGGTGTGCTGCAATATTGGAGAGTGAGTAATTGAGTGTGTGCTGCAATATTGGAGTGTCAGTAATTGAGGGTGTGCTGCACTATTGGAGTGTCAGTAATTGAGGGTGTGCTGCAATATTGGAGTGTCAGTAATTGAAGGTGAGCTGCATTATTTGAGTGTCAGTAATTTTGGGTTTGCTGCAAATTGCAGTGTCAGTAATTGAGGGTGTGCTGCTCTATTGGAATGTCAGTAATTGAGGCTGTGCTGCACTATTGGAGTGTCAGTAATTGAGGGTGTGCTGCAATATTGGTGTGTCAGTAATTGAGGATGCGCTACACTATTGGAGTGTCAGTAATTGAGTTTGTGCTGCACTATTGGTGTGTCAGTAATTGAAGATGTGCTGCACTAGTGGAGTGTCAGTACTTGAGGGTGTGCTACACTATTGGAGGGTCAGTAATTGAGTGTGTGCTGCAATATTGGAGTGTCAGTAATTGAGGGTGTGCTGCACTATTGGAGTGTCCGTAATTGAGGCTTTGCTGCACTATTGGAGTGTCAGTAACTAAGGGTGTGTTGCACTATTGGAGTGTCAGTAATTGAGGGTGTTTTGCACTATTGGAGTGTCAGTAATTGAGAGTGTGCTGCACTATTGGAGTGTCAGTAATTGAGGGTGCGCTGCACTATTGGAGTGTCAGTATTTCAGGCTGTGCTGCAGTATTGTAGTGTCAGTAATTGAGGGTGAGCAACACTATTGGTGTGTCAGTATTTGAATGCGTGCTGCAATATTGGAGTGTCAGTAATTGAGGGTGAGCTGCACTATTGGAGTGTCAGTAATTGAGGGTGTGCTGCAATATTGGAGTGTGAGTAATTGAGGGTGTGCTGCAATATTGGAGTGTCAGTAATTGAGGGTGCGCTGCACTATTGGAGTGTCAGTATTTGAGGGTGAGCTGCAATATTGGAGTGTCAGTAATTGAGGGTGCGCTGCAATATTGGAGTGTGAGTAATTGATGGTGTGCTGCAATATTGGAGAGTCAGTAATTGAGGGTGTGCTGCACTATTGGAGTGTCAGTAATTGAGGGTGTGCTGCAATATTCGAGTGTCAGTAATTGAGGTTGAGCTGCACTATTAGAGTGTCAGTAATTTTGGGTGTGCTGCATATTGCAGTGTTAGTAATTGAGGGTGTGCTGCACTATTGGAATGTCAGTAATAGAGGCTGTGCTGAATTATTGGAGTGTCAGTAATTGAGGGTGTGTTGCACATTGGAGTGTCATTAATTGAGGGTGTGTTGCACCACTGGAGTGTCGGGAATTGAGGGTGTGCTGCACTATTGGAGTTTGAGTAATTGAGGGTGCGCTGCACTATTGGAGTGTCAGTAATTCAGGGTGTGCTGCAGTATTGTAGTGTCAGTAATTGAGGGTGAGCAGCACTATTGGAGTGTCAGTATTTGAATGCGTGCTGCACTATTGGAGTGTCACTAATTGAGGTTGAGCTGCACTATTGGAGTGTCAGTAATTGAGGGTGTGCTGCACTATTGGAGTGTCAGTAATTGAGGGTGTGCTGCACTATTGGTGTGTCAGTAATTGAGGGTGTGCTGCACTTTTGGAGTGTCAGTAATTGAGTGTGTGCTGCACTATTGGAGTGTCAGTAATTGAGGGTGTGCTGCATTATTGGAGTGTCAGTAATTGAGGGTGTGCTGCACTATTGGAGTGTCAGTAATTGAGGGTTTGCTACTCTATTGCAGTGTGAGTAATTGAGTGTGTGCTGCACTATTGGAGATTCAGTAATTGAGGGTTTGCTTCACTATTGCAGTGTCAGTAATTGAGTGTGTGCTGCACTATTGGAGTGTCAGTAATTGAGGGTGTGCTGCACTATTGGAGTGTCAGTAATTGAGGGTGTGCTGCACTATTGGAGTGTCAGTAATTGATTTTGTGCTTCACTATTGGGGTGTCAGTAATTTAGTGTGTGCTGCACTATTGGTGTGTAACTTTTTGAGGGAGTGCTACACAATTGGAGTGTCTGTAATTGAGGGTGTGCTGCACTCTTGGTGAATATGTGATTGAGGGTGTGCTGCACTATTGGAGTGTCAGTAATTGAGGGTGTGCTGCACTATTGTAGTTTCAGTAATTGAGGATGTGCTGCACTGTTGTAGTGTCAGTAATTGAGGGTGTGCTGCATTATTGGAGTGTCAGTAATTGACGGTGAGCTGCACTATTGGAGTGTCAGAAATTGAGGGTGAGCTGCAATATTGGTGTGTTAGTAATTGACGGTGAGCTGCACTATTGGAGTGTCAGTAATTGAGGGTGCGCTACACTATTGGAGTGTCAGTAATTGAGGGTGTGCTGCACTATTGGAGTTTCAGTAATTGAGGGTGTGCTGCACTATTGGAGTGTCCGTCATTGAGGGTGTGCTACACTATTGGAGTGTCAGTAATTGAGTGTGTGCTGCACTATTGGAGCGTCAGTAATTGAGGGTGCGCTGCACTATTGGAGTGTCAGTAATTGGGGGTGTGCTGCACTATTGGAGTGTCAGAAATTGAGGGTGAGCTGCAATATTGGAGTGTTAGTAATTGACGGTGAGCTGCACTATTGGAGTGTCAGAAATTGAGGGTGCGCTACACTATTGTAGTGCCAGTAATTGAGGGTGTGCTGCAATATATGTGCGTCAGAAATTGAGGGTGAAGTGCACGATTGGAGCGTCAGTAATTGAGGGTGTGCTGCACTATTGGAGTGTCAGTAATTGAGGGTGTTTGCTATTCTATTGGAGGGTCAGTAATTGTGTGTTTGCTGCACTATTGGAGAGTCAGTAATTGAGGATGTGCTTCAAAATTGGAGTGTCAGTAATTGAGTGTGTGCTGCAATATTGGAGTGTCAGTAATTGAGGGTGTGCTGCACTATTGTAGTGTCAGTAATTGAGAGTGTGCTGCATTATTGGAGTGTCAGTAATTGAGGGTGTGCTGCACTATTGGAGTGTCAGTAATTGAGGGTGTGCTGCAATATTGTAGTGTCAGTAATTGAGGGTGTGCTGCAATATTGGAGTGTCAGTAATTGAGGGTGTGCTGCACTATTGGAGTGTCAATAATTGAGGGTGTGCTGCAATATTGGAGTGTCAGTAATTGAGGGTGAACTGCAATAATGGAGTTTCCGTAATTGTGGGTGTGCTGCACTATTGGGGTGTCATTAATTGAGGATGCGCTGCACTATTGGAGTGTCAGTAATTGAGGCTGTGCTGCACGATTGGAGTGTCAGTAATTGAGGATGTGTTGCAGTATTGGTGTGTCAGTAATTGAGGGTGTGCTGCACTATTGGAGTGTCAATAATTGAGGGTGTGCTGCACTAGTGGAGTGTCAGTACTTGAGGGTGTGCTAAACTATTGGAGTGTCAGTAATTGAATGTGTGCTGCATTCTTGGAGTGACAGTAATTGAGGGTGTGCTGCACTATTGGAGTGTCCGTAATTGAGGGTGTGCTGCACTATTGGAGTGTTAGTAATTGAGGGTGTGTTGCACTATTGGTGTGTCCGTAATTGAGGGAGTGCTGCACTATTGGAGTGTCAGTATTTGAAGGTGTGTTGCACTACTGGAGTGTCAGTAATTGAGGTTGTGCTGCACTATTGGAGTGTCAGTAATTGAGGGTGTGCTGCACTATTGGAGTGTCAGTAATTGAGTGTGTGCTACACTATTGGAGTGTCAGTAATTGAGTGTGTGGTGCACTATTGGAGTGTCAGTAATTGAGGCTGTGCGGCACTAGAGGAGTGTCAGTACTTGAGGGTCTGCTACATTATTGGAGTGTCAGTAATTGAGTGTGTGCTGCACTATTGGAGTGTCAGTATTTGAGGGTGTGCTGCACTATTGGAGTGTCAGTAATTGAGGGTGTGCTGCACTATTGGAGTGTCATTAATTGAGGGTGTGTTGCACTATTGGAGTGTCAGTAATTGAGGGTGTGTTGCACTATTGGAGTGTCAGTAATTGAGAGTGTGCTGCACTATTGGAGTGTCAGTAATTGAGGGTGCGCTGCACTATTGGAGTGTCAGTAATTCAGGGTGTGCTGCAGTATTGTAGTGTCAGTAATTGAGGGTGAGCAGCACTATTGGTGTGTCAGTATTTGAATGCGTGCTGCACTATTGGAGTGTCAGTAATTGAGGGTGAGCTGCACTACCGGAGTGTCAGTAATTGAGGGTGTGCTGCAATATTGGAGAGTGAGTAATTGAGGGTGTGCTGCAATATTGGAGTGTCAGTAATTGTGGGTGTGCTGCACTATTGGAGTGTCAGTAATTGAGGGTGTGCTGCAATATTGGAGTGTCAGTAATTGAAGGTGAGCTGCATTATTTGAGTGTCAGTAATTTTGGGTTTGCTGCAAATTGCAGTGTCAGTAATTGAGGGTTTGCTGCACTATTGTAGTGTCCGTACTTGAGGGTGTGCTGCAGTATTGGAGTGACAGTAATTAATGCTGCGCAGCACTATTGGACCGTCAGTAATTGAGGGTTTGCTGCACTATTGGAGTGTCAGTAATTGAGTGTGTGCTGCACTATTGGAGTATTAGTAATTGAGGTTGTGCTGCAATATAGGTGTGTCAGAAATTGAGGGTGAAGTGCACGATTGGAGCGTCAGTAATTGAGGGTGTGCTGCACTATTGGAGTGTCAGTAATTGAGGGTGTTTGCTATTCTATTGGAGGGTCAGTAATTGAGTGTTTGCTGCACTATTGGGGAGTCAGTAATTGAGGATGTGCTTCAAAATTGGAGTGTCAGTAATTGAGTGTGTGCTGCAATATTGGAGTGTCAGTAATTGAGGGTGTGCTGCACTATTGTAGTGTCAGTAATTGAGAGTGTGCTGCATTATTGGAGTGTCAGTAATTGAGGGTGTGCTGCACTATTGGAGTGTCAGTAATTGAGGGTGTGCTGCAATATTGTAGTGTCAGTAATTGAGGGTGTGCTGCAATATTGGAGTGTCAGTAATTGAGGGTGTGCTGCACTATTGGAGTGTCAATAATTGAGGGTGTGCTGCAATATTGGAGTGTCAGTAATTGAGGGTGAACTGCAATAATGGAGTTTCCGTAATTGTGGGTGTGCTGCACTATTGGGGTGTCATTAATTGAGGCTGTGCTGCACTATTGGAGTGTCAGTAATTGAGGATGTGTTGCAGTATTGGTGTGTCAGTAATTGAGGGTGTGCTGCACTATTGGGTGTCAGTAATTGAGGGTGTGCTGCACTATTGGAGTGTCAGTAATTGAGGGCGTGCTGCAGTATTGGAGTGTCAGTAATTGAGGGTGAGCTGCACTATTGGAGTCTGAGTATTTTTGGTTGCGCTGCACTATTGGTGTGTCAGTAAGTGAGGGTGTGCTGCACTATTGGAATTGTCAATAATTGAGGTTGTGCTGCACTATTGGAGTGTCAGTAATTGAGGGTGTGCTGCACTATTGGAGTGTCAGTAATTGAGGGTGTGCTGCACTATTGGATTGTCAGAAATTGTGGCTGAGCTGCAATATTGGAGTGTCAGTAATTGAGGGTGTGCGGCACTATTGGAGTGTCAGTAATTGAGGGTGTGCTGCACTATTGGAGTGTCAGTAATTGAGGGTGTGCTGCAATATTGGAGTGTCATTAATGAGGGTGTGCTGCACTATTGGAGTGTCAGTATTTGAGGGTGTGCTGCACTATCGGAGTGTCAGTAATTGAGGGTGTGCTGCAATATTGGATTGTCATTAATGAGGGTGTGCTGCACTATTGGAGTGTCAGTAATTGAGGGTGTGCTGCATTATTGGAGTTTCAGTAATTGAGGGTGTGCTGCAATATTGGAGTGTCAGTAATTAAGGTTGTGCTGCACTTTTGGAGTTACAGTAATTGAGTGTGTGCTGCACTATTGGAGTGTCAGTAATTGAGTGTGTGCTGCACTATTGGAGTGTCAGTAATTGAGGGTGTGCTGCAATATTGGAGTGTCAGTAATTAAGGTTGTGCTGCACTTTTGGAGTTACAGTAATTGAGTGTGTGCTGCACTATTGGAGTGTCAGTAATTGAGGGTGTGCTGCAATATTGGAGTGTCAGTAATTGAGGGTGTGCTGCAATATTGTAGTGTCAGTAATTGAGGGTGTGCTGCACTATTGGTGTGTCAGTAATTGAGGGTGTGCTGCACTTTTGGAGTGTCAGTAATTGAGGGTGTGCTGCATTATTTGAGTGTCAGTAATTGAGGGTGTGCTGCACTATTGGAGTGTCAGTAATTGAGGGTTTGCTAATCTATTGCAGTGTGAGTAATTGAGTGTGTGCTGCACTAATGGAGATTCAGTAATTGAGGGTTTGCATCACTATTGCAGTGTCAGTAATTGAGTGTGTGCTGCACTATTGGAGTGTCAGTATTTGAGGGTGTGCTGCACTATTGGAGTGTCAGTAATTGAGGGTGTGCTGCACTTTTGGAGTGTCAGTAATTGATTTTGTGCTTCATTATTGGGGTGTCAGTAATTGAGTGTGTGCTGCACTATTGGTGTGTAACTTTTTGAGGGAGTGCTACACAATTGGAGTGTCTGTAATTGAGGGTGTGCTGCACTCTTGGTGAATATGTGATTGAGGATGTGCTGCACTATTGGAGTGTCAGTAATTGAGGGTGTGCGGCAATATTGGAGTGTCAGTAATTGACGGTGAGCTGCACTATTGGAGTGTCAGTAATTGAAGGTGTGCTGCACTATTGGATGGTCTGTATTTGAGGGTGCGCTGCACTATTGGAGTGTCAGTAATTGGAGGTGTGCTGCACTATTGGAGTGTCAGAAATTGAGGGTGAGCTGCAATATTGGAGTGTTAGTAATTGACGGTGAGCTGCACTATTGGAGTGTCAGTAATTGAGGGTGCGCTACACTATTGGAGTGTCAGTAATTGAGGGTGTGCTGCACTATTGGAGTTTCAGTAATTGAGGGTGTGCTGCACTATTGGAGTGTCCGTCATTGAGGGTGTGCTACACTATTGGAGTGTCAGTAATTGAGTGTGTGCTGCACTATTGGAGCGTCAGTAATTGAGGGTGCGCTGCACTATTGGAGTGTCAGTAATTGAGTGTGTGCTGCACTATTGGAGTGTCAGTAATTGAGGGTGTGCTGCACTAGTGGAGTGTCAGTACTTGAGGGTGTGCTACACTATTGGAGTGTGAGTAATTGAATGTGTGCTGCACTATTGGAGTGTCAGTAATTGAGGGTGTGCTGCACTATTGGAGTGTCCGTAATTGAGGGTGTGCTGCACTATTGGAGTGTTAGTAATTGAGGGTGTGTTGCACTATTGGTGTGTCCGTAATTGAGGGTGTGCTGCACTATTGGAGTGTCAGTATTTGAGGGTGTGTTGCAATACTGGAGTGTCAGTAATTGAGGTTGTGCTGCACTATTGGAGTGTCAGTAATTGAGTGTGAGCTGCACTATTGGAGTCTGAGTATTTTTGGTTGCGCTGCACTATTGGAGTGTCAGTAAGTGAGGGTGTGCTGCACTATTGGAATTGTCAATAATTGAGGTTGTGCTGCACTATTGGAGTGTCAGTTATTGAGTGTGTGCTGCACTATTGGAGTGTCAGTAATTGAGGGTGTGCTGCACTATTGGATTGTCAGAAATTGTGGCTGAGCTGCAATATTGGAGTGTCAGTAATTGAGGGTGTGCTACACAATTGGAATGTGAGTAATTGAGGTTGTGCTGCACTATTGGAGTGTCAGTAATTGAGGGTGTGCTGCAATATTGGAGTTTCATTAATGAGGGTGTGCTGCACTATTGGAGTGTCAGTAATTGAGGGTGTGCTGCACTATTGGAGTGTCAGTAATTGAGGGTGTGCTGCAATATTGGAGTGTCATTAATGAAGTTGTGCTGCACTATTGGAGTGTCATTAATTGAGGGTGTGCTGCAATATTGGAGTGTCAGTAATTGAGGGTGTGCTGCACTAGTGGAGTGTCAGTACTTGATGTTGTGCTACACTATTGGAGTGTCAGTAATTGAGTGTGTGCTGCACTATTGGATTGTCAGTAATTGAGGGTGTGCTGCAAATTGGAGTGTCATTAATTGAGGGTGTGTTGCACTATTGGAGTGTCGGTAATTGAGGGTGTGCTGTACTATTGGAGTTTGAGTAATTGAGGTTGCGCTGCACTATTGGAGTGTCAGTAATTCAGGGTGTGCTGCAGTATTGTAGTGTCAGTAATTGAGGGGGAGCAGCACTATTGGAGTGTCTGTATTTGAATGCGAGCTGCACTATTGGAGTGTCACTAATTGAGGTTGAGCTGCACTATTGGTGTGTCAGTAATTGAGGGTGTGCTGCACTATTGGAGTGTCAGTAATTGAGGGTGTGCTGCACTATTGGTGTGTCAGTAATTGAGGGTGTGCTGCACTTTTGGAGTGTCAGTAATTGAGGGTGTGCTGCATTATTGGAGTGGCAGTAATTGAGGGTGTGCTGCACTATTGGAGTGTCAGTAATTGAGGGTTTGCTACTCTATTGGAGTGTGAGTAATTGAGTGTGTGCTGCACTATTGGAGATTCAGTAATTGAGGGTTTGCTTCACTATTGCAGTGTCAGTAATTGAGTGTGTGCTGCACTATTGGAGTGTCAGTAATTGAGGGTGTGCTGCACTATTGGAGTGTCAGTAATTGAGGGTGTGCTGCACTTTTGGAGTGTCAGTAATTGATTTTGTGCTTCACTATTGGGGTGTCAGTAATTGAGTGTGTGCTGCACTACTGGTGTGTAACTTTTTGAGGGAGTGCTACACAATTGGAGTGTCTGTAATTGAGGGTGTGCTGCACTCTTGGTGAATATGTGATTGAGGGTGTGCTGCACTATTGGAGTGTCAGTAATTGAGGGTGTGCTGCACTATTGTAGTGTCAGTAATTGAGGATGTGCTGCACTGTTGTAGTGTCAGTAATTGAGGGTGTGCTGCACTATTGGAGTGTCAGTAATTGACGATGAGCTGCACTATTGGAGTGTCAGTAATTGAAGGTGTGCTGCACTATTGGATGGTCTGTATTTGAGGGTGCGCTGCACTATTGGAGTGTCAGTAATTGGGGGTGTGCTGCACTATTGGAGTGTCAGTAATTGATGGTGTGCTGCACTATTGGAGTTTCAGTAATTGAGGGTGTGCTGCGCTATTGGAGTGCCCGTCATTGAGGGTGTGCTACACTATTGGAGTGTCAGTAATTGAGTGTGGGCTGCACTATTGGAGTGTCAGAAATTGAGGGTGAGCTGCAATATTGGAGTGTTAGTAATTGACGGTGAGCTGCACTATTGGAGTGTCAGTAATTGAGGGTGCGCTACACTATTGGAGTGTCAGTAATTGAGGATGTGCTGCACTAGTGGAGCGTCAGTAATTGAGGGTGCACTGCACTAATGGAGTGTCAGTAATTGAGTGTGTGCTGCACTATTGGAGTGTCAGTAATTGAGGGTGTGCTGCACTAGTGGAGTGTCAGTACTTGAGGGTGTGCTACACTATTGGAGTGTCAGTAATTGAATGTGTGCTGCACTATTGGAGTGTCAGTAATTGAGGGTGTGCTGCACTATTGGAGCGTCCGTAATCGAGGATGTGCTGCACTATTGGAGTGTTAGTAATTGAGGGTGTGTTGCACTATTGGTGTGTCCGTAATTGAGGGTGTGCTGCACTATTGGAGTGTCAGTATTTGAGGGTGTGTTGCACTACTGGTGAGTCAGTAATTGAGGTTGTGCTGCACTATTGGAGTGTCAGTAATTGAGGGTGTGCTACACTATTGGAGTGTCAGTAATTGAGTCTGTGGTGCACTATTGGAGTGTCAGTAATTGAGGCTGTGCTGCACTAGAGGAGTGTCAGTACTTGAGGGTCTGCTACATTATTGGAGTGTCAGTAATTGAGTGTGTGCTGCACTATTGGAGTGTCAGTAATTGAGGGTGTGCTGCACTATTGGAGTGTCCGTAATTGAGGGTGTGCTGCACTATTGGAGTGTCAGTAATTGAGGGTGTGTTGCACTATTGGAGTGTCAGTAATTGAGGGTGTGTTGCACTATTGGAGTGTCAGTAATTGAGAGTGTGCTGCACTATTGGAGTGTCAGTTATTGAGGGTGTTCTGCAGTATTGTAGTGTCAGTAATTGAGGGTGAGCAGCACTACTGGAGTGTCAGTAATTGAGGGTGTGCTGCAATATTGGAGAGTGAGTAATTGAGGGTGTGCTGCAATATTGGTGTGTCAGTAATTGAGGGTGTGCTGCACTATTGGAGTGTCAGTAATTGAGGGTGTGCTGCACTATTGGAGTGTCAGTAATTGAGGGTGTGCTGCAATATTGGTGTGTCAGTAATTGAGGATGTGCTGCACTTTTGTAGTGTCCGTAATTGAGGGTATGCTGCACTATTGGAGTGTCAGTAATTAATGGTGCGCTGCACTATTGGAGTGTCAGTAATTGAGGGTGTGCTGCACTATTGGAGTGTCAGTAATTTAGGGCGTGCTGCAGAATTGGAGTGTGAGTAATTGAGGGTGTGCTGCACTATTGGAGTGTCAGTAATTGAGGTTGTGCTGCACTATTGGAGTGTCAGTAATTGAGGGTGTGCTACACTATTGGAGTGTCAGTAATTGAGTGTGTGGTGCACTATTGGAGTGTCAGTAATTGATGCTGTGCTGCACTAGAGGAGTGTCAGTACTTGAAGGTCTGCTACATTATTGGAGTGTCAGTAATTGAGTGTGTGCTGCACTATTGGAGTGTCAGTAATTGAGGGTGTGCTGCACTATTGGAGTGTCCGTAATTGAGGGTGTGCTGCACTATTGGAGTGTCAGTAATTGAGGGTGTGTTGCACTATTGGAGTGTCAGTAATTGAGGGTGTGTTGCACTATTGGAGTGTCAGTAATTGAGAGTGTGCTGCACTATTGGAGTGTCAGTAATTGAGGGTGTTCTGCAGTATTGTAGTGTCAGTAATTGAGGGTGAGCAGCACTATTGGTGTGTCAGTATTTGAATGCGCGCTGCACTATTGGAGTGTCAGTAATTGAGGGTGAGCTGCACTCCTGGAGTGTCAGTAATTGAGGGTGTGCTGCAATATTGGAGAGTGAGTAATTGAGGGTGTGCTGCAATATTGCTGTGTCAGTAATTGAGGGTGTGCTGCACTATTGGAGTGTCAGTAATTGAGGGTGTGCTGCAATATTGGTGTGTCAGTAATTGAGGATGTGCTGCACTTTTGTAGTGTCCGTAATTGAGGGTATGCTGCACTATTGGAGTGTCAGTAATTAATGGTGCGCTGCACTATTGGAGCGTCAGTAATTGAGGGTGTGCTGCACTATTGGAGTGTCAGTAATTGAGGGTGTGCTGCAATATTGGTGTGTCAGTAATTGAGGATATGCTGCACTATTGTAGTGTCCGTACTTGTGGGTGTGCTGCACTATTGGAGTGTCAGTAATTGAGGCTGTGCTGCACTATTGGAGTGTCAGTAATTGAGGGTGTGTTGCAGTATTGGTGTGTCAGTAATTGAGGGTGAGCTGCACTATTGGAGTCTGAGTATTTTTGGTTGCGCTGCACTATTGGAGTGTCAGTAAGTGAGGGTGTGCTGCACTATTGGAATTGTCAATAATTGAGGTTGTGCAGCACTATTGGAGTGTCGGTTATTGAGTGTGTGCTGCACTATTGGAGTGTCAGTAATTGAGGGTGTGCTGCACTATTGGATTGTCAGAAATTGTGGCTGAGCTGCAATATTGGAGTGTCAGTAATTGAGGGTGTGCTACACAATTGGAATGTCAGTAATTGAGGGTGTGCTGCAATATTGGAGTGTTATTAATGAGGGTGTGCTGCACTATTGGAGTGTCAGTATTTGAGGGTGTGCTGCACTATAGGAGTGTCAGTAATTGAGGGTTTGCTACAATATTGGAGTGTCATTAATGAGGGTGTGCTGCACTATTGGAGTGTCATTAATTGAGGGTGTGCTGCACTTTGGAGTGTCAGTAATTGAGGCTGTGCTGCACTATTGGAGTGTCATTAATTGAGGGTGTGCTGCACTATTGGAGTGTCAGTAATGGAGGGTGTGCTGCACTATTGGAGTGCCAGTAATTGAGGGTGTGCTGCACTATTGGAGTGTCAGTAATTGAGGGTGTGCTGCACTATTGGAGTGTCAGTAATTGAGGGTGTGCTGCACTATTGGAGTGTCAGTAATTGAGGGTGTGCTGCACTTTTGGAGTGTCAGTAATTGAGGGTGTGCTGCACTATTGGAGAGTCAGTAATTGAGGGTTTGCTTCACTATTGGAGTGTCAGTAATTGAGGGTGTGCTGCACTATTGGAGAGTCAGTGATTGAGGGTGTGCTGCACTATTGGAGTGTCAGTAATTGAGTTTGTTCTGCACTTTTGGAGTGTCAGTAATTGAGGGTGTGCTGCACTATTGGTGTGTAACAAATTGAGGGTGTGCTGCACTATTGGAGTGTCTGTAATTGAGGGTGTGCTGCACTCTTGGTGAATATGTGATTGAGGATGTGCTGCACTATTGGAGTGTCAGTAATTGAGGGTGTGCTGCACTATTGTATTGTCAGTAATTGAGGATGTGCTGCACTATTGGAGTGTCAGTAATTGAGGGTGCGCTGCACTATTGGAGTGTCAGTAATTGAGGGTGTGCTGCAATATTGTAGTGTCAGTAATTGAGGGTTTGCTGCAATATAGGAGTGTCAGTAATTGAGTTTGTGCTGCACTATTGGAGTGTCAGTAATTGAGTGTGTGCTTCACTATTGGAGAGTCAGTGATTGAGGGTGTGCTGCAGTATTGGAGTGTCAGTAATTGAGTTTGTGCTGCACTATTGGAGTGTCAGTAATTGAGGATGTGCTGCACTATTGGAGTGTCAGTAATTGAGGGTGTGCTGCACTATTGGAGTGGCAGTAATTGAGGGTGTGCTGCGCTATTGGAGTGTCAGTAATTGAGGGTGCGCTGCACTATTGGAGTGTCAGTAATTGAGGGTGTGCTGCAATATTGGAGTGTCAGTAATTGAGGCTGTGCTGCACTATTGGAGTGTCAGTAATTGAGGGTGTGCTGCACTATTGTATTGTCAGTAATTGAGGATGTGCTGCACTTTTGGAGTGTCAGTAATTGAGGGTGCGCTGCACTATTGGACTGTCAGTAATTGAGGGTGTGCTGCTATATTGGAGTGTCAGTAATTGAGGGTGTGCTGCAATATAGGAGTGTCAGTAATTGAGTTTGTGCTGCACTATTGGAGTGTCAGTAATTGAGGGTGTGCTACACTATTGGAGAGTCAGTAATTGAATGTGTGCTGCACTATTGGAGTGTCAGTAATTGAGGGTGTGCTGCACTATTGGAGTTTCAGTAATTGAGGGTGTGTTGCACTATTGGAGTGTCAGTAATTGACGGTGTGTTGCACTATTGGAGTGTCGGTAATTGAGGGTGTGCTGCACTATTGGAGTGTCAGTAATTGAGGGTGCGCTGAACTATGGGAGTGTCAGTAATTCAGGGTGTGCTGCAGTATTGTAGTGTCAGTAATTGAGGGTGAGCAGCACTATTGGATTGTGAGTATTTGAAAGCGTGCTGCACTATTGGAGTGAAACTAATTGAGGGTGAGCTGCACTATTGGAGTGTCATTAATTGAGGGTGTGCTGCACTATTGGAGTGTCAGTATTTGAGGGTGTGCTGCGTCAGTAATTGAGGGTGAGCTGCCCTATTGGAGGGTCTGTATTTGAGGGTGCGCTGCACTATTGGAGTGTCAGTAATTGGGGGTGTGCTGCACTATTGGAGTGTCAGAAATTGAGGGTGAGCTGCAATACTGGAGTGTTAGTAATTGACGGTGAGCTGCAATATTGGAGTGTCAGTAATTGAGGGTGTGCTAGACTTTTGGAGTGTCAGTAATTGAGGGTGTGCTGCACTATTGGAGTGTAAGTAATTGAGGGTGTGCTGCACTATTGGAGTGTCAGTAATTGAGGGTGTGCAAAACTATTGGTGTGTCAGTAATTGAGTGTGTGCTGCACTATTGGAGCGTCAGTAATTGAGGTTGTGCTGGAATATTGGAGTGTCAGTAATTGAGGGTGTGCTACAATATTGGAGTGTCATTAATTGAGTGTGTGCTGCACTATTGGAGTGTCAGCAATTGAGGGTGCTCTGCACTAGTGGAGTGTCAGTACTTGAGGGTGTGCTACACTATTGGAGATTCAGTAATTGAGTGTGTGCTGCACTATTGGAGTGTCAGTAATTGAGGGTGTGCTGCACTATTGGAGTGTCAGTAATTGAGGGTGTGCTGCAATATTGGTGTGTCAGTAATTGAGGATGTGCTGCACTTTTGTAGTGTCCGTAATTGAGGGTATGCTGCACTATTGGAGTGTCAGTAATTAATGGTGCGCTGCACTATTGGAGCGTCAGTAATTGAGGGTGTGCTGCACTATTGGAGTGTCAGTAATTGAGGGTGTGCTGCAATATTGGTGTGTCAGTAATTGAGGATATGCTGCACTATTGTAGTGTCCGTACTTGAGGGTGTGCTGCACTATTGGAGTGTCAGTAATTGAGGCTGTGCTGCACTATTGGAGTGTCAGTAATTGAGGGTGTGTTGCAGTATTGGTGTGTCGGTAATTGAGGGTGTGCTGCACTATTGGAGTGTCAGTAATTTAGGGCGTGCTGCAGTATTGGAGTGTGAGTAATTGAGGGTGTGCTGCACTATTGGAGTGTCAGTAATTGAGGTTGTGCTGCACTATTGGAGTGTCAGTAATTGAGGGTGTGCTACACTATTGGAGTGTCAGTAATTGAGTGTGTGGTGCACTATTGGAGTGTCAGTAATTGAGGCTGTGCTGCACTATAGGAGTGTCAGTACTTGAAGGTCTGCTACATTATTGGAGTGTCAGTAATTGAGTGTGTGCTGCACTATTGGAGTGTCAGTAATTGAGGGTGTGCTGCACTATTGGAGTGTCCGTAATTGAGGGTGTGCTGCACTATTGGAGTGTCAGTAATTGAGGGTGTGTTGCACTATTGGAGTGTCAGTAATTGAGGGTGTGTTGCACTATTGGAGTGTCAGTAATTGAGAGTGTGCTGCACTATTGGAGTGTCAGTAATTGAGGGTGTTCTGCAGTATTGTAGTGTCAGTAATTGAGGGTGAGCAGCACTATTGGTGTGTCAGTATTTGAATGCGCGCTGCACTATTGGAGTGTCAGTAATTGAGGGTGAGCTGCACTACTGGAGTGTCAGTAATTGAGGGTGTGCTGCAATATTGGAGAGTGAGTAATTGAGGGTGTGCTGCAATATTGGTGTGTCAGTAATTGGGGGTGTGCTGCACTATTGGAGTGTCAGTAATTGAGGGTTTGCTGCACTATTGGAGTGTCAGTAATTGAGGGTGTGCTGCACTATTGGTGTGTCAGTAATTGAGGATGTGCTGCACTTTTGTAGTGTCCGTAATTGAGGGTATGCTGCACTATTGGAGTGTCAGTAATTAATGGTGCGCTGCACTATTGGAGCGTCAGTAATTGAGGGTGTGCTGCACTATTGGAGTGTCAGTAATTGAGGGTGTGCTGCAATATTGGTGTGTCAGTAATTGAGGATATGCTGCACTATTGTAGTGTCCGTACTTGAGGGTGTGCTGCACTATTGGAGTGTCAGTAATTGAGGCTGTGCTGCACTATTGGAGTGTCAGTAATTGAGGGTGTGTTGCAGTATTGGTGTGTCGGTAATTGAGGGTGTGCTGCACTAATGGAGTGTCAGTAATTTAGGGCGTGCTGCAGTATTGGAGTGTCAGTAATTGAGGGTGAGCTGCACTATTGGAGTATGAGTATTTTTGGTTGCGCTGCACTATTGGAGTGTCAGTAAGTGAGGGTGTGCTGCACTATTGGAATTGTCAATAATTGAGGTTGTGCTGCACTATTGGAGTGTCAGTTATTGAGTGTGTGCTGCACTATTGGAGTGTCAGTAATTGAGGGTGTGCTGCAATATTGGATTGTCAGAAATTGTGGCTGAGCTGCATTATTGGAGTGTCAGTAATTGAGGGTGTGCTGCACTATTGGATTGTCAGAAATTGTGGCTGAGCTGCAATATTGGAGTGTCAGTAATTGAGGGTGTGCTGCAAAATTGGAGTGTCATTAATGAGGGTGTGCTGCACTATTGGAGTGTCAGTATTTGAGGGTGTGCTGCACTATAGGAGTGTCAGTAATTGAAGGTTTGCTACAATATTGGAGTGTCATTAATGAGGGTGTGCTGCACTATTGGAGTGTCATTAATTGAGGGTGTGCTGCACTATTGGAGTGTCAGTAATTGCGCCTGTGCTGCACTATTGGAGTGTCATTAATTGAGGGTGTGCTGCACTATTGGAGTGTCAGTAATGGAGGGTGTGCTGCACTATTGGAGTGTCAGTAATTGAGGGTGTGCTGCACTATTGGAGTGTCAGTAATTGAGGGTGTGCTGCACTATTGGGGTGTCAGTAATTGAGGGTGTGCTGCACTATTGGAGTGTCAGTAATTGAGGGTGTGCTGCACTTTTGGAGTGTCAGTAATTGAGGGTGTGCTGCACTATTGGAGAGTCAGTAATTGAGGGTTTGCTTCACTATTGGAGTGTCAGTAATTGAGGGTGTGCTGCACTATTGGAGAGTCAGTGATTGAGGGTGTGCTGCACTATTGGAGTGTCAGTAATTGAGTTTGTTCTGCACTATTGGAGTGTCAGTAATTGAGGGTGTGCGGCACTATTGGTGTGTAACAAATTGAGGCTGTGCTGCACTATTGGAGTGTCTGTAATTGAGGGTGTGCTGCACTCTTGGTGAATATGTGATTGAGGATGTGCTGCACTATTGGAGTGTCAGTAATTGAGGGTGTGCTGCACTATTGGAGTGTCAGTAATTGAGGGTGTGCTGCACTATTGGAGTGTCAGTAATTGAGGGTGTGCTGCACTATTGGAGTGTCAGTAATTGAGGGTGTGCTGCAATATTGTAGTGTCAGTAATTGAGGGTTTGCTGCAATATAGGAGTGTCAGTAATTGAGTTTGTGCTGCACTATTGGAGTGTCAGTAATTGAGTGTGTGCTTCACTATTGGAGAGTCAGTGATTGAGGGTGTGCTGCAGTATTGGAGTGTCAGTAATTGAGTTTGTGCTTCACTATTGGAGTGTCAGTAATTGAGGGTGTGCTGCACTATTGGTGTGTAACTAATTGAGGGTGTGCTGCACTATTGGAGTGTCAGTAATTGAGGGTGTGCTGCACTATTGTATTGTCAGTAATTGAGGATGTGCTGCACTATTGGAGTGTCAGTAATTGAGGGTGTGCTGCACTATTGGAGTGTCAGTAATTGAGGGTGTGCTGCGCTATTGGAGTGTCAGTAATTGAGGGTGCGCTGCACTATTGGAGTGTCAGTAATTGACGGTGTGCTGCAATATTGGAGTGTCAGTAATTGAGGCTGTGCTGCACTATTGGAGTGTCAGTAATTGAGGGTGTGCTGCACTATTGTATTGTCAGTAATTGAGGATGTGCTGCACTGTTGGAGTGTCAGTAATTGAGGGTGCGCTGCACTATTGGAGTGTCAGTAATTGAGGGTGTGCTGCTATATTGGAGTGTCAGTAATTGAGGGTGTGCTGCAATATAGGAGTGTCAGTAATTGAGTTTGTGCTGCACTATTGGAGTGTCAGTAATTGAGGGTGTGCTACACTATTGGAGAGTCAGTAATTGAATGTGTGCTGCACTATTGGAGTGTCAGTAATTGAGGGTGTGCTGCACTATTGGAGTTTCAGTAATTGAGGGTGTGTTGCACTATTGGAGTGTCAGTAATTGACGGAGTGTTGCAATATTGGAGTGTCGGTAATTGAGGGTGTGCTGCACTATTGGAGTGTCAGTAATTGAGGGTGCGCTGAACTATGGGAGTGTCAGTAATTCAGGGTGTGCTGCAGTATTGTAGTGTCAGTAATTGAGGGTGAGCAGCACTATTGGATTGTGAGTATTTGAAAGCGTGCTGCACTATTGGAGTGAAAATAATTGAGGGTGAGCTGCACTATTGGAGTGTCATTAATTGAGGGTGTGCTGCACTATTGGAGTGTCAGTATTTGAGGGTGTGCTGCGTCAGTAATTGAGGGTGAGCTGCCCTATTGGAGGGTCTGTATTTGAGGGTGCGCTGCACTATTGGAGTGTCAGTAATTGGGGGTGTGCTGCACTATTGGAGTGTCAGAAATTGAGGGTGAGCTGCAATACTGGAGTGTTAGTAATTGACGGTGAGCTGCAATATTGGAGTGTCAGTAATTGAGGGTGTGCTAGACTTTTGGAGTGTCAGTAATTGAGGGTGTGCTGCACTATTGGAGTGTAAGTAATTGAGGGTGTGCTGCACTATTGGAGTGTCAGTAATTGAGGGTGTGCAAAACTATTGGAGTGTCAGTAATTGAGTGTGTGCTGCACTATTGGAGCGTCAGTAATTGAGGTTGTGCTGCAATATTGGAGTGTCAGTAATTGAGGGTGTGCTACAATATTGGAGTGTCAGTAATTGAGTGTGTGCTGCACTATTGGAGTGTCAGCAATTGAGGGTGCTCTGCACTAGTGGAGTGTCAGTACTTGAGGGTGTGCTACACTATTGGAGATTCAGTAATTGAGTGTGTGCTGCACTATTGGAGTGTCAGTAATTGAGGGTGTGCTGCACTATTGGAGTGTCCGGAATTGAGGGTGTGCTGCACTATTGGAGTGTCAGTAACTGAGGGTGTGTTGCACTATTGGGGTGTCAGTAATTGAGGGGGTGTTGCACTATTGGAGTGTCAGTAATTGAGAGTGTGCTGCACTATTGGAGTGTCAGTAATTGAGGGTGCGCTGCACTATTGGAGTGTCAGTAATTGAGGGTTTGCTGCACTATTGGAGTGTCAGTAATTGAGGGTGTGCTGCAATATTGGAGTGTCATTAATGAGGGTGTGCTGCACTATTGGAGTGTCAGTATTTGAGGGTGTGCTGCGCTATAGGAGTGTCAGTAATTGAGGGTGTGCTACAATATTGGAGTGTCATTAATGAGGGTGTGCTGCACTATTGGAGTGTCATTTATTGAGGGTGTGCTGCACTATTGGAGTGTCAGTAATTGAGGCTGTGCTGCACTATTGGAGTGTCATTAATTGAGGGTGTGCTGCACTATTGGAGTGTCAGTAATTGAGGGTGTGCTGCACTATTGGAGTGTCAGTAATTGAGGGTGTGCTGCACTATTGGAGTGTCAGTAATTGAGGGTGTGCTGCACTATTGGAGTGTCAGTAATTGAGGGTGTGCTGCACTATTGGAGTGTCAGTAATTGAGGGTGTGCTGCACTTTTGGAGTGTCAGTAATTGAGGGTGTGCTGCACTTTTGGAGTGTCAGTAATTGAGGGTGTGCTGCACTATTGGAGAGTCAGTAATTGAGGGTTTGCTTCACTATTGGAGTGTCAGTAATTGAGGGTGTGCTGCACTATTGGAGAGTCAGTGATTGAGGGTGTGCTGCACTATTGGAGTGTCAGTAATTGAGTTTGTGCTTCACTATTGGAGTGTCAGTAATTGAGGGTGTGCTGCACTATTGGTGTGTAACAAATTGAGGGTGTGCTGCACTATTGGAGTGTCTGTAATTGAGGGTGTGCTGCACTCTTGGTGAATATGTGATTGAGGGTGTGCTGCACTATTGGAGTGTCAGTAATTGAGGATGTGCTGCACTATTGGAGTGTCAGTAATTGAGGGTGCGCTGCACTATTGGAGTGTCAGTAATTGAGGGTGTCCTGCACTATTGGAGTGTCAGTAATTGAGGGTGTGCTTCACTGTTGGAGAGTCAGTGATTGAGGGTGTGCTGCACTATTGGAGTGTCAGTAATTAATTTTGTGCTTCACTATTGGAGTGTCAGTAATTGAGGGTGTGCTGCACTATTGGTGTGTAACTAATTGAGGGTGTGCTGCACTATTGGAGTGACTGTAATTGAGGGTGTGCTGCACTATTGGAGTGTCAGTAATTGAGGGTGTCCTGCACTATTGTATTGTCAGTAATTGAGGATGTGCTGCACTGTTGGAGTGTCAGTAATTGAGGGTGCGCTGCACTATTGGAGTGTCAGTAATTGAGGGTGTGCTGCAATATTGGAGTGTCACTAATTGAGGGTGTGCTGCACTATTGGAGTGTCAGTAATTGAGGGTGTGCTGCACTATTGTATTGTCAGTAATTGAGGATGTGCTGCACTGTTGGAGTGTCAGTAATTGAGGGTGCGCTGCACTATTGGAGTGTCAGTAATTGAGGGTGTGCTGCTATATTGGAGTGTCAGTAATTGAGGGTGTGCTGCACTATTGGAGTGTCAGTAATTGAGGGTGTGCTACACTATTGGAGTGTCAGTAATTGAATGTGTGCTGCACTATTGGAGTGTCAGTAATTGAGGGTGTGCTGCAATATTGGAGTGTCAGTAATTGACGGTGTGTTGCACTATTGGAGTGTCGGTAATTGAGGGTGTGCTGCACTATTGCAGTGTCAGTAATTGAGGGTGCAGTGCACTATGGGAGTGTCAGTAATTCAGGGTGTGCTGCAGTATTGTAGTGTCAGTAATTGAGGGTGAGCAGCACTATTGGAGTGTCAGTATTTGAAAGCGTGCTGCACTATTGGAGTGTCACTATTTGAGGGTGAGCTGCACTATTGGAGTGTCATTAATTGAGGGTGTGCTGCACTATTGGAGTGTCAGTATTTGAGGGTGTGCTGCGTCAGTAATTGAGGGTGAGCTGCCCTATTGGAGGGTCTGTATTTGAGGGTGCGCTGCACTATTGGAGTGTCAGTAATTGGGGGTGTGCTGCACTATTGGAGTGTCAGAAATTGAGGGTGAGCTGCAATACTGGAGTGTTAGTAATTGACAGTGAGCTGCACTATTGGAGTGTCAGTAATTGAGGGTGTGCTAGACTTTTGGAGTGTCAGTAATTGAGGGTCTGCTGCACTATTGGAGTGTAAGTAATTGAGGGTGTGCTGCACTATTGGAGTGTCAGTAATTGAGGGTGTGCAAAACTATTGGAGTGTCAGTAATTGAGTGTGTGCTGCACTATTGGAGCGTCAGTAATTGAGGTTGTGCTGCAATATTGGAGTGTCAGTAATTGAGGGTGTGCTACAATATTGGAGTGTCAGTAATTGAGTGTGTGCTGCACTATTGGAGTGTCAGCAATTGAGGGTGCTCTGCACTAGTGGAGTGTCAGTACTTGAGGGTGTGCTACACTATTGGAGATTCAGTAATTGAGTGTGTGCTGCACTATTGGAGTGTCAGTAATTGAGGGTGTGCTGCACTATTGGAGTGTCCGGAATTGAGGGTGTGCTGCACTATTGGAGTGTCAGTAACTGAGGGTGTGTTGCACTATTGGAGTGTCAGTAATTGAGGGGGTGTTGCACTATTGGAGTGTCAGTAATTGAGAGTGTGCTGCACTATTGGAGTGTCAGTAATTGAGGGTGCGCTGCACTATTGGAGTGTCAGTAATTCAGGGTGTGCTGCAATATTGGAGTGAGAGTAATTGAGGGTGTGCTGCAATATTGGTGTGTCAGTATTTGAGGGTGTGCTGGACTATTGGAGTGTCAGTAATTGAGGGTGTGCTGCAATATTGGAGGGTTAGTAATTGAGGGTGAGCTGCACTATTAGAGTGTCAGTAATTTTGGGTGTGCTGCATATTGCAGTGTCAGTAATTGAGGATGTGCTGCACTATTGGAATGTCAGTAATTGAGGCTGTGCTGCACTATTGGAGTGTCAGTAATTGAGGGTGTGCTGCAATATTGGTGTGTCAGTAATGGAGGATGTGCTGCACTATTGTAGTGTCCGTAATTGAGGGTGTGCTGCACTATTGGAGTATCAGTAATTAATGGTGCGCTGCACTATTGGAGCGTCAGTATTTGAGGGTGTGCTGCACTATTGGAGTGTCAGTAATTGAGGATGTGCTGCATTATTGGAATGTCAGAAATTAAAGGTGCGCTGTACTATTGGAGTGTCAGTAATTGAGGGTGAGCTGCACTATTGGAGTGTCAGTAATTGAGGGTGATCTGCTCTATTGGAGTGTCAGTATTTGAGTGTGCGCTGCACTATTGGAGTGTCAGTAATTGAGGGTGAGCTGCACCATTGGAATGTCAATAATTGAGGTTGAGCTGCACTATTGGAGTGTCAGTAATTGAGGGTGAGCTGCACTATTGGAGTATTACTAATTGAGGGTGTGCTGCAATATTGGTGTGTCAGTAATTGAGGGTGAAGTGCAAGATTGGAGTGTCAGTAATTGAGGGTGTGCTGCACTATTGGAGTGTCAGTAATTGAGGGTGTGCTGCACTATTGGAGTGTCAATAATTAAGTGTTTGCTACTCTATTGGAGTGTCAGTAATTGAGGGTGTGCTGCACTATTGGAGTGTCAGTAATTGAGGGTGTGCTGCACTATTGGACAATCAGTAATTGAGGATGTGCTGCAAAATTGGAGTGTCAGTAATTGAGTGTGTGCTGCAATATTGGAGTGTCAGTAATTGAGGGTGTGCTGCACTATAGGAGTGTCAGTAATTGAGGGTGTGCTGCACTATTGGAGTGTCAGTAATTGAGGGTGTGCTGCACTATTGGAGTGTCAGTAATTGAGGGTGTGCTGCACTATTGGAGTGTCAGTAATTGAGGGTGTGCTGCGTTATTGGAGTTTCAGTAATTGAGGGTGTGCTGCAATATTGGAGTTTCAGTAATTGAGGGTGTGCTGCACTATTGGAGTGTCAGTAATTGAGGGTGTGCTGCACTATTGGAGTGTCAGTAATTGAGGGTGTGCTGCACTATTGGAGTGTCAGTAATTGATCGCATGCTGCAGTATTGGAGTGTCAGTAATTGAGGGTGAGATGCACTATTGGAGTGTCACTATTTTTGGGTGCGCTGCACTATTGGAGTGTCAGTAATTGAGGGTGTGCTGCACTATTGGAGTGTCAGTAATCGGGTGTGTGCTGCAACATTGGAGTGTCATTAATTGAGGGTGTGCTGCACTATTGGAGTGTCATTAATTGAGGGTGTGCTGCACTATTGGGTGTCAGTAATTGAGGGTATGCTACTCTATTGCAGTGTCAGTAATTGAGTGTGTGCTGCACTATTGGAGTGTCAGTAATTGAGGGTGTGCTGCAAAATTGGAGTGTCAGTAATTGAGGGTGTGCTGCACTATTGGAGTGTCAGTAATTGAGGGTGTGCTGCACTATTGGAGTGTCAGTAATAATCGCATGCTGCAGTATTGGAGTGTCAGTAATTGAGGGTGAGATGCACTATTGGAGTGTCACTATTTTTGGGTGCGCTGCACTATTGGAGTGTCAGTAATTGAGGGTGTGCTGCACTATTGGAGTATCAGTTATTGAGGGTGTGCTACACTATTGGAGTGTCAGTAATTGATCGCATGCTGCAGTATTGAAGTGTCAGTAATTGAGGGTGAGATGCACTATTGGAGTGTCACTATTTTTGGGTGCGCTGCACTATTGGAGTGTCAGTAATTGAGGGTGTGCTGCACTATTGGAGTATCAGTTATTGAGGGTGTGCTACACAATTGGAGTGTCCGTAATTGAGAGTGTGCTGCACTATTTGAGTGTCTGTAATTGCGGGTGCGCTGCACTATTGGAGTGTCAGTAATTGAGGGTGTGCTGCACTATTGGAGTGTCAGTAATCGGGTGTGTGCTGCAACATTGGAGTGTCAGTAATTGAGGGTGTGCTGCACTATTGGAGTGTCATTAATTGAGGGTGTGCTGCACTATTGGGTGTCAGTAATTGAGGGTATGCTACTCTATTGCAGTGTCAGTAATTGAGTGTGTGCTGCACTATTGGAGTGTCAGTAATTGAGGGTGTGCTGCAAAATTGGAGTGTCAGTAATTGAGAGTGTGCTGCAATATTGGAGTGTCAGTAATTGAGGGTGTGCTGCACTATTGGAGTGTCAGTAATTGAGGGTGTGCTGCATTATTGGAGTGTCAGTAATTGAGGGTGTGCTGCAATATTGGAGAGTCAGTAATTGAGGGTGTGCTGCACTATTGGTGTGTCAGTAATTGAGTGTGTGCTGCACTATTGGAGTGTCAGTAATTGAGGGTGCGCTGCACTATTGGAGTGTCAGTAATTGAGGGTGTGCTGCACTATTGGAGTGTCAGTAATTGAGTGTGTGCTGCAATATTGGAGTGTCAGTAATTGAGGCTGTGCTGCAATATTGGAGTGTGAATAATTGAGGGTGTGCTGCGCTATTGGAGTGTCAGGAATTGACGGTGTGCAGCAATATTGGAGTGTCAGTAATTGAGGGTGAGCTGCACTATTGGAGTGTCAGTAATTGAGGGTGTGCTGCAATATTGGAGTGTGAGTAATTGAGGGTGTGCTGCACTATTGGAGTGTCAGTAATTGAGTTTTTGCTGCACTATTGGTGTCTCAGTAATTGAGGGTGCGCTGTACTATTGTAGTGTCCGTAATTGAGGGTGTGCTGCACTATTGGAGTGTCAGTAATTGATGGTGCGCTGTACTATTGGAGTGTCAGTCATTGAGGGTGTGCTGCCGCATTGTAGAGTCAGTAATTGAGGGTGAGCTGCACTATTGGAGTGTCAGTAATTGATGGTGCGCTGCACTATTGGAGTGTCAGTCATTGAGGGTGTGCTGCCGTATTGTAGAGTCAGTAATTGAGGGTGAGCTGCACTATTGGAGTTTCAGTAAGTGAGTGTGTGCTACACTATTGGAGTGTCAGTAATTGAGGGTGTGCTGCACTATTGGATTGTCAGTAATTGAGGGTGTGCTGCACTATTGGAGTGTCAGTAATTGAGGGTGTGCTACACTATTGGAGTGTCAGTAATTGAGTGTGTGCTCCACTTTTGGAGTGTCAGTAATTGAGGGTTTGCTGCAAAATTGGTGTATCAGTAATTGAGGGTGATGTGCACTATTGTAGTGTCCGTAATTGAGAGTGTGCTGCACTATTTGAGTGTCAGTAATTGCGGGTGCGCTGCACTATTGGAGTGTCAGTATTTGCGGGTGTGCAGCTGTATTGTAGTGTCAGTAATTGAGGGTGAGTTGAAATAATGGAGTGTCAGTAATTGAGGGTGCGCTGCACTATTGGAGTGTCAGTAATTGAGGGTGTGCTGCACTATTGGAGTGTCATTAATTGAGGGTGTGCTGCACTATTGGGTGTCAGTAATTGAGGGTATGCTACTCTATTGCAGTGTCAGTAATTGAGTGTGTGCTGCACTATTGGAGTGTCAGTAATTGAGGGTGTGCTGCAAAATTGGAGTGTCAGTAATTGAGGGTGTGCTGCAATATTGGAGTGTCAGTAATTGTGGGTGTGTGCACTATTGGAGTGTCAGTAATTGAGGGTGTGCTGCATTATTGGAGTGTCAGTAATTGAGGGTGTGCTGCAATATTGGAGAGTCAGTAATTGAGGGTGTGCTGCACTATTGGTGTGTCAGTAATTGAGTGTGTGCTGCACTATTGGAGTGTCAGTAATTGAGGGTGTGCTGCACTATTGGAGTGTAAGTAATTGAGGGTGTGCTGCAATATTGGAGTGTCAGTAATTGAGGCTGTGCTGCAATATTGGAGTGTGAATAATTGAGGGTGTACTGCGCTATTGGAGTGTCAGGAATTGACGGTGTGCAGCAATATTGGAGTGTCAGTAATTGAGGGTGAGCTGCACTATTGGAGTGTCAGTAATTGAGGGTGTGCTGCAATATTGGAGTGTGAGTATTTGAGGGTGTGCTGCACTATTGGAGTGTCAGTAATTGAGTTTTTGCTGCACTATTGGTGTGTCAGTAATTGAGGGTGAGCTGCACTATTGTAGTGTCCGTAATTGAGGGTGTGCTGCACTATTGGAGTGTCAGTAATTGATGGTGCGCTGCACTATTGGAGTGTCAGTCATTGAGGGTGTGCTGCCGTATTGTAGAGTCAGTAATTGAGGGTGATCTGCACTATTGGTGTGTCAGTATTTGAGTGTTCGCTGCACTATAGGAGTGTCAGTAATTGAGGGTGTGCTGTACTAGTGGAGTGTCAGTAATTGAGGGTGAGCAGCACTATTGGAGTGTCAGTAATTGAGGGTGTGCTGCACTTTTGGAGTGTCAGTAATTGAGGGTGTGCTGCACTATTGGAGTGTCATTAATTGAGCGTGTGCTGCACTATTGGAGTGTCAGTAATTGAGGGTGTGCTGTGCTATTGGAGTGTCAGTAATTGAGGGTGTGCTACACTATTGGAGTGTCAGTAATTGAGTGTGTGCTGCACTTTTGGAGTGTCAGTAATTGAGGGTGTGATGCAAAATTCGTGTATCAGTAATTGAGGGTGCGCTGCACTATTGGAGTGTCAGTAATTTAGGGTCTGCTGCAAAATTGGAGTGTCAGTAATTGAATGTGTGCTGCAATATTGGAGTGTCAGTAATTGAGGGTGTGCTGTACTATTGGAGTGCCAGTAATTGAGGGTGTGCTGTATTATTGGAGTGTCAGTAATTGAGGGTGTGCTGCAATATTGGAGAGTCAGTAATTGAGGGTGTGCTGCACTATTGGTGTGTCAGTAATTGAGTGGATGCTGCACTAATGGAGTGTCAGTAATTGAGGGTGTGCTGCACTATTGGGGTGTCAGTAATTGAGGGTGTGCTGCAATATTGGAGTGTCAGTAATTGAGGGTGTGCTGCAATATTGGAGTGTGAGTAATTGAGGGTGTGCTGCACTATTGGAGTGTCAGTAATTTTGGGTGTACTGCATATTGCAGTGTCAGTAAGTGAGGGTGTGCTGCACTATTGGAGTGTCAGGAATTGAGGGTGTGCTGCACTATTGGAGTGCCAGTAATTGAGGGTGTGCTGCCCTATTGGACTGTCAGAAATTGTGGCTGAGCTTCAATATTGGAGTGTCAGTAATTGAGGGTGTGCTGCACTATTGGAGTGTCAGTAATTGAGGGTGTGCTACACTAATGGAGTGCCTGTAATTGAGGGTGTGCTGCACTACTGGAGTGTCATTAATTGAGGGTGTGCTGCACTATTGGAGTGACAGTAATTGAGGGTGTGCTGCACTATTGGAGTGTCAGTAATTGAGGTTGTGCTGCACTATTGGAGTGTCAGGAATTGTGGCTGAGTTGCAATATTGGAGTGTCAGTAATTGAGGGTGAGCTGCACTATTGGAGTGTCAGTAATTGAGGGTGTGCTACACAATTGGAGTGTCAGTTATTGAGGGTGTGCTACACAATTGGAGTATCAGTTATTGAGGGTGTGCTGCACTATTGGAGTGTCAGTAATTGAGTGTGTGCTGCACTATTGGATTGTCAGTAATTGAGGCTGTGCTGCACTAATTGAGTATCAGTAATTGAGGGTGTGCTGCTATGTTGGTGTGTCAGTAATTGAGGGTGAGCTGCACTATTGCAGTGTCCGTAATTGAGTGTGTGCTGCACTATTGGAGTGTCAGTAATTGATGGTGCGCTGCACTATTGGAGTGTCAGTAATTGAGGGTGTGCTGCCTTATTGTAGTGTCAGTAATTGAGGGTGAGCTGCACTATTGGTGTGTCAGTATTTGAGTATTCGCTGCACTATTGGAGTGTCAGTAATTGAGGGTGTGCTGCACTATTGGAGTGTCAGTAATTGAAGGTGAGCTGCACCATTGGAGTGTCAGTAATTGAGGGTGAGCTGTACTATTGGAGTTTCAGTAATTGAGGGTGTGCTACACTATTGGAGTGTCAGTAATTGAGGGTGTGCTGCACTATTGGAGTGTCAGTAATTGAGGGTGTGCTGCACTATTGGAGTGTCAGTAATTGAGGGTGTGCTACACTATTGGAGTTTCAGTAATTGATTGTGTGCTGCACTTTTGGCGTGTCAGTAATTGAGGTTGTGCTGCACTATTGGAATATCAGTAATTGAGGGTGTGCTGCAAAATTGGTGTGTCAGTAATTGAGGGTGATGTGCAATATTGTAGTGTCCGTAATAGAGAGTGTGCTGCACTATTGGAGTGTCAGTAATTGAGGGTGTGCTGCACTATTGGAGTGTCAGTAATTGGGGGTGTGCTACACTAATGGAGTGCCTGTAATTGAGGGTGTGCTGCACTACTGGAGTGTCATTAATTGAGTGTGTGCTGCACTATTGGAGTTTCAGTAAATGAGGGTGTGCGACACTATTGGAGTGTCAGTAATTGAGTGTGTGCTGCACCATTGGAGTGTCAGTAATTGAGGCTGTGCTGCACTACTGGATTATCAGTAATTGAGGGTGTGCTGCAATATTGGTGTGTCAGTAATTGAGGGTGAGCTGCACTATTGTAGTGTCCGTAATTGAGGGTGTGCTGCACTATTGGAGTGTCAGTAATTGATGGTGAGCTGCACTATTGGAGTGTCAGTAATTGAGGGTGAGCTGCACTATTGGAGTGTCAGTAATTGATGGTGTGCTACACTATTGGAGTGTCAGTAATTGAGGGTGTGCTGCACTATTGTAGTGTCAGTAATTGAGGGTGTGCTGCACTATTGTAGTGTCAGTAATTGAGATTGTGCTGCACTATTGTGGTATCAGTAATTGAGGGTGTGCTGCAATATTGGTGTGTCAGTAAGAGGGCGTGCTGCAGTATTGGAGTGTCAGTAATTGAGGGTGAGCTGCACTATTAGAGTGTCAGTATTTTTGTGTGCGCTGCACTATTGGAGTGTCAGTAATTGACGGTGTGCTGCACTATTGGAGTGTCAGTAATTGTGGGTGTGCTGCACTATTGGAGTGTCAGGAATTGTGGCTGAGTTGCAATATTGGAGTGTCAGTAATTGAGGGTGAGCTGCACTATTGGAGTGTCTGAAATTGAGGGTGTGCTACACAATTGGAGTGTCAGTAATTGAGAGTGTGCTACACAATTGGAGTATCAGTTATTGAGGGTGTGCTACAATATTGGAGTGTCAGTAATTGAGGCTGTGCTGCACTAATTGAGTATCAGTAATTGAGGGTGAGCTGCACTATTGTAGTGTCCGTAATTGAGGGTGTGCTGCACTATTGGAGTATCAGTAATTGACGGTGCGCTGCACTATTGGAGTGTCAGTAATTGAGGGTGAGCTGCCGTATTGTAGTGTCAGTAATTGAGGGTGAGCTGCACTATTGGTGTGTCAGTATTTGAGTGTTCGCTGCACTATTGGAGTGTCAGTAATTGAGGGTGTGCTGCACTATTGGAGTGTCAGTAATTTAGGGTGAGCTGCACTATTGGAGTGTCAGTAATTGAGGGTTAGCTGCACTATTGGAGTGTCAGTAATTGAGGGTGTGCTACACTATTGGAGTGTCCGTAATTGAGAGTGTTCTGCACTATTGGAGTGTCAGTAATTGCGGGTGCGCTGCACTATTGGAATGTCAGTAATTGAGGGTGTGCAGCTGTATTGTAGAGTCAGTAATTGAGGGTGAGTTGAAATAATGGAGTGTCAGTAATTGAGGGTGTGCTGCACTATTGGAGTGTCAGTAATCGAGGGTATGCTGCTCCATTAGAGTGTCAGTAATTGAGGGTGTGCTGCACTATTGGAGTGTCAGTAATCGAGGGTGTGCCGCACCATTAGAGTGTCAGTAATTGAGGGTGAGCTGCAATATTGGAGTGTCAGTAATTGAGGGTGTGCTGCACTATTGGAGTGTCATTAATTGAAGGTCTGCTGCACTATTGGAGTGTCAGTAATTGAGGGTGTGCTGCAATATTGGAGTGTGAGTAATTGAGGGTGTGCTGCACTTTTGGAGAGTCAGTAATTGAGGGTGTGCTGCACTATTGGAGTGTCAGTAATTGAGGGTGTGCTGCACTATTCGAGTGTCAGGAATTGACGGTGTGCTGCAATATTGGAGTGTCAGTAATTGAGGGTGTGCTGCACTATTGGTGTGTCAGTAATTGAGGGTGAGCTGCACTATTGGAGTGAGAGTAATTGAGGGTGTGCTACACTATTGGAGTGTCAGTAATTGAGGGTGTGCTGCACTATTGGAGTGTCAGTAATTGAGGGTGTGCTGCACTTTTGGAGTGTCAGTAATTGAGGGTGTGCTACACTATTGGAGTGTCAGTAATTGAGTGTGTGCTGCACTTTTGGAGTGCCAGTAATTGAGGTTGTGCTGCACTATTGGAATATCAGTAATAGAGGGTGTGCTGCAAAATTGGTGTGTCAGTAATTGAGGGTGATGTGCACTATTGTAGTGTCCGTAATTGTGAGTGTGCTGCACTATTGGAGTGTCAGTAATTGGGGTGCGCTGCACTTTTGGAGTCTCAGTAATTTAGGGTGTGCTGCAATATTGGTGTGTCAGTAATTGAGGGTGAGCTGTACTATTGTAGTGTCCGTAAATGAGGGTGTGCTGCACTATTGGAGTGTCAGTAATTGATGGTGCGCTGCACTATTGGAGTGTCTGTAATTGAGGGTGTGCTGCAGTATTGTAGTGTCAGTAATTGAGGGTGTTCTGCACTATTGGAGTGTCAGTATTTGTGTGTGCGCTGCACTATTGGAGTGTCAGTAATTGAGGGTGTGCTGCACCATTGGAATGTCAGTAATTGAAGGTGAGATGCACTATTGTAGTGTCCGTAATTGAGGGTGAGCTGCACTTTTGGAGTGTCAGTAATTGAGGGTGAGCTGCACTATTGGAGTGTCAGTAATTGAGGGTGTGCTGCACTATTGGAGTGTCAGTAATTGAGGGTGAAGTGCACTATTGTAGTGTCCATAATTGAGAGTGTGCTGCCCTATTCGAGTGTCAGTAATTGAGGGAGTGCTGCAGTATTGTAGTGTCAGTAATTGAGATGAGCTGCACTATTGGAGTGTCAGTAATTGAGGGTGTGCTGCACCATTGGAGTGTCAGTAATTGAGGGTGAGCTGCACTATTGGAGTGCCAGTAATTGAGGGTGTGCTACACTATTGGAGTGTCAGTAAATGAGTGTGTGCTGCACTATTGGAGTGTCAGTAATTTGGGGTGTGCTACACTAATGGAGTGCCTGTAATTGAGGGTGTGCTGCACTACTGGAGTGTCATTAATTGAGGGTGTGCTGCACTATTGGAGTTTCAGTAAATGAGGGTGTGCTGCACCATTGGAGTGTCAGTAATTGAGGCTGTGCTGCACTACTGGATTATCAGTAATTGAGGGTGTGCTGCAATATTGGTGTGTCAGTAATTGAGGGTGAGCTGCACTATTGTAGTGTCCGTAATTGAGGGTGTGCTGCTCTATTGGAGTGTCAGTAATTGATGGTGCGCTGCACTACTGGAGTGTCAGTAATTGAGGGTGTGCTGCAGTATTGTAGTGTCAGTAATTGAGGGTGAGCTGCACTATTGGAATGTCAGTATTTGTGTGTGCGCTGCACTATTGGAGTGTCAGTAATTGTGGGTGTGCTGCACCATTGGAGTGTCAGTAATTGAAGGTGAGATGCACTAATGTAGTGTCCGTAATTGAGGGTGAGCTGCACTATTGGAGTGTCAGTAATTGAGGGTGAGCTGCACTATTGGAGTGTCAGTAATTGAGGGTGTGCTACACTATTGGAGTGTCAGTAATTGAGGGTGTGCTGCACTATTGTAGTGTCAGTAATTGAGGGTGTGCTGCACTATTGTAGTGTCAGTAATTGAGATTGTGCTGCAATATTGTGGTATCAGTAATTGAGGGCGTGCTGCAGTATTGGAGTGTTCAGTAATTGAGGGTGAGCTGCACTATTAGAGTGTCAGTATTTTTGTGTGCGCTGCACTATTGGAGTGTCAGTAATTGAGGGTGTGCTGCACTATTGGAATTGTCAGTAATTGAGGGTGTGCTGCACTATTGGAGTGTCAGTAATTGAGGGTGTGCTGCACTATTGGAGTGTCAGGAATTGTGGCTGAGTTGCAATATTGGAGTGTCAGTAATTGAGGGTGAGATGCACTATTGGATTGTCTGAAATTGAGGGTGTGCTACACAATTGGAGTGTCAGTAATTGAGAGTGTGCTGCACTAATTGAGTATCAGTAATTGAGGGTGGCTGCAATATTGGTGTGTAAGTAATTGAGGGTGAGCTGCACTATTGTAGTGTCCGTAATTGAGGGTGTGCTGCACTATTGGAGTGTCAGTAATTGATGGTGCGCTGCACTATTGGAGTGTCAGTAATTGAGGGTGTGCTGCCGTATTGTAGTGTCAGTAATTGAGGGTGAGCTGCACTATTGGTGTCTCAGTATTTGAGTGTTCGCTGCACTATTGGAGTGTCAGTAATTGAGGGTGTGCTGCACTATTGGAGTGTCAGTAATTTAGGGTGAGCTGCACTATTGGAGTTTCAGTAATTGAGGGTGTGCTGCACTATTGGAGTGTCAGTAATTTAGGGTGAGCTGCACTATTGGAGTATCAGTTATTGAGGGTGTGCTACACTATTGGAGTGTCAGTAATTGAGGCTGTGCTGCACTAATTGAGTATCAGTAATTGAGGGTGGCTGCAATATTGGTGTGTCAGTAATTGAGGGTGAGCTGCACTATTGTAGTGTCCGGAATTGAGGGCGTGCTGCACTATTGGAGTGTCAGTAATTGATGGTGCGCTGCACTATTGGAGTGTCAGTAATTGAGGGTGTGCTGCCGTATTGTAGTGTCAGTAATTGAGGGTGAGCTGCACTATTGGTGTCTCAGTATTTGAGTGTTCGCTGCACTATTGGAGTGTCAGTAATTGAGGGTGTGCTGCACTATTGGAGTGTCAGTAATTTAGGGTGAGCTGCACTATTGGAGTGTCAGTAATTGAGGGTGAGCTGCACTATTGGAGTGTCAGTAATTGAGCGTGTGCTACACTATTGGAGTGTCAGTAATTGAGGGTTTGCTGCACTATTGGAGTGTCAGTAATTGAGGGTGTGCTGCACTATTGGAGTGTCAATATTTGAGGGTGTTCTACACTATTGGAGTGTCAGTAATTGAGTGTGTGCTGCACTTTTGGAGTGTCAGTAATTGAGGTTGTTCTGCACTATTGGAAATTCAGTAATTGAGGGTGTGCTGCACTATTGGAGTGTCATTAATTGAAGGTCTGCTGCACTATTGGGTTTCAGTAATTGACGCTCTATTGCAGTGTCAGTAATTGAGTGAGTGCTGCACTATTGGAGTGTCAGTAATTGAGGGTGTGCTGCAAAATTGGAGTGTCAGTAATTGAGGGTGTGCTGCAATATTGGAGTGTGAGTAATTGAGGGTGTGCTGCACTATTGGAGTGTCAGTAATTGAGGGTGTGATGCACTATTGGAGTGTCAGTAATTGAGGGTTTGCTGCACTATTGGAGTGTCAGGAATTGACGGTGTGCTGCAATATTGGAGTGTCAGTAATTGAGGGTGAGCTGCACTATTGGAGTGTCAGTAATTGAGGGTTTGCTGCAATATTGGAGTGTGAGTAATTGAGGGTGAGCTGCACTATTGGAGTGAGACTAATTGAGGGTGTGCTACACTATTGGAGTGTCAGTAATTGAGGGTGTGCTGCACTATTGGAGTGTCAGTAATTGAGGGTGTGCTGCACTTTTGGAGTGTCAGTAATTGAGGGTGTGCTACACTATTGGAGCGTCAGTAATTGAGTGTGTGCTGCACTTTTGGAGTGCCAGTAATTGAGGTTGTGCTGCACTACTGGAATATCAGTAATAGAGTGTGTGCTGCAAAATTGGTGTGTCAGTAATTGAGGGTGATGTGCACTATTGTAGTGTCCGTAATTGAGAGTGTGCTGCACTATTGGAGTGTCAGTAATTGCGGGTGCGCTGCACTTTTGGAGTGTCAGTAATTGAGGGTGTGCTGCTGTATTGTAGTGTCAGTAATTGAGGGTGAGTTGAAATAATGGAGTGTCAGTATTTGAGTGTTGCGCTGCACTATTGGAGTGTCACTAATCGAGGGTGTGCTGCACCATTGGAGTGTCAGTAATTGAGGGTATGCTACTCTATTGCAGGGTCAGTAATTGAGTGTGTGCTTCACTATTGGAGTGTCAGTAATTGAGGGTGTGCTGCAAAATTGGAGTGTCAGTAATTGAGTGTGTGCTGCAATATTGGAGTGTCAGTAATTGAGGGTGAGCTGCACAATTGGAGTGTCAGTAATTGAGGGTGTGCTGCATTATTGGAGTGTCAGTAATTGAGGGTGTGCTGCAATATTGGAGAGTCAGTATTTGAGGGTGTGCTGCACTATTGGTGTGTCAGTAATTGAGTGTGTGCTGCACTATTGGAGTGTCAGTAATTGAGGGTGCGCTGCACTATTGGAGTGTCAGTAATTGAGGGTGTGCTGCAATATTGGATTGTCAGTAATTGAGGGTGTGCTGCAATATTGGACTGTGAGTAATTGAGGGTGTGCTGCACTATTGGAGTGTCAGGAATTGACGGTGTGCTGCAATATTGGAGTGTCAGTAATTGAGGGTGAGCTGCACTATTGGAGTGTCAGTAATTTTGGGTGTACTGAATATTGCAGTGTCAGTAATTGAGGGTGTGCTGCACTATTGGAGTGTCAGTAATTGAGGGTGTGCTGCACTATTGGAGTGTCAGTAATTGAGGGTTTGCTGCCCTATTGGAGTGTCAGAAAATTGTGGCTGAGCTGCAATATTGGAGTGAAGGTAATTGAAGGTTTGCTGCACTATTGGAGTGTCAGTAATTGAGGGTGTGCTGCACCATTGGAGTGTCAGTAATTGAGGCTGTGCTGCACTTTTGGAGTGTCAGTAATTGAGGGTGTGCTGCAATATTGGTGTGTCAGTAATTGAGGGTGTGCTGCACTATTGGAGTGTCAGTAATTGAGGGTGAGCTGTACTACTGTAGTGTCCGTAAATGAGGGTGTGCGCACTATTGGAGTGTCAGCAATTGATGGTGCGCTGCACTATTGGAGTGTCAGTAATTGAGGCTGTGCTGCACTATTGGAGTGTCAGTAATTGAGGGTGTGCTGCACTATTGGAGTGTCAGTAATTGAGGGTTTGCTGCCCTATTGGAGTGTCAGAAATTGTGGCTGAGCTGCAATATTGGAGTGAAGGTAATTGAAGGTTTGCTGCACTATTGGAGTGTCAGTAATTGAGGGTGTGCTACACTAATGGATGCCTGTAATTGAGGGTGTGCTGCACTACTGGAGTGTCATTAATTTAGGGTGTGCTGCACCATTGGAGTTTCAGTAAATGAGGGTTTGCTACACTATTGGAGTGTCAGTAATTGAGTGTGTGCTGCACCATTGGAGTGTCAGTAATTGAGGCTGTGCTGCACTTTTGGAGTGTCAGTAATTGAGGGTGTGCTGCAATATTGGTGTGTCAGTAATTGAGGGTGTGCTGCACTATTGGAGTGTCAGTAATTGAGGGTGTGCTGCACTATTGGAGTGTCAGTAATTGATGGTGCGCTGCACTATTGAGTGTCAGTAATTGAGGCTGTGCTGCACTATAAGAGTGTCAGTAATTGAGGGTGTGCTGCACTATTGGAGTGTCAGTAATTGAGGGTGTGCTGCACTACTGGAGTGTCAGTAATTGAGTGTGTGCTGCCCTATTGGAGTGTCAGTAATTGAGGGTGAGCTGTACTATTGCAGTGTCCGTAAATGAGGGTGTGCTGCACTATTGGAGTGTCAGTAATTGAGGGTGTGCTGCAATATTGGAGTGTCAGTAATTGATGGTGCGCTGCACTTTTGGAGTGTCAGTAATTGAGGGTGTGCTGCAATATTGGAGTGTCAGTAATTGATGGTGCGCTGCACTTTTGGAGTGTCAGTAATTGAGGGTGTGCTGCACTATTGGAGTGTCAGTTATTGAGGGTGAAGTGCACTATTGTAGTGTCCATAATTGAGAGTGTGCTGCCCTATTCGAGTGTCAGTAGTTGAGGGTGCGCTGCAGTATTGTAGTGTCAGTAATTGAGATGAGCTGCAATATTGGAGTGTCAGTAATTGAGGGTGTGCTGCACCATTGGAGTGTCAGTAATTGAGGGTGAGCTGCACTATTGGAGTGCCAGTAATTGAGGGTGTGCTACACTATTGGAGTGTCAGTAAATGAGTGTGTGCTGCACTTTTGGAGTGTCAGTAATTGAGGTTGTGCTGCACTATTGGAATATCAGTAATTGAGGGTGTGCTGCAAAATTGGAGAGTCAGTAATTGAGGGTGAGCTGCACTATTGGAGTGTCAGTAATTGAGGGTGTGCTGCAATATTGGAGTGTGAGTAATTGAGCGTGTTCAGCACTATTGGAGTGTCAGTGATTGAGTGTGTGCTGCACTATTGGTGTGTCAGTAATTGAGGGTGAGCTGCACTATTGTAGTGTCCGTAATTGAGGGTGTGCTGCACTATTGGAGTGTCAGTAATTGATGGTGCGCTACACTATTGGAGTGTCAGTAATTGAGGGTGTGCTGCCGTATTGTAGGGTCAGTAATTGAGGGTGAGCTGCACTATTGGTGTGTCAGTACTTGAGTCTTCTTTGCACTATTGGAGTGTCAGTAATTGAGGGTCTGCTGCACTATTGTAGTGTCAGTAATAGAGGGTGTGCTGCACTATTGTAGTGTCAGTAATTGAGGGTGTGCTGCAACATTGCAGTGTCAGTAATTGAGGGTGAGCTGCACTATTGGAGTGCCAGTAATTGAGGGTGTGCTACACTATTGGAGTGTCAGTAATTGAGTGTGTGCTGCACTTTTGGAGTGTCAGTAATTGAGTGTGTGCTGCAATATTGGGGTGTGAGTAATTGAGGGTGTGCTGCACTATTGGAGTGTCAGGAATTGAGTGTGTGCTGCAATATTGGGGTGTGAGTAATTGAGGGTGTGCTGCACTATTGGAGTGTCAGGAATTGACGGTGTGCTGCAATATTGGAGTGTCAGTAATTGAGGGTGAGCTGCACTATTGGAGTGTCAGTAATTTTGGATGTACTGCATATTGCAGTGTCAGTAATTGAGGGTGTGCTGCACTATTGGAGTGTCAGTAATTGAGGGTGTGCTGCACTATTGGAGTGTCAGTATTTGAGGGTGTGCTACACTATTGGAGTGTCAGTAATTGAGTGTGTGCTGCACTTTTGGAGTGTCAGTAATTGAGGCTGTTCTGCACTATTGGAAATTCAGTAATTGAGGGTGTGCTGCAAAATTTTTGTGTCAGTAATTGAGGGTGTGCTGCACTATTGGAGTGTCAGTAATTGCGGGAACGCTGCACTATTGGAGTGTCAGTAATTGAGGGTGTGCAGCTCTATTGTAGTGTCAGTAATTGAGGGTGAGTTGAAATAATGGAGTGTCAGTAATTGAGGGTGTGCTGCACTATTGGAGTGTCAGTAATTGAGGGTGTGCTGCACTATTGGAGTGTCATTAATTGAAGGTGTGCTGCACTATTGGGTTTCAGTAATTGAGGGTGTGCTGCAAAATTGGAGTGTCAGTAATTGAGGGTGTGCTGCAAAATTGGAGTGTCAGTAATTGAGGGTGTGCTGCAATATTGGAGTGCGAGTAATTGAGGGTGTGCTACACTATTGGAGTGTCAGTAATTGAGTGAGTGCTGCAGTATTGGAGTGTCAGTAATTGAGGGTGTGCTGCAAAATTGGAGTGTCAGTAATTGAGGGTGTGCTGCAATATTGGAGTGCGAGTAATTGAGGGTGTGCTGCACTATTGGAGTGTCAGTAATTGAGGGTGTGCTGCACTATTGGAGTGTCAGTAATTGAGGGTGTGCTGCACTATTGGAGTGTCAGTAATTGAGGGTGTGCTGCACTATTGGAGTGTCAGGAATTGACGGTGTGCTGCAATATTGGAGAGTCAGTAATTGAGGGTGGGCTGCACTATTGGAGTGTCAGTAATTGAGGGTGTGCTGCAATATTGGAGTGTGAGTAATTGATGGTGTGCAGCAGTATTGGAGAGTCAGTTATTGAGTGTGTGCTGCACTATTGGTGTGTCAGTAATTGAGGGTGAGCAGCACTATTGTAGTGTCCGTAATTGAGGGTGTGCTGCACTATTGGAGTGTCAGTTATTGATGGTGCGCTGCACTATTGGAGTGTCAGTAATTGAGGGTGTGCTGCCGTATTGTAGTGTCAGTAATTGAGGGTGAGCTGAACTATTGGAGTGTCAGTAATTGAGGGTGTGCTGCATTATTGGAGTGTCAGTAATTGAGGGTGTGCTGCAATATTGGAGAGTCAGTAATTGAGGGTGTGCTGCACTATTAGTGTTTCAGTAATTGAGTGTGTGCTGCACTATTGGAGTGTCAGTAATTGAGGGTGTGCTGCACTATTGGAGTGTCAGTAATTGAGGATGTGCTGCAATATTGGAGTGTCAGTAATTGAGGGTGTGCTGCAATATTGGAGTGTGAGTAATTGAGGGTGAGCTGCACTATTGGAGTCTCAGGAATTGACGGTGTGCTGCAATATTGGAGTGTCAGTAATTGAGGGTGAGCTGCACTATTGGAGTGTAAGTAATTTTGGGTGTACTGCATATTGCAGTGTCAGTCATTGAGTGTGTGCTGCACTATTGGAGTGTCAGTAATTGAGGGTGTGCTGCACTATTGGAGTGTCAGTAATTGAGGGTCTGCTGCCCTATTGGAGTGTCAGAAATTGAGGGTGTGCTGCACTATTGGAGTGTCAGAAATTGAGAGTGAGCTGCACTATTGGAGAGTCAGTAATTGAGGGTTTGCTGCACCATTGGAATGTCAGTAATTGAAGGTGAGATGCACTATTGTAGTGTCCGTAATTGAGGGTGAGCTGCACTTTTGGAGTGTCAGTAATTGAGGGTGAGCTGCACTATTGGAGTGTCAGTAATTGCGGGTGTGCTTCACTATTGGAGTGTCAGTAATTGAGGGTCTGCTGCACTATTGTAGTGTCAGTAATAGAGGGTGTGCTGCACTATTGTAGTGTCAGTAATTGAGGGTGTGCTGCACTATTGGAGTGTCAGTAATTGAGGGTGAGCTGCACTATTGGAGTGCCAGTAATTGAGGGTGTGCTACACTATTGGAGTGTCAGTAATTGAGTGTGTGCTGCACTTTTGTAGTGTCAGTAATTGAGGTTGTGCTGCCCTATTGGAATATCAGTAATTGAGGGTGTGCTTCACTATTGGAGTTTCAGTAATTGAGGGTGTGCTGCACTATTGGAGTGTCAGTAATTGAGGGTGCGCTGCACTATTGGAGTGTCAGTAATTGAGGGTGAGCTGCACTATTGGAGTGTCAGTAATTGAGGGTGTGCTGCAATATTGGAGTGTGAGTAATTGAGGGTGTGCAGCACTATTGGAGTGTCAGTTATTGAGTGTGTGTTGCACTATTGGTGTGTCAGTAATTGAGGGTGAGCTGCACTATTGTAGTGTCCGTAATTGAGGGTGTGCTGCACTATTGGAGTGTCAGTAATTGATGGTGCGCTGCACTATTGGAGTGTCAGTAATTGAGGGTGTGCTGCCGTATTGTAGTGTCAGTAATTGAGGGTGAGCTGCAATATTGGTGTGTCAGTATTTGAGTGTTCGCTGCACTATTGGAGTGTCAGTAATTGAGGGTGTGCTGCACAATTGGAGTGTCAGTAATTGAGGGTGAGCAGCACTATTGGAGTGAGAGTAATTGAGGGTGTGCTACACTATTGGAGTGTCAGTAATTGAGGGTGTGCTGCACTATTGGAGTGTCAGTAATTGAGGGTGTGCTGCACTTCTGGAGTGTCAGTAATTGAGAGTGTGCTGCAATATTGTAGTGTCAGTAATTGAGGGTGTGCTGCAATATTGGGGTGTGAGTAATTGAGGGTGTGCTGCACTATTGGAGTGTCAGGAATTGACGGTGTGCTACAATATTGGAGTGTCAGTAATTGAGGGTGAGCTGCACTATTGGAGTGTCAGGAATTGACGGTGTGCTACAATATTGGAGTGTCAGTAATTGAGGGTGAGCTGCACTATTGGAGTGTCAGTAATTTTGTGTGTACTGCATATTGCAGTGTCAGTAATTGAGTGTGTGCTGCACTATTGGAGTGTCAGTCATTGAGGGTGTGCTGCACTATTGGAGTGTCAGTAATTGAGGGTGTGCTGCCCTATTGGCGTGTCAGAAATTGTGGCTAAGCTGCAATATTGGAGCGTCAGTAATTGAGGGTGTGCTGCACTATTGGTGTGTCAGAAATTGTGGCTGAGCTGCAATATTGGAGTGCCTGTAATTGAGGGTGTGCTGCACTACTGGAGTGTCATTAATTGAGGGTGTGCTGCACTATTGGAGTTTCAGTAAATGAGGGTGTGCTACACTATTGGAGTGTCAGTAATTGAGTGTGTGCTGCACTATTGGTGTGTCAGTACGTGAGGGTGTGCTGCACCATTGGAGCGTCAGTAATTGAGGCTGTGCTGCACTATTGGAGTGTCAGTAATTGAGGGTGTGCTGCAATATTGGTGTGTCAGTAATTGAGGGTGAGCTGCACTATTGTATTGTCCATAATTGAGGGTGTGCTGCACTATTGGAGTTTCAGTAATTGCGGGTGAGCGGCTCTATTGGAGTGTCAGTAATTGAGATTGTGCTGCACTATTGTGGTATCAGTAATTAAGGGTGTGCTGCAATATTGGAGTGTCAGTAATTGAGGGTGAAGTGCACTATTGTAGTGTCCATAATTGAGAGTGTGCTGCACTATTAGAGTGTCAGTAATTGAGGGTGCGCTGCACTTTTGGAGTGTCAGTAATTGAGGGTGTGCTGCAGTATTGTAGTGTCAGTAATTGAGATGAGCTTCACTATTGGAGTGTCAGTAACTGAGGGTGTGCTGCAATATTGGAGTGTCAGTAATTGAGGGTGTGCTGCACCTTTGGAGTGTCAGTAATTTAGGGTGTGCTGCACCTTTGGAGTGTCAGTAATTGAGGGTGAGCTGCACTATTGGAGTGCCAATAATTGAGGGTGTGCTACACTATTGGAGTGTCAGTAATTGAGTGTGTGCTGCACTTTTGGAGTGTCAGTAATTGAGGTTGTGCTGCACTATTGGAATATCAGTAATTGAGGGTGTGCTGCAAAATTGGTATGTCAGTAATTGAGGGTGTGCTGCACTATTGGAGTGTCAGTAATTGCGGGTGCGCTGCACTATTGGAGTGTCAGTAATTGAGGTTGTGCTGCTGTATTGCAGTGTCAGTAATTGAGGGTGAGTTGAAATAATGGAGTGTCAGTATTTGAGTGTTGCGCTGCACTATTGGAGTGTCAGTAATCGACGGTGTGCTGCACCATTGGCGTGTCAGTAATTGAGGGTGAGCTGCAATATTGGAGTGTCAGTAATTGAGGGTGTGCTGCACTATTGGAGTGTCATTAATTGAGGGTGTGCTGCAATATTGGAGTGTCAGTAATTGAGGGTATGCTACTCTATTGCAGTGTCAGTAATTGAGTGTGTGCTGCACTATTGGAGTGTCTGTAATTGAGGGTGTGCTGCAATATTGGAGTGTCAGTAATTGAGGGTGTGCTGCACTATTGGAGTGTGAGTAATTGAGTGTGTGCTGCATTATTGTAGTGTCACTAATTGAGGGTGTGCTGCAATATTGGAGAGTCAGTAATTGAGGGTGTGCTGCACTATTGGTGTGTCAGCAAATGAGTGTGTGCTGCAATACTGGAGAGTCAGTAATTGAGGCTGTGCTGCACTATTGGAGTGTCAGTAATTGAGGGTGTGCTGCACTATTGGAGTGTCAATAATTGAGGGTGTGCTGCAATATTGGAGAGTCAGTAATTGATGCTGTGCTGCACTATTGGAGTGTCAGTAATTGAGGGTGTGCTGCACTATTGGAGTGTCAGTAATTGAGGGTGTGCTGCAATATTGGAGTGTCAGTAATTGAGGGTGTGCTGCAATATTGGAGTGTGAGTAATTGAGGGTGTGCTGCACTATTGGAGTGTCAGGAATTGACGTTGTGCTGCAATATTGGAGTGTCAGTAATTGAGGGTGAGCTGCACTATTGGAGTGTCAGTAATTTTGGGTGTACTGCATATTCCAGTGTCAGTAATTGAGAGTGTGCTGCACTACTGGAGTGTCAGTAATTGAGGGAGTGCTGCACCATTGGAGTGTCAGTAATTGAGGGTGTGCTGCACTATTGGAGTGTCAGTAATTGAGGGAGTGCTGCACCATTGGAGTGTCAGTAATTGAGGGTGTGCTGCAATAATGGAGTGTCAGTAATTGAGGGTGTGCTGCACTATTGGAGTGCCTGTAATTGAGGGTGTGCTATACTATTGGAGTTTCAGTAAATGAGGGTGTGCTACACTATTGGAGTGTCAGTAATTGAGTGTGTGCTGCACTATTGGAGTGTCTGTAATTGAGGCTGTGCTGCACTATTGGAGTATCAGTAATTGAGGGTGTGCTGCAATAATGGTGTGTCAGTAATTGAGGGTGAGCTGCACTATTGTAGTGTCCGTAATTGAGGGTGTGCTGCACTATTGGAGTGTCAGTAATTGAGGGTGAGCTGCACTATTGGAGAGTCAGTAATTGAGGGTGTGCTGCAATATTGGAGTGTCAGTAATTGATGGTGCGCTGCACTATTGGAGTGTCAGTAATTGAGGGTGTGCTGCATTATTGGAGTGTCAGTAATTGAGTGTGTGCTGCAGTATTGTAGTGTCAGTAATTGAGGGTGAGCTGCACTATTGGAGTGTCAGTATTTGTGTGTGCGCTGCATTATTGGAGTTTCAGTAATTCAGGGTGTGCTGCAACATTGGAGTGTCAGTATTTGAAGGTGAGATGCACTATTGTAGTGTCCGTAATTGAGGGTGAGCTGCACTATTGGAGTGTCAGTAATTGATGGTGAGCTGCACTATTGGAGTGTCAGTAATTGAGGGTGTGCTGCAATATTGGAGTTTCAGTAATTGAGGGTGTGCTGCAATATTGGAGTGTCAGTAATTGAGAGTGTGCTGCACTATTAGAGTGTCAGTAATTGAGGGTGCTCTGCACTTTTGGAGTGTCAGTTATTGAGGGTGAGCTGCACTATTGGAGTGTCAGTATTTGATTGTGCACTGCACTATTGGAGTGTCAGTAATTGAGCGTGTGCTGCACTATTGGAGTGTCAGTAACGGAGGGTGTGCTGCACTACTGGAGTGTCATGAATTGAGCGTGTGCTGCACTATTGGAGTTTCAGTAAATGAGGGTGTGCTACACTATTGGAGTGTCACTAATTGAGGGTGTGCTGCACCATTGGAGTGTCAGTAATTGAGGGTGTGCTGCAATATTGGAGTGTCAGAAATTGAGGGTGAGCTGCACTATTGGAGTGTCAGTATTTGAGTGTGCGCTGCACAATTGGAGTGTCAGTAATTGAGGGTGTGCTGCACCATTGGAGTGTCAGTAATTGAAGGTGAGATACATTATTGTAGTGTCCGTAATTGAGGGTGAGCTGCACTATTGGAGTGTCAGTAATTGAGGGTGAGCTGCACTATTGGAGTGTCAGTAATTGAGGGTGTGCTACACTATTGGAGTGTCAGTTATTGAGGGTGTGCTGCACTATTGTACTGACAGTAATTGAGGGTGTGCTGCAGTATTGGAGTGTCAGTAATTGAGGTTGTGCTGCAATATTGTGGTATCAGTAATTGAGGGTGTGCTGCAATATTGGAGTGTCAGTAGTTGAGTGTGAAGTGCACGATTATAGTGTCAGTAATTGAGTGTGTGCTGCACTATTGGAGTGTCAGTAATTGAGGTTGTGCTGCACTATTGGCGTATAAGTAATTGAGGGAAAGCTGCAATATTGGTGTGTCAGTAATTGAGGGGGAGGTGAACTATTTTAGTGTCCTAATTGAGAGTGTGCTGCACTATTGGAGTGTCAGTATTAGAGTGTGCACTGTACTATTGGTGTGTCAGTAATTGAGCGTGTGCTGCACTATTGGAGTGTCAGTAATTGAGGGTGTGCTGCACTATTGGAGTGTCAGTAATTAAGTGTGTGCTGCACTATTGGCCTGTCAGTAATTGATGGTGTGCTGCAGTATTGGAGTGTCAGTATTTGCGTGTGAGCTGCACTATTGGAGTGTCAGTAATTGAGTGTGTGCTGCACCTTTGGAGTGTCAGTAATTGAGGGTGAGCTGCACTATTGGAGTGTCAGTAATTGAGGGTGCACTGCACTATTGGAGTGTCAGTAATTGAGGGTGTGCTGCAGTATTGCAGTGTCAGTAATTGATGGTGAGCTGCACTACTGGAGTGTCAGTATTTGAGTATGCACTGCACTACTGGAGTGTCAGTAATTGAGGGTGTGCTGCACTATTGGAATGTCAGGAATAGAGGGTGTGCTGCACTATTGGAGTGTCAGTAATTGAGGGTGTGCTGCACTATTAGAGTGTCAGTAATTGAGGGTGTGCAGCAGTATTGTAGTGTCAGTAATTGAGGGTGAGCTGCACTATTGGAGTGTCAGTATTTGAGTGTGCGCTGCACTATTGGAGTGTCAGTAATTGAGGGTTTGCTGCACTATTGGAGTGTCAGTAATTGAGGTTGCGCTGCACTATTGGAGTGTCAGTAATTGAGGGTTTGCTGCACTATTGGAGTGTCAGTAATTGAGGTTGTGCTGCACTATTGGAGTGTCAGTAATTGAGGGTGTGCTGCACTCTTGGTGAGTCAGTAATTGAGGGTGTGCTACACTATTGGAGTGTCAGTAATTGAGGGTGTGCTGCACTCTTGGTGAGTCAGTAATTGAGGATGTGCTGCACTATTGGAGTGTCAGTAATTGAGGGTGTGCTGCACTATTGGAGTGTCAGTAATTGAGGTTGTGCTGCACTATTGGAGTATCAGTATTTGAGGGTGTGCTGCAATATTGGTGTGTCAGTAATTGCGGGTGAAGTGCAATATTGTAGTGTCCGTAATTGAGCGTGTGCTGCACTATTGGAGTGTCAGTAATCGAGGGTGTGCTGCAGTATTGTAGTGTCAGTAATTGAGGGTGAGCTGCACTATTGGAGTGTCATTATTTGAGTGTGCGCTGCACTATTGGAGTGTCAGTAATTGAGGGTGTGCTGCACCATTGGAGTGTCAGTAATTGAAGGTGTGCTGCATATTGGAGTGTCAGTAATTGAGGGTGAGCTGCACTATTGTTGTGTCAGTAATTGAGGGTGTGCTGCACTATTGGAGTGTCAGTAATTGAAGGTGTGCTGCATATTGGAGTGTCAGTAATTGAGGGTGAGCTGCACAATTGGAGTGTCAGTAATTGAGGCTGTGCTGCACTATTGGAGTGTCAGAAATTGAGGGTGCGCTGCACTATTGGAGTGTCAGTAATTGAGGGTGTGCTGCAGTATTGTAGTGTCAGTAATTGAGGGTGAGCTGGACTATTGGAGTGTCATTATTTGAGTGTGCGTTGCACTATTGGAGTGTCAGTAATTGAGGGTGTGCTGCACCATTGGAGTGTCAGTAATTGAGGGTGAGCTGCACTATTGGTGTGTCAGTAATTGAGGGTGTGCTGCACTATTGGAGTGTCAGTAATTGATGGTTTGCTACTCTATTGGACTGTCAGTAATTGAGTGTGTGCTGCACTATTGGAGATTCAGTAATTGAGGGTTTGCTACTCTATTGGAGTGTCAGTAATTGAGGCTGTGCTGCAGTATTGGAGTGTCAGTAATTGAGGGTGTGCTGCACTAATGGAGTCTCAGCAATTGAGGGTGTGCTGCACTATTGGAGTATCAGTAATTGAGGGTGTGCTGCAAAATTGGTGAGTCAGTAATTGAGGGTGAGATGCACTATTGTAGTGTCCGTAATTGAGGGTGTGCTGCACTATTGGAGTGTCAGTAATTGAGGGTGCGCTGCACTATTGGAGTGTCAGTAATTGAGGGTGTGCTGCAGTATTGTAGTGTCAGTAATTGAGGGTGAGCTGCACTTTTGGAGTGTCAGTATTTGAGTGTGCGCTGCACTATTGGAGTGTCAGTAATTGAGGATGTGCTGCACCATTGGAGTGTCAGTAATGGAGGGTGAGCCGCACTATTGGAGTGTCAGTAATTGAGGGTGTGCTGCACTATTGGAGTGTCAGTAATTGAGGGTGTGCTGCACTATTGGAGTGTCAGTAATTGAGGTTGTGCTGCACTATTGGTGTGTCAGTAATTGAGTGTGTGCTGCACTATTGGAGTCTCAGTAATTGTGGGTGACCTGCCCTATTGGAGTGTCAGTGTTTGAGTGTGCGCTGCACAATTGGAGTGTCAGTAATTGAGGGTGTGCTACACTATTGGAGTGTCAGTAATTGAGGGTGTGCTGCACTCTTGGTGAGTCAGTAATTGAGGATGTGCTGCACTATTAGAGTGTCAGTAATTGAGGGTGTGCTGCACTATTGGAGTGTCAGTAATTGAGGTTGTGCTGCACTATTTGAGTATCAGTATTTGAGGGTGTGCTGCAATATTGGTGTGTCAGTAATTGCGGGTGAAGTGCAATATTGTAGTGTCCGTAATTGAGCGTGTGCTGCACTATTGGAGTGTCAGTAATCGAGGGTGTGCTGCAGTATTGTAGTGTCAGTAATTGAGGGTTAGCTGCACTATTGGAGTGTCATTATTTGAGTGTGCGCTGCACTATTGGAGTGTCAGTAATTGAGGGTGTGCTGCACCATTGGAGTGTCAGTAATTGAAGGTGTGCTGCATATTGGAGTGTCAGTAATTGAGGGTGAGCTGCACTATTGGAGTGTCAGTAATTGAGGCTGTGCTGCACTATTGGAGTGTCAGTAATTGAGGGTGCGCTGCACTATTGGAGTGTCAGTAATTGAGGGTGTGCTGCAGTATTGTAGTGTCAGTAATTGAGGGTGAGCTGGACTATTGGAGTGTCATTATTTGAGTGTGCGCTGCACTATTGGAGTGTCAGTAATTGAGGGTGTGCTGCACCATTGGAGTGTCAGTAATTGAGGGTGAGCTGCACTATTGGTGTGTCAGTAATTGAGGGTGTGCTACACTATTGGAGTGTCAGTAATTGATGGTTTGCTACTCTATTGGACTGTCAGTAATTGAGTGTGTGCTGCACTATTGGAGATTCAGTAATTGAGGGTTTGCTACTCTATTGGAGTGTCAGTAATTGAGGCTGTGCTGCAGTATTGGAGTGTCAGTAATTGAGGGTGTGCTGCACTAATGGAGTCTCAGCAATTGAGGGTGTGCTGCACTATTGGAGTATCAGTAATTGAGGGTGTGCTGCAAAATTGGTGAGTCAGTAATTGAGGGTGAGATGCACTATTGTAGTGTCCGTAATTGAGGGTGTGCTGCACTATTGGAGTGTCAGTAATTGAGGGTGCGCTGCACTATTGGAGTGTCAGTAATTGAGGGTGTGCTGCAGTATTGTAGTGTCAGTAATTGAGGGTGAGCTGCACTTTTGGAGTGTCAGTATTTGAGTGTGCGCTGCACTATTGGAGTGTCAGTAATTGAGGATGTGCTGTACCATTGGAGTGTCAGTAATGGAGGGTGAGCCGCACTATTGGAGTGTCAGTAATTGAGGGTGTGCTGCACTATTGGAGTGTCAGTAATTGAGGGTGTGCTGCACTATTGGAGTGTCAGTAATTGAGGTTGTGCTGCACTATTGGTGTGTCAGTAATTGAGTGTGTGCTGCACTATTGGAGTCTCAGTAATTGTGGGTGACCTGCCCTATTGGAGTGTCAGTGTTTGAGTGTGCGCTGCACAATTGGAGTGTCAGTAATTGAGGGTGTGCTGCACCATTGGAGTGCCAGTAATTGAAGATGAGATGCACTATTGTAGTGTCCGTAATTGAGGGTGATCTGCACTATTGGAGTGTCAGTAATTGAGGGTGAGCTGCACTATTGGAGTGTCAGTAATTGAGGGTGTGCTACACTATTGGAGTGTCAGTAATTGAGGGTGTGCTGCAATATTGTAGTGTCAGTAATTGAGGGTGTGCTGCACTATTGGAGTGTCAGTAATTGAGGTTGTGCAGCACTATTGTGGTATCAGTAATTGAGGGTGTGCTGCAATATTGGTGTGTCAGTAATTGAGGGTGAAGTGCACGATTGTAGTGTCAGTAATTGAGTGTGTGCTGCACAATGGAGTGTCAGTAATTGAGGTTGTGCTGCACTATTGGCGTATCAGTAATTGAGGGAAAGCTGCAATATTGGTGTGTCAGTAATTGAGGGGGAGGTGCACTATTGTAGTGTCCATAATTGAGAGTGTGCTGCACTATTAGAGTGTCAGTAATTGAGGGTGTGCAGTATTGTAGTGTCAGTAATTGAGGGTGAGCTGCACTATTGGAGTGTCAGAATTTGAGTGTGCGCTGCACTATTGGAGTGTCAGTAATTGAGGGTTTGCTGCACTATTGGAGTGTCAGTAATTGAGGTTGCGCTGCACTATTGGAGTGTAAGTAATTGAGGGTTTGCTGCACTATTGGAGTGTCAGTAATTGAGGTTGTGCTGCACTATTGGAGTGTCAGTAATTGAGGGTGTGCTGCACTCTTGGTGAGTCAGTAATTGAGGGTGTGCTACACTATTGGAGTGTCAGTAATTGAGGGTGTTCTGCACTATTGGAGTATCAGTCATTGAGGGTGTGCTGCAATATTGGTGTGTCAGTAATTGCGGGTGAAGTGCACTATTGTAGTGTCCGTAATTGAGTGTGCGCTGCACAATTGGAGAGTCAGTAATTGAGGGTGTGCTGCACCATTGGAGTGTCAGTAATTGAAGGTGTGATGCACTATTGTAGTGTCCGTAATTGAGGGTGAGCTGCACTATTGGAGTGTCAGTAATTGAGGGTGAGCTGCACTATTGGAGTGTCAGTAATTGAGGGTGTGCTACTCTATTGGAGTGTTAGTAATTGAGGGTGTGCTGCACTATTGTAGTGTCAGTAATTGAGGGTGTGCTGCACTATTGGAGTGTCAGTAATTGAGGTTGTGCAGCACTATTGTGGTATCAGTAATTGAGGGTGTGCTGCAATATTGGTGTGTCAGTAATTGAGGGGGAGGTGCACTATTGTAGTGTCCATAATTGAGAGTGTGCTGCACTATTAGAGTGTCAGTAATTGAGGGTGTGCTGCAGTATTGGCGTATCAGTAATTGAGGGAAAGCTGCAATATTGGTGTGTCAGTAATTGAGGGGGAGGTGCACTATTGTAGTGTCCATAATTGAGAGTGTGCTGCACTATTAGAGTGTCAGTAATTGAGGGTGTGCTGCAGTATTGTAGTGTCAGTAATTGAGGGTGAGCTGCACTATTGGAGAGTCAGTATTTGAGCGTGCGCTGCACTATTGGACTGTCAGTAATTGAGGGTTTGCTGCACTATTGGTGTGTCAGTAATTGAGGTTGCGCTGCACTATTGGAGTGTCAGTAATTGAGGGTTTGCTGCACTATTGGAGTGTCAGTAATTGAGGTTGTGCTGCACTATTGGAGTGTCAGTAATTGAGGGTGTGCTGCACTCTTGCTGAGTCAGTAATTGAGGGTGTGCTACACTATTGGAGTGTCAGTAATTGAGGGTGTGCTGCACTCTTGGTGAGTCAGTAAGTGAGGATGTGCTGCACTATTGGAGTGTCAGTAATTGATGGAGTGCTGCACTATTGGAGTGTCAGTAATTGCGGGTGAAGTGCAATATTGTAGTGTCCGTAATTGAGCGTGTGCTGCACTATTGGAGTGTCAGTAATCGAGGGTGTGCTGCAGTATTGTAGTGTCAGTAATTGAGGGTGAGCTGCACTATTGGAGTGTCATTATTTGAGTGTGCGCTGCACTATTGGAGTGTCAGTAATTGAGGGTGTGCTGCACCATTGGAGTGTCAGTAATTGAAGGTGTGCTGCATATTGGAGTGTCAGTAATTGAGGGTGAGCTGCACTATTGTTGTGTCAGTAATTGAGGGTGTGCTGCACTATTGGAGTGTCAGTAATTGAAGGTGTGCTGCATATTGGAGTGTCAGTAATTGAGGGTGAGCTGCACAATTGGAGTGTCAGTAATTGAGGCTGTGCTGCACTATTGGAGTGTCAGAAATTGAGGGTGCGCTGCACTATTGGAGTGTCAGTAATTGAGGGTGTGCTGCAGTATTGTAGTGTCAGTAATTGAGGGTGAGCTGGACTATTGGAGTGTCATTATTTGAGTGTGCGCTGCACTATTGGAGTGTCAGTAATTGAGGGTGTGCTGCACCATTGGAGTGTCAGTAATTGAGGGTGAGCTGCACTATTGGTGTGTCAGTAATTGAGGGTGTGCTGCACTATTGGAGTGTCAGTAATTGATGGTTTGCTACTCTATTGGACTGTCAGTAATTGAGTGTGTGCTGCACTATTGGAGATTCAGTAATTGAGGGTTTGCTACTCTAATGGAGTGTCAGTAATTGAGGCTGTGCTGCAGTATTGGAGTGTCAGTAATTGAGGGTGTGCTGCACTAATGGAGTCTCAGCAATTGAGGGTGTGCTGCACTATTGGAGTATCAGTAATTGAGGATGTGCTGCAAAATTGGTGAGTCAGTAATTGAGGGTGAGATGCACTATTGTAGTGTCCGTAATTGAGGGTGTGCTGCACTATTGGAGTGTCAGTAATTGAGGGTGCGCTGCACTATTGGAGTGTCAGTAATTGAGGGTGTGCTGCAGTATTGTAGTGTCAGTAATTGAGGGTGAGCTGCACTTTTGGAGTGTCAGTATTTGAGTGTGCGCTGCACTATTGGAGTGTCAGTAATTGAGGATGTGCTGCACCATTGGAGTGTCAGTAATGGAGGGTGAGCCGCACTATTGGAGTGTCAGTAATTGAGGGTGTGCTGCACTATTGGAGTGTCAGTAATTGAGGGTGTGCTGCACTATTGGAGTGTCAGTAATTGAGGTTGTGCTGCACTATTGGTGTGTCAGTAATTGGGTGTGTGCTGCACTATTGGAGTCTCAGTAATTGTGGGTGACCTGCCCTATTGGAGTGTCAGTGTTTGAGTGTGCGCTGCACAATTGGAGTGTCAGTAATTGAGGGTGTGCTACACTATTGGAGTGTCAGTAATTGAGGGTGTGCTGCACTCTTGGTGAGTCAGTAATTGAGGATGTGCTGCACTATTAGAGTGTCAGTAATTGAGGGTGTGCTGCACTATTGGAGTGTCAGTAATTGAGGTTGTGCTGCACTATTTGAGTATCAGTATTTGAGGGTGTGCTGCAATATTGGTGTGTCAGTAATTGCGGGTGAAGTGCAATATTGTAGTGTCCGTAATTGAGCGTGTGCTGCACTATTGGAGTGTCAGTAATCGAGGGTGTGCTGCAGTATTGTAGTGTCAGTAATTGAGGGTTAGCTGCACTATTGGAGTGTCATTATTTGAGTGTGCGCTGCACTATTGGAGTGTCAGTAATTGAGGGTGTGCTGCACCATTGGAGTGTCAGTAATTGAAGGTGTGCTGCATATTGGAGTGTCAGTAATTGAGGGTGAGCTGCACTATTGGAGTGTCAGTAATTGAGGCTGTGCTGCACTATTGGAGTGTCAGTAATTGAGGGTGCGCTGCACTATTGGAGTGTCAGTAATTGAGGGTGTGCTGCAGTATTGTAGTGTCAGTAATTGAGGGTGAGCTGGACTATTGGAGTGTCATTATTTGAGTGTGCGCTGCACTATTGGAGTGTCAGTAATTGAGGGTGTGCTGCACCATTGGAGTGTCAGTAATTGAGGGTGAGCTGCACTATTGGTGTGTCAGTAATTGAGGGTGTGCTACACTATTGGAGTGTCAGTAATTGATGGTTTGCTACTCTATTGGACTGTCAGTAATTGAGTGTGTGCTGCACTATTGGAGATTCAGTAATTGAGGGTTTGCTACTCTATTGGAGTGTCAGTAATTGAGGCTGTGCTGCAGTATTGGAGTGTCAGTAATTGAGGGTGTGCTGCACTAATGGAGTCTCAGCAATTGAGGGTGTGCTGCACTATTGGAGTATCAGTAATTGAGGGTGTGCTGCAAAATTGGTGAGTGAGTAATTGAGGGTGAGATGCACTATTGTAGTGTCCGTAATTGAGGGTGTGCTGCACTATTGGAGTGTCAGTAATTGAGGGTGCGCTGCACTATTGGAGTGTCAGTAATTGAGGGTGTGCTGCAGTATTGTAGTGTCAGTAATTGAGGGTGAGCTGCACTTTTGGAGTGTCAGTATTTGAGTGTGCGCTGCACTATTGGAGTGTCAGTATTTGAGGATGTGCTGCACCATTGGAGTGTCAGTAATGGAGGGTGAGCCGCACTATTGGAGTGTCAGTAATTGAGGGTGTGCTGCACTATTGGAGTGTCAGTAATTGAGGGTGTGCTGCACTATTGGAGTGTCAGTAATTGAGGTTGTGCTGCACTATTGGTGTGTCAGTAATTGAGTGTGTGCTGCACTATTGGAGTCTCAGTAATTGTGGGTGACCTGCCCTATTGGAGTGTCAGTGTTTGAGTGTGCGCTGCACAATTGGAGTGTCAGTAATTGAGGGTGTGCTGCACCATTGGAGTGCCAGTAATTGAAGATGAGATGCACTATTGTAGTGTCCGTAATTGAGGGTGATCTGCACTATTGGAGTGTCAGTAATTGAGGGTGAGCTGCACTATTGGAGTGTCAGTAATTGAGGGTGTGCTACACTATTGGAGTGTCAGTAATTGAGGGTGTGCTGCAATATTGTAGTGTCAGTAATTGAGGGTGTGCTGCACTATTGGAGTGTCAGTAATTGAGGTTGTGCAGCACTATTGTGGTATCAGTAATTGAGGGTGTGCTGCAATATTGGTGTGTCAGTAATTGAGGGTGAAGTGCACGATTGTAGTGTCAGTAATTGAGTGTGTGCTGCACAATGGAGTGTCAGTAATTGAGGTTGTGCTGCACTATTGGCGTATCAGTAATTGAGGGAAAGCTGCAATATTGGTGTGTCAGTAATTGAGGGGGAGGTGCACTATTGTAGTGTCCATAATTGAGAGTGTGCTGCACTATTAGAGTGTCAGTAATTGAGGGTGTGCAGTATTGTAGTGTCAGTAATTGAGGGTGAGCTGCACTATTGGAGTGTCAGTATTTGAGTGTGCGCTGCACTATTGGAGTGTCAGTAATTGAGGGTTTGCTGCACTATTGGAGTGTCAGTAATTGAGGTTGCGCTGCACTATTGGAGTGTAAGTAATTGAGGGTTTGCTGCACTATTGGAGTGTCAGTAATTGAGGTTGTGCTGCACTATTGGAGTGTCAGTAATTGAGGGTGTGCTGCACTCTTGGTGAGTCAGTAATTGAGGGTGTGCTACACTATTGGAGTGTCAGTAATTGAGGATGTGCTGCACTATTGGAGTATCAGTCATTGAGGGTGTGCTGCAATATTGGTGTGTCAGTAATTGCGGGTGAAGTGCACTATTGTAGTGTCCGTAATTGAGTGTGCGCTGCACAATTGGAGAGTCAGTAATTGAGGGTGTGCTGCACCATTGGAGTGTCAGTAATTGAAGGTGTGATGCACTATTGTAGTGTCCGTAATTGAGGGTGTGCTGCACTATTGGAGTGTCAGTAATTGAGGTTGTGCAGCACTATTGTGGTATCTGTAATTGAGGGTGTGCTGCAATATTGGTGTGTCAGTAATTGAGGGTGAAGTGCACGATTGTAGTGTCAGTAATTGAGTGTGTGCTGCACAATGGAGTGTCAGTAATTGAGGTTGTGCTGCACTATTGGCGTATCAGTAATTGAGGGAAAGCTGCAATATTGGTGTGTCAGTAATTGAGGGGGAGGTGCACTATTGTAGTGTCCATAATTGAGAGTGTGCTGCACTATTAGAGTGTCAGTAATTGAGGGTGTGCAGTATTGTAGTGTCAGTAATTGAGGGTGAGCTGCACTATTGGAGTGTCAGTATTTGAGTGTGCGCTGCACTATTGGAGTGTCAGTAATTGAGGGTTTGCTGCACTATTGGAGTGTCAGTAATTGAGGTTGCGCTGCACTATTGGAGTGTAAGTAATTGAGGGTTTGCTGCACTATTGGAGTGTCAGTAATTGAGGTTGTGCTGCACTATTGGAGTGTCAGTAATTGAGGGTGTGCTGCACTCTTGGTGAGTCAGTAATTGAGGGTGTGCTACACTATTGGAGTGTCAGTAATTGAGGATGTGCTGCACTATTGGAGTATCAGTCATTGAGGGTGTGCTGCAATATTGGTGTGTCAGTAATTGCGGGTGAAGTGCACTATTGTAGTGTCCGTAATTGAGTGTGCGCTGCACAATTGGAGAGTCAGTAATTGAGGGTGTGCTGCACCATTGGAGTGTCAGTAATTGAAGGTGTGATGCACTATTGTAGTGTCCGTAATTGAGGGTGAGCTGCACTATTGGAGTGTCAGTAATTGAGGGTGAGCTGCACTATTGGAGTGTCAGTAATTGAGGGTGTGCTACTCTATTGGAGTGTTAGTAATTGAGGGTGTGCTGCACTATTGTAGTGTCAGTAATTGAGGGTGTGCTGCACTATTGGAGTGTCAGTAATTGAGGTTGTGCAGCACTATTGTGGTATCAGTAATTGAGGGTGTGCTGCAATATTGGTGTGTCAGTAATTGAGGGGGAGGTGCACTATTGTAGTGTCCATAATTGAGAGTGTGCTGCACTATAAGAGTGTCAGTAATTGAGGGTGTGCTGCAGTATTGGCGTATCAGTAATTGAGGGAAAGCTGCAATATTGGTGTGTCAGTAATTGAGGGGGAGGTGCACTATTGTAGTGTCCATAATTGAGAGTGTGCTGCACTATTAGAGTGTCAGTAATTGAGGGTGTGCTGCAGTATTGTAGTGTCAGTAATTGAGGGTGAGCTGCACTATTGGAGAGTCAGTATTTGAGTGTGCGCTGCACTATTGGACTGTCAGTAATTGAGGGTTTGCTGCACTATTGGTGTGTCAGTAATTGAGGTTGCGCTGCACTATTGGAGTGTCAGTAATTGAGGGTTTGCTGCACTATTGGAGTGTCAGTAATTGAGGTTGTGCTGCACTATTGGAGTGTCAGTAATTGAGGGTGTGCTGCACTCTTGCTGAGTCAGTAATTGAGGGTGTGCTACACTATTGGAGTGTCAGTAATTGAGGGTGTGCTGCACTCTTGGTGAGTCAGTAAGTGAGGATGTGCTGCACTATTGGAGTGTCAGTAATTGATGGAGTGCTGCACTATTGGAGTGTCAGTAATTGCGGGTGAAGTGCACTATTGTAGTGCCCGTAATTGAGCGTGTGCTGCACTATTGGAGTGTCAGTAATTGAGGGTGTGCTGCAGTATTGTAGTGTCAGTAATTGAGGGTGAGCTGCAGTATTGGAGTGTCATTATTTGAGTGTGCGCTGCACTATTGGAGTGTCAGTAATTGAGGGTGTGCTGCACCATTGGAGTGTCAGTAATTGAGGGTGAGGTGCACTATTGGTGTGTCAGTAATTGAGGGTGTGCTGCACTATTGGAGTGTCAGTAATTGAGGGTTTTCTACTCCATTGGACTGTCAGTTATTGAGTTTGTGCTGCAATATTGGAGATTCAGAAATTGAGGGTTTGCTATTCTATTGGAGTGTCAGTTATTGAGGCTGTGCTGCAGTATTGGAGTGTCAGTTATTGAATTTGTGCTGCACTATTGGATTGTCAGTAATTGAGGATGTGCTGCACTATTGGAGTGTCAGTAATGGAGTGTGTGCTGCAGTATTGTAGTGTCAGTAATTGAGGGTGAGCTGCACTATTGGAGTGTCAATATTTGAGTGTGCGCTGCACTATTGGAGTGTCAGTAATTGAGGGTGTGCTGCACCATTGGAGTGTCAGTAATTGAGGGTGAGCTGCACTATTGGTGTGTCAGTAATTGAGGGTGTGCTGCACTATTGGAGTGTCAGTAATTGAGGATTTGCAACTCTATTGGACTCTCAGTAATTGAGTGTGTGCTGCACTATTGGAGTGTCAGTAATTGAGTGTGTGCTTCACTATTGGAGTGTCAGTAATTGAGGGTGTGCTGCAGTATTGGAGTGTCAGTAATTGAGGGTGTGCTGCACTATTGGAGTTTCAGCAATTGAGGGTATGCTGCAATATTGGAGTATCAGTAATTGAGGGTGTGCTGCAAAATTGGTGTGTCAGTAATTGAGCGTGATATGCACTATTGTAGTGTCCGTAATTGAGGGTGTGCTGCACTATTGGAGTGTCAGTAATTGAGGGTGCGCTGCACTATTGGAGTGTCAGTAATTGAGGGTGTGCTGCAGTATTGTATTGTCAGTAATTGAGGGTGAGCTGCACTTTTGGAGTGTCAGTAATTGAGTGTGTGCTGTACTATTGGAGTGTCAGTAATTGAGGTTGTGCTGCACTATTGGTGTGTCAGAAATTGAGTGTGTGCTGCACTATTGGAGTCTCAGTAATTGAGGGTGTGCTGCACTATTGGAGTGTCAGAAATTGTGGCTGACATGCAATATTGGAGTGTCAGTAATTGAGGGTGAGCTGCACTTTTGGAGTGTCAGTAATTGTGGGTGTGCTACACTAATGGAGTGCCTGTAATTGAGGGTGTGCTGCACTACTGGAGTGTCATTAATTGAGGGTGTGCTGCACTATTGGAGTTTCATTAAATGAGGGTGTGCTGCAATATTGAAGTGGCAGTAATTGAGGCTTTGCTGCACTATTGGACTGTCAGTAATTGAGGGTGTGCTGCACCATTGGAATGTCAGTAATTGAGGGTGCGCTGCACTATTGGAGTATCAGTAATTGAGGGTGTGCTGCAATATTGGTGTGTCAGTAATTGAGGGTGAGCTGCAATATTGTAGTGTATGTAATTGAGGGTGTGCTGCACTATTGGAGTGTCAGTAATTGATGGTGCGCTGCACTATTGGAGTGTCCGTAATTGAGGGTGTGCTGCATTATTGTAGTGTCAGTAATTGAGGGTGAGCTGCACTATTGAAGTGTCAGTATTTGAGTGTGCGCTGCACAATTGGAGTGTCAGTAATTGTGGGTGTGCTGCACCATTGGAGTGTCCGTAATTGAACGTGAGATGCACTATTGTAGTGTCAGTAATTGAGGGTGAGCTGCACTATTGGAGTGTCATTAATTGAGGGTGACCTGCACTATTGGATTGTCAGTAATTTAGGGTGTGCTACACTATTGGAGTGTCAGTAATTGTGGGTGTGCTGCACTATTGTAGTGTCAGTAATTGAGGGTGTGCTGCACTATTGGAGTGTCAGTAATTGAGGTTGTGCTGCAATATTGTGGTATCAGTAACTGAGGGTGTGCTGCAATATTGGTGTGTCAGCAATTGAGGGTGAAGTGCACGATTGTAGTGTCAGTAATTGAGTGTGTGCTGCACTATTGGAGTGTCAGTAATTGAGGGTGTGCTTCAATATTGGTGTGTCAGTAATTGAGGGTGAGGTGCACTATTGTAGTGTCCATAATTGAGAGTGTGCTGCACTATTAGAGTGTCAGTAATTGAGGGTGCGCTGCACTATTGGAGTGTCAGTAATTGAGGTTGAGCTGCAGTATTGGAGTGTCAGTAATTGAGGGTGTGCTGCACTATTGGAGTGTCAGTAATTGAGGGTGTGCTGCAGTATTGTAGTCTCATTATTTGAGTGTGCGCTGCACTATTGGAGTGTCAGTAATTGAGGGTGTGCTGCGCCATTGGAGTGTCAGTAATTGAGGATGAGGTGCACTATTGGTGTGTCAGTAATTGAGGGTGAGCTGCACAATTGGAGTGTCAGTAATTGAGGCTGTGCTGCACTATTGGTGTGTCAGTAATTGAGGGTGCGCTGCACTATTGGAGTGTCAGTAATTGAGGGTGTGCTGCAGTATTGTAGTGTCAGTAATTGAGGGTGAGCTGGACTATTGGAGTGTCATTATTTGAGTGTGCGCTGCACTATTGGAGTGTCAGTAATTGAGGGTGTGCTGCACCATTGGAGTGTCAGTAATTGAGGGTGAGCTGCACTATTGGTGTGTCAGTAATTGAGGGTGTGCTGCACTATTGGAGTGTCAGTAATTGATGGTTTGCTACTCTATTGGACTGTCAGTAATTGAGTGTGTGCTGCACTATTGGAGATTCAGTAATTGAGGGTTTGCTACTCTATTGGAGTGTCAGTAATTGAGGCTGTGCTGCAGTATTGGAGTGTCAGTAATTGAGGGTGTGCTGCACTAATGGAGTCTCAGCAATTGAGGGTGTGCTGCACTATTGGAGTATCAGTAATTGAGGGTGTGCTGCAAAATTGGTGAGTCAGTAATTGAGGGTGAGATGCACTATTGTAGTGTCCGTAATTGAGGGTGTGCTGCACTATTGGAGTGTCAGTAATTGAGGGTGCGCTGCACTATTGGAGTGTCAGTAATTGAGGGTGTGCTGCAGTATTGTAGTGTCAGTAATTGAGGGTGAGCTGCACTTTTGGAGTGTCAGTATTTGAGTGTGCGCTGCACTATTGGAGTGTCAGTAATTGAGGATGTGCTGCACCATTGGAGTGTCAGTAATGGAGGGTGAGCCGCACTATTGGAGTGTCAGTAATTGAGGGTGTGCTGCACTATTGGAGTGTCAGTAATTGAGGGTGTGCTGCACTATTGGAGTGTCAGTAATTGAGGTTGTGCTGCACTATTGGTGTGTCAGTAATTGAGTGTGTGCTGCACTATTGGAGTCTCAGTAATTGTGGGTGACCTGCCCTATTGGAGTGTCAGTGTTTGAGTGTGCGCTGCACAACTGGAGTGTCAGTAATTGAGGGTGTGCTGCACCATTGGAGTGCCAGTAATTGAAGATGAGATGCACTATTGTAGTGTCCGTAATTGAGGGTGATCTGCACTATTGGAGTGTCAGTAATTGAGGGTGAGCTGCACTATTGGAGTGTCAGTAATTGAGGGTGTGCTACACTATTGGAGTGTCAGTAATTGAGGGTGTGCTGCAATATTGTAGTGTCAGTAATTGAGGGTGTGCTGCACTATTGGAGTGTCAGTAATTGAGGTTGTGCAGCACTATTGTGGTATCAGTAATTGATGGTGTGCTGCAATATTGGTGTGTCAGTAATTGAGGGTGAAGTGCACGATTGTAGTGTCAGTAATTGAGTGTGTGCTGCACAATGGAGTGTCAGTAATTGAGGTTGTGCTGCACTATTGGCGTATCAGTAATTGAGGGAAAGCTGCAATATTGGTGTGTCAGTAATTGAGGGGGAGGTGCACTATTGTAGTGTCCATAATTGAGAGTGTGCTGCACTATTAGAGTGTCAGTAATTGAGGGTGTGCAGTATTGTAGTGTCAGTAATTGAGGGTGAGCTGCACTATTGGAGTGTCAGTATTTGAGTGTGCGCTGCACTATTGGAGTGTCAGTAATTGAGGGTTTGCTGCACTATTGGAGTGTCAGTAATTGAGGTTGCGCTGCACTATTGGAGTGTCAGTAATTGAGGGTTTGCTGCACTATTGGAGTGTCAGTAATTGAGGTTGTGCTGCACTATTGGAGTGTCAGTAATTGAGGGTGTGCTGCACTCTTGGTGAGTCAGTAATTGAGGGTGTGCTACACTATTGGAGTGTCAGTAATTGAGGGTGTGCTGCACTATTGGAGTATCAGTCATTGAGGGTGTGCTGCAATATTGGTGTGTCAGTAATTGCGGGTGAAGTGCACTATTGTAGTGTCCGTAATTGAGTGTGCGCTGCACAATTGGAGAGTCAGTAATTGAGGGTGTGCTGCACCATTGGAGTGTCAGTAATTGAAGGTGTGATGCACTATTGTAGTGTCCGTAATTGAGGGTGAGCTGCACTATTGGAGTGTCAGTAATTGAGAGTGAGCTGCACTATTGGAGTGTCAGTAATTGAGGGTGTGCTACTCTATTGGAGTGTTAGTAATTGAGGGTGTGCTGCACTATTGTAGTGTCAGTAATTGAGGGTGTGCTGCACTATTGGAGTGTCAGTAATTGAGGTTGTGCAGCACTATTGTGGTATCAGTAATTGAGGGTGTGCTGCAATATTGGTGTGTCAGTAATTGAGGTGGAGGTGCACTATTGTAGTGTCCATAATTGAGAGTGTGCTGCACTATTAGAGTGTCAGTAATTGAGGGTGTGCTGCAGTATTGTAGTGTCAGTAATTGAGGGTTTGCTGCACTATTGGAGTGTCAGTAATTGAGGGTGCGCTGCACCATTGGAGTGTCAGTAATTGAAGGTGTGATGCACTATTGTAGTGTCCGTAATTGAGGGTGAGCTGCACTATTGGAGTGTCAGTAATTGAGGGTGAGCTGCACTATTGGAGTGTCAGTAATTGAGGGTGTGCTACACTATTGGAGTGTTAGTAATTGAGGGTGTGCTGCAGTATTGTAGTGTCAGTAATTGAGGGTGTGCTGCACTATTGGAGTGTCAGTAATTGAGGTTGTGCAGCACTATTGTGGTATCAGTAATTGAGGGTGTGCTGCAATATTGGTGTGTCAGTAATTGAGGGTGAAGTGCATGATTGTAGTGTCAGTAATTGAGTGTGTGCTGCACTATTGGAGTGTCAGTAATTGATGTTGTGCTGCACTATTGGCGTATCAGTAATTGAGGGAAAGCTGCAATATTGGTGTGTCAGTAATTGAGGGGGAGGTGCACTATTGTAGTGTCCATAATTGAGGGTGTGCTGCACTATTGGAGTGTCAGTAATTGAGGATTTGCTACTCTATTGGACTGTCAGTAATTGAGTGTGTGCTGCACTATTGGAGTGTCAGTAATTGAGTGTGTGCTTCACTATTGGAGTGTCAGTAATTGAGGGTGTGCTGCAGTATTGGAGTGTCAGTAATTGAGGGTGTGCTGCACTATTGGAGTTTCAGCAATTGAGGGTATGCTGCACTATTGGAGTATCAGTAATTGAGGGTGTGCTGCAAAATTGGTGTGTCAGTAATTGAGCGTGATATGCACTATTGTTGTGTCCGTAATTGAGGGTGTGCTGCACTATTGGAGTGTCAGTAATTGAGGGTGCGCTGCACTATTGGAGTTTCAGCAATTGAGGGTATGCTGCACTATTGGAGTATCAGCAATTGAGGGTGTGCTGCAAAATTGGTGTGTCAGTAATTGAGCGTGATATGCACTATTGTAGTGTCCGTAATTGAGGGTGTGCTGCACTATTGGAGTGTCAGTAATTGAGGGTGCGCTGCACTATTGGAATGTCAGTAATTGAGGGTGTGCTGCAGTATTGTATTGTCAGTAATTGAGTGTGTGCTGCACTATTGGAGTCTCAGTAATTGTGGGTGTGCTGCACTATTGGAGTGTCAGAAATTGTGGCTGACATGCAATATTGGAGTGTCAGTAATTGAGGGTGAGCTGCACTATTGGAGTGTCAGTAATTGTGGGTGTGCTACACTAATGGAGTGCCTGTAAATGAGGGTGTGCTGCTATACTGGAGTGTCATTAATTGAGGGTGTGCTGCACTATTGGAGTTTCATTAAATGAGGGTGTGCTGCAATATTGAAGTGGCAGTAATTGAGGCTTTGCTGCACTATTGGAGTGTCAGTAATTGAGGGTGTGCTGCACCATTGGAATGTCAGTAATTGAGGGTGCGCTGCACTATTGGAGTATCAGTAATTGAGGGTGTGCTGCAATATTGGTGTGTCAGTAATTGAGGGTGAGCTGCAATATTGTAGTGTATGTAATTGAGGGTGTGCTGCACTATTGGAGTGTCAGTAATTGATGGTGCGCTGCACTATTGGAGTGTCCGTAATTGAGGGTGTGCTGCATTATTGTAGTGTCAGTAATTGAGGGTGAGCTGCACTATTGAAGTGTCAGTATTTGAGTGTGCGCTGCACAATTGGAGTGTCAGTAATTGTGGGTGTGCTGCACCATTGGAGTGTCAGTAATTGAACGTGAGATGCACTATTGTAGTGTCAGTAATTGAGGGTGAGCTGCACTATTGGAGTGTCATTAATTGAGGGTGACCTGCACTATTGGAGTGTCAGTAATTTAGGGTGTGCTACACTATTGGAGTGTCAGTAATTGTGGGTGTGCTGCACTATTGTAGTGTCAGTAATTGAGGGTGTGCTGCACTATTGGAGTGTCAGTAATTGAGGTTGTGCTGCAATATTATGGTATCAGTAACTGAGGGTGTGCTGCAATATTGGTGTGTCAGCAATTGAGGGTGAAGTGCACGATTGTAGTGTCAGTAATTGAGTGTGTGCTGCACTATTGGAGTATCAGTAATTGAGGTAGTGCTGCACTATTGGCGTATCAGTAATTGGGGGTGTGCTTCAATATTGGTGTGTCAGTAATTGAGGGTGAGGTGCACTATTGTAGTGTCCATAATAGAGAGTGTGCTGCACTATTAGAGTGTCAGTAATTGAGGGTGCGCTGCACTATTGGAGTGTCAGTAATTGAGGTTGAGCTGCAGTATTGGAGTGTCAGTAATTGAGGGTGTGCTGCACTATTGGAGTGTCAGTAATTGAGGGTGTGCTCCACTATTGGAGTGACTGTAATTGAGCGTGTGCTGCACTATTGGAGTGTCAGTAATTGAGGGTGTGCTGCACTATTGGAGTGTCAGTAATTGAGGGTGTGCTGCACCATTGGATTGTCAGTAATTGAGGGTGAGCAGCACTATTGGAAAGTCAGTAATTGAGGGTGTGCTGCACTATTGGAGTGTCAGTAATTGAGGTTGTGCTGCACTAGTGCAGTATCAGTAATTGAGGGTGTGCTGCAATATTGGTGTGTCAGTAATTGACGGTTAATTGCACTATTGTAGTGTCCGTAATTGAGATTGTGCTGCACTATTGGATTGTCAGTAATTGAGGGTGCGCTGCACTATTGGTGTGTCAGTAAATGAGGGTGTGCTGCAGTATTGTAGTGTCAGTAATTGAGGGTGAGCTGCACTATTGGAGTCTCAGTATTTGAGTGCGCGCTGCACTATTGGAGTGTCAGTAATTGAGGGTTGCTGCACCATTGGAGTGTCAGTAATTGAGGGTGTGCTGCACTATTGGAGTGTCAGTAATTCAGGGTGTGCTGCACTATTGGAGTGTCAGTAATTGAGGGTGTGCTGCACTATTGTAGTGTCAGTAATTGAGGGTTTGCTAATCTATTGGAGTGTCAGTTATTGAGTGTGTGCTGCACTATTGGAGACTCAGTAATTGAGGGTTTGCTACTCTATTGGTGTGTCAGTAATTGAGGCTGTGCTGCACTATTGGAGTGCCAGTAATTGAGGGTGTGCTGCATTATTGGAGTGTCAGTAATTGAGTGTGTGCTTCACTATTGGAGTGTCAGTAATTGAGGGTGTGCTGCACTATTGGAGTGTCAGTAATTGAGGATGTGCTGCAATATTGGAGTGTCAGTAATTGAGGGTGTGCTGCAATATTGGAGTATCAGTAATTGAGGGTGTGCTGCACTATTGGTGTGTCAGTAATTGAGGATGTGCTGCACTATTGGAGTATCAGTAATTGAGGTTGTGCTGCACTATTAGAGTGCCAGCAATTGAGGGTGTGCTGCACTATTGGAGTATCAGTAATTGAGGGTGTGCTGCAATATTGGTGTGTCAGTAATTGAGCGTGAGCTGCACTATTGTAGTGTCCGTAATTGAGGGTGTGCTGAACCATTGGAGTGTCAGTAATTGAGGGTGCGCTACACTATTGGAGTGGCAGTAATTGAGGGTGTGCTGCTCTATTGGAGTGTTAGTAATTGAGGGTGTGCTGCACTATTGTAGTGTCAGTAATTGAGGGTGTGCTGCACTATTGGAGTGTCAGTAATTGAGGTTGTGCAGCACTATTGTGGTATCAGTAATTGAGGGTGTGCTGCAATATTGGTGTGTCAGTAATTGAGGTGGAGGTGCACTATTGTAGTGTCCATAATTGAGAGTGTGCTGCACTATTAGAGTGTCAGTAATTGAGGGTGTGCTGCAGTATTGTAGTGTCAGTAATTGAGGGTTTGCTGCACTATTGGAGTGTCAGTAATTGAGGGTGCGCTGCACCATTGGAGTGTCAGTAATTGAAGGTGTGATGCACTATTGTAGTGTCCGTAATTGAGGGTGAGCTGCACTATTGGAGTGTCAGTAATTGAGGGTGAGCTGCACTATTGGAGTGTCAGTAATTGAGGGTGTGCTACACTATTGGAGTGTTAGTAATTGAGGGTGTGCTGCAGTATTGTAGTGTCAGTAATTGAGGGTGTGCTGCACTATTGGAGTGTCAGTAATTGAGGTTGTGCAGCACTATTGTGGTATCAGTAATTGAGGGTGTGCTGCAATATTGGTGTGTCAGTAATTGAGGGTGAAGTGCATGATTGTAGTGTCAGTAATTGAGTGTGTGCTGCACTATTGGAGTGTCAGTAATTGATGTTGTGCTGCACTATTGGCGTATCAGTAATTGAGGGAAAGCTGCAATATTGGTGTGTCAGTAATTGAGGGGGAGGTGCACTATTGTAGTGTCCATAATTGAGGGTGTGCTGCACTATTGGAGTGTCAGTAATTGAGGATTTGCTACTCTATTGGACTGTCAGTAATTGAGTGTGTGCTGCACTATTGGAGTGTCAGTAATTGAGTGTGTGCTTCACTATTGGAGTGTCAGTAATTGAGGGTGTGCTGCAGTATTGGAGTGTCAGTAATTGAGGGTGTGCTGCACTATTGGAGTTTCAGCAATTGAGGGTATGCTGCACTATTGGAGTATCAGTAATTGAGGGTGTGCTGCAAAATTGGTGTGTCAGTAATTGAGCGTGATATGCACTATTGTTGTGTCCGTAATTGAGGGTGTGCTGCACTATTGGAGTGTCAGTAATTGAGGGTGCGCTGCACTATTGGAGTTTCAGCAATTGAGGGTATGCTGCACTATTGGAGTATCAGCAATTGAGGGTGTGCTGCAAAATTGGTGTGTCAGTAATTGAGCGTGATATGCACTATTGTAGTGTCCGTAATTGAGGGTGTGCTGCACTATTGGAGTGTCAGTAATTGAGGGTGCGCTGCACTATTGGAATGTCAGTAATTGAGGGTGTGCTGCAGTATTGTATTGTCAGTAATTGAGTGTGTGCTGCACTATTGGAGTCTCAGTAATTGTGGGTGTGCTGCACTATTGGAGTGTCAGAAATTGTGGCTGACATGCAATATTGGAGTGTCAGTAATTGAGGGTGAGCTGCACTATTGGAGTGTCAGTAATTGTGGGTGTGCTACACTAATGGAGTGCCTGTAAATGAGGGTGTGCTGCTATACTGGAGTGTCATTAATTGAGGGTGTGCTGCACTATTGGAGTTTCATTAAATGAGGGTGTGCTGCAATATTGAAGTGGCAGTAATTGAGGCTTTGCTGCACTATTGGAGTGTCAGTAATTGAGGGTGTGCTGCACCATTGGAATGTCAGTAATTGAGGGTGCGCTGCACTATTGGAGTATCAGTAATTGAGGGTGTGCTGCAATATTGGTGTGTCAGTAATTGAGGGTGAGCTGCAATATTGTAGTGTATGTAATTGAGGGTGTGCTGCACTATTGGAGTGTCAGTAATTGATGGTGCGCTGCACTATTGGAGTGTCCGTAATTGAGGGTGTGCTGCATTATTGTAGTGTCAGTAATTGAGGGTGAGCTGCACTATTGAAGTGTCAGTATTTGAGTGTGCGCTGCACAATTGGAGTGTCAGTAATTGTGGGTGTGCTGCACCATTGGAGTGTCAGTAATTGAACGTGAGATGCACTATTGTAGTGTCAGTAATTGAGGGTGAGCTGCACTATTGGAGTGTCATTAATTGAGGGTGACCTGCACTATTGGAGTGTCAGTAATTTAGGGTGTGCTACACTATTGGAGTGTCAGTAATTGTGGGTGTGCTGCACTATTGTAGTGTCAGTAATTGAGGGTGTGCTGCACTATTGGAGTGTCAGTAATTGAGGTTGTGCTGCAATATTATGGTATCAGTAACTGAGGGTGTGCTGCAATATTGGTGTGTCAGCAATTGAGGGTGAAGTGCACGATTGTAGTGTCAGTAATTGAGTGTGTGCTGCACTATTGGAGTATCAGTAATTGAGGTAGTGCTGCACTATTGGCGTATCAGTAATTGGGGGTGTGCTTCAATATTGGTGTGTCAGTAATTGAGGGTGAGGTGCACTATTGTAGTGTCCATAATAGAGAGTGTGCTGCACTATTAGAGTGTCAGTAATTGAGGGTGCGCTGCACTATTGGAGTGTCAGTAATTGAGGTTGAGCTGCAGTATTGGAGTGTCAGTAATTGAGGGTGTGCTGCACTATTGGAGTGTCAGTAATTGAGGGTGTGCTCCACTATTGGAGTGACTGTAATTGAGCGTGTGCTGCACTATTGGAGTGTCAGTAATTGAGGGTGTGCTGCACTATTGGAGTGTCAGTAATTGAGGGTGTGCTGCACCATTGGATTGTCAGTAATTGAGGGTGAGCAGCACTATTGGAAAGTCAGTAATTGAGGGTGTGCTGCACTATTGGAGTGTCAGTAATTGAGGTTGTGCTGCACTAGTGCAGTATCAGTAATTGAGGGTGTGCTGCAATATTGGTGTGTCAGTAATTGACGGTTAATTGCACTATTGTAGTGTCCGTAATTGAGATTGTGCTGCACTATTGGATTGTCAGTAATTGAGGGTGCGCTGCACTATTGGTGTGTCAGTAAATGAGGGTGTGCTGCAGTATTGTAGTGTCAGTAATTGAGGGTGAGCTGCACTATTGGAGTCTCAGTATTTGAGTGCGCGCTGCACTATTGGAGTGTCAGTAATTGAGGGTTGCTGCACCATTGGAGTGTCAGTAATTGAGGGTGTGCTGCACTATTGGAGTGTCAGTAATTCAGGGTGTGCTGCACTATTGGAGTGTCAGTAATTGAGGGTGTGCTGCACTATTGTAGTGTCAGTAATTGAGGGTTTGCTAATCTATTGGAGTGTCAGTTATTGAGTGTGTGCTGCACTATTGGAGACTCAGTAATTGAGGGTTTGCTACTCTATTGGTGTGTCAGTAATTGAGGCTGTGCTGCACTATTGGAGTGCCAGTAATTGAGGGTGTGCTGCATTATTGGAGTGTCAGTAATTGAGTGTGTGCTTCACTATTGGAGTGTCAGTAATTGAGGGTGTGCTGCACTATTGGAGTGTCAGTAATTGAGGATGTGCTGCAATATTGGAGTGTCAGTAATTGAGGGTGTGCTGCAATATTGGAGTATCAGTAATTGAGGGTGTGCTGCACTATTGGTGTGTCAGTAATTGAGGATGTGCTGCACTATTGGAGTATCAGTAATTGAGGTTGTGCTGCACTATTAGAGTGCCAGCAATTGAGGGTGTGCTGCACTATTGGAGTATCAGTAATTGAGGGTGTGCTGCAATATTGGTGTGTCAGTAATTGAGCGTGAGCTGCACTATTGTAGTGTCCGTAATTGAGGGTGTGCTGAACCATTGGAGTGTCAGTAATTGAGGGTGCGCTACACTATTGGAGTGGCAGTAATTGAGGGTGTGCTGCAGTATTGTAGTGTCAGTAATTGAGGGTGAGCTGCACTATTGGAGTGTCAGTATTTGAGTGGGCGCTGCACTATTGGAGTGTCAGTAATTGAGGATTTGATGCACCATTGGAGTGTCAGTAATGGAGTGTGAGCCGCACTATTGGAGTGTCAGTAATTGAGGGTGTGCTGCAATATTGGAGTGTCAGTAATTGAGGGTGTGCTGCATTATTGGAGTGTCAGTAATTGAGGGTGTGCTGCAATATTGGAGAGTCAGTAATTGAGTGTGTGCTGCACTATTGGTGTGTCAGTAATTGAGTGTGTGCTGCACTATTGGAGTGTCAGTAATTGAGGGTGTGCTGCAATATTGCAGTGTCAGTAATTGAGGGTGTGCTGCAATATTGGAGTGTGAGTAATTGAGGGTGTGCTGCACTATTGGAGCGTCAGGAATTGACGGTGTGCTGCAATATTGGACTGTCAGTAATTGAGGGTGTGCTGCACTATTGGAGTGTCAGTCATTTTGGGTGTACTGCATATTGCAGTGTCAGTAACTGAGGGTGTGCTGCACTATTGGAGTGTCAGTAATTGAGGGTGTGCTGCACTATTGGATTGTCAGTAATTGAGGGTCTGCTGCACTATTGGAGTGTCAGAAATTGTGGCTGAGATGCAATATTGGAGTGTCAGTAATTGAGGGTGTGCTTCACTATTGCATTGTCAGTAATTGAGGGTATTCTGCACTATTGGAGTGTCAGTAATTGAGGGTGTGCTGCACTATTGGAGTGTCAGTAATTGAGGGTGTGCTTCACTATTGCATTGTCAGTAATTGAGGGTATTCTGCACTATTGGAGTGTCAGTAATTGAGGGTGTGTTGCACTATTGGAGTGTCAGTAATTGAGGGTGAGCTGCACTATTGGTGTGTCAGTAATTGAGGGTGTGCTGCACTATTGGAGTGTCAGTAATTGATGGTTTGCTACTCTATTGGAGTGTCAATAATTGAGGCTGTGCTGCAGTATTGGAGTGTCAGTAATTGAGGGTGTGCTGCACTAATGGAGTCTCAGCAATTGAGGGTGTGCTGCACTATTGGAGTATCAGTAATTGAGGGTGTGCTGCAAAATTGGTGAGTCAGTAATTGAGGGTGAGATGCAGTATTGTAGTGTCCGTAATTGAGGGTGTGCTGCACTATTGGAGTGTCAGTAATTGAGGGTGTGCTGCAGTATTGTAGTGTCAGTAATTGAGGGTGAGCTGCACTTTTGGAGTGTCAGTATTTGAGTGTGCGCTGCACTATTGGAGTGTCAGTAATTGAGGATGTGCTGCACCATTGGAGTGTCAGTAATGGAGGGTGAGCTGCACTATTGGAGTGTCAGTAATTGAGGGTGTGCTGCACTATTGGAGTGTCAGTAATTGAGGGTGTGCTGCACTATTGGAGTGTCAGTTATTGAGGTTGTGCTGCACTATTGGTGTGTCAGTAATTGAGTGTTTGCTGCACTATTGGAGTCTCAGTAATTGTGCGTGACCTGCCCTATTGGAGTGTCAGTGTTTGAGTGTGCGCTGCACAATTGGAGTGTCAGTAATTGAGGGTGTGCTGCACCATTGGAGTGTCAGTAATTGAAGATGAGATGCACTATTGTAGTGTCCGTAATTGAGGGTGATCTGCACTATTGGAGAGTCAGTAATTGAGGGTGAGCTGCACTATTGGAGTGTCAGTAATTGAGGGTGTGCTACACTATTAGAGTGTCAGTAATTGAGGGTGTGCTGCAATATTGTAGTGTCAGTAATTGAGGGAGTGCTGCACTATTGGAGTGTCAGTAATTGAGGTTGTGCAGCACTATTGTGGTATCAGTAATTGAGGGTGTGCTGCAATATTGGTGTGTCAGTAATTGAGGGTGAAGTGCACGATTGTAGTGTCAGTAATTGAGTGTGTGCTGCACTATTGGAGTGTCAGTAATTGAGGGAAAGCTGCAATATTGGTGTGTCAGTAATTGAGGGGGAGGTGCACTATTGTAGTGTCCATAATTGAGAGTGTGCTGCACTATTAGAGTGTCAGTAATTGAGGGTGTGCTGCAGTATTGTAGTGTCAGTAATTGAGGGTGAGCTGCACTATTGAAGTGTCAGTATTTGAGTGTGCGCTGCACTATTGGAGTGTCAGTAATTGAGGGTTTGCTGCACTATTGGAGTGTCAGTAATTGAGATTGCGCTGCACTATTGTAGTGTCAGTAATTGAGGGTTTGCTGCACTATTGGAGTGTCAGTAATTGAGGTTGTGCTGCACTATTGGAGTGTCAGTAATTGAGGGTGTGCTGCACTCTTGGTGAGTCATAATTGAGGGTGTGCTACACTATTGGAGTGTCAGTAATTGAAGGTGTGCTGCACTCTTGGTGAGTCAGTAAGTGAGGATGTGCTGCACTATTGGAGTGTCAGTAATTGAGGGAGTGCTGCACTATTGGAGTGTCAGTAATTGAGGTTGTGCTGCACTATTGGAGTATCAGTCATTGAGGGTGTGCTGCAATATTGGTGTGTCAGTAATTGCGGGTGAAGTGCACTATTGTTGTGTCCGTAATTGAGTGTGCGCTGCACAATTGGAGTGTCAGTAATTGAGGGTGTGCTGCACCATTGGAGTGTCAGTAATTGAAGGTGTGATGCACTATTGTAGTGTCCGTAATTGAGGGTGAGCTGCACTATTGGAGTGTCAGTAATTGAGGGTGAGCTGCACTATTGGAGTGTCAGTAATTGAGGGTGTGCTACACTATTGGAGTGTTAGTAATTGAGGGTGTGCTGCACTATTGGAGTGTCAGTAATTGAGGGTGTGCTGCACTATTGTGGTATCAGTAATTGAGGGTGTGCTGCAATATTGGTGTGTCAGTAATTGAGGGTGAAGTGCACGATTGTAGTGTCAGTAATTGAGTGTGTGCTGCACTATTGGAGTGTCAGTAATTGAGGTTGTGCTGCACTATTGGCGTATCAGTAATTGAGGGAAAGCTGCAATATTGGTGTGTCAGTAATTGAGGGGGAGGTGCACTATTGTAGTGTCCATAATTGAGAGTGTGCTGCACGATTAGAGTGTCAGTAATTGAGGGTGTGCTGCAGTATTGTAGTGTCAGTAATTGAGGGTGAGCTGCACTATTGGAGTGTCAGTATTTGAGTGTGCGCTGCACTATTGGAGTGTCAGTAATTGAGGGTTTGCTGCACTATTGGAGTGTCAGTAATTGAGGTTGCGCTGCACTATTGGAGTGTCAGTAATTGAATGTGTGCTGCACTATTGGATTGTCTGTAATTGAGGTTGTGCTGCACTATTGGAGTGTCAGTAATGGAGTGTGTGCTGCAGTATTGTAGTGTCAGTAATTGAGGGTGAGCTGCACTATTGGAGTGTCAGTAATTGAGGGTGTGCTGCACCATTGGAGTGTCAGTAATTGAGGGTGAGCTGCACTATTGGTGTGTCAGTAATTGAGGGTGTGCTGCACTATTTGAGTGTCAGTAATTGAGGGTTTGCCACTCTATTGGACTGTCAGTAATTGAGTGTTTGCTGCACTATTGGAGTGTCAGTAATTGAGTGTGTGCTTCACTATTGGAGTGTCAGTAATTGAGGGTGTGCTGCAGTATTGGAGTGTCAGTAATTGAGGGTGTGCTGCACTATTGGAGTCTCAGCAATTGAGGGTATGCTGCACTATTGGAGTATCAGTAATTGAGGGTGTGCTGCAAAATTGGTGTGTCAGTAATTGAGGGTGAGATGCACTATTGTAGTGTCCGTAATTGAGGGTGTGCTGCATTATGGGAGTGTCAGTAATTGAGGGTGCGCTGCACTATTGGAGTGTCAGTAATTGAGGGTGTGCTGCAGTATTGTATTGTCAGTAATTGAGGGTGAGCTGCACTTTTGGAGTGTCAGTAATTGAGAGTGTGCTGATATATTGGTGTGTCAGTAATTGAGGGTGAGCTGCAATATTGTAGTGTCCGTAATTGAGGGTGTGCTGCACTATTGGAGTGTCAGTAATTGATGGTGCGCTGCACTATTGGAGTGTCCGTAATTGAGGGTGTGCTGCATTATTGTAGTGTCAGTAATTGAGGGTGAGCTGCACTATTGGAGTGTCATTATTTGAGTGTGCGCTGCACTATTGGAGTGTCAGTAATTGAGGGTGTGCTGCACCATTGGAGTGTCAGTAATTGAGGGTGAGCTGCACTATTGGTGTGTCAGTAATTGAGGGTGTGCTGCACTATTGGAGTGTCAGTAATTGAGGGTTTGCTACTCTATTGGTCTGTCAGTAATTGAGTGTGTGCTGCACTATTGGAGTGTCAGTAATTGAGTGTGTGCTTCACTATTGGAGTGTCAGTAATTGAGGGTGTGCTGCAGTATTGGAGTGTCAGTAATTGAGGGTGTGCTGCACTATTGGAGTCTCAGCAATTGAGGGTATGCTGCACTATTGGAGTATCAGTAATTGAGGGTGTGCTGCAAAATTGGTGTGTCAGTAATTGAGGGTGAGATGCACTATTGTAGTGTCCGTAATTGAGGGTGCGCTGCACTATTGGAGTGTCAGTAATTGAGGGTGAGCTGCACTTTTGGAGTGTCAGTAATTGAGGGTGTGCTGCACTATTGGAGTGTCAGTAATTGAGGTTGTGCTGCACTATTGGTGTGTCAGTAATTGAGTGTGTGCTGCACTATTGGAGTCTCAGTAATTGAGGGTGTGCTGCACTATTGGAGTGTCAGACATTGTGGCTGAGATGCAATATCGGAGTGTCAGTAATTGAGGGTGAGCTGCACTATTGGAGTGTCAGTAATTGTGGGTGTGCTACACTAATGGAGTGCCTGTAATTGAGGGTGTGCTGCACTACTGGAGTGTCATTAATTGAGGGTGTGCTGCACTATTCGAGTTTCATTAAATGAGGGTGTGCTGCAATATTGAAGTGGCAGTAATTGAGGCTGTGCTGCACTATTGGACTGTCAGTAATTGAGGGTGTGCTGCACCATTGGAATGTCAGTAATTGAGGGTGTGCTGCAATATTGGTGTGTCAGTAATTGAGGGTGAGCTGCAATATTGTAGTGTCCGTAATTGAGGGTGTGCTGCACTATTGGAGTGTCAGTAATTGTGGGTGTGCTGCACCATTGGAGTGTCAGTAATTGAACGTGAGATGCACTATTGTAGTGTCAGTAATTGAGGGTGAGCTGCACTATTGGAGTGTCATTAATTGAGGGTGACCTGCACTATTGGAGTGTCAGTAATTTAGGGTGTGCTACACTATTGGAGTGTCAGTAATTGTGGGTGTGCTGCACTATTGTAGTGTCAGTAATTGAGGGTGTGCTGCACTATTGGAGTGTCAGTAATTGAGGTTGTGCTGCAATATTGTGGTATCAGTAACTGAGGGTGTGCTGCAATATTGGTGTGTCAGCAATTGAGGGTGAAGTGCACGATTGTAGTGTCAGGAATTGAGTGTGTGCTGCACTATTGGAGTGTCAGTAATTGAGGGAATGCTGCACTATTGGCGTATCAGTAATTGAGGGTGTGCTGCAATATTGGTGTGTCAGTAATTGAGGGTGAGGTGCACTATTGTAGTGTCCATAATTGAGAGTGTGCTGCACTATTAGAGTGTCAGTAATTGAGGGTGCGCTGCACTATTGGAGTGTCAGTAATTGAGGTTGAGCTGCAGTATTGTAGTGTCAGTAATTGAGGGTGAGCTGCACTATTGGAGTGTCAGTAATTGAGGTTGTGCTGCACCATTGGAGTGTCAGTAATTGAGGGTGAGCAGCACTATTGGAGTGTCAGTAATTGAGGGTGTGCTGCACTATTGGGGTGTCAGTAATTGAGGTTGTGCTGCACTAGTGGAGTATCAGTAATTGAGGGTGTGCTGCAATATTGGTGTGTCAGTAATTGAGGGTTAATTGCACTATTGTAGTGTCCGTAATTGAGATTGTGCTGCACTATTGGATTGTCAGTAATTGAGGGTGCGCTGCACTATTGGTGTGTCAGTAAAAGAGGGTGTGCTGCAGTATTGTAGCGTCAGTAATTGAGGGTGAGCTGCACTATTGGAGCCTCAGTATTTGAGTGCGCGCTGCACTATTGGAGTGTCAGTAATTGAGGGTTGCTGCACCATTGGAGTGTCAGTAATTGAGGGTGTGCTGCACTATTGGAGTGTCAGTAATTGAGGGTGTGCTGCACTATTGTAGTGTCAGTAATTGAGGGTTTGCTACTCTATTGGAGTGTCAGTAATTGAGTGTGTGCTGCACTATTGGAGACTCAGTAATTGAGGGTTTGCTACTCTATTGGTGTGTCAGTAATTGAGGCTGTGCTGCACTATTGGAGTGCCAGTAATTGAGGGTGTGCTTCACTATTGGAGTGTCAGTAATTGAGGGTGTGCTGCACTATTGGAGTGTCAGTAATTGAGGATGTGCTGCAATATTGGAGTGTCAGTAATTGAGGGTGTGCTGCAATATTGGAGTATCAGTAATTGAGGGTGTGCTGCACTATTGGAGTGTCAGTAATTGAGGATGTGCTGCACTATTGGAGTATCAGTAATTGAGGGTGTGCTGCACTATTAGAGTGCCAGCAATTGAGGGTGTGCTGCACTATTGGAGTATCAGTAATTGAGGCTGTGCTGCAATATTGGTGTGTCAGTAATTGAGCGTGAGCTGCACTATTGTAGTGTCCGTAATTGAGGGTGTGCTGAACCATTGGAGTGTCAGTAATTGAGGGTGCGCTACACAGTTGGAGTGTCAGTAATTGAGGGTGTGCTGCAGTATTGTAGTGTCAGTAATTGAGGGTGAGCTGCACTATTGGAGTGTCAGTATTTGGGTGGGCGCTGCACTATTGGAGTGTCAGTAATTGACGATTTGCTGCACCATTGGAGTGTCAGTAATGGAGTGTGAGCCGCACTATTGGAGTGTCAGTAATTGAGGGTGTGCTGCACTATTGGAGTGTCAGTAATTGAGTGTGTGCTGCAATATTGGAGTGTCAGTAATTGAGGGTGTGCTGCAATATTGGAGAGTCAGTAATTGATGTGTGCTGCACTATTGGTGTGTCTGTAATTGAGTGTGTGCTGCACTATTGGAGTGTCAGTAATTGAGGGTGTGCTGCAATATTGCACTGTCAGTAATTGAGGGTGAGCTGCACTTTTGGAGCGTCAGGAATTGACGGTGTGCTGCAATATTGCACTGTCAGTAATTGAGGGTGAGCTGCACTTTTGGAGTGTCAGTCATTTTGGGTGTACTGCATATTGCAGTGTCAGTAATTGAGGGTGCGCTGCACTATTGGAGTGTCAGTAATTGAGGGTGTGCTGCACTTTTGGATTGTCAGTAATTGAGGGTCTGCTGCACTATTGGAGTGTCAGAAATTGTGGCTGAGATGCAATATTGGAGTGTCAGTAATTGAGGGTGAGCTACACTAATGGAGTGCCTGTAATTGAGGGGGTGCTGCACTACTGGAGTGTCAGTAATTGAGTTTGTGCTGCACCATTGGAATGTCAGTAATTGAGGGTGTGCTGCACTATTGGAGTGTCAGTAATTGAGGGTGTGCTGCACTATTGGAGTGTCAGTAATTGAGGGTGTGCTGCACTATTGGAGTGTCAGTAATTGAAGGTTTGCTACTCTATTGGACTGTCAGTAATTGAGTGTGTGCTGCACTATTGGAGAGTCAGTAATTGAGGGTTTGCTACTCTATTGGACTGTCAGTAATTGAGGCTGTGCTGCACTATTGGAGTGTCAGTAATTGAGGGTGTGCAGCATTATTGGAGTGTCAGTAATTGAGTGTGTGCTTCACTATTGGAGTGTCAGTAATTGAGGGTGTCCTGCACTATTGGAGTGTCAGTAATTGAAGGTGTGCTGCACTACTGGAGTGTCAGTAATTGAGGGTGTGCTGCAATATTGGAGTGTCAGTAATTGAGGGTTTGCTGCACTATTGGAGTCTCAGCAATTGAGGGTGTGCTGAACTATTGTAGTGTCCGTAATTGAGGGTGTGCTGCGCTATTGGAGTGTCAGTAATTGAAGGTGAGCTGCACTATTGGAGTGTCAGTATTAGAGTGTGCGCTGCACTATTGGAGTGTCAGAAATTGAGGATGTGCTGCACCATTGGAGTGTCAGTAATGGAGGGTGAGCCGCACTATTGGAGTGTCAGTAATTGAGGGTGTGCTGCACTATTGGAGTGTCAGTAATTGAGGCTGTGCTGCACTATTGGAGTGTCAGTAATTGAGGGTGTGCTGCGCTATTGGAGTGTCAGTAATTGAAGGTGAGCTGCACTATTGGAGTGTCAGTATTAGAGTGTGCGCTGCACTATTGGAGTGTCAGTAATTGAGGATGTGCTGCACCATTGGAGTGTCAGTAATGGAGGGTGAGCCGCACTATTGGAGTGTCAGTAATTGAGGGTGTGCTGCACTATTGGAGTGTCAGTAATTGAGGCTGTGCTGCACTATTGGAGTGTCAGTAATTGAGGGTGTGCTGCACTATTGGAGTGTCAGTAATTGAAGGTGCGCTGCACTATTTGAGTGTCAGTAATTGAGGGTGAGCTGCACTATTGGAGTGTCAGTAATTGAGGGTGCGCTGCAATATTGGAGTGTCAGTAATTGAGGGTGTGCTTCAATATTGGAGTGTCAATAATTGAGGGTGTGCTGCACTATTGGAGTGTCAGTGTTTGAGGGTGTGCTGCGCTATTGGAGTGTCAATAATTGAGGGTGTGCTGCACTATTGGAGTGTCAGTATTTGAGGGTGTGCTGCAATATTGGATTGTCAGTAATTGAGGGTGTGCTGCGATATTGGAGTGTCAGTAATTGAGGGTGTGCTGCACTATTGGAGTGTCAGTAATTGAGGGTGTGCTGCAATATTGGAGTGTCAGTAATTGAGGGTGTGCTGCAATATTGGAGAGTCAGTAATTGATGTGTGCTGCACTATTGGTGTGTCAGTAATTGAGTGTGTGCTGCACTATTGGAGTGTCAGTAATTGAGGGTGTGCTGCAATATTGGAGTGTGAGTAATTGAGGGTGTGCTGCAGTATTGGAGCGTCAGGAATTGACGGTGTGCTGCAATATTGGACTGTCAGTAATTGAGGGTGAGCTGCACTATTGGAGTGTCAGTCATTTTGGGTGTACTGCATATTGCAGTGTCAGTAATTGAGGGTGCGCTGCACTATTGGAGTGTCAGTAATTGAGGGTGTGCTGCACTTTTGGATTGTCAGTAATTGAGGGTCTGCTGCACTATTGGAGTGTCAGAAATTGTGGCTGAGATGCAATATTGGAGTGTCAGTAATTGAGGGTGAGCTACACTAATGGAGTGCCTGTAATTGAGGGGGTGCTGCACTACTGGAGTGTCAGTAATTGAGTTTGTGCTGCACCATTGGAATGTCAGTAATTGAGGGTGTGCTGCACTATTGAAGTGTCAGTAATTGAGGGTGTGCTGCACTATTGGAGTGTCAGTAATTGAGGGTGTGCTGCACTATTGGAGTGTCAGTAATTGAAGGTTTGCTACTCCATTGGACTGTCAGTAATTGAGTGTGTGCTGCACTATTGGAGAGTCAGTAATTGAGGGTTTGCTACTCTATTGGAGTGTCAGTAATTGAGGCTGTGCTGCACTATTGGAGTGTCAGTAATTGAGGGTGTGCAGCATTATTGGAGTGTCAGTAATTGAGTGTGTGCTTCACTATTGGAGTGTCAGTAATTGAGGGTGTCCTGCACTATTGGAGTGTCAGTAATTGAAGGTGTGCTGCACTACTGGAGTGTCAGTAATTGAGGGTGTGCTGCAATATTGGAGTGTCAGTAATTGAGGGTTTGCTGCACGATTGGAGTCTCAGCAATTGAGGGTGTGCTGAACTATTGTAGTGTCCGTAATTGAGGGTGCGCTGCACTATTGGAGTGTCAGTAATTGAGGGTGTGCTGCGCTATTGGAGTGTCAGTAATTGAAGGTGAGCTGCACTATTGGAGTGTCAGTATTAGAGTGTGCGCTGCACTATTGGAGTGTCAGTAATTGAGGATGTGCTGCACCATTGGAGTGTCAGTAATGGAGGGTGAGCCGCACTATTGGAGTGTCAGTAATTGAGGGTGTGCTGCACTATTGGAGTGTCAGTAATTGAGGCTGTGCTGCACTATTGGAGTGTCAGTAATTGAGTGTGTGCTGCAATATTGGAGTGTCAGTAATTGAGGGTGTGCTGGACTATTGGAGTGTCAGTAATTGAGGGTGTGCTGCGCTATTGGAGTGTCAGTAATTGAAGGTGAGCTGCACTATTGGAGTGTCAGTATTAGAGTGTGCGCTGCACTCTTGGAGTGTCAGTAATTGAGGATGTGCTGCACCATTGGAGTGTCAGTAATGGAGGGTGAGCCGCACTATTGGAGTGTCAGTAATTGAGGGTGTGCTGCACTATTGGAGTGTCAGTAATTGAGGCTGTGCTGCACTATTGGAGTGTCAGTAATTGAGGGTGTGCTGCAATATTGGAGTGTCAGGAATTGAGGGTGTGCTGCACTATTGGAGTGTCAGTAATTGAGGGTGGGCTGCAATATTGGAGTGTCAGTAATTGAGGGTGAACTGCACTTTTGGAGTGTCAGAAATTGAGGGCTTGCTACTCTTTTGGAGTGTCAGTAATTGATGGTGCGCTGCACTATTTGAGTGTCAGTAATTGAGGGTGAGCTGCACTATTGGAGTGTCAGTAATTGAGTGTGCGCTGCAATATTGGAGTGTCAGTAATTGAGGGTGTGCTTCAATATTGGAGTGTCAATAATTGAGGGTGTGCTGCACTATTGGAGTGTCAGTGTTTGAGGGTGTGCTGCACTATTGGAGTGTCAGTAATTGAGGGTGTGCTGCACTATTGGTGTGTCAATAATTGAGGGTGTGCTGCACTATTGGAGTGTCAGTATTTGAGGGTGTGCTGCAATATTGGATTGTCAGTAATTGAGGGTGTGCTGCGATATTGGAGTGCCAGTAATTAAGGGGGTGCTGCACTATTGGAGTGTCAGTAATTGAGGGTGTGCTGCAATATTGGAGTGTCAGTAATTGAGGGTGTGCTGCAATATTCGAGTGTCAGTAATTGAAGGTGTGCTGCACTATTGGAGTGTCAGTAATTGAGGTTGTTCTGCACTATTGGCGTGTCAGTAATTGAGGGTGAACTGCACTTTTGGAGTGTCAGTAATTGAGGGTGTGCTGCACTATTGGAGTGTCAGTAATTGAGGGTGTGCTGCAATATTGGTGTGTCAGTAATTGAGGGTGTGCTTCCCTATTGGAGTGTCAGTAATTGAGGGTGTGCTGCAATATTGGAGTGTCAGTAATTGAGGGTGAACTGCACTATTGGAGTGTCAGTAATTGAGGGTGAAGTGCACTATTGTAGTGTCCGTAATTGAGCGTGTGATGCACTATTGGATTGTCAGTAATTGAGGGTGCGCTGCACTATTGGAGTGTCAGTAATTGAGGGTGTGCTGCAGTATTGTAGTGTCTAGTAATTGAGGGTGAGCTGCACTATTGGAGTGTCAGTATTTGAGTGTGCGTTGCACTATTGGAGTGTCAGTAATTGAGGGTGTGCTGCACCATTGGAGTGTCAGTAATTGAGGGTGAGCTGCACTATTGGAGTGTCAGTTATTGAGGGTGTGCTGCAATATTGGTGTGGTCAGTAATTGAGGGTGAGCTGCACTATTGTAGTGTCCGTAATTGAGGGTGTGCTGCACTATTGGAGTGTCAGTAATTGAGGGTGCGCTGCAATATTGGAGTGTCAGTAATTGAGGGTGTGCTACACCATTGGAGTATCAGTAATTGAGGGTGTGCTGCAATATTGGAGTGTCAGTAATTGAGGGTGTGCTGCACTATTGGAGTGTCAGTAATTGAGGGTGTGCTACACTTTTGGAGTGTCAGTTATTGAGTGTTTTCTGCACTATTGGAGTGTCAGTAATTGAGGGTGTGCTGCACTATTGGAGTGTCAGTAATTGAGTGTGTGCTGCACTATTGGAGTGTCAGTGATTGATGGTGTGCTGCAGTATTGGAGTGTCAGTATTTGCGTGTGCGCTGCACTATTGGAGTGTCAGTAATTGAGGGTGTGCTGCACCTTTGGAGTGTCAGTAATTGAGGGTGAGCTGCACTATTGGAGTGTCAGTAATTGAGGGTGCACTGCACTATTGGAGTGTCAGTAATTGAGGGTGTGCTGCAGTCTTGCAGTGTCAGTAATTGCTGGTGAGCTGCACTACTGGAGTGTCAGTATTTGAGTGTGCACTGCACTATTGGAGTGTCAGTAATTGAGTGTGTGCTGCACTATTGGAGTGTCAGTAATAGAGGGTGTGCTGCCCTATTGGAGTGTCAGTAATTGAGGGTGAAGTGCACTATTGTAATGTCCGTAATTGAGAGTGTGCTGCACTATTAGTGTGTCAGTAATTGAGGGTGTGCTGCAGTATTGTAGTGTCAGTAATTGAGGGTGAGCTGCACTATTGGAGTGTCAGTATTTGAGTGTACGCTGCACTATTGGAGTGTCAGTAATTGAGGGTGTGCTGCACTATTGGAGTGTCAGTAATTGAGGTTGTGCTGCACTATTGGAGTGTCAGTAATTGAGGGTGTGCTGCATTATTGGAGTTTCAGTAATTGAGGGTGTGCTACACTATTGGAGTGACAGTAATTGAGGGTGTGCTGCACTCTTGGTTTGTCAGTAATTGAGGATGTGCTGCACTATTGGAGTGTCAGTAATTGAGGGTGTGCTGCAATATTGGAGTGTCAGTAATTGAGGGTGTGCTGCACTATTGGAGTGTAAGTAATTGAGGGTGTGCTGCAATATTGGTGTGTCCGTAATTGAGGGTGAAGTGCACTATTGTAGTGTCCGTAATTGAGCGTGTGCTGCACTATTGGATTGTCAGTAATTGAGGGTGTGCTGCACTATTGGAGTGTCAGTAATTGAGGGTGTGATGCAGTATTGTAGTGTCAGTAATTGAGGGTGAGCTGCACTATTGGAGTGTCAGTATTTGAATGTGCGCTGCACTATTGGAGTGTCAGTAATTGAGGGTGTGCTGCACGATTGGAGTGTCAGTAATTGGTGGGTGAGCTGCACTATTGGAGTGTCAGTAATTGAGGGTGTGCTGCACTATTGGAGTGTCAGTAATTGAGGGTGTGCTGCACTATTGGAGTGTCAGTAATTGAGGGTGAGCTGCACTATTGGTAGTGTCAGTATTAGAGTGTGCGCTGCACTATTGGAGTGTCAGTAATTGAGGATGTGCTGCACCATTGGAGTGTCAGTAATGGAGGGTGAGCCGCACTATTGGAGTGTCAGTAATTGAGGGTGTGCTGCACTATTGGAGTGTCAGTAATTGAGTGTGTGATGCGCTATTGGTGTGTCAGTAATTGAGGATGTGCTGCACTATTGGAGTGTCAGTAATTGAGGGAGTGCTGCAATATTGGATTGTCAGTAATTGAGGGTGTGCTGCAATATTGGAGTGTCAGTAATTGAGGGTGAACTTGCACTTTTGGAGTGTCAGAAATTGAGGGTTTGCTACTCTTTTGGAATGTCAGTAAATGAGGGTGTGCTGCACTATTGGAGTGTCAGTAATTGAGGGTGTGCTGCACTATTGTAGTGTCAGTAATTGAGGGTGGGCTGCACTATTGGAGTGTCAGTAATTGAGGCTGTGCTGCACTATTGGAGTGTCAGTAATTGAGGGTGTGCTGCACTATTGGACTGTCAGTAATTGAGTGTGCGCTGCAATATTGGAGTGTCAGTAATTGAGGGTGTGCTGCATTATTGGAGTGTCCGTAATTGAGGGTGTGCTTCAATATTGGTGTGTCAGTAATTGAGGGTGTGCTGCACTATTGGAGTGTCAATAATTGAGGGTGTGCTGCACTATTGGAGTTTCAGATTTTGAGGGTGTGCTGCAATATTGGATTGTCAGTAATTGAGGGTGTGCTGCGATATTGGAGTGTCAGTAATTGAGGATGTGCTGCACTATTGGAGTGTCAGTAATTGAGGGTGTGCTGCAATATTGGAGTGTCAGTAATTGAGGGTGTGCTGCAATATTCGAGTGTCAGTAATTGAGGGTGTGCTGCAATATTGGAGTGTCAGTAATTGAGGGTGTGCTGCACTATTGGAGTGAAGTAATTGAGGGTGAACTGCACTTTTGGAGTGTCAGTAATTGAGGGTGTGCTGCACTATTGGAGTGTCATTATTTGAGGGTGTGCTGCACTATTGGAGTGTCAGTAATTGTGGGTGTGCTGCAATATTGGTGTGTCAGTAATTGAGGGTGTGCTGCACTATTGGAGTGTAGGTAATTGAGGGTGTGCTGCAATATTGGAGTGTCAGTAATTGAGGGTGAACTTCACTATTGGAGTGTTAGTAATTGATGGTGTGCTGCAGTATTGGAGTGTCAGTATTTGCGTGTGCGCTGCACTATTGGGAGTGTCAGTAATTGAGGGTGTGCTGCACCTTTGGAGTGTCAGTAATTGAGGGTGAGCTGCACTATTGGAGTGTCAGTAATTGAGGGTGCACTGCACTATTGGAGTGTCAGTAATTGAGGGTGTGCTGCAGTCTTGCAGTGTCAGTAATTGCTGGTGAGCTGCACTACTGGAGTGTCAGTATTTGAGTGTGCACTGCACTATTGGAGTGTCAGTAATTGAGTGTGTGCTGCACTATTGGAGTGTCAGTAATAGAGGGTGTGCTGCCCTATTGGAGTGTCAGTAATTGAGGGTGAAGTGCACTATTGTAGTGTCCGTAATTGAGAGTGTGCTGCACTATTAGTGTGTCAGTAATTGAGGGTGTGCTGCAGTATTGTAGTGTCAGTAATTGAGGGTGAGCTGCACTATTGGAGTGTCAGTATTTGAGTGTACGCTGCACTATTGGAGTGTCAGTAATTGAGGGGTGTGCTGCACTATTGGAGTGTCAGTAATTGAGGTTGTGCTGCACTATTGGAGTGTCAGTAATTGAGGGTGAGCTGCATTATTGGAGTTTCAGTAATTGAGGGTGTGCTACACTATTGGAGTGACAGTAATTTAGGGTGTGCTGCACTCTTGGTTTGTCAGTAATTGAGGATGTGCTGCACTATTGGAGTGTCAGTAATTGAGGGTGTGCTGCAATATTGGAGTGTCAGTAATTGAGGGTGTGCGTGCACTATTGGAGTGTAAGTAATTGAGGGTGTGCTGCAATATTGGTGTGTCCGTAATTGAGGGTGAAGTGCACTATTGTAGTGTCCGTAATTGAGCGTGTGCTGCACTATTGGATTGTCAGTAATTGAGGGTTGTGCTGCACTATTGGAGTGTCAGTAATTGAGGGTGTGATGCAGTATTGTAGTGTCAGTAATTGAGGGTGAGCTGCACTATTGGAGTGTCAGTAATTGAGGGTGAGCTGCACTATTGGAATGTCAGTATTAGAGTGTGCGCTGCACTATTGGAGTGTCAGTAATTGAGGATGTGCTGCACCATTGGAGTGTCAGTAATGGAGGGTGAGCCGCACTATTGGAGTGTCAGTAATTGAGGGTGTGCTGCACTATTGGAGTGTCAGTAATTGAGTGTGTGATGCGCTATTGGTGTGTCAGTAATTGAGGGGGTGTGTGCTGCACTATTGGAGTGTCAGTAATTGAGGGTGTGCTGCACTATTGGAGTGTCATTATTTGAGGGTGTGCTGCACTATTGGAGTGTCAGTAATTGTGGGTGTGCTGCAATATTGGTTGTGTCAGTAATTGAGGGTGTGCTGCACTATTGGAGTGTAGGTAATTGAGGGTGTGCTGCAATATTGGAGTGTCAGTAATTGAGGGTGAACTTCACTATTGGAGTGTTAGTAATTGATGGTGTGCTGCAGTATTGGAGTGTCAGTATTTGCGTGTGCGCTGCACTATTGGAGTGTCAGTAATTGAGGGTGTGCTGCACCTTTGGAGTGTCAGTAATTGAGGGTGAGCTGCACTATTGGAGTGTCAGTAATTGAGGGTGCACTGCACTATTGGAGTGTCAGTAATTGAGGGTGTTGCTGCAGTCTTGCAGTGTCAGTAATTGCTGGTGAGCTGCACTACTGGAGTGTCAGTATTTGAGTGTGCACTGCACTATTGGAGAGTCAGTAATTGAGTGTGTGCTGCACTATTGGAGTGTCAGTAATAGAGGGTGTGCTGCCCTATTGGAGTGTCAGTAATTGAGGGTGAAGTGCACTATTGTAGTGTCCGTAATTGAGAGTGTGCTGCACTATTAGTGTGTCAGTAATTGAGGGTGTGCTGCAGTATTGTAGTGTCAGTAATTGAGGGTGAGCTGCACTATTGGAGTGTCAGTATTTGAGTGTACGCTGCACTATTGGAGTGTCAGTAATTGAGGGTGTGCTGCACTATTGGAGTGTCAGTAATTGAGGTTGTGCTGCACTATTGGAGTGTCAGTAATTGAGGGTGAGCTGCATTATTGGAGTTTCAGTAATTGAGGGTGTGCTACACTATTGGAGTGACAGTAATTTAGGGTGTGCTGCACTCTTGGTTTGTCAGTAATTGAGGATGTGCTGCACTATTGGAGTGTCAGTAATTGAGGGTGTGCTGCAATATTGGAGTGTCAGTAATTGAGGGTGTGCTGCACTATTGGAGTGTAAGTAATTGAGGGTGTGCTGCAATATTGGTGTGTCCGTAATTGAGGGTGAAGTGCACTATTGTAGTGTCCGTATTGAGCGTGTGCTGCACTATTGGGATTGTCAGTAATTGAGGGGTGTGCTGCACTATTGGAGTGTCAGTAATTGAGGGTGTGATGCAGTATTGTTAGTGTCAGTAATTGAGGGTGAGCTGCACTATTGGAGTGTCAGTAATTGAGGGTGAGCTGCACTATTGGAGTGTCAGTATTAGAGTGTGCGCTGCACTATTGGAGTGTCAGTAATTGAGGATGTGCTGCACCATTGGAGTGTCAGTAATGGAGGGTGAGCCGCACTATTGGAGGTGTCAGTAATTGAGGGTGTGCTGCACTATTGGAGTGTCAGTAATTGAGTGTGTGATGCGCTATCTGGTGTGTCAGTAATTGAGGGTGTGCTGCACTATTGGAGTGTCAGTAATTGAGGGTGTGCTGCAATATTGGATTGTCAGTAATTGAGGGTGTGCTGCAATATTGGAGTGTCAGTAATTGAGGGTGAACTGCACTTTTGGAGTGTCAGAAATTGAGGGTTTGCTACTCTTTTGGAGTGTCAGTAATTTAGGTTGCGCTGCACTATTTGAGTGTCAGTAATTGAGGGTGTGCTGCACTATTCGACTGTCAGTAATTGAGTGTGCGCTGCAATATTGGAGTGTCAGTAATTGAGGGTGTGCTGCATTATTGGAGTGTCCGTAATTGAGGGTGTGCTTCAATATTGGTGTGTCAGTAATTGAGGGTGTGCTGCACTATTGGAGTGTCAATAATTGAGGGTGTGCTGCACTATTGGAGTTTCAGTTTTTGAGGGTGTGCTGCAATATGGGATTGTCAGTAATTGAGGGTGTGCTGCGATATTGGAGTGTCAGTAATTGAGGGTGTGCTGCACTATTGGAGTGTCAGTAATTGAGGGTGTGCTGCAATATTGGAGTGTGAGTAATTGAGGGTGTGCTGCAATATTCGAGTGTCAGTAATTGAGGGTGTGCTGCAATATTGGAGTGTCAGTAATTGAGGGTGTGCTGCACTATTGGAGTGTCAGTAATTGAGGGTGAACTGCACTTTTGGAGTGTCAGTAATTGAGGGTGTGCTGCACTATTGGAGTGTCATTATTTGAGGGTGTGCTGCACTATTGGAGTGTCAGTAATTGTGGGTGTGCTGCAATATTGGTGTGTCAGTAATTGAGGGTGTGCTGCACTATTGGAGTGTAGGTAATTGAGGGTGTGCTGCAATATTGGAGTGTCAGTAATTGAGGGTGAACTTCACTATTGGAGTGTTAGTAATTGATGGTGTGCTGCAGTATTGGAGTGTCAGTATTTGCGTGTGCGCTGCACTATTGGAGTGTCAGTAATTGAGGGTGTGCTGCACCTTTGGAGTGTCAGTAATTGAGGGTGAGCTGCACTATTGGATTGTCAGTAATTGAGGGTGCACTGCACTATTGGAGTGTCAGTAATTGAGGGTGTGCTGCAGTCTTGCAGTGTCAGTAATTGCTGGTGAGCTGCACTACTGGAGTGTCAGTATTTGAGTGTGCACTGCACTATTGGAGTGTCAGTAATTGAGTGTGTGCTACACTATTGGAGTGTCAGTAATAGAGGGTGTGCTGCCCTATTGGAGTGTCAGTAATTGAGGGTGAAGTGCACTATTGTAGTGTCCGTAATTGAGAGTGTGCTGCACTATTAGTGTGTCAGTAATTGAGGGTGTGCTGCAGTATTGTAGTGTCAGTAATTGAGGGTGAGCTGCACTATTGGAGTGTCAGTATTTGAGGTTGTGCTGCACTATTGGAGTGTCAGTAATTGAGGGTGTGCTGCATTATTGGAGTTTCAGTAATTGAGGGTGTGCTACACTATTGGAGTGACAGTAATTGAGGGTGTGCTGCACTCTTGGTTTGTCAGTAATTGAGGATGTGCTGCACTATTGGAGTGTCAGTAATTGAGGGTGTGCTGCACTATTGGAGTGTCAGTAATTGAGGGTGTGCTGCAATATTGGAGTGTCAGTAATTGAGGGTGTGCTGCACTATTGGAGTGTAAGTAATTGAGGGTGTGCTGCAATATTGGTGTGTCAGTAATTGAGGGTGAACTGCACTATTGGATTGTCAGTAATTGAGGGTGTGCTGCACTATTGTAGTGTCCGTAATTGAGCGTGTGCTGCACTATTGGATTGTCAGTAATTGAGGGTGTGCTGCAATATTGGAGTGTCAGTAATTGAGGGTGTGCTGCACTATTGGAGTGTCAGTAATTGAGGGTGTGCTGCACTATTGGAGAGTCAGTAATTGAGGGTTTGCTACTCTATTGGAGTGTCAGTAATTGAGTGTGTGCTGCACTATTGGAGAGTCAGTAATTGAGGGTTTGCTACTCTATTGGAGTGTCAGTAATTGAGGGTGCGCTGCACTATTGGAGTGTCAGTAATTGAGGGTGTGCAGCATTATTGGAGTGTCAGTAATTGAGTGTGTGCTTCACTATTGGAGTGTCAGTAATTGAGGGTGTCCTGCACTATTGGAGTGTCAGTAATTGAAGGTGTGCTGCAATATTGGAGTGTCAGCAATTGAGGGTGTGCTGCAATATTGGAGTGTAAGTAATTGAGGGTGTGCTGCAATATTGGAGTATCAGTAATTGAGGTTGTGCTGCACTATTGGAGTCTCAGCAATTGAGGGTGTGCTGCACTATTGTAGTATCAGTAATTGAGGGTGTGCTGCAATATTGGAGTATCAGTAATTGAGGGTGTGCTGCACTATTGGAGTATCAGTAATTGAGGGTGTGCTGCACTATTGGAGTCTCAGCAATTGAGTGTGTGCTGCACTATTGTAGTATCAGTAATTGAGGGTGTGCTGCAATATTGGTGTGTCAGTAATTGAGGGTGAGCTGCACTATTGTAGTGTCCGTAATTGAGGTGTGCTGCACTTTTGGAGTGTCAGTAATTGAGGGTGTGCTGCAATATTGGAGTGTCAGTAATTGAGGGTGCGCTGCACTATTGGAGTGTCAGTAATTGAGGTTGTGCTGCACTATTGGAGTATCAGTAATTGAGGGTGTGCTGCAATATTGGAGTGTCAGTAATTGAGGGTGTGCTGCACTATTGGAGTGTAAGTAATTGAGGGTGTGCTGCAATATTGGTGTGTCAGTAATTGAGGGTGAAGTGCACTATTGTAGTGTCCGTAATTGAGCATGTGCTGCACAATTGGATTGTCAGTAATTGAGGGTGCGCTGCACTATTGGAGTGTCAGTAATTGAGGGTGTGCTGCAGTATTGTAGTGTCAGTAATTGATGGTGAGCTGCACTATTGGAGTGTCAGTATTAGAGTGTGCGCTGCACTATTGGAGTGTCAGTAATTGAGAATGTGCTGCACCATTGGAGTGTCAGTAATGGAGGGTGAGCCGCACTATTGGAGTGTCAGTAATTGAGGGTGTGCTGCACTATTGGAGTGTCAGTAATTGAGGCTGTGCTGCACTATTGGAGTGTCAGTAATTGAGGGTGTGCTGCAATATTGGATTGTCAGTAATTGAGGGTGTGCTGCAATATTGGAGTGTCAGTAATTGAGGGTGTGCTGCACTATTGGAGTGTCAGTAATTGAGGGTGTGCTGCAATATTGGAGTGTCAGTAATTGAGGGTGAACTGCACTTTTGGAGTGTCAGAAATTGAGGGTTTGCTACTCTTTTGGAGTGTCAGTAATTGAGGGTGCACTGCACTATTGGAGTGTCAGTAATTGAGTGTGCGGTGCAATATTGGAGTGTCAGTAATTGAGGGTGTTTTGCATTATTGGAGTGTCAGTAATTGAAGGTGTGCTTCAATATTGGTGTGTCAGTAATTGAGGGTGTGCTGCACTATTGGAGTGTCAATAATTGAGGGTGTGCTGCACTATTGGAGTGTCAGTATTTGAGGGTGTGCTGCAATATTGGATTGTCAGTAATTGAGGGTGTGCTGCGATATTGGAGTGTCAGTAATTGAGGGTGCTCTGCACCATTGGAGTGTCAGTAATTGAGGGATTGCTGCAATATTGGAGTGTCAGTAATTGAGGGTGAACTGCACTTTTGGAGTGTGAGTAATTGAGGGTGTGCTGCACTATTGGAGTGTCAGTAATTGAGGTTGTGCTGCACTATTGGCGTGTCAGTAATTGAGGGATTGCTGCAATATTGGAGTGTCAGTAATTGAGGATGAACTGCACTTTTGGAGTGTCAGTAATTGAGGGTGTGCTGCAGTATTGGAGTGTCATTAATTGAGGGTGTGCTGCACTATTGGAGTGTCAGTAATTGTGGGTGTGCTGCAATATTGGTGTGTCAGTAATTGAGGGTGTGCTGCACTATTGGAGAGTCAGTAATTGAGGGTAAGCTGCAATATTGGAGTTTCAGTAATTGAGGGTGAACTGCACTATTGGAGTGTTAGTAATTGAGGGTGAGCTGCATATTGCACTGTCAGTAATTGAGGCTGTGCGGCACTATTGGAGTGTCATTAATTGAGGGTGAGATGCACTATTGGAGTGTCAGTAATTGAGGGTGTGCTACACCATTGGAGTGTCAGTAATTGAGGGTGTGCTGCACTATTGGAGTGTCAGTAATTGAGGGTGTGCTGCACTATTGGAGTGTCAGTAATTGAGGGTGTGCTACACTTTTGGAGTGTCAGTTATTGAGTGTTTGCTGCACTATTGGAGTGTCATTAATTGAGGTTGCGCTGCACTATTGGAGTGCCAGTATTTGGGGGTGTTCTGCAATATTGGTGTCTCAGTAATTGAGGGTGAGCTGCACTATTGTTGTGTCCGTAATTGAGGGTGTGCTGCACTGTTGAAGTGTCAGTAATTGAGGGTGTGCTGCACTATTGGAGTGTCAGTAATTGAGGGTGTGCTGCAGTATTGTAGTGTCAGTAATTGAGGGTGAGCTGCACTATTGGAGTGTCAGTATTTGAGTGTGCGCTGCACTATTGGAGTGTCAGTAATTGAGGGTGTGCTGCACCATTGGAGTGTCAGTAATTGAGGGTGAGCTGCACTATTGGAGTGTCAGTAATTGAGGGTGTGCTGCACTATTGGAGTGTCAGTAATTGAGGGTGTGCTGCACTATTGGAGTGTCAGTAATTGAGGGTGTGCTGCACTATTGGAGTGTCAGTAATTGAGGGTTTGCTACTCTATTGGACTGTCAGTAATTGAGTGTGTGCTGCACTATTGGAGAGTCAGTAATTGAGGGTTTGCTACTCTATTGGAGTGTCAGTAATTGAGGCTTTGCTGCACAATTGGAGTGTCAGTAATTGAGGGTGTGCAGCATTATTGGAGTGTCAGTAATTGAGTGTGTGCTTCACTACTGGAGTATCAGTAATTGAGGGTGTCCTGCACTATTGGAGTGTCAGTAATTGAAGGTGTGCTGCAATATTGGAGTGTCAGTAATTGAGGGTGTGCTGCAATATTGGAGTATCAGTAATTGAGGGTGTGCTGCAGTATTGGAGTGTCAGTAATTGAGGGTGTGCTGCACTATTGGTGTATCAGTAATTGAGGGTGTGCTGCACTATTGGAGTCTCAGCAATTGACGGTGTGCTGCACTATTGGAGTATCAGTAATTGAGGGTGTGCTGCAATATTGGTGTGTCAGTAATTGAGGGTGAGCTGCACTATTGTAGTGTCCGTAATTGAGGGTGTGCTGCACTATTGGAGTGTCAGTAATTGAGGATGCGCTGCACTATTGGAGTGTCAGTAATTGAGGGTGTGCTGCAGTATTGTAGTGTCAGTATTTGAGGGTGAGCTGCACTATTGGAGTGTCAGTAATTGAGGGTGTGCTGAACCATTGGAGTGTCAGTAATTGAGGGTGAGCTGCAGTATTGGAGTGTCAGTAATTGAGGGTGTGCTGCACTATTGGAGTATCAGTAATTGAGGGTGTGCTGCACTATTGGAGTCTCATCAATTGAGGGTGTGCTGCACTATTGGAGTATCAGTAATTGAGGGTGTGCTGCAATACTGGTGTGTCAGTAATTGAGGGTGCGCTGCACTATTGTAGTGTCCGTAATTGAGGGTGTGCTGCACTATTGGAGTGTCAGTAATTGAGGGTGCGCTGCAATATTGGAGTGTCAGTAATTGAGGGTGTGCTGCAGTATTGTAGTGTCAGTAATTGAGGGTGAGCTGCACTATTGGAGTGTCAGTATTAGAGTGTGCGCTGCACTATTGGAGTGTCAGTAATTGAGGATGTGCTGCACCATTGGAGTGTCAGTAATGGAGGGTGAGCCGCACTATTGGAGTGTCAGTAATTGAGGGTGTGCTGCACTATTGGAGTGTCAGTAATTGAGGCTGTGCTACACTATTGGAGTGTCAGTAATTGATGGTGAGCTGCACTATTGTAGTGTCCGTAATTGAGGGTGTGCTGCACTATTGGAGTGTCAGTAATTGAGGGTGCGCTGCACTATTGTAGTGTCAGTAATTGAGGGTGAGCTGCACTATTGGAGTGTCAGTATTAGAGTGTGCGCTGCACTATTGGAGTGTCAGTAATTGAGGATGTGCTGCACCATTGGAGTGTCAGTAATGGAGGGTGAGCCGCACTATTGGAGTGTCAGTAATTGAGGGTGTGCTGCACTATTGGAGTGTCAGTAATTGAGGCTGTGCTGCACTATTGGAGTGTCAGTAATTGAGGATGTGCTGCACCATTGGAGTGTCAGTAATGGAGGGTGAGCCGCACTAGTGGAGTGTCAGTAATTGAGGGTGTGCTGCACTATTGGAGTGTCAGTAATTGAGGCTGTGCTGCACTATTGGAGTGTCAGTAATTGAGGGTGTGCTGCAATATTGGAGTGTCAGTAATTGAGGGTGTGCTGCAATATTTGAGTGTCAGTAATTGAGGGTGTGCTGCACTATTGGAGTGTCAGTAATTGAGGGTGTGCTGCACTATTGGAGTGTCAGTAATTGAGGGTGTGCTGCAGTATTGTAGTGTCAGTAATTGAGGGTGAGCTGCACTATTGGAGTGTCAGTATTTGAGTGAGAACTGTACTTTTGGAGTGTCAGAAATTGAGGGTTTGCTACTCTATTGGAGTGTCAGTATTATAGTGTGAACTGTACTTTTGGAGTGTCAGTAATTGAGGGATTGCTGCAATATTGGAGTGTTAGTAATTGAGGGTGACCTGCACTTTTGGAGTGTCAGTAATTGAGGGTGTGCTGCAATATTGGAGTGTCAGTAATTGAGGGTGAACTGCACTTTTGGAGAGTCAGTAATTGAGGGTGTGCTGCACTACTGGAGTGTCATTAATTGAGGGTGTGCTGCACTATTGGAGTGTCAGTAATTGTGGGTGTGCTGCAATATTGGTGTGTCAGTAATTGAGGGTGTGCTGCACTATTGGAGTGTCAGTAATTGAGGGTGTGCTGCAATATTGGAGTGTCAGTAATTGAGGGTGAACTGCACTATTGGAGTGTTAGTAATTGAGGGTGTGCTGCATATTGCACTATCAGTAATTGAGGCTGTGCGGCACTATTGGAGTGTCATTAATTGAGTGTGAGATGCACTATTGGAGTGTCAGTAATTGAGGGTGTGCTACACCATTGGAGTGTCAGTAATTGAGGGTGTGCTTCACTATTGGAGTGTCAGTAATTGAGGGTGTGCTGCACTATTGGAGTGTCAGTAATTGAGTGTGTGCTACACTTTTGGAGTGTCAGTTATTGAGTGTGTGCTGCACTATTGGAGTGTCAGTAATTGAGGATGCGCTGCACTATTGGAGTGTCAGTATTTAAGGGTGTTCTGCAATATTGGTGTCTCAGTAATTGAGGGTGAGCTGCACTATTGTAGTGTCCGTAATTGAGGGTGTGCTGCACTATTGAAGTGTCAGTAATTGAGGGTGTGCTGCACTATTGGAGTGTCAGTAATTGAGGGTGTGCTGCAGTATTGTAGTGTCAGTAATTGAGGGTGAGCTGCACTATTGGAGTGTCAGTATTTGAGGGTGCGCTGCACTATTGGAGTGTCAGAAATTGAGGGTGTGCTGCACTATTGGAGTGTCAGCAATTGAGGGTGAGCTGCACTATTGGAGTGTCAGTAATTGAGGGTGTGCTGCACTATTGGAGTGTCAGTAATTGAGGGTGTGCTGCAGTATTGTAGTGTCAGTAATTGAGGGTGAGCTGCACTATTGGAGTGTCAGTATTTCAGTGTGCGCTGCACTATTGGAGTGTCAGAAGTTGAGGGTGTGCTGCACAATTGGAGTGTCAGCAATTGAGGGTGAGCTGCACTATTGGAGTGTCAGTAATTGAGGGTGTGCTGCAAATATTGGAGTCTCAGTAATTGAGGGTGAGCTGCTCTATTGGAGTGTCATTAATTGAGGGTGTGCTGCATTATTGGAGTGTCAGTAATTGAGGGTGTGCTGCATTATTGGAGTGTCAGTAATTGAGGGTGTGCTGCATTATTGGAGTTTCAGTAATTGAGGGTGTGGTACACTATTGGAGTGACAGTAATTGAGGGTGTGCTGCACTCTTGGTTTGTCAGTAATTGAGGATGTGCTGCACTATTGGAGTGTCAGTAATTGAGGGTGTGCTGCACTATTGGAGTGTCAGTAATTGAGGGTGTGCTGCAATATTGGAGTGTCAGTAATTGAGGGTGTGCTGCACTATTGGAGTGTAAGTAATTGAGGGTGTGCTGCAATATTGGTGTGTCAGTAATTGAGGGTGAACTGCACTATTGGATTGTCAGTAATTGAGGGTGTGCTGCACTATTGTAGTGTCCGTAATTGAGCGTGTGCTGCACTATTGGATTGTCAGTAATTGAGGGTGTGCTGCAATATTGGAGTGTCAGTAATTGAGGGTGTGCTGCACTATTGGAGTGTCAGTAATTGAGGGTGTGCTGCACTATTGGAGAGTCAGTAATTGAGGGTTTGCTACTCTATTGGAGTGTCAGTAATTGAGTGTGTGCTGCACTATTGGAGAGTCAGTAATTGAGAGTTTGCTACTCTATTGGAGTGTCAGTAATTGAGGGTGCGCTGCACTATTGGAGTGTCAGTAATTGAGGGTGTGCAGCATTATTGGAGTGTCAGTAATTGAGTGTGTGCTTCACTATTGGAGTGTCAGTAATTGAGGGTGTCCTGCACTATTGGAGTGTCAGTAATTGAAGGTGTGCTGCAATATTGGAGTGTCAGCAATTGAGGGTGTGCTGCAATATTGGAGTGTAAGTAATTGAGGGTGTGCTGCAATATTGGAGTATCAGTAATTGAGGGTGTGAACACTATTGGAGTCTCAGCAATTGAGGGTGTGCTGCACTATTGTAGTATCAGTAATTGAGGGTGTGCTGCAATATTGGAGTATCAGTAATTGAGGGTGTGCTGCACTATTGGAGTATCAGTAATTGAGGGTGTGCTGCACTATTGGAGTCTCAGCAATTGAGGGTGTGCTGCACTACTGTAGTATCAGTAATTGAGGGTGTGCTGCAATATTGGTGTGGCAGTAATTGAGGGTGAGCTGCACTATTGTAGTGCCGTAATTGAGGTGTGCTGCACTTTTGGAGTGTCAGTAATTGAGGGTGCGCTGCACTATTGGAGTGTCAGTAATTGAGGTTGTGCTGCACTATTGGAGTATCAGTAATTGAGGGTGTGCTGCAATATTGGAGTGTCAGTAATTGAGGGTGTGCTGCACTATTGGATTGTAAGTAATTGAGGGTGTGCTGCAATATTGGTGTGTCAGTAATTGAGGGTGAACTGCACTATTGTAGTGTCCGTAATTGAGCATGTGCTGCACAATTGGATTGTCAGTAATTGAGGGTGCGCTGCACTATTGGAGTGTCAGTAATTGAGGGTGTGCTGCAGTATTGTAGTGTCAGTAATTGATGGTGAGCTGCACTATTGGAGTGTCAGTATTAGAGTGTGCGCTGCACTATTGGAGTGTCAGTAATTGAGAATGTGCTGCACCATTGGAGTGTCAGTAATGGAGGGTGAGCCGCACTATTGGAGTGTCAGTAATTGAGGGTGTGCTGCACTATTGGAGTGTCAGTAATTGAGGCTGTGCTGCACTATTGGAGTGTCAGTAATTGAGGGTGTGCTGCAATATTGGATTGTCAGTAATTGAGGGTGTGCTGCAATATTGGAGTGTCAGTAATTGAGGGTGTGCTGCACTATTGGAGTGTCAGTAATTGAGGGTGTGCTGCAATATTGGAGTGTCAGTAATTGAGGGTGAACTGCACTTTTGGAGTGTCAGAAATTGAGGGTTTGCTACTCTTTTGGAGTGTCAGTAATTGAGGGTGCACTGCACTATTGGAGTGTCAGTAATTGAGTGTGCGGTGCAATATTGGAGTGTCAGTAATTGAGGGTGCTTTGCATTATTGGAGTGTCAGTAATTGAAGGTGTGCTTCAATATTGGTGTGTCAGTAATTGAGGGTGTGCTGCACTATTGTAGTGTCAATAATTGAGGGTGTGCTGCACTATTGGAGTGTCAGTATTTGAGGATGTGCTGCAATATTGGATTGTCAGTAATTGAGGGTGTGCTGCGATATTGGAGTGTCAGTAATTGAGGGTGCTCTGCACTATTGGAGTGTCAGTAATTGAGGGATTGCTGCAATATTGGAGTGTCAGTAATTGAGGGTTTACTGCACTTTTGGAGTGTGAGTAATTGAGGGTGTGCTGCACTATTGGAGTGTCAGTAATTGAGGTTGTGCTGCAATATTGGAGTGTCAGTAATTGAGGGATTGCTGCAATATTGGAGTGTCAGTAATTGAGGGTGAACTGCACTTTTGGAGTGTCAGTAATTGAGGGTGTGCTGCAGTATTGGAGTGTCATTAATTGAGGGTGTGCTGCACTATTGGAGTGTCAGTAATTGTGGGTGTGCTGCAATATTGGAGTGTCAGTAATTGAGGGTAAGCTGCAATATTGGAGTGTCAGTAAATGAGGGTGAACTGCACTATTGGAGTGTTAGTAATTGAGGGTGAGCTGCATATTGCACTGTCAGTAATTGAGGCTGTGCGGCACTATTGGAGTGTCATTAATTGAGGGTGAGATGCACTATTGGAGTGTCAGTAATTGAGGGTGTGCTGCACTATTGGAGTGTCAGTATATTGAGGGTGTGCTGCACTATTGGAGTGTCAGTAATTGAGGGTGTGCTACACTTTTGTAGTGTCAGTTATTGAGTGTTTGCTGCACTATTGGAGTGTCAGTAATTGAGGTTGCGCTGCACTATTGGAGTGCCAGTATTTGGGGGTGTTCTGCAATATTGGTGTCTCAGTAATTGAGGGTGAGCTGCACTATTGTTGTGTCCGTAATTGAGGGTGTGCTGCACTGTTGAAGTGTCAGTAATTGAGGGTGTGCTGCACTATTGGAGTGTCAGTAATTGAGGGTGTGCTGCAGTATTGTAGTGTCAGTAATTGAGGGTGAGCTGCACTATTGGAGTGTCAGTATTTGAGTGTGCGCTGCACTATTGGAGTGTCAGTAATTGAGGGTGTGCTGCACCATTGGAGTGTCAGTAATTGAGGGTGAGCTGCACTATTGGAGTGTCAGTAATTGAGGGTGTGCTGCACTATTGGAGTGTCAGTAATTGAGGGTGTGCTGCACTATTGGAGTGTCAGTAATTGAGGGTGTGCTGCACTATTGGAGTGTCAGTAATTGAGGGTTTGCTACTCTATTGGACTGTCAGTAATTGAGTGTGTGCTGCACTATTGGAGAGTCAGTAATTGAGGGTTTGCTACTCTATTGGAGTGTCAGTAATTGAGGCTGTGCTGCACTATTGGAGTGTCAGTAATTGAGGGTGTGCAGCATTATTGGAGTGTCAGTAATTGAGTGTGTGCTTCACTACTGGAGTATCAGTAATTGAGGGTGTCCTGCACTATTGGAGTGTCAGTAATTGAAGGTGTGCTGCACTATTGGAGTGTCAGTAATTGAGGGTGTGCTGCAATATTGGAGTGTCAGTAATTGAGGGTGTGCTGCACTATTGGAGTGTCAGTAATTGAGGGTGTGCTGCAATATTGGAGGGTCAGTAATTGAGGGTGTGCTGCAATATTGGAGTATCAGTAATTGAGGGTGTGCTGCAGTATTGGAGTGTCAGTAATTGAGGGTGTGCTGCACTATTGGAGTATCAGTAATTGAGAGTGTGCTGCACTATTGGAGTCTCAGCAATTGACGGTGTGCTGCACTATTGGAGTATCAGTAATTGAGGGTCTGCTGCAATATTGGTGTGTCAGTAATTGAGGGTGAGCTGCACTATTGTAGTGTCCGTAATTGAGGGTGTGCTGCACTATTGGAGTGTCAGTAATTGAGGATGCGCTGCACTATTGGAGTGTCAGTAATTGAGGGTGTGCTGCAGTATTGTAGTGTCAGTAATTGAGGGTGAGCTGCACTATTGGAGTGTCAGTATTTGAGTGTGCGCTGCACTATTGGAGTGTCAGTAATTGAGGGTGTGCTGAACCAATGGAGTGTCAGTAATTGAGGGTGAGCTGCAGTATTGGAGTGTCAGTAATTGAGGGTGTGCTGCACTATTGGAGTATCAGTAATTGAGGGTGTGCTGCACTATTGGAGTCTCATCAATTGAGGGTGTGCTGCACTATTGGAGTATCAGTAATTGAGGGTGTGCTGCAATACTGGTGTGTCAGTAATTGAGGGTGCGCTGCACTATTGTAGTGTCCGTAATTGAGGGTGTGCTGCACTATTGGAGTGTCAGTAATTGAGGGTGCGCTGCAATATTGGAGTGTCAGTAATTGAGGGTGTGCTGCAGTATTGTAGTGTCAGTAATTGAGGGTGAGCTGCACTATTGGAGTGTCAGTATTAGAGTGTGCGCTGCACTATTGGAGTGTCAGTAATTGAGGATGTGCTGCACCATTGGAGTGTCAGTAATGGAGGGTGAGCCGCACTATTGGAGTGTCAGTAATTGAGGGTGTGCTGCACTATTGGAGTGTCAGTAATTGAGGCTGTGCTACACTATTGGAGTGTCAGTAATTGAGGGTGAGCTGCACTATTGTAGTGTCCGTAATTGAGGGTGTGCTGCACTATTGGAGTGTCAGTAATTGAGGGTGCGCTGCACTATTGTAGTGTCAGTAATTGAGGGTGAGCTGCACTATTGGAGTGTCAGTATTAGAGTGTGCGCTGCACTATTGGAGTGTCAGTAATTGAGGATGTGCTGCACCATTGGAGTGTCAGTAATGGAGGGTGAGCGGCACTATTGGAGTGTCAGTAATTGAGGGTGTGCTGCACTATTGGAGTGTCAGTAATTGAGGCTGTGCTGCACTATTGGAGTGTCAGTAATTGAGGATGTGCTGCACCATTGGAGTGTCAGTAATGGAGGGTGAGCCGCACTATTGGAGTGTCAGTAATTGAGGGTGTGGTGCACTATTGGAGTGTCAGTAATTGAGGCTGTGCTGCACTATTGGAGTGTCAGTAATTGAGGGTGTGCTGCAATATTGGAGTGTCAGTAATTGAGGGTGTGCTGCAATATTTGAGTGTCAGTAATTGAGGGTGTGCTGCACTATTGGAGTGTCAGTAATTGAGGGTGTGCTGCACTATTGGAGTGTCAGTAATTGAGGGTGTGCTGCAGTATTGTAGTGTCAGTAATTGAGGGTGAGCTGCACTATTGGAGTGTCAGTATTTGAGTGAGAACTGTACTTTTGGAGTGTCAGAAATTGAGGGTTTGCTACTCTATTGGAGTGTCAGTATTATAGTGTGAACTGTACTTTTGGAGTGTCAGTAATTGAGGGTTTGCTACTCTATTGGAGTGTCAGTATTATAGTGTGAACTGTACTTTTGGAGAGTCAGTAATTGAGGGATTGCTCAATATTGGAGTGTTAGTAATTGAGGGTGACCTGCACTTTTGGAGTGTCAGTAATTGAGGGTGTGCTGCAATATTGGAGTGTCAGTAATTGAGGGTGAACTGCACTTTTGGAGTGTCAGTAATTGAGGGTGTGCTGCACTACTGGAGTGTCATTAATTGAGGGTGTGCTGCACTATTGGAGTGTCAGTAATTGTGGGTGTGCTGCAATATTGGTGTGTCAGTAATTGAGGGTGTGCTGCACTATTGGAGTGTCAGTAATTGAGGGTGTGCTGCAATATTGGAGTGTCAGTAATTGAGGGTGAACTGCACTATTGGAGTGTTAGTAATTGAGGGTGTGCTGCATATTGCACTGTCAGTAATTGAGGATGTGCGGCACTATTGGAGTGTCAGTAATTGAGTGTGAGATGCACTATTGGAGTGTCAGTAATTGAGGGTGTGCTACACCATTGGAGTGTCAGTAATTGAGGGTGTGCTTCACTATTGGAGTGTCAGTAATTGAGGGTGTGCTGCACTATTTTAGTGTCAGTAATTGAGTGTGTGCTACACTTTTGGAGTGTCAGTTATTGAGTGTGTGCTGCACTATTGGAGTGTCAGTAATTGAGGTTGCGCTGCACTATTGGAGTGTCAGTATTTGGGGGTGTTCTGCAATATTGGTGTCTCAGTAATTGAGGGTGAGCTGCACTATTGTAGTGTCCGTAATTGAGGGTGTGCTGCACTATTGAAGTGTCAGTAATTGAGGGTGTGCTGCACTATTGGAGTGTCAGTAATTGAGGGTGTGCTGCAGTATTGTAGTGTCAGTAATTGAGGGTGAGCTGCACTATTGGAGTGTCAGTATTTGAGTGTGCGCTGCACTATTGGAGTGTCAGAAATTGAGGGTGTGCTGCACTATTGGAGTGTCAGCAATTGAGGGTGAGCTGCACTATTGGAGTGTCAGTAATTGAGGGTGTGCTGCACTATTGGAGTGTCAGTAATTGAGGGTGTGCTGCAGTATTGTAGTGTCAGTAATTGAGGGTGAGCTGCACTATTGGAGTGTCAGTATTTCAGTGTGCGCTGCACTATTGGAGTGTCAGAAGTTGAGGGTGTGCTGCACTATTGGAGTGTCAGCAATTGAGGGTGAGCTGCACTATTGGAGTGTCAGTAATTGAGGGTGTGCTGCAAATATTGGAGTCTCAGTAATTGAGGGTGAGCTGCTCTATTGGAGTGTCATTAATTGAGGGTGTGCTGCATTATTGGAGTGTCAGTAATTGAGCGTGTGCTGCACTATTGGTGTTTCAGTAATTGAGGGTGTGCTGCACTATTGGAGTGTCAGTTATTGAGGATGGGCAGCACTATTGGAGTGTCAGTAATTGAGGATGTGCTGCACTATTGGAGTGTTAGTAATTGAGTGTGTGCTGCACTATTGGAGTGTCAGTAATTGAGGGTGTGCTGCGCTATTGGAGTGTCAGTAATTGAGGGTGTGCTGCACTATTGAATTTTCAGTAATTGAGGTTGTGCTGCACTATTGGAGTGTCAGTAATTGAGGATGTGCTGCACTATTGGAGTCTCAGTAATTGAGGGTGTGCTGCACTATTGGAGTGTCAGTAATTGAGTGTGTGCTGCACTATTGGATTATCAGTAATTGAGGTTTTGCTGCATTATTGGAGTGTCAGTAATTGAGGGTGTGCTGCAATATTGGAGTGTCAGTAATTGAGGGTGTGCTGCACTATTGGAGTGTCAGTAATTGAGTGTGTGCTGCACTATTGTATTATCAGTAATTGAGGGTTTGCTGCATTATTGGAGTGTCAGTAATTGAGGGTGTGCTGCAATATTGGAGTGTCAGTAATTGAGGGTGTTCTTCACTATTGTAGTGTCAGTAATTGAGGCTGTGTTGCACTATTAGAGTGTCAGTAATTGAGGGTGTGCTGCACTATTGGAGTGTCATTAATTGAGGTTGTGCTGCACTATTGGAGTGTCAGTAATTGAGGGTGTGCTGCACTATTGGAGTGTCAGTAATTGAGGGTGTGCTGCACTATTGGAGTGTCAGTATTTGAGTGTGCGCTGCACTATTGGAGTGTCAGAAATTAAGGGTGTGCTGCACTATTGGAGTGTCAGCAATTGAGGGTGAGCTGCACTATTGGAGTGTCAGTAATTGAGGGTGTGCTGCACTATTGGAGTGTCAGTAATTCAGGGTGTGCTGCAGTATTGTACCGTCAGTAATTGAGGGTGAGCTGCACTATTGGAGTGTCAGTATTTGAGTGTGCGCTGCACTATTGGAGTGTCAGAAATTGAGGGTGTGCTGCACTATTGGAGTGTCAGCAATTGAGGGTGAGCTGCACTATTGGAGTGTCAGTAATTGAGGGTGTGCTGCAAATATTGGAGTGTCAGTAATTGAGGCTGTGCTGCACTATTTGAGTGTCATTAATTGAGGGTGTGCTGCTTTATTGGAGTGTCAGTAATTGAGCGTGTGCTGCACTATTGGTGTTTCAGTAATTGAGGGTGTGCTGCACTATTGGAGTGTCAGTTATTGAGGATGGGCAGCACTATTGGAGTGTCAGTAATTGAGGATGTGCTGCACTATTGGAGTGTTAGTAATTGAGGGTGTGCTGCACTTTTGTTGTGTCAGTAATTGAGTATGTGCTGCACTATTGGAGTGTCAGTAATTGAGGGTGTGCTGCGCTATTGGAGTGTCAGTAATTGAGGGTGTGCTGCACTATTGGATTTTCAGTAATTGAGGTTGTGCTGCACTATTGGAGTGTCAGTAATTGAGGATGTGCTGCACTATTGGAGTCTCAGTAATTGAGGGTGTGCTGCACTATTTTAGTGTCTGTAATTGAGTGTCTGCTGCACTATTGGATTATCAGTAATTGAGGGTTTGCTGCATTATTGGAGTGTCAGTAATTGAGGGTGTGCTGCACTATTGGAGTGTCAGTAATTGAGGGTTGTGCTGCAATATTGGAGTCTCAGTAATTGAGGGTGTTCTTCACTATTGTAGTGTCAGTAATTGAGGCTGTGTTGCACTATTAGAGTGTCAGTAATTGAGGGTGTGCTGCAGTATTGGAGTGTCAGTAATTGAGGTTGTGCTGCACTATTGGAGTGTCAGTAATTGAGGGTTTGCTACTCTCTTGTAGTGTCAGTAATTGAGTGTGTGCTGCACTATTGGAGTGTCAGTAATTGAGGGTGTGCTGCACTATTGGAGTGTCAGTAATTGAGGTTGTGCTGCACTATTGGAGTGTCAGTAATTGAGGGTTTGCTACTCTCTTGTAGTGTCAGTAATTGAGTGTGTGCTGCACTATTGGACTGTCAGTAATTGAGGGTGTGCTGCACTATTGGAGTGTCAGTAATTGAGTGTGTGCTGCAATATTGGTGTGTCAGTATTTGAGGGTGTGCTGCATTATTGGCGTGTCAGTAATAGCGGGTGTGCTGCAATATTGATGTGTCAGTAATTGAGTGTGTGCTGCACTATTGGAGTGTCAGTAATTGAGGGTGTCCTGCAATATTGGAGTGTCAGTTATTTAGTGTGTGCTGCAATATTGGAGTGTCAGTATTTGAGGGTGTGCTGCACAATTGGAGTGTCAGTAATTGAGGGTGTGCTGCAATATTGGAGTGTCATTAATTGAGGGTGAACTGCACAATTGGAGTGTCAGTAATTGAGTGTGTCCTGCATATTGCAGTGTCAGTAATTGAGGGTGTGCTGCACTATTGAGGGTCAATATTTCAGGGTGTGTTGCACTATTGGTGTGTCATTAATTTAGGGTGAGCTGCACTATTGGAGTGTCAGTAATTGAGGGTGTGCTACACTATTGTAGTGTCAGTAATTGAGGGTGTGCTGCACTATTTGAGTGTCAGTAATTGAGGGTGTGCTGCACTATTGGAGTGTCAGTAATTGAGGTTGTGCTACACTATTGGAGTGTCAGTTATTTAGTGTGTGCTGCACTATTGGAGTGTCAATATTTGAGTGTGTGCTGCACTATTGGAGTGTCATTATTTGAGGGTGTGCGGCAATATTGGTGTCTCAGTAATTGAGGGTGCGCTGCACTATTATAGTGTCCGTAATTGAGGGTGTGCTGCACTATTGGAGTTTCAGTAATTGAGGGTGCGCTGCACTATTGGAGTGTCAGTATTTGAGTGTGCGCTGCACCATTGGAGTGTCAGTAATTGAGTGTGTGCTGCACTATTGGAGTGTCATTAATTGAGGGTGAGCTGTACTATTGGAGTGTCAGTAATGGAGGGTGTGCTGCACTATTGGAGTGTCAGTAATTTTGGGTGTGCTGTACTATTGGAGTGTCAGTAATTGTTGGTTTGCTGCACTATTGGAGTGTCATTAATTGAGGGTGTGCTGCACTATTGGAGTGTCAGTATTTGAGGGTGCGCTGCACTATTGGAGTGTCAGTAATTGAGGATGTGCAGCACTATTGGAGTGTCAGTAATTGAGGGTGTGCTGCACTATTGGAGTGTCAGTAATTGAGGGTGTGCTGCATTATTGGAGTGTCAGTAATTGAGGGTGTGCTGCAATATTGGAGTGTCAGTAATTGAGGTAGTGCTGCACTATTGGAGTGTCAGTAATTGAGGTAGTGCTGCACTATTGGAATGTCAGTAATTGAGGGTGTGCTGCAATATTGAAGTGTCAGTAATTGAGGGTGTGCTGCATTATTGGAGTGTCAGTAATTGAGGGTGAGCTGCAATATTGGAGTGTCAGTAATTGAGGGTGTGCTGCACTATTGGAGTGTCAGTAATTGAGGTAGTGCTGCACTATTGGAATGTCAGTAATTGAGGGTGTGCTGCACTATTGAAGTGTCAGTAATTGAGGTAGTGCTGCACTATTGGAGTGTCAGTAATTGAGTGTGTGCTGCACTATTGGAGTGTCAGTAATTGAGGGTGTGCTGCACTATTGGAGTGTCAGTAATTGAGGGTGAGCTGCAATATTGGAGTGTCAGTAATTGAGGGTGTGCTGCACTATTGGAGTGTCAGTAATTGAGGTAGTGCTGCACTATTGGAATGTCAGTAATTGAGGGTGTGCTGCACTATTGAAGTGTCAGTAATTGAGGTAGTGCTGCACTATTGGAGTGTCAGTAATTGAGTGTGTGCTGCACTATTGGAGTGTCAGTAATTGAGGGTGTGCTGCACTATTGGAGTGTCAGTAATTGAGGTAGTGCTGCACTATTGGAATGTCAGTAATTGAGGGTGTGCTGCACTATTGAAGTGTCAGTAATTGATGCTGTGCTGCACTATTGGAGTGTCAGTAATTGAGTGTGTGCTGCACTATTGGAGTGTCAGTAATTGAGGGTGTGCTGCACTATTGGAGTGTCAGTAATTGAGGGTGTGCTACACAATTGGAGTGTCAGTATTTGAGGGTGTGCTGCCCTATTGGAGTGTCAGTAATTGAGTGTGTGCTGCACTATTGGAGTGTCAGTAATTGAGGGTGTGCTGCACTATAGGAGTGCCAGTAATTGAGGGTGTGCTGCGCTATTGGGGTGTCAGTAATTGAGGGTGTGCTGCACTATTGGAGTGTCAGTAATTGAGGGTGTGCTGCACTATTGGAGTGTCAGTAATTGAGGGTGTGCTGCACTATTGGAGTGTCAGTAATTGAGGGTGAGCTGCACTATTGGAGTGTCAGTAATTGATGCTGTGTTGCACTATTGGAGTGTCAGTAATTGAGGGTGTGCTGCACTGCTGGAGTGTCAGTAATTGAGGGTGTGCTGCAATATTGGAGTGTCAGTAATTGAGGGTGTGCTGCACTATTGGAGTGTCAGTAATTGAGGCTGAGCTCCTTGTCTAATTCCTCTAAGTAACTGAAGTCCTTCATCCTTGGATCGTGTTTTCTTGATCTTTTCTGCGCACTGTTCCCATTGAGGGTGAAGCAGTGTTTTATATAGTTTCATCATAACCTCCTTGCTTTCATATTCAATGGCTTAATTTATAATGCCCAGATCCCATATGCCTGTTTGACCCCTTCCTTAAACTGCCCTGTCATCTTCAATGATTTACGCATATATATATATATATATATATATATCTCCGCCTGGGTCAGTGCACCACCTCTGGAATTGCACCCTTTGTTTTCCATTTCCTTTCTCTTCATTTCTATCAAAATCTACCACTTCTCTGCATTAAACTCTACCTGCCATGTGTAGGTTCTTTCCATAAATCTACCTATGTGTCAGTCTATCTCTATGATCCTCTTCGTTCACAATACCTCCTAATTTTCTGTCATCTCCTAATTCCAACGTTGTGCCCTGCCTTGCCATTTCTGTTCTTCTGTATCCAGAAAAGCATTGGGCCTAATACCAACCCCCTGGGCAACCCCACTATATACCTTTCACCTGTTTAAAAACAACTGTTCAGCTCTACCCTCTGTATCCTGTCACTCCGCCAGCATCATATCCATGCTAACCATGGGCTCGGACCTGCTGAGAAGCCTCTCACGTGGCACTTTATCAAACGCCTTTGGGAGGTCCATGCACACCGCCTCATCCATTATTCACCTTCATCACAGACGCCCTCCCGGCGACCTCAGCTTTCGAGTTTGTCAGTAATGATCTGGGTGGGATGGCTCTACAAATAGGGACTTGGCAAAGTCTCGTTCGGTTTGTTTCGTCTGTTTGAAAACATGGCCTTTACGTGGACTCCTAAGCTTTTAAAAAGCCGTATTAATTTCCTAGTTGAAATGTCCACTGTTCATTTTGAATGGTCTTTTGTGAAACAGGAAAGGTGGTCTTCAGATAGCCTGAGAAACTTCAAATGTACCCAAAGCATATTTATCTGAAACCAGTCACACAAAAGCAGTTATGAGAGTTCGGAATTGGAGATGAACATTGGAAATAAAGAGGCCCACATCTTTCCTTAACCTACAGTAGATACCCAAGGCTATGTAAATCCAGCAAATAACTTCTGAATGAAACACGATGGCACGTTTAAAATGTATGAATGTTTCACGTGTGGTCTATTATTGTGGCAAGTGTCATTCAGGGGACAGTTTCAGGACTGGTTCCGTTAATTAGACTAAATAGCGGGTAAGTTCGTGGTGTCTTCCACGATATGTACAGAAAGTCAGGGGAAGGCTTTTAAGAGCAAATGGTGTAACATGTCGCGAAGTTCAAATGGCTCCAAACAGCAGAAACCTTCCTCCTTAAAATGAAAATTCTTTAATTGCAAAGAAAGCTGTAAAAACGTGATTGGAGCCTGAAGTTCCAAGGAAAAGAATACTTTTGAGAAACATTGAAAAAAAGGTGAGAGACTGTTTGGAAACCACGTTTGGGTGAATTGACTTGAACTGACGATTTCTGTTTTCTCCCCATCCAGCTATTCCAACGGTCTTTCCTTCGCTCTCCATCTCCTCAAGCAGACTCCTTGCAGAGCCCATCTCCGCGGGGGGACAACTCCAGCTCCTTGTCATCGATCACCAGCTCAGATCGTGTGCGTTTTCAGGCCTTTCTACTGAAGGGGGGGGGGGGGGGGCAACAAAAACTATGACCCTCGTTTTCTATCCTGCGCCTAACTGATGCAGCTCCTGTTGGTTGCAGAGAATTCGGGGGTTTGGGTGGAAATCTGATGCTTCGGGAACAGTAACGTCTACAGCATGCACCTCCTGTTCATCTGGGCGCTATGTGTAAAGCAGAACTAACGCGACTGCACAGCAGGGCGACAGCATGAGACGTTATGTTGTACGGAACACCAGATTCATGTCGTCCACCCAACTTTCACGTCAACCCGAAAGGCAAGACTGAAACGATGGAGGCCGTGCTGAGAGGGTACCTGACATTTCTGGGCATTGTTTCCTGAAGCTAAGTGTTAGCTTATCCCTCTTGTACACTTTTCTTATGTAAATTTCATCTTTCAACATCATTAACTTTTTACCCATTACAGTAAAAAACCATTTGATGAGAGCACCTCAATGGAACCTCGCTCTCCTTATTAACTTACCCTACTCCCTGACAGCTATGTTCGTGCTCCAGTTGGTTAGGTCACGAAACTGAATGTTTTATCATGAATCAACGGCTCAGATTCAGAGCGTCCATCATGTCTGGGTTGCAGCTGCAAGTGGCAGTCATATCTTTTCTGTACAAACCTGCATTTACACAGAGGATATGGGGAACATTCATTCACAGATGCGGGTACACTGGCAATGCCAGTATTTATTGCCCATCCATAACTGTCCTTGAGAAGCTGGTGGTGAGCTGCCTTGTTAAACAGCTGCCCTTCATGTGCTGAAGGTGCATATTTGGAAGGCGGAGTTCCAGATTTTTGACCGAGCCACAGTGAAGGGACAACGATATATTTTTTTCCAAGTTGGGATCGTCAGCTATGGCTCTGCAGGCAAAGGTTCAAGTCCCCTTCCTGGGCCTGAGCACAAAATCAAGTAGGACATCCAGTGCAGTACTGAAGGAGTGTGGCACTGTTCAGGGTGCCCTCTTTCAGATGATGCCCCCCCACCTCAGGCAGACGTAAAACATTCCACGCCACTATTGCAAAGAAGAGCAGGGTAGCAATCCTTGGTGCCCTGGCCAATCTTCATCCCACCATCAACATCACAGAAAAACAGGTTGAGGTCATTATTGCTTGCTGTGCGCACATTCACTGTAGTTATTTCCTACAACAGTGACTGCATTTCAAAGAGACTTGGTTGGCGAATAAAGTGCCTGCGGTTGTGAAAGGTGCTTTATAAGTGCAAGTTGTTTTCTTAATAACAAGTGTAAGCACTATTGCACTAATACAAGTTTCTCAAGCTTATCACAGATGTTGTCCTCATTGCCATTTCACACATGCTGAATTGTAAATTGTTTGTGCTATAGACATACGCTCACTGTTTCTTCATTGATTCCATACAGATAGTAAGAATAACTCCTTTCGGTCTGAGCTTGACTTGAATCTAAAATGCCCAAGACAATGTGTGAATTTAGTACACTCTCTCATTTTAAGCACCAGTCTCACACGCTTTGAGGCCATATTGTCTGTGCTGATCTGCCTTGACTGAGTTTGTGCTGTGCTGTTTTGAAATCTTCGGACCAGTGAGAGCAAGTGACTTGTTTATGGTAAGTGGCCGGCTTTAATGTGTGATTTCAGCACATATTGGATTGTTAGCCATATCATCGGTTGATGCACCACCCTTGTGAAGCTGGGAAATAACGCATTGCACTTTACCAGAGCAGCAGGTTTACCTCGAATTTACAGTGTAGAGTGTTATCATCTCCAGGTGAGGTTGCCCCTGGACAAGGCTGAACCCAGCTTGATAGAATCCTAACTTTGAATGTGTTTGTTTAGATACGTGGAGAGGGGCGACTGAACAGTCACAGGAGTCAGCTGATGAACTTTTAAAAGAATAAAACATTTATTGAACAAGAAGAGACGAACCATCCCACAATACTCCTCCACCCACAGCTATACCTTTACAAATATATATAGACTTTTAAGGATCGCACAAGTTACAAAAGCTATTTGACACTCTAATGTCCACAGTAAGTACACAGCACATGTACCAATAGGCGCCCTGTGGTCTGACGGACGAAACTCTGAAACCAGACGACAGATGCCGCCTCAAGCAAACGCTGTGGATCTCCTCAACTCCCCCAGACGCTTGTCATACTGAGCCAACTGGTCTCACAGCATTCTGTCCCTCACAAGAGGATTTCCAATCTCCGCTCTCCAAGACCTCGCCTCGGAATCTTCTCCCAAACCAACACTTTGTCTCAGACGCCTCCCACATGGGTTCATCTCCAGGGTTTTGAACTCTCCTTCTGACGCTCCTCTTCCCTGGGTGACTACACGCGTTCCAGCTGTCTTCCACACCCACTCTGCCTTGCTGACTCAGCCATCAACTGCTTCACATGCCCACAGCAAAGGATTACAGACCTTCAGTCAACACTTTGGACCTTCTTGCCTCTTGTAAGCTGTTCTCGCTTTAAATCTGCTCCCCGAAGCTTTTGTCTCTTTATATCTGAAGGCTTGGAGCCTTTCCCTCTGCCCCTCTCTCTTAACCTCATTTACAAGACATTTTCCAGGTTCGTGTCCATCCTTTGACCTGAAGGTCTCCTTTGGACTTGCCCCTGTTCCCCTGGATTTCGGACTCTTTGCTTGAGCTAGGGGCTGGCGATCTGCTCCCTTTGTTCCAGTGACTCCTGGAAGAAACTATAAAAAACCAACTGAACCCCACAGCTCCCAAATCAAAAACTGCTGTTTCTACGTGCGCCGGTCTGTTGGAGAGACCAGATTCTCTGGGACTCTGTTGCTAGGCAACAGCACTTTTTCTACTCTTGTGTTTCTTTAACTTAAACCCTCATTAGATATGCAAGCAGCTTTTTAAAGGGAAACGAAAACTCAATTTGACCTTTCCTAACACGCAGATACAGAAATACAACTAAAACTAAAACTTCAGAGCTAAAACTCATGTGTAGTACACACAAATACCAATTTAATTTAATTAAACTATCTCTATTTTGTAACAAGAGGGACAGGTTTCTCGGACCAACTGATCTACTGACCCCATTGTGTGTGAGTGAGGGAGGAGCTGGTATCTGAGTGTGAGACACGCTGTGTGTTAGTGAGGGAGGAGCTGGTATCTGAGTGTGAGACAAACTGTGTGTTAGTGAGGGAGGAGCTGGTATCTGAGTGTGAGACACGCTGTGTGCTAGTGAGGGAGGAGCTGGTATCTGAGTGTGAGACAAACTGTGCGTTAGTGAGGGAGGAGCTGGTATCTGAGTGTGAGACAAACTGTGTGTTAGTGAGGGAGGAGCTGCTATCTGAGTGTGGGACAGGCTGTGCTATGTGAGGGAGGAGCTGGTATCTGAGAGTGGGACAGGCTGTGTGTTAGTGAGGGAGGAGCTGGTATCTGTGCGTGGGACAGGCTGTTTGTTAGAGAGGGAGGAGCTGGTATCTGACATTGCGACAGGCTGTGTGTTAGTGAGGGAGGAGCTGGTATCTGAGAGTGAGACAGACTGTGTGTTAATGAGGGAGGAGCTGGTATCTGAGAGTGGGACAGGCTGTGTGTTAGTGAGGGAGGAGCTGGTATCTGAGAGTGAGACAGGCTGTGTGTTAGTGAGGGAGGAGCTGGTATCTGAGAGTGAGACAGGCTGTGTGTTAGTGATTGAGGAGCTGGTATCTGAGAGTGGGACAGACTGTGTGTTAGTGTGGGAGGAGCTGGTATCTGAGAGTGGGACAGGCTGTGTGTTAGTGATTGAGGAGCTGGTATCTGAGAGTGGGTGAGGCTGAGTGTTAGTGAGAGAGGAGCTGGTATCTGAGAGTGGGTGAGGCTGAGTGTTAGTGAGGGAGGAGCTGGTATCAGAGAGTGGGACCGGCGGTGTGTTAGTGAGGGAGGAGCTGGTATCTGAGAGTGGGACATGCTGTGTGTTAGTCAGGGAGAAGCTGGTATCTGAGAGTGGGACGGGCTGTGCGTTAGTGAAGGAGGAGCTGGTATCTGAGAGTGGGACAGGCTGTGTGTTAGTGAGGGAGGAGCTGGTATCTGAGGGAGACAGGCTGTGTGTTAGTGAGGGAGGTGCTGGTATCTGTGAGTGGGACAGGATGTGGGTTAGTGAGGGAAGAGCTGGTATCTGAGAGTGAGACAGTCTGTGTGACATTGAGGGAGGAGCTGGTATCTGAGAGTGAGAGAGTCTGTGTGACATTGAGGGAGGAGCAGGTATCTGAGAGTGGACGGCTGTGTGTTAGTGAGGGAGGAGCTGGTATCTGAGAGTGGGACAGGCTGTGTGTTAGTGAGGGAGAATTTGGAATCTGAGAGTGGGACAGGATGTGGGTTAGTGAGGGAGGAGCTGGTATCTGAGAGTGGGACAGGCTTGGTGTTAGTGAGGGAGGAGCTGGTATCTGACAGTGGGACAGGCTGTGTGTTAGTGAGGGAGGAGCTGCTATCTGAGAGTGGGACAGGCTTTGTGTTAGTGAGGGAGGAGCACGTATCTGAGAGTGGGACATGCTGTGTGTTAGTGAGGGAGGAGCACGTATCTGAGAGTGGGACATGCTGTGTGTTAGTGAGGGAGATGCTGGAATCTGAGAGTGGGAGAGGCTGTGTGTTAGTGATTTAGGAGCTGGTATCAGAGAGTGGGACCGGCGGTGTGTTAGTGAGGGAGGAGCTGGTATCTGAGAGTGGGACATGCTGTGTGTTAGTGAGGGAGAAGCTGGTATCTGAGAGTGGGACGGGCTGTGCGTTAGTGAAGGAGGAGCTGGTATCTGAGAGTGGGACAGGCTGTGTGTTAGTGAGGGAGGAGCTGGTATCTGAGGGAGACAGGCTGTGTGTTAGTGAGGGAGGTGCTGGTATCTGTGAGTGGGACAGGATGTGGGTTAGTGAGGGAAGAGCTGGTATCTGAGAGTGAGACAGTCTGTGTGACATTGAGGGAGGAGCTGGTATCTGAGAGTGGACGGCTGTGTGTTAGTGAGGGAGGAGCTGGTATCTGAGAGTGGGACCGGCTGTGTGTTAGTGAGGGAGGAGCTGGTATCTGAGAGTGGGACAGGCTGTGTGTTAGTGAGGGAGGAGCTGGTATCTGAGAGTGGGACAGGCTTGGTGTTAGTGAGGGAGGAGCTGGTATCTGACAGTGGGACAGGCTGTGTGTTAGGGAGGGAGGAGCTGCTATCTGAGAGTGGGACAGGCTTTGTGTTAGTGAGGGAGGAGCACGTATCTGAGAGTGGGACAGACTGTGTGTTAGTGAGGGAGATGATGGAATCTGAGAGTGGGAGAGGCTGTGTGTTAGTGAGGGAGGAGCTGGTATCTGAAAGTGGGACAGGCTGTGTGTTAGTGAGGGAGAATCTGGAATCAGAGAGTGGGACAGGATGTGGGTTAGTGAGGGAAGAGCCGGTACCAGAGAGAGGGAACGGCTGTGTGTTAGTGAGGGAGGAGCTGGTATCTGAGAGTGGAACAGGCTTTGTGTTAGTGAGGGAGGTGCTGGTTTCTGAGAGTGAGACAGTCTGTGTGACATTGAGGGAGAAGCTGGTATCTGAGAGTGAGAGAGTCTGTGTGACATTGAGGGAGGAGCTGGTATCTGAGAGTGGACGGCTGTGTGTTAGTGAGGGAGGAGCTGGTATCTGAGAGTGGACGGCTGTGTGTTAGTGAGGGAGGAGCTGGTATCTGACATTGGGACAGTCTGTGTGTTCGTGAGGGAGGAGCTGATATCTGAGAGAGGGACAGGCTGTTTGTTAAGGAGGGAGGAGCTGGTATCTGAGAGTGGGACAGGCTTTGTGTTAGTGAGGAAGGAGCTCGTGTCAGAGAGTGGGACCGGCGGTGTGTTAGTGAGTGAGGAGCTAGTACCTGAGAGTGGGACAGGTTGTTTCTTAGTGAGGGAGGAGCTGGTATCTGAGAATCGGACAGGCTGTGTGTCAGTGAGCGAGGAGCTGGTATCTGAAAGTGGGACAGGCTGTTTGTTAAGGAGGGAGGAGCTGGTATCTGAGAGTGGACGGCTGTGTGTTAGTGAGGGAGGAGCTGGTATCTGAGAATGAGACAGGCTGTGTGTTACTGAGGGAGGAGCTGGTATCTGAGATTGGGACAGGCTGTGTGTTAGTGAGGGAGGAGCTGGAATCTGCACAAGGGACAGGCTGTTTGTTAGTTAGGGAGGAGCTGGTATCAGAGTGTGGGACATGCTGTGTGTTACTGAGGGAGATGCTGGAATCTTAGAGTGGGACAGGATGTGGTTTAGTGAGGGAAGAGCCGGTACCTGAGAGTGGGAACGGCTGTGTGTTAGTGAGGGAGGATCTGGTATCTGAGAGTGGGACAGGCTGTTTGCTAATGAGGGAGGAGCTGGTAACTGAGATTGGGACAGGCAGTGTGTTAGTGAGGGAGGAGCTGGTATCTGAGAGTGGCCCAGGCTGTGTGTTAATGTGGGAGGAGCTGGTATCTGAGAGTGAGACAGGCTTTGTGTGACAGAGGGAGGATCTGGAATCTGGGTGAGGGTCAGCATGTGTGTTAGTGAGGGAGGTGCTGATATCTGAGTGTAGGAATGGCTGTGTGTTTGTGAGGGAGGAGCTGGTATCTGAGGGCAAGACAGGCTGTGTATTAGTGAGGGAGAAGCTGGATTCTGAGAGTGGGACAGGTGTGTGTTAGAGAGGGAAGAGCTGGTATCAGAGACTAAGACAGGCTGTGTGTTAGTGAGGAAGGAGCTGGTATCGGAGAGTGGGACAGGCTGTGTGTTAGTGAGGGAGAAGCTGGATTCTGAGAGTGGGACAGGTGTGTGTTAGAGAGGGAAGAGCTGGTATCAGAGACTAAGACAGGCTGTGTGTTAGTGAGCGAGGAGCTGGTATCGGAGAGTGGGACAGGCTGTGTGTTAGTGACAGAGGAGCTGGTGTCTGAGAATGTGACAGAATGTGTGTTAGTGAGGGAGGAGCAAGTATCTGAGAGTGGGACAGGCTGTGTGTTAGTGAGGGAGGAGCTTGTATCTGAGAGTGGGAGAGGCTCTGTGTTAGTGAGGGAGGAGCTGGTATCTGAGAGTGGGAGAAGCTGTGTGTTAGTCAGGAAGGAGCAAGTATCTGAGAGTGGGACAGGCTGTGTGTTAGTGAGTGAGGAGCTAGTACCTGAGAGTGGGACAGGTTGTTTCTTAGTGAGGGAGGAGCTGGTATCTGAGAATCGGACAGGCTGTATGTCAGTGAGCGGGGAGCTTGTTTCTGTAAGTGAGACAGGCTGTGTGTTAATGAGGGAGGAGATGGTATCTGAGAGTGGGACAGACTGTGTGTTTAATGATGGAGGAACTAGTATCTGAGAGTGGGACAGGCTTTGTGTTAGTGAGGGAGGAGCTGGTATCTGAGAGTGGGACAGGCTGTGTGTTAGTGAGCGAGGAGCTGGTATCCGAGAGTGGGACAGGCTGTGTGTTAGTGAGGGAGGAGCTGGTATCTGAGATTTCGACAGGCTGTGTGTTAGTCAGGGAGGTGCTGGTATCTGAGAGTAGGACAGGCTGTGTGTTCGTGTGGGAGGAGCTAATATCTGAGAGATGGACAGGCTGTTTGTTAAGGAGGGAGGAGCTGGTATCTGAGTGTGGGACAGGCTTTGTGTTAGTGAGGAACGAGCTCGTGTCAGAGAGTGGGACCGGCGGTGTGTTAGTGAGGGAGGAGCAGGTATCTGAGATTGCGACATGCTGTGTATTAGTGAGGTAGGAGCTTGTATCTGAGAGTGGGACAGGCTGTGTGTTAGTGAGGGAGGAGCTGGTATCTGAGAGTGGGACAGGCTGAGTGTTAGTGAGGGAGGAGCTGGTATCTGAGAGTGGGACAGGCTGTGTGTTAGTGAGGGAGGAGCTGGTATCTGAGAGTGGGACAGGCTGAGTGTTAGTGAGGAAGGAGCTGGTATCTGAGGGAGACAGGCTGTGTGTTAGTGAGGGAGCTGCTGGCATCTGTGAGTGGGACAGGATGTGGGTTAGTGAGGGAGGAGCTGGTATCTGAGAGTGAGACAGTCTGTGTGAATTGAGGGAGGAGCTGGTATCTGATAGTGAGTGAGTCTGTGTGACATTGAGGTAGGAGCTGGTATCTGAGATTGGACGGCTGTGAGTTAGTGAGGGAGGAGCTGGTATCTGAGAGTGGGACAGGCTGTGTGTTAGTGAGGGAGAATCTGGAATCAGAGAGTGGGACAGGATGTGGGTTAGTGAGGGAGGAGCTGGGATCTGAGAGTGGGACAGGCTGTGTGTTAGTGAGGGAGGAGCTGGTATCTGAGAGTGAGACAGGCTGTGTGTTAGTGATTGAGGAGCTGGTATCTGAGAGTGGGACATGCTGTGTGTTCGTGAGGGAGGAGCCGGAATTTGAGAGTGGGAGAGGCTGTGTGTAAGTGAGGGAGGAGCTGGTATCTGAAAGTGGGACAGGCTGTGTGTTAGTGAGGGAGAATCTGGAATCTGAGGGTGGGACAGGCTGTGTGTTAGTGAGGGAGAATCTGGAATCTGAGAGTGGGACAGGATTTGGGATAGTGAGGGAAGAGCCGGTACCAGAGAGAGGAAACAGCTGTGTGTTAGTGAGGGAGGAGCTGGTATCTGAGAGTGGAACAGGCTTTGTGTTAGTGAGGAAGGAGCTGGTATCTGAGAGTGGGACAGTCTGTGTGTTAGTGAGGGAGGAGCTGGATTCTGAGAGTGGACGGCTGTGTGTTAGTGAGGGAGGAGCTTGTATCTGACATTGGGACAGGCTGTATGACATTGAGGGCGGAGCTGGTATCTGAGAGTAGGACAGTCTGTGTGTTCGTGTGGGAGGAGCTGATATCTGAGAGAGGGACAGGCTGTTTGTTAAGGAGGGAGGAGCTGGTATCTGAGAGTGTAACAGGCTGTGTGTTAGTGAGGAAGGAGCTCGTGTCAGAGAGTGGGACAGGCAGTCTGTTAGTGAGGGAGGAGCTGGTATCTGAGAGCGGTACATGCTGCGTATAAGTGAGGGAGGAGCTGGTTTCTGAGAGTGGGACAGGCTGTGTGTTAGTGAGGGAGGAGCTAGTATCTGAGATTGCGACAGGCTGTGTTTTAGTGAGGGAGGAGCTGGTATCAGAGAGTGGGATAGGCTGTGTGTTAGTGAGGGAGGAGCAGGTATCTGAGAGAGGGTGAGGCTGTGTGTTAGAGAGGGAGGAGCAGGTATCTGAGAGAGGGTGAGGCTGTGTGTTAGTGACGGAGAAACTGGATTCTGAGAGTCGGACAAGCTATGTGTTAGTGAGGGAAGAGCTCGTATCAGAGACTAAGACAGGCTGTGTGTTATTGAGGGAGGAGCAAGTATCTGAGAGTGGGACACGCTGTGTGTTAGTGAGGGAGGAGCTTGTATCTGAGAGTGGGAGAGGCTGTGTTAGTGAGGGAGGAGCTGGTATCTGAGAGTGGGACAGGCTGTGTTTTAGTGAGGGAGGAGCTGGTAACCGAGAGTGGGACAGCCTGTGTGTTAGTGAGGGAGGAGCTGGTATCTGTGAGTGGGACAGGCTGTGTGTTAGTGAGGGAGGAGATGGTATCTGAGATTGCGACAGGCTGGGTGTTAGTTAGGGAGGTGCTGGTATCAGAGAGTGGGACAGGCTGTGTGTTAGTGAGGGAGGAGATGGTATCTGAGACTGGGACAGGCTGTGTGTTAGTGAGGGAGGAGGTGGTATCTGGGAGTGGGACAGGCTGTGTGTTAGTGAGGGAGGAGGTGGTATCTGAGAGTGAGACAGGCTGTGTGTTTGTGAGGGAGGAGCTGGTATCTGAGAGTGGGACAGGATGTTTCTTAGTGAGGGAGGAGCTGGTATCTGAGAATCGGACAGGCTGTGTGTCAGTGAGCGAGGAGCTGGTATCTGAGAGTGGGACAGACTGTGTGTTTAATGATGGAGGAACTAGTATCTGAGAGTGGGACAGGCTTTGTGTTAGTGAGGGAGGAGCTGGTATCTGAGAGTGGGACAGGCTGTGTGTTAGTGAGGGAGGAGATGGTATCTGAGAGTGGGACAGACTGTGTGTTTAATGATGGAGGAACTAGTATCTGAGAGTGGGACAGGCTTTGTGTTAATGAGGGAGGAGCTGGTATCTGAGAGTGGGACAGGCTGTGTGTTAGAGAGCGAGGAGCTGGTATCCGAGAGTGGGACAGGCTGTGTGTTAGTGTGGGAGGAGCTGGTATCTGAGATTGCGACAGGCTGTGTGTTAGTTAGGGAGGTGCTGGTATCTGAGAGTAGGACAGGCTGTGTGTTCGTGAGGGAGGAGCTGATATCTGAGAGATGGACAGGCTGTTTGTAAAGGAGCGAGGAGCTGGTATCTGAGTGTGGGACAGGCTTTGTTTTAGTGAGGGAGGAGCTCGTGTCAGAGAGTTGGACGGGCGGTGTGTTAGTGAGGGAGGAGCAGGTATATGAGATAGCGACATGCTGTGTGTTAGTGAGGGAGGAGCTGGTATCTGAGAGTGGGACAGGCTGTGTGTTAGTGAGGGAGGAGCTGGTATCTGAGAGTGGGACAGGCAGAGTGTTAGTGAGGGAGGAGCTGGTATCTGAGGGACAGATGCTGTGTGTTAGTGAGGGAGGAGCTGGTATCTGAGGGAGACAGGCTGTGTGTTAGTGAGGGAGGTGCTGGTATCTGTGAGTGGGACAGGATGTGGGTTAGTGAGGGAAGAGCTGGTATCTGAGAGTGAGACAGTCTGTGTGACATTGAGGGAGGAGTTGGTATCTGATAGTGAGTTAGTCTGTGTGACATTGAGGGAGGAGCAAGTATCTGAGAGTGGGACTTGCTGTGTGTTAGTGAGGGAGGAGCTTGTATCTGAGAGTGGGAGAGGCTGTGTTAGAGAGGGAGGAGCTGGTATCTGAGACTGGGACAAGCTGTGTGTTAGTGAGGGAGGAGCAAGTATCTGAGAGTGGGACAGGCTGTGTGTTAGTGAGGAAGAAGCTAGTATCTGAGAGTGGGACAGGCTGTGTGTTAGTGAGGGAGGAGACGGTATCTGAGAATGGGACAGTCTGTGTGTTATTGAGGGAGGAGCTGGTATCTGAGAGTGGGTGAGGCTGTGTTTTAGTGAGTGAGGTGCTGGTATCCGAGAGTGGGACAGGCTGTGTGTTAGAGAGGGAGGAGCTGGTATCTGAGATTGCGACAGGCTGTGTGTTAGTTAGGGAGGTGCTGGTATCTGAGAGTAGGACAGGCTGTGTGTTATTGAGGGAGGAGCTGGTACCTGAGAGTGAGACAGGCTGTGTGTTAGTAGGGAGGAGCTCGTATCTGAGAGTGAGACAGGCTGTGTGTTTGTGAGGGAGCAGATGGTTTCTGAGAGTAAGACAGGCTGTGTGTTAGTGAGGTAGGAGATGGTATCTGAGAGTGGGAAAGGCTGTGTATTAGTGAGGGAGGAGCTGGTATCTGAGAGTGGGAAAGGCTGTGTATTAGTGAGGGAGGAGCTGGTATCTGAGAGTGAGACAGGCTGTGTGTTTGTGAGGGAGGAGATGGTATCTGAGAGTGGGACAGGCTGTTTCTTAGTGAGGGAGGAGCAGGTATCTGATAGTCGGAAAGGCTGTGTGTCAGTGAGGGAGGAGCTGGTTTCTTAAAGTGAGACAGGCTGTGTGTTAGTGAGGGAGGAGATGGTTTCTGAGAGTGGGACAGGCTGTGTGTTAGTGAAGGAGGAGCTGGTATCTGAGATTGCGACAGGCTGTGTGTTAGTGAGGGAGGAGCTGGTACCTGAGAGTGAGACAGTCTGTGTGTCAGTGAGGGAGGAGCTGGAATCTGAGAGTGGGACAGGCTGTGTGTTAGTGAGGGAGGAGCTAGTATCTGAGATTGGGACAGGCTGTGTGTTAGTGAGGGAGGAGCTGGAATCTGCACGTGGGACAGGCTGTTTGTTAGTTAGGGAGGAGCTGGTATCAGAGTGTGGGACATGCTGTGTGTGAGTGTGGGAGATCCTGGAATCTGAGAGTGGGAACGGCTGTGTGTTAGTGAGGGAGGAGCTGGAATCTGAGAGTGGGACAGGCTGTGTGTTAGTGAGGGAGGAACTGGTATCTGAGAGTTGGACAGGCTGTGTGTTATTGAGGGAGGAGCAGGTATCTGAGAGTGGGTGAGGCTGTGTCTTAGTGAGGGAGAAGCTGGATTCTGAGAGTGGGACAGGCTGTGTGTTTAATGATGGAGGAACTAGTATCTGAGATTGGGAGAGGCTGTGTGTTCGTGAGGGAGGAGCTGGAATTTGAGAGTGGGACAGGCTGTGTGTTGGTGAGAGAGGAGCTGGTGTCTGAGAGTGAGACAGTCTGTGTGTTCGTGAGGGAGGAGCTGATATCTGAGAGATGGACAGGCTTTTTGTAAAGGAGGGAGGAGCTGGTATCTGAGAGTGGGACAGGCTTTGTGTTAGTGAGGGAGGAGCTCATGTCAGAGAGTGGGACCGGCGGTGTGTTAGTGAGGGAGGAGCAGGTATCTGAGAGTGCGACATGCTGTGTGTTAGTGAGGGAGGAGCTGGTATCTGAGAGTGGGACAGGCTGTGTGTTAGTGAGGGAGGAGCTGGTATCTGAGAGTGAGACAGTCTGTGTGTTAGTGAGGGAGGAGCTGGTATCTGAGAGTGGGACAGGCTGTGTGTTAGTGAGGGAGGAGCAGGTATCTGAGAGTGCGACATGCTGTGTGTTAGTGAGGGAGGAGCTGGTATCTGAGAGTGGGACAGGCTGTGTGTTAGTGAGGGAGGAGCAGGTATCTGAGAGTGCGACATGCTGTGTGTTAGTGAGGGAGGAGCTGGTATCTGAGGGAGACAGGCTGTGTGTTAGTGAGGGAGGTGCTGGTATCTGTGAGTGGGACAGGATGTGGGTTGGTGAGGGAAAAGCTGGTATCTGAGAGTGAGACAGTCTGTGTGACATTGAGGGACGAGCTGGTATCTGAGAGTGAGTGAGTCTGTGTGACATTGAGGAAGGAGCTGGTATCTGAGAGTGGATGGCTGTGTGTTAGTGAGGGAGGAGCTGGTACCTGAGATTGGGACAGGCTGTGTGTTACTGAGGGAGGAGCTGGTATCTGAGAGTGGGACAGGCTGTGTGTTCGTAAGGGGGGAGCCGGAATTTGAGAGTGGGACAGGCTGTGTGTTAGTGAGGGAGAATCTGGAATCTGAGAGTGGGACAGGATTTGGGTTAGTGAGGGAAGAGCTGGTACCAGAGAGAGGGAACGGCTGTGTGTTAGTGAGGGAGGAGCTGGTATCTGAGATTGGAACAGGCTTTGTGTTAGTGAGGGGGGTGCTGGTATCTGAGAGTGAGACAGTCTGTGTGACATTGAGGGAGGAGCTGGTATCTGAGAGTGAGAATGTCTGTGTAACATTGAGGGAGGAGCTGGTATCTGAGAGTGGACCGCCGCGTGTTAGTGAGGGAGGAGCTGGTATCTGAGAGTGGGACCGGCTGTGTGTTAGTGAGGGAGCAGCTGGATTCTGAGAGTGGACGGCTGTGTGTTAGTGAGGGAGGAGCTGGTATCTGACATTGGGACAGGCTGTGTGACATTGAGGGTGGAGCTGGTATCTGAGAGTGGGACAGTCTGTGTGTTCGTGAGGGAGGAGCTGATATCTGAGAGAGGGACAGGCTGTTTGTTAAAAGGGAGGAGCTGGTATCTGAGAGTGTGACAGGCTGTGTGTTAGTGAGCGAGGAGCTGGTATCCGAGAGTGGGACAGGCTGTGTGTTACTGAGGGAGGAGCTGGTATCTGAGATTGCGACGGGCTGTGTGTCAGTTAGGGAGGTGCTGGTATCTGAGAGAAGGACAGGCTGTGTGTTATTGAGGGAGGAGCTGGTACCTGAGAGTGAGACAGTCTGTGTGTTAGTGAGGGAGGAGATGGTTTCTGAGAGTGGGACAGGCTGTGTGTTAGTGAGGCAGGAGATGGTATCTGAGAGTGGGACAGACTGTGTTTTTAGTGATGGAGGAACTAGTATCTGAGATTGGGACAGGCATTGTGTTAGTGAGGGAGGAGCTCGTGTCAGAGAGTGGGACCGGAGGTGTGTTAGTGAGGGAGGAGCAGGTATCTGAGAGTGAGACAGGCTGTGTGTTAGTGAGGGAGGAGCTTGTATCTGAGAGTGGGACAGGCTGTGTGTTAGTGAGGGAGGAGCTGCTATCTGAGAGTGGGACAGGCAGTGTGTAAGTGAGGGAGGAGCTGCTTTCTGAGGGACACAGGCTGTGTGTTAGTGAGGGAGGAGCTGGTATCTGAGAGTGGACGGCTGTGTGTTAGTGATGGAAGAGCTGGTATCTGAGAGTGGGACAGGCTGTGTGTTACTGAGGGAGGAGCTGGTATCTGAGAGTGGGACAGGCTGTGTGTTAGTGAGGGAGATGCTGGAATCTGAGAGTGGGACAGGCTGTGTGTTAGTGAGGGAGAATCCGGAATCTGAGAGTGGGACAGGATTTGGGTTAGTGAGGGAAGAGCCGGTACCAGAGATTGGGAAGCGCTGTGTGTTAGTGAGGGAGGAGCTGGTATCTGAGATTGAGAGAGTCTGTGTGACATTGAGGGAGGAGCTGGTATCTGAGAGTGGACGGCTGCGTGTTAGTGAGGGAGGAGCTGGTATCTGAGAGTGGGACCGGCTGTGTGTTAGTGAGGGAGGAGCTGGTATCTGACATTGGGACAGGCTGTGTGACATTGAGGGCGGAGCTGGTATCTGAGAGTGGGACAGTCTGTGTGTTCGTGAGGGAGGAGCTGATATCTGACAGAGGGACAGGCTGTGTGTTAGTGAGGAAGGAGCTCGTGTCAGAGAGTGGGACATGCTGCGTGTTAGTGAGGGAGGAGCTGGTATCTGAGAGTGGGACAGGCTGTGAGTTAGTGTGGGAGGAGCTGGTATCTGAGAGTGGGACAGGCTGTTTGTTAAGGAGGCAGGAGCTGGTTTCTGAGAGTGGACGGCAGTGTGTTATTGAGGGAGGAGCTGGTATCTGAGAGTGGGACAGGTTGTGTGTTAGTGAGGGAGGAGCTGGAATCTGAGAGTGGGGCAGGCTGTGTGTTAGTGAGGGAGGAGCTGGTATCAGAGATTGGGACAGGCTGTGTGTTAGTGAGGGAGGAGCAGGAATCTGCACGTGGGACATGCTGTTTGTTAGTTAGGGAGCAGCTGGTATCAGAGTGTGGGACATGCTGTGTGTTAGTGAGGGAGAAGCTGGGATCTGAGAGTGGGACACGCTGTGTGTTAGTGAGGGAGGAGCAGGTATTTGAGAGTGAGACAGGCTGTGTGTTAGTGAGGGAGGAGCTGGTATCTGAGACTGGGACAGTCTGGGTGTTAGTGAGGGAGCAGCTGGTATCTGAGAGTGGGACAGTCTGTGTGTTAGTGAGTGAAGAGCTGGTATCTGAGAGTGGGACAGGCTCTATGTTAGTGAATGAAGAGCTGGTATCTGAGAGTGGGAACGGCTTTGTGTTAGTGAGGGAGGAGCTGGTATCAGAAAGTGGGACAGGCTGTGTGTTCGTGAGTGAGGAGCTGGTATCTGAGAGTGGGACAGGCTGTGTGTTATTGAGGGAGGTGATCCTATCTGAGAGAGGGACAGGCTGTGCGTTAGTGAGGGAGGAGCTAGTATCTGAGAGTTGGACAGGCTGTGTGTTAGTGAGGGAGGAGCTGGTATCTGAGAGTGGGACAGGCTAAGTGTTGGTGAGGGAGGAGCTGGTATCTGAGAGTGGGAACGGCTGTGTGTTAGTGAGGGAGAAGCTGGTATTAGAGAGTGGTCAGGCTGTGTGTTAGTGAGGGAGGAGCAGGTATTTGAGAGTGGGTGAGGCTATGTGTTAGTGATGGAGAAGCTGGATTCTGAGAGTGGGACAGGCTGTGTGTTAGTGAGGGAAGATCTGGTATCAGAGACTAAGACAGGCTGTGTGTTAGTGAGGGAGGAGCTGCTTTCGGAGAGTGGGACAGGCTGTGTGTTAGTGAGGGAGGAGCTGCTTTCGGAGAGTGGGACAGGCTGTGTGTTAGTGACAGAGGAGCTGGTACCTGAGAATGGGACAGGCTGTGTGTTAGTGAGGGAGGAGCAAGTATCTGAGAGTGGGACAGGCTGTGTGTTAGTGAGGAAGGAGCTAGTATCTGAGAGTGGGACAGGCTGTGTGTTAGTGAGGGAGGAGCTGGTATCTGAGAGTGGGACAGACTGTGTTTTAGTGAGGGAGGAGACGGTATCTGAGAATGGGACAGGCTGTGTGATAGTGAGGGAGGAGCTGGTATCTGAGAGTGGGACAGGCTGTGTGTTAGTGAGGGAGGAGCTGGTATCTGAGAGTGGGACATGCTGCGTGTTAGTGAGGGAGGAGCTGGTATCTGAGAGTGGGACAGGCAGTGTGTTAGTGTGGGAGGAGCTGGTATCTGAGAGTGGGACAGGCTATTTGTTAAGGAGGGAGGAGCTGGTTTCTGCGAGTGGACGGCAGTGTGTTATTGAGGGAGGAGCTGGTATCTGAGAGTGGGACCGGTTGTGTGTCAGTGAGGGGGGAGCTGGTATCTGAGAGTGGGTGAGGCTGTGTTTTAGTGAGCGAGGAGCTGGTATCCGAGAGTGGGAAAGGCTGTGTGTTAGTGAGGGAGGAGCTGGTATCTGAGATTGCGACAGGCTGTGTGTTAGTGAGGGAGGTGCTGGTATCTGAGAGTAGGACAGGCTGTGTGTTATTGAGGGAGGAGCTGGTACCTGAGAGTGAGACAGTCTGTGTGTTACTAGGGAGGAGCAGGAATCTGAGAGTGGGAGTGGCTGTGTGTTAGTGAGGGAGGAGCTGGTATCTGAGAGTGGGACAGGCTGTGTGTTAGTGAGGGAGGAGCTCGTATCTGAGAGTGAGACAGGCTCTGTGTTTGTGAGGGAGGAGATGGTATCTGAGAGTGGGACAGGCTGTGTGTTCGTGAGGGAGGAGATGGTACCTGAGAGTGGGACAGGCTGTGTGTTAGTGAGGAAGGAGCTGGTATCTGAGAGTGGGACAGGCTGTGTGTTTGTGAGGGAGGAGCTGGTATCTGAGAGTGGGACTGGCTGTGTGTTCGTGAGGGAGGAGCTGGATTCTGAGAGTGGACGGCTGTGTGTTAGTGAGGGAGGAACTGGTATCTGACATTGGGACAGGCTGTGTGACATTGAGGGCGGAGCTGGTATCTGAGAATGGGACAGTCTGTGTGTTCGTGAGGGAGGAGCTGATATCTGAGAGAGGGACAGGCTGTGTGTAGGTGAGGGAGGAGCTGGTATATGAGAGTGGGACAGGCTGTGTGTTAGTGAGGGAGGAGCTGGTATCTGAGAGTGGGACAGGCTGTGTGTTAGTGAGGGAGGAGATGGTACCTGAAAATGAGACAGGCTGTGTGTTAGTGAGGGAGAAGCTGGTATCCGAGAGTGGGACAGGCTGTGTGTTAGTGAGGGAGGAGCTGGGATCTGAGAGTGGGACAGGCTGTGTGTTAGTGAGGGAGAAGCTGGTATCCGAGAGTGGGACAGGCTGTGTGTTAGTGAGGGAGGAGCTGGGATCTGAGAGTGGGACAGGCTGTGTGTTAGTGAGGGAGGAGCAGGTATCTGAGAGTGGGACAGGCTGTTTGTTAGTGAGGGAGGAGCTGGTATCTGAGAGTGGGACAGGCTGTGTGTTAGTGAGGGAGGAGATGGTACCTGAGAGTGGGACAGGCTGTGTGTTAGTGAGGGAGGAGATGGTATCTGAGAGTGGGACAGGCTGTTTGTTAAGGAGGGAGGAGCTGGTATCTGAAAGTGCGACAGGCTGTGTGTAGGTGAGGAAGGAGCTGGTATCTGAGAGTGGGACAGGCTGTGTGTTAGTGAGGGAAGAGCTGGGATCTGAGAGTGGGACAGGCTGTGTGTTAGTGAGGGAGGAGCAGGTATCTGAGAGTGGGACAGGCTGTGTGTTATGGAGGGAAGAGCTGGTATCAGAGACTAAGACAGGCTGTGTGTTAGTGAGGGAGGAGCAAGTATCTGAGAATGAGACAGGCTGTGTGTTAGTGAGGGAGGAGCTGGTATCTGAGAGTGGGACAGGCTGTGTGTTCGTGAGGGAGGAGCTGGTATCTGAGAGTGAGACAGGCTGTGTGTTAGTGAGGGAGGAGCTGGAGTTTGAGAGTGGGACAGGCTGTGTGTTAGTGAGGGAGGAGCAGGTATCTGTGAGTGAGACAGGCTGTGTGTTTGTGAGGGAGGAGATGGTATCTGAGAGTGGGACAGGCTGAGTGTTAGTGAGGAAGGAGATGGTATCTGAGAGTGGGACAGGCTGTGTGTTAGTGAGGGAGGAGCTTGTATCTGAGAGTGAGACAGGCTCTGTGTTTGTGAGGGAGGAGATGGTATCCGAGAGTGGGACAGGCTGAGTGTTAGTGAGGGAGGAGCTGGTATCTGAGAGTGGGACAGGCTGTTTGTTAGTGAGGAAGGAGCTGGTATCGGAGAGTGGGACAGGCTGTTTCTTAGTGAGGGAGGAGCTGGTATCTGAGAGTCGGACAGGCTGTGTGTCAGTTAGGGAGGAGCTGGTTTCTGTGAGTGAGACAGGCTCTGTGTGTTAGTGAGGGAGGAGATGATTTCTGAGAGTGCGAAGGGCTGTGTGTTAGTGAGGGAGGAGATGGTATCTGAGAGTGGGACAGACTGTGTTTTTAATGATGGAGGAACTAGTATCTGAGAGTGGGACAGGCTTTGTGTTAGTGAGGGAGGAGCTGGTATCTGAGAGTGGGTGATGCTGTCTGTTAGTGAGCGAGGAGCTGGTATCCGAGAGTGGGACAGGCTGTGTGTTAGTGAGGGAGGAGCTGGTATCTGAGATTGCGACAGGCTGTGTGTTAGTTAGGGAGGTGCTGGTATCTGAGAGCAGGACAGGCTTTGTGTTATTGAGGGAGGAGCTGGTACCTGAGAGTGAGACAGTCTGTGTGTTAGTGAGGGAGGAGATGGTATCTGAGATTGCGACAGGCTGTGTGTTAGTTAGGGAGGTGCTGGTATCTGTGAGAGAAGAACAGGCTGTGTGTTATTGAGGGAGGAGCTGGTACCTGAGAGTGAGACAGTCTGTGTGTTAGTGAGGGAGGAGATGGTATCTGAGAGTGGGACAGACTGTGTGTTTAGTGATGGAGGAACTAGTATCTGAGAGTGGGACAGGCTTTGTGTTAGTGAGGGAGGAGCTCGTGTCAGAGAGTGGGACCGGCGGTGTGTTAGTGAGGGAGTAGCAGGTATCTGAGAGTGGGACAGGCTGTGTGTTAGTGAGGGAGGAGCTGGTATCTGAGAGTGGGACAGGCTGTGTGTTAGTGAGGGAGGAGCTGGTATCTGAGAATGAGACAGGCTGTGTGTTAGTGAGGGAGGAGCTGGTATCTGAGATTGGGACAGGCTGTGTGTTAGTGAGTGAGGAGCTGGAATCTGCACTTGGGACAGGCTGTTTGTTAGTTAGGGAGGAGCTGGTATCAGAGTGTGGGACAGGCTGTGTATTAGTGAGGGAGATCCTGGAATCTGAGAGTGGGACAGGATGTGGGTTAGTGAGGGAAGAGCCGGTACCTGAGAGTGGGACAGGCTTTGTGTTAGTGAGGGAGGAGCTGATATCTGAGAGTGGGACAGGCTGTGTGTTAGTGATGGAGGAGCTGGTATCTGAGAGTGGGACAGGCTGTGTGTTCGTGATGGAGGAGCTGGAATTTGAGAGTGGGACAGGCTGTGTGTTAGTGAGGGAGGAGCTGGAATTTGAGAGTGGGACAGGCTGTGTGCCAGTGAGGGAGGAGCAGGTATCTGAGAGTGGGACAGGCTGTGTGTTAGTGAGGGAGGAGCAGGTATCTGAGAGTGCGTGAGGCTGAGTGTTAGTGAGGGAGAAGCTGGATTCTGAGAGTGGGACAGGCTGTGTCCTTAATGATGGAGGAAAACTATCTGAGAGTGGGACAGGCTGTGTGTTAGTGAGGGAGGAGCTGGTATCTGAGAGTGGGTGAGGCTGTGTGTTAGTGAGCGAGGAGCTGGTATCCGAGAGTGGGACAGGCTGTGTGTTAGTGAGGGAGGAGCTGGTATCTGAGATTGCGACAGGCTATGTGTTAGTTAGTGAGGAGCTGGTACCTGAGAGTGGGACAGTCTGTGTGTTAGTGAGGGAGGAGATGGTTTCTGAGAGTGGGACAGACTGTGTGTTTAGTGATCGAGGAACTAGTATCTGAGAGTGGGACAGGCTGTGTGTTAGTGAGGGAGGAGCAGGAATCAGAGAGTGGGAGAGGTTGTGTGTTGGTGAGAGAGGAGCTGGTATCTGAGAGTGGGACAGGCTGTGTGTTAGTGAGGGATGAGCTCGTGTCAGAGAGTGGGACCGGCGGTGTGTTAGTGAGGGAGGAGCAGGTATGTGAGAGTGCGACATGCTGTGTGTTAGTGAGGAGGAGCTGGTGTCTGAGATTATGACAGGCTGTGTGTTAGTGAGGGAGGAGCTGGTATCTGAGAGTGGGACAGACTGTGTGTAAGTGAGGGAGGAGCTGGTATCTGAGGGACACAGGCTGTGTGTTAGTGAGGGAGGAGCTGGTATCTGAGAGTGATTGAGTCCGTGTGACATTGAGGAAGGAGCTGGTATCTGAGAGTGGACGGCTGTGTGTTAGTGATGGAAGAGCTGGTATCTGAGAGTGGGAAAGGCTGTGTGTTACTGAGGGAGGAGCTGGTATCTGAGAGTGGGACAGGCTGTGTTTTAGTGAGGGAGATGCTGGAATCTGAGAGTGGGACAGGCTGTGTGTTAGTGAGGGAGAATCTGGAATCTGAGAGTGGGACAGGATTTGGGTTAGTGAGGGAAGAGCCGGTACCAGAGATTGGGAACCGCTGTGTGTTAGTGAGGGAGGAGCTGGTATCTGAGAGTGAGACAGTCTGTGTGACATTGAGGGAGGAGCTGGTATCTGAGAGTGAGAGAGTCTGTGTGACATTGAGGGAGGAGCTGGTATCTGAGAGTGGACGGCTGCGTGTTAGTGAGGGAGGAGCTGGTATCTGAGAGTGGGACAGGCTGTCTGTTCGTGAGGGAGGAGTTGGTATCTGAGAGTGGGACAGGCTGTGTGTCAGTGAGGGTGGAGCTGGTATCTGAGAGTGAGACAGGCTGTGTGTTAGTGAGGGAGGGACTGGTATCTGAGAGTGCGACAGGCTGTGTGTTTGTGAGGGAGGAGATGGTATCTGAGAGTGGGATAGGCTGTGTTTTAGTGAGGGAGGAGCAGGTATCTGAGAGTGGGTGAGGCTGTGTGTTAGTGACGGAGAAGCTGGATTCTGAGAGTGGGACAGGCTGTGTGTTAGTGACAGAGGAGCTGGTGTCTGAGAGTGGGACAGACTGTGTGTTAGTGAGGGAGGAGCAAGTATCTGAGAGTGGGACAGGCTGTGTGTTAGTGAGGGTGGAGTTGGTATCTGAGAGTGGGAGAGGCTGTGTGTTAGTGAGGGAGGAGCTGGTATCTGAGAGTGCGTGAGGCTGTGTGTTAGTGAGGGAGGAGCTGGTATCTGAGAGTGGGACAGGCTGTTTCTTAGTGAGGGAGGAGATGGTTTCTGAGAGTGGGACAGGCTGTGTGTTAGTGAGGGAGGAGATGGTATCTGAGAGTGGGACAGGCTGTGTGTTAGTGAGGGAGGAGATGGTATCTGAGAGTGGGACAGGCTGTGTGTTTCGTGATGGAGGAACTAGTATCTGAGAGTGGGACAGGCTGGGTGTTACTGAGGGAGTAGCTGGTATCTGAGAGGGAACAGGCTGTGTGTTAGTGAGGGAGGAGCTGGTATCTGAGAGTTGGACAAGCTGTGTGTTAGTGAGGGAGGAGCTGGTATCTGAGATTGCGACAGGCTTTGTGTTAGTTAGGGAAGTGCTGGTATCTGAGAGTAGGACAGGCTGTGTGTTATTGAGGGAGGAGCTGGTACCTGAGAGTGAGACAGGCTGTGAGTTAGTGAGGGAGGAGCAGAAATCTGAGAGTGGGAGAGGCTGTGTGTTCGTGAAGGAGGAGCTTGTATCTGAGAGTGAGACAGGCTATTTTAGTGAAGGAGGAGCTGGTATCTGAGAGTGAGACAGGCTGTGTGTTTGTGAGGGAGGAGATGGTATCTGAGACTGGGACAGGCTGTGTGTTAGTGAGGGAGGAGCTGGTATCTGAGAGTGGGACAGGCTGTGTGTTAGTGAGGGAGGGACTGGTATCTGAGAGTGTGACAGGCTGTGTGTTATTGAGGGAGGAGCTGATATCTGAGAGTGGGACAGGCTGTGTTTTAGTGAGGGAGGAGCTGGTATCTGAGAGTGGGACAGGCTGTGTGTTAGTGAGGGAGGAGCTGGTATCTGAGTGGGGCAGGCTGTTTGTTAGTGAGGGAGGAGCTGGTATGTGAGTCTGGGACAGGCTGTGTGTTAGTGAGGGAGCAGCTGTTATCTGAGAGTGGGACAGGCTGTGTGTTAGTGAGGGAGGACCTGGTTTCTGAGAGTGGGACTGGCTGTGTGTTAGTGATGGAGGATTTGATATCTGAGAGTTGGACAGGCTGTTTGAGAATGAGGGACGAGATGGTAACTGAGAGTGCGACAGGCTGTGTGTTAGTGAGGACGGAGCTGGTATCTGAGATTGGGACAGGCTGTGTGTTAGTGAGGGAGGAGCTGTTATCTGAGATTGGGACAGGCTGTGTGTTAGTGAGGGAGGAGCTGTTATCTGAGAGTTGGACAGGCTGTGTGATAGTGAGGGAGGAGCTGGTATCTGAGAGTGGGACAGGCTGTGTGTTAGTGAGGGAGGGACTGGTATCTGAGAGTGTGACAGGCTGTGTGTTATTGAGGGAGGAGCTGATATCTGAGAGTGGGACAGGCTGTGTTTTTGTGAGGGAGGAGCTGGTATCTGAGAGTGGGACAGGCTGTGTGTTACTGAGGGAGGAACGGTTATCTGATAGTGGGACAGGCTATGTGTTAGTGAGGTAGGAGCTGGAATCTGAGAGTGAGACAGGCTGTGTTAGTGAGGAAGGAGCTGGTATCTGGGATTGGGACAGGCTGTGTGTTAGTGAGGGAGGACCTGGTATATGAGAGCGGGAAATGATGTGTGTTATTCAGGGAGGAGATGGTATCTGGGAGCAGGACAGGCTGTGTTAGTGAGGGAGGTGCTGGTATCTGAGTGTGGGTGAGCCTGTGTGTTAGTGAGGGAGCAGTGATATCTAAGAGTAGGAAAGGCTGTGTGTTAGTGAGAGACTAGCTGGTATCTGAGAGTGGGACAGACTGTGTGTTAGTGAGGGAGCAGCTTTTATCTGAGGGAGACAGGCAGCGTGTTAGTGATTGAGGAGCTGGTATCTGAGAGTGGGTGAGGCTGTGTGTTAGTGAGGGAGGAGCTGGTATCTGAGAGTGGGAGAGGCTGTGTGTTAGTGAGGGAGGAGATGGTATCTGAGAGTGGGACAGTATGTGGGTTAGTAGGGAAGAGCTGGTATCTGAGAGAGGGACAGGCTGTATGTTAGTGAGGGAGGAGCTGGTATCTGAGAGTGGGACAGTCTGTGTGTTCGTGAGGGAGGAGCTGATATCTGAGAGTGGGACAGGCTATGTGTTACTGAGGGAGGAGCTGGTATCTGAGGGAGACTGGCTGTGTGTTAGTGAGGGAGGTACTGCTATCTGTGAGTGGGACAGGATGTGTGCTAGTGAGGGAAGAGCTGGTATCTGAGAGTGAGACAGTCTGTGTGACATTGAGGGAGGAGCTGTTATCTGAGAGTGAGAGAGTCTGTGTGACATTGAGGGAGCAGCTGGTTTCTGAGAGTGAGAGAGTCTGTGTGACATTGAGGGAGGAGCTGGTATCTGAGAGTGGGACAGACTGTGTGTTACTGAGGGAGGAGCTGGTATCTGAGAGTGGGACAGGCTGTGTGTTAGTGAGGGAGGAGCTGGTATCTGAGAGTGGGACAGGCTGTGTGTTAGTGAGGGAAGAGCTGGTATCTGAGAGTGGGACAGGCTGTGTGTTAGTGAGGGAGGAGCTGGTATCTGAGAGTGGGACATGCTGTGTGTTAGTGAGGGAGAATCTGGAATCTGAGAGTGGGACAGTCTCTGTGTTAGTGAGGGAGGAGCTGGTATCTGAGAGTGAGACAGTCTGTGTGACATTGAGGGAGGAGCTAGTATCTGAGAGTGAGAGAGTCTGTGTGACAATGAGGGAGGAGCTGGTATCTGAGAGTGGGACCGGCTGTGTGTTAGTGAGGGAGGAGCTGGTATCTGTGATTGGGACAGGCTGTGTTTTAGTGAGGGAGGAGCTGGTATCTGAGAATGAGACAGGCTGTGTGTTAGCGAGGGAGGAGCTGGTATCTGTGATTGGGACAGGCTGTGTGTTAGTGAGGGAGGAGCTGGTATCTGTGATTGGGACAGGCTGTGTGTTAGTGAGGGAGGAGCTGGTATCTGAGAGTGGGACGGGCTGTGTGTTAGTGAGGGAGGAGCTTAAATCTGCACGTGGGACATGCTGAGTGTTAGTGAGGGAGGAGCTGGTATCTGAAAGCGGGACAGGCTGTTTGTTAAGGAGGGAGGAGCTGGTATCTGAGAGTGGGACAGGCTGTGTGTTACTCAGGGAGGAGTTGGTATCTGAGGGAGACTGGCTGTGTGTTAGTGAGGGAGGTGCTGGTATCTGTGAGGGGACAGGATGTGGGCTAGTGAGGGAAGAGCTGGTATCTGAGAGTGAGACAGTCTGTGTGACATTGAGGGAGGAGCTGGTATCTGAGAGTGGGACAGGCTGTGTGTTAGTGAGGGAGGAGCTGGTATCTGAGATTGGGTCAGGCTTTGTGTTAGTGAGGGAGGAGCTGGTATCTGAGAGTGGGTCATGCTGTGTGTTAGTGAGGGAGATGCAGGAATCTGAGAGTGGGAGAGGCTGTGTGTTAGTGAGGGAGGAGCTGGTATCTGAGAGTGGACGGCTGTGTGTTAGTGAGGGAGGAGCTGGTATCTGAGAATGAGACAGTCTGTGTGTTAGTGAGGGAGGAGCTGGTATCTGAGAGTGGGACAGGCTGTTTCTTAGTGAGGGAGGAGATGGTTTCTGAGAGTGGGACAGGCTGTGTGTTGCGTGAGGGAGGAGATGGTATCTGAGAGTGGGACAGGCTGTGTGTTAGTGAGGGAGGAGATGGTATCTGAGAGTGGGACAGGCTGTGTGTTTCGTGATGGAGGATCTAGTATCTGAGAGTGGGACAGGCTGTGTGTTAGTGAGGGAGTAGCTGGGATCTGAGAGGGGACAGGCTGTGTGTTAGTGAGGGAGGAGCTGGTATCTGAGACTTGGTGAGGGTGTGTGTTAGTGAGCGAGGAGCTGGTATCCGAGAGTTGGACAGGCTGTGTGTTAGTGATGGACGAGCTGGTATCTGAGATTGCGACAGGCTTTGTGTTAGTTAGGGAAGTGCTGGTATCTGAGAGTAGGACAGGCTGTGTGTTATTGAGGGAGGAGCTGTTACCTGAGAGTGAGACAGGCTGTGAGTTAGTGAGGGAGGAGCAGAAATCTGAGAGTGGGAGAGTCTGTGTGTTAGTTAAGGAGGAGCTTGTATCTGAGAGTGAGACAGTCTGTGTGACATTGAGGGAGGAGCTGGTATCTGAGAGTGAGAGAGTCTGTGTGACATTGAGGGAGGAGCTGGTATCTGAGAGTGGACGGCTGCGTGTTAGTGAGGGAGGAGCTGGTATCTGAGAGTGGGACAGGCTGTCTGTTCGTGAGGGAGGAGTTGGTATCTGAGAGTGGGACAGGCTGTGTGTCAGTGAGGGTGGAGCTGGTATCTGAGAGTGAGACAGGCTGTGTGTTAGTGAGGGAGGGACTGGTATCTGAGAGTGCGACAGGCTGTGTGTTTGTGAGGGAGGAGATGGTATCTGAGAGTGGGATAGGCTGTGTTTTAGTGAGGGAGGAGCAGGTTTCTGAGAGTGGGTGAGGCTGTGTGTTAGTGACGGAGAAGCTGGATTCTGAGAGTGGGACAGGCTGTGTGTTAGTGACAGAGGAGCTGGTGTCTGAGAGTGGGACAGACTGTGTGTTAGTGAGGGAGGAGCAAGTATCTGAGAGTGGGACAGGCTGTGTGTTAGTGAGGGTGGAGTTGGTATCTGAGAGTGGGAGAGGCTGTGTGTTAGTGAGGGAGGAGCTGGTATCTGAGAGTGCGTGAGGCTGTGTGTTAGTGAGGGAGGAGCTGGTATCTGAGAGTGGGACAGGCTGTTTCTTAGTGAGGGAGGAGATGGTTTCTGAGAGTGGGACAGGCTGTGTGTTAGTGAGGGAGGAGATGGTATCTGAGAGTGGGACAGGCTGTGTGTTAGTGAGGGAGGAGATGGTATCTGAGAGTGGGACAGGCTGTGTGTTTCGTGATGGAGGAACTAGTATCTGAGAGTGGGACAGGCTGGGTGTTACTGAGGGAGTAGCTGGTATCTGAGAGGGAACAGGCTGTGTGTTAGTGAGGGAGGAGCTGGTATCTGAGAGTTGGACAAGCTGTGTGTTAGTGAGGGAGGAGCTGGTATCTGAGATTGCGACAGGCTTTGTGTTAGTTAGGGAAGTGCTGGTATCTGAGAGTAGGACAGGCTGTGTGTTATTGAGGGAGGAGCTGGTACCTGAGAGTGAGACAGGCTGTGAGTTAGTGAGGGAGGAGCAGAAATCTGAGAGTGGGAGAGGCTGTGTGTTCGTGAAGGAGGAGCTTGTATCTGTGAGTGAGACAGGCTATTTTAGTGAAGGAGGAGCTGGTATCTGAGAGTGAGACAGGCTGTGTGTTTGTGAGGGAGGAGATGGTATCTGAGACTGGGACAGGCTGTGTGTTAGTGAGGGAGGAGCTGGTATCTGAGAGTGGGACAGGCTGTGTGTTAGTGAGGGAGGGACTGGTATCTGAGAGTGTGACAGGCTGTGTGTTATTGAGGGAGGAGCTGATATCTGAGAGTGGGACAGGCTGTGTTTTAGTGAGGGAGGAGCTGGTATCTGAGAGTGGGACAGGCTGTGTGTTAGTGAGGGAGGAGCTGGTATCTGAGTGGGGCAGGCTGTTTGTTAGTGAGGGAGGAGCTGGTATGTGAGAGTCGGACAGGCTGTGTGTAAGTGAGGGAGGAGCTGGTATCTGTGAGTGAGACAGGCTGTGTTTTAGTGAGGGTGGAGATGGTTTCTGAGAGTGGGACAGGCTGTGTGTTAGTGAGGGAGGAGATGGTATCTGAGAGTGGGAGAGGCTGTCTGTTAGTGAGGGAGGAGCTGCTATCTGAGAGGGGACAGTATGTGTGTTAGTGAGGGAGGAGCTGGTATGTGAGTCTGGGACAGGCTGTGTGTTAGTGAGGGAGCAGCTGTTATCTGAGAGTGGGACAGGCTGTGTGTTAGTGAGGGAGGACCTGGTTTCTGAGAGTGGGACTGGCTGTGTGTTAGTGATGGAGGATTTGATATCTGAGAGTTGGACAGGCTGTTTGAGAATGAGGGACGAGATGGTAACTGAGAGTGCGACAGGCTGTGTGTTAGTGAGGACGGAGCTGGTATCTGAGATTGGGACAGGCTGTGTGTTAGTGAGGGAGGAGCTGTTATCTGAGATTGGGACAGGCTGTGTGTTAGTGAGGGAGGAGCTGTTATCTGAGAGTTGGACAGGCTGTGTGATAGTGAGGGAGGAGCTGGTATCTGAGAGTGGGACAGGCTGTGTGTTAGTGAGGGAGGGACTGGTATCTGAGAGTGTGACAGGCTGTGTGTTATTGAGGGAGGAGCTGATATCTGAGAGTGGGACAGGCTGTGTTTTTGTGAGGGAGGAGCTGGTATCTGAGAGTGGGACAGGCTGTGTGTTACTGAGGGAGGAACGGTTATCTGATAGTGGGACAGGCTATGTGTTAGTGAGGTAGGAGCTGGAATCTGAGAGTGAGACAGGCTGTGTGTTAGTGAGGAAGGAGCTGGTATCTGGGATTGGGACAGGCTCTGTGTTAGTGAGGGAGGACCTGGTATATGAGAGCGGGAAATGATGTGTGTTATTCAGGGAGGAGATGGTATCTGGGAGCAGGACAGGCTGTGTTAGTGAGGGAGGTGCTGGTATCTGAGTGTGGGTGAGCCTGTGTGTTAGTGAGGGAGCAGTGATATCTAAGAGTAGGAAAGGCTGTGTGTTAGTGAGAGACTAGCTGGTATCTGAGAGTGGGACAGACTGTGTGTTAGTGAGGGAGCAGCTTTTATCTGAGGGAGACAGGCAGCGTGTTAGTGATTGAGGAGCTGGTATCTGAGAGTGGGTGAGGCTGTGTGTTAGTGAGGGAGGAGCTGGTATCTGAGAGTGGGAGAGGCTGTGTGTTAGTGAGGGAGGAGATGGTATCTGAGAGTGGGACAGTATGTGGGTTAGTAGGGAAGAGCTGGTATCTGAGAGAGGGACAGGCTGTATGTTAGTGAGGGAGGAGCTGGTATCTGAGAGTGGGACAGTCTGTGTGTTCGTGAGGGAGGAGCTGATATCTGAGAGTGGGACAGGCTATGTGTTACTGAGGGAGGAGCTGGTATCTGAGGGAGACTGGCTGTGTGTTAGTGAGGGAGGTACTGCTATCTGTGAGTGGGACAGGATGTGTGCTAGTGAGGGAAGAGCTGGTATCTGAGAGTGAGACAGTCTGTGTGACATTGAGGGAGGAGCTGTTATCTGAGAGTGAGAGAGTCTGTGTGACATTGAGGGAGCAGCTGGTTTCTGAGAGTGAGAGAGTCTGTGTGACATTGAGGGAGGAGCTGGTATCTGAGAGTGGGACAGACTGTGTGTTACTGAGGGAGGAGCTGGTATCTGAGAGTGGGACAGGCTTTGTGTTAGTGAGGGAGGAGCTGGTATCTGAGAGTGGGACAGGCTGTGTGTTAGTGAGGGAAGAGCTGGTATCTGAGAGTGGGACAGGCTGTGTGTTAGTGAGGGAGGAGCTGGTATCTGAGAGTGGGACATGCTGTGTGTTAGTGAGGGAGAATCTGGAATCTGAGAGTGGGACAGTCTCTGTGTTAGTGAGGGAGGAGCTGGTATCTGAGAGTGAGACAGTCTGTGTGACATTGAGGGAGGAGCTAGTATCTGAGAGTGAGAGAGTCTGTGTGACAATGAGGGAGGAGCTGGTATCTGAGAGTGGACGGCTGAGTGTTAGTGAGGTTGGAGCTGGTATCTGAGAGTGGGACCGGCTGTGTGTTAGTGAGGGAGGAGCTGGTATCTGTGATTGGGACAGGCTGTGTTTTAGTGAGGGAGGAGCTGGTATCTGAGAATGAGACAGGCTGTGTGTTAGCGAGGGAGGAGCTGGTATCTGTGATTGGGACAGGCTGTGTGTTAGTGAGGGAGGAGCTGGTATCTGAGAGTGGGACGGGCTGTGTGTTAGTGAGGGAGGAGCTTAAATCTGCACGTGGGACATGCTGAGTGTTAGTGAGGGAGGAGCTGGTATCTGAAAGCGGGACAGGCTGTTTGTTAAGGAGGGAGGAGCTGGTATCTGAGAGTGGGACAGGCTGTGTGTTACTCAGGGAGGAGTTGGTATCTGAGGGAGACTGGCTGTGTGTTAGTGAGGGAGGTGCTGGTATCTGTGAGGGGACAGGATGTGGGCTAGTGAGGGAAGAGCTGGTATCTGAGAGTGAGACAGTCTGTGTGACATTGAGGGAGGAGCTGGTATCTGAGAGTGAGAAAGTCTGTGTGACATTGAGGGAGGAGCTGGTATCTGAGAGTGGGACAGGCTGTGTGTTAGTGAGGGAGGAGCTGGTATCTGAGATTGGGTCAGGCTTTGTGTTAGTGAGGGAGGAGCTGGTATCTGAGAGTGGGTCATGCTGTGTGTTAGTGAGGGAGATGCAGGAATCTGAGAGTGGGAGAGGCTGTGTGTTAGTGAGGGAGGAGCTGGTATCTGAGAGTGGACGGCTGTGTGTTAGTGAGGGAGGAGCTGGTATCTGAGAATGAGACAGTCTGTGTGTTAGTGAGGGAGGAGCTGGTATCTGAGAGTGGGACAGGCTGTTTCTTAGTGAGGGAGGAGATGGTTTCTGAGAGTGGGACAGGCTGTGTGTTGCGTGAGGGAGGAGATGGTATCTGAGAGTGGGACAGGCTGTGTGTTAGTGAGGGAGGAGATGGTATCTGAGAGTGGGACAGGCTGTGTGTTTCGTGATGGAGGATCTAGTATCTGAGAGTGGGACAGGCTGTGTGTTAGTGAGGGAGTAGCTGGGATCTGAGAGGGGACAGGCTGTGTGTTAGTGAGGGAGGAGCTGGTATCTGAGACTTGGTGAGGGTGTGTGTTAGTGAGCGAGGAGCTGGTATCCGAGAGTTGGACAGGCTGTGTGTTAGTGATGGACGAGCTGGTATCTGAGATTGCGACAGGCTTTGTGTCCATTAGGGAAGTGCTGGTATCTGAGAGTAGGACAGGCTGTGTGTTATTGAGGGAGGAGCTGTTACCTGAGAGTGAGACAGGCTGTGAGTTAGTGAGGGAGGAGCAGAAATCTGAGAGTGGGAGAGTCTGTGTGTTAGTTAAGGAGGAGCTGGATTCTGAGAGTGTGACAGGCTGTGTGTTAGTGAGGGAAGAGATGGTATCGGAGAGTGGGACAGGCTGTGTGTTAGTGACAGAGGAGCTGGTGTCTGAGAGTGGGACAGGCTGTGTGTTAGTGAGGGAGGAGCAAGTATCTGAGAGTGGGACAGGCTGTGTGTTAGTGAGGGAGGAGCTGGTATCTGAGAGTTGGAGAGGCAGTGTTAGTGAGGGAGGACTGGTATCTGAGACTGGGACAAGCTGTGTGTTAGTGAGGGATGAGCTGGTATCTGAGAGTGTGTGAGGCTCTGTGTTAGTGAGGGAGGAGCTGGTATCTGAGAGTGGGACAGGCTGTTTCTTAGTGAGGGAGGTGATGGTTTCTGAGTGTGGGACAGGCTGTGTGTTAGTGAGGGAGGAGATGGTATCTGAGAGTGGGACAGGCTGTGTGTTTAGTGATGGAGGATCTAGTATCTGAGAGTGTGACAGGCTTTGTGTTAGTGAGGTAGTAGCTGGTATCTGAGAGGGGACAGGCTGTGTGTTAGTGAGGGAGAAGCTGGTATCCGAGAGTGGGACAGGCTGTGTGTTAGTGAAGGAGGAGCTGGTATCTGAGAGTGGGACAGGCTGTGTGTTAGTGAGGGAGGAGATGGTATCTGAGAGTGGGACAGGCTGTGTGTTAGTGAGGGAGGAGCTGGTATCTGAGAGTGGGTGAGGCTGTGTGTTAGTGAGCGAGGAGCTGGTATCCGAGAGTGAGACAGGCTGTGTGTTAGTGAGGGAGGAGCTGGTATCTGAGATTGCGACAGGCTGTTTATTAGTAAGGGAGGTGCTGGTATCTGAGAATGAGGCAGGCTATGTGTTAGTAGGGAGGAGCAGGAATATGAGAGTGGGAGAGGTTGTGTGTTAGTGAGGGAGGAGTTTGTATCTGAGAGTGAGACAGACTGTGTGTTTGTGAGGGATGAGATGGTATCTGAGATTGGGATAGGCTGTGTGTTAGAGAGGGTGGAGATGGTATCTGAGAGTGGGACAGGCTGTGTGTTAGTGAGGGAGGAGCTGGTATCTGAGAGCGGGAGAGGCTGTTTCCTTGTAAGGGAGGAGCAGGTATCTGAGAGTCGCACAGGCTGTGTGTCAGTGAGGGAGGAGCTGGTTTCTGTGAGTGAGACAGGCTGTGTGTTAGTGAGGGAGGAGATGGTTTCTGAGAGTGGGACAGGCTGTGTGTAAGTGGGGGAGGAGATGGTTTCTGAGAGTGGGACAGGCTGTGTGTTAGTGAGGGAGGAGCTGGTTTCTGAGAGTGGGACAGGCTGTGTGTTTAGAGATGGAGGAACTAGTATCTGAGAGTGGGACCGGCTCTGTGTTAGTGAGGGAGTAGCTGGTATCTGAGAGGGGACAGGCTGTGTTTTAGTGAGGGAGGAGCTGGTATCTGAGAGTGGGACAGGCTGTTTGTTAGTGAGGGAGGAGCTGGTAGCTGAGAGTGGGACAGGCTGTGTGTTAGTTAGGGCGGAGATGGTATCTGAGAGTGGGTGAGGCTGTGTGTTAGTGAATGAGGAGCTGGTATCTGAGAGTGGGACAAGCTGTTTGTTAGTGAGGGAGGAGCTGGTACCTGAGAGTGGGACAGGCTTTGTGTTATTGAGGGTGGAGCTGGAATCTGAGAGTGGGACAGGCTGTGTGTTAGTGAGGGAGGATCTAGTATCTGACATGGCGACAGGCTGTGTTTTAGTGAGGGAGGAGCTGGTATCGGAGAGTGGGACAGGCTGTGTGTTAGTGAGGGAGCAGCTGGTACTGAGACTAAGACAGGCTGTGTGTTAGTGAGGGAGGAGCTGGTATCGGAGATTGGGACAGACTGTGTGTTAGTGAGGGAGGAGCAAGTATCTGAGAGTGGGACAGGCTGTGTTTTAGTGAGGGAGGAGCTGGTATCTGACAGTGGGAGAGGCTGTGTTAGTGAGGGAGGACTGGTATCTTAGACTGTGACAAGCTGTGTGTTAGTGAGCGAGGAGCAAGTATCTGAGAGTGGGACAGGCTGTATGTTAGTGAGGGAGGAGCTGGTATCTGAGAGTGGGACAGGCTGTGTGTTAGTGAGGGAGGAGATGGTATCTGAGAATGGGAAGTCTGTGTGTTAGTTAGGGAGGAGCTGGTATCTGAGAGTGGGTGAGGCTGTGTGTTAGTGAGCGAGGAGCTGGTATCCGAGAGAGGGACAGGCTGTGTGTTAGTGAGAGAGGAGCTGGTATCTGAGATGGCGACAGGCTGTGTGTTAGTTAGGGAGGTGCTGGTATATGAGAGTGAGACAGTCTGTGTATTAGTGAAGGAGGAGCTGGTATCTGAGAGTGAGGCAGGCTGAGTGTTAGTGAGGGAGGAGCTGGTATCTGAGAGTAGGACAGGCTGTGTGTTATTGAGGGAGGAGCTGGTACCTGAGAGTGAGACAGGCTGTGTGTTAGTAGGGAGGAGCTGGTATCTGAGAGTGGGACAGGCTGTGTGTTTCGTGATGGAGGAACTAGTATCTGAGAGTTCGACAGGCTGTGTGTTTCGTGATGGAAAAACTAGTATCTGAGAGTGGGACAGGCTGTGTGTTAGTGAGGGAGGAGCAATTATCTGAGAGTGGGACAGGCTGTGTGTTAGTGAGCGAGGAGCTGGTATCCGAGAGTGGGACAGGCTGTGTGTTAGTTAGGGAGGTGCTGGTATCTGAGAGTAGGACAGGCTGTGTGTTATTGAGGGAGGAGCTGGTACCTGAGAATGAGGCATGCTGTGTGTTAGTAGGGAGGAGCAGGAATATGAGAGTGGGAGAGGTTGTTTGTTAGTGAGGGAGGAGCATGTATCTGAGAGTGAGACAGGCTCTTTTAGTGAAGGAGGAGCATGTATTTGAGAGTGAGACAGGCTGTGTGATTGTCAGGGAGGAGATGGTATCTGAGAGTGCGATAGGCTGTGTGTTAGTGAGGGAGGAGCTGTTATCTGAGAGCGGGAGAGGTTGTTTCTTTGTGAGGGAGGAGCTGGTATCTGAGAGTGGGACAGGCTGTGTGTATGGTGAGGGAGCAGCTGGTACCTGAGAGTAGGACAGGCTGTGTGTTAGTGAGGGAGGAGCAAGTATCTGAGAGTGGGACAGGATTTGTGTTAGTGAGGGAGGTGATGGTATCTGAGAATGGGACAGTCTGGGTGTTAGTGAGGGAGGAGCTGGTATCTGAGAGTGCGTGAGGCTGTGTGTTTGTGAGGGAGGAGCTGGTATCTGAGAGTGGGACAGGCTGTGTGTCAGTGAGGGAGGAGATGGTATCTCAGAGTGGGACGTGCTGAGTGTTAGGGAGGGAGGAGCTGGTATCTGAGACTGGGACAGTCTGTGTGTGAGTGAGCGAGGAGCTGGTATCCGAGAGCGGGACAGGCTGTGTGTTAGTGAGGGAGGAGCTGGTATCTGAGATTGCGACAGGCTGTGTATTAGTAAGGGAGGAGCTGGTATCTGAGAGTCGGACAGGCTGTGTGTTATTGAGGGAGGAGCTGGTACCTGAGAATGAGGCATGCTGTGTGTTAGTAGGGAGGAGCAGGAATATGAGAGTGGGAGAGGTTGTGTGTTAGTGAGGGAGGAGCATGTATCTGAGAGTGAGACAGGCTCTTTTAGTGAAGGAGGAGCATGTATTTGAGAGTGAGACAGGCTGTGTGATTGTCAGGGAGGAGATGGTATCTGAGAGTGCGATAGGCTGTGTGTTAGTGAGGGAGGAGCTGGTATCTGAAAGTGGGACAGGCTGTGTGTTAGTGAGGGAGGAGCTGTTATCTGAGAGCGGGAGAGGTTGTTTCTTTGTGAGGGAGGAGCTGGTATCTGAGAGTCGGACAGGCTGTGTGTATGGTGAGGGAGCAGCTGGTACCTGAGAGTAGGACAGGCTGTGTGTTAGTGAGGGAGGAGCAAGTATCTGAGAGTGGGACAGGATTTGTGTTAGTGAGGGAGGTGATGGTATCTGAGAATGGGACAGTCTGGGTGTTAGTGAGGGAGGAGCTGGTATCTGAGAGTGCGTGAGGCTGTGTGTTTGTGAGGGAGGAGCTGGTATCTGAGAGTGGGACAGGCTGTGTGTTTAGTGATGGATGAACTAGTATCTGAGAGTGGGACAGACTTTGTGTTAGTGAGGGAGTAGCTGGTATCTGAGAGGGGACAGGCTGTGTGTTAGTGAGGGAGGAGCTGGTATCAGAGAGTGGGATAGGCTGTGTGTTAGTGAGAGAGCAGCTGGTACCTGAGAGTGGGACAGGATGTGTGTTAGTGAGGGATGAGCAAGTATCTGAGAGTGGGACAGTCTGTGTGTTAGTGAGGGAGGAGATGGTATCCGAGAATGGGACAGTATGTGTGTTAGTGAGGGAGGAGCTGGTATCTGAGAGTGCCTGTTGCTGTGTGTTAGTGAGGGAGGAGCTGGTATCTGAGAGTGGGACAGGCTGTGTGTTAGTGAGGGAGGAGATGGTATATGAGAGTGGGACAGGCTCTGTGTTAGTGAGGGAGGTGCTGGTATCTGAGAGGGGACAGGCTGTGTGTTAGTGAGGGAGGAGCTGGTATCTGAGAGTAGGACAGGCTGTGTGTTAGTGAGGGAGGAGCTGGTATCTGAGATTGCGACAGGCTTTGTGTTAGTTAGGGAAGTGCTGGTATCTGAGAGTAGGACAGGCTGCGTGTTAATGAAGGAGGAGCTGGTACCTGAGAGTGAGACAGGCTGTGAGTTAGTGAGGGAGGAGCAGAAATCTTAGAGTGGGAGAGGCTGTGTGTTAGTTAAGGAGGAGCTTGTATCTGAGAGTGAGACAGGCTATTTTAGTGAAGGAGGAGCTGGTATCTGAGAGTGAGACAGGCTGTGTGTTTGTGAGGGAGGAGATGGTATCTGAGAGTGTGACAGTCTCTGTGTTAGTGAGAGAGGAGCAGGTGTCTGAGAGTGGGATAGGCTGTGTGTTAGTGAGGGAGGAGCAGGTATCTGAGAGTGGGTGACGTTGTGTGTTAGTGACGGAGAAGCTGGATTCTGAGAGTGGGACAGGCTGTGTGTTAGTGAGGGAAGAGATGGTATCGGAGAGTGGGACAGGCTGTGTGTTAGTGACAGAGGAGCTGGTGTCTGAGAGTGGGAAGACTGTGTGTTAGTGAGGGAGGAGCAAGTATCTGAGAGTGGGACAGGCTGTGTGTTAGTGAGGGAGGAGCTGGTATCTGAGAGTTGGAGAGGCTGTGTTAGTGAGGGAGGACTGGTATCTGAGACTGGGACAAGCTGTGTGTTAGTGAGGGAGGAGCTGGTATCTGAGTGTGTGTGAGGCTGTGTGTTAGTGAGGGAGGAGCTGGTATCTGAGAGTGGGACAGGTTGTTTCTTAATGAGGGAGGTGATGGTTTCTGAGTGTGGGACAGGCTGTGTGTTAGTGAGGGAGGAGATGGTATCTGAGAGTGGGACAGGCTGTGTGTTTAGTGATGGAGGATCTAGTATCTGAGAGTGTGACAGGCTTTGTGTTAGTGAGGTAGTAGCTGGTATCTGAGAGGGGACAGGCTGTGTGTTAGTGAGGGAGGAGATGGTATCTGAGAATGGGAAGTCTGTGTGTTAGTTAGGGAGGAGCTGGTATCTGAGAGTGGGTGAGGCTGTGTGTTAGTGAGCGAGGAGCTGGTATCCGAGAGAGGGACAGGCTGTGTGTTAGTGAGAGAGGAGCTGGTATCTGAGATGGCAACAGGCTGTGTGTTAGTTAGGGAGGTGCTGGTATATGAGAGTGAGACAGTCTGTGTATTAGTGAAGGAGGAGCTGGTATCTGAGAGTGAGGCAGGCTGTGTGTTAGTGTGGGAGGAGCTGGTATCTGAGAGTAGGACAGGCTGTGTGTTATTGAGGGAGGAGCTGGTACCTGAGAGTGAGACAGGCTGTGTGTTAGTAGGGAGGAGCTGCTATCTGAGAGTGGGACAGGCTTTGTGTTTCGTGATGGAGGAACTAGTATCTGAGAGTGCGACAGGCTGTGTGTTTCATGATGGAAAAACTAGTATCTGAGAGTGGGACAGGCTGTGTGTTAGTGAGGGAGGAGCAATTATCTGAGAGTGGGACAGGCTGTGTGTTAGTGAGCGAGGAGCTGGTATCCGAGAGTGGGACAGGCTGTGTGTTAGTTAGGGAGGTGCTGGTATCTGAGAGTAGGACAGGCAGTGTGTTATTGAGGGAGGAGCTGGTACCTGAGAGTGAGACAGGCTGTGTGTTAGTGAGGGAGGAGCTGGTATCTCAGAGTGGGACAGGCTGTGTGTTAGTGAAGGAGGAGCTTGTACCTGAGATTGAGACAGGCTATTTTACTGAAGGAGGAGCTGGTATCTGAGAGTGGGACAGGCTGTGTGTTAGTGAGGGAGGAGCTGGTATCTGAGATTGGGACAGGCTGTGTGTTAGTGATGGAGGAGATGGTTTCTGAGAGTGGGACAGGCTGTGTGTTTAGTGATGGATGAACTAGTATCTGAGAGTGGGACAGACTTTGTGTTAGTGAGGGAGTAGCTGGTATCAGAGAGTGCGATAGGCTGTGTGTTAGTGAGAGAGCAGCTGGTACCTGAGAGTGGGACAGGCTGTGTGTTAGTGAGGGATGAGCAAGTATCTGAGAGTGGGACAGTCTGTGTGTTAGTGAGGGAGGAGCTGGTATCTGAGAGTGGGACAGTCTGTGTGTTAGTGAGGGAGGAGATGGTATCCGAGAATGGGACAGTATGTGTGTTAGTGAGGGAGGAGCTGGTATCTGAGAGTGCCTGAGGCTGTGTTAGTGAGGGAGGAGCTGGTATCTGAGAGTGGGACAGGCTGTGTGTTAGTGAGGGAGGAGATGGTATATGAGAGTGGGACAGGCTCTGTGTTAGTGAGGGAGGTGCTGGTATCCGAGAGTGGGACAGGCTGTGTGTCAGTGAGGGAGGAGTTGGTATCCGAGCGTGGGACAGGCTGTGTGTTAGTGAGGGAGGAGCTGGTATCTGAGAGTGGGACAGGCTGTGTGTTAGTGAGAGAGGAGCTGGTATCCGAGAGTTGGAGAGGCTGTGTGTTAGTTGGGGAGGTGCTGGTATCTGAGAGATAGACAGGCTTTGTGTTATTGAGGGAGGAGCTGGTACCTGAGAGTGAGACAGGCTGTGTGTTAGTGAGGGAGGAGCTGGTATCTGAGAGTGGGACAGGCTGTGTGTTAGTGAGGGAGGAGCTTGTATCAGAGATTGGGACAGACTGTGTGTTAGTGAGGGAGGAGATGGTATCTGAGAGTGGGACAGGCTGTGTGTTAGTGAGGGAGCAGCTGGTATCTGAGAGTGGGACAGGCTGTTTGTTAGTGAGGGAGGAGCTGGTATCTGAGAGTGGGACAGGCTGTGTGTTAGTGAGAGAGGAGCTGGTATCCGAGAGTTGGAGAGGCTGTGTGTTAGTTGGGGAGGTGCTGGTATCTGAGAGTGAGACAGGCTTTGTGTTATTGAGGGAGGTGCTGGTACCTGAGAGTGAGACAGGCTGTGTGTTAGTGAGGGAGGAGCTTGTATCTGAGATTGGGACAGACTGTGTGTTAATGAGGGAGGAGATGGTATCTGAGAGTGGGACAGGCTGTGTGTTAGTGAGGGAGCAGCTGGTATCTGAGAGTGGGACAGGCTGTGTGTTAGTGAGGTAGGAGCTGGTACCTGAGAGTGGGACAGACTGTGTGTTAGTGAGGGAGGAGCAAGTATCTGAGAGTGGGACAGGCTGTGTGTTAGTCACAGAGGAGCTGGTGTGTGAGATTGGGACAGACTGTGTGTTAGTGAGGGAGGAGCAAGTATCTGAGAGTGGGACAGGCTGTGTGTTAGTGAGGGAGGAGCTGGTTTCTGAGAGTGGGAGAGGCTGTGTTAGTGAGGGAGGAGCTGGTATCTGAGAGTGGGACAGGCTGTGTGTTTAGTGATGGAGGAACTAGTATCTGAGAGTGGGACAGACTGTGTGTTAGTGAGAGAGGAGCAAGTATCTGAGAGTGGGACAGGCTGTGTGTTTGTGAGGGAGGAGCTGGTATCTGAGAGTGGGAGAGGCTGTCTTAGTGAGGGAGGTCTGGTATCTGAGAATGGGACAGTCTGTGTGTTGGTGAGGGAGGAGCAGGTATCTGAGAGTGCGTGAGTCTGTGTGTTAGTGAGAGAGGAGCTGGCATCAGAGAGTGGGACAGGCTATTTCTTAGTGAGGGAGGAGCTGGTATCTGAGAGTCGGCAGGCTGTGTGTCAGTCAGGGAGGTGATGGTTTCTGAGAGTGGGACAGGCTGTGTGTTAGTGAAGGAGGAGATGGTATCATAGAGTGGGACAGGCTGTGTGTTTAGATATTGAGGAACTAGTATCTGAGAGTGGGACCGGCTCTGTGTTAGTGAGGGAGTAGCTGGTATCTGAGAGGGGACAGGCTGTGTGTTAGTGAGGGAGGAGCTGCTATCAGAGAGTGGGACAGGCTGTGTGTTAGTGAGGGATGAGCAAGTATCTGAGAGTGGGACAGGCTGTGTTTTAGTGAGGGAGGAGATGGTATCTGAGAATGGGACACTATGTATGTTAGTGAGGGAGGAGCTGGTATCTGAGAGTGCGTGAGGCTGTGTGTTAGTGAGGGAGGAGCTGGTATCTGAGAGTGGGACAGGCTGTTTCTTAGTGAGGGATGAGATGGTTTCTGAGAGTGGGACAGGCTGTGTATTAGTGAGGGAGGAGATGGTATCTGAGAGTGGGACAGGCTGTGTGTTAGTGAGGGATGTGCTGGTATCCGAGAGTGTGACAGGCTGTGTGTTAGTGACAGAGAAGCTGGTGTCTGAGAGTGGGACAGGCTGTGTGTAAGTGAGGGTGGAGTTGGTATCTGAGAGTGGGAGAGGCTGTGTTAGTGAGGGAGGAGCTGGTACCTGAGAGTGAGACAGGCTGTATGTTAGTGAGGGAAGAGCTGGTATCTGAGAGTGGGACAAGCTGTTTCTTAGTGAGGGATGAGATGGTTTCTGAGAGTGGGACAGGCTGTGTATTAGTGAGGGAGGAGATGGTATCTGAGAATGGGACAGTCTGTGTGTTGGTGAGGGAGCAGCTGGTATCTGAGAGTGCGTGAGGCTGTTTGTTAGTGAGGGAGGAGCTGGTAGCCGAGAGTGGGACAGGCTGTGTGTTAGTGAGGGCGGAGATGGTATCTGAGAGTGGGTGAGGCTGTGTGTTAGTGAAGGAGGAGCTTGTATCTGAGAGTGAGACAGGCTATTTACGTGAATGAGGAGCTGGTATCTGAGAGTGGGACAGGCTGTGTGTTAGTGAGGGAGGAGCTGGTACCTGAGAGTGGGACAGGCTTTCTGTTATTGAGGGTGGAGCTGGAATCTGAGAGTGGGACAGGCTGTGTGTTAGTGAGGGAGGAGCTAGTATCTGACATGGCGACAGGCTGTGTTTTAGTGAGGGAGGAGCTGGTATCGGAGAGTGGGACAGGCTGTGTGTTAGTGAGGGAGCAGCTGGTACTGAGACTAAGACAGGCTGTGTGTTAGTGAGGGAGGAGCTGGTATCGGAGATTGGGACAGACTGTGTGTTAGTGAGGGAGGAGCAAGTATCTGAGAGTGGGACAGGCTGTGTGTTAGTGAGGGAGGAGCTGGTATCTGAGAGTGGGAGAGGCTGTGTTAGTGAGGGAGGACTGGTATCTTAGACTGTGACAAGCTGTGTGTTAGTGAGCGAGGAGCAAGTATCTGAGAGTGGGACAGGCTGTATGTTAGTGAGCGAGGAGCTGGTATCTGAGAGTGGGACAGGCTGTGTGTTAGTGAGGGAGGAGATGGTATCTGAGAATGGGAAGTCTGTGTGTTAGTTAGGGAGGAGCTGGTATCTGAGAGTGGGTGAGGCTGTGTGTTAGTGAGCGAGGAGCTGGTATCCGAGAGAGGGACAGGCTGTGTGTTAGTGAGAGAGGAGCAGGTATCTGAGATGGCGACAGGCTGTGTGTTAGTTAGGGATGTGCTGGTATATGAGAGTGAGACAGTCTGTGTATTAGTGAAGGAGGAGCTGGTATCTGAGAGTGAGGCAGGCTGTGTTTTAGTGAGGGAGGAGCTGGTATCGGAGAGTGGGACAGGCTGTGTGTTAGTGAGGGAGCAGCTGGTACTGAGACTAAGACAGGCTGTGTGTTAGTGAGGGAGGAGCTGGTATCGGAGATTGGGACAGACTGTGTGTTAGTGAGGGAGGAGCAAGTATCTGAGAGTGGGACAGGCTGTGTGTTAGTGAGGGAGGAGCTGGTATCTGAGAGTGGGAGAGGCTGTGTTAGTGAGGGAGGACTGGTATCTTAGACTGTGACAAGCTGTGTGTTAGTGAGCGAGGAGCAAGTATCTGAGAGTGGGACAGGCTGTATGTTAGTGAGCGAGGAGCTGGTATCTGAGAGTGGGACAGGCTGTGTGTTAGTGAGGGAGGAGATGGTATCTGAGAATGGGAAGTCTGTGTGTTAGTTAGGGAGGAGCTGGTATCAGAGAGTGGGTGAGGCTGTGTGTTAGTGAGCGAGGAGCTGGTATCCGAGAGATGGACAGGCTGTGTGTTAGTGAGAGAGGAGCAGGTATCTGAGATGGCGACAGGCTGTGTGTTAGTTAGGGATGTGCTGGTATATGAGAGTGAGACAGTCTGTGTATTAGTGAAGGAGGAGCTGGTATCTGAGAGTGAGGCAGGCTGTGTGTTAGTGAGGGAGGAGCTGGTATCTGAGAGTGGGACAGGCTGTGTGTTTCGTGATGGAGGAACTAGTATCTGAGAGTGCGACAGGCTGTGTGTTTCGTGATGGAAAAACTAGTATCTGAGAGTGGGACAGGCTGTGTGTTAGTGAGCGAGGAGCTGGTATCCGAGAGTGGGACAGGCTGTGTGTTAGTTAGGGAGGTGCTGGTATCTGAGAGTAGGACAGGCAGTGTGTTATTGAGGGAGGAGCTGGTAGCTGAGAGTGAGACAGGCTGTGTGTTAGTGAAGGGGGAGCTTGTACCTGAGATTGAGACAGGCTATTTTAGTGAAGGAGGAGCTGGTATCTGAGAGTGGGACAGGCTGTGTGTTAGTGAGGGAGGAGTTGGTATCTGAGAGTGAGACAGGCTGTGTGTTAGTAGGGAGGAGCTGCTATCTGAGAGTGGGACAGGCTTTGTGTTTCGTGATGGAGGAACTAGTATCTGAGAGTGCGACAGGCTGTGTGTTTCATGATGGAAAAACTAGTATCTGAGAGTGGGACAGGCTGTGTGTTAGTGAGGGAGGAGCAATTATCTGAGAGTGGGACAGGCTGTGTGTTAGTGAGCGAGGAGCTGGTATCCGAGAGTGGGACAGGCTGTGTGTTAGTTAGGGAGGTGCTGGTATCTGAGAGTAGGACAGGCAGTGTGTTATTGAGGGAGGAGCTGGTACCTGAGAGTGAGACAGGCTGTGTGTTAGTGAGGGAGGAGCTGGTATCTCAGAGTGGGACAGGCTGTGTGTTAGTGAAGGAGGAGCTTGTACCTGAGATTGAGACAGGCTATTTTACTGAAGGAGGAGCTGGTATCTGAGAGTGGGACAGGCTGTGTGTTAGTGAGGGAGGAGCTGGTATCTGAGATTGGGACAGGCTGTGTGTTAGTGATGGAGGAGATGGTTTCTGAGAGTGGGACAGGCTGTGTGTTTAGTGATGGATGAACTAGTATCTGAGAGTGGGACAGACTTTGTGTTAGTGAGGGAGTAGCTGGTATCAGAGAGTGCGATAGGCTGTGTGTTAGTGAGAGAGCAGCTGGTACCTGAGAGTGGGACAGGCTGTGTGTTAGTGAGGGATGAGCAAGTATCTGAGAGTGGGACAGTCTGTGTGTTAGTGAGGGAGGAGCTGGTATCTGAGAGTGGGACAGTCTGTGTGTTAGTGAGGGAGGAGATGGTATCCGAGAATGGGACAGTATGTGTGTTAGTGAGGGAGGAGCTGGTATCTGAGAGTGCCTGAGGCTGTGTTAGTGAGGGAGGAGCTGGTATCTGAGAGTGGGACAGGCTGTGTGTTAGTGAGGGAGGAGATGGTATATGAGAGTGGGACAGGCTCTGTGTTAGTGAGGGAGGTGCTGGTATCCGAGAGTGGGACAGGCTGTGTGTCAGTGAGGGAGGAGTTGGTATCCGAGCGTGGGACAGGCTGTGTGTTAGTGAGGGAGGAGCTGGTATCTGAGAGTGGGACAGGCTGTGTGTTAGTGAGAGAGGAGCTGGTATCCGAGAGTTGGAGAGGCTGTGTGTTAGTTGGGGAGGTGCTGGTATCTGAGAGATAGACAGGCTTGGTGTTATTGAGGGAGGAGCTGGTACCTGAGAGTGAGACAGGCTGTGTGTTAGTGAGGGAGGAGCTGGTATCTGAGAGTGGGACAGGCTGTGTGTTAGTGAGGGAGGAGCTTGTATCAGAGATTGGGACAGACTGTGTGTTAGTGAGGGAGGAGATGGTATCTGAGAGTGGGACAGGCTGTGTGTTAGTGAGGGAGCAGCTGGTATCTGAGAGTGGGACAGGCTGTTTGTTAGTGAGGGAGGAGCTGGTATCTGAGAGTGGGACAGGCTGTGTGTTAGTGAGAGAGGAGCTGGTATCCGAGAGTTGGAGAGGCTGTGTGTTAGTTGGGGAGGTGCTGGTATCTGAGAGTGAGACAGGCTTTGTGTTATTGAGGGAGGTGCTGGTACCTGAGAGTGAGACAGGCTGTGTGTTAGTGAGGGAGGAGCTTGTATCTGAGATTGGGACAGACTGTGTGTTAATGAGGGAGGAGATGGTATCTGAGAGTGGGACAGGCTGTGTGTTAGTGAGGGAGCAGCTGGTATCTGAGAGTGGGACAGGCTGTGTGTTAGTGAGGTAGGAGCTGGTACCTGAGAGTGGGACAGACTGTGTGTTAGTGAGGGAGGAGCAAGTATCTGAGAGTGGGACAGGCTGTGTGTTAGTCACAGAGGAGCTGGTGTGTGAGATTGGGACAGACTGTGTGTTAGTGAGGGAGGAGCAAGTATCTGAGAGTGGGACAGGCTGTGTGTTAGTGAGGGAGGAGCTGGTTTCTGAGAGTGGGAGAGGCTGTGTTAGTGAGGGAGGAGCTGGTATCTGAGAGTGGGACAGGCTGTGTGTTTAGTGATGGAGGAACTAGTATCTGAGAGTGGGACAGACTGTGTGTTAGTGAGAGAGGAGCAAGTATCTGAGAGTGGGACAGGCTGTGTGTTTGTGAGGGAGGAGCTGGTATCTGAGAGTGGGAGAGGCTGTCTTAGTGAGGGAGGTCTGGTATCTGAGAATGGGACAGTCTGTGTGTTGGTGAGGGAGGAGCAGGTATCTGAGAGTGCGTGAGTCTGTGTGTTAGTGAGAGAGGAGCTGGCATCAGAGAGTGGGACAGGCTATTTCTTAGTGAGGGAGGAGCTGGTATCTGAGAGTCGGCAGGCTGTGTGTCAGTCAGGGAGGTGATGGTTTCTGAGAGTGGGACAGGCTGTGTGTTAGTGAAGGAGGAGATGGTATCATAGAGTGGGACAGGCTGTGTGTTTAGATATTGAGGAACTAGTATCTGAGAGTGGGACCGGCTCTGTGTTAGTGAGGGAGTAGCTGGTATCTGAGAGGGGACAGGCTGTGTGTTAGTGAGGGAGGAGCTGCTATCAGAGAGTGAGACAGGCTGTGTGTTCGTGAGAGAGCAGCTGGTACCTGAGAGTGGGACAGGCTGTGTGTTAGTGAGGGATGAGCAAGTATCTGAGAGTGGGACAGGCTGTGTTTTAGTGAGGGAGGAGATGGTATCTGAGAATGGGACACTATGTATGTTAGTGAGGGAGGAGCTGGTATCTGAGAGTGCGTGAGGCTGTGTGTTAGTGAGGGAGGAGCTGGTATCTGAGAGTGGGACAGGCTGTTTCTTAGTGAGGGATGAGATGGTTTCTGAGAGTGGGACAGGCTGTGTATTAGTGAGGGAGGAGATGGTATCTGAGAGTGGGACAGGCTGTGTGTTAGTGAGGGATGTGCTGGTATCCGAGAGTGTGACAGGCTGTGTGTTAGTGACAGAGAAGCTGGTGTCTGAGAGTGGGACAGGCTGTGTGTAAGTGAGGGTGGAGTTGGTATCTGAGAGTGGGAGAGGCTGTGTTAGTGAGGGAGGAGCTGGTACCTGAGAGTGAGACAGGCTGTGTGTTAGTGAGGGCGGAGATGGTATCTGAGAGTGGGTGAGGCTGTGTGTTAGTGAAGGAGGAGCTTGTATCTGAGAGTGAGACAGGCTATTTACGTGAATGAGGAGCTGGTATCTGAGAGTGGGACAGGCTGTGTGTTAGTGAGGGAGGAGCTGGTACCTGAGAGTGGGACAGGCTTTCTGTTATTGAGGGTGGAGCTGGAATCTGAGAGTGGGACAGGCTGTGTGTTAGTGAGGGAGGAGCTAGTATCTGACATGGCGACAGGCTGTGTTTTAGTGAGGGAGGAGCTGGTATCGGAGAGTGGGACAGGCTGTGTGTTAGTGAGGGAGCAGCTGGTACTGAGACTAAGACAGGCTGTGTGTTAGTGAGGGAGGAGCTGGTATCGGAGATTGGGACAGACTGTGTGTTAGTGAGGGAGGAGCAAGTATCTGAGAGTGGGACAGGCTGTGTGTTAGTGAGGGAGGAGCTGGTATCTGAGAGTGGGAGAGGCTGTGTTAGTGAGGGAGGACTGGTATCTTAGACTGTGACAAGCTGTGTGTTAGTGAGCGAGGAGCAAGTATCTGAGAGTGGGACAGGCTGTATGTTAGTGAGCGAGGAGCTGGTATCTGAGAGTGGGACAGGCTGTGTGTTAGTGAGGGAGGAGATGGTATCTGAGAATGGGAAGTCTGTGTGTTAGTTAGGGAGGAGCTGGTATCTGAGAGTGGGTGAGGCTGTGTGTTAGTGAGCGAGGAGCTGGTATCCGAGAGAGGGACAGGCTGTGTGTTAGTGAGAGAGGAGCAGGTATCTGAGATGGCGACAGGCTGTGTGTTAGTTAGGGATGTGCTGGTATATGAGAGTGAGACAGTCTGTGTATTAGTGAAGGAGGAGCTGGTATCTGAGAGTGAGGCAGGCTGTGTTTTAGTGAGGGAGGAGCTGGTATCGGAGAGTGGGACAGGCTGTGTGTTAGTGAGGGAGCAGCTGGTACTGAGACTAAGACAGGCTGTGTGTTAGTGAGGGAGGAGCTGGTATCGGAGATTGGGACAGACTGTGTGTTAGTGAGGGAGGAGCAAGTATCTGAGAGTGGGACAGGCTGTGTGTTAGTGAGGGAGGAGCTGGTATCTGAGAGTGGGAGAGGCTGTGTTAGTGAGGGAGGACTGGTATCTTAGACTGTGACAAGCTGTGTGTTAGTGAGCGAGGAGCAAGTATCTGAGAGTGGGACAGGCTGTATGTTAGTGAGCGAGGAGCTGGTATCTGAGAGTGGGACAGGCTGTGTGTTAGTGAGGGAGGAGATGGTATCTGAGAATGGGAAGTCTGTGTGTTAGTTAGGGAGGAGCTGGTATCAGAGAGTGGGTGAGGCTGTGTGTTAGTGAGCGAGGAGCTGGTATCCGAGAGATGGACAGGCTGTGTGTTAGTGAGAGAGGAGCAGGTATCTGAGATGGCGACAGGCTGTGTGTTAGTTAGGGATGTGCTGGTATATGAGAGTGAGACAGTCTGTGTATTAGTGAAGGAGGAGCTGGTATCTGAGAGTGAGGCAGGCTGTGTGTTAGTGAGGGAGGAGCTGGTATCTGAGAGTGGGACAGGCTGTGTGTTTCGTGATGGAGGAACTAGTATCTGAGAGTGCGACAGGCTGTGTGTTTCGTGATGGAAAAACTAGTATCTGAGAGTGGGACAGGCTGTGTGTTAGTGAGCGAGGAGCTGGTATCCGAGAGTGGGACAGGCTGTGTGTTAGTTAGGGAGGTGCTGGTATCTGAGAGTAGGACAGGCAGTGTGTTATTGAGGGAGGAGCTGGTAGCTGAGAGTGAGACAGGCTGTGTGTTAGTGAAGGGGGAGCTTGTACCTGAGATTGAGACAGGCTATTTTAGTGAAGGAGGAGCTGGTATCTGAGAGTGGGACAGGCTGTGTGTTAGTGAAGGGGGAGCTTGTACCTGAGATTGAGACAGGCTATTTTAGTGAAGGAGGAGCTGGTATCTGAGAGTGGGACAGGCTGTGTGTTAGTGAGGGAGGAGCTGGTATCTGAGATTGCGACAGGCTGTGTATTAGTAAGGGAGGAGCTGGTATCTGAAAGTGGGACAGGCTGTGTGTTAGTGAGGGAGGAGCTGGTATCTGAGAGCGGGAGAGGTTGTTTCTTTGTGAGGGAGGAGCTGGTATCTGAGAGTCGGACAGGCTGTGTGTATGGTGAGGGAGCAGCTGGTACCTGAGAGTAGGACAGGCTGTGTGTTAGTGAGGGAGGAGCAAGTATCTGAGAGTGGGACAGGATTTGTGTTAGTGAGGGAGGTGATGGTATCTGAGAATGGAACAGTCTGGGTGTTAGTGAGGGAGGAGCTGGTATCTGAGAGTGCGTGAGGCTGTGTGTTTGTGAGGGAGGAGCTGGTATCTGAGAGTGGGACAGGCTGTGTGTTAGTGAGGGAGGAGATGGTTTCTGAGAGTGGGACAGGCTGTGTGTTTAGTGATGGATGAACTGGTATCTGAGAGTGGGACAGACTTTGTGTTAGTGAGAGTGTAGCTGGTATCTGAGAGGGGACAGGCTGTGTGTTAGTGAGGGAGGAGCTGGTATCAGAGAGTGGGATAGGCTGTGTGTTAGTGAGAGAGCAGCTGGTACCTGAGAGTGGGACAGGATGTGTGTTAGTGAGGGATGAGCAAGTATCTGAGAGTGGGACAGTCTGTGTGTTAGTGAGGGAGGAGATGGTATCCGAGAATGGGACAGTATGTGTGTTAGTGAGGGAGGAGCTGGTATCTGAGAGTGCCTGTTGCTCTGTGTTAGTGAGGGAGGAGCTGGTATCTGAGATTGCGACAGGCTTTGTGTCAGTTAGGGAAGTGCTGGTATCTGAGAGTAGGACAGGCTGTGTGTTATTGAGGGAGGAGCTGGTACCTGAGAGTGAGACAGGCTGTGAGTTAGTGAGGGAGGAGCAGAAATCTGAGAGTGGGAGAGGCTGTGTGTTAGTTAAGGAGGAGCTTGTATCTGAGAGTGAGACAGGCTATTTTAGTGAAGGAGGAGCTGGTATCTGAGAGTGAGACAGGCTGTGTGTTTGTGAGGGAGGAGATGGTATCTGAGAGTGGGACAGGCTCTGTGTTAGTGAGAGAGGAGCAGGTGTCTGAGCGTGGGATAGGCTGTGTGTTAGTGAGGGAGGAGCAGGTATCTGAGAGTGGGTGAGGTTGTGTGTTAGTGACGGAGAAGCTGGATTCTGAGAGTGGGACAGGCTGTGTGTTAGTGAGGGAAGAGATGGTATCGGAGAGTGGGACATGCTGTGTGTTAGTGACACAGGAGCTGGTGTCTGAGAGTGGGACAGACTGTGTGTTAGTGAGGGAGGAGCAAGTATCTGAGAGTGGGACAGGTTGTGTGTTAGTGAGGGAGGAGCTGGTATCTGAGAGTTGGAGCGGCTGTGTTAGTGAGGGAGGACTGGTATCTGAGACTGGGACAAGCTGTGTGTTAGTGAGGGAGGAGCTGGTATCTGAGAGTGTGTGAGGCTGTGTTTTAGTGAGGGAGGAGCTGGTATCTGAGAGTGGGACAGGTTGTTTCTTAGTGAGGGAGGTGATGGTTTCTGAGTGTGGGACAGGCTGTGTGTTAGTGAGGGAGGAGATGGTATCTGAGATTGGGACAGGCTGTGTGTTTAGTGATGGAGGATCTAGTATCTGAGAGTGTGACAGGCTTTGTGTTAGTGAGGTAGTAGCTGGTATCTGAGAGGGGACAGGCTGTGTGTTAGTGAGGGAGGAGATGGTATCTGAGAATGGGAAGTCTGTGTGTTAGTTAGGGAGGAGCTGGTATCTGAGAGTGGGTGAGGCTGTGTGTTAGTGAGCGAGGAGCTGGTATCCGAGAGAGGGACAGGCTGTGTGTTTCGTGATGGAAAAACTAGTATCTGAGAGTGGGACAGGCTGTGTGTTAGTGAGGGAGGAGCAATTATCTGAGAGTGGGACAGGCTGTGTGTTAGTGAGCGAGGAGCTGGTATCCGAGAGTGGGACAGGCTGTGTGTTAGTTAGGGAGGTGCTGGTATCTGAGAGTAGGACAGGCAGTGTGTTATTGAGGGAGGAGCTGGTACCTGAGAGTGAGACAGGCTGTGTGTTAGTGAGGGAGGAGCTGGTATCTCAGAGTGGGACAGGCTGTGTGTTAGTGAAGGAGGAGCTTGTACCTGAGATTGAGACAGGCTATTTTAGTGAAGGAGGAGCTGGTATCTGAGAGTGGGACAGGCTGTGTGTTAGTGAGGGAGGAGCTGGTATCTGACAGTGGGACAGGCTGTGTGTTAGTGAGGGAGGAGATGGTTTCTGAGAGTGGGACAGGCTGTGTGTTTAGTGATGGATGAACTAGTATCTGAGAGTGGGACAGACTTTGTGTTAGTGAGGGAGTAGCTGGTATCTGAGAGGGGACAGGCTGTGTGTTAGTGAGGGAGGAGCTGGTATCAGAGAGTGGGATAGGCTGTGTGTTAGTGAGAGTGCAGCTGGTACCTGAGAGTGGGACAGGCTGTGTGTTAGTGAGGGATGAGCAAGTATCTGAGAGTGGGACAGTCTGTGTGTTAGTGAGGGAGGAGATGGTATCCGAGAATGGGACAGTATGTGTGTTAGTGAGGGAGGAGCTGGTATCTGAGAGTGCCTGAGGCTGTGTTAGTGAGGGAGGAGCTGGTATCTGAGAGTGGGACAGGCTGTGTGTTAGTGAGGGAGGAGATGGTATATGAGAGTGGGACAGGCTCTGTGTTAGTGAGGGAGGTGCTGGTATCCGAGAGTGGGACAGGCTGTGTGTCAGTGAGGGAGGAGTTGGTATCTGAGAGTGGGAGAGGCTGTGTTAGTGAGGCAGGACTGGTATCTGAGAGTGGGACAAGCTGTGTGTTGTTGAGGGAGGAGATGGTATCTGAGAGTGGGACAGGCTGTGTGTTAGTGAGGGAGGAGATGGTATCTGAGAGTGGGACAGGCTGTGTGTTTAGTGAGGGAGGAGATGGTATCTGAGAGTCGGACAGGCTGTGTGTTAGTGAGGGTTTAGCTGGTATCTGAGAGTGGGACAGGCTGTGTGTTAGTGAGGGAGGAGATGGTATCTGAGAGTGGGACAGGCTGTGTGTTAGTGAGGGAGGAGCTGGTATCTGAGAGTGGGACAGGCTGTGTGTTAGTGAGAGAGGAGCTGGTATCCGAGAGTTGGAGAGGCTGTGTGTTAGTTGGGGAGGTGCTGGTATCTGAGAGATAGACAGTATTTGTGTTATTGAGGGAGGAGCTGGTACCTGAGAGTGAGACAGGCTGTGTGTTAGTGAGGGAGGAGCTGGTATCTGAGAGTGGGACAGGCTGTGTGTTAGTGAGGGAGGAGCTTGTATCAGAGATTGGGACAGACTGTGTGTTAGTGAGGGAGGAGCAATTATCTGAGAGTGGGACAGGCTGTGTGTTAGTGAGGGAGGAGCTGGTATCTGAGAGTGGGAGAGGCTGTGTTAGTGAGGGAGGACTGGTATCTTAGACTGTGACAAGCTGTGTGTTAGTGAGCGAGGAGCAAGTATCTGAGAGTGGGACAGGCTGTATGTTAGTGAGCGAGGAGCTGGTATCTGAGAGTGGGACAGGCTGTGTGTTAGTGAGGGAGGAGATGGTATCTGAGAATGGGAAGTCTGTGTATTAGTTAGGGAGGAGCTGGTATCTGAGAGTGGGTGAGGCTGTGTGTTAGTGAGCGAGGAGCTGGTATCCGAGAGAGGGACAGGCTGTGTGTTAGTGAGAGAGGAGCAGGTATCTGAGATGGCGACAGGCTGTGTGTTAGTTAGGGATGTGCTGGTATATGAGAGTGAGACAGTCTGTGTATTAGTGAAGGAGGAGCTGGTATCTGAGAGTGAGGCAGGCTGTGTTTTAGTGAGGGAGGAGCTGGTATCGGAGAGTGGGACAGGCTGTGTGTTAGTGAGGGAGCAGCTGGTACTGAGACTAAGACAGGCTGTGTGTTAGTGAGGGAGGAGCTGGTATCGGAGATTGGGACAGACTGTGTGTTAATGAGGGAGGAGCTGGTATCGGAGAGTTGGACACGCTGTGTGTTAGTGAGGGAGCAGCTGGTATCTGAGACTAAGACAGGCTTTTTGTTCGTGAGGGAGGAGCTGGTATCGGAGATTGGGACAGACTGTGTGTTAGTGACGGAGGAGCAAGTATCTGAGAGTGGGACTGGCTGTGTGTTAGTCACAAAGGAGCTGGTGTGTGAGATTGGGACAGACTGTGTGTTAGTGAGGGAGGATCAAGTATCTGAGAGTGGGACAGGCTGTGTGTTAGTGAGGGAGGAGCTGGTTTCTGAGAGTGGGAGAGGCTGTGTTAGTGAGGGAGGACGGGTATCTGAGACTGTGACAAGCTGTGTGTTAGTGAGGGAGGAGCTGGTATCTGAGAGTGGGACAGGCTGTGTGTTTCGTGATGGAGGAACTAGTATCTGAGAGTGGGACAGGCTGTGTGTTAGTGAGAGAGGAGCAAGTATCTGAGAGTGGGACAGGCTGTGTGTTTGTGAGGGAGGAGCTGGTATCTGAGAGTGGGAGAGGCTGTCTAATTGAGGGAGGTCTGGTATCTGAGAATGGGACAGTCTGTGTGTTAGTGAGGAAGGAGCAGGTATCTGAGAGTGCGTGAGTCTGTGTGTTAGTGAGAGAGGAGCTGGCATCAGAGAGTGGGACAGGCTATTTCTTAGTGAGGGAGGAGCTGGTATCTGAGAGTCGGCAGGCTGTGTGTCAGTCAGGGAGGTGATGGTTTCTGAGAGTGGGACAGGCTGTGTGTTAGTGAAGGAGGAGATGGTATCTTAGAGTGGGACAGGCTGTGTGTTTAGAGATGGAGGAACTAGTATCTGAGAGTGGGACAGGCTGTGTCTTAGTGAGGGTGTAGGTGTTATCTGAGAGGGGACAGGCTGTGTGTTTAGTGAGGGAGGAGATGGTATCTGAGAGTCGGACAGGCTGTGTGTTAGTGAGGGATTAGCTGGTATCTGAGAGTGGGACAGGCTGTGTGTTAGTGAGGGAGGAGATGGTATCCGAGAGTGGGACAGGCTGTGTGTTAGTGAGGGAGGAGCTGGTATCTGAGAGTGGGACAGGCTGTGTGTTAGTGAGAGAGGAGCTGGTATCCGAGAGTTGGAGAGGCTGTGTGTTAGTTGGGGAGGTGCTGGTATCTGAGAGATAGACAGGCTTTGTGTTATTGAGGGAGGAGCTGGTACCTGAGAGTGAGACAGGCTGTGTGTTAGTGAGGGAGGAGCTGGTATCTGAGAGTGGGACAGGCTGTGTGTTAGTGAGGGAGGAGCTTGTATCTGAGATTGGGACAGACTGTGTGTTAGTGAGGGAGGAGATGGTATCTGAGAGTGGGACAGGCTGTGTGTTAGTGAGGGAGCAGCTGGTATCTGAGAGTGGGACAGGCTGTCTGTTAGTGAGGTAGGAGCTGGTACCTGAGAGTGGGACAGGCTGTGTGTTAGTGAGTGAGGAGCTAGTATCTGAGATGGCGACAGGCTGTGTTTTAGTGAGGGAGGAGCTGGTATCGGAGAGTGGGACAGGCTGTTTGTTAGTGAGGTAGCAGCTGTTATCTGAGACTAAGACAGGCTGTTTGTTTGTGAGGGAGGAGCTGGTATCGGAGATTGGGACAGACTGTGTGTTAGTGAGGGAGGAGCAAGTATCTGAGAGTGGGACAGGCTGTGTGTTAGTCACAGAGGAGCTGGTGTGTGAGATTGGGACAGACTGTGTGTTAGTGAGGGAGGAGCAAGTATCTGAGAGTGGGACAGGCTGAGTGTTTGTGAGGGAGAGCTGGTATCTGAGAGTGGGAGAGGCTGTCTTAGTGAGGGAGGTCTGGTATCTGAGAATGGGACAGTCTGTGTGTTAGTGAGGGAGGAGCAGGTATCTGAGAGTGCGTGAGTCTGTGTGTTAGTGAGAGAGGAGCTGGCATCAGAGAGTGGGACAGGCTATTTCTTAGTGAGGGAGGAGCTGGTATCTGAGAGTCGGACAGGCTGTGTGTCAGTCAGGGAGGTGATGGTTTCTGAGAGTGTGACAGTCTGTGTGTTAGTGAAGGAGGAGATGGTATCTTAGAGTGGGCCAGGCTGTGTGTTTAGAGATGGAGGAACTTGTATCTGAGAGTGGGACAGGCTGTGTGTTAGTGAGGGTGTAGGTGTTATCTGAGAGGGGACAGGCTGTGTGTTAGTGAAAAAGGAGCTGGTATCTGAGAGTGGGTGAGGCTGTGTGTTAGTGAGCGAGGAGCTGGTATCCGAGTGTGGGACAGGCTGTGTGTTATTGAGGCAGGAGCTGGTACATGAGAGAGAGACAGGCTGTGTGTTATAGACGGATGAGCTGGTATCTGAGAGTGGGACAGCCTGTGTGTTAGTGAGGGAGGAGCAGGAATCTGAGAGTGGGACAGGATGTGTGTTAGTGAGGGAGGAGCTGGTAACTGAGAGTGAGACAGACTATTTTTGTGAAGGAGGAGCTGGTATCTGAGAGTGAGACAGGCTGTGTGTTAGTGAGGGAGGAGCTGGTATCTGAGAGTGGGACAGGCTGTGTGTTAGTGAGGGAGGAGCAGGATTCTGAGAGTGGGACAGGCTTTGTGTTTGTGAGGGAGGAGCTGGTATCTGAGAGTGGGACAGTCTTTGTGTTCGTGAGGGAGGCGCTGGTATCTGAGAGTGGGACAGGCTGTGTGTTCGTGAGGGAGGAGCTGGTATCTGAGAGTGGGACAGGCTTTGTGTTAGTGAGGGAGGAGCTGGTGTCTGAGATTGCGACAGGCTGTGTGTTAGTGAGGGAGGAGCTGGTATCTGAGAGTGGGACAGGCTGTGTGTTAGTGAGGGAAGAGCTGGTATCTGAGATTGCGACAGGCTGTGTGTTAGTGAGGGAGGAGCTGGTATCTGAGAGTGGGACAGGCTGTGTGTTAGTGAGGGAGGAGCTGGTATCTGAGATTGCGACAGGCTGTGTGTTAGTGAGGGAGGAGCTGGTATCTGAGACTAAGACAGGCTGTCTGTTAGTGAGGGAGGAGCTGGTACCTGAGATTGGGACAGACTGTGTGTTAGTGAGGGAGGAGCAAATATCTGAGAGTGGGACAGGCTGTGTGTTTAGTGATGGAGGAACTAGTATCTGAGAGTGGGACCAGGTGTGTGTTAGTGAGGGAGCAGCTTGTATCTGAGATTGCGACATGCTGTGTTTCAGTGAGGGAGGAGCTGGTATCAGAGAGTGGGATAGGCTCTGTGTTAGTGAGGGTGCAGCTGGTATCCGAGAGTGGGACAGGCTTTCTGTTAGTGAGGGAGGACCTGGTATCGGAGAGTGGGACAGGCTGTGTGTTAGTGACAGAGGAGCTGGTGTCTGAGAGTGGTACAGACTGTGTGTTACTGAGGGAGGAGCAATTATCTGAGACAGGGAAAAAGCTGTGTGTTAGTGAGGGAGGAGCAAGTAACTGAGAGTTGGAAAGGCTGTGTGTTCGTGAGGGAGGAGCTGGTATCTGAGAGTGGGACAGGCTGTGAGTTAGTGAGGGAGGAGCTGGTATCTGAGAATGGGACAGGCTGTGTGTTAGTGAGGGAGGAGCTGGTATCCGAGAGTGGGACAGGCTGTGTGTTAGTTAGGGAGGTGCTGGTATCTGAGAGTAGGACAGGCTGTGTGTTATTGAGGCAGGAGCTGGTACATGAGAGTGAGACAGGCTGTATGTTAGTGAGGGAGGAGCAGGAATCTGAGAGTGGGACAGGCTGTGTGTTCGTGAGGGAGGAGCTGGTATCTGAGAGTGAGACAGACTATTTTTGTGAAGGAGGAGCTGGTATCTGAGAGTGAGACAGGCTGTGTGTTCGTGAGGGAGGAGCTGGTATCTGAGAGTGGGACAGGCTTTGTGTTAGTGAGGGAGGAGCTGGTGTCTGAGATTGCGACAGGCTGTGTGTTAGTGAGGGAGGAGCTGGTATCTGAGAGTGAGACAGGCTGTGTGTTCAAGAGGGAGGAGCTGGTATCTGAGAGTGGGACAGGCTTTGTGTTAGTGAGGGAGGAGCTGGTGTCTGAGATTGCGACAGGCTGTGTGTTAGTGAGGGAGGAGCTGGTATCTGAGAGTGGGACAGGCTGTGTGTTAGTGAGGGAGGAGCTGGTATCTGAGATTGCGACAGGCTGTGTGTTAGTGAGGGAGGAGCTGGTATCTGAGACTAAGACAGGCTGTGTGTTAGTGAGGGAGGAGCTGGTATCTGAGAGTGGGACAGGCTGTGTGTTAGTGAGGGAGGAGCTGGTATCTGAGATTGCGACAGGCTGTGTGTTAGTGAGGGAGGAGCTGGTATCTGAGACTAAGACAGGCTGTTTGTTAGTGAGGGAGGAGCTGGTACCTGAGATTGGGACAGACTGTGTGTTAGTGAGGGAGGAGCAAATATCTGAGAGTGGGACAGGCTGTGTGTTTAGTGATGGAGGAACTAGTATCTGAGAGTGGGACCAGGTGTGTGTTAGTGAGGGAGGAGCTTGTATCTGAGATTGCGACATGCTGTGTTTCAGTGAGGGAGGAGCTGGTATCAGAGAGTGGGATAGGCTCTGTGTTAGTGAGGGTGCAGCTGGTATCCGAGAGTGGGACAGGCTTTGTGTTAGTGAGGGAGGACCTGGTATCGGAGAGTGGGACAGGCTGTGTGTTAGTGACAGAGGAGCTGGTGTCTGAGAGTGGGACAGACTGTGTGTTACTGAGGGAGGAGCAATTATCTGAGACTGGGACAAGCTGTGTGTTAGTGAGGGAGGAGCAAGTAACTGAGAGTTGGACAGGCTGTGTGTTCGTGAGGGAGGAGCTGGTATCTGAGAGTGGGACAGGCTGTGTGTTAGTGAGGGAGGAGCTGGTATCTGAGATTGGGACAGACTGTGTGTTAGTGAGGGAGGAGCTGGTATCTGAGAATGGGACAGGCTGTGTGTTAGTGAGGGAGGAGCTGGTATCTGAGATTGGGACAGACTGTGTGTTTGTGAGGGAGGAGCTGGTATCTGAGAGTGGGACAGGCTGTGTGTTTGTGAGGGAGGAGAAGGTATCTGAGAGTGGGACAGGCTGTGTGTTAGTGAGGGAGGAGATGGTATCTGAGAATGGGACAGTCTGTGTGTTAGTGAGGGAGGAGCTGGTATCTGAGAGTGGGACAGGCTGTGTGTTAGTCAGGGAGATGCTGGTATCTGACAGTGGGGCAGGATGTGTGTTTGTGAGGGAGGAGCTGGTATCTGAGAGTGGGACAGGCTGTGTGTTAGTGAGGGAGGAGATGGTATCTGAGAGTGGGACAGGCTGTGTGTTAGTGAAGGAAGAGCTGTTATCAGAGACAAAGACAGGCTCTGTGTTAGTGAGGGAGGAGCTGGTATCGGAGATTGGGACAGGCTGTGTGTTAGTGACAGAGGAGCTGGTATCTGAGAGTGGGACAGACTGTGTGTTAGTGAGGGAGGAGCTGGTATCTGAGAGTGGGACAGGCTGTGTGTTAGTGAGGGAGGAGCTGGTATCTGAGAGTGGAAGTGGCTGTGTTAGTGAGGGAGCACTGTTATCTGAGACTGTGACAAGCTGTGTGTTAGTGAGGGAGGAGCAAGTATCTGAGAGTGGGACAGGCTGTGTGTTAGTGAGGGAGGAGCTGGTATCTGAGAGTGGGACAGGCTGTGTGTTAGTGAGGGAGGAGATGGTATCGGAGAGTGGGACAGGCTGTGTGTTAGTGAGGGTGCAGCTGGTATCTGAGACTAAGACAGGCTGTGTGTTAGTGAGGGAGGAGCTGGTATCGGAGATTGGGACACACTGTGTGTTAGTGAGGGAGGAGAAAGTATCTGAGAGTGGGACAGGCTGTGTGTTAGTGAGGGAGGAGCTGGTATCTGAGAGTGGGACAGGCTGTGTGTTAGTGAGGGAGGAGATGGTATCTGAGAATGCGACAGGCTGTGTGGTAGTTAGGGAGGTGCTGGTATCTGAGAGTTGGACAGGCACTGTGTTATGGAGGGAGGAGCTGGTACCTGAGAGTGAGACAGGCTGTGTGTTAGTAGGGAGGAGCTGGTATCTGAGAGTGGGACAGGCTGTTTCTTAGTGAGGGAGGAGCTGGTATCTGAGAATGGGACAGTGTGTGTGTTAGTGAGGGAGGAACTGGTATCTGAGAGTGGGACAGGCTGTTTCTTAGTGAGGGAGGAGCTGGTATCTGAGAATGGGACAGTCTGTGTGTTAGTGAGGGAGGAACTGGTATCTGAGAGTGGGACAGGCTGTTTCTTAGTGAGGGAGGAGCTGGTATCTGAGAATGGGACAGGCTGTGTGTTAGTGAGGGAGGAGATGGTATCTGAGCTTGGGACAGGCTGTGTGTTTAGTGATGGAGGAACTAGAATCTGAGAGTGGGACAGGCTGTGTGTTCGTGAGGGTGAAGCTGTTATCTGAGAGGGGAGAGGCTGTGTGTTAGTGAGGGAGGAGCTGGTATCTGAGAGTGGGTGAGGCTGTGTGTTAGTGAGGGAGGAGCAGGTATCTGAGTGTGGGACAGGCTGTGTGTTAGTGAGCGAGGAGCTGGTATCCGAGAGTGGGACAGGCTGTGTGTTAGTGAGCGAGGTGCTGGTACCTGAGAGTGAGACAGGCTGTGTGTTAGTGAGGGAGGAGCAGGTACCTGAGAGTGAGACAGGCTGTGTGTTAGTGAAGGAGGAGCTTGTATCTGAGAGTGAGACAGGCTATTTTAGTGAAGGAGGAGCTGGTAACTAGGAGTGAGACAGGCTGTGTGTTTGTGAGAGAGGAGATGGTATCTGAGAGTGGGACAGGCTGTGTGTTTGTAAGGGAGGAGCTGTTACCTGAGAGTGGGACAGGCTTTGTGTTATTGTGGTAGGAGCTGGAATCTGAAAATGGGACAGGCTGTGTGTTAGTGAGGGAGGAGCTGGTATCAGAGAGTGGGTTAGGCTCTGTGTTAGTGAGGGAGGAGCTGGTATCTGTGAGTGGGACAGACTGTGTGTTAGTGAGGGAAGAGCTGTTATCAGAGACGAAGCCAGGCTGTGTGTTATTGAGGGAGGACCTGGTATCGGAGAGAGGGACAGGCTGTGTGTTAGTGACAGAGGAGCTGGTGTCTGAGTGTGGGACAGACTGTGTGTTAGTGAGGTAGGAGCAAGTATCTGAGAGTGGGACAGGCTGTGTGTTATTGAGGGAGGAGCTGGTATCTGAGAGTGGGACAGGCTGTGTGTTAGTGAGGGAGGAGCAAGTATCTGAGAGTGGGACAGGCTGTGTTAGTGAGGGAGGAGCTGTTATCTGAGACTGGGACAAGCTGTGTGTTAGTGAGGGAGGAGCAAGTAACTGAGAGTTGGACAGGCTGTGTGTTCGTGAGGGAGGAGCTGGTATCTGAGATTGGGACAGACTGTGTGTTAGTGAGGGAGGAGCTGGTACCTGAGAGTGGGACAGGCTCTGTGTTAGTGAGGGAGGAGCTGGTATCTGAGAGTGGGACAGGCTGTGTGTTAATGAGGGAGGAGCTGTTATCTGAGAGGGGAGAGGCTGTGTGTTAGTGAGGGAGGAGCTGGTATCTGAGAGTGGAAGTGGCTGTGTTAGTGAGGGAGCACTGTTATCTGAGACTGTGACAAGCTGTGTGTTAGTGAGCGAGGAGCTGGTATCCGAGAGTGGGACAGGCTGTGTGTTAGTGAGGGAGGTGCTGGTACCTGAGAGTGAGACAGGCTGTGTGTTAGTGAAGGAGGAGCTTGTATCTGAGATTGAGACAGGCTATTTTAGTGAAGGAGGAGCTGGTAACTAGGAGTGAGACAGGCTGTGTGTTTGTGAGAGAGGAGATGGTATCTGAGAGTGGGATAGGCTGTGTGTTAGTGAGGGAGGAGCTGGTACCTGAGAGTGGGACAGGCTGTGTGTTAGTGAGGGAGGAGCTGGTATCTGAGATTGCGACAGGCTGTGTGTTAGTTAGGGAGGTGCTGGTATCTGAGAGTAGGACAGGCTGTGTGTTCGTGAGGGAGGAGCTGATATCTGAGAGATGGACAGGCTGTTTGTAAAGGAGCGAGGAGCTGGTATCTGAGTGTGGGACAGGCTTTGTTTTAGTGAGGGAGGAGCTCGAGTCAGAGAGTGGGACGGGTGGTGTGTTAGTGAGGGAGGAGCAGGTATCTGAGATTGCGACATGCTGTGTGTTAGTGAGGGAGGAGCTGGTATCTGAGAGTGGGACAGGCTGTGTGTCAGTGAGGGAGGAGCTAGTATCTGAGAGTGGGACAGGCTGTTTGTTAGTGAGGGAGGAGCTGGTATCTGAGAGTGGGACAGGCTGTGTGTTAGTGAGGGAGGAGCTGGTATCTGAGAGTGGGACAGGCAGAGTGTTAGTGAGGGAGGAGCTGGTATCTGAGGGAGAGAGGCTGTGTGTTAGTGAGGGAGGAGCTGGTATCTGAGAGTGGGACAGGCTGTGTGTTAGTGAGGGAAGAGCTGTTATCAGAGACGAAGGCAGGCTGTGTGTTAGTGACAGAGGAGCTGGTGTCTGAGTGTGGGACAGACTGTGTGTTAGTGAGGGAGGAGCAAGTATCTGAGAGTGGGACAGGCTGTGTGTTAGTGAGGGAGGACTGGTATCTGAGACTGGGATAAGCTGTGTGTTAGTGAGGGTGGAGCAAGTAACTGAGAGTTGGACAGGCTGTGTGTTCGTGAGGGAGGAGCTGGTATCTGAGAGTGGGACAGGCTGTGTGTTAGTGAGGGAGCAGCTGGTATCTGAGAGTGGGTGAGGCTGTGTGTTAGTGAGCAAGGAGCTGGTATCCGAGTGAGACAGGCTGTGTGTTAGTGAGGGAGGAGCTGTTATCTGAGAGTGGGACTGGCTGTGTGTTAGTGAGGGAGGAGCTGGTATCTGAGAGTGGGACAGGCTGTGTGTTAGTGAGTGAGGATCTGGTATCGGAGATTGGGACAGGGTGTGTGTTAGTGAGGGAGGAGCTGGTATCAGAGAGAGGGACAGGCTGTGTGTTAGTGACAGAGGAGCTGGTGTCTGAGAGTGGGACAGTCTGTGTGTTAGTGAGGGAGGAGCAAGTATCTGAGAGTGGGACAGGCTGTGTGTTAGTGAGGGTGGAGCTGGTATCTGAGAGTGAGACAGGCTGTGTGTTTGTGAGGGAGGAGCATGTATCTGAGAGTGGGACAGGCTGTGTGTTAGTGAGGGAGGAGCTGGTATCTGAGAGTGGGACAGGCTGTATGTTAGTGAGGGAGGAGATGGTATCTGAGAATGGGACAGTCTGTGTGTTAGTGAGGGAGGAGCTGGTATCTGAGAGTGGGACAGTCTGTGTGTTAGTTAGGGAGTTGCTGGTATCTGAGTGTAGGACAGGCTGTGTGTTTTTGAGGGAGGAGCTGGTATCTGAGAGTGCGACAGGCTGTGTGTTAGTGAGGGAGGAACTGGTATCTGAGAGTGGGACAGGCTGTGTGTTAGTGAGGGAGGAGATGGTATCTGAGAGTGGGACAGGCTGTGTGTTTCGTGATGGAGGAACTAGTATCTGAGAGTTGGACAGGCTGTGTGTTAGTGAGGGAGTAGCTGGTAAATGAGAGGGCACAGGCTGTGTGTTAGTGAGGGAGGAGCTGGTATCTGAGAATGGGACAGGCTGTGTGTTAGTGAGGGAGGAGCTGGTATCTGAGAGTGGGTGTGGCTGTGTGTTAGTGAGCGAGGAGCTGGTATCCGAGAGTGGGACAGTCTGTGTGTTAGTTAGGGTGGTGTTGGTATCTGAGAGTAGGACAGGCTGTGTGTTAGTGAGGGAGGAGCAGGAATCTGAGAGTGGGAGAGGCTGTGTGTTTGTGAAGGAGGAGCTTGTATCTGAGAGTGAGACAGGCTATTTTAGTGAAGGAGGAGCTGGTATCTGAGAGTGAGACAGGCTGTGTGTTTGTGAGGGAGGAGATGTTATCTGAGAGTGGGACAGGCTGTGTGTTAGTGAGGGAGGAGCTGGTATCTGAGAGTGGGACAGGCTGTGTTTTAGTGAGGGAGGAGCTGGTATCTGAGAGTGGGTGAGGCTGTGTGTTAGTGAGGGAGGAGATGGTATCTGAGAGTGGGTGAGGCTGTTTGTTAGTGAGCGAGGAGCTGGTATCCGAGTGAGACAGGCTGTGTGTTAGTGAGGGAGGAGCTGGTATCTGAGAGTAGGACATGCTGTGTGTTATTGATGGAGGAGCTGGTACCTGAGTGTGAGACAGGCTGTGTGTTAGTGAGGGAGGAGATGGTATCTGAGGGTGAGACAGGCTCCTTTAGTGAAGGAGGAGCTTGTATTTGAGAGTGAGATAGGCTGTTTTTGTGAGGGAGGAGATGGTATCTGAGAGTGGGACAGGCTGTGTGTTAGTGTGGGAGGAGCTGGTATCTGAGAGTGGGACAGGCTGTGTTTTAGTGAGTGAGGAGCTGGTATCGGAGATTGGGACAGGCTGTGTGTTAGTGAGGGAGGAGCTGGTATCAGAGAGAGGGACAGGCTGTTTGTTAGTGACAGAGGAGCTGGTGTCTGAGAGTGGGACAGTCTGTGTGTTAGTGAGGGAGGAGCAAGTATCTGAGAGTGGGACAGGCTGTGTGTTAGTGAGGGTGGAGCTGGTATCTGAGAGTGAGACAGGCTGTGTGTTTGTGAGGGAGGAGCAAGTATCTGAGAGTGGGACAGGCTGTGTGTTAGTGAGGGAGGAGCTGGTATCTGAGAGTGGGACAGTTGTGTTATTGAGGGAGGAGCTGGTATCTGAGAGTGGGACAGGCTGTGTGTTAGTGAGGGATGAGCTGGTATCTGAGAGTGGGACAGGCTGTGTGTTAGTGAGGGAGGAGCTGGTATCTGAGAGTGGGACAGGCTGTGTGTTAGTTAGGGAGTTGCTGGTATCTGAGTGTAGGACAGGCTGTGTGTTTTTGAGGGAGGAGCTGGTATCTGAGAGTGGGACAGGCTGTGTGTTAGTGAGCGAGGAGCTGGTATCCGAGAGTGGGACAGGCTGTGTGTTAGTGAGGGAGGAGCTGGTATCTGAGATTGCGACAGGCTGTGTGTTAGTTAGGGAGGTGCTGGTATCTGAGTGTAGGACAGGCTGTGTGTTTTTGAGGGAGGAGCTGGTACCTGAGAGTGAGACAGGCTGTGTGTTAGTAGGGAGGAGCAGGAATCTGAGAGTGGGAGAGGCAGTGTGTTAGTGAGGGAGGAACTTGTATCTGAGAGTGAGACAGGCTCCTTTAGTGAAGGAGGAGCTTGTATGTGAGATTGAGACAGGCTGTGTTTGTGAGGGAGGAGATGGTATCTGAGAGTGGGATAGGCTATGTGTTAGTGATGGAGGAGATGGTATCTAAGAGTGGGACAGGCTGTGTGTTAGTGAGGGAAGAGCTGTTGTCAGAGACTAAGACAGGCTCTGTGTTAGTGAGAGAGGAGATGGTATCGGAGATTGGGACAGGCTGGGGGTTAGTGACAGAGGAGCTTGTGTCTGAGAGTGGGACAGACTGTGTGTTAGTGAGGGAGGAGCAAGTATCTCAGAGTGGGACAGGCTGTGTGTTAGTGAGGGAGGAGCTGGTACCTGAGAGTGGGACAGGCTGTGTGTTAGTGAGGGAGGAGCTGGTATCTGAGAGTGGGTGAGGCTGTGTGTTAGTGAGCGAGGAACTGGTATCCGAGTGAGACAGGCTGTGTGTTAGTGAGGGAGGAGCTGGTATCTGAGAGTGGGACAGGCTGTGTGTTAGTGAGGGAGGAGCTGGTATCTGAGAGTGGGACAGGCTGTGTGTTAGTGAGTGAGGATCTGGTATCGGAGATTGGGACAGGGTGTGTGTTAGTGAGGGAGGAGCTGGTATCAGAGAGAGGGACAGGCTGTGTGTTAGTGACAGAGGAGCTGGTGTCTGAGAGTGGGACAGTCTGTGTGTTAGTGAGGGAGGAGCAAGTATCTGAGAGTGGGACAGGCTGTGTGTTAGTGAGGGTGGAGCTGGTATCTGAGAGTGAGACAGGCTGAGTGTTAGTGAGGGAGGAGATGGTATCTGAGAATGGGACAGTCTGTGTGTTAGTGAGGGAGGAGCTGGTATCTGAGAGTGGGACAGGCTGTGTGTTAGTTTGGGAGTTGCTGGTATCTGAGTGTAGGAGAGGCTGTGTGTTTTTGAGGGAGGAGCTGGTATCTGAGAGTGCGACAGGCTGTGTGTTAGTGAGGGAGGAACTGGTATCTGAGAGTGGGACAGGCTGTGTGTTATGAGCGAGGAGCTGGTATCTGAGAGTGGGAGAGGCTTTGTTAGTGAGGGAGGACTGGTATCTGAGACTGTGATAATCTGTGTGTTAGTGAGGGAGGAGCAAGTATCTGAGAGTGGGACAGGCTGTGTGTTAGAGAGGGACGAGCTGGTATCTGAGGTTGGGACAGGCTGTGTGTTAGTGAGGGAGGAGATGGTATCTGATAATGGGACAGTCTGTGTGTTAGTGAGGGAGGAGCTGGTATCTGAGAGAGGGTGAGGCTGTGTGTTAGTGAGCGAGGAGCTGGTATCCGAGAGTGGGACAGGCTGTGTGTTAGTGAGGGAGGAGCTGGTATCTGAGATTGCGACAGGCTGTGTGTTAGTTAGGGAGGTGCTGGTATCTGAGAGTAGGACAGGCACTGTGTTATTGAGGGAGGAGCTGGTACCTGAGAGTGAGACAGGCTGTGTGTTAGTGAGGGAGGAGATGGTATCTGAGAGTGGGACAGGCTGTGTGTTTCGTGATGGAGGAACTAGTATCTGAGAGTTGGACAGGCTCTGTGTTAGTGAGGGAGTAGCTCGTAAATGAGAGGGCACAGGCTGTGTGTTAGTTAGGGAGGAGCTGGTATCTGAGAGTGAGACAGGCTGTTTTAGTGAAGGAGGAGCTGGTATCTGAGAGTGAGATAGGCTGTGTGTTTGTGAGGGAGGAGATGGTATCTGAGAATGGGACAGGCTGTGTGTTAGTGAGGGAGGAGCTGGTATCTGAGAGTGGGACAGGCTGTGTTTTAGTGAGGGAGGAGCTGGTATCTGAGAGTGGGAGAGGCTTTGTTAGTGAGGGAGGACTGGTATCTGAGACTGTGACAATCTGTGTGTTAGTGAGGAAGGAGCAAGTATCTGAGAGTGGGACAGGCTGTGTGTTAGTTAGGGAGGAGATGGTATCTGAGAGTGGGACAGGCTGTGTGTTTCGTGATGGAGGAACTAGTATCTGAGAGTTGGACAGGCTGTGTGTTAGTGAGGGAGTAGCTGGTAAATGAGAGGGGACAGGCTGTTTGTTAGTGAGGGAGGAGCTGGTATCTGAGAGTGGGACAGGCTGTGTATTAGTGAGCGAGGAGCTGGTATCCGAGAGTGGGACAGGCTGTGTGTTAGTTAGGGTGGTGTTGGTATCTGAGAGTAGGACAGGCTCTGTTTTATTGAGGGTGGAGCAGGCACCTGAGAGTGGGACAGTCTGTGTGTTAGTGAGGGAGGAGCGAGTATCTGAGAGTGGGACAGGCTGTGTGTTAGTGAGGGAGGAGCTGGTATCTGAGATTGCGACAAGCTGTGTGTTAGTGAGGGAGGAGCAGGATTCTGAGAGTGGGACAGGCTGTGTTGTAGTGAGGGAGGAGCTGGTATCTGAGAGTGGGACAGGCTGTGTGTTAGTGAGGGAGGAGCTGGTATCAGAGACTAAGACAGGCTGTGTGTTAGTAAGGGAGGAGCTGGTATGAGACAGTGGGACAGGCTGTGTGTTAGCGAGGGTGGAGCGAGTATTTGAGAGTGGGACAGGCTACGTTTTAGTGAGGGAGGAGGCGGTATCCGAGAGTGGGACAGGCTGTGTGTTTGGGAGGGAGAAGATGGTATCTGAGAGTGGGACAGGCTGTGTGTTAGTGAGGGAGGAGATGATTTCTGAGAGTGGGACAGGCTGTGTATGAGTGAGGGAGGAGCTGGTATCTGAGAGCGGGACAGACTGTGTGTTAGTGTGTGAGGAGCTGGTATCTGAGAGTGGGTGAGGCTGTGTGTTAGTGAGCGAGGAGCTGGTATCCGAGAGTGGGACAGGCTGTGTGTTAGTGAGGGAGGAGCTGGTATCTGTGAGTGGGACAGGCTGTGTGTTAGTGAGGGAGGAGCAGGAATCTGAGAGTGGGAGAGGCAGTGTGTTAGTGAAGGAAGAGCTTGTATCTGAGAGTGAGACAGGCTATTTTAGTGAAGGAGGAGCTGGTATCTGAGAGTGGGACAGGCTGTTTGTTAGTGAAGGAGGAGCTGGTATCTGAGAGTGAGACAGGCTGTGTGTTTGTGAGGGAGGAGCTAGTATCTGAGATTGCGACAGGCTGTGTGTTAGTGAGGGAGGAGATGGTATCTGAGAGTGGGACAGGCTGTGTGTTTTTGTGGGAGGACCTGGAATCTGAGAGTGGGACAGGCTGTGTGTTAGTGAGGGAGAATCTGGTATCTGAGAGTGGGACAGGCTGTGTGTTAGTGAGGGAAGAGCTGGTATCAGAGACTAAGACAGGCTGTGTGTTAGTGAGGGAGGAGCTGGTATCAGAGAGTGGGACAGGCTGTGTGTTAGTGACAGAGGAGCTGGTATCTGAGACTGGGACAGGCTGTGTGTTCGTGAGGGAGGAGCAAGTTTCTGAGAGTGGGACAGGCTGTGTGTTAGTGAGGGAGGAGCTGCTATATGAGAGTGGGACAGGCTGTGTGTTAGTGAGGGAGGAGACGGTATCTGAGAATGGGACAGTCTGTGTGTTAGTGAGGGAGGAGCTGGTATCTGAGAGTGGGTGAGGCTGTGTGTTAGTGAGCGAGGAGCTGGTATCCGAGAGTGGGACAGGCTGTGTGTCAGTGAGGGAGGAGCTGGTATCTGAGATTGCGACAGGCTGTGTGTTAGTGAGGGAGGAGCTGGTATCTGAGAGTGGGACAGGCTGTGTGTTAGTAAGGGAGGTGCTGGTATCTGAGAGTAGGACAGGCTGTGTGTTATTGAGGGAGGAGCTGGTACCTGAGTGAGACAGGCTGTGTTTTAGTTGGGAGGAGCTGGAATCTGAGAGCGGGAGAGGCTGTGTGTTAGTGAGGGAGGAGCTTGTATCTGAGAGTGACACAGGCTCTTTTTGTGAAGGAGGAGCTGGTATCTGAGAGTGAGACAGGCTGTGTGTTTGTGAGGGAGGAGATGGTATCTGAGAGTGGGACAGGCTGTGTGTTAGTGAGGGTGGAGCTGATATCTGAGAGTGGGAAAAGCTGTGTGTTAGTGAGAGAGGAGCTGGTATCTGAGACAGGGGCAGGATGTGTGTTAGTGAGGGACGAGGTGTTATCTGAGAGTGGGACAAGTTGTGTGTTAGTGAGGGAGGAGCAGGAATCTGAGAGTGGGGCAGGCTGTGTGTTAGTGAGGGAGGAGCTGGTATCTGAGAGTGGGAGAGGATGTGTGTTAGTGAGGGAGGTGCTGGTATCTGAGAGTAGGACAGGTAGTGTGTTATTGAGAGAGGAGCTGGTATCTGAGAGTGGGAAAGGCTGTGTCTTAGTGAGGGACGAGGTGTTATCTGAGAGTGGGACAAGTTGTGTGTTAGTGAGGGAGGAGCTGGTATCTGAGAGTGGGAGAGGCTGTGTGTTAGTGAGGGAGGAGCTGGTATCTGAGAGTGGAACAGGCTGAGTGTTAGTGAGGGAGGAGCAGGATTCTGAGAGTCGGAGAGGCTCTGTGTAAGTGAGGGAGGAGCTGGTATCTGAGAGTGGGACAGGCTCTGTGTTAGTGAGGGAGGAGCTGGTATCTGAGAGTGGGACAGGCTCTGTGTAAGTGAGGGAGGAGCTGTTATCTGAGAGTGGGACAGGCAGTGTGTTAGTGAGAGAGGAGCTGGTATCTGAGAGTGACAGAGGATGTGTTAGTGAGGGAGGAGCTGGTATCTGAGTGGGACAGGCTGTGTGTTAGTGAGGGAGTAGCTGGTATCTGAGAGTGAGTCAAGCTTTGTGTGACAGAGGGAGGATCTGGAATCTGGGTGAGGGTTAGCATGTGTGTTAGTGAGGGAGGTTCTGATATCTGAGTGTAGGAATGACTGTGTGTTAGTGAGGGAGGAGCTGGTATCTGAGGGCGAGGCAGGCTGTGTATTAGTGAGGGAAGGGCTGGTATCGGAAAGTGGAACAGCCTGTGTTAGCGAGGGAGGAGCTGGTGTCTGAGAGTGGGACAGGCTCTGTGTTAGTGAGGGAGGAGCTGGTATCTGAGAGTGAGACAGGCTGTGTGTCAGTGAGGGAGGAGCTGGTACCTGAGACTGGGACAGGCTGTGTGTAAGTGAGGGAGGAGCTGGTATCTGAGTGGGACAGGCTGTGTGTTAGTGAGGGAGTAGCTGGTATCTGAGAGTGAGTCAAGCTTTGTGTGACAGAGGGAGGATCTGGAAACTGGGTGAGGGTTAGCATGTGTGTTAGTGAGGGAGGTTCTGATATCTGAGTGTAGGAATGACTGTGTGTTAGTGAGGGAGGAGCTGGTATCTGAGGGCGAGTCAGGCTGTGTATTAGTGAGGGAAGGGCTGGTATCGGAAAGTGGAACAGCCTGTGTTAGCGAGGGAGGAGCTGGTGTCTGAGAGTGGGACAGGCTCTGTGTTAGTGAGGGAGGAGCTGGTATCTGAGAGTGAGACAGGCTGTGTGTTAGTGAGGGAGGAGCTGGTACCTGAGACTGGGACAGGCTGTGTGTAAGTGAGGGAGGAGCTGGTATCTGAGAGTGGGAGAGGCAGTGTGTTAGTGAAGGAGGAGCTTGTATCTGAGAGTGGGACAGGCTATTTTAGTGAAGGAGGAGCTGGTATCTGAGAGTGAGACAGGCTGTGTGTTTGTGAGGGAGGAGATCGTATCTGAGAGTGGGACAGGCTGTGTGTTAGTGAAGGAGGAGCTGGTATCTGAGAATGGGACAGACTGTGTGTTATTGTGGGAGGAGCAGGAATCTGAGAGTGGGACAGGCTGTGTGTTAGTGAGGGAGCAGCTGGTATCTGACAGTGGGACAGGCTGTGTGTTAGTGAGGGAGGAGCAGGTATCTAAGAGTGGGTGAGGCTGTGTGTTAGTGACGGAGAAGAAGGATTCTGAGAGTGGGACAGGCTGTGTGTTAGTGACGGAAGAGCTGGTATCAGAGACTAAGACAGGCTGTGTGTTAGTGAGGGAGGAGCTGGTATCAGAGAGAGGGACAGGCTGTGTGTTAGTGACAGAGGAGCTGGTGTCTGAGAGTGGGACAGGCTGTGTGTTAGTGAGGGAGGAGCTGGTATCTGAGACTGGGTCAAGCTGTGTGTTAGTGAGGGAGGAGCTGGTATCTGAGAGTGGGACAGGCTGTGTGTTAGTGAGGGAGGAGCTGGTATCTGAGAGTGGGACAGGCTTTGTGTTAGTGAGTGAGGAGCTGGTATCTGAGAGTAGGACAGGTTGTGTGTTATTGAGAGAGGAGCTGGTGTTTGAGAGTGGAAAAGGCTGTGTGTTAGTGTGGGAGGAGCTGGTATCTGAGAGTGGGACAGGCTGTGTGTTAGTGAGGGAGGAGCTGGTATCAGAGAGTGGGACAGGCTGGGTGTTAGTGAGGGAGGAGCTGGTATCTGAGATTGCGGCAGGCTGTGTGTTAGTGAGTGAGGAGCTGGTATCTGAAAGTGGGACAGTCTGTGTGTTAGTGAGGGAGGAGCTGGTATCTGAGAGGGTGACAGGCTGTGTGTTATTGAGGGAGGAGCTGGTATCTGAGTGGGACAGGCTGTGTGTTAGTGAGGGAGGAGCTGGTACCTGAGAGTGAGACAAGCTGTGTGTCAGTGAGGGAGGAGCAGGAATCTGACAGTGAGACAGGCTGTGTGTTAGTGAAGGAGGAGCTGGTATCTGAGAGTGAGACAGGCTGTGTGTTTGTGAGGGAGGAGATGGTATCTGAGAGTGGGACAGGCTGTGTGTTAGTGAGGGAGGAGATGGTATCTGAGAGTGGGAAAGGCTGTGTTTTAGTGAGGGAGGAGCTGCTATCTGAGGGTGGGACAGGCTGTGTGTTCGTGAGGGAGGAGATGGTATCTGAGATAGGGACAGGATGTGTGTTACTGAGGGTGGAGCTGGTATCTGAGATTTGGTCTGGCCGTTTGTTAGTCAGGTTGGAGCTGGAATAAGAGAGTGAGAGAGGCTGTGTGTTAGTGAGGGAGGAGCTGGTATCTGGGAGCAGGACAGGCTGTGTTACTGAGTGAGGAGCTCGTATCTGAGAGAGGGAAGGGCTGTATTTGAGTGAGGGATGAGTTAGGGTCTGAGTGTGGGTCAGGCAGGTGTTAGTGAGGGGGTAGTGATATCTCAGAGTAGCAAAAGCTGTGTGTTAATGAGGGAGGAGCTGGTATCTGAGAGTGGGACAGGCTGTGTGTTAGTGAGGGAGGAGCTGCTATCTGAGAGTGGGACAGGCTGTGTGTTAGTGAGGGAGGAGACGGTATCTGAGAATGGGACAGTCTGTGCGTTAGTGAGGGAGGAGCTGGTATCTGAGAGTGGGTGAGGCTGTGTGTGAGTGAGCGAGGAGCTGGTATCCGAGAGCGGGACAGGCTGTGTATTAGTGAGGGAGGAGCTGGTATCTAAGATTGCGACAGGCTGTGCGTTAGTGAGGGAGGAGCTGGTATCTGAGAGTAGGACAGGCTGTGTGTTATTGAGGGAGGAGCTGGTACCTGAGAGTGAGACAGGCTGTGTGTTAGTAGGGAGGAGCAGGAATCTGAGAGTGGGAGAGGCTGTGTGTTAGTGAGGGAGGAGCTGGTATCTGAGAGTGGGACAGGCTGTGTGTTAGTGAGGGAGGAAATGGTATCTGAGAGTGGGACAGGCTGTGTGTTAGTGAGGGAGGAGTGGGTATCTGAGAGTGAGACAGGCTGTGTGTTAGTCAGGGAGGAGCTTGTATCTGAGAGTGAGACAGGCTATTTTAGTGAAGGAGGAGCTGGTATCTGAGAGTGAGACAGGCTGTGTGTTTGTGAGGGAGGAGATGGTATCTGAGAGTGGGACAGGCTGTGTGTTAGTGAAGGAGGAGATAGTATCTGAGAGTGGGACAGACTGTGTGTTATTGTGGGAGGAGCAGGACTGAGAGTGGTTCAGGCTGTGCGTTAGTGAGGGAGGAGCTAGTATCTTAGATTGGGACTGGCTGTGTGTTAGTGAGGGAGGAGCAGGTATCTGAGAGTGGGTGAGGCTGTGTGTTAGTGACGGAGAAGCTGGATTCTGAGAGTGGGACAGGCTGTGTTAGTGAGGGAAGAGCTGGTATCAGAGACTAAGACAGGCTGTGTGTTAGTGAGGAGGAGCTGGTATCAGAGAGAGGGACAGGCTGTGTGTTAGTGACAGAGGAGCTGGTGTCTGAGAGTGGGACAGACTGTGTGTTAGTGAGGGAGGAGCAAGTATCTGAGAGTGGGACTGGCTGTGTGTTAGTGAGGGAGGAGTTGGTATCTGAGACTGGGACAAGCTGTGTGTTAGTGAGGGAGGATCAAGTATCTGAGAGTGGGACAGGCTGTGTGTTAGTGAGCGAGGAGCTGGTATCCGAGAGTGGGACAGGCTGTGTGTTAGTGAGGGAGGAGCTGGTTTCTGAGATTGCGACAGGCTGTGTGTTAGTTCGGGAAGTGCTAGTATCTGAGAGTAGGACTGGCTGTGTGTTAGTGAGGGAGGAGCTGGTACCTGAGAGTGAGATAGGCTGTGTGTTAGTAGGGAGGAGCTGGTATCTGAGAGTGGGAGAGGCTGTGTGTTAGTGAGGGAGGAGCTGGTATCTGAGAGTGAAACGGGCTCTTTTAGTGAGGGAGAAGATGGTATCTGAGAGTGGGACAGGCTGTGTGTTAGTGAGGGAGGAGATAGTTTCTGAGATTGGGACAGGCTGTGTGTTACTGAGGGAGGAGCTGGTATCTGAGAGTGGCACAGGCTGTGTATGAGTGAGTGAGGAGCTGGAATCTGAGAGCGGGACAGGCTGTTTCTTAGGGAGGAGCTGGTATCTGAGAGTCGGACAGGCTGTGTGTCAGTGAAGGAGGAGCTGGTTTCTGTGAGTGAGACAGGCTGTGTGTTAGTGAGGGAGGAGCTTGTACCTGAGACTGAGACAGGCTGTGTGTTAGTGAGGGAGGAGTTGGTATCTGAGATTGGGACAGGCTGTGTGTTAGTGAGGGAGGAGCAGGTATCTGAGAGTGGGACAAGCTGTGTGTTAGTGAAGGAGGAGCTGGTATCTGTGAGTGGGTGAGGCTGTTTGTTAGTGATGGAGAAGCTGGATTCTGAGAGTGGGACAGGCTGTGTGTTAGTAAGGGAGGAGCTGGTATCAGAGAGTTGGACAAGCTGTGTGTTAGTGACAGAGGAGCTGGTATCTGAGACTGGGACAAGCTGTGTGTTAGTGAGGGAGGAGCAAGATTCTGAGAGTGGGACAGGCTGTGTGTTAGTGAGGGAGGAGCTGCTTACTGAGAGTGGGACAGGCTGTGTGTTAGTGAGGGAGGAGACGGTATCTGAGAATGGGACAGTCTGTGCGCTAGTGAGGGAGGAGCTGGTATCTGAGAGTGGGTGAGGCTGTGTGTGAGTGAGCGAGGAGCTGGTATCCGAGAGCGGGACAGGCTGTATGTTAGTGAGGGAGGAGCTGGTATCTGAGATTGCGACAGGCTGTGTGTTAGTGAGGGAGGAGCTGGTATCTGAGATTGCGACAGGCTGTGTGTTAGTGAAGGAGGAGCTTGTATCTGAGAGTGAGACAGGCTATTTTAGTGAAGGAGGAGCTGGTATCTGAGAGTGAGACAGGCTGTGTGTTTGTGAGGGAGGAGATGGTATCTGAGAGTGGGACAGACTGTGTGTTATTGTGGGAGGAGCAGGACTGAGAGTGGTTCAGGCTGTGTGTTAGTGAGGGAGGAGCTATTATCTTAGATTGGGACAAGCTGTGTGTTAGTGAGGGAGGAGCAGGTATCTGAGAGTGGGACAGGCTGTGTGTTAGTGAAGGGTGAGGGAAGAGTTGGTATCACAGACTAAGACAGGCTGTGTGTTAGTGAGGGAGGAGCTGGTATCAGAGAGAGGGACAGGCTGTGTGTTAGTGACAGAGGAGTTAGTGTCTGAGATTGGGGCAGACTGTGTGTTAGTGAGGGAGGAGATGGTATCTGAGAGTGGGACAGGCTGTGTGTTAGTGAGGGAGGATCAAGTATCTGAGAGTGGGACAGGCTGTGTGTTAGTGAGGGACGAGATGGTATCTGAGAGTGGGACAGGCTGTGTGTTAGTGAGGGAGGAGCTAGTATCGGAGATTGCGACAGGCTGTGTGTTAGTGAGCGAGGAGCTGGTATCTGAGAGTGGGACAGGCTGTGTGTTAGTGAGGGAGGAGCACGTATCTGTGAGTGGGTGAGGCTGTTTGTTAGTGATGGAGAAGCTGGATTCTGAGAGTGGGACAGGCTGTGTGTTAGTGAGGGAAGAGCTGGTATCAGAGACTAAGACAGGCTGTGCGTTAGTGAGGGAGGAGCTTGTATCAGAGTGTTGGACAGGCTGTGTGTTAGTGACAGAGGAGCTGGTATCTGAGACTGGGACAAGCTGTGTGTTAGTGAGGGAGGAGCAAGTATCTGAGAGTGGGACAGGCTGTGTGTTAGTGAGGGAGGAGCTGCTATCTGAGAGTGGGACAGGCTGTGTGTTAGTGAGGGAGGAGACGGTATCTGAGAATGGGACAGTCTGTGCGTTTTTGAGGGAGGAGCTGGTATCTGAGAGTGGGTGAGGCTGTGTGTGAGTGAGTGAGGAGCTGGTATCCGAGAGCGGGACAGGCTGTGTGTTAGTGAGGGAGGAGCTGGTATCTGAGATTGCGACAGGCTATTTTAGTGAAGGAGGAGCTGGTATCTGAGAGTGAGACAGGCTGTGTGTTTGTGAAGGAGGAGATAGTATCTGAGAGTGGGACAGGCTGTGTGTTAGTGAGGGTGGTGCTGGTATCTGAGAGTGGGACAGGCTGTGTGTTAGTGAGGGAGGAGCTGGTATCTGAGAGTGGGACAGACTGTGTGTTATTGTGGGAGGAGCAGGACTGAGAGTGGTTCAGGCTGTGTGTTAGTGAGGGAGGAGCTAGTATCTTAGATTGGGACAGGCTGTGTGTTAGTGAGGGAGGAGCAGGTATCTGAGAGTGGGTGAGGCTGTGTGTTAGTTACGGAGAAGCTGGATTCTGAGAGTGGGACAGGCTGTGTTAGTGAGGGAGGAGCTGGTATCAGAGACTAAGACAGGCTGTGTGTTAGTGAAGGAGGAGCTGGTATCAGAGAGAGGGACAGGCTGTGTGTTAGTGACAGAGGAGTTGCTGTCTGAGAGTGGGACAGACTGTGTGTTAGTGAGGGAGGAGCTGGTACCTGAGAATGAGACAGGCTGTGTGTTAGTGAGGGAGGAGCTGGTATCTGAGAGTGGGACAGGATGTGTGTTAGTGAGGGTGGAGCTGGTATCTGAGAGTGAGACAGGCTGTGTGTTAGTGAGGGAGGAGCTGGTATCTGAGAGTGAGACAGGCTGTGAGTTTGTGAGGGAGGAGATGGAATCTGAGAGTGGGACAGGCTGTGTGTTAGTGAGGGAGGAGCTGGTATCTGAGATTGGGACAGGCTGTGTTTTAGTGAGGGAGGAGCTGGTATCTGAGAGTGGGACAGGCTGTGTGTTAGTGAGGGAGGAGCTGGTATCTGAGATTGGGACAGGCTGTGTTTTAGTGAGGGAGGAGCTGGTATCTGAGAGTGGGACAGGCTGTGTGTTAGTGAGGGAGGAGCTGGTATCTGAGAGTGGGGCAGGCTGTTTGTTAGTGAGGGAGGAGCTGGTATGTGAGAGTCGGACAGGCTGTGTGTAAGTGAGGGAGGAGCTGGTATCTGTGAGTGAGACAGGCTGTGTTTTAGTGAGGGTGGAGATGGTTTCTGAGAGTGGGACAGGCTGTGTGTTTGTGAGGGAGGAGCTGGTATCTGAGAGGGGACAGTATGTGTGTTAGTGAGGGAGGAGCTGGTATGTGAGTCTGGGACAGGCTGTGTGTTAGTGAGGGAGTAGCTGTTATCTGAGAGTGGGACAGGCTGTGTGTTAGTGAGGGAGGAGCAAGTATCTGAGAGTAGGACAGGCTGTTTGTTACTGAGGGTGGAGCTGGTATCTGAGAGTGGGAGAGGCTGTGTTAGTGAGGGAGGAGCTGGTATCTCAGACTGGGACAGGCTCTGTGTTCGTGAGGGAGGAGCAAGTATCTGATAGTGGGACAGGCTGTGTGTTAGTGAGGGTGGAGCTGGTATCTGAGAGTGGGACAGGCTTTGTGTTAGTGAGGGAGGAGACGGTATCTGAGAGTGGGACAGACTGTGTGTTAGTGAGGGAGGAGCTGGTATCTGAGAGTGGGACAGGCTGTGCGTTAGTGAGGGAGGAGACGGTATCTGACAGTGGGACAGGCTGTGTGTTAGTGAGGGAGGAGCTGGTATTTGAGATTGCGACAAGCTGTGTGTTAGTAGCGAGGAGCAGGAATCTGTGAGTGGGAGAGGCTGTGTGTTTGTGAGGGAGGAGCTTGTATCTGAGAGTGAGACATGCTCTTTTAGTGAAGGAGAAGCTGGTATCTGAGAGTGAGACAGGCTGTATGTTTGTGAGGGAGGAGATAGTATCTGAGAGTGGGACAGGCTGTGTGTTAGTGAGGGAGGAGCTGGTATCTGAGAGTGAGACAGGCTGTGTATTTGTGAGGGTGGAGATGGTATCTGAGAGTGGGACAGGCTGTATGTTAGTGAGGGAGGGACTGGTATCTGCGAGTGGGACAGGCTGTGTGTTAGTGAGGGAGGAGCTGTTTTCTGAAGTGGGACAGGCTGCATCTTAGTGAGTGAGGAGCTGGTATGTGAGAGTCAGAGAGGCTATGTGTCAGTGAGGGAGGAGCTGGTTTCTGTGAGTGAGACAGGCTGTGTGTTAGTGAGGGAGGAGATGGTTTCTGCGAGTGGGACAGGCTGTGTGTTAGTGAGGGAGGAGATGGTATCTGAGAGTGGGACAGGCTTTGTGTTTAGTGATGGAGGTACTAGTATCTGAGAGTAGGACAGGCTGTGTGTTAGTGAGGGAGTAGCTGGTATCTGAGAGTGGTTGAGGCTGTGTGTTAGTGATTGAGGAGCTGGTAACTGATAGTGCGACAGGCTGTGTTAGTGAGGACGGAGCTGGTATCTGAGAGTGGGACAGGCTGTGTGTGAGTGAGGGAGGAGCTGGTATCTGAAAGTGGGACAGGCGGTGTGTTAGTGAGGGAGGAGTTGGTATCTGAGATTTCGACAGACTGTGTGTTAGGGAGGGAGGACCTGGTATCAGAGAGTCGGAAGGGCTGTGTGTTAGTGAGGGAGCAGCTGGTATCTAAGAGTGGGACAGGCTGTGTGTTAGTGAGGGAGGAGCTTGTATCTGAGAGTGAGACAGGCTGTGTGTTAGTGAGGGAGGAGCTGGTATCTGAGAGTGAATGAGGCTGTGTGTTAGTGAGGGAGGAGCTTTTATCTGAGAGTGGGACAGGCTGTGTGCAAGTGAGGGAGGTTCTGGTATCTGAGAGTGGGACAGGCTGTGTGTTAGTGAGGGAGGAGCTCGTAAGTGAGAGTGGGACAGGCTGTCTGTGAGAGAGGGAGGAGATGGTATCTGAGAATAGGACAGACTGTGTTTTAGTGAGGGAGGTGCTGGTATCTAGAAAGGGACAGGCTGTGTGTTAGTGAGGGAGGAGCTGGTATTTGAGAGTAGGACAGGCTGTGTGTTACTGAGGAAGGAGCTGGTATCTGATAATGGGACAGTCTATGTGTTTTTTAGGTAGGAGCTGGTATCTGAGAGTGAGACAGGCTGTGTTAGTGAGGAAGGAGCTGGTATCTGGGATTGGGACAGCCTGTGTGTTAGTGAAGGAGGACCTGGTATATGACTGTGGGAAAGGATGTGTTTTATTCAGGGAGGAGATGGGATCTGGGAGCAGGACAGCCTGTGTTGGTGATGGAGGAGCTGGTATCTGATTGTGGGTGAGCCTGTGTGTTAGTGAGGGAGCAGTGATATCTCAGAGTAGGAAATGCTGTGTGTTAGTGAGTGAGTAGCTGGAATCTGAGAGTGGGACAGACTGTGTGTTAGTGAGGGAGGAGCAGGTATCTGCGAGTAGGACGGGCTGTGTGTTATTGAGGGAGGAGCTGGTATCTGAGAGTGGGACAGGCTGCGTGTTAGAGAGGGAGGAGCTTGTATGAGAGTGAGACAGGCTCTGTTAGTGAAGGAGGAGGTGGTATCTGAGAGTGGGACAGGCTGTGTGTCAGTGAGGGTGGAGCTGGTATCTGAGAGTGAGACAGGCTTTGTGTTAGTGAGGGAGGAGATGGTATCTGAGAGTGGGACAGGCTGTCTGTTCGTGAGGGAGGAGTTGGTATCTGAGAGTGGGACAGGCTGTGTGTCAGTGAGGGTGGAGCTGGTATCTGAGAGTGAGACAGGCTGTGTGTTAGTGAGGGAGGGACTGGTATTTGAGAGTGCGACAGGCTGTGTGTTTGTGAGGGAGGAGATGGTATCTGAGAGTGGGATAGGCTGTGTTTTAGTGAGGGAGGAGCAGGTATCTGAGAGTGGGTGAGGCTGTGTGTTAGTGACGGAGAAGCTGGATTCTGAGAGTGGGACAGGCTGTGTGTTAGTGACAGAGGAGCTGGTGTCTGAGAGTGGGACAGACTGTGTGTTAGTGAGGGAGGAGCAAGTATCTGAGAGTGGGACAGGCTGTGTGTTAGTGAGGGTGGAGTTGGTATCTGAGAGTGGGAGAGGCTGTGTGTTAGTGAGGGAGGAGCTGGTATCTGAGAGTGCGTGAGGCTGTGTGTTAGTGAGGGAGGAGCTGGTATCTGAGAGTGGGACAGGCTGTTTCTTAGTGAGGGAGGAGATGGTTTCTGAGAGTGGGACAGGCTGTGTGTTAGTGAGGGAGGAGATGGTATCTGAGAGTGGGACAGGCTGTGTGTTAGTGAGGGAGGAGATGGTATCTGAGAGTGGGACAGGCTGTGTCTTTCGTGATGGAGGAACTAGTATCTGAGAGTGGGACAGGCTGTGTGTTAGTGAGGGAGTAGCTGGTATCTGAGAGGGAACAGGCTGTGTGTTAGTGAGGGAGGAGCTGATATCAGAGACTTGGTGAGGGTGTGTGCTTGTGAGCGAGGAGCTGGTATCCGAGAGTTGGACAGGCTGTGTGTTAGTGAGGGAGGAGCTGGTATCTGAGATTGCGACAGGCTTTGTGTTAGTTAGGGAAGTGCTGGTATCTGAGAGTAGGACAGGCTGTGTGTTATTGAGGGAGGAGCTGGTACCTGAGAGTGAGACAGGCTGTGAGTTAGTGAGGGAGGAGCAGAAATCTGAGAGTGGGAGAGGCTGTGTGTTAGTGAAGGAGGAGCTTGTATCCGAGAGTGAGACAGGCTATTTTAGTGAAGGAGGAGCTGGTATCTGAGAGTGAGACAGGCTGTGTGTTTGTGAGGGAGGAGATGGTATCTGAGAGTGGGACAGGCTGTGTGTTAGTGAGGGAGGAGCTGGTATCTGAGAGTGGGACAGGCTGTGTGTTAGTGAGGGAGGGACTGGTATCTGAGAGTGTGACAGGCTGTGTGTTATTGAGGGAGGAGCTGATATCTGAGAGTGGGACAGGCTGTGTTTTAGTGAGGGAGGAGCTGGTATCTGAGAGTGGGACAGGCTGTGTGTTAGTGAGGGAGGAGCTGGTATCTGAGTGGGGCAGGCTGTTTGTTAGTGAGGGAGGAGCTGGTATGTGAGAGTCGGACAGGCTGTGTGTAAGTGAGGGAGGAGCTGGTATCTGTGAGTGAGACAGGCTGTGTTTTAGTGAGGGTGGAGATGGTTTCTGAGAGTGCGACAGGCTGTGTGTTAGTGAGGGAGGAGATGGTATCTGAGAGTGGGAGAGGCTGTCTGTTAGTGAGGGAGGAGCTGGTATCTGAGAGGGGACAGTATGTGTGTTAGTGAGGGAGGAGCTGGTATGTGAGTCTGGGACAGGCTGTGTGTTAGTGAGGGAGTAGCTGTTATCTGAGAGTGGGACAGGCTGTGTGTTAGTGAGGGAGGACCTGGTATCTGAGAGTGGGACTGGCTGTGTGTTAGTGATGGAGGATTTGATATCTGAGAGTTGGACAGGCTGTTTGAGAATGAGGGACGAGATGGTAACTGAGAGTGCGACAGGCTGTGTGTTAGTGAGGACGGCGCTGGTATCTGAGATTGGGACAGGCTGTGTGTTAGTGAGGGAGGAGCTGTTATCTGAGAGTGGGACAGGCTGTGTGTTAGTGAGGTGGGAGCTGGTATCTGAGAGTGGGACAGGCTGTGTGTTAGTGAGGGAGGGACTGGTATCTGAGAGTGTGACAGGCTGTGTGTTATTGAGGGAGGAGCTGATATCTGAGAGTGGGACAGGCTGTGTTTTTGTGAGGGAGGAGCTGGTATCTGAGAGTGGGACAGGCTGTGTGTTAGTGAGGGAGGAGCTGGTATCGGAGATTGCGACAGGCTTTGTGTTAGTTAGGGAAGTGCTGGTATCTGAGAGTAGGACAGGCTGTGTGTTATTGAGGGAGGAGCTGCTACCCGAGAGTGAGACAGGCTGTGTGTTAGTGAGGGAGGAGCAGAAATCTGAGAGTGGGAGAGGCTGTGTGTTAGTTAAGGAGGAGCTTGTATCTGAGAGTGAGACAGGCTATTTTAGTGAAGGAGGAGCTGGTATCTGAGAGTGGGACAGGCTGTGTGTTAGTCGTGGAGAAGTCGGTATCTGAGAGTGGGACTGGCTGTGTGTTAGTGCTGGAGGATTTGATATCTGAGAGTTGGACAGGCTGTTTGTTAATGAGGGACGAGATGGTAACTGAGAGTGGGACATGCTGTGTGTTTGTGAGGGAGGAGCTCGTAAGTGAGTGAGGGACAGGCTGTCTGTGAGAGAGGGAGGAGCTGGTATCTGAGAGTAGGACAGAATGTGTTTTAGTGAGTCAGGAGCTGGTATCTACAGAGGGACAGGCTGTGTGTTAGTGAGGGAGGAGCTGGTATCTGTGAGAGTGTCAGGCTGTGTGTGAGTGACGGAGTAGCTGGTAACTGAGAGTGGGGCAGGCTGTGTTTTAGTGAGGCAGGAGCTGCTATCTAAGTGTGGGACAGGCTGTGTGTTAGTGAGGGAGGAGCTGGTATTTGAGAGTAGGACAGGCTGTGTGTTACTGAGGGAGGAACGGTTATCTGATAGTGGGACAGGCTATGTGTTAGTGAGGTAGGAGCTGGAATCTGAGAGTGAGACAGGCTGTGTTAGTGAGGAAGGAGCTGGTATCTGGGATTGGGACAGGCTGTGTGTTAGTGAGGGAGGACCTGGTATATGAGAGCGGGAAATGATGTGTGTTATTCAGGGAGGAGATGGTATCTGGGAGCAGGACAGGCTGTGTTAGTGAGGGAGGAGCTGGTATCTGAGTGTGGGTGAGCCTGTGTGTTAGTGAGGGAGCAGTGATATCTAAGAGTAGGAAAGGCTGTGTGTTAGTGAGAGAGTAGCTGGTATCTGAGAGTGGGACAGATTGTGTGTTAGTGAGGGAGCAGCTTTTATCTGAGGGAGACAGGCAGCGTGTTAGTGATTGAGGAGCTGGTATCTGAGAGTCGGTGAGGCTGTGTGTTAGTGAGGGAGGAGCTGGTATCTGAGAGTGGGAGAGGCTGTGTGTTAGTGAGGGAGGGGATGGTATCTGAAAGTGAGACAGGCTGTGTGTTAGTGAGGGAGGAGCTGGAATCTGAGAGTGGGACAGTATGTGGGTTAGTAGGGAAGAGCTGGTATCTGAGAGAGGGACAGGCTGTGTGTTAGTGAGGGAGGAGCTGGTATCTGAGAGTGGGACAGTCTGTGTGTTCGTGAGGGAGGAGCTGATATCTGAGAGTGGGACAGGCTGTGTGTTACTGAGGGAGGAGCTGGTATCTGAGGGAGACTGGCTGTGTGTTAGTGAGGGAGGTGCTGGTATCTGTGAGTGGGACAGGATGTGTGCTAGTGAGGGAAGAGCTGGTATCTGAGAGTGAGACAGTCTGTGTGACATTGAGGGAGGAGCTGGTATCTGAGAGTGAGAGAGTCTGTGTGACATTGAGGGAGCAGCTGGTATCTGAGAGTGAGAGAGTCTGTGTGACATTGAGGGAGGAGCTGGTATCTGAGAGTGGGACAGGCTGTGTGTTACTGAGGGAGGAGCTGGTATCTGAGAGTGGGACAGGCTGTGTGTTAGTGAGGGAAGAGCTGGTATCTGAGAGTGGGACAGGCTGTGTGTTAGTGAGGGAGGAGCTGGTATCTGAGAGTGGGACATGCTGTGTGTTAGTGAGGGAGAATCTGGAATCTGAGAGTGGGACAGTCTCTGTGTTAGTGAGGGAGGAGCTGGTATCTGAGAGTGAGACAGTCTGTGTGACATTGAGGGAGGAGCTGGTATCTGAGAGTGAGAGAGTCTGTGTGACATTGAGGGAGGAGCTGGTATCTGAGAGTGGACGGCTGAGTGTTAGTGAGGGTGGAGCTGGTATCTGAGAGTGGGACCGGCTGTGTGTTAGTGAGGGAGGAGCTGGTATCTGTGATTGGGACAGGCTTTGTTTTAGTGAGGGAGGAGCTGGTATCTGAGAATGAGACAGGCTGTGTGTTAGCGAGGGAGGAGCTGGTATCCGTGATTGGGACAGGCTGTGTGTTAGTGAGGGAGGAGCTGGTATCTGAGAGCGGGACAGGCTGTTTGTTAAGGAGGGAGGAGCTGGTATCTGAGAGTGGGACAGGCTGTGTGTTACTCAGGGAGGAGTTGGTATCTGAGGGAGACTGGCTGTGTGTTAGTGAGGGCGGTGCTGGTATCTGTGAGTGGGACAGGATGTGGGCTAGTGAGGGAAGAGCTGGTATCTGAGAGTGAGACAGTCTGTGTGACATTGAGGGAGGAGCTGGTATCTGAGAGTGAGAGAGTCTGTGTGACATTGAGGGAGGAGCTGGTATCTGAGAGTGGGACAGGCTGTGTGTTAGTGAGGGAGGAGCTGGTATCTGAGAGTGGGTCAGGCTTTGTGTTAGTGAGGGAGGAGCTGGTATCTGAGAGTGGGACATGCTGTGTGTTCGTGAGGGAGATGCTGGAATCTGAGAGTGGGAGAGGCTGTGTGTTAGTGAGGGAGGAGCTGGTATCTGAGAGTAGACGGCTGTGTGTTAGTGAGGGAGGAGCTGGTATCTGAGAGTGGGACAGGCTGTTTCTTAGTGAGGGAGGAGATGGTTTCTGAGAGTGGGACAGGCTGTGTGTTAGTGAGGGAGGAGATGGTTTCTGAGAGTGGGACAGGCTGTGTGTTAGTGAGGGAGGAGATGGTATCTGAGAGTGGGACAGGCTGTGTGTTTCGTGATGGAGGAACTAGTATCTGAGAGTGGGACAGGCTGTGTGTTAGTGAGGGAGTAGCTGGTATCTGAGAGGGGACAGGCTGTGTGTTAGTGAGGGAGGAGCTGGTATCTGAGACTTGGTGAGGGTGTGTGTTAGTGAGCGAGGAGCTGGTATCCGAGAGTTGGACAGGCTGTGTGTTAGTGATGGACGAGCTGGTATCTGATATTGCGACAGGCTTTGTGTTAGTTAGGGAAGTGCTGGTATCTGAGAGTAGGACAGGCTGTGTGTTATTGAGGGAGGAGCTGTTACCTGAGAGTGAGACAGGCTGTGAGTTAGTGAGGGAGGAGCAGAAATCTGAGAGTGGGAGAGGCTGTGTGTTAGTTAAGGAGGAGCTTGTATCTGAGAGTGAGACAGGCTATTTTAGTGAAGGAGGAGCTGGTATCTGAGAGTGAGACAGGCTGTGTGTTTGTGAGGGAGGAGATGGTATTTGAGAGTGGGACAGGCTCTGTGTTAGTGAGAGAGGAGCAGGTGTCTGAGAGTGGGATAGGCTGTGTGTTTGTGAGCGAGGAGCTGGTATCCGAGAGTTGGACAGGCTGTGTGTTAGTGAGGGAGGAGCTGGTATCTGAGATTGCGACAGGCTTTGTGTTAGTTAGGGAAGTGCTGGTATCTGAGAGTAGGACAGGCTGTGTGTTATTGAGGGAGGAGCTGGTACCTGAGAGTGAGACAGGCTGTGAGTTAGTGAGGGAGGAGCAGAAATCTGAGAGTGGGAGAGGCTGTGTGTTAGTGAAGGAGGAGCTTGTATCCGAGAGTGAGACAGGCTATTTTAGTGAAGGAGGAGCTGGTATCTGAGAGTGAGACAGGCTGTGTGTTTGTGAGGGAGGAGATGGTATCTGAGTGGGGCAGGCTGTGTGTTAGTGAGGGAGGAGCTGGTATCTGAGAGTGGGACAGGCTGTGTGTTCCTGAGGGAGGGACTGGTATCTGAGAGTGTGACAGGCTGTGTGTTATTGAGGGAGGAGCTGATATCTGAGAGTGGGACAGGCTGTGTTTTAGTGAGGGAGGAGCTGGTATCTGAGAGTGGGACAGGCTGTGTGTTAGTGAGGGAGGAGCTGGTATATGAGTGGGGCAGGCTGTTTGTTAGTGAGGGAGGAGCTGGTATGTGAGAGTCGGACAGGCTGTGTGTAAGTGAGGGAGGAGCTGGTATCTGTGAGTGAGACAGGCTGTGTTTTAGTGAGGGTGGAGATGGTTTCTGAGAGTGGGACAGGCTGTGTGTTAGTGAGGGAGGAGATGGTATCTGAGAGTGGGAGAGGCTGTCTGTTAGTGAGGGAGGAGCTGGTATCTGAGAGGGGACAGTATGTGTGTTAGTGAGGGAGGAGCTGGTATGTGAGTCTGGGACAGGCTATGTTTTAGTGAGGGAGTAGCTGTTATCTGAGAGTGGGACAGGCTGTGGGTTAGTGAGGGAGGACCTGGTATCTGAGAGTGGGACTGGCTGTGTGTTAGTGATGGAGGATTTGATATCTGAGAGTTGGACAGGCTGTTTGAGAATGAGGGACGAGATGGTAACTGAGAGTGCGACAGGCTGTGTGTTAGTGAGGACGGAGCTGGTATCTGAGATTGGGACAGGCTGTGTGTTAGTGAGGGAGGAGCTGTTATCTGAGAGTGGGACAGGCTGTGTTTTAGTGACGGAGGACCTGGTATCTGAGAGCGGGACAGGCTGTGTGTTAGTCGTGGAGAAGTCGGTATCTGAGAGTGGGACTGGCTGTGTGTTAGTGATGGAGGATTTGATATCTGTGAGTTGGACAGGCTGTTTGTTAATGAGGGACGAGATGGTAAATGAGAGTGCGACAGGCTGTGTGTTAGTGAGGGAGGATCTTGTATCTGAGAGTGAGAAAGGCTGTGTGTTAGTGAGGGAGGAGCTTGTATCTGAGAGTGGGACAGGCTGTGTGTAAGTGAGGGAGGTTCTGGTATCTGAGAGTTGGACAGGCTGTGTGTTAGTGAGGGAGGATCTAGGAACTGAGAGTGGGACATGCTGTGTGTTAGTGAGGGAGGAGCTCGTAAGTGAGTGAGGGACAGGCTCTCTGTGAGAGAGGGAGGAGCTGGTATCTGAGAGTAGGACAGACTGTGTTTTAGTGAGGCAGGAGCTGGTATCTAGAGAGGGACAGGCTGTCTGTTAGTGAGGGAGAAGCTGGTATCTGTGAGAGTGTCAGGCTGTGTGTGAGTGACGGTGTAGCTGGTAACTGAGAGTGGGCCAGGCTGTGTTTTAGTGAGGCAGGAGCTGCTATCTAAGTGTGGGACAGGCTGTGTGTTAGTGAGGGAGGAGCTGGTATTTGAGAGTAGGACAGGCTGTGTGTTACTGAGGGAGGAACTGGTATCTGATATTGGCACAGGCTATGTGTTAGTGAGGTAGGAGCTGGAATCTGAGTGTGAGACAGGCTGTGTTAGTGAGGGAGGACCTGGTATATGAGAGCGGGAAATGATGTGTGTTATTCAGGGAGGAGATGATATCTGGGAGCAGGACAGGCTGTGTTAGTAAGGGAGGAGCTGGTATCTGAGTGTGGGTGAGCCTGTGTGTTAGTGAGGGAGCAGTGATATCTCAGAGTTGGAAAGGCTGTGTGTTAGTGAGACAGTAGCTGGTATCTGAGAGTGGGACAGACTGTGTGTTAGTGAGGGAGCAGCTTTTATCTGAGGGAGACAGGCAGCGTGTTAGTGATTGAGGAGCTGGTATCTGAGAGTGGGTGAGGCTGTGTGTTAGTGAGGGAGGAGCTGGTATCTGAGAGTGGGAGAGGCTGTGTGTTAGTGAGGGAGGGGATGGTATCTGAAAGTGAGACAGGCTGTGTGTTAGTGAGGGAGGAGCTGGAATCTGAGAGTGGGACAGGATGTGGGTTAGTAGGGAAGAGCTGGTATCTGAGAGAGGGACAGGCTGTGTGTTAGTGAGGGAGGAGCTGGTATCTGAGAGTGGGACAGTCTGTGTGTTCGTGAGGGAGGAGCTGATATCTGTGAGCGGGACAGGCTATTTGTTAAGGAGGGAGGACCTGGTATCTGAGAGTGGGACAGGCTGTGTGTTACTGAGGGAGGAGCTGGTATCTGAGGGAGACTGGCTGTGTGTTAGTGAGGGAGGTGCTGGTATCTGTGAGTGGGACAGGATGTGTGCTAGTGAGGGAAGAGCTGGTATCTGAGAGTGAGACAGTCTGTGTGACATTGAGGGAGGAGCTGGTATCTGAGAGTGAGAGAGTCTGTGTGACATTGAGGGAGCAGCTGGTATCTGAGAGTGAGAGAGTCTGTGTGACATTGAGGGAGGAGCTGGTATCTGAGAGTGAGAGAGTCTGTGTGACATTGAGGGAGGAGCTGGTATCTGAGAGTGGACGGCTGTGTGTTAGTGAGGGAGGAGCTGGTATCTGAGAGTGGGACAGGCTGTGTGTTAGTGAGGAAGAATCTGGAATCTGAGAGTGGGACAGGATGTGGGTTAGTGAGGGAAGAGCTGGTATCTGAGAGTGGGACAGGCTGTGTGTTAGTGAGGGAGGAGCTGGTATCTGAGAGTGGGACAGGCTGTGTGTTAGTGAGGGAGGAGCTGGTATCTGAGAGTGGGACAGGCTGTGTGTTAGTGAGGGAAGAGCTGGTATCTGAGAGTGGGTCAGGCTTTGTGTTAGTGAGGGAGGAGCTGGTATCTGAGAGTGGACGGCTGTGTGTTAGTGAGGGAGGAGCTGGTATCTGAGAGTGGGACAGACTGTGTTTTAGTGAGGTAGGAGCTGGTATCTGAGAGTGGAACAGGCTGTGTGTTAGTGAGGGAGGAGCTGGTAACTGTGATTGGGACAGGCTGTGTGTTACTGAGGCAGGAGCTGGTATCTGAGAGTGGGACAGGCTGTGTCTTACTGAGGGAGGAGTTGGTATCTGAGGGAGACTGGCTGTGTGTTAGTGAGGGAGGTGCTGGTATCTGTGAGTGCGACAGGATGTGGGCTAGTGAGGGAAGAGCTGGTATCTGAGAGTGAGACAGTCTGTGTGACATTGAGGGAGGAGCTGGTATCTGAGAGTGAGAGAGTCTGTGTGACATTGAGGGACGAGCTGGTATCTGAGAGTGGACGGCTGTGTGTTAGTGAGGGAGGAGCTGGAATCTGAGAGTGGGACAGGCTGTGTGTTAGTGAGGGAGAAGCTGGTATCTGAGAGTCGACGGCTGTGTGTTAGTGAGGGAGGAGCTGGTATCTGAGAATGAGACAGTCTGTGTGTTAGTGAGGGAGGAGCTGGTATCTGTGATTGGGACAGGCTGTGTGTTACTGAGGCAGGAGCTGGTATCTGAGAGTGTGACATGCTGTGTGTTAGTGAGGGAGGAGCTTGTATCTGAGAGTGAGACAGGCTATTTTAGTGAAGGAGGAGCTGGTATATGAGAGTGAGACAGGCTGTGTGTTTGTGAGGGAGGAGATGGTATCTGAGAGTGGGATAGTCTGTGTTTTAGTGAGGGAGGAGCAGGTATCTGAGAGTGGGACAGGCTGTGTGTTAGTGACGGAGAAGCTGGATTCTGAGAGTGGGACAGGCTGTGTGTTAGTGAGGGAGGAGCTGGTGTCTGAGAGTGGGACAGGCTGTGTGTTAGTGAGGGTGGAGTTGGTATCTGAGAGTGGGAGAGGCTGTGTGTTAGTGAGGGAGGAGATGGTATCTGAGAGTGGGACAGGCTGTGTGTTAGTGAGGCAGGAGCTGGTATCTGAGAGTGGGACAGGCTGTTTCTTAGTGAGGGAGGAGATGGTTTATGAGAGTGGGACAGGCTGTGTGTTAGTGTGGGAGGAGATGGTATCTGAGAGTGGGACAGGCCGTGTGTTAGTGAGGGAGGAGATGGTATCTGAGAGTGGGACAGGCTGTGTGTTTCGTGATGGAGGAACTAGTATCTGAGAGTGGGACAGGCTGTGTGGTAGTGAGGGAGGAGCTGGTATCTGAGAGGGGACAGGCTGTGTGTTAGTGAGGGAGGAGCTGGTATCTGAGAGTGAGACAGGCTGTGTGTTAGTGAGGGAAGAGATGGTATCGGAGAGTGGGACAGGCTGTGTGTTAGTGACAGAGGAGCTGGTGTCTGAGAGTGGGATAGGCTGTGTGTTAGTGAGAGAGCAGCTGGTACCTGAGAGTGGGACAGGCTGTGTGTTAGTGGGGGATGAGCAAGTATCTGAGAGTGGGACAGGCTGTGTTTTAGTGAGGGAGGAGATGGTATCTGAGAATGGGACATTATGTATGTTAGTGAGGGAGGAGCTGGTATCTGAGAGTGCGTGAGGCTGTGTGTTAGTGAGGGAGGAGCTGGTATCTGAGAGTGGGACAGGCTGTTTCTAAGTGAGGGAGGAGATGGTTTCTGAGAGTGGGACAGGCTGTGTGTTAGTGAGGGAGGAGATGGTATCTGAGAGTGGGACAGGCTGTGTGTTAGTGAGGGAGGTGCTGGTATCCGAGAGTGTGACAGGCTGTGTGTGAGTGACGGAGAAGCTGGTGTCTGAGAGTGGGACAGGCTGTATGTTAGTGAGGGAGGAGTTGGTATCTGAGAGTGGGAGAGGCTGTGTTAGTGAGGGAGGAGCTGGTACCTGAGAGTGAGAGAGTCTGTGTGACATTGAGGGAGGAGCTGGTATCTGAGAGTGAGAGAGTCTGTGTGACATTGAGGGAGGAGCTGGTATCTGAGAGTGGACGGCTGTGTGTTAGTGAGGGAGGAGCTGGTATCTGAGAGTGGGACAGGCTGTGTGTTAGTGAGGGAGAATCTGGAATCTGAGAGTGGGACAGGATGTGGGTTAGTGAGGGAAGAGCTGGTATCTGAGAGTGGGACAGGCTGTGTGTTAGTGAGGGAGGAGCTGGTATCTGAGAGTGGGACATGCTGTGTGTTAGTGAGGGAGGAGCTGGTATCTGAGAGTGGGACAGGCTGTGTGTTAGTGAGGGAAGAGCTGGTATCTGAGAGTGGGTCAGGCTTTGTGTTAGTGAGGGAGGAGCTGGTATCTGAGAGTGCGAAAGTCTGTGTGACATTGAGGGAGGAGCTGGTATCTGAGAGTGGACGGCTGTGTGTTAGTGAGGGTGGAGCTGGTATCTGAGAGTGGGACCGGCTGTGTGTTAGTGAGGGAGGAGCTGGTATCTGAGAGTGGGACAGACTGTGTTTTAGTGAGGTAGGAGCTGGTATCTGAGATTGGAACAGGCTGTGTGTTAGTGAGGGAGGAGCTGGTAACTGTGATTGGGACAGGCTGTGTTTTAGTGAGGGAGGAGCTGGTATCTGAGAATGAGACAGGCTGTGTGTTAGTGAGGGAGGAGCTGGTATCTGTGATTGGGACATGCTGAGTGTTAGTGAGGGAGGAGCTGGTATCTGAGAGCGGGACAGGCTGTTTGTTAAGGAGGGAGGAGCTGGTATCTGAGAGTGGGACAGGCTGTGTCTTACTGAGGGAGGAGTTGGTATCTGAGGGAGACTGGCTGTGTGTTAGTGAGGGAGGTGCTGGTATCTGTGAGTGCGACAGGATGTGGGCTAGTGAGGGAAGAGCTGGTATCTGAGAGTGAGACAGTCTGTGTGACATTGAGGGAGGAGCTGGTATCTGAGAGTGAGAGAGTCTGTGTGACATTGAGGGACGAGCTGGTATCTGAGAGTGGACGGCTGTGTGTTAGTGAGGGAGGAGCTGGAATCTGAGAGTGGGACAGGCTGTGTGTTAGTGAGGGAGAAGCTGGTATCTGAGAGTCGACGGCTGTGTGTTAGTGAGGGAGGAGCTGGTATCTGAGAATGAGACAGTCTGTGTGTTAGTGAGGGAGGAGCTGGTATCTGTGATTGGGACAGGCTGTGTGTTACTGAGGCAGGAGCTGGTATCTGAGAGTGTGACATGCTGTGTGTTAGTGAGGGAGGAGCTTGTATCTGAGAGTGGGAGAGGCTGTGTTAGTGAGGGAGGAGCTGGTACCTGAGAGTGAGACAGGCTGTGTGTTAGTGAGGGAAGAGCTGGTATCTGAGAGTGGGACAGGCTCTGTGTTAGTGAGGGAAGAACTGGTATCAGGGAGTGGGACAGGCTGTGTGTTAGTGAGGGAGGAGATGGTATCTGAGAATGGGACAGTCTGTGTGTTGGTGAGGGAGCAGCTGGTATCTGAGAGTGCGTGAGGCTGTTTGTTAGTGAGGGAGGAGCTGGTAGCTGAGAGTGGGACAGGCTGTGTGTTACGGAGGGAGGAGCTGTTATCTGAGAGTGGGACAGGCTGTGTGTTAGTGAGGGAGGAGATGGTATCTGAGAGTGGGTGAGGCTGTGTGTTAGTGACAGAGGAGCTGGTATCTGAGACTGGGACAAGCTGTGTGTTAGTGAGGGAGGAGCAAGTATCTGAGAGTGGGACAGGCTGTGTGTTAGTGAGGGAGGAGCTGCTATCTGAGAGTGGGACAGGCTGTGTGTTAGTTAGGGAGGAGACGGTATCTGAGAATGGGACAGGCTGTGTGTTAGTGAGGGAGGAGCTGGTATCTGAGAGTGGGTGAGGCTGTGTGTGAGTGAGCGAGGAGCTGGTATCCGAGAGCGGGACAGGCTGTGTGTTAGTGAGGGAGGAGCTGGTATCTGAGATTGCGATAGGCTGTGTGTTAGTGAGGGAGGAGCTGGTATCTGAGAGTAGGACAGGCTGTGTGTTAGTGAGGGAGGAGCTGGTATCTGAGAGTAGGACAGGCTGTGTGTTATTGAGGGAGGAGCTGGAATCTGAGAGTGGGACAGGCTGTGTGTTAGTCAGGGAGGAGCTTGTATCTTAGATTGGGACAGGCTGTGTGTTAGTGAGAGAGGAGCAGGTATCTGAGAGTGGGTGAGGCTGTGTGTTAGTGACGGAGAAGCTGGATTCTGAGAGTGGGACAGGCTGTGTTAGTGAGGGAAGAGCTGGTATCACAGACTAAGACAGGCTGTGTGTTAGTGAGGGAGGAGCTGGTATCAGAGAGAGGGACAGGCTGTGTGTTAGTGACAGAGGAGCTGGTGTCTGAGAGTGGGACAGACTGTGTGTTAGTGAGGGAGGAGCAAGTATCTGAGAGTGGGACAGGCTGTGTGTTAGTGAGGGAGGAGCAAGTATCTGAGAGTGGGACAGGCTGTGTGTTAGTGAGGGAGGAGCTGGTATCTGAGACTGGGACAGACTGTGTGTTAGTGAGGGAGGATCAAGTATCTGAGATTGCGACAGGCTATTTTAGTGAAGGAGGAGCTGGTATCTGAGAGTGAGACAGGCTGTGTGTTTGTGCGGGAGGAGATGGTATCTGAGAGTGGGACAGGCTGTGTGTTAGTGAAGGAGGAGATAGTATCTGAGAGTGGGACAGACTGTGTGTTAGTGTGGGAGGAGCTGATATCTGAGAGTGGCACAGGCTGTGTGTTAGTGAGGGAGCAGCTGGTATCTGAGAGTGGGACAGGCTGTGTGTTAGTGAGGGAGGAGCAGGTTTCTGTGAGTGGGTGAGGCTGTGTGTTCGTGATGGAGGAGCTGGATTCTGAGATTGGGACAGGCTGTGTGTTAGTGAGGGAAGAGTTGGTATCAGAGACTAAGACAGGCTGTGTGTTAGTGAGGGAGGAGACGGTATCTCAGAATGGGACAGTCTGTGTGTTAGTGAGGGAAGAGCTGGTATCGGAAAGTGGAACAGCCTGTGTTAGAGTGGGAGGAGCTGGTGTCTGAGAGTGGGACAGTCTGTGTGTTAGTCAGGGAGGAGATGGTATCTGAGAGTGGGACAGACTGTGTGTTATGTGGGAGGAGCTGGTATCTGAGAGTGGGACAGGCTGTGTGTAAGTGAGGGAGGAGCTGGTATCTGAGAGTGGGACAGGCTGCGTTAGTGAGGTAGGAGCTGCTATCTGAGAGTGGGACAGGCTGTGTGTTAGTGAGGGAGGAGCTGGTATCCGAGAGTGGGACAGGCTGTGTGTTAGTGAGGGAGGAGCTGGTACCTGAGAGTGAGACAGGCTGTGTGTTAGTGAGGGAGGAGCTGCTATCTGAGAGTGGGACAGGCTGTGTGTTAGTGAGGGAGGAGACGGTATCTGAGAGTGGGTGAGGCTGGGTGTTTTTGAGCGAGGAGCTGGTATCCGAGAGTGGGACAGGCTGTGTGTTAGTGAGGGAGGAGCTGGTATCTGAGAGTAGGACAGGCTGTGTGTTATTGAGGGAGGAGCTGGTAAGTTTGAGTGGGACAGGCTGTGTGTTAGTGAGGGAGGAGCTGGTATCTGAGAGTCGGACAGGCTGTGTGTCAGTGAGGGAGGAGCTGCTTTCTGTGAGTGAGACAGTCTGTGTGTTAGTGAGGGCGCAGATGTTTTCTGAGAGTGGGACAGGCTGTGTGTTAGTGAGGGAAGAGATGGTATCTGAGAGTGGGACAGACTGTGTGTTAGTGTGGGAGGAGCTGGTATCTGAGAGTGGGACAGGCTGTGTGTTAGTGAGGGAGGAGCTGGTATCTGAGAGTGGGACAGGCTGTGTGTTAGTGAGGGAGGAGATGGTATCTGAGAGTGGGTGAGGCTGTGTGTTAGTGAGGGAGGAGCTGGGATCTGAGAGTGGGAAAGGCTGTGTTTTAGTGAGGGAGGAGCTGTTATCTGAGAGTGGGACAGGATGTGTGTTAGTGAGGGAGGAGCAGGACACTTCGAGTGGGACAGGCTGTGTGTAAATGAGGGAGAGCTGCTATCTGAGGGCGGGACAGGCTGTGTGTTCGTGAGGGAGGAGCTGGTATCTGAGAGTGGGCAGGCTGTGTGTAAGTGAGGGAGGAGCTGGTATCTGAGATTGGGACAGGCTGTGTGTTAATGAGGGAGGAGCTGGTATCTGAGAGTGAGACAGGCTTTGTGTGACAGAGGGAGGATCTGGAATCTGGGTGAAGATCAGCATGTGTGTTAGTGAGGGAGCTACTGATATCTGAGTGTAGGAATGGTTGTGTTTTAGTGAGGGAGGAGCTGGTATCTGAGGGCTAGTCAGGATGTGTATTAGTGAGGGAAGAGCTTGTATCGGAAAGTGGAACAGCCTGTGTTAGCGAGGGAGGAGCTGGTGTCTGAGAGTGCAACAGGCTCTGTGTTAGTGAGGGAGGAGCTGGTATCTGAGAGTGAGACAGGCTGTGTGTTAGTGAGGGAGAAGATGGTATCTGAGACTGGGACAGGCTCTGTGTTAGTGAGGGAGGAGCTGGTACCTGAGAGTGGGACAGGCTGTGTGTAAGTGAGGGAGGAGCTGGAATCTGAGAGTGGGACAGGCTGTGTGTTAGTGAGGGAGGAGCTGGTATCGGAGAGTGGGACATGCTGTGTGTTAGTGAGGGAGGAGCAGGTATATGAGAGTGGGACAGGCTGTGTGTTAGTCAGGGAGGAGCTGGTATCTGAGATTGTGACAGGCTGTGTGTTAGTGAGGGAGGAGCAAGTATCTGAGAGTGGGACAGGCTGTGTTAGTGAGGGAGGAGCTGGTATCTGAGAGTGGGACAGGCTGTGTGTTAGTGATGGAGGAGCTGGTATCTGAGATTGTGACAGGCTGTGTGTTAGTGAGGGAGGAGCTGGTATCTGAGATTGCGACAGGCTGTGTGTTAGTTAGGGAGGTGCTGGAATCTGAGATTGGGACAGGCTGTGTGTTAGTGAGGGAGGAGCTGGTATCTGAGATTGTGACAGGCTGTGTGTTAGTTAGGGAGCTGCTGGTATCTGAGAGTAGGACAGGCTGTGTGTTATTGAGGGAGGAGATGGTACCTGAGAGTGAGACAGGCTGTGTGTTAGTAGGGAGGAGCTGGTATCTGAGAGTGGGAGAGGCTGTGTGTTAGTGAGGGAGGAGCTTGTATCTGAGAGTGAGACAGGCTCTTTTAGTGAAGGAGGAGCTGGTATCTGAGAGTGAGACAGGCTGTGTTTTTGTGAGGGAGGAGATGGTATCTGAGAGTGGGACAGGCTGTGTGTTAGTGAGGGAGGAGATGGTATCTGAGGGTGGGAAAGGCTGTGTTTTAGTGAGGGTGGAGCTGTTATCTGAGAGTGGGACAGGCTGTCTGTAAATGAGGGAGAGCTGCTATCTGAGGGCGGGACAGGCTGTGTATTCGTGAGTGAGGAGCTGGTACCTGAGATAGGGACAGGATGAGTGTTACTGAGGGTGGAGCTGTTATCTGAGATTTGGTCTGGCCGTTTGTTAGTCAGGTTGGAGCTGGAATATGAGAGTGAGACAGTCTGTGTGTTAGTGAGGGAGGAGCGGGTATCTGGGAGCAGGACAGGCTGTGTTAGTGAGTGAGGAGCTCGTATCTGAAGGAGGGAAGGGCTGTATGTGAGTGAGGGATGAGTTAGGGTCTGAGTCTGGGTCAGCCAGGTGTTAGTGAGGGAGTAGTGATATCTCAGAGTAGCAAAGGCTGTGTGTTAGTGAGGGAGGAGCTGGTATCTGAGAGTGGGACAGGCTGTGTGTTAGTGAGGGAGGAGCTGGTATCTGAGAGTGGGACAGGCTGTGTGTTAGTGAGGGAGGAGCTGGTATCTGAGAGTGGGACATGCTGTGTGTTAGTGAGGGAGGAACAGGTATCTGAGAGTGGGACAGGCTGTGTGTAATGAGTGAGGAGCTGGTATCTGAGAGTGGAAAAGGCTGTGTGTTAGTGAGGGAGGAGCTGGTATCTGAGAGTGGGACAGGCTCTGTTAGTGAGTGAGGAGCTGGTATCTTAGAGATGGACAGGCTGTGTGTTAGTGAGGGAGGAGATTGTATCTGATAGTGGGACTGGCTGAGTGTTAGTTAGGGAGGAGCTGGTATCTGAGAGTGGGACAGGTTGTGTTAGTGAGGGAGGAGCTGGTATCTTAGAGTGGGACAGGCTGTGTGTTAGTGAGGGAGGAGCTGGTATCTGAGCGTGGGACAGGCTGTGTATTAGTGAGGGAAGAGCTGGAATCAGATTCTAAGACAGGCTGTGTGTTAGTGAGCGAGGAGCTGGTATCGGAGAGTGGGACAGGCTGTGTGTTAGTGAGGGAGGAGCTGCTATCTGAGAGTGGGAGAGGCTGTGTTAGTGAGGGAGGTGCTGGTATCTGAGAGTAGGACAGGCTGTGCGTTATTGAGGGAGGAGCTGGTACCTGAGAGTGAGACAGGCTGTGTGTTAGTGAGGGAGGAGCTGGTATCTGAGAGTGGGAGAGGCAGTGTGTTAGTGAAGGAGGAGCTTGTATCTGAGAGTGAGACAGGCTATTTTAGTGAAGGAGGAGCTGGTATCTGAGAGTGAGACAGGCTGTGCGTTTGTGAGGGAGGAGATGGTATCTGAGAGTGGGACAGGCTGTGTGTTAGTGAGGGAGGAGCTGGTATCTGAGAGTGGGACAGGCTGTGTGTTAGTGAGGGAGGAGCTGGTATCTGAGAGTACGACAGGCTGTGTGTTATTGAGGGAGGAGCTGGTACCTGAGAGTGAGACAGGCTGTGTGTTAGTGAGGGAGGAGCTGGTATCTGAGAGTGAGACAGGCTGTTTGTTAGTGAGGGAGGAGATGGTATCTGAGAATGGGAAAGGCTGTGTTTTAGTGAGGGTGGAGCTGTTATCTGAGAGTGGGACAGGCTGTGTGTTAGTGAGGCAGGGGATGGTACCTGAGAGTGGGACAGGCTGTGTGTTAGTGAGGGAGGAGCTGGCATCTGAGAGTGGTACAGTCTGTGTGTTAGTGAGGGAGGAGCTGGTATCTGAGAGTGGGACAGGCTGTGTGTTAGTGAGGGAGAGCTGCTAACTGAGGGTGGGACAGGCTGTGTGTTCGTGTGGGAGGAGCTGGTATCTGAGAGTGGGACAGGCTGTGTGTTCGTGAGGGAGGAGCTGGTATCTGAGATAGGGACTGGATGTGTGTTACTGAGGGTGGAGCTGGTATATGAGATTTGGTCTGGCCGTTTGTTAGTCAGGTTGGAGCTGGAATATGGGAGTGAGGGAGGCTATGTGTTAGTGAGGGAGGAGCTGGTATCTGAGATAGGGACAGGCTGTGTGTTACTGAGGGTGGACCTGGTATCTGAGATTTGGTCTGGCCGTTTGTTAGTCAGGTTGGAGCTGGAATATGAGAGTGGGGCAGGCTGTGTGTTAGTGAGGGAGGAGCTGGTATCTGGGAGCAGGACAGGCTGTGTTAGTGAGTGAGGAGCTCGTATCTGAGAGAGGGAAGGGCTGTATGTGAGTGAGGGATGAGTTAGGGTCTGAGTGTGGGTCAGCCAGTGTGTTAGTGAGGGAGTAGTGATATCGCAGAGTAGCAAAGGCTATGTGTTAGTGAGGGAGGAGCTGGTATCTGAGAGTGGGACAGGCTGTGTGTTGGTGAGTGAGGAGCTGGTATCTGAGAGTAGGACAGGTTCTGTGTTAATGAGAGAGGAGCTGGTATCTGAGAGTGGAAAAGGCTGTGTGTTAGTGAGGGAGGAACTGGTACCTGAGAGTGAGACAGGCTGTGTGTTAGTGAGGGAGGAGCTGGTATCTGAGAGTGGGAGAGGCAGTGTGTTAGTGAAGGAGGAGCTTGTATCTGAGAGTGATACAGGCTATTTTAGTGAAGGAGGAGCTGGTATCTGAGAGTGAGACAGGCTGTGTGTTTGTGAGGGAGGAGATGGTATCTGAGAGTGCGACAGGCTGTGTGTTAGTGAGGGAGAAGATGGTATCTGAGAGTAGGACAGGCTGTGTGTTATTGTGGGAGGAGCAGGAATCTGAGTGGGACAGGCTGTGTGTTAGTGAGGGAGGAGATGTTATCTGAGAGTGAGACAGGCTGAGTGTTCGTGAGGGAGGAGTTGGTATCTGAGAGTGGGACAGGTTGTGTGTTATTGAGAGAGGAGCTAGTATCTGTGAGTGGAAATGGCTGTGTGTTAGTGAGGGAGGAGCTGGTATCTGCGAGTGGGACAGGCTGTGTGTGTGAGGGAGGAGCTGGTATCTGAGAGTGAGACAGTCTGTGTGTTAGTGAGGGAGGAGCTGGTATCTGAGAGTGGGACAGGCTGTGTGTTAGTGAGGGAGGAGCTGGTATCTGAGAGTGACACAGGCTGTGTTAGTGAGGGAGGAGCTGGTATCTGAGTGGGATAGGCTGTGTGTTAGTGAGGGAGGAGCTGGTATCTGAGAGTGAGACAAGCTTTGTGTGACAGAGGGAGGATCTGGAATCTGGGTGAGCGTCAGCATGTGTGTTAGTGAGGGAGGTGCTGATATCTGAGTGTAGGAATCACTGTGTGTTAGTGAGGGAGGAGCTGGTATCGGAGAGTGGGACAGGCTGTGTGTTAGTGACAGAGAAGCTGGTGTCTGAGAGTGGGACAGGCTGTGTGTTAGTGAGGGAGGAGCTCGTATCTGACATAGGGACAGGATGTGTGTTACTGAGGGTGGAGCTGGTATCTGAGATTTGGTCTGGCCGTTTGTTAGTCAGGTTGGAGCTGGAATATGAGAGTGAGACAGGCTGTGTGTTAGTGAGGGAGGAGCTGGTATCTGGGAGCAGGACAGGCTGTGTTAGTGAGTGAGGAGCTCGTATCTGAGAGAGGGAAGGGCTGTATGTGAGTGAGGGATGAGTTAGGGTCTGAGTGTGCGTCAGCCAGTGTGTTAGTGAGGGAGGAGCTGGTATCTGAGATTGCGACAGGCTGTGTGTTAGTTAGGGAGGTGCTGGTATCTGAGAGTGGGACAGGCTGTGTGTTAGTGAGGGAGGAGCTGGTGTCTGAGAGTGGGTCAGGCTCTGTGTTAGTGAGGGAGGAGCTGGTATCTGAGAGTGAGATAGGCTGTGTGTTAGTGAGGGAGGAGCTGGTACCTGAGAGTGGGACAGGGTGTGTGTAAGTGAGGGAGGAGCTGGGATCTGAGAGTGGGACAGGCTGTGTTAGTGTGGGAGGAGCTGGTATCTTAGTGTGGGAGAGGCTGTGTGTTTGTGAGGGAAGAGCTGGTATCAGAGTCTAAGACAGGCTATGTGTTAGTGAGGGAGCAGCTGGTATCGGAGATTGCGACAGGCCGTGTGTTAGTTAGGGAGGAGCTGGTATCTGAGAGTACGACAGGCTGTGTGTTATTGAGGGAGGAAATGGTACCTGAGAGTGAGACAGGCTGTGTGTTAGTAGGGAGCAGCAGGAATCTGAGAGTGGGAGAGGCTGTGTGTTAGTGAGGGAGGAGCTTGTATCTGAGAGTGAGACAGACTGTGTGTTAGTGAGGGAGGAGCTGGTATCTGAGAGTGAGATAGGCTGTGTGTTAGTGAGGGAGGAGCTGGTACCTGAGAGTGGGACAGGGTGTGTGTAAGTGAGGGAGGAGCTCGGATCTGAGAGTGGGACAGGCTGTGTTAGTGTGGGAGGAGCTGGTATCTTAGTGTGGGAGAGGCTGTGTGTTTGTGAGGGAAGAGCTGGTATCAGAGTCTAAGACAGGCTATGTGTTAGTGAGGGAGCAGCTGGTATCGGAGATTGCGACAGGCCGTGTGTTAGTTAGGGAGGAGCTGGTATCTGAGAGTACGACAGGCTGTGTGTTAGTGAGGGAGGAGCTGGTATCTGAGAGTGGGAGAGGCTGTGTGTTATTGAGGGAGGAAATGGTACCTGAGAGTGAGACAGGCTGTGTGTTAGTAGGGAGCAGCAGGAATCTGAGAGTGGGAGAGGCTGTGTGTTTGTGAGGGAGGAGGTGGTATCTAAGGGTGGGACAGGCTGTGTGTTAGTGAGGGAGGAGCTGTTATCTGAGATAGGGACAGGATGTGTGTTACTGAGGGTGGAGCTGGTATCTGAGATTTGGTCTGGCCGTTTGTTAGTCAGGTTGGAGCTGGAATATGAGAGTGAGACAGGCTGTGTGTTAGTGAGGGAGGAGCTGGTATCTGGGAGCAGGACAGGCTGTGTTAGTGAGTGAGGAGCTCGTATCTGAGAGAGAAGGGCTGTATGTGAGTGAGGGATGAGTTAGGGTCTGAGTGTGGGTCAGCCAGTGTGTTAGTGAGGGAGTAGTGATATCGCAGAGCAGCAAAGGCTGTGTGTTAGTGAGGGAGGAGCTGGTATCTGAGAGTGGGAAAGGCTGTGTGTTGGTGAGGGAGGAGCTGGTATCTGATATTGGGACTGGCTGAGTGTTAGTGAGGGAGGAGTTGGTATCTGAGAGTGGGACAGGCTGTGTGTTAGTGAGGGAGAAGCAGGATTCTGAGTGTGGGAGAGGCTCTGTGTAAGTGAGGGAGGAGCTGGTATCTGAGAGTGGGACAGGCAGTGTGTTAATGAAGGACGAGCTGGTATCTGAGAGTGACACAGGCTGTGTTAGTGAGGGAGGAGCTGGTATCTGAGAGTGGGACAGGCTGTGTGTTAGTGAGGGAGGAGCTGGTATCGGAGAGTAGGACAGGTTGTGTGTTATTGAGAGAGGAGCTGGTATCTGAGATTGCGACAGGCTGTGTGTTAGTGAGGGAGGAGCTGGTATCTGAGATTGCGACAGGCTGTGTGTTAGTTAAGGAGGTGCTGGTATCTGAGAGTGGGACAGGCTGTGTGTTATTGAGGGAGGAGCTGGTATCTGAGACTGGGACAGGCTGTGTGTTAGTGAGGGAGGAGCTGGTATCTGAGAGTGGGACAGGCTGTGTGTTAGTGAGGGAGAGCTAGTATCTGAGAGTGAGAAAGGCTGTGTGTTTGTGAGGGAGGAGATGGTATCTGAGAGTGGGACAGGCTGTGTGTTAGTGAGGGAGGAGATGGTATCTGAGAGTGGGACAGTCTGTGTGTTAGTGAGGGAGGAGCTAGTATCTGAGAGTGAGAAAGGCTGTGTGTTTGTGAGGGAGGAGATGGTATCTGAGAGTGGGACAGGCTTTGTGTTAGTGAGGGAGGAGATGGTATCTGAGAGTGGGAAAGGCTGTGTGTTAGTGAGGGAGGAGCTGGTATCTGAGAGTGGGACAGGCTGTGTTAGTGAGGGAGGAGCTGGTATCTGAGAGTGGGACAGGCTGTGTGTAAATGAGGGAGAGCTGCTATCTGAGGGTGGGACAGGCTGTGTGTTAGTGAGGGAGGAGCTGCTATCTGAGAGTGGGACAGGCTGTGTGTTAGTGAGGGAGGAGCTGCTATCTGAGAGTGAGACAGGCTGTGTGTTTGTGAGGGAGGAGATGGTATCTGAGAGTGAGACAGGCTATTTTAGTGAAAGAGGAGCTGGTATCTGAGAGTGAGACAGGCTGTGTGTTTGTGAGGGAGGAGCTGGTATCTGAGATTGGGACAGGCTGTGTGTTAGTGAGGGAGGAGATAGTATCTGAGAGTGGGACAGGCTGTGTGTTAGTGAGGGAGGAGATGGTATCTCAGAGTGTGACAGGCTGCGAGTTAGTGAGGGAGCAGCTGGTATCTGAGAGTGGGACAGGCTGTGTGTTAGTGAGGGAAGAGCTGGTATCAGAGACTAAGACAGGCTGTGTGTTAGTGAGGGAGGAGCTGATATCAGAGAGAGGGACAGGCTGTGTGTTAGTGACAGAGGAGCTGGTGTCTGAGAGTGGGACAGTCTGTGTGTTAGTGAGGGAGGAGCAAGTATCTGATAGTGGGACAGGCTGTGTGTTAGTGAGGGAGGAGCAAGTATCTGAGACTGGGACAAGCTTTGTGTTAGTGAGGGAGGAGCTGGTATCTGAGAGTGGGTGAGGCTGTGTGTTAGTGAGCGAGGTGCTGGTATCCGAGAGTGGGACAGGCTGTGTGTTAGTGAGGGAGGAGACGGTATCTGAGATTGCGACAGGCTGTGTGTTAGTAAGGGAGGTGCTGGTATCTGAGAGTAGGACAGGCTGTGTGTTAGTGAGGGAGGAGCTCGTATCTGAGAGTGAGACAGACTCTTTTAGTGAAGGAGGATCTGGTATCTGAGAGTGAGACAGGCTGTGTGTTTGTGAGGGAGGAGATTGTATCTGAGAGTGGGACAGGCTGTGTGTTAGTTAGGGAGGAGATGGTATCTGAGAGTGGGAAAGGCTGTATTTTAGTGAGGGAGGAGCTGTTATCTGAGAGTGGGACTGGCTGTGTGTTAGTGAGGGAGGAGCTGGTATCTGAGAGTGGGACAGGCTGTGTGTAAATGAGGGAGAGCTGCTATCTGAGGGTGGGACAGGCTGTGTGTTCGTGAGGGAGGAGCTGTTATCTGAGATAGGGACTGGATGTGTGTTACTGAGGGTGGAGCTGGTATCTGAGATTTGGTCTGGCCGTTTGTTAGTCAGGTTGGAGCTGGAATATGAGAGTGAGACAGGCTGTGGGTTAGTGAGGGAGGAGCTGGTATCTGGGAGCAGGACAGGCTGTGTTAGTGAGTGAGGAGCTCGTATCTGAGAGAGGGAAGGGCTGTATGTGAGTGAGGGATGAGTTAGGGTCTGAGTGTGGGTCAGCCAGTGTGTTAGTGAGGGAGTAGTGATATCGCAGAGTAGCAAAGGCTGTGTGTTAGTGAGGGAGGAGCTGGTATCTGAGAGTGGGACAGGCTGTGTGTTAGTGAGTGAGGAGCTGGTATCTGAGAGTGGGACAGGCTGTGTGTTAGTGAGGGAGGAGTTGGTATCTGAGAGTGGGACAGGCTGTGTGTTAGTGAGGGAGGAGCTGGTATCTGAGAGTGGGACAGGCTCTGTGTTAGTGAGGGAGGAGCTGGTATCTGAGTGGGACAGGCTGTGTGTTAATGAGGGAGGAGCTGGTATCTGAGAGTGAGACAAGCTTTGTGTGACAGAGGGAGGATCTGGAATCTGGGTGAGGGTCAGCATATGTGTTAGTGAGGGAGGTGCTGATATCTGAGTGTAGGAATGACTGTGTGTTAGTGAGGGAGGAGCTGGTATCTGAGGGCGAGTCAGGCTATGTATTAGTGAGGGAAGAGCTGGTCTCGGAAAGTGGAACAGCCTGTGTTAGCGAGGGAGGAGCTGGTGTCTGAGAGTGGGACAGGCGGTGTTATAGTGAGGGAGGAGCTGGTACCTGAGAGTGGGACAGGCTGTGTGTAAGTGAGGGAGGAGCTGGGATCTGAGAGTGGGAGAGGCTGTGTTAGTGAGGGAGGAGCTGGTATCTTAGAGTGGGACAGGCTGTGTGTTAGTGAGGGAGGAGCTGGTATCTGAGAGTGGGAGAGGCTGTGTCAGTGTTGGAGGTTCTGGTATCTGAGAGTAGGACAGGCTGTGTGTTAGTGAGGGAGGAGCTGGTATCTGAGAGTGGGACAGGCTGTGTGTTAGTGAGGGAGGAGCTGTTATCTGAGACTGTGTGAGGCTGTGTGTTAGTGAGGGAGGAGCTGGTATCTGAGAGTGGGACAGGCTGTTTCTTAGTGAGGGAGGAGCTCGTATCTGAGAGTCGGACAGGCTGTTTGTCATTGAGGGAGGAGATGGTTACTGAGCGTCGGACAGGCTGTGTGTTAGTGAGGGAGTAGATGGTATCTGAGAGCTGGACAGGCTGTGTTTTTAGTGATGGAGGAACTAGTATCTGAGAGTGGGACAGGCTGTGTGTTAGTGAGGGAGGAGCTGGTATCTGAGAGTGAGTGAGGCTGTGTGTTAGTGAGCGAAGAGCTGGTATCCGAGAGTGGGACAGGCTGTGTGTTAGTGAGGGAGGAGCTGGTATCTGAGACTGGGACCAGCTGTGTGTTAGTGAGGGAGGAGCAAATATCTGAGAGTGGGACAGGCTGTGTGTTAGTGAGGGAGGAGACGGTATCTGAGAATGCGACAATCTGTGTGTTAGTGTGGGAGGAGCTGGTATCTGAGAGTGGGTGAGGCTGTGTGTTAGTGAGCGAGGAGCTGGTATTCGAGAGTGGGACAGGCTGTGTGTTAGTGAGGGAGGAGCTGGTATCTGAGATTGCGACAGGCTGTGTGTTAGTTAGGGAGGTGCTGGTGTCTGAGAGTAGGACAGGCTGTGTGTTATTGAGGGAGGAGCTGGTACCTGAGAGTGAGACAGGCTGTGTGTTAGTGAGGGAGGAGCAGGAATCTGTGAGTGGGAGAGGCTGTGTGTTAGTGAGGGAGGAGCTTGTATCCGAGAGTGAGACAGGCTCTTTTAGTGAAGGAGGAGCTGGTATCTGAGAGTGAGAGAGGCTGTGTGTTTGTGAGGGAGGAGATGGTATCGAAGAGTGGGACAGGCTGTGTGTTATAGTGAGGGAGGAGCTGGTATCTGAGATAGTGAGAGGATTTGTGTTAGTGAGGGTGGAGCTGGTATCTGAGATTTGGTCTGTCCGTTTGTTAGTCAGGTTGGAGCAAAGGCTGTGTGTTAGTGAGGGAGGAGCTGGTATCTGAGAGTGGGACAGGCTGTGTGTTAGTGAGGGAGGGGATGGTATCAGAGAGTGGGACAGGCTGTGTGTTAGCGAGGCAGGAGCTGGTATCTGAGAGTGAGACAGGCTGTGTTGGTGAGGGAGGACTGGTATCGGAGACTGTGACAGGCTGTGTGTTAGTGAGGGAGGATATGATATCTGAGAGTTGGACAGGCTGTTTGTTAATGAGGGACGAGATGGTAACTGAGAGTGGGACAGGCTGTGTGTTAGTGAGGGAGCAGCTGGTATCTGAGAGTGGGACAGGCTGTGTGTTAGTGCGGGCGGAGATGGTGTCTGAGAGTGGATGAGGCTGTGTGTTAGTGAGGGAGCATCAAGTATCTGAGAGTGGGACATGCTGTGTCTTAGTGAGGGAGGAGCTCGTAAGTGAGAGAGGGACAGGCTGTCTGTGAGAGAGGGAGGAGCTGGTATCTGAGAGTAGGACAGACTGTGTTTTAGTGAGGGAGGAGCTGGTATCTAGAGAGGGAAAGGCTGTGTGTTAGTGAGGGAGGAGCTGGTATCTGAGAGAGGGTCAGGCTGTGTGTGAGTGAGGGAGGAGCTGGTATCTGAGAGTGAGAGAGTCTGTGTGTTTGTGAGGGGGGAGATTGTATCTGAGAGTGGGACAGGCTGTGTGTTAGTGAGGGAGGGACTGGTATCTGAGAGTGGGACAGGCTGTGTGTAAGTAAGGGAGGAGCTGGTATCTGAGAGTGGGACAGGCTGTGTGTTAGTGAGGGTGGAGCTGCTATCTGAGAGTCGGACAGGCTGTGTGTTAGTGAGGGAGGAGATGGTATCTGAGATTGGGACAGGCTGTGTGTTAGTGAGGGAGGAGCTGGTATCTGAGTGGGGACAGTGTGTGTGTTAGTGAGGGAGGAGCTGGTATCTGAGCGTGGGACAGATTGTGTGTTAGTGAGGGAAGAGCTGGTATCTGAGAGTGGGAGAGGCTTTGTGTTAGTGAGGGAGGAGCTGGTATCTGAGAGTACGACAGGCTGTGTGTTATTGAGGGAGGAAATGGTACCTGAGAGTGAGACAGGCTGTGTGTTAGTAGGGAGCAGCAGGAATCTGAGAGTGGGAGAGGCGGTGTGTTTGTGAGGGAGGAGGTGGTATCTAAGGGTGGGACAGGCTGTGTGTTAGTGAGGGAGGAGCTGTTATCTGAGATAGGGACAGTATGTGTGTTACTGAGGGTGGAGCTGGTATCTGAGATTTGGTCTGGCCGTTTGTTAGTCAGGTTGGAGCTGGAATATGAGAGTGAGACAGGCTGTGTGTTAGTGAGGGAGGAGCTGGTATCTGGGAGCAGGACAGGCTGTGTTAGTGAGTGAGGAGCTCGTATCTGAGAGAGAAGGGCTGTATGTGAGTGAGGGATGAGTTAGGGTCTGAGTGTGGGTCAGCCAGTGTGTTAGTGAGGGAGTAGTGATATCGCAGAGCAGCAAAGGCTGTGTGTTAGTGAGGGAGGAGCTGTTATCTGAGAGTGGGAAAGGCTGTGTGTTGGTGAGGGAGGACCTGGTATCTGATATTGGGACTGGCTGAGTGTTAGTGAGGGAGGAGTTGGTATCTGAGAGTGGGACAGTCTGTGTGTTAGTGAGGGAGAAGCAGGATTCTGAGTGTGGGAGAGGCTCTGGGTAAGTGAGGGAGGAGCTGGTATCTGAGAGTGGGACAGGCTGTGTTAGTGAGGGAGGAGCTGGTATCTGAGAGTGGGACAGGCTGTGTGTTAGTGAGGGAGGAGCTGGTATCGGAGAGTAGGACAGGTTGTGTGTTATTGAGAGAGGAGCTGGTATCTGAGATTGCGACAGGCTGTGTGTTAGTGAGGGAGGAGCTGGTATCTGAGATTGCGACAGGCTGTGTGTTAGTTAAGGAGGTGCTGGTATCTGAGAGTGGGACAGGCTGTGTGTTATTGAGGGAGGAGCTGGTATCTGAGACTGGGACAGGCTGTGTGTTAGTGAGGTAGGAGCTGGTATCTGAGAGTGGGACAGGCTGTGTGTTTGTGAGGGAGGAGATGGTATCTGAGAGTGGGACAGGCTGTGTGTAAGAGAGGGAGGAGATGGTATCTGAGAGTGGGACAGTCTGTGTGTTAGTGAGGGAGGAGCTAGTATCTGAGAGTGAGAAAGGCTGTGTGTTTGTGAGGGAGGAGATGGTATCTGAGAGTGGGACAGGCTTTGTGTTAGTGAGGGAGGAGATGGTATCTGAGAGTGGGAAAGGCTGTGTGTTAGTGAGGGAGGAGCTGGTATCTGAGAGTGGGACAGGCTGTGTTAGTGAGGGAGGAGCTGGTATCTGAGAGTGGGACAGGCTGTGTGTAAATGAGGGAGAGCTGCTATCTGAGGGTGGGACAGGCTGTGTGTTAGTGAGGGAGGAGCTGCTATCTGAGAGTGGGACAGGCTGTGTGTTAGTGAGGGAGGAGCTGCTATCTGAGAGTGAGACAGGCTGTGTGTTTGTGAGGGAGGAGATGGTATCTGAGAGTGAGACAGGCTATTTTAGTGAAAGAGGAGCTGGTATCTGAGAGTGAGACAGGCTGTGTGTTTGTGAGGGAGGAGCTGGTATCTGAGATTGGGACAGGCTGTGTGTTAGTGAGGGAGGAGATAGTATCTGAGAGTGGGACAGGCTGTGTGTTAGTGAGGGAGGAGATGGTATCTCAGAGTGTGACAGGATGCGAGTTAGTGAGGGAGCAGCTGGTATCTGAGAGTGGGACAGGCTGTGTGTTAGTGAGGGAAGAGCTGGTATCAGAGACTAAGACAGGCTGTGTGTTAGTGAGGGAGGAGCTGATATCAGAGAGAGGGACAGGCTGTGTGTTAGTGACAGAGGAGCTGGTGTCTGAGAGTGGGACAGACTGTGTGTTAGTGAGGGAGGAGCAAGTATCTGATAGTGGGACAGGCTGTGTGTAAGTGAGGGAGGAGCAAGTATCTGAGACTGGGACAAGCTTTGTGTTAGTGAGGGAGGAGCTGGTATCTGAGAGTGGGTGAGGCTGTGTGTTAGTGAGCGAGGTGCTGGTATCCGAGAGTGGGACAGGCTGTGTGTTAGTGAGGGAGGAGACGGTATCTGAGATTGCGACAGGCTGTGTGTTAGTAAGGGAGGTGCTGGTATCTGAGAGTAGGACAGGCTGTGTGTTAGTGAGGGAGGAGCTCGTATCTGAGAGTGAGACAGACTCTTTTAGTGAAGGAGGATCTGGTATCTGAGAGTGAGACAGGCTGTGTGTTTGTGAGGGAGGAGATTGTATCTGAGAGTGGGACAGGCTGTGTGTTAGTTAGGGAGGAGATGGTATCTGAGAGTGGGAAAGGCTGTATTTTAGTGAGGGAGGAGCTGTTATCTGAGAGTGGGACTGGCTGTGTGTTAGTGAGGGAGGAGCTGGTATCTGAGAGTGGGACAGGCTGTGTGTAAATGAGGGAGAGCTGCTATCTGAGGGTGGGACAGGCTGTGTGTTCGTGAGGGAGGAGCTGTTATCTGAGATAGGGACTGGATGTGTGTTACTGAGGGTGGAGCTGGTATCTGAGATTTCGTCTGGCCGTTTGTTAGTCAGGTTGGAGCTGGAATATGAGAGTGAGACAGGCTGTGGGTTAGTGAGGGAGGAGCTGGTATCTGGGAGCAGGACAGGCTGTGTTAGTGAGTGAGGAGCTCGTATCTGAGAGAGGGAAGGGCTGTATGTGAGTGAGGGATGAGTTAGGGTCTGAGTGTGGGTCAGCCAGTGTGTTAGTGAGGGAGTAGTGATATCGCAGAGTAGCAAAGGCTGTGTGTTAGTGAGGGAGGAGCTGGTATCTGAGAGTGGGACAGGCTGTGTGTTAGTGAGTGAGGAGCTGGTATCTGAGAGTGGGACAGGCTGTGTGTTAGTGAGGGAGGAGTTGGTATCTGAGAGTGGGACAGGCTGTGTGTTAGTGAGGGAGGAGCTGGTATCTGAGAGTGGGACAGGCTCTGTGTTAGTGAGGGAGGAGCTGGTATCTGAGTGGGACAGGCTGTGTGTTAATGAGGGAGGAGCTGGTATCTGAGAGTGAGACAAGCTTTGTGTGACAGAGGGAGGATCTGGAATCTGGGTGAGGGTCAGCATATGTGTTAGTGAGGGAGGTGCTGATATCTGAGTGTAGGAATGACTGTGTGTTAGTGAGGGAGGAGCTGGTATCTGAGGGCGAGTCAGGCTATGTATTAGTGAGGGAAGAGCTGGTCTCGGAAAGTGGAACAGCCTGTGTTAGCGAGGGAGGAGCTGGTGTCTGAGAGTGGGACAGGCGGTGTTATAGTGAGGGAGGAGCTGGTACCTGAGAGTGGGACAGGCTGTGTGTAAGTGAGGGAGGAGCTGGGATCTGAGAGTGGGAGAGGCTGTGTTAGTGAGGGAGGAGCTGGTATCTTAGAGTGGGACAGGCTGTGTGTTAGTGAGGGAGGAGCTGGTATCTGAGAGTGGGAGAGGCTGTGTCAGTGTGGGAGGTTCTGGTATCTGAGAGTAGGACAGGCTGTGTGTTAGTGAGGGAGGAGCTGGTATCTGAGAGTGGGACAGGCTGTGTGTTAGTGAGGGAGGAGCTGTTATCTGAGACTGTGTGAGGCTGTGTGTTAGTGAGGGAGGAGCTGGTATCTGAGAGTGGGACAGGCTGTTTCTTAGTGAGGGAGGAGCTCGTATCTGAGAGTCGGACAGGCTGTTTGTCATTGAGGGAGGAGATGGTTACTGAGCGTCGGACAGGCTGTGTGTTAGTGAGGGAGTAGATGGTATCTGAGAGCTGGACAGGCTGTGTTTTTAGTGATGGAGGAACTAGTATCTGAGAGTGGGACAGGCTGTGTGTTAGTGAGGGAGGAGCTGGTATCTGAGAGTGAGTGAGGCTGTGTGTTAGTGAGCGAAGAGCTGGTATCCGAGAGTGGGACAGGCTGTGTGTTAGTGAGGGAGGAGCTGGTATCTGAGACTGGGACCAGCTGTGTGTTAGTGAGGGAGGAGCAAGTATCTGAGAGTGGGACAGGCTGTGTGTTAGTGAGGGAGGAGACGGTATCTGAGAATGCGACAATCTGTGTGTTAGTGTGGGAGGAGCTGGTATCTGAGAGTGGGTGAGGCTGTGTGTTAGTGAGCGAGGAGCTGGTATTCGAGAGTGGGACAGGCTGTGTGTTAGTGAGGGAGGAGCTGGTATCTGAGATTGCGACAGGCTGTGTGTTAGTTAGGGAGGTGCTGGTGTCTGAGAGTAGGACAGGCTGTGTGTTATTGAGGGAGGAGCTGGTACCTGAGAGTGAGACAGGCTGTGTGTTAGTGAGGGAGGAGCAGGAATCTGTGAGTGGGAGAGGCTGTGTGTTAGTGAGGGAGGAGCTTGTATCCGAGAGTGAGACAGGCTCTTTTAGTGAAGGAGGAGCTGGTATCTGAGAGTGAGAGAGGCTGTGTGTTTGTGAGGGAGGAGATGGTATCGAAGAGTGGGACAGGCTGTGTGTTATAGTGAGGGAGGAGCTGGTATCTGAGATAGTGAGAGGATTTGTGTTAGTGAGGGTGGAGCTGGTATCTGAGATTTGGTCTGTCCGTTTGTTAGTCAGGTTGGAGCAAAGGCTGTGTGTTAGTGAGGGAGGAGCTGGTATCTGAGAGTGGGACAGGCTGTGTGTTAGTGAGGGAGGGGATGGTATCAGAGAGTGGGACAGGCTGTGTGTTAGCGAGGCAGGAGCTGGTATCTGAGAGTGGGACAGGCTGTGTTGGTGAGGGAGGACTGGTATCGGAGACTGTGACAGGCTGTGTGTTAGTGAGGGAGGATATGATATCTGAGAGTTGGAAAGGCTGTTTGTTAATGAGGGACGAGATGGTAACTGAGAGTGGGACAGGCTGTGTGTTAGTGAGGGAGCAGCTGGTATCTGAGAGTGGGACAGGCTGTGTGTTAGTGCGGGCGGAGATGGTATCTGAGAGTGGATGAGGCTGTGTGTTAGTGAGGGAGCATCAAGTATCTGAGAGTGGGACATGCTGTGTCTTAGTGAGGGAGGAGCTCGTAAGTGAGAGAGGGACAGGCTGTCTGTGAGAGAGGGAGGAGCTGGTATCTGAGAGTAGGACAGACTGTGTTTTAGTGAGGGAGGAGCTGGTATCTAGAGAGGGAAAGGCTGTGTGTTAGTGAGGGAGGAGCTGGTATCTGAGAGAGGGTCAGGCTGTGTGTGAGTGAGGGAGGAGCTGGTATCTGAGAGTGAGAGAGTCTGTGTGTTTGTGAGGGGGGAGATTGTATCTGAGAGTGGGACAGGCTGTGTGTTAGTGAGGGAGGGACTGGTATCTGAGAGTGGGACAGGCTGTGTGTAAGTAAGGGAGGAGCTGGTATCTGAGAGTGGGACAGGCTGTGTGTTAGTGAGGGTGGAGCTGCTATCTGAGAGTCGGACAGGCTGTGTGTTAGTGAGGGAGGAGATGGTATCTGAGATTGGGACAGGCTGTGTGTTAGTGAGGGAGGAGCTGGTATCTGAGTGGGGACAGTGTGTGTGTTAGTGAGGGAGGAGCTGGTATCTGAGCGTGGGACAGATTGTGTGTTAGTGAGGGAAGAGCTGGTATCTGAGAGTGGGAGAGGCTTTGTGTTAGTGAGGGAGGAGCTGGTATCTGAGTAGGGACAGTGTGTGTGTTAGTGAGGGAGGAGCTGGTATCTGAGAGTGCGACATGCTGTTTGTTAGTGAGGGAGTAGCTGGTATCTGAGAGTGAGACAGGCTGTGTGTTAGTGAGGGAGGAGCTGGTATCTGAGAGTGGGACAGGCTGTGTGGTAGTGAGGGAGGAGCTGGTATCTGAGACTGCGTGAGGCTGTGTGTTAGTGAGGGAGGAGCTGGTATCTGAGAGTGGGACAGGCTGTTTCTTAGTGAGGGAGGAGCTGGTATCTGAGAGTGGGACAGGCTGTTTGTCAGTGAGGGAGGAGATGGTTACTGAGCGTCGGACAGGGTGTGTGTTAGTGAGGGAGTAGATGGTATCTGAGAGGTGGACAGGCTGAGTTTTTAGTGATGGAGGAACTAGTATCTGAGAGTGGGACAGGCTGTGTGTTAGTGAGGGAGGAGCTGGTATCTGAGAGTGAGTGAGGCTGTGTGTTAGTGAGCGAGGAGCTGGTATCCGAGAGTGGGACAGGCTGTGTGTTAGTTAGGGAGGAGCTGGTATCTGAGAGTAGGACAGGCTGTGTGTTATTGAGGGAGGAGCTAGTACCTGAGAGTGAGACAGGCTGTGTGTTAGTGAGGGAGGAGCTGGTATCTGAGAGTGGGACAGGCTGTGTGTTAGTGAGGGAGGAGCTGGTATCTGAGAGTGGGACAGGCTGTGTGAGAGTGAGGGAGTAGCTGGTATCTGAGAGTGGGACAGGCTGTGTGTTAGTGAGGGAGGAGATGGTATCCGAGAGTGGGACAGGCTGTGTGTTAGTGAGGGAAGAGTTGGTATCTGAGATTGCAACAGGCTGTGTGTTAGTGAGGGAGGAGCTGGTATCAGAGAGTGGGACAGGCTGTGTGTTAGTGAGGGAGGAGCTGGTATCTGAGAGTGGATGAGGCTGTGTGTTAGTGAGGGAGGAGCTGGTATCTGAGAGTGGGACAGGCTTTGTGTTAGTGAGGGAGGATCTAGTATCTGAGAGTGGGACATGCTGTGTCTTAGTGAGGGAGGAGCTCGTAAGTGAGAGAGGGACAGGCTGTCTGTGAGAGAGGGAGGAGCTGGTATCTGAGAGTAGGACAGACTGTGTTTTAGTGAGGGAGGAGCTGGTATCTAGAGAGGGAAAGGCTGTGTGTTAGTGAGGGAGGAGCTGGTATCTGAGAGTGGGACAGGCTATGTGTTAGTGAGGTAGGAGCTGGTATCTGAGAGTGAGACAGGCTGTGTTAGTTAGGAAGGAGCTGGTATCTGGGATTGGGACAGGCTGTGTGTTAGTGAAGGAGGACCAGGTATCTGATAGTGGGAAAGGATTTGTGTTATTCAGGGAGGAGCTGGTTCCTGGGAGTCGGACAGGCTGTGTTAGTGAGGGAGGAGCTGGTATCTGAGTGTGGGTGAGCCTATGTGTTAGTAAGGGAGCAGTGATATCTCAGAGTAGGAAAGTCTGTGTGTTAGTGAGTGAGTAGCTGGTATCTGAGAGTGGGACAGACTGTGTGTTAGTTAGGGAGGAGCAGGTATCTGAGAGTAGGACCGGTTGTGTGTTATTAAGGGAGGAGCTGGTATCTGAGAGTGAGACAGGCTGTGTGTTAGAGAGGAAGGAGCTTGTATCTGAGAGTGAGACAGGCTCTGTTAGTGAAGGACGAGCTGGTATCTGAGCGTGCGACAGGCTGTGTGTTAGTGAGGGAGGAGATGGTATCTGAGAGTGGGACAGGCTGTGTGTTATTGAGTGAGAAGATGGTATCTGAGAGTGGGACAGGCTGTGTGTCAGTGAGGGTGGAGCTTGTATCTGAAGTGAGACAGGCTGTGTGTTAGTGAGGGAGGGACTGGTATCTGAGAGTGGGACAGGCTGTGTGTTAGTGAGGGAGAAACTGGTATCTGAGAGTGGGACACGCTGTGTGTTCGTGAGGGAGGAGCTGGTATCTGAGAGTGGGACCGGCTGTGTGTTAGTGAGGGAGGAGCTGGTATCTGAGAGTGGGACAGGCTGTGTGTTTGTGAGGGAGGAGATGGTATCGAAGAGTGGGACAGGCTGTGTGTTATAGTGAGGGAGGAGCTGGTATCTGAGATAGTGAGAGGATTTGTGTTAGTGAGGGTGGAGCTGGTATCTGAGATTTGGTCTGTCCGTTTGTTAGTCAGGTTGGAGCAAAGGCTGTGTGTTAGTGAGGGAGGAGCTGGTATCTGAGAGTGGGACAGGCTGTGTGTTAGTGAGGGAGGGGATGGTATCAGAGAGTGGGACAGGCTGTGTGTTAGCGAGGCAGGAGCTGGTATCTGAGAGTGGGACAGGCTGTGTTGGTGAGGGAGGACTGGTATCGGAGACTGTGACAGGCTGTGTGTTAGTGAGGGAGGATATGATATCTGAGAGTTGGAAAGGCTGTTTGTTAATGAGGGACGAGATGGTAACTGAGAGTGGGACAGGCTGTGTGTTAGTGAGGGAGCAGCTGGTATCTGAGAGTGGGACAGGCTGTGTGTTAGTGCGGGCGGAGATGGTATCTGAGAGTGGATGAGGCTGTGTGTTAGTGAGGGAGCATCAAGTATCTGAGAGTGGGACATGCTGTGTCTTAGTGAGGGAGGAGCTCGTAAGTGAGAGAGGGACAGGCTGTCTGTGAGAGAGGGAGGAGCTGGTATCTGAGAGTAGGACAGACTGTGTTTTAGTGAGGGAGGAGCTGGTATCTAGAGAGGGAAAGGCTGTGTGTTAGTGAGGGAGGAGCTGGTATCTGAGAGAGGGTCAGGCTGTGTGTGAGTGAGGGAGGAGCTGGTATCTGAGAGTGAGAGAGTCTGTGTGTTTGTGAGGGGGGAGATTGTATCTGAGAGTGGGACAGGCTGTGTGTTAGTGAGGGAGGGACTGGTATCTGAGAGTGGGACAGGCTGTGTGTAAGTAAGGGAGGAGCTGGTACCTGAGAGTGGGACAGGCTGTGTGTTAGTGAGGGTGGAGCTGCTATCTGAGAGTCGGACAGGCTGTGTGTTAGTGAGGGAGGAGATGGTATCTGAGATTGGGACAGGCTGTGTGTTAGTGAGGGAGGAGCTGGTATCTGAGTGGGGACAGTGTGTGTGTTAGTGAGGGAGGAGCTGGTATCTGAGCGTGGGACAGATTGTGTGTTAGTGAGGGAAGAGCTGGTATCTGAGAGTGGGAGAGGCTTTGTGTTAGTGAGGGAGGAGCTGGTATCTGAGTAGGGACAGTGTGTGTGTTAGTGAGGGAGGAGCTGGTATCTGAGAGTGCGACATGCTGTTTGTTAGTGAGGGAGTAGCTGGTATCTGAGAGTGAGACAGGCTGTGTGTTAGTGAGGGAGGAGCTGGTATCTGAGAGTGGGACAGGCTGTGTGGTAGTGAGGGAGGAGCTGGTATCTGAGACTGCGTGAGGCTGTGTGTTAGTGAGGGAGGAGCTGGTATCTGAGAGTGGGACAGGCTGTTTCTTAGTGAGGGAGGAGCTGGTATCTGAGAGTGGGACAGGCTGTTTGTCAGTGAGGGAGGAGATGGTTACTGAGCGTCGGACAGGGTGTGTGTTAGTGAGGGAGTAGATGGTATCTGAGAGGTGGACAGGCTGAGTTTTTAGTGATGGAGGAACTAGTATCTGAGAGTGGGACAGGCTGTGTGTTAGTGAGGGAGGAGCTGGTATCTGAGAGTGAGTGAGGCTGTGTGTTAGTGAGCGAGGAGCTGGTATCCGAGAGTGGGACAGGCTGTGTGTTAGTTAGGGAGGAGCTGGTATCTGAGAGTAGGACAGGCTGTGTGTTATTGAGGGAGGAGCTAGTACCTGAGAGTGAGACAGGCTGTGTGTTAGTGAGGGAGGAGCTGGTATCTGAGAGTGGGACAGGCTGTGTGTTAGTGAGGGAGGAGCTGGTATCTGAGAGTGGGACAGGCTGTGTGAGAGTGAGGGAGTAGCTGGTATCTGAGAGTGGGACAGGCTGTGTGTTAGTGAGGGAGGAGATGGTATCCGAGAGTGGGACAGGCTGTGTGTTAGTGAGGGAAGAGTTGGTATCTGAGATTGCAACAGGCTGTGTGTTAGTGAGGGAGGAGCTGGTATCAGAGAGTGGGACAGGCTGTGTGTTAGTGAGGGAGGAGCTGGTATCTGAGAGTGGATGAGGCTGTGTGTTAGTGAGGGAGGAGCTGGTATCTGAGAGTGGGACAGGCTTTGTGTTAGTGAGGGAGGATCTAGTATCTGAGAGTGGGACATGCTGTGTCTTAGTGAGGGAGGAGCTCGTAAGTGAGAGAGGGACAGGCTGTCTGTGAGAGAGGGAGGAGCTGGTATCTGAGAGTAGGACAGACTGTGTTTTAGTGAGGGAGGAGCTGGTATCTAGAGAGGGAAAGGCTGTGTGTTAGTGAGGGAGGAGCTGGTATCTGAGAGTGGGACAGGCTATGTGTTAGTGAGGTAGGAGCTGGTATCTGAGAGTGAGACAGGCTGTGTTAGTTAGGAAGGAGCTGGTATCTGGGATTGGGACAGGCTGTGTGTTAGTGAAGGAGGACCAGGTATCTGATAGTGGGAAAGGATTTGTGTTATTCAGGGAGGAGCTGGTTCCTGGGAGTCGGACAGGCTGTGTTAGTGAGGGAGGAGCTGGTATCTGAGTGTGGGTGAGCCTATGTGTTAGTAAGGGAGCAGTGATATCTCAGAGTAGGAAAGTCTGTGTGTTAGTGAGTGAGTAGCTGGTATCTGAGAGTGGGACAGACTGTGTGTTAGTTAGGGAGGAGCAGGTATCTGAGAGTAGGACCGGTTGTGTGTTATTAAGGGAGGAGCTGGTATCTGAGAGTGAGACAGGCTGTGTGTTAGAGAGGAAGGAGCTTGTATCTGAGAGTGAGACAGGCTCTGTTAGTGAAGGACGAGCTGGTATCTGAGCGTGCGACAGGCTGTGTGTTAGTGAGGGAGGAGATGGTATCTGAGAGTGGGACAGGCTGTGTGTTATTGAGTGAGAAGATGGTATCTGAGAGTGGGACAGGCTGTGTGTCAGTGAGGGTGGAGCTTGTATCTGAGAGTGAGACAGGCTGTGTGTTAGTGAGGGAGGGACTGGTATCTGAGAGTGGGACAGGCTGTGTGTTAGTGAGGGAGAAACTGGTATCTGAGAGTGGGACACGCTGTGTGTTCGTGAGGGAGGAGCTGGTATCTGAGAGTGGGACCGGCTGTGTGTTAGTGAGGGAGGAGCTGGTATCTGAGAGTGGGACAGGCTGTGTGTTAGTGAGGGAGGAGCTGGTATCTGAAAGTGGGACATGCTGTGTGTTAGTGAGTGAGGAGCTGCTATCTGAGAGTGGGACAGTCTGTGTGTTTAATGAAGGAGCAGTTAGAATCTGAGAGTGGGACATGATGTGTGTTAGTGAGGGAGGAGCTGGTATCTGAGAGCGGGACAAGCTGTGTGTTAGTGAGGGAGAAGACGGTATCTGGGAGTGAGACAGGCTGTGTGTTACTGAGGGAGGAGATGGTATCTGAGAGTGGATGAGGCTGTGTGTTAGTGAGGGAGGTTCTGGTATCTGAGAGTGGGACAGGCTGTGTGTTACTGAGGGAGGATCTAGTATCTGAGATTGGGACAGGATGTGTGTTAGTGAGGGAGGCGCTCGTAAGTGAGAGAGGGACAGGCTGTCTGTGAGAGATGGAGGAGCTGGTATCTGAGATTAGGACAGATTGTGTTTTAGTGAGGGAGGAGCAGGTATCTGGAGAGGGAAATGCCGTGTTTTAGTGAGGCAGGAGCTGGTATCTGAGTGTGGGACAGGCTGTGTGTTAGTGAGGGAGGAGATGATATTTGAGAGTAGGACAGGTTGTGTGTTACTGAGGGAGGAGCTGGTATCTGAGAGTGGGACAGGCTGTGTGTTAGTGAGGGAGGAGCTGGTATCTGAGAGTGGGACAGGCTATGTGTTAGTGAGGTAGGAGCTGGTATCTGAGAGTGAGACAGGCTGTGTTAGTGAGGAAGGAGCTGGTATCTGGGATTGGGACAGGCTGTGTTAGTGAGGGAGGAGCTGGTATCTGAGTGTGTGACAGGCTGTGTGTTAGAGAGGGAGGAGCTTGTATCAGAGAGTGAGACAGGCTCTGTTTCTGAAGGAGGAGCTGGTTTCTGAGAGTGTGACAGGCTTTGTGTTTGTGAGGGAGGAGATGGTATCTGAGAGTGCGACAGGCTGTGTGTTAGTGAGGGAGGAATAGTTTCTGAGAGTGGGACAGTCTGTGTGTCAGTGAGGGTGGATCTGGTATCTGAGAGTGAGACAGGCTGTGCGTTAGTGAGGGAGGAGATGGTATCTGAGAGTGGGACAGGCTGTGTTTTAGTGAGGGAGGAGATGGTATCTGAGAGTGGGACAGGCTGTGTGTCAGTGAGGGAGGAGCAGGTATCTGAGAGTGGGACAGGCTGTGTGTTAGTGAGGGAAGGACTGGTATCTGAGAGTGGGACAGGCTGTGTGTTAGTGAGGGAGGAGCTGGAATCAGAGAGTGGGATAGGCTGTGTTTTAGTGAGGGAGGAGATGGTATCTGAAAGTGGGACAGGCTGTGTGTCAGTTAGGGAGGAGCTGGTATCTTAGAGTGGGACAGGCTGTGTGTAAGTGAGGGAGGGACTGGTATCTGAGAGTGGGGCAGGCTGTGTGTTAGTGAGGGAGGAACTGGTATCTGAGAGTGGGACAGGCTGTGTGTTAGTGAGGGAGGAGCTGGTATCAGAGTGTGGGATAGGCTGTGTGTTAGTGAGGGAGCAGCTGGCATCCGAGACTGGGACAGGCTGTGTGTTAGTGAGGAAGGAGCAGGTATCTGAGAGTGGGTGAGGCTGTGTGTTCGTGACGGAGAAGCTGGATTCTGAGAGTGGGACAGGCTGTGTGTTTGTGAGGGAGGAGCTGGTATCGGAGAGTGGGACAGGCTGTGTGTTAGTGAGGGAGGAACTGGTATCTGAGAGTAGGACAGGCTGTGTGTTAGTGAGGGAGGACCTGGTATCTGAGTGTGGGAGAGGCTGTGTGTTAGTGAGGGAGGAGCTGGTATCTGAGAGTGGGACAGGCTGAGTGTTATCGAGGGAGGAGCTGGTATCTGAGAATGGGACAGGCTGTGTGTTAGTGAGGGAGGACCTGGTATCTGAGTGTGGGAGAGGCTGTGTGTTAGTGAGGGAGGAGCTGGTATCTGAGAGTGGGACAGGCTGTGTGTTAGCGAGGGAGGAGCTGGTATCTGAGAATGGGACAGTCTGTGTGTTAGTGAGGGAGGAGCAGGAATCTGAGAGTGGGACAGGCTGTGTGTTTGTGAGGGAGGAGCAGGTATCTGAGAGTGGGACAGGCTGTGTGTTACTGAGGGAGGAGCTGGTATCTGAGAGTGGGACAGGCTGTGTATTAGTGAGGGAGGGACTGGTATCTGAGAGTGGGACAGGGTGTGTGATAGTGAGGGAGGAGCTGGTATCTGAAGTGGGACAGGCTGTTTCTTAGTGAGGGAAGAGCTGGTATCTGAGAGTCAGACAGGCTGTGTGTTAGTGAGGGAGGAGCTGGTTTCTGTGAGTGAGACAGGCTGTGTGTTTGTGAGGGAGGAGATGGTTTCTGAGAGTGGGACAGGCTGTGTATTAGTGAGGGAGGAGATGGTATCTGAGAGTGGGAAAGGCTGTGTGTTAGTGAGGGAGGAGATGGTATCTAGAGAGGGAAAGGCTGTGTGTTAGTGAGGGAGGAGCTGGTATCTGAGAGAGGGTCAGGCTGTGTGTTAGTGAGGGAGGAGCTGGTATCTGAGAGTGGGACAGGCTGTGTGTTAGTGAGGGAGGAGTTGGTATCTGAGAGTGGGACAGGCTGTGTGTTAGTGAGGGAGGAGCTGGTATCTGAGTGGGGACAGAGTGTGTGTTAGTGAGGGAGGAGCTGGTATCTGAGAGTGGGACAGATTGTGTGTTAGTGAGGGAAGAGCTGGTATCTGTGAGTGGGAGAGGCTTTGTGTTAGTGAGGGAGGAGCTGGTATCTGAGTGTGCGACAGGCTGTTTGTTAGCGAGGGAGTAGCTGGTATCTGAGAGTGAGAAAGGCTGTGTGTTAGTGAGGGAGGAGCTGGTATCTGAGAGTGGGACAGACTGTGTGTTAGTGAGGGAGGAGCTGGTATCTGAGACTGCGTGAGGCTGTGTGTTAGTGAGGGAGGAGCTGGTATCTGAGAGTGGGACAGGCTGTTTCTTAGTGAGGGAGGAGCTCGTATCTGAGAGTCGGACAGGCTGTGTGTCAGTGAGGGAGGAGCTGGTATCTGAGAGTGGGACAGGCTGTGTGTTAGTGAGGGAGGAGCTGGTATCTGAGAGTGGGACAGGCTGAGTGTTAGTGAGGGAGGAGATGGTATCTGAGAGGTGGACAGGCTGTGTTTTTAGTGATGGAGGAACTACTATCTGAGAGTGGGACAGGCTGTGTGTTAGTGAGGGAGGAGCTGGTATCTGAGAGTGAGTGAGGCTGTGTGTTAGTGAGCGAGGAGCTGGTATCCGAAAGTGGGACAGGCTGTGTGTTAGTTTGGGAGGTGCTGGTATCTGAGATTGCGACAGGCTCTGTGTTAGGGAGGGAGGAGCTGGTATCAGAGAGTCAGAAGGGCTGTGTGTTGGTGAGGGAGCAGCTGGTATCTGAGAGTAGAACAGGCTGTTTGTTAGTGAGGGAGGAGCTTGTATCTGAGAGTGGGACAGGCTGTGTGTTAGTGCGGGAGGAGATGGTATCTGAGAGTGGATGAGGCTGTGTGTTAGTGAGGGAAGAGCTGGTATCTGAGAGTGGGACAGGCTGTGTGTTAGTGAGGGAGGATCTAGTATCTGAGAGAGGGAAAGGCTGTGTGTTAGTGAGGGAGGAGCTGGTATCTGAGAGAGGGTCAGGCTGTTTTAGTGAGGCAGGATCTGCTATCTGAGTGTGGGACAGGCTGCGTGTTAGTGCGGGAGGAGCAGGTATTTGAGAGTAGGACAGGCTGTGTGTTATTGAGGGAGGAGCTGGTATCTGAGAGTGGGACAGGCTATGTGTTAGTGAGGTAGGAGCTGGTATCTGAGAGTGAGACAGGCTGTGTTAGTTAGGAAGGAGCTGGTATCTGGGATTGGGACAGGGTGTGTGTTAGTGAAGGAGGACCTGGTATCTGAGAGTGGGAAAGGATGTGTGTTATTCAGGGAGGAGCTGGTATCTGGGAGTAGGACAGGCTGTGTTAGTGAGGGAGGAGCTGGTATCTGAGTGTGGGTGAGCCTATGTGTTAGTAAGGGAGCAGTGATATCTCAGAGTAGGAAAGTCTGTGTGTTAGTGAGAGGGTAGCTGGTATCTGAGAGTGGGACAGACTGTGTGTTAGTTAGGGAGGAGCAGGTATCTGAGAGTAGGACCGGTTGTGTGTTATTGAGGGAGGAGCTGGTATCTGAGAGTGAGACAGGCTGTGTGTTAGAGAGGAAGGAGCTTGTATCTGAGAGTGAGACAGGCTCTGTTAGTGAAGGAGGAGCTGGTATCTGAGAGTGTGACAGGCTGTGTGTTAGTGAGGGAGGAGATGGTATCTGAGAGTGGGACAGGCTGTGTGTTAGTGAGTGAGGAGATGGTATCTGAGAGTGGGACAGGCTGTGTGTCAGTGAGGGTGGAGCTTGTATCTGAGAGTGAGACAGGCTGTGTGTTAGTGAGGGAGGGACTGGTATCTGAGAGTGGGACAGGCTGTGTGTTAGTGAGGGAGGAGCTGGTATCTGAAAGTGGGACATGCTGTGTGTTAGTGAGGGAGGAGCTGGTATCTGAGAGTGGGACAGGCTGTGTGTTTAGTGAAGGAGCAGTTAGAATCTGAGATTGGGACATGATGTGTGTTCGTGAGGGAGGAGCTGGTATCTGGGAGTTGGACAGGCTGTGTGTTAGTGAGGGAGGAGCTGGTATCTGAGAGCGGGACAGGCTGTGTGTTAGTGAGGGAGGAACAGGTATTCGGGACTAGGACTGGCTGGGTGTTAGTGAGGGAGGAGCTGGTGTCTGAGAATGAGACAGGCTCTCTGTTCGTGAGGGAGGAGATAGATTCTGAGAGTGGGAGAGGCTGTGTGTTAGTGAGGGAGGAAATGGTATCTGAAAGTGGGACAGGCTGTGTGTTAGTGAGGAAAGAGCTGGTATCAGAAAGTGGAACAGAGATTGAGTTAGTGATGGAGGATCTGGTATCTGAGAGTGGGACAGGCTGTGTGTTAGTGAGGGAGGTGCTGGTTTCTGAGAGGGGACAGACTGTGTTAGTGAGGGAGGAGCTGGTATCTGCGAGTGGGACAAGCTGTGTGTTAGTGAGGGAGAAGACGGAATCTGGGAGTGAGACAGGCTGTGTGTTACTGAGGGAGGAGATGGTATCTGAGAGTGGGACAGGCTGTGTGTCAGTGAGGGAGGATCTAGTATCTGAGATTGGGACAGGCTGTGTGTTAGTGAGGGAGGCGCTCGAAAGTGAGAGAGGGACAGGCTGTCTGTGAGAGATGGAGGAGCTGGTATCTGAGATTAGGACAGACTGTGTTTTAGTGAGGGAGGAGCTGGTATCTGGAGAGGGAAATGCTGTGTGTTAGTGAGGGAGGAGCTGGTATCTGAGAGAGGGACAGGCTGTGTGTGAGTGAGGGAGTAGCTGGTATCTAAGTGTGGGCCAGGCTGTGTTTTAGTGAGGCAGGAGCTGGTATCTGAGTGTGGGACAGGCTGTGTGTTAGTGAGGGAGGAGATGATATTTGAGAGTAGGACAGGTTGTGTGTTACTGAGGGAGGAGCTGGTATCTTAGAGTGGGACAGGCTGTGTGTTAGTGAGGGAGGAGCTGGTATCTGAGAGTGGGACAGGCTATGTGTTAGTGAGGTCGGAGCTGGTATCTGAGAGTGAGACAGGCTGTGTTAGTGAGGGAGGAGCTGGTATCTGAGTGTGTGACAGACTGTGTGTTAGTGAGGGAGGAGCAGGTATCTGAGAGTCGGACCGGCTGTGTGTTATTGAGGGAGGAGCTGGTATCTGAGAGTGAGACAGGCTGTGTGTTAGAGAGGGAGGAGCTTGTATCAGAGAGTGAGACAGGCTCTGTTTCTGAAGGAGGAGCTGGTATCTGAGAGTATGACAGGCTTTGTGTTTGTGAGGGAGGAGATGGTATCTGAGAGTGCGACAGGCTGTGTGTTAGTGAGGGAGGCATAGTTTCTGAGAGTGGGACAGTCTGTGTGTCAGTGAGGGTGGATCTCGTATCTGAGAGTGAGACAGGCTGTGCGTTAGTGAGGGAGGAGATGGTATCTGAGAGTGGGACAGGCTGTGTGTTAGTGAGGGAGGAGATGGTATCTGAGAGTGGGACAGGCTGTGTGTTAGTGAGGGAGGAGATGGTATCTAGAGAGGGAAAGGCTGTGTGTTAGTGAGGGAGGAGCTGGTATCTGAGAGAGGGTCAGGCTGTGTGTTAGTGAGGGAGGAGCTGGTATCTGAGAGTGGGACAGGCTGTGTGTTAGTGAGGGAGGAGTTGGTATCTGAGAGTGGGACAGGCTGTGTGTTAGTGAGGGAGGAGCTGGTATCTGAGTGGGGACAGAGTGTGTGTTAGTGAGGGAGGAGCTGGTATCTGAGAGTGGGACAGATTGTGTGTTAGTGAGGGAAGAGCTGGTATCTGAGAGTGGGAGAGGCTTTGTGTTAGTGAGGGAGGAGCTGGTATCTGAGTGTGCGACAGGCTGTTTGTTAGCGAGGGAGTAGCTGGTATCTGAGAGTGAGAAAGGCTGTGTGTTAGTGAGGGAGGAGCTGGTATCTGAGAGTGGGACAGACTGTGTGTTAGTGAGGGAGGAGCTGGTATCTGAGACTGCGTGAGGCTGTGTGTTAGTGAGGGAGGAGCTGGTATCTGAGAGTGGGACAGGCTGTTTCTTAGTGAGGGAGGAGCTCGTATCTGAGAGTCGGACAGGCTGTGTGTCAGTGAGGGAGGAGCTGGTATCTGAGAGTGGGACAGGCTGTGTGTTAGTGAGGGAGGAGCTGGTATCTGAGAGTAGGACAGGCTGAGTGTTAGTGAGGGAGGAGATGGTATCTGAGAGGTGGACAGGCTGTGTTTTTAGTGATGGAGGAACTACTATCTGAGAGTGGGACAGGCTGTGTGTTAGTGAGGGAGGAGCTGGTATCTGAGAGTGAGTGAGGCTGTGTGTTAGTGAGCGAGGAGCTGGTATCCGAAAGTGGGACAGGCTGTGTGTTAGTTTGGGAGGTGCTGGTATCTGAGATTGCGACAGGCTCTGTGTTAGGGAGGGAGGAGCTGGTATCAGAGAGTCAGAAGGGCTGTGTGTTGGTGAGGGAGCAGCTGGTATCTGAGAGTAGAACAGGCTGTTTGTTAGTGAGGGAGGAGCTTGTATCTGAGAGTGGGACAGGCTGTGTGTTAGTGCGGGAGGAGATGGTATCTGAGTGTGGGATAGGCTGTGTGTTAGTGGGGGAGCAGCTGGCATCTGAGAGTGGGACAGGCTGTGTGTTAGTGAGGGAGGAGATGGTATCTGAGAGTGGGACAGGCTGTGAGTCAGTGAGGGAGGAGCTGGTATCTGAGAGTGGGACAGGCTGTGTGTTTAGTGAAGGAGCAGTTAGAATCTGAGATTGGGACATGATGTGTGTTCGTGAGGGAGGAGCTGGTATCTGGGAGTTGGACAGGCTGTGTGTTAGTGAGGGAGGAGCTGGTATCTGAGAGCGGGACAGGCTGTGTGTTAGTGAGGGAGGAACAGGTATTCGGGACTAGGACTGGCTGGGTGTTAGTGAGGGAGGAGCTGGTGTCTGAGAATGAGACAGGCTCTCTGTTCGTGAGGGAGGAGATAGATTCTGAGAGTGGGAGAGGCTGTGTGTTAGTGAGGGAGGAAATGGTATCTGAAAGTGGGACAGGCTGTGTGTTAGTGAGGAAAGAGCTGGTATCAGAAAGTGGAACAGAGATTGAGTTAGTGATGGAGGATCTGGTATCTGAGAGTGGGACAGGCTGTGTGTTAGTGAGGGAGGTGCTGGTTTCTGAGAGGGGACAGACTGTGTTAGTGAGGGAGGAGCTGGTATCTGCGAGTGGGACAAGCTGTGTGTTAGTGAGGGAGAAGACGGAATCTGGGAGTGAGACAGGCTGTGTGTTACTGAGGGAGGAGATGGTATCTGAGAGTGGGACAGGCTGTGTGTCAGTGAGGGAGGATCTAGTATCTGAGATTGGGACAGGCTGTGTGTTAGTGAGGGAGGCGCTCGAAAGTGAGAGAGGGACAGGCTGTCTGTGAGAGATGGAGGAGCTGGTATCTGAGATTAGGACAGACTGTGTTTTAGTGAGGGAGGAGCTGGTATCTGGAGAGGGAAATGCTGTGTGTTAGTGAGGGAGGAGCTGGTATCTGAGAGAGGGACAGGCTGTGTGTGAGTGAGGGAGTAGCTGGTATCTAAGTGTGGGCCAGGCTGTGTTTTAGTGAGGCAGGAGCTGGTATCTGAGTGTGGGACAGGCTGTGTGTTAGTGAGGGAGGAGATGATATTTGAGAGTAGGACAGGTTGTGTGTTACTGAGGGAGGAGCTGGTATCTTAGAGTGGGACAGGCTGTGTGTTAGTGAGGGAGGAGCTGGTATCTGAGAGTGGGACAGGCTATGTGTTAGTGAGGTCGGAGCTGGTATCTGAGAGTGAGACAGGCTGTGTTAGTGAGGGAGGAGCTGGTATCTGAGTGTGTGACAGACTGTGTGTTAGTGAGGGAGGAGCAGGTATCTGAGAGTCGGACCGGCTGTGTGTTATTGAGGGAGGAGCTGGTATCTGAGAGTGAGACAGGCTGTGTGTTAGAGAGGGAGGAGCTTGTATCAGAGAGTGAGACAGGCTCTGTTTCTGAAGGAGGAGCTGGTATCTGAGAGTATGACAGGCTTTGTGTTTGTGAGGGAGGAGATGGTATCTGAGAGTGCGACAGGCTGTGTGTTAGTGAGGGAGGCATAGTTTCTGAGAGTGGGACAGTCTGTGTGTCAGTGAGGGTGGATCTCGTATCTGAGAGTGAGACAGGCTGTGCGTTAGTGAGGGAGGAGATGGTATCTGAGAGTGGGACAGGCTGTGTGTTAGTGAGGGAGGAGATGGTATCTGAGAGTGGGACAGGCTGTGTGTTAGTGAGGGAGGAGATGGTATCTAGAGAGGGAAAGGCTGTGTGTTAGTGAGGGAGGAGCTGGTATCTGAGAGAGGGTCAGGCTGTGTGTTAGTGAGGGAGGAGCTGGTATCTGAGAGTGGGACAGGCTGTGTGTTAGTGAGGGAGGAGTTGGTATCTGAGAGTGGGACAGGCTGTGTGTTAGTGAGGGAGGAGCTGGTATCTGAGTGGGGACAGAGTGTGTGTTAGTGAGGGAGGAGCTGGTATCTGAGAGTGGGACAGATTGTGTGTTAGTGAGGGAAGAGCTGGTATCTGAGAGTGGGAGAGGCTTTGTGTTAGTGAGGGAGGAGCTGGTATCTGAGTGTGCGACAGGCTGTTTGTTAGCGAGGGAGTAGCTGGTATCTGAGAGTGAGAAAGGCTGTGTGTTAGTGAGGGAGGAGCTGGTATCTGAGAGTGGGACAGACTGTGTGTTAGTGAGGGAGGAGCTGGTATCTGAGACTGCGTGAGGCTGTGTGTTAGTGAGGGAGGAGCTGGTATCTGAGAGTGGGACAGGCTGTTTCTTAGTGAGGGAGGAGCTCGTATCTGAGAGTCGGACAGGCTGTGTGTCAGTGAGGGAGGAGCTGGTATCTGAGAGTGGGACAGGCTGTGTGTTAGTGAGGGAGGAGCTGGTATCTGAGAGTAGGACAGGCTGAGTGTTAGTGAGGGAGGAGATGGTATCTGAGAGGTGGACAGGCTGTGTTTTTAGTGATGGAGGAACTACTATCTGAGAGTGGGACAGGCTGTGTGTTAGTGAGGGAGGAGCTGGTATCTGAGAGTGAGTGAGGCTGTGTGTTAGTGAGCGAGGAGCTGGTATCCGAAAGTGGGACAGGCTGTGTGTTAGTTTGGGAGGTGCTGGTATCTGAGATTGCGACAGGCTCTGTGTTAGGGAGGGAGGAGCTGGTATCAGAGAGTCAGAAGGGCTGTGTGTTGGTGAGGGAGCAGCTGGTATCTGAGAGTAGAACAGGCTGTTTGTTAGTGAGGGAGGAGCTTGTATCTGAGAGTGGGACAGGCTGTGTGTTAGTGCGGGAGGAGATGGTATCTGAGTGTGGGATAGGCTGTGTGTTAGTGGGGGAGCAGCTGGCATCTGAGAGTGGGACAGGCTGTGTGTTAGTGAGGGAGGAGATGGTATCTGAGAGTGGGACAGGCTGTGAGTCAGTGAGGGAGGAGCTGGTATCTGAGAGTGGGACAGGCTGTGTGTTTAGTGAAGGAGCAGTTAGAATCTGAGATTGGGACATGATGTGTGTTCGTGAGGGAGGAGCTGGTATCTGGGAGTTGGACAGGCTGTGTGTTAGTGAGGGAGGAGCTGGTATCTGAGAGCGGGACAGGCTGTGTGTTAGTGAGGGAGGAACAGGTATTCGGGACTAGGACTGGCTGGGTGTTAGTGAGGGAGGAGCTGGTGTCTGAGAATGAGACAGGCTCTCTGTTCGTGAGGGAGGAGATAGATTCTGAGAGTGGGAGAGGCTGTGTGTTAGTGAGGGAGGAAATGGTATCTGAAAGTGGGACAGGCTGTGTGTTAGTGAGGAAAGAGCTGGTATCAGAAAGTGGAACAGAGATTGAGTTAGTGATGGAGGATCTGGTATCTGAGAGTGGGACAGGCTGTGTGTTAGTGAGGGAGGTGCTGGTTTCTGAGAGGGGACAGACTGTGTTAGTGAGGGAGGAGCTGGTATCTGCGAGTGGGACAAGCTGTGTGTTAGTGAGGGAGAAGACGGAATCTGGGAGTGAGACAGGCTGTGTGTTACTGAGGGAGGAGATGGTATCTGAGAGTGGGACAGGCTGTGTGTCAGTGAGGGAGGATCTAGTATCTGAGATTGGGACAGGCTGTGTGTTAGTGAGGGAGGCGCTCGAAAGTGAGAGAGGGACAGGCTGTCTGTGAGAGATGGAGGAGCTGGTATCTGAGATTAGGACAGACTGTGTTTTAGTGAGGGAGGAGCTGGTATCTGGAGAGGGAAATGCTGTGTGTTAGTGAGGGAGGAGCTGGTATCTGAGAGAGGGACAGGCTGTGTGTGAGTGAGGGAGTAGCTGGTATCTAAGTGTGGGCCAGGCTGTGTTTTAGTGAGGCAGGAGCTGGTATCTGAGTGTGGGACAGGCTGTGTGTTAGTGAGGGAGGAGATGATATTTGAGAGTTGGACAGGTTGTGTGTTACTGAGGGAGGAGCTGGTATCTTAGAGTGGGACAGGCTGTGTGTTAGTGAGGGAGGAGCTGGTATCTGAGAGTGGGACAGGCTATGTGTTAGTGAGGTCGGAGCTGGTATCTGAGAGTGAGACAGGCTGTGTTAGTGAGGGAGGAGCTGGTATCTGAGTGTGTGACAGACTGTGTGTTAGTGAGGGAGGAGCAGGTATCTGAGAGTCGGACCGGCTGTGTGTTATTGAGGGAGGAGCTGGTATCTGAGAGTGAGACAGGCTGTGTGTTAGAGAGGGAGGAGCTTGTATCAGAGAGTGAGACAGGCTCTGTTTCTGAAGGAGGAGCTGGTATCTGAGAGTGTGACAGGCTTTGTGTTTGTGAGGGAGGAGATGGTATCTGAGAGTGCGACAGGCTGTGTGTTAGTGAGGGAGGCATAGTTTCTGAGAGTGGGACAGTCTGTGTGTCAGTGAGGGTGGATCTCGTATCTGAGAGTGAGACAGGCTGTGCGTTAGTGAGGGAGGAGATGGTATCTGAGAGTGGGACAGGCTGTGTGTTAGTGAGGGAGGAGATGGTATCTGAGAGTGGGACAGGCTGTGTGTTAGTGAGGGAGGAGCTGGAATCAGAGTGGGATAGGCTGTTGTGTTAGTGAGGGAGGAGATGGTATCTGAGAGTGGGACAGGCTGTGTGTTAGTGAGGGAGCAGCTGGAATCTGATAGTGGGACAGGCTGTGTGTTAGTGAGGGAGGAGCAGGTATCTGAGTGTGGGATAGGCTGTGTGTTAGTGGGGGAGCAGCTGGCATCTGAGAGTGGGACAGGCTGTGTGTTAGTGAGGGAGGAGATGGTATCTGAGAGTGGGACAGGCTGTGAGTCAGTGAGGGAGGAGCTGGTATCTGAGAGTGGGACAGGCTGTGTGTAGGTGAGGGAGGGACTGGTATCTGAGTGGGACAGGCTGTGTGTTAGTGAGGGAGGAACTGGTATCTGAGAGTGGGACAGGCTGTTTGTTAGTCAGAGAAGAGCTGGTATCTGAGAGTGGGACAGGCTGTGTGTTAGTGAGGAAGGGGCTGGTATCAGAGTGTGGGATAGGCTGTGTGTTAGTGAGGGAGCAGCTGGCATCCGAGACTGGGACAGGCTGTGTGTTAGTGAGGAAGGCGCAGGTATCTGAGAGTGGGTGAGGCTGTGTGTTCGTGACGGAGATGCTGCATTCTGAGAGTGGGACAGGCTGTGTGTTTGTGAGGGAAGAGCTGGTATCAGAGACTAAGACAGGCTGTGTGTTAGTGATGGAGGAGCTGGTATCGGAGAGTGGGACAGGCTGTGTGTTAGTGAGGGAGGAGCTGGTATCTGAGAGTAGGACAGGCTGTGTGTTAGTGAGGGAGGAGCTGTTATCTGAGTGTGGGAGAGGCTGTGTTAGTGAGGGAGGAGCTGGTATCTGATGGTGGGACAGGCTTTGTGTTAGTGAGGGTGGAGCTGGTATCTGAGAGTGGGACAGGCTGTGTGTTAGTGAGGGAGGAGCTCGTATCTGAGAGTGGGACAGGCTGTGTGTTAGTGAGGGAGGGACTGGTATCTGCGAGTGGGACAGGCTGTGTGTTAGTGAGGGAGGAGCTGGTATCTGAAGTGGGACAGGCTGTTTCTTAGTGAGGGAAGAGCTGGTATCTGAGAGTCAGACAGGCTGTGTGTTAGAGAGGGAGGAGCTTGTATCTGAGAGTGAGACAGTCTCTGTTAGTGAAGGAGGAAGTGGTATCTGAGAGTAAGACAGGCTGTGTGTTGGTGAGGGAGGAGATGGTATCTGAGAGTGGGACAGTCTGTGTGTCAGTGAGGGTGGAGCTGGTATCTGAGAGTGAGACAGGCTGTGTGTTAGTGAGGGAGGATTTGGTATCTGATAGTGGGACAGGCTGTCTGTTAGTGAGGGAGGAGATGGTATCTGAGAGTGGGACGGGCTGTGTGTCAGTGAGGGTGGAGCTGGTATCTGAGAGTGGGACAGGCTGTGTGTTAGTGAGGGAGGAACTGGTATCTGAGAGTGGGACAGGCTGTGTGTTAGTGAGGGAGGAGCTAATTTCTGAGAGTGGGACAGGTTGTGTGTTACTGAGGGAGAAGCTGGTATCTGAGAGTGGGACAGGCTGTGTGTTAGTGAGGGAGGAGCTGGTATCTGAGAGTGGGACAGGCTGTATGTTAGTGAGGGAGGAGCTGCTATCTGAGAGTGGGAACGGCTGTGTGTTAGTGAGGGAGGAGCTGGTATCTGAGAGTGGGACAGGCTGTGTGTTAGTGAGGGAGGAACAGGTATCTGAGAGTGGGACAGGCTGTGGGATAGTGAGGGAGGAGCTGATATCTGAGAGTGGGACAGGCTTTGTGAGAGTGATGGAGTAGCTGGTATCGGAGAGTGGGACAAGCTGTGTGTTAGTGAGGGAGGAGCAAGTATCTGAGAGTGGGGCAGGCTGTGTGTTCGTGAAGGAGGATCTGATATCTGAGAGTGGGAGAGGCTGTGTGTTAGTGAGGGAGGAGCTGGAATCTGAGAGTTGGACAGGCTGTGTGTTAGTGAGGGAGGAGCTGGTATCTGAGAGTTGGACAGGCTGTGTGACATTGAAGTAGGAGCTGGTAACTGAGAGTGGGACAGGCTGTGTGTTAGTGAGGGAGGAGCTGTTATCTGATATTGGGACAGGCTGGGTGTTAGTGAGGGAGGAGCTGGTATCTGTGCGTGGGACTGGCTGTTTGTTAGTGAGGGAGGAGCTGGTATCTGACATTGGGACAGGCTGTGTGACATTGAGGGAGGAGCTGGTTTCTTAGAGTGGGACAGTCTGTGTGTTAGTGAGGGAGGAGCTGGTATCAGAGTCGGACAGGCTGTGTGCTCGTGAGGGAGGAGCTGGTATCTGAGAAAGGGACAAGCTGTGTGTTAGTGAGGGAGCAGCTTTTATCTGAGGGAGACAGGCAGCGTGTTAGTGATTGAGGAGCTGGTATCTGAGAGTGGGTGAGGCTGTGTGTTAGTGAGGGAGGAGCTGGTATCTGAGAGAGGACAGGCTGTGTTTTAGTGAGGGAGGAGCTGGTATCTGAGAGTGTAACAGTCTTTGTGTTCGTGAGGGAGGAGCTGTTATCTGAGTGTGAGACAGGCTGTGTGTTAGTGAGGGAGGAGATGGTATCTGAGAGTGAGACAGGCTGTGTGTTAGTGAGGGTGGAGATGATTTCTGAGAGTGGGACAGGCTGTGTGTAAGTGAGGGGGGACCTGGTATCAGTGAGTGAGACAGGCTGTGTGTTAGTTAGGGTGGAAATGTTTTCTGAGAGTGGGACAGACTGTGTGTTCGTGAGGGAGGAGCTGGTATCTGAGAGTGGGACAGGCTGTGTGTTAGTGACGGAGGACCTGGAATCTGTGAGCGGGACAGGCTGTGTGTTTGTCGTGGAGAAGACGGTATCTGAGAGTGGGACTGGCTGTGTGTTAGTGATGGAGGATTTGATATCTGAGAGTTGGACAGGCTGTTTCTTAATGAGGGACGAGATGGTATTTGAGAGTAGGACAGGCTGTGTGTTAGTGAGGGAGGAGCTGGTATTTGAGAGTAGGACAGGCTGTGTGTTACTGAGGGAGGAACTGTTATCTGAGAGTGGGACAGGCTGTGTGTCAGTGAGGGTGGAGCTTGTATCTGAGAGTGAGACAGGCTGTGTGTTAGTGAGGGAGGGACTGGTATCTGAGAGTGGGACAGGCTGTGTGTTAGTGAGGGAGAAACTGGTATCTGAGAGTGGGACACGCTGTGTGTTAGTGAGGGAGGAGCTGGTATCTGAGAGTGGGACAGGCTGTGTGTTAGTGAGGGAGGAGCTGGTATCTGAGAGTGGGACAGGCTGTGTGTTAGTGAGGGAGGAGCTGGTATCTGAAAGTGGGACATGCTGTGTGTTAGTGAGTGAGGAGCTGCTATCTGAGAGTGGGACAGTCTGTGTGTTTAGTGAAGGAGCAGTTAGAATCTGAGAGTGGGACATGATGTGTGTTCGTGAGGGATGAGCTGGTATCTGAGAGTTGGAAAGGCTGTGTGTTAGTGAGGGAGGAGCTGGTATCTGAGAGCGGGACAAGCTGTGTGTTAGTGAGGGAGAAGAAGGTATCTGGGAGTGAGACAGGCTGTGTGTTACTGAGGGAGGAGATGGTATCTGAGAGTGGATGAGGCTGTGTGTTAGTGAGGGAGGTTCTGGTATCTGAGAGTGGGACAGGCTGTGTGTTAGTGAGGGAGGATCTAGTATCTGAGATTGGGACAGAATGTGTGTTAGTGAGGGAGGCGCTCGTAAGTGAGAGAGGGACAGGCTGTCTGTGAGAGATGGAGGAGCTGGTATCTGAGATTAGGACAGATTGTGTTTTAGTGAGGGAGGAGCTGGTATCTGGAGAGGGAAATGCTGTGTGTTAGTGAGGGAGGAGCTGGTATCTGAGAGAGGGACAGGCTGTGTGTGAGTGAGGGAGTAGCTGGTATCTAAGTGTGGGCCAGGCCATGTTTTAGTGAGGCAGGAGCTGGTATCTGAGTGTGGGACAGGCTGTGTGTTAGTGAGGGAGGAGATGATATTTGAGAGTAGGACAGGTTGTGTGTTACTGAGGGAGGAGCTGGTATCTGAGAGTGGGACAGGCTGTGTGTTAGTGAGGGAGGAGCTGGTATCTGAGAGTGGGACAGGCTATGTGTTCGTGAGGTAGGAGCTGGTATCTGAGAGTGAGACAGGCTGTGTTAGTGAGGGAGGAGCTGGTATCTGAGAGTGGGACAGGCTGTGTGTTAGTGAGGGAGGAGCTGGTATCTGAGTGTGTGACAGACTGTGTGTTAGTGAGGGAGGAGCAGGTATCTGAGAGTCAGATCGGCTGTGTGTTATTGAGGGAGGAGCTGGTATCTAAGAGTGAGACAGGCTGTGTGTTAGAGAGGGAGGAGCTTGTATCAGAGAGTGAGACAGGCTCTGTTTCTGAAGGAGGAGCTGGTTTCTGAGAGTGTGACAGGCTTTGTGTTTGTGAGGGAGGAGCTGGTATCTGAGAGTGGGACAGGATGTGTGTTAGGGAGGGAGGAGCTGGTATCTGAGAGTGGGACAGGCTGTGTGTTAGTGAGGGAGGAGATGGTATCTGAGAGTGCGACAGGCTGTGTGTTAGTGAGGGAGGAATAGTTTCTGAGAGTGGGACAGTCTGTGTGTCAGTGAGGGTGGATCTGGTATCTGAGAGTGAGACAGGCTGTGCGTTAGTGAGGGAGGAGATGGTATCTGAGAGTGGGACAGGCTGTGTGTTAGTGAGGGAGGAGATGGTATCTGAGAGTGAGACAGGCTGTGCGTTAGTGAGGGAGGAGATGGTATCTGAGAGTGGGACAGGCTGTGTGTTAGTGAGGGAGGAGATGGTATCTGAGAGTGGGACAGGCTGTGTGTCAGTGAGGGAGGAGCAGGTATCTGAGAGTGGGACAGGCTGTGTGTTAGTGAGGGAAGGACTGGTATCTGAGAGTGGGACAGGCTGTGTGTTAGTGAGGGAGGAACTGGTATCTGAGAGTGGGACAGGCTGTGTGTTAGTGAGGGAGGAGCTGGAATCAGAGAGTGGGATAGGCTGTGTGTTAGTGAGGGAGGAGATGGTATCTGAGAGTGGGACAGGCTGTGTGTTAGTGAGGGAGGAGCCGGTATCTGAGAGTGGGACAGACTGTGTGTTAGTGAGGGAGGAGATGGTATCTGAGAGTGGGACAGGCTGTGTGTTAGTGAGGGAGGAGATGGTATCTGAGAGTGGGACAGGCTGTGTGTCAGTCAGGGAGGAGCTGGTATCTGAGAGTGGGACAGGCTGTGTGTAAGTGAGGGAGGGACTGGTATCTGAGAGTGGGGCAGGCTGTGTGTTAGTGAGGGAGGAACTGGTATCTGAGAGTGGGACAGACTGTGTGTTAGTGAGGGGGGACCTGGTATCAGTGAGTGAGACAGGCTGTGTGTTAGTTAGGGTGGAAATGTTTTCTGAGAGTGGGACAGACTGTGTGTTCGTGAGGGAGGAGCTGGTATCTGAGAGTGGGACAGGCTGTGTGTTAGTGACGGAGGACCTGGAATCTGTGAGCGGGACAGGCTGTGTGTTTGTCGTGGAGAAGACGGTATCTGAGAGTGGGACTGGCTGTGTGTTAGTGATGGAGGATTTGATATCTGAGAGTTGGACAGGCTGTTTCTTAATGAGGGACGAGATGGTATTTGAGAGTAGGACAGGCTGTGTGTTAGTGAGGGAGGAGCTGGTATTTGAGAGTAGGACAGGCTGTGTGTTACTGAGGGAGGAACTGTTATCTGAGAGTGGGACAGGCTGTGTGTCAGTGAGGGTGGAGCTTGTATCTGAGAGTGAGACAGGCTGTGTGTTAGTGAGGGAGGGACTGGTATCTGAGAGTGGGACAGGCTGTGTGTTAGTGAGGGAGAAACTGGTATCTGAGAGTGGGACACGCTGTGTGTTAGTGAGGGAGGAGCTGGTATCTGAGAGTGGGACAGGCTGTGTGTTAGTGAGGGAGGAGCTGGTATCTGAGAGTGGGACAGGCTGTGTGTTAGTGAGGGAGGAGCTGGTATCTGAAAGTGGGACATGCTGTGTGTTAGTGAGTGAGGAGCTGCTATCTGAGAGTGGGACAGTCTGTGTGTTTAGTGAAGGAGCAGTTAGAATCTGAGAGTGGGACATGATGTGTGTTCGTGAGGGATGAGCTGGTATCTGAGAGTTGGAAAGGCTGTGTGTTAGTGAGGGAGGAGCTGGTATCTGAGAGCGGGACAAGCTGTGTGTTAGTGAGGGAGAAGACGGTATCTGGGAGTGAGACAGGCTGTGTGTTACTGAGGGAGGAGATGGTATCTGAGAGTGGATGAGGCTGTGTGTTAGTGAGGGAGGTTCTGGTATCTGAGAGTGGGACAGGCTGTGTGTTAGTGAGGGAGGATCTAGTATCTGAGATTGGGACAGAATGTGTGTTAGTGAGGGAGGCGCTCGTAAGTGAGAGAGGGACAGGCTGTCTGTGAGAGATGGAGGAGCTGGTATCTGAGATTAGGACAGATTGTGTTTTAGTGAGGGAGGAGCTGGTATCTGGAGAGGGAAATGCTGTGTGTTAGTGAGGGAGGAGCTGGTATCTGAGAGAGGGACAGGCTGTGTGTGAGTGAGGGAGTAGCTGGTATCTAAGTGTGGGCCAGGCCATGTTTTAGTGAGGCAGGAGCTGGTATCTGAGTGTGGGACAGGCTGTGTGTTAGTGAGGGAGGAGATGATATTTGAGAGTAGGACAGGTTGTGTGTTACTGAGGGAGGAGCTGGTATCTGAGAGTGGGACAGGCTGTGTGTTAGTGAGGGAGGAGCTGGTATCTGAGAGTGGGACAGGCTATGTGTTCGTGAGGTAGGAGCTGGTATCTGAGAGTGAGACAGGCTGTGTTAGTGAGGGAGGAGCTGGTATCTGAGAGTGGGACAGGCTGTGTGTTAGTGAGGGAGGAGCTGGTATCTGAGTGTGTGACAGACTGTGTGTTAGTGAGGGAGGAGCAGGTATCTGAGAGTCAGATCGGCTGTGTGTTATTGAGGGAGGAGCTGGTATCTAAGAGTGAGACAGGCTGTGTGTTAGAGAGGGAGGAGCTTGTATCAGAGAGTGAGACAGGCTTTGTGTTTGTGAGGGAGGAGATGGTATCTGAGAGTGCGACAGGCTGTGTGTTAGTGAGGGAGGAATAGTTTCTGAGAGTGGGACAGTCTGTGTGTCAGTGAGGGTGGATCTGGTATCTGAGAGTGAGACAGGCTGTGCGTTAGTGAGGGAGGAGATGGTATCTGAGAGTGGGACAGGCTGTGTGTTAGTGAGGGAGGAGATGGTATCTGAGAGTGAGACAGGCTGTGCGTTAGTGAGGGAGGAGATGGTATCTGAGAGTGGGACAGGCTGTGTGTTAGTGAGGGAGGAGATGGTATCTGAGAGTGGGACAGGCTGTGTGTCAGTGAGGGAGGAGCTGGTATCTGAGAGTGGGACAGGCTGTGTGTTAGTGAGGGAAGGACTGGTATCTGAGAGTGGGACAGGCTGTGTGTTAGTGAGGGAGGAACTGGTATCTGAGAGTGGGACAGGCTGTGTGTTAGTGAGGGAGGAGCTGGAATCAGAGAGTGGGATAGGCTGTGTGTTAGTGAGGGAGGAGATGGTATCTGAGAGTGGGACAGGCTGTGTGTTAGTGAGGGAGGAGCCGGTATCTGAGAGTGGGACAGACTGTGTGTTAGTGAGGGAGGAGATGGTATCTGAGAGTGGGACAGGCTGTGTGTTAGTGAGGGAGGAGATGGTATCTGAGAGTGGGACAGGCTGTGTGTCAGTCAGGGAGGAGCTGGTATCTGAGAGTGGGACAGGCTGTGTGTAAGTGAGGGAGGGACTGGTATCTGAGAGTGGGGCAGGCTGTGTGTTAGTGAGGGAGGAACTGGTATCTGAGAGTGGGACAGACTGTGTGTTAGTGAGGGAGGAGCTGGTATCAGAGTGTGGGATAGGCTGTGTGTTAGTGAGGGAGCAGCTGGCATCCGAGACTGGGACAGGCTGTGTGTTAGTGAGGAAGGAGCATGTATCTGAGAGTGGGTGAGGCTGTGTGTTCGTGACGGAGAAGCTGGATTCCGAGAGTGGGACAGGCTGTGTGTTTGTGAGGGAGGAGCTGGTATCGGAGAGTGGGACAGGCTGTGTGTTAGTGAGGGAGTTGCTGGTATCTGAGAGTAGGACAGGCTGTGTGTTAGTGAGGGAGGACCTGGTATCTGAGTGTGGGAGAGGCTGTGTGTTAGTGAGGGAGGAGCTGGTATCTGAGAGTGGGACAGGCTGTGTGTTAGCGAGGGAGGAGCTGGTATCTGAGAATGGGACAGTCTGTGTGTTAGTGAGGGAGGAGCTGGTATCCGAGAGTGGGACAGGCTGTGTGTTAGTGAGGGAGGAGCTGGTATCTGAGAGTGGGACAGGCTGTGTGTTAGTGAGGGAGGAGCAGGAATCTGAGAGTGGGACAGGCTGTGTGTTTGTGAGGGAGGAGCAGGTATCTGAGAGTGGGACAGGCTGTGTGTAAGTGAGGGAGGAGCTGGTATCTGAGAGTGGGACAGGCTGTGTATTAGTGAGGGAGGGACTGGTATCTGAGAGTGGGACAGGCTGTGTGATAGTGAGGGAGGAGATGGTATCTGAAGTGGGACAGGCTGTTTCTTAGTGAGGGAAGAGCTGGTATCTGAGAGTCAGACAGGCTGTGTGTTAGTGAGGGAGGAGCTGGTTTCTGTGAGTGAGACAGGCTGTGTGTTTGTGAGGGAGGAGATGGTTTCTGAGAGTGGGACAGGCTGTGTATTAGTGAGGGAGGAGATGGTATCTGAGAGTGGGACAGGCTGTGTGTTAGTGAGGGAGGAGATGGTATCTAGAGAGGGAAAGGCTGTGTGTTAGTGAGGGAGGAGCTGGTATCTGAGAGAGGGTCAGGCTGTGTGTTCGTGAGGGAGGAGCTGGTATCTGAGAGTGGGACAGGCTGTGTGTTAGTGAGGGAGGAGTTGGTATCTGAGAGTGGGACAGGCTGTGTGTTAGTGAGGGAGGAGCTGGTATCTGAGTGGGGACAGTGTGTGTGTTAGTGAGGGAGGAGCTGGTATCTGAGAGTGGGACAGATTGTGTGTTAGTGAGGGAAGAGCTGGTATCTGAGAGTGGGAGAGGCTTTGTGTTAGTGAGGGAGGAGCTGGTATCTGAGAGTGCGACAGGCTGTTTGTTAGTGAGGGAGTAGCTGGTATCTGAGAGTGAGACAGGCTGTGTGTTAGTGAGGGAGGAGCTGGTATCTGAGAGTGGGACAGACTGTGTGTTAGTGAGGGAGGAGCTGGTATCTGAGACTGCGTGAGGCTGTGTGTTAGTGAGGGAGGAGCTGGTATCTGAGAGTGGGACAGGCTGTTTCTTAGTGAGGGAGGAGCTCGTATCTGAGAGTCGGACAGGCTGTGTGTCAGTGAGGGAGGAGCTGGTATCTGAGAGTGGGACAGGCTGTGTGTTAGTGAGGGAGGAGCTGGTATCTGAGAGTGGGACAGGCTGACTGTTAGTGAGGGAGGAGATGGTATCTGAGAGGTGGACAGGCTGTGTTTTTAGTGATGGAGGAACTACTATCTGAGAGTGGGACAGGCTGTGTGTTTGTGAGGGAGGAGCTGGTATCTGAGAGTGAGTGAGGCTGTGTGTTAGTGAGCGAGGAGCTGGTATCCGAAAGTGGGACAGGCTGTGTGTTAGTTTGGGAGGTGCTGGTATCTGAGAGTTGGACAGGCTGTGTGTTATTGAGGGAGGAGCTGGTACCTGAGAGTGAGACAGGCTGTGTGTTAGTGAGGGAGTAGCTGGTATCTGAAAGTGGGACAGGCGGTGTGTTAGTGAGGGAAGAGTTGGTATCTGAGATTGCGACAGGCTCTGTGTTAGGGAGGGAGGAGCTGGTATCAGAGAGTCAGAAGGGCTGTGTGTTAGTGAGGGAGCAGCTGGTATCTGAGAGTAGAACAGGCTGTTTGTTAGTGAGGGAGGAGCTTGTATCTGAGAGTGGGACAGGCTGTGTGTTAGTGCGGGAGGAGATGGTATCTGAGAGTGGATGAGGCTGTGTGTTAGTGAGGGAGGAGCTGGTATCTGAGAGTGGGACAGGCTGTGTGTTAGTGAGGGAGGATCTAGTATCTGAGAGTGGGACATGCTGTGTCTTAGTGAGGGAGGAGCTCGTAAGTGAGAGAGGGACAGGCTGTCTGTGAGAGAGGGAGGAGCTGGTATCTGAGAGTAGGACAGACTGTGTTTTAGTGAGGGAGGAGCTGGTATCTAGAGAGGGAAAGGCTGTGTGTTAGTGAGGGAGGAGCTGGTATCTGAGAGAGGGTCAGGCTGTTTTAGTGAGGCAGGATCTGCTATCTGAGTGTGGGACAGGCTGCGTGTTAGTGCGGGAGGAGCAGGTATTTGAGAGTAGGACAGGCTGTGTGTTACTGAGGGAGGAGCTGGTATCTGAGAGTGGGACAGGCTATGTGTTAGTGAGGTAGGAGCTGGTATCTGAGAGTGAGACAGGCTGTGTTAGTTAGGAAGGAGCTGGTATCTGGGATTGGGACAGGGTGTGTGTTAGTGAAGGAGGACCTGGTATCTGAGAGTGGGAAAGGATGTGTGTTATTCAGGGAGGAGCTGGTATCTAGAGAGGGAAAGGCTGTGTGTTAGTGAGGGAGGAGCTGGTATCTGAGAGAGGGTCAGGCTGTTTTAGTGAGGCAGGATCTGCTATCTGAGTGTGGGACAGGCTGCGTGTTAGTGCGGGAGGAGCAGGTATTTGAGAGTAGGACAGGCTGTGTGTTACTGAGGGAGGAGATGGTATCTGAGAGTGGGACAGGCTGTGTGTCAGTGAGGGAGTATCTAGTATCTGAGATTGGGACAGGCTGTGTGTTAGTGAGGGAGGCGCTCGTAAGTGAGAGAGGGACAGGCTGTCTGTGAGAGATGGAGGAGCTGGTATCTGAGATTAGGACAGACTGTGTTTTCGTGAGGGAGGAGCTGGTATCTGGAGAGGGAAATGCTGTGTGTTAGTGAGGGAGGAGCTGGTATCTGAGAGAGGGACAGGCTGTGTGTGAGTGAGGGAGTAGCTGGTATCTAAGCGTGGGCCAGGCTGTGTTTTAGTGAGGCAGGAGCTGGTATCTGAGTGTGGGACAGGCTGTGTGTTAGTGAGGGAGGAGATGATATTTGAGAGTAGGACAGGTTGTGTGTTACTGAGGGAGGAGCTGGTATCTTAGAGTGGGACAGGCTGTGTGTTAGTGAGGGAGGAGCTGGTATCTGAGAGTGGGACAGGCTATGTGTTAGTGAGGTAGGAGCTGGTATCTGAGAGTGAGACAGGCTGTGTTAGTGAGGGAGGAGCTGGTATCTGAGTGTGTGACAGACTGTGTGTTAGTGAGGGAGGAGCAGGTATCTGAGAGTCGGACCGGCTGTGTGTTATTGAGGGAGGAGCTGGTATCTGAGAGTGAGACAGGCTGTGTGTTGGAGAGGGAGGAGCTTGTATCAGAGAGTGAGACAGGCTCTGTTTCTGAAGGAGGAGCTGGTATCTGAGAGTGTGACAGGCTTTGTGTTTGTGAGGGAGGAGATGGTATCTGAGAGTGCGACAGGCTGTGTGTTAGTGAGGGAGGCATAGTTTCAGAGAGTGGGACAGTCTGTGTGTCAGTGAGGGTGGATCTGGTATCTGAGAGTGAGACAGGCTGTGCGTTAGTGAGGGAGGAGATGGTATCTGAGAGTGGGACAGGCTGTGTGTTAGTGAGGGAGGAGCTGGAATCAGAGAGTGGGATAGGCTGTTGTGTTAGTGAGGGAGGAGATGGTATCTGAGAGTGGGACAGGCTGTGTGTTAGTGAGGGAGCAGCTGGAATCTGATAGTGGGATAGGCTGTGTGTTAGTGGGGGAGCAGCTGGCATCTGAGAGTGGGACAGACTGTGTGTTAGTGAGGGAGGAGATGGTATCTGAGAGTGGGACAGGCTGTGAGTCAGTGAGGGAGGAGCTGGTATCTGAGAGTGGGACAGGCTGTGTGTAGGTGAGGGAGGGACTGGTATCTGAGTGGGACAGGCTGTGTGTTAGTGAGGGAGGAACTGGTATCTGAGAGTGGGACAGGCTGTTTGTTAGTCAGAGAAGAGCTGGTATCTGAGAGTGGGACAGGCTGTGTGATAGTGAGGGAGGAGCTGGTATCAGAGTGTGGGATAGGCTGTGTGTTAGTGAGGGAGCAGCTGGCATCCGAGACTGGGACAGGCTGTGTGTTAGTGAGGAAGGAGCAGGTATCTGAGAGTGGGTGAGGCTGTGTGTTCGTGACGGAGATTCTGGATTCTGAGAGTGGGACAGGCTGTGTGTTTGTGAGGGAAGAGCTGGTATCAGAGACTAAGACAGGCTGTGTGTTAGTGATGGAGGAGCTGGTATCGGAGAGTGGGACAGGCTGTGTGTTAGTGAGGGAGGAGCTCGTATCTGAGAGTAGGACAGGCTGTGTGTTAGTGAGGGAGGAGCTGGTATCTGAGTGTGGGAGAGGCTGTGTTAGTGAGGGAGGAGCTGGTATCTGATGGTGGGACAGGCTTTGTGTTAGTGAGGGTGGAGCTGGTATCTGAGAGTGGGACAGGCTGTGTGTTAGTGAGGGAGGAGCTCGTATCTGAGAGTGGGACAGGCTGTGTGTTAGTGAGGGAGGAGCTGGTATCTGAGAGTGGGACAGGCTGTGTTAGTGAGGGAGGGACTGGTATCTGCGAGTGGGACAGGCTGTGTGTTAGTGAGGGAGGAGCTGGTATCTGAAGTGGGACAGGCTGTTTCTTGGTGAGGGAAGAGCTGGTATCTGAGAGTCAGACAGGCTGTGTGTTAAAGAGGGAGGAGCTTGTATCTGAGAGTGAGACAGGCTCTGTTAGTGAAGGAGGAAGTGGTATCTGAGAGTAAGACAGGCTGTGTGTTGGTGAGGGAGGAGATGGTATCTGAGAGTGCGACAGTCTGTGTGTTAATGAGGGAGGAGATGGTATCTGAGAGTGGGACAGTCTGTGTGTCAGTGAGGGTGGAGCTGGTATCTGAGAGTGAGACAGGCTGTGTGTTAGTGAGGGAGGATTTGGTATCTGATAGTGGGAGAGGCTTTCTGTTAGTGAGGGAGGAGATGGTATCTGAGAGTGGGACGGGCTGTGTGTCAGTGAGGGTGGAGCTGGTATCTGAGAGTGGGACAGGCTGTGTGTTAGTGAGGGAGGAACTGGTATCTGAGAGTGGGACAGGCTGTGTGTTAGTGAGGGAGGAGCTAATTTCTGAGAGTGGGACAGGTTGTGTGTTACTGAGGGAGAAACTGCTATCTGAGAGTGGGACAGGCTGTGTGTTAGTGAGGGAGGAGCTGGTATCTGAGAGTGGGACAGGCTGTGTGTTAGTGAGGGAGGAGCTGCTATCTGAGAGTGGGAACGGCTGTGTGTTAGTGAGGGAGGAGCTGGTATCTGAGAGTGGGACAGGCTGTGTGTTAGTGAGGGAGGAACAGGTATCTGAGAGTGGGTCAGGCTGTGGGATAGTGAGGGAGGAGCTGATATCTGAGAGTGGGACAGGCTTTGTGAGAGTGATGGAGTAGCTGGTATCGGAGAGTGGGACAAGCTGTGTGTTAGTGAGGGAGGAGCAAGTATCTGAGAGTGGGGCAGGCTGTGTGTTCGTGAAGGAGGATCTGATATCTGAGAGTGGGAGAGGCTGTGTGTTAGTGAGGGAGGAGCTGGAATCTGAGAGTTGGACAGGCTGTGTGTTAGTGAGGGAGGAGCTGGTATCTGAGAGTTGGACAGGCTGTGTGACATTGAAGTAGGAGCTGGTAACTGAGAGTGGGACAGGCTGTGTGTTAGTGAGGGAGGAGCTGTTATCTGACATTGGGACAGGCTGGGTGTTAGTGAGGGAGGAGCTGGTATCTGTGCGTGGGACTGGCTGTTTGTTAGTGAGGGAGGAGCTGGTATCTGACATTGGGACAGGCTGTGTGACATTGAGGGAGGAGCTGGTTTCTTAGAGTGGGACAGTCTGTGTGTTAGTGAGGGAGGAGCTGGTATCAGAGTCGGACAGTCTGTGTGCTCGTGAGGGAGGAGCTGGTATCTGAGAAAGGGACAAGCTGTGTGTTAGTGAGGGAGCAGCTTTTATCTGAGGGAGACAGGCAGCGTGTTAGTGATTGAGGAGCTGGTATCTGAGAGTGGGTGAGGCTGTGTGTTAGTGAGGGAGGAGCTGGTATCTGAGAGAGGACAGGCTGTGTGTTAGTGAGGGAGGAGCTGGTATCTGAATGTGAGACAGGCTGTGTGTTAGTGAGGGAGGAGATGGTATCTGAGAGTGAGACAGGCTGTGTGTTCGTGAGGGTGGAGATGATTTCTGAGAGTGGGACAGGCTGTGTGTAAGTGAGGGGGGACCTGGTATCAGTGAGTGAGACAGGCTGTGTGTTAGTAAGGGTGGAGATGTTTTTTGAGAGTGGGACAGGCTGTGTGTTAGTGAGGGAGGAGCTGGTATCTGAGAGCGGGACAGGCTGTGTGTTCGTGAGGGAGGAGCTGGTATCTGAGAGTGGGACAGGCTTTGTGTTAGTGACGGAGGACCTGGAATCTGAGAGCGGGACAGGCTGTGTGTTTGTCGTGGAGAAGACGGTATCTGAGAGTGGGACTGGCTGTGTGTTAGTGATGGAGGATTTGATATCTGAGAGTTGGACAGGCTGTTTCTTAATGAGGGACGAGATGGTATTTGAGAGTAGGACAGGCTGTGTGTTAGTGAGGGAGGAGCTGGTATTTGAGAGTAGGACAGGCTGTGTGTTACTGAGGGAGGAACTGTTATCTGATAGTGGGACAGGATATGTGTTAGTGAGGTAGGAGCTGGTATCTGAGAGTGAGACAGGCTGTGTTAGTGAGGAAGGAGCTGGTATCTGGGATTGGGACAGGCTCTGTGTTAGTGAAGGAGGACCTGGTATATGAGAGCGGGAAATGATGTGTGTTATTCAGGGAGGAGAGGGTATCTGGGAGCAGGACAGGCTGTGTTCGTGAGGGAGGAGCTGGTATCTGAGTGTGGGTGAGCCTGTGTGTTAGTGAGGGAGCAGTGATATCTCAGAGTAGGAAAGGCTGTCTGTTAGTGAGTGAGTAGCTTATATCTGAGAGTGGGACAGACTGTTCGTTAGTGAGGGAGGAGCAGTTATCTGGGAGTAGGACAGGCTGTGTGTTAGTGAGGGTGGAGCTGGTCTCTGAGAGTGAGACAGGCTGTGTGTTAGAGAGGGAGGAGCTTGTATCTGAGAGTGAGACAGGCTTTGTTCGTGAAGGAGGAGCTGGAATCTGAGAGTGAGGCAGGCTGCGGTTTTGTGAGGGAGGAGATGGCATCTGAGAGTGGGACTGGCTGTGTGTTAGTGAGGGAGGAGATGGTATCTGAGTGGGACAGGCTGTGTGTCAGTGAGGGTGGAGCTGGTATCTGAGAGTGAGACAGGCTGTTTGTTAGTAAGGGAGGGACTGGTATCTGAGAGTGGGACAGGCTGTGTGTTAGTGAGGGAGGAACTGGTATCTGAGACTGGGACAGGCTGTGTGTTACTGAGAGAGGAGCTGATATCTGAGAGTGGGACAGGCTGTGTGTTAGTGAGGGAGGAGCTGGTATCTGAGAGTCGGACAGGCTGTGTGTTAGTGAGGGAGGAGCTGGTATCTGAGAGTGGGACAGGCTGTGTGTTAGTGAGGGAGGAGCTGGTACCTGAGAGTGGGACAGGCTGTGTGTGAGTGATGGAGGAGCTGTTACCTGAGAGTGGGAACGGCTGTGTTTTAGTGAGGGAGGAGCTGGTATCTGAGAGTGGGACAGGCTGTGTGTTACTGAGGGAGAAGCTGGTATCTGAGAGTGGGACAGGCTGTGTGTTAGTGAGGGAGGAGCTGGTATCTGAGCGTGGGACAGGCTATGCTATGTGAGAGATGAGCTGGAATCTGAGAGTCTGACAGGCTGTGTGTTAGTGAGGGGGGAGCTGGAATTTGAGAGTGGGACAGGCTGTGTGTTTGTGCGGGAGAAGCTGGTATCTGAGAGTGGAACAGGCTGTGTGTTAGTGAGGGAGGAGCTGCTATCTGAGAGTGGGACAGGCTGTGTGTTAGTGAGGAAGGAGCTAGTATCTGAGAGTGTGACAGTCTGTGTGACATTGAAGGAGGAGCTGGTATCTGAGAGTGGCACAGGCTGTGTGTTACTGAGGGAGGAACAGGTATCTGAGAGTGGGACAGGCTGTGGGATAGTGAGGGAGGAGCTGATATCTGAGAGTGGGACAGGCATTGTGAGAGTGATGGAGTAGCTGGTATGTGAGAGTGGGACAAGCTGTGTGTTAGTGAGCGAGGAGCTGGTATCTGAGAGTTGGACAGGATTTGAGAGAGTGATGGAGTAGCTGGTATGTGAGAGTGGGACAAGCTGTGTGTTAGTGAGGGAGGAGCAAGTATCTGAGAGTGGGGCAGGCTGTGTGTTCGTGAAGGAGGAGCTGGTATCTGAGAGTGGGAGAGGCTGTGTGTTAGTGAGGGAGGAGCTGGTAACTGAGAGTTGGACAGGCTGTGTGTTAGTGAGGGAGGAGCTGGTATCTGAGAGTTGGACAGGCTGTGTGTTAGTGAGGGAGGAGCGAGTATCTGAGAGTGGGACAGTCTGTGTGACATTGAAGTAGGAGCTGGTAACTGAGAGTGGGACAGGCTGTGTGTTAGTGAGGGAGGAGCTGGTATCTCATAGTGGGACAGGCTGTGTGTTAGTGAGGGAGTAGCTGGTATCTGACATTGGGACAGGCTGGGTGTTAGTGAGGGAGGAGCTGGTATCTGTGCGTGGGACAGGCTGTTTGTTAGTGAGGGAGGAGCTGGTATCTGACATTGGGACAGGCTGTGTGTTCGTGAGGGAGGAGCTGCTATCTGAGAAATGGACAAGCTGTGTGTTAGTGAGGGTGCAGCTTTTATCTGAGGGAGACAGGCAGCGTGTTAGTGATTGAGGAGCTGGTATCTGAGAGTGGGACAGGCAGTGTGTTAGTGAGGGAGGAGCTGGTATCTGAGAGTGTGTGAGGCTGTGTGTTTGTGAGGGAGGAGCTGTTATCTGAGAGTGGGAGAGGCTATGTGTTAGTGAGGGAGGGGATGGTATCTGAAAGTTGGACAGGCTGTGTGTTAGTGAGGGAGGAGCTGGAATCTGAGAGTGGGACTGGATGAGGGTTAGTGAGGGAGGAGCTGGTATCTGAGAGAGGGACAGGCTGTGTGTTAGTGAGGGAGGAGATGGTATCTGAGAGTGGGACAGGCTGTTTGTTAAGGAGGGAGGAGCTGGTATCTGAGAGTGGGACAGGCTGTGTGTTAGTGAGGGAGGATCTGGTATCTGAGATTGGGACAGGCTGTTTGCTAATGAGGGAGGAGCTGGTATCTGAGATTGGGAGAGGCTGTGTTTTAGTGAGGGGGCAGCTGGTATCTGAGAGTGGGACAGTCTGGGTATTAGTGAGGGAGGAGCTGGTATCTGAGAGAGAGACAGGCTGTGTGTTAGTGAGTGAGGAGCTGGTAAATGAGAGTGAGTCAAGCTGTGTGTTATTGAGGAAGGAGCTGGTATCTGAGAGTGAGACACGCTGTGTGTTAGTGAGGGAGGAGCTGTTATCTGAGAGTGGGACAGGCTGTGTGTTAGTGAGGGAGGAGCTGGTATCTGAGAGTGAGAGAGTCAGTGTGACATTGAGGGAGGAGCTGGTATCTGAGAGTGGGACAGGCTGTGTGTTAGTGAGGGAGGAGCTGGTATCTGACATTGGGACAGGCTGTGTGTTAGTGAGGGAGGAGCTGGTATCTGTGCATGGGACAGGCTGTTTGTTAGTGAGGGAGGAGCTGGTATCTGAGATTGGGACAGTCTGTGTTCGTGGGGGAGGAGCTGATATCTGAGAGAGGGACAGGCTGTTTGTTAAGGAGGGAGGAGCTGGTATCTGAGAGTGGGACAGGCTTTGTTTTAGTGAGAGAGGAGCTCATGTCAGAGAGTGGGACAGGCGGTCTGTTAGTGAGGGAGGAGCTGGGATCAGAGAGTGGGACAGGCTGTGTGTTAGTGAGGGAGGAGCTGGTATCTGAGAGTGGGACAGGCTGTTTTTTAAGGAGGGAGGAGCTGGTATCTGAGAGTGGACGGCTGTGTGTTAGTGATGGAAGAGCTGGTATCTGAGAGTGGGACATGCTGTGTGTTAGTGAGGGAGGAGCTGGTATCTGAGAGTGGGACAGGCTGTGTGTTAGTGAGGGAGGTGCTGGTAACTGTGAGTGGGACAGGATGTGGGTTAGTGAGGGAAGAGCTGGTATCTGAGAGTGAGACAGTCTGTGTGACATTGAGGCAGGAGTTGGTATCTGAGAGTGAGAGAGTCTGTGTGACATTGAGGGAGGAGCTGGTATCAGAGAGTGGGACAGGCTGTGTGTTAGTGAGGGAGGAGCTGGTATCTGAGAGTGGGACAGGCTGTGTGTTAGTGAGGGAGGAGCTGGTATCTGAGAGTGGGACAGGCTGTGTGTTAGTGAGGGAGAATCTGGAATCTGAGAGTGGGACAGGATGTGGGTTAGTGAGGGAGGAGCTGGAATCTGAGAGTGGGAGAGGCTGTGTGTTAGTGAGGTAGGAGCAGGTATCTGAGAGTGGGACAGGCTGTGTGTTTGTGAGGGAGGAGATTGTATCTGAGAATGGGTCAGGCTGTGTGTCAGTGAGGGAGGAGCTGGTATCTGAGAGTGGGACAGGCTGTCTGTTAGTGAGGGAGGAGCTGTTATCTGAGAGTGGGACAGGCTGTGTGTTAGTGAGGGAGGATCTGGTATCTGAGATTGGGACAGGCTGTTTGCTAATGAGGGAGGAGCTGGTATCTGAGATTGGGAGAGGCTGTGTTTTAGTGAGGGGGCAGCTGGTATCTGAGAGTGGGACAGTCTGGGTATTAGTGAGGGAGGAGCTGGTATCTGAGAGAGAGACAGGCTGTGTGTTAGTGAGTGAGGAGCTGGTAAATGAGAGTGAGTCAAGCTGTGTGTTATTGAGGAAGGAGCTGGTATCTGAGAGTGAGACACGCTGTGTGTTAGTGAGGGAGGAGCTGTTATCTGAGAGTGGGACAGGCTGTGTGTTAGTGAGGGAGGAGCTGGTATCTGAGAGTGAGAGAGTCAGTGTGAGATTGAGGGAGGAGCTGGTATCTGAGAGTGGGACAGGCTGTGTGTTAGTGAGGGAGGAGCTGGTGTCTGACATTGGGACAGGCTGTGTGTTAGTGAGGGAGGAGCTGGTATCTGTGCATGGGACAGGCTGTTTGTTAGTGAGGGAGGAGCTGGTATCTGAGATTGGGACAGTCTGTGTTCGTGGGGGAGGAGCTGATATCTGAGAGAGGGACAGGCTGTTTGTTAAGGAGGGAGGAGCTGGTATCTGAGAGTGGGACAGGCTTTGTTTTAGTGAGAGAGGAGCTCATGTCAGAGAGTGGGACAGGCGGTCTGTTAGTGAGGGAGGAGCTGGGATCAGAGAGTGGGACAGGCTCTGTGTTAGTGAGGGAGGAGCTGGTATCTGAGAGTGGGACAGGCTGTTTTTTAAGGAGGGAGGAGCTGGTATCTGAGAGTGGACGGCTGTGTGTTAGTGATGGAAGAGCTGGTATCTGAGAGTGGGACCGGCTGTGTGTTAGTGAGGGAGGAGCTGGTATCTGAGAATGGGAGAGGCTGTGTATTAGTGAGGGTGGAGCTGGTATCTGAGAGTGGGAGAGGCTGTGTATTAGTGAGGGAGGAGCTGGTATCTGAGTGTGGGACAGGCTGTGTGTTAGTAAGGGAGGAGATGGTATCTGAGAGTGGGACAGATTGTGTGTTAGTGAGGGAGCAGCTGGTATCTGAGACAGGGACAGACTGTCTGTTAGTGAGGGAGGAGCTGGTATCTGAGAGTGGGACAGGCTGTGTGTTAGTGAGGGAGGAGCTGGTATCTGAGAGTGGGACAGGATGTGGGTTAGTGAGGGAGGAGCTGGAATCTGAGAGTGGGAGAGGCTGTGTGTTAGTGAGGTAGGAGCAGGTATCTGAGAGTGGGACAGGCTGTGTGTTTGTGAGGGAGGAGATTGTATCTGAGAATGGGACAGGCTGTGTGTCAGTGAGGGAGGAGCTGGTATCTGAGAGTGGGACAGGCTGTCTGTTAGTGAGGGAGGAGCTGTTATCTGAGAGTGGGACAGGCTGTGTGTTAGTGAGGGAGGATCTGGTATCTGAGATTGGGACAGGCTGTTTGCTAATGAGGGAGGAGCTGGTATCTGAGATTGGGAGAGGCTGTGTTTTAGTGAGGGGGCAGCTGGTATCTGAGAGTGGGACAGTCTGGGTATTAGTGAGGGAGGAGCTGGCATCTGAGAGAGAGACAGGCTGTGTGTTAGTGAGTGAGGAGCTGGTAAATGAGAGTGAGTCAAGCTGTGTGTTATTGAGGAAGGAGCTGGTATCTGAGAGTGAGACACGCTGTGTGTTAGTGAGGGAGGAGCTGTTATCTGAGAGTGGGACAGGCTGTGTGTTAGTGAGGGAGGAGCTGGTATCTGACATTGGGACAGGCTGTGTGTTAGTGAGGGAGGAGCTGGTATCTGTGCATGGGACAGGCTGTTTGTTAGTGAGGGAGGAGCTGGTATCTGAGATTGGGACAGTCTGTGTTCGTGGGGGAGGAGCTGATATCTGAGAGAGGGACAGGCTGTTTGTTAAGGAGGGAGGAGCTGGTATCTGAGAGTGGGACAGGCTTTGTTTTAGTGAGAGAGGAGCTCATGTCAGAGAGTGGGACAGGCGGTCTGTTAGTGAGGGAGGAGCTGGGATCAGAGAGTGGGACAGGCTGTGTGTTAGTGAGGGAGGAGCTGGTATCTGAGAGTGGGACAGGCTGTTTTTTAAGGAGGGAGGAGCTGGTATCTGAGAGTGGACGGCTGTGTGTTAGTGATGGAAGAGCTGGTATCTGAGAGTGGGACCGGCTGTGTGTTAGTGAGGGAGGAGCTGGTATCTGAGAATGGGACAGGCTTTGTGTTAGTGAGGGAGGAGCTGGTATCTGAGAGTGGGAGAGGCTGTGTATTAGTGAGGGTGGAGCTGGTATCTGAGAGTGGGAGAGGCTGTGTATTAGTGAGGGAGGAGCTGGTATCTGAGTGTGGGACAGGCTGTGTGTTAGTAAGGGAGGAGATGGTATCTGAGAGTGGGACAGATTGTGTGTTAGTGAGGTAGCAGCTGGTATCTGAGAGTGGGACAGACTGTCTGTTAGTGAGGGAGGAGCTGGTATCTGAGAGTGGGACAGGCTGTGTGTTAGTGAGGGAGGAGCTGGTATCTGAGAGTGGGACAGGCTGTGTGTTAGTGAGGGAGCAGCTGGTATCTGAGACTGGGACAGGCTGTGTGTTAGTGAGGGAGGAGGTGGTTTTCTGAGACTGGGACAGGCTGTGTGTTAGTGAGGGAGCAGCTGGTATCTGAGACTGGGACAGGCTGTGTGTTAGTGAGGGAGGAGCTGGTATCTGAGTGTGGGACAGGCTGTGTTTTAGTGAGGGAGGAGCTGTTATCTGAGAATGAGACAGGCTGTTTGCTAATGAGGGAGGAGCTGGTATCTGAGATTGGTACAGGCTGTGTGTTAGTGAGGGAGCAGCTGGTATCTGAGACTGGGACAGTCTGGGTGTTAGTGAGGGAGCAGCTGGTGTCTGCGAGTGGGACAGGCTGTGTGTTAGTGAGGGAGGAGCTGGTATCTGAGAGTGGGAACGGCTGTGTGTTAGTGAGGGAGGAGCTGGTATCAGAGAGTGGGACAGGCTGTGTGTTCGTGAGGTTGTAGCTGGTATCTGAGAGGGGACAGGCTGTGTGTTATTGAGGGAGGTGATGCTATCTGAGAGAGGGACAGGCTGTGTTAGTGAGGGAGGAGCTGGAATATGAGAGTGAGACAGGCTGTGTGTTATTGAGGGAGGAGCTCGTATCTGAGAGTGAGACAGGCTTAGTGTGACAGAGGGAGGATCTGGAATCTGGGTTATGGTCAACATGTGTGTTAGTGAGGGAGGTGCTGATATCTGTGTGAAGGAATGGCTGTGTATTAGTGAGGGAAGAGCTGGTATCGGAAAGTGGAACAGCCTGTGTTCGCGAGGGAGGAGCTGGTATCTGAGAGTGGGACAGGCTGTGTGTTAGTGAGGGAGGAGCTGGTATCTGAGAGAGGGACAGGCTGTGTGTGAGTGAGGGAGGTGCTGGTATCTGAGAGTGAGACAGTCTGTGTGTTAGTGAGGGAGGATCTAATACCTGAGAGTGGGACAGGCTGTGTGTAAGTGAGGGAGGAGCTAGTATCTGAGAGTGGGACAGGCTGTATTAGTGAGGGAGGAGCTGGTATCTGAGAGTGGGACAGGATGTGTGAGTGAGGGAGGAGCTGGTATCTGAGAGTGGGACAGGCTGTGTGTTAGTGAGGAAGGAGCTAGTAACTGAGAGTGGGACAGGCTGTGTGTTAGTGAGGGAGGAGACGGTATCTGAAAATGGGACAGTCTGCGTGTTAGTGAGGGAGGAGCTGGTATCTGAGAGTGGGTGAGGCTGTGTTTTAGTGAGCGAGGAGCTCGCATCCGAGAGTGGGACAGGCTGTGTGTTAGTGAGGGAGGAGATGGTATCGGAGAGTGGGACAGGCTGTGTGTTAGTGAGGGAGGAGATGGTTTCTGAGAGTGGGAGAGGTTTTGTGTTAGTGAAGGAGGAGCTTGTATCTGAGAGTGAGACAGGCTGTGTGTTAGTGAGGGAGGATCTGGTATCTGAGAGTGAGACAGGCTATTTTAGTGAAGGATGAGCTGGTATCTGAGAGTGAGACAGGCTGTGTGTTTGTGAGGGAGGAGATGGTATCTGAGAGTGGGACAGGCTGTGTGTTAGTGAGGGAGGAGCTGGTATCTGACATTGGGACAGGCTGTGTGACACTGAGGGAGGAGCTGGTATCTGAGATTGGGACAGTCTGTGTTCGTGAGGGAGGAGCTGATATCTGAGAGAGGGACAGGCTGTTTGTTAAGGAGGGAGGAGCTGGTATCTGAGAGTGGGACAGGCTTTGTTTTAGTGAGGGAGGAGCTCATGTCAGAGAGTGGGACAGGCGGTCTGTTAGTGAGGGAGGAGCTGGTATCCGAGAGTGGGACAGGCTGTGTGTTAGTGAGGGAGGAGCTGGGATCAGAGACTGGGACAGGCTGTGTGTTAGTGAGGGAGGAGCTGGTATCTGAGAGTGGGACAGGCTGTTTTTTAAGGAGGGAGGAGCTCGTATCTGAGAGTGGACGGCTGTGTGTTAGTGATGGAAGAGCTGGTATCAGAGTGGGACCGGCTGTGTGTTAGTGAGGGTGGAGCTGGTATCTGAGAATGGGACAGGCTTTGTGTTAGTGAGGGAGGAGCTGGTATCTGAGATTGGGAGAGGCTGTGTATTAGTGAGGGAGGAGCTTGTATCTGAGAGTGGGAGAGGCTGTGTATTAGTGAGGGAGGAGCTGGTATCTGAGTGTGGGACAGGCTGTGTATTAGTAAGGGAGGAGATGGTATCTGAGAGTGGGACAGACTGTGTGTTAGTGAGGGAGGAGCTGGTATCTGAGAGTGATACAGGCTGTGTGTTAGTGAGGGAGGAGCTGGTATCTGAGAGGGGACAGGCTGTGTGTTAGTGAGGGAGGAGCTTATGTCTGAGACTGGGACAGACTGTGTGTTAGTGAGGGAGCAGCTGGTATCTGAGACTGGGACAGGCTGTGTGTTAGTGAGGGAGGAGCTGGTATCTGAGAGTGGGACAGGCTGTGTGTTAGTGAGGGAGGAGCTGGTATCTGAGAGTGGGACAGGCTGTGTGTTAGTGAGGGAGCAGCTGGTATCTGAGACTGGGACAGGCTGTGTTTTAGTGAGGGAGGAGCTGTTACCTGAGACTGGGACAGGCTGTGTGTTAGTGAGGGAGCAGCTGGTATCTGAGACTGGGACAGGCTGTGTGTTAGTGAGCGAGGAGCTGGTATCTGAGAGTGAGACAGTCTGTGTTTTAGTGAGGGAGGATCTAATACCTGAGAGTGGGACAGGCTGTGTGTAAGTGAGGGAGGAGCTAGTATCTGAGAGTGGGACAGGCTGTATTAGTGAGGGAGGAGCTGGTATCTGAGAGTGGGACAGGCTGTGTTAGTGAGGGAGGAGCTGGTATCTGAGAGTGGGACAGGCTGTGTGTTAGTGAGGGAGGAGACGGTATCTGAAAATGGGACAGTCTGCGTGTTAGTGAGGGAGGAGCTGGTATCTGAGAGTGGGTGAGGCTGTGTTTTAGTGAGCGAGGAGCTCGCATCCGAGAGTGGGACAAGCTGTGTGTTAGTCAGGGAGGAGATGGTTTCTGAGAGTGGAACAGACTGTGTGTTAGTGAGGGAGGAGCTGGTATCGGAGAGTGGGACAGGCTGTGTGTTAGTGAGGGAGGAGATGGTTTCTGAGAGTGGGAGAGGTTTTGTGTTAGTGAAGGAGGAGCTTGTATCTGAGAGTGAGACAGGCTGTGTGTTAGTGAGGGAGGATCTGGTATCTGAGAGTGAGACAGGCTATTTTAGTGAAGGATGAGCTGGTATCTGAGAGTGAGACAGGCTGTGTGTTTGTGAGGGAGGAGATGGTATCTGAGAGTGGGACAGGCTGTGTGTTAGTGAGGGAGGAGCTGGTATCTGACATTGGGACAGGCTGTGTGACACTGAGGGAGGAGCTGGTATCTGAGATTGGGACATTCTGTGTTCGTGAGGGAGGAGCTGATATCTGAGAGAGGGACAGGCTGTTTGTTAAGGAGGGAGGAGCTGGTATCTGAGAGTGGGACAGGCTTTGTTTTAGTGAGGGAGGAGCTCATGTCAGAGAGTGGGACAGGCTGTGTGTTAGTGAGGGAGGAGCTGGGATAAGAGACTGGGACAGGCTGTGTGTTAGTGAGGGAGGAGCTGGTATCTGAGAGTGGGACAGGCTGTTTTTTAAGGGGGGAGGAGCTGGTATCTGAGAGTGGACGGCTGTGTGTTAGTGATGGAAGAGCTGGTATCTGAGAGTGGGACCGGCTGTGTGTTAGTGAGGGTGGAGCTGGTATCTGAGAATGGGACAGGCTTTGTGTTAGTGAGGGAGGAGCTGGTATCTGAGATTGGGAGAGGCTGTGTATTAGTGAGGGAGGAGCTGGTATCTGAGAGTGGGAGAGGCTGTGTATTAGTGAGGGAGGAGCTGGTATCTGAGTGTGCGACAGGCTGTGTGTTAGTAAGGGAGGAGATGGTATCTGAGAGTGGGACAGACTGTGTGTTAGTGAGGGAGGAGCTGGTATCTGAGAGTGAAACAGGCTGTGTGTTAGTGAGGGAGGAGCTGGTATCTGAGAGGGGACAGGCTGTGTGGTAGTGAGGGAGGAGCTTATATCTGAGACAGGGACAGACTGTGTGTTAGTGAGGGAGCAGCTGGTATCTGAGACTGGGACAGGCTGTGTGTTAGTGAGGGAGGAGCTGGTATCTGATAGTGGGACAGGCTGTGTGTTAGTGAGGGAGTAGCTGGTATCTGAGAGTGGGACAGGCTGTGTGTTAGTGAGGGAGCAGCTGGAATCTGAGACTGGGACAGGCTGTGTTTTAGTGAGGGAGGAGCTGGTACCTGAGACTGGGACAGGCTGTGTGTTAGTGAGGGAGCAGCTGGTATCTGAGACTGGGACAGGCTGTGTGTTAGTGAGCGAGGAGCTGGTATCTGAGAGTGAGACAGGCTGTGTTAGTGAGGGAGGAGCTGGTATCTGAGTGTGGGACAGGCTGTGTTTTAGTGAGGGAGGAGCTGTTATCTGAGAATGAGACAGGCTGTTTGCTAATGAGGGAGGAGCTGGTATCTGAGATTGGTACAGGCTGTGTGTTAGTGAGGGAGCAGCTGGTATCTGAGACTGGGACAGTCTGGGTGTTAGTGAGGGAGCAGCTGGTGTCTGCGAGTGGGACAGGCTGTGTGTTAGTGAGGGAGGAGCTGGTATCTGAGAGTGGGAACGGCTGTGTGTAAGTGAGGGAGGAGCTGGTATCAGAGAGTGGGACAGGCTTTGTGTTCGTGAGGGTGTAGCTGGTATCTGAGAAGGGACAGGCTGTGTGTTAGTGAGGGAGGAGCTGTTATCTGAGAGTCGGAAGACTGTGTGTTATTGAGGGAGGTGATGCTATCTGAGAGAGGGACAGGCTGTGTGTTAGTGAGGGAGGAGCTGGAATATGAGAGTGAGACAGTCTGTGTTTTACCGAGGGTGGAGATGGTATCTGGGAGCAGGACAGGCTGTGTTAGTGAGTGAGGAGCTGGAATCTGAGAGTGGGACAGGCTGTGTGTTCGTGAGGGAGGAGCGTGTATCTGAGAGTGGGACAGGCTGTGTGTTAGTGAGGGAGGAGGAGGTATCTGAGAGTGGGACAGGCTGTGTGTTAGTGAGGGAGGAGCAGGTATCTGAGAGTGGGTGAGGCTGTGTGTTAGTGACGGAGAAGCTGGATTCTGAGAGTGGGACAGGCTGTGTGTTAGTGAGGGAAGAGCTGGTATCAGAGACTAAGACAGGCTGTGTGTTAGTGAGGGAGGAGCTGGTATCGGATACTGGGACAGGCTGTGTGTTAGTGAGGGAGGAGCTGGTATCTGTGAGTGGGAGAGGCTGTGTTAGTGAGGGAGGAGCTGGTATCTGAGACTGGGACAAGCTGTGTGTTAGAAAGGGAGGAGCTGGTATCTGAGAGTGGGACAGGCTGTGTGTTAGTGTGCGAGGAGCAGGTATCTGAGAGTGGGACAGGCTGTGTGTTAGTGAGGGAGGAGCTGGAATCTGAGATTGCTACAGGCTGTGTGTTAGTTAGGGAGGTGCTGGTATCTGAGAGTAGGACAGGCTGTGTGTTATAGAGGGAGGAGCAGGTATCTGAGAGTGTGAAAGGCTGTGTGTTTGTGAGGGAGGATCGGGTATCTGAGAGTGGGACAGGCTGTGTGTTAATGAGGGAGGATCGGGTATCTGAGAGTGGGACAGGCTGTGTTAGTGAGGGAGGAGCTTGTATCTGAGAGTGGGAGAGGCTGTGTTAGTGAGGGAGGAGCTGGTATCTGAGAGTGGGACAGGCTGTGTGTTAGTGAGGGAGCAGCTGGTATCTGAGACTGGGACAGTCTGGGTGTTAGTGAGGGAGCAGCTGGTGTCTGCGAGTGGGACAGGCTGTGTGTTAGTGAGGGAGGACCTGGTATCTGTGAGTGGGAACGGCTGTGTGTTAGTGAGGGAGGAGCTGGTATCAGAGAGTGGGACAGGCTGTGTGTTCGTGAGGGTGTAGCTGGTATCTGAGAGGGGACAGGCTGTGTGTTAGTGAGGGAGGAGCTGCTTTCTGAGAGTCGGAAGACTGTGTGTTATTGAGGGAGGTGATGCTATCTGAGAGTGGGACAGGCTGTGTGTTATTGAGGGAGGAGCTGGTATCTGAGAGTGAGACAGGCTTAGTGTGACAGAGGGAGGATCTGGAATCTGGGTGAGGGTCAACATGTGTGTTAGTGAGGGAGGTGCTGATATCTGAGTGTAGGAATGGCTGTGTGTTAGTGAGGGAGGAGCTGGTATCTAAGGACGCGAGACAGGCTGTGTATTAGTGATGGAAGAGCTGGTATCGGAAAGTGGAACAGCCTGTGTTCGCGAGGGAGGAGCTGGTATCTGAGAGTGGGACAGGCTGTGTGTTTGTGAGGGAGGAGCTGGTATCTGAGAGAGGGACAGGCTGTGTGTTAGTGAGGGAGGAGCTGGTACCTGAGAGTGGGACAGGCTGTGTGTAAGTGAGGGAGGAGCTCGTATCTGAGAGTGGGAGAGGCTGTGTGTTAGTGAGGGAGGAGACGGTATCTGAAAATGGGACAGTCTGCGTGTTAGTGAGGGAGGAGCTGGTATCTGAGAGTGGGTGAGGCTGTGTTTTAGTGAGCGAGGAGCTCGCATCCGAGAGTGGGACAGGCTGTGTGTTAGTGAGGGAGGAGATGGTTTCTGAGAGTGGGACAGACTGTGTGTTAGTGAGGGAGGAGCTGGTATCTGAGAGTGGGACAGGCTGTGTGTTAGTGAGGGAGGAGATGGTTTCTGAGAGTGGGACAGGTTGTGTGTTAGTGAGGGAGGAGATGGTACCTGAGAGTGAGACATTCTGTGAGTTAGTGAGGGAGGAGCAGGAATCTGAGGGTGGGAGAGGTTGTGTGTTAGTGAAGGAGGAGCTTGTATCTGAGAGTGAGACAGGCTGTGTGTTAGTGAGGGAGGAACTGGTACCTGAGGGTGGGACAGGCTTTGTGTTATTGTGGGAGGAGCTGGAATCTGAGAGTGGGTGAGGCTGTGTTTTAGTGAGCGAGGAGCTCGCATCCGAGAGTGGGACAGGCTGTGTGTTAGTGAGGGAGGTGCTGGTATCTGAGAGTAGGACAGGCTGTGTGTTATTGAGGGAGCAGCTGGTACCTGAGAGTGAGACAGGCTGTGTGTTAGTAGGGAGGAGCTGGAATCTGAGTGTGGGACAGGCTGTGTGTTAGTGAGGGAAGAGCTGGTATCTGAGAGTGGGTGAGGCTGTGTGTTAGTGTGCGAGGAGCAGGTATCCGAGAGTGGGACAGGCTGTGTGTTAGTGAGGGAGGAGATGGTATCCGAGAGTGGGACAGGCTGTGTGTTAGTGAGGGAGGAGATGGTTTCTGAGTGTGGGACAGACTGTGTGTTAGTGAGGGAGGAGCTGATATCGGAGACTGGGACAAGCTGTGTGTTAGTGAGGGAGGAGCTGGTATCTGAGAGTGGGTGAGGCTGTGTGTTAGTGTGCGAGGAGCAGGTATCCGAGAGTGGGACAGGCTGTGTGTTAGTGAGGGAGGAGCTGGGATCTGAGAGTGGGAGAGGCTGTGTTAGTGAGGGAGGAGCTGGTATCTGAGACTGGGACAAGCTGTGTGTTCGTGAGGGAGGAGCTGGTATCTGAGAGTGGGTGAGGCTGTGTGTTAGTGTGCGAGGAGCAGGTATCCGAGAGTGGGACACGCTGTGTGTTAGTGAGGGAGGAGCTGGAATCTGAGATTGCGACAGGCTTTGTGTTAGTTCGGGAGGTGCTGGTATCTGAGAGTGGGACAGGCTGTGTGTTAGTGAGCGAGGAGATGGTTTCTGAGAGTGGGACAGTCTGTGTGTTAGTTGAGGGAGGAGATGGTTTCTGAGAGTGTGAAAGGCTGTGTGTTTGTGATGGAGGAGCTGGTATCTGAGAGTGGGACAGGCTGTGTGTTAGTGAGGGAGGAGCTGGTATCTGAGAGTCGGACAGGCTGTGTGTTAGTGAGCGAGGAGATGGTTTCTGAGAGTGGGACAGTCTGTGTGTTAGTGAGGGAGGAGATGGTTTCTGAGAGTGGGACAGGCTGTGTGTTAGTGAGGGAGGAGCTGGTATCGGAGATTGCGACAGGCTTTGTGTTAGTTGGGGAGGTGCTGTTATCTGAGAGTGGGACAGGCTGTGTGTTAGTTAGGGAGGAGCTGGTACCTGAAAGTGAGACAGGCTGTGTGTTAGTGAGGGAGGAGCTGGAATCTGAGAGTGGGAGAGGCTGTGTGTTAGTGAATGAGGAGCTGGTATCTGACAGTGAGACAGGCTATTTTAGTGAAGGAGGAGCTGGTATCTGACAGTGAGACAGGCTATGTGTTTGTGAGGGAGGAGATGGTATCTGAGAGTGGGACAGGCTCTGTGTTAATGAGGGAGGAGCTGGTACATGAGAGTGGGACAGGCTGTGTGTTAGTGAGGGAGGAGCTGGTATCTGAGAGTGGGACAGGCTGTGTGTTAGTGAGGGAGGAGCTGGTATCTGAGAGTGGGACAGACTGTGTGTTAGTGTGGGAGGAGCTGGTATCTGAGAGTGAGACAGGCTTTGTGTTATTGTGGGAGGAGCTGGAATCTGAGAGTGTGTGAGGCTGTGTGTTAGTGTGCGAGGAGCAGGTATCCGAGAGTGGGACAGGCTGCGTGTTAGTGAGGGAGGAGCTGGAATCTGAGATTGCGACAGGCTGTGTGTTATTGAGGGAGGAGCTGGTATCTGAGAGTGAGTCAGGCTGTGTGTTTGTGAGGGAGGAGATGGTATCTCACAGTGGGACAGGCTGTGTGTTAGTCAGGGAGCAGCTGGTATCTGAGATTGCGACAGGCTTTGTGTTAGTGAGGGAGGAGCTGGTATCTGAGAGTGAGACAGTCTGTGTGTTATTGAGGGAGGAGCTGGTACCTGAGAGTGAGAAAGGCTGTGTGTTGGTGAGGGAGGAGCTGGTATCTGAGAGTGAGACACACTGTGTGTTAGAGAGGGAGGAGCTGGTATCTCAGAATGGGACAGGCTGTGTTTTAGTGACGGAGGAGCAGGTATCTGAGAGTGGCCGAGGCTGTGTGTTAGTGATGGAGAAGCTGGATTCTGAGATTGGGACAGGCTGTGTGTTAGTGAGGGAAGAGCTGTTATCAGAGACTAAGACAGGCTGTGTGTTTCGTGATGGAGGAACTAGTATCTGAGAGTGGGACAGGCTGTGTGTTAGTCAGGGAGTAGCTGGTATCTGAGAGGGGACAGGCTGTGTGTTAGTGAGCGAGGAGCTGGTATCCGAGATTTGGACAGGCTGTGTGTTAGTGAGGGAGGAGCTGGTATCTGAGATTGCGACAGGCATTGTGTTAGTTAGGGAAGTGCTGGTATCTGAGAGTAGGACAGGCTGTGTGTTATTGAGGGAGGAGCTGGTACCTGAGAGTGAGACAGGCTGTGTGTTAGTGAGGGAGGAGATGGTACCTGAGAGTGAGACAGGCTGTGTGTTTGTGAGGGAGGAGATGGTATCTGAGAGTGGGACAGGCCGTTTGTTAGTGAGGGAGGAGCTGGTATCTGAGTGGGAGAGCCTGTGTTACTGAGGGAGGACTGGTATCTGAGACTGGGACAAGTTGTGTGTTAGAGAGGGAGGAGCAAGTATCTGAGAGTGGGACAGGCTGTGTGTTAGTGAGGGAGGAGCTGATACCTGAGAGTGGGACAGGCTGTGTGTTAGTGAGGGAGGAGCTGGTATCTGAGAGTGAGACAGGCTATTTTAGTGAAGGAGGAGGTGGTATCAGAGAGTGGGACAGGCTGTGTGTTTGTGAGGGAGCAGCTGGTATCTGAGACTAAGACAGGCTGTGTGTTAGTGAGGGAGGAGCTGGTATCTGAGAGTGGGACAGGCTGTGTGTTAGTGAGGGAGCAGCTGGTTTCTGAGACTAAGACAGGCTGTGTGTTAGTGAGGGAGGAGCTGGTATCTGAGAGTGCGTGAGGCTGTGTTAGTGAGGGAGGAGCTGGTATCTGAGAGTGGGACAGGCTGTGTGTTAGTGAGGGAGCAGCTGGTATCTGAGAGTGCGTGAGGCTGTGTTAGTGAGGGAGGAGCTGGTATCTGAGAGTGGGACAGGCTGTGTGTTAGTGAGGGAGGAGATGGTATCTGAGATTGGGTGAGGCTGTGTGTTAGTGAGGGAGGAGCTGGTATCTGAAATTGCGACAGGCTGTGTATTAGTAAGGGAGGTGCTGGTACCTGAGAGTGGGACAGGCTGTGTGTTAGTGAGGGAGAAGCTGGTATCTGAGAGTGAGACAGGCTGTGTGTTAGTGAGGGAGGAGCTGGTATCTGAGTGGGAGAGCCTGAGTTACTGAGGGAGGACTGGTATCTGAGACTGGGACTAGTTGTGTGTTAGTGAGGGAGGAGCAAGTATCTGAGAGTGGGACAGGCTGTGTGTTAGTTACGGAGAAGCTGGATTCTGAGAGTGGGACAGGCTATTTTAGTGAAGGAGGAGGTGGTATCAGAGAGTGGGACAGGCTGTGTGTTAGTGAGGGAGGAGATGGTATCTGAGAATGGGACAGTGTGTGTTAGTGAGGGAGGAGCTGGTATCTGAAATTGCGACAGGCTGTGTATTAGTAAGGGAGGTGCTGGTACCTGAGAGTGGGACAGGCTGTGTGTTAGTGAGGGAGAAGCTGGTATCTGAGAGTGGAACAGGCTGTGTGTTAGTGAGGGAGGAGCTGGTTTCTGTGAGTGAGACAGGCTGTGTGTTAGTGGGGGAGGAGATGGTATCTGAGAGTGGGACAGGCTTTGTGTTTAGTGATGGAGGAACTAGTATCTGAGAGTGGGACAGGCTCTGTGTTAGTGAGGGAGGAGCTGGTATCAGAGAGTGCAATAGGCTGTGTGTTAGTGAGGGAGCAGCTGGTACCTGAGAGTGGGACAGGCTGTGTTTTAGTGAGGGAGGAGCAGGTATCTGAGAGAGGGACAAGCTGTGTGTTAGTGACGTTGAAGCTGGATTCTGAGAGTGGGACAGGCTGTGTGTTAGTGAGGGAGGAGCTGGTATATGAGAGTGGGACAGACTGTGTGTTAGTGAGGGAGCAGCAAGTAAATGAGAGTCGGACAGGCTGTGTGTTTGTGAGGGATGAGATTCTATCTGAGAATGGGACAGTCTGTGTGTTAGTGAGGGAGGAGCTGGTATCTGAGAGTGCGTGAGGCTGTGTGTTAGTGAGGGAGGAGCTGGTATCTGAGAGTTGGACAGGCTGTGTGTCAGTGAGGGAGGTGATGGTTTCTGAGAGTGGGACAGGCTGTGTGTCAGTGAGGGAGGAGATGGTAAATGAGAGTGGGACAGGCTGTGTGTTAGTGATGGAGGAACTAGTATCTGAGAGTGGGACAGGCTGTGTGTTAGTGAGGGAGGAGCAAGTATCTGTGCGTGGGACAGGCTGTGAGTATGTGAAGGAGGAGCTGGTATCTGAGAGTGAGACAGGCTGTGTGGTAGTGAGGGAGGAGATTAAATGAGAGTGGGACAGGCTGTGTGTTAGTGAAGGAGGAACAAGTATCTGAGAGTGGGAGAGGCTGTGTGTTAGTGAGGGAGGAGAAGGTATCTGAGAGTGGGACAGACTGTGTGTTTCGTGATGGAGGAACTAGTATCCGAGAGTGGGACTGGCTGTGTGTTGGTGAGGGAGGAGCTGGTATCTGAGATTGCGACAGGCTGTGTGTTAGTTAGGGATGTGCTGGTATCTGAATGTCGGACAGGCTGTGTTATTGAGGGAGGAGCTGGTACCTGAGAGTGAGACAGGCTGTGTGTTAGTGAGGGAGGAGCTGGTATCTGAGAGTGGGTGAGGCTGTGTGTTAGTGAGCGAGGAGCTGGTATCCGAGAGTTGGACAGGCTGTGTGTTAGTGAGGGAAGAGCTGGTATCCGAGATTGCGACAGGCTGTGTGTTAGTTAGGGAAGTGCTGGTATCTGAGAGTAGGACAGGCTGTGTGTTATTGAGGGAGGAGTTGGTACCTGAGAGTGAGACAGGCTGTGTGTTAGTGAGGGGGGAGCAGAAATCAGAGAGTGGGAGAGGCTGTGTGTTAGTGAAGGAGGAGCTTGTATCTGATAGTGAGACAGGCTATTTTAGTGAAAGAGGAGCTGGTATCTGAGAGTGAGACAGGCTGTGTGTTTGTGAGGGAGGAGCTGGTACCTGAGAGTGGGACAGGCAGTGTGTTATTGTGGGAGGAGCTGGAATCTGAGCGTGGGACAGGCTGTGTGTTATTGTGGGAGGAGCTGGAATCTGAGAGTGGGACAGGCTGTGTGTTCGTGAGGGAGGAGCTACTATCTGAGATTGCGACAGGCTGTGTTTTAGTGAGGCAGGAGCTGGTATCAGAGAATGGGATAGGCTGGGTGTTAGTGAGGGAGCAGCTGGTACCTGAGAGTGGGACAGGCTGTGTGTTAGTTACGGAGAAGCTGGATTCTGAGATTGGGACAGGCTGTGTGTTATTGAGGGAGGAGCTGGTATCTGAGAGTGGGAGAGGCTGTGTTACTGAGGGAGGACTGGTATCTGAGAGTGGGACAGGCTGTGTGTTAGTGAGGGAGGAGCTGTTATCTGAGAGTGGGACAGGCTGTGTGTTAGTGAGGGAGGAGCTGGTATCTGAGAGTGGGACAGGCTGTGTGTTAGTGAGGGAGGAGCTGTTATCTGAGAGTGGGACAGGCTGTGTGTTAGTGAGGGAGGAGCTGGTATCTGAGAGTGGGACAGGCTGTGTGTTAGTGAGGGAGGAGCTCGTATCGGAGAGTGGGACAGACTGTGTGTTAGTGAGGGAGGAGCAAGTATCTGAGAGTGGGACAGGCTGTTTGTTAGTGAGGGAAGAGCTGGTTTCTGAGAATGGATAGGCTGTGTTAGTGAGGGAGGACTGGTATCTCAGACTGCGACAAGCTGTGTGTTAGTGAGGGAGGAGCAAGTATCTGAGAGTGGGACAGGCTGTATGTTAGTGAGGGAGGAGCTGGTATCTGAGAGTGGGACAGGCTTTGTGTTAGTGAGGGAGGAGCTGGTATCTGAGAGTGTGACAGTCTGTGTGTTAGTGAGGGAGGAACTGGTATCTGAGAGTGGGTGAGGCTGTGTGTTAGTGAGCGAGGAGCTGGTATCCGAGATTGAGACAGGCTGTGTATTAGTTAGGGAGGTGCTGGTATCTGAGAGTGGGACAGGCTGTGTGTTAGTGAGGGAGGATCTAGTAGCTGAGATTGGGACATGCTGTGTTTTAGTGAGGGAGGAGCTCGTAAGTGAGAGTGGGGCAGGCTGTCTGTGAGAGAGGGAGGAGCAGGTATCTGAGAGTAGGACAGACTGTGTTTTAGTGAGGGAGGAGCTGGTATCTGGCGAGGGAAATGCTGTGTGTGAGTGAGGGAGGAGCTGGTATCTGAGAGAGGGACAGGCTGTGTGTGAGTGAGGGAGGAGCTGGTATCTAAGAGTGGGACAGGCTGTGTGTTAGTGAGGGAGGAGATGATATTTGCGAGTAGGAAAGGCTGTGTGTTACTGAGGGAGGAGTTGGTTTCTGAGAGTGGGACAGGCTCTATGTTAGTGGGGGAGGAGCTGGTATCTGAGAGTGGGACAGGCTGTGTGTTAGTGAGGTAGGAGCTGGTATCTGACAGTGAGACAGGCTGTGTTAGAGAGGTACGAGCTGGTATCTGGGTTTGGGACAGGCTGTGTGTTAGTGAAGGAGGAGCTGGTATATGATAGTGGGAAAGGATGTGTGTTATTGAGGGAGGAGATGGTATCTGGGAGCAGGACAGGCTGTGTTAGTGAGGGAGAAGCTGGTATCTGAGTGTGGGTGAGCCTGTGTGTTAGTGAGGGAGGAGCAGGTATCTGAGAGTCGGACCGGCAGTGTGTTATTGAGGGAGGAGCTGGTATCTGAGAGTGAGGCAGGCTGTGTTTTAGAGAGGGAGGAGCTTGTATCTGAGAGTGAGAATGGCTCTGTTAGTGAAGGAGGAGCTGGTATCTGAGAGTGAGACAGGCTGTGTGTTTGTGAGGGAGGAGATGGTATCTGAGAGTGCGACAGGCTGTGTGTTAGTGAGGGAGGCATAGTATCTGAGATTGGGACATTCTGTGTGTCAGTGAGGGTGGATCTGGTATCTGAGAGTGAGACAGGCTGTGCGTTAGTGAGGGAGGAGATGGTATCTGGGAGTGGGACAGGCTGTGTGTTAGTGAGGGAGGAGCTGGTATCTGAGAGTGGGACAGGCTGTGTGTTAGTGAGGGAGGAGCTGGTATCTGAGAGTGGGACAGGCTGTGTGTTAGTGAGGGAGGAGCTCGTATCGGAGAGTGGGAGAAGCTGTGTGTTAGTGAGGGAGGAGCTGGTATCTGAGAGTGGGACAGGCTGTGTGTTAGTGAGGGAGGAGCTGTTATCTGAGAGTGGGACAGGCTGTGTGTTAGTGAGGGAGGAGCTGGTATCTGAGAGTGGGACAGGCTGTGTGTTAGTGAGGGAGGAGCTGTTATCTGAGAGTGGGACAGGCTGTGTGTTAGTGAGGGAGGAGCTGGTATCTGAGAGTGGGACAGGCTGTGTGTTAGTGAGGGAGGAGCTCGTATCGGAGAGTGGGACAGACTGTGTGTTAGTGAGGGAGGAGCAAGTATCTGAGAGTGGGACAGGCTGTTTGTTAGTGAGGGAAGAGCTGGTTTCTGAGAATGGATAGGCTGTGTTAGTGAGGGAGGACTGGTATCTCAGACTGCGACAAGCTGTGTGTTAGTGAGGGAGGAGCAAGTATCTGAGAGTGGGACAGGCTGTATGTTAGTGAGGGAGGAGCTGGTATCTGAGAGTGGGACAGGCTTTGTGTTAGTGAGGGAGGAGCTGGTATCTGAGAGTGTGACAGTCTGTGTGTTAGTGAGGGAGGAACTGGTATCTGAGAGTGGGTGAGGCTGTGTGTTAGTGAGCGAGGAGCTGGTATCCGAGATTGAGACAGGCTGTGTATTAGTTAGGGAGGTGCTGGTATCTGAGAGTGGGACAGGCTGTGTGTTAGTGAGGGAGGATCTAGTAGCTGAGATTGGGACATGCTGTGTGTTAGTGAGGGAGGAGCTCGTAAGTGAGAGTGGGGCAGGCTGTCTGTGAGAGAGGGAGGAGCAGGTATCTGAGAGTAGGACAGACTGTGTTTTAGTGAGGGAGGAGCTGGTATCTGGCGAGGGAAATGCTGTGTGTGAGTGAGGGAGGAGCTGGTATCTGAGAGAGGGACAGGCTGTGTGTGAGTGAGGGAGGAGCTGGTATCTAAGAGTGGGACAGGCTGTGTGTTAGTGAGGGAGGAGATGATATTTGCGAGTAGGAAAGGCTGTGTGTTACTGAGGGAGGAGTTGGTTTCTGAGAGTGGGACAGGCTCTATGTTAGTGGGGGAGGAGCTGGTATCTGAGAGTGGGACAGGCTGTGTGTTAGTGAGGTAGGAGCTGGTATCTGACAGTGAGACAGGCTGTGTTAGAGAGGTACGAGCTGGTATCTGGGTTTGGGACAGGCTGTGTGTTAGTGAAGGAGGAGCTGGTATATGATAGTGGGAAAGGATGTGTGTTATTCAGGGAGGAGATGGTATCTGGGAGCAGGACAGGCTGTGTTAGTGAGGGAGAAGCTGGTATCTGAGTGTGGGTGAGCCTGTGTGTTAGTGAGGGAGGAGCAGGTATCTGAGAGTCGGACCGGCAGTGTGTTATTGAGGGAGGAGCTGGTATCTGAGAGTGAGGCAGGCTGTGTTTTAGAGAGGGAGGAGCTTGTATCTGAGAGTGAGAATGGCTCTGTTAGTGAAGGAGGAGCTGGTATCTGAGAGTGAGACAGGCTGTGTGTTTGTGAGGGAGGAGATGGTATCTGAGAGTGCGACAGGCTGTGTGTTAGTGAGGGAGGCATAGTATCTGAGATTGGGACATTCTGTGTGTCAGTGAGGGTGGATCTGGTATCTGAGAGTGAGACAGGCTGTGCGTTAGTGAGGGAGGAGATGGTATCTGGGAGTGGGACAGGCTGTGTGTTAGTGAGGGAGGAGCTGGTATCTGAGAGTGGGACAGGCTGTGTGTTAGTGAGGGAGGAGCTGGTATCTGAGAGTGGGACAGGCTGTGTGTTAGTGAGGGAGGAGCTCGTATCGGAGAGTGGGAGAAGCTGTGTGTTAGTGAGGGAGGAGCTGGTATCTGAGAGTGAGACAGGCTGTGTGTTAGTGAGGGAGGAGCTGGTATCAGAGGGTGGGACAGGCTGTGTGTTAGTGAGGGAGCAGCTGGTACCTGAGAGTGGGACAGGCTGTGTGTTAGTTACGGAGAAGCTGGATTCTGAGATTAGGACAGGCTGTGTGTTATTGAGGGAGGAGCTGGTATCTGAGAGTGGGAGAGGCTGTGTTACTGAGGGAGGACTGGTATCTGAGAGCGGGACAGGCTGTGTGTTAGTGAGGGAGGAGCAGGTTTCTGAGAGTGGGACAGGCTGTGTGTTAGTTAGGGAGGTGCTGGAATCTGAGAGTAGGACAGGCTGTGTGTTAGTGAGGGAGGAGATGGTATCTGAGTGTGGGACAGGCTGTGTGTTATTGAGGTAGGAGCTGGTATCTGAGATTGGGACAGGCTGTGTGTTAGTGAGGGAGGAGCTGGTACCTGAGAGTGAGACAGGCTGTGTGTTAGTGAGGGAGGAGCTGGTATATGAGAATGGGACAGACGGTGTTAGTGAGGGAGGAGCAAGTAAATGAGAGTGGGACAGGCTGTGTGTTTGTGAGGGAGGAGCTGGTACCTGATAGTGGGACAGGCTGTGTGTTAGTGAGGGAGGAGCTGGTACCTGAGAGTGGGACAGGCTGTGTGTTAGTGAGGGAGGAGCTGTTATCTGAGAGTGGGACAGGCTGTGTGTTAGTGAGGGAGGAGCTGGTATCTGAGAGTGGGACAGACTGTGTGAAATTGAGGGAGAAGCTGGTATCTGAGAGTGGAACAGGCTGTGTGTTAGTGAGGGAGGAGCTGGTATCTGAGAGTGGGACAGGCTGTGTGTTAGTGAGGGAGGAGCTGGTACCTGAGAGTGGGACAGGCTGTGTGTTAGTGAGGGAGGAGCTGGTATCTGAGAGTGGGACAGGCTGTGTGTTTGTGAGGGAGGAGCTGGTATCTGAGAGTGGGACAGGCTGTGTGTTAGTGAGGGAGGAGCTGTTATCTGAGAGTGGGACAGGCTGTGTGTTTGTGAGGGAGGAGCTGGTATCTGAGAGTGGGACAGGCTGTGTGTTAGTGAGGGAAGAGCTGGTACCTGAGGGTGGGACAGGCTTTGTGTTATTGTGGTAGGAGCTGGATTCTGTGAATGGGACAGGCTGTGTGTTAGTGAGGGAGGAGCTTGTATTTGAGAATGAGACAGGCTGTGTTTGTGAGGGAGGAGATGGTATCTGAGAGTGGGACAGGCTGTGTGTAAGTGAGGGAGGAGATGGTATCTGAGAGTGGGACAGGCTGTGTGTTAGTGAGGGAAGAGCTGTTATCAGAGACTAAGACAGGCTGTGTGTTAGTGAGGGAGGAGCTGGTATCTGAGAGTGGGACAGGCTGTGTGTCAGTGAGGGAGGAGCTGTTGTGTCAGTGAGGGAGGAGATAGTATCTGAGTGTGGGACCGGCTGTGTGTCAGTGAGAGTGGATCTGATATCTGAGAGTGAGACGGGCTGTGTGTTAGTGAGGGAGGAGATGGTATCTGAGAGTGGGACAGGCTGTGTGTTAGTGAAGGAGGAGATGGTAAATGAGAGTGGGACCGGCTGTGTGTCAGTGAGGGAGGAGCTGGTATCGGAGAGTGGGGCAGGCTGTGTGTGAGTGAGGGAGGAACTGGTATCTGAGAGTGGGACAGGATGTGTGTTAGTGAGGGAGGAGCTGGTATCTGAGAGTGAGTGAGGCTGTGTGTTAGTGAGCGAGGAGCTGGTATCCGAGAGTGGGACAGGCTGTGTGTTAGAGAGTGAGGAGCTTGTATCTGAGAGTGAGACAGGCTCTGTTAGTGAAGGAGGAGATGGTATCTGAGAGTGGGACAGGCTGTGTGTTAGTGAGGGAGGAGCAGCTATCTGAGAGTGGGACAGGCTGTGTGTTAGTTAGGGAGGTGCTGGTATCTGAGAGTAGGACAGTCACTGTGTTAGTGAGGGAGGAGCTGGTACCTGAGAGTGAGACAGGCTGTGTGTTAGTGAGGGTGTAGCTGTTATCTGAGAGGGGACAGGCTGTGTGTTAGTGAGGGAGGAGATGGTATCTGAGAGTGGGACAGGCTGAGTGTCAGTGAGGGAGGAGCTGTTGTGTCAGTGAGGGAGGAGATAGTATCTGAGAGTGGGACAGGCTGTGTGTCAGTGAGAGTGGATCTGATATCTGAGAGTGAGACAGGCTGAGTGTTAGTGAGGCAGGAGATGGTATCTGAGCGTGGGACAGGATGTGTGTTAGTGAGCGAGGAGCTGGTATCCGAGAGTGAGACAGGCTGTGTGTTAGTGAGGGAGGAGCTGGTATCTGAGAGTAGGACAGGCTGTGTGTTATTGAGGTAGGAGCTGGTACCTGAGAGTGAGACAGGCTGTGTGTTAGTGAAGGAGGAGCTAGTATCTGAGAGTGAGACAGGCTATTTTCGTGAAGGAGGAGCTGGTATCTGAGAGTGGGACAGGCTGTGTGTCAGTGAGGGAGTAGCTGGTACCTGAGAGTGGGACAGGCTTTGTGTTATTGTGGGAGGCATTGGAATCTGAGAGTGGGACAGGCTGTGTGTTACTGAGGGAGGAGCTGGTATCTGCGATTGCGATAGGCGTTGTTTTAGTGAGGGAGGAGCTGGTATCTGAGAGTGGGACAGGCTGTGTGTTAGTGAGGGAGGAGCTGATATCTGAGAATGGGACAGTCTGTGTGTTAGTGAGGGAGGAGCTGGTATCTGAGAGTGGGTGAGGCTGTGTGTTAGTGAGCGAGGAGCTGGTATCCAAGAGTGGGACAGGCTGAGTGTTAGTGAGGGAGGAGATGGTATCTGAGAGTGGGACAGGCTGTGTGTTCGTGAGGGAGGAAATAGTATCTGAGAGTGGGACAGGCTGTGTGTTAGTGAGGGAGGAGCTGGTATCTGAGATCGCGAAGGGCTGTGTGTTATTTAGGGAGGTGCTGGTATCTGAGAGTAGGACAGTCACTGTGTTATTGAGGGAGGAGCTGGTACCTGAGAGTGAGACAGGCTGTGTGTTAGTGAGGGAGGAGATGGTATCTGAGAGTGGGACAGGCTGTGTGTTCGTGAGGGAGGAAATAGTATCTGAGAGTGGGACAGGCTGTGTGTTAGTGAGGGAGGAGCTGGTATCTGAGAGAGGACAGGCTGTGTGTTAGTGAGCGAGGATCAAGTATCTGAGAGTGGGACAGGCTGTGTGTTACTGAGGGAGGAGCTGGTATCTGAGAGTGGGAGAGGCTGTGTTAGTGAGGGAGGAGCTGGTATCTGAGACTGGGACATGCTGTGTGTTAGTGATGGAGGCGCAAGTATCTGATAGTGGGACAGGCTGTGTGTTGGTGAGGGTGGAGCTGGTATCTGAGAGTGGGACAGGCTGTGTGTTAGTGAGGAAGGAGCTGGTTTCCGAGAGTGGGACAGGCTGTGTGTTAGTGAGGGAGGAGCTTGTATCTGAGAGTGGGACAGGCTCTGTTAGTGAAGGAGGAGCTGGTATCTGAGAGTGAGACAGGCTGTGTGTTTGTGAGGGAGGAGATGGTATTTGAGACTGCGACAGGCTGTGTGTTAGTGAGGGACGAGATGGTATCTGAGAGTGGGACAGGCTGTGTGTCAGTGAGGGAGGAGCTGTTGTGTCAGTGAGGGAGGAGATAGTATCTGAGTGTGGGACCGGCTGTGTGTCAGTGAGAGTGGATCTGATATCTGAGAGTGAGACGGGCTGTGTGTTAGTGAGGGAGGAGATGGTATCTGAGAGTAGGACAGGCTGTGTGTTAGTGAGGGAGGAGATGGTAAATGAGAGTGGGACCGGCTGTGTGTCAGTGAGGGAGGAGCTGGTATCGGAGAGTGAGACAGGCTGTGTGTTAGTGAGGGAGGTACTGGTATCTGAGAGTGGGGCAGGCTGTGTGTTAGTGAGGGAGGAACTGGTATCTGAGAGTGGGACAGGATGTGTGTTAGTGAGGTAGGAGCTGGTACCTGAGAGTGGGACAGGCTGTGTGTTAGTGAGCGAGGAGCTGGTATCCGAGAGTGGGACAGGCTGTGTGTTATTAAGGTAGGAGCTGGTACCTGAGAGTGGGACAGGCTGTGTGTTAGTGAGGGAGGAGCTGGTATCGGAGAGTGGGACAGGCTGTGTGTTAGTGAGGGAGCAGCTGGTATCTGAGACTAAGACAGGCTGTGTGTTCGTCACAGAGGAGCTGGTGTCTGAGATTGGGACAGACTGGGTGTTAGTGAGGGAGGAGCAAGTATCTGAGAGTGGGACAGGCTGTGTGTTAGTGAGGGAGGAGCTGGTATCTGAGAGTGGGACAGGCTGTGTGTTAGTGAGGGAGGAGCTGGTATCTGAGAGTGGGTGAGGCTGTGTGTTAGTGAGCGAGGAGCTGGTATCCGAGAGTGGGACAGGCTGAGTGTTAGTGAGGGAGGAGATGGTATCTGAGAGTGGGACAGGCGGTGTGTTTCGTTATGGAGGATATAGTATCTGAGAGTGGGACAGCCTGTGTGTTAGTGAGGGAGTAGCTGGTATCTGAGAGAGGACAGGCTGTGTGTTAGTGAGGGAGGAGCTGGTATCTGAGAGTGGGTGAGGCTGTGTGTTAGTGAAGGAGGAGCTTGTATCTGAGAGTGAGACAGGCTATTTTCGTGAAGGAGGAGCTGGTATCTGAGAGTGAGACAGGCTGTGTGTTAGTGAAGGAGGAGCTTGTATCTGAGATTGAGAGAGGCTATTTTCGTGAAGGAGGAGCTGGTACCTGAGAGTGGGACAGGCTTTGTGTTATTGTGGGAGGAGCTAGTATCTGAGATTGTTACAGGCTGTGTGTTAGTGAGGGAGGAGCTGGTATCTGAGAGTGGGAGAGGCTGTGTTAGTGAGGGAGGAGCTGGTATCTGAGACTGGGACATGCTGTGTGTTAGTGAGGGAGGAGCTGATATCCGAGAGTGGGACAGGCTGTGTGTTAGTGAGGGAGGAGCTGGTATCTGAGAGTGGGACAGGCTATGTGTTAGTGAGGGAGGAGGTGGTATCTGAGATTGCGACAGGCTGTGTGTTAGTTAGGGAGGTGCTGGTATCTGAGAGTAGGAAAGGCTGTGTGTTATTGAGGGAGGAGCTGGTACCTGAGAGTGAGACAGGCTGTGTGTTAGTAGGGAGGAGCAGCAATCTGAGAGTGGGAGAGGCTGTGTGTTAGTGAGGGAGGAGCTTGTATCTGAGAGTGAGACAGGCTGTGTGTTAGTGAGGGAGGAGCTGGTATCTGAGAGTGGGACAGGCTGTGTGTTTGTGAGGGAGGAGATGGTATCTGAGAGTGGGACAGGCTGTGTGTTAGTGAGGGAGGAGCAGGTATCTGAGAGTGGGACAGGCTGTGTGTTAGTGAGGGAGGAGCTGGTACCTGAGAGTGAGACAGGCTGTGTGTTAGTGAGGGAGGAGCAAGTATCTGAGAGTGGGACAGGCTGTGTGTTAGTGAGGGAGGAGATGGTATCTGAGAGTGGGAGAGGCTGTGTTAGTGAGGGAGGAGCTGGTATCTGAGACTGGGACATGTTGTGTGTTAGTGATGGAGGAGCTGGTATCTGAGAGTGCGTGAGGCTGTGTGTTAGTGAAGAGTAGCTGGTATCTGAGAGGGAGACAGGCTGTTTCATAGTGAGGGAGGAGCTGGTATCTGAGAGTCGGACAGGCTGTGTGTCAGTGAGGGAGGAGATGGTTTCTGAGAGTTGGACAGGCTGTGTGTTAGTGAGGGAGGAGATGGTATCTGAGAGTGGGACAGGCTGTTTGTTAGTCAGGGAGGAGCTGGTTTCTGAGATTGGGACAGTCTGTGTGTTAGTGAGGGAGGAGATGGTATGTTAGTGTGGGATAGGCTGTGTGTTTAGTGATGGAGGAACTAGTATCTGAGAGTGGGACAGGCTGTGTGTTAGTGAGGGTGTAGCTGTTATCTGAGAGGGGACAGGCTGTGTGTTAGTGAGGGAGGAGCTGGTATCTGAGAGTGGGTGAGGCTGTGTGTTAGTGAGCCAGGAGCTGGTATCCGAGAGTGGGACAGGCTGTGTGTTAGTTAGGGAGGTGCAGGTATCTGAGAGTAGGACAGGCTGTGTGTTGTTGAGGTAGGAGCTGGTACCTGAGAGTGAGACAGGCTGTGTGTTAGTGAAGGAGGAGCTTGTATCTGAGAGTGAGACAGGCTATTTTTGTGAAGGAGGAGCTGGTACCTGAGAGTGGGACAGGCTGTGTGTCACTGAGGGAGGAGCTAGTATCTGAGATTGCGACAGGCTGTGTTTTAGTGAGGGAGGAGCTGGTATCGGAGAGTGGGACAGGCTGTGTGTTAGTGAGGGAGGAGCTGGTGTCTGAGATTGGGACAGACTGTGTGTTAGTGAGGGAGGAGCTGGTATCTGAGAGTGGGAGAGGCTGTGTTTGTGAGGGGGACTGGTATCTGAGACTGTGACAAGCTGTGTGTTAGTGAGGGAGGAGCAAGTATCTGAGAGTGGGACAGGCTGTATGTTCGTGAGGGAGGAGCTGGTATCTGAGAATGGGACAGTCTGTGTTTTAGTGAGGGAGGAGCTGGTATCTGAGATTGCGACAGGCTGTGTGTTAGTGAGGGAGGAGATGGTATCTGCGAGTGAGACAGGCTGTGTGTTAGTGAAGGAGCAGTTAGAATCTGAGAGTGGGACATGATGTGTGTTAGTGAGGGCGGAGCCAGTATCTGAGAGTTGCACAGCCTGTTTGTTAGGGAGGAAAGAGCTGGTATCGGAAAGTGGAACAGAGATTGAGTTAGTGATGGAGGATCTGGTATCTGAGAGTGGGACAGGCTGTGTGTTAGTGAGGGAGGAGCTGGTATCTGAGAGTGGGACAGGCTGTGTGTTAGTGAGGGAGGAACTGGTATCTGAGAGTGGGACAGGCTGTGTGTTAGTCAGGGAGGAGCTGGTATCTGCGAGTGGGACAGGCTGTGTGTTAGTGAGGGATAAGACGGTATCTGAGAGTGGGACTGGCTGTGTGTTAGTGAGGGAGGAGCAGGTATCTGAGTGTGGGACAGGCTGTGTGTTAGTGAGGGTGGAATTGGCATCAGAGAGTCGGAGTATCTGTGGGTTAGTGAGGGAGCAGCTGGAATGAGAGTGGGACAAGCTGTGTGTTACTGAGGGAGGAGCTTGTATCTGAGAGTGAGACAGTCTGTGTGTTAGTGAGGGAGGAGATGGTATCTGAGAGTTTTTGAGGCTGTGCGTTAGTGAGGGAGGAGATGGTATCTGAGAGTGGATGAGGCTGAGTTTTAGTGAGGGAGGTTCTGGTATCTGAGTGTGGGACAGGCTGTCTGTTAGTGAGGGAGGAGCTCGTAAGTGAGAGAGGGACAGGCTGTCTGTGAGAGAGGGAGGAGCAGGTATCTGAGAGTAGGACAGACTGTGTTTTAGTGAGGGAGGAGCTGGTATCTGGAGAGGGAAATGCTGTGTGTGAGTGAGGGAGGAGCTGGTATCTGAGAGAGGGACAGGCTGTGTGTGAGTGAGGGAGGAGCTGGTATCTAAGAGGAGGCCAGGCTGTGTTTTAGTGAGGCAGGAGCTGGTATCTGAGTGTGGGACAGGCTGTGCGTTAGTGAGGGAGGAGATGATATTTGAGAGTAGGACAGGCTGTGTTACTGAGGGAGGAGTTGGTTTCTGAGAGTGGGACAGGCTCTGTGTTAGTGGGGGAGGAGCTGGTATCTGAGAGTGGGACAGGCTATGTGTTAGTGAGGTAGGAGCTGGTATCTGAGAGTGAGACAGGCTGTTAGAGAGGAAGTAGCTGGTATCTGGGTTTGGGACAGGCTGTGTGTTTATGAAGGAGGAGCTGATATATGAGAGTGGGAAAGGATGTGTGTTATTCAGGGAGGATATGGTATCTGGGAGCAGGACAGGCTGTGTTAGTGAGGGAGGAGCTGGTATCTGAGTGTGGGTGAGCCTGTGTGTTAGTGAGGGAGGAGCAGGTATCTGAGAGTCGGACCGGCAGTGTGTTATTGAGGGAGGAGCTGGTATCTGAGAGTGAGGCAGGCTGTGTGTTAGAGAGGGAGGAGCTTGTATCTGAGAGTGAGACAGGCTCTGTTAGTGACGGAGGAGCTGGTATCTGAGAGTGAGACAGGCTGTGCGTTAGTGAGGGAGGAGATGGTATCTGAGAGTGGGACAGGCTGTGTGTTAGTGAGGGAGGAGATGGTATCTGAGAGTGGGACAGGCTGTGTGTCAGAGAGGGAGGAGCTGGTATCTGAGAGTGGGACAGGCTGTGTGTTAGTGAGGGAGGGAATGGTATCTGAGAGTGGGACAGGCTGTGTTAGTGAGGGAGGAACTGGTATCTGAGAGTGGGACAGGCTGTGTGTTAGTGAAGGAGGAGCTGGTATCTGAGAGTGGGACAGGCTGTGTGTTAGTGAGGGAGGTACTGGTATCTGAGAGTGGGGCAGGCTGTGTGTTAGTGAGGGAGGAACTGGTATCTGAGAGTGGGACAGGATGTGTGTTAGTGAGGGAGGAGCTGGTATCAGAGAGTGGGATAGGCTCTGTGTTAGTGAGGGAGCAGCTGGTATCTGAGAGTGGGACAGGCTGTGTGTTAGTGAGGGAGGAGCAGGTATCTGAGAGTGGGTGAGGCTGTGTGTTCGTGACGGAGAAGCTGGAGTCTGAGAGTGGGACACGCTGTGTGTTAGTGAGGGAAGAGCTGATATCTATAGAGGGAAATGCTGTGTGTTAGTGAGGGAGGAGCTGGTATCTGAGAGTGTGACAGGCTGTGTGTTAGTGAGGGAGGAGATGGTATCTGAGAGTGAGACAGGCTATGTGTTAGTGAGGGAGGAGATGGTATCTGAGAGTGAGACAGGTTGTGTGTTAGTGAGGGAAGAGCTGATATCTATAGAGGGAAATGCTGTGTGTTAGTGAGGGAGGAGCTGGTATCTGAGAGTGGGACAGGCTGTGTGTTAGTGAGGGAGGAGATGGTATCTGAGAGTGAGACAGGCTATGTGTTAGTGAGGGAGGAGATGGTATCTGAGAGTAAGACAGGCTGTGTGTTAGTGAGGGAGGAGATGGTATCTGAGAGTGGGACAGGCTGTGTGTTAGTGAGGGAGGAAATGGTATCTGAGAGTGAGACAGGCTGTGTGTTAGTGAGGGAGGAGATGGTTTCTGAGAGTGGGACAGGCTGTGTGTCAGTGAGGGAGCAGCTGGTATCTGAGAGTGGGACAGGCTGTGTGTAGTCTGGGAGGAGCTGGTATCTGAGCGTGGGACACGCGGTGTGTTAGTGAGTGAGAAGCTGGTATCTGAGAGTGGGACAGGCTGTGTGTTAGTGAGGTAGGTGCTGGTGTCTGAGAGTGGGACAGACTGTGTGTTAGTGTGGGAGGAGATGGTATCTGAGCGTGGGACAGGCTGTGTTTTATTTGGGGAGGAGCTAGTATCTGAGAGAGGGACAGGCTGTGTGTCAGTGAGGGAGGAGCTGGTATCTGAGAGTGGGACAGGCTGTGTGTCAGTGAGGGAGGAGCAGGTATCTGAGAGTGAGACAGGCTATGTGTTAGTGAGGGAGGAGCTCGTATATGAGAGAGGGACAGGCCGTGTGTGAGTGAGGGAGGAGCTGGCATCTGAGTGTGGGACAGGCTGTGTGTTACTTAGGGAGGAGCTGGTATCTGAGAGTGGGACAGGCTATGTGTTAGTGAAGGAGCTGCTAGAAACTGAGAGTGGGACATGCTGTGTGTTAGTGAGGGAGGAGCTGCTATCTGAGAGTGGGACAGGCAGTGTGTTGGAGAGGGAGGAGGTACTATCTGAGAGTGGGACATGCTGTGTGTTAGTGAGGGAGGAGCTCGTATTTGAGAGAGGGACAGGCTGTCTGTGAGTGAGGGAGGAGCTGGTATCTGACAGTAGGACAGACTGTGTTTTAGTGATGGAGGTGCTGGTATCTGAGAGAGGGACAGGCTGTGTGTTAGTGAGGTAGGAGCTGGTATCAGGGATTGGGCCAGGCTGTGTGTTAGCGAAGGAGGAGCTGGTATATGAGAGTGGGAAAGGATGTGTGTTATTCAGGGAGGTGATGTTATCTGTGAATGGGACAGGTTGTGTGTTAGCGAGGGACGAGCTGGTATCTGAGAGTGGGACAGACTGTGTTTTAGTGAGGTAGGAGCTAGTATCTGAGAGTGGGACATGCTGTGTTACTGAGGGAGGAGCTGGTATCTGAGAGTGGGACAGGCTGTGTTAGTGAGGGAGGAGCTGGTATCTGAGAGTGGGACAGGCTGTGTGTTCGTGAGGGAGGAGCTCGTATATGAGAGAGAGACAGGCTGTGTGTGATTGAGGGAGGAGCTGGTATCTGAGTGTGGGACAGGCTGTGTGTTACTGAGGGAGGAGGTGGTATTTGAGAGTGGGACAGACTCAGTGTTAGTGAGGGAGGAGCTGGTATCTGCGAGTGGGACTGGCTGGGTGTTTGTGAGGAAGTAGCTGGTATCTGAGATTGGTACAGACTGTGTGTTAGTGAGGGAGGAGCTGGTATCTGAGATTGGTACAGACTGTGTCTTAGTGAGGGAGGAGCAGGTATCTGAGTGGAACAGGCTGTGTCTTAGTGAGGGAGGAGAGCTGGTATCTGAGAGTGGGACAGGCTGTGTGTTAGTGAGTGAGGAGCTGGTATCTGAAAGAGGAACAGGCTGTGTCTTAGTCAGGGAGGAGCTGGTATCTGAGAGTGGGACAGGCTGTGAGTTACTGAGGGAGGTGCTGGTATCTGACAGTGGGACAGGCTGTGTTTTTAGTGATGGAGGAGCTAGTATCTGAGAGTTGGACAGCCTGTTTGTTAGTGAGGAAAGTTAGTGGAACAGAGATTGTGTTCGTGATGGAGGATCTGGTATCTGAGAGTGGGACAGGCTGTGTTAGTGAGGGAGGAGCTGGTATCTGAGAGAGGACAGGCTGTGTGTTAGTGAGGAAGGAGCTGGTATATGAGAGTGGGAAAGGATGTGTGTTATTCAGGGTGGAGATGGTATCTGGGAGCAGGACAGGCTGTGTTAGTGAGGGAGGAGCTGGGATCTGTGTGGGTGAGCCTGTGTGTTAGTGAGGGAGCAGTGATATCTCAGAGTGGGACAGGCTGTGTGTTAGTGAGTGAGGAGCTGGTATCTGAAAGAGGAACAGGCTGTGTCTTAGTCAGGGAGGAGCTGCTATCTAAGAGTGAGACACGCTGTGTGTTAGTGAGGGAGCAGCTGGTATCTGAGTGTGGGACAGGCTGTGCGTTAGTGAGTGAGGAGCTGCTATCAGAGAGTGAGACACGCTGTGTGTTAGTGAGGGAGGAGCTGGTATCTGAGAGTGGGACATGCTGTGGGTTAGTGAGGGAGGAGCTGGTATTTGAGAGTGGGACAGGGTGTGTGTTAGTGAGGTAGTAGTTGGTATCTGAAAGAGGAACAGGCTGTATGTTAGTCAGGGAGGAGCTCATATCTGAGACTGGGACAGGATGTGTGTTAGGGAGGAGCAGGTATGTGAGAGTGGAACAGGCTCTGTGTTAGTGAGGGAGGAGCTGTTATCTGAGACTGGGACAGGCTGTGTGTTAGTGAGGGAGGAGCTGGTATCAGAGACTGGGACAGGCTTTGTGTTAGTAAGATTGGAGCTGGTATCTGAGAGTGAGACAGGCGGTGTGTTAGTGAAGGAGGAGCTAGTAAATGTGAGTGAGACAGGCTGTGTGTTTGTGAGGTTGGAGCTTGTATCTGAGAGTGGGACAGGCTGTGTGTTTGTGAGGGAGGAGCTGGTATCTGAGAGTGGGACAGGCTGTGTTAGTGAGGGAGGAGCTTGTATCTGAGAGTGGGACAGGCTCTGTGTTAGTGAGGGAGGAGCTGTTATCTGAGAGTGGGACAGGCTGTGTGTTAGTGAGGGAGGAGCTGGTATCAGAGACTGGGACAGGCTGTGTGTTCGTGAGGGAGGAGCTGGTATCTGAGAGTGAGACAGGCTTTGTGTTAGTGAGGTAGGAGCTGTTATCTGAGAGTGGGACAGGCTGTGTGTTACTGAGGGAGGAGCTGGTATCTGAGAGTGGGACAAGTTTTGTGTAAGTGAGGGAGGAGCCGGTATCTGAGAGTGGAACAGGCTGTGCTATAGTGAAGGAGGAACTGGTATCTGAGAGTGACAAAGGCTGTGTTATAGTAAAGGAGGAGCTACACTCAGAGCGTGAGACAGGCTGTGTGTTAGTGAGGGAGGAGCAGGTATCTGAGAGTGGGACAGGCTGTGTGTCAGTAGGGAGGAGCTGGTATCTGAGAATGGGACAGGCTGTGTGTTAGTGAGGGAGGAGCTGGTATCTGAGACTGGGACAGGCTGTGTGTAAGTGAGGGAGGAGCAGGTGTCTGAGAGTGCGACAGGCTGTGTTGGTGAAGGAGAAACTGGTATTAGAAAGAGACAAAGGCTGTGTATTAGTGAGGGAGGAGCTGGTATCTGAGGGTGAGACAGGCTGTCTGTTAATGAGGGAGGAGCAGATATCTGAGAGTGGGACAGGCTGTGTGTTAGTGAGGGAGGAGCTGGTATCTGAGTGTGGGACATGCTGTGTGATACTGAGGGAGGAGCTTATACCTGAGTGTGGGACAGGCTGTGTGTTAGTGAGGGAGGAGCTGGTATCTGAGAGTGGGACAGGCTGTGTGTTAGTGAGGGAGGAGCTGGTATCAGAGAGTTGGACAGGCTGTGTGTTAGTGAGGGAGGAGCTGGTATCAGAGAGTGGGACAAGCTTTGTGTTAGTGAGGGAGCATCTGATATCTGAGACTGGGACAGGCGGTCTGTTAGTGAGGTAGGAGCTGGTATCTGTGAGTGGGATAGGCTGAGTTTTTGTGATGGTGGAGCTGGTATCTGAGAGTCACAGAGGCTGTGTGTTAGTGAGGGAGGAGCTGGTATCTGAGTGTGGGACAGGCTGTGTGTTATTGAGGGAGGAGCTGGTATCTGAGAGTGAGACAGGCTGTGTGTTAGTGAGGGAGCATCAGTTATCTGCGAGTGGGACAGGCTGTGTGTTATTGAGGGAGGAGCTGGTATCTGAGAGTGGGACAGGCTGTGTGTTAGTGAGGGAGAAGCAGGTATCTGAGAGTGGGACAGTCTGTGTGCTAGTGAGGGAGGAGCTGGTTTCTGAGAGTGGGATAGGCTGCGTGTTAGTGAGGGAGGAGCTGGTATCTGAGTGTGGGACAGGCTGTGAGTATGTGAAGGAGGAGCTGGTACCTGAGTGTGACAGGCTGTGCGTTAGTTAGGGAGGAGATGTTATCTGAGAGTGGGACAGGCTGTGTGTTAGTGAGAGAGGAGCTGGTATCTGAGATTGGTACAGACTGTGTGTTAGTGAGGGAGGAGCTGATATCTGAGAGTCGGCCAGGCTGTGTGTTTATGAGGGAGGAGCTGGTATCTGAGAGTGGGACAGGCTGTGTTATAGTGAAGGAGGAATGCTATCTGAGAGTGGGACAGGCTGTGTGTTCGTGAGATGGGAGCTGGTATCTGAGTGTGGGACATGCTGTGAGTTAGTGAGGGAGGAGCTGATACCTTAGAGTGGGACAGGCTGTGTGTTAGTGAGGGAGGAGCTGGTATCTGAGAGTGGGACAGGCTGAGTGTTAGTGAGGGAGGAGCTGGTATCTGAGAGTGGGAAAGGCTGTGTGTTAGTGAGGGAGGAGCTGGTATCTGAGAGTGAAACAGGCTGTGTGTTAGTGAGGGAGGAGTTGGTGTCTGAGACTGAGACAGGCTGTGTGTTAGTGAGGTAGGAGAGCTGGTATCTGAGAGTGGGACAGGCTGTGTGTTGGTCAGGGAAGAGCTGGTATCTGAGAGTATGACAGGCTGTGGGATCGTGAGGGAGGAGCTGGGATCTGAGAGTGGGACAGGCTGTGTTTTTGTGATGGAGGAGCTGGTATCTGAGAGAGGGACAGGCTGTGTGTTAGTGAGGGAGGACCTCGTACCTGAAAGTGGGACAGGCTCTGTGCTGGTGAAGGAGGAGCTGGAACCTGAGAGTGGGACAGGCCGTGTGTTATTGAGGGAGGAGCTGGTAGCTGAGTGTGAGACAGGCTGTGTGTTAGTGAGGGAGAAGCAGGTATCTGAGAGTGGGTCAGGCTGTGTGTTAGTGAGGGAGGAGCTGGTATGAGAGTGGGACAGGCTGCGTGTTACTGATGGTGGAGCTGGTATCTGAGAGTGGGCAAGGCTGTGTGTTAGTGAGGGAGGAGCTGGTATCTGAGAGTATGACAGACTGTAGGTTAGTGAAGGAGGAGCTGGTATCTGAGAGTGGAACAGGCTGTGTGTTAGTGAGGGAGGAGCAGGTATCTGAGAGTGGAACAGGCTGTGTGTTAGTGAGTGAGGAGCTGATATCTGAGAGTGGTCCACGCTGTGGGTTAGAGAGGGAGGAGCTGGTATGAGAGTGGGACAGGTTGCGTGTTACTGATGGTGGAGCTGGTATCTGAGAGTGGGAGAGGCTGTGTGTTAGTGAGGGAGGAGCTTGTATCTGAGAGTGGGTCAGGTTGTGTGTTCGTGAGGGAGGAGCTTGTATCTGAGTGTGGGACAGGCTGTGTGTTATTGAGGGAGGAGCTGGTATGAGAGAGTGCGTCAGGCTTTAAGTTAGTGAGGGAGGAGCTGGTATCTGAGAGACAGGCTGCGTGTTAGTGAGGGAGGAGAGCTGGTATCTGTGAGTGGGACAGGCTGTGTGTTAGTGAGGTAGGAGCTGGTATCTGAGAGTGGGACAGGCTGTGTGTTAGTCAGGGAGGAGATGGTATCTGAGAGTATGACAGACTGTGGGTTAGTGAAGGAGGAACTGGTATCTGAGAGTGGAACAGGCTGTGTGTTAGTGAGGGAGGAGCAGGTATCTGAGAGTGGGACAGGCTGTGGGTTAGTGAGGGATGAGCTTGTATCTGAGTTTGGGAAAGGCTGTGTTTCTGTGATGGTGGAGCTGGTATCTGAGAATGGGAGAGGCTGTGCATTTATGAGTGAGGAGCTGGTATCTGAGAGTGGGTCAGGCTGTGTGTTAGTGGGGGATGAGCTTGTATCTGAGTTTGGGAAAGGCTGTGAGTTAGTGAGGGAGGAGATGGTATCTGAGAGTGGGACAGGCTGTGTGTTAGTGAGGGAGGAGCTGGTATCTGAGTGTGCGACAGGCTCTGTGTTGGTGAAGGAGATGCTGGTATTAGAAAGAGACACAGGCTGAGTGTTAGTGAGGGAGGAGCTGGTATCTGAGAGTGAGACAGGCTGTGTGTTAGTGAGGGCGGAGCTGGTATCTGAGAGTGGGACAGGCTGTGTGTTAGTGAGGGAGGAGCTGGTATCTGAGAGTGGGACAGGCTGTGTGTTAGTGAAGGAGGAGCTGGTATCTGAGAGTGGGACAGGCTGTGTGTTAGTGAAGGAGGAGCTGGTATCTGAGACTGGGACAAGCTGTGTGTTAGTGAGGGAGGAGCTGGTATCTGAGAGTGGGACAGGCTGTGTGTTAGTGAGGGAGGAGGTGGTATCTGAGAGTGGGACAGGCTGTGTGTTAGTGATGGTGGAGCTGGTATCTGAGAGTGGTAGAGGCTGTGTGTTAGTGAGGGAGTAGCTGGTATCTGAGAGTGGGACAGGCTGTGTGTTATTGAGGGAGGAGCTGGTATCAGAGAGTGCGTCAGGCTTTGAGTGAGTGAGGGAGGAGCGGGTATCTGAGAGAGAGACAGGCTGTGTGTTAGTGAGGGAGGAGAGCTGGTATCTGTGAGTGGGACAGGCTGTGGAGGAGCTGGTATCTGAGATTGGGACAGGCTGTGTGTTAGTGAGGGATGAGCTGGTATCTGAGAATGGGACAGGCTGTGTTTCTGTGAAGGTGGAACTGGTATCTGAGAGTGGGGGAGGCTGTGCACCTATGAGTGAGGAACTGGTATCTGAGAGTGGGACAGGCTGTGTCTTTGTGGGAGATGAGCTTGTATCTGAGAGTGGGACAGGCTGTGTGTTAATGAGGGAGGAGCTGGTATCTGAGTGTGGGACAGGCTGTGAGTTAGTGAGGAGCTGGTATCTGAGAGTGGGACAGGCTGTGTGTTAGGGAGGGAGGAGATGGTATCTGAGAGTGGGACAGGCTGTGTGTTAGTGAGGGAGGAGCTCGGATCTTAGAGTGGGACAGGCTGTGTGTTAGTGAGGGAGGAGGTGGTATCTGAAAGAGGGATAGGGTGAGCATTAGAGTGGGAGTAACTGGTCTGTGAGTGGGACAGGCTGTGTGTTAGTGAGGGAGGAGCTGGTATCTGAGAGTGGGACAGGCTGTGTGTTAGTGAGGGAGGAGCTCGTACCTGAGAGTTGGACAGGCTGTGAGTTAGTGAGGGAGGAGCTGGTATCTGAGAGTGAGACAGGCTATGTGTAACCAATGGAGGAGCTGGTACCTGAGAGTAGGACAGGCTGTGTGTTAGTGAGGGAGGAGCTGGTATCTGAGAGTGGGACAGGCTGTGTGTTATTGAGGGAGGAGCTGGTATCTGAGAGAGGCACAGGCTGTGTTTTTGTGATGGTGGAGCTGGTATCTGTGAGTGGGACAGGCTGTGCATTAGTGAGGGAGGAGCTGGTATCTGAGAGTGAGACAGGCTGTGTGTTACTGAGGGAGGAGCTGTTATCTGAGAGTGGGACAGGCTGTGTGTTCGTGAGGGAGGAGCTGTTAACTGAGAGTGAGACAGGCTGTGTGTTAGTGAGGGAGGAGCTGGTATCTGAGAGTGGGACACGCTGTGCGTTAGTGAGGGAGGAGCTGGTATCTGAGAGTGGGACAGGCTGTGCTATACTGAAGGAGGAGCCGCAATCTGAGAGTGAGACAGGCTGTGTGTTAGTGAGGGAGGAGCAGTTATCTGAGATTGGAACAGGCTGTGTGTTAGTGAGGGAGGAGCTGGTAGCTGAGAGTGGAACAGGCTGTGTGTTAGTGAGGGAGGAGCTGGTATCTGAGAGTGGGACAGACTGTGGGTTAGTGAGGGAGGAGCTCGTATCTGAGAGTGGGACAGACTGTGGGTTAGTGAGGGAGGAGCTGGTATCTGAGAGTGGGACAGGCTGTGTGTTATTGAGGGAGGAGCTGTTATCTGAGAGAGAGACAGGCTGTGTGTTAGTGAGGAAGGACCTGGTATCTGAGAGTGGGACAGGCTATGCTATAGTGAAGGAGGAGCTGGTATCTGAGAGTGACAAATGCTGTGTTATAGTAAAGGAGGAGCTGCAATCTGAGAGTGAGACAGGCTGTATGTTAGTGAGGGAGAAGCAGGTATCTGAGAGTGGGACAGCTGTGTGTTATTGAGGGAGGAGCTGGTATCTGAGAATGAGACAGGCTGTGTGTTTTAGAGGGAGGAGGAGGTAACAGAGTGGAACAGGCTGTGCGTTATTGAGGGAGGAGCTGGTATCTGAGAGTGGGACAGGCTGTGGGTTTGTGAGGGAGGAGATGGTATCTGAGAGTGGAAAAGGCTGTGTTTTCGTGATGGTGGAGCTGGAATCTGAGAGTGGGAGAGGCTGTGTGTTAGTGACAGAGGAGCTGGTATCTGAAAGAGGAACAGGCTGTGTGTTCGTCAGGGAGGAGCTGGTATCTGAGAGTGGGACAGGCTGTGAATTAGTGAAGGAGGAGATGGTACCTGAGCGTGGGAAAGGCTGTGTGTTAGTGATGGAGGAGCAAGTATCTGAGAGAGGGACAGGCTGTGTGTGAGTGAGGGAGGTGCTGGTATCTGAAAGTGGGACAGGCTGCGTGTTTTTGAGGGAGGAGCTGGTATCAGAGTGCGTCAGGCTTTAAGTTAGTGAGGGAGGAGCTGGTATCTGAGAGTGGGACAGGCTGTGTGTTAGTGTGGGAGGAGCTGGTATCTGAGAGTGGGACAGGCTGTGTGTTAGTGAGGGAGGAGATGGTATCTGAGAGTGGGCCAGGCTGTGTTCTAGTGAAGGAGGAGCTGGTATCTGAGACTGAGAAGGCTGTGTGTTATTCAGGGAGGAGCTGGTGTCTGAGAGTGGGACAGGATGTGTTTTACTGCGGGAGGAGCTGGTATCTGAGAGTGGGACAGGCTGTGTGTTAGTGAAAGAGGAGCTGGTATCAGAGAGTGGGACACGCTGTTTGTTAGTGAGGGAGGAGCTGGTATCTCAGAGTGATACAGGCTGTGTGTTAGTGAGGGTGGAGCTGGTATCTTAGCATGAGTCAGGATGTGTGTTACGGTGGAGCTGGCATCTGAGAGTGGGACACGCTGTTTGTTAGTGAGGGAGGAGCTGGTATCTGAGAGAGGGACAGGCTGTGTGTTAGTGAGGTAGGAGCTGGTATCTGAGAGTGGGACAGACTGTGTGTTAGTGAGGGAGGAGCTGGTATCTGAGAGAGGGACAGGCTGTGTGTTAGTGAGGTAGGAGCTGGTATCTGAGAGTGGGACAGACTGTCTGTTCGTGAGGGAGGAGCTGGTATCTGAGAGAGGGACAGGCTGTGAGTGTGGAGCTGGTATCTGAGAGTGGGACACGCTGTGTGTTAGTGAGGGAGGAGCTGGTATCTGAGAATGAGACAGGCTATGTGTGAGTGATGGAGGAGCTGATATGAGACTGGGACAGGCTGTGTTTCTGATGGAGGAGCTGGTATCTGTGCGTGTGAAACGTTGAGTGTTAGTGAGGGAGGAGCTGGTATCTGAGAGTGGGACACGCTGTGTGTTATTTAGGAAGGAGCTGGTATCTGAGAGTGCGACAGGCTGTGTGTTAGTGAGGAAGGAGCTGGTATCTGAGAGTGAGACAGGCTGTGTGTTAGTGAGGGAGGAGCTGGTACCTGAGAATGAGACAGGCTTTGTGTGAGTGATGGAGGAGCTGGTATCTGAGAGTGGGACAGGCTGTGTGTTAGTGATGGAGGAGCTGGTATATGAGCGTGTGTAAGGTTGAGTGTTAGTGAGGGTGGAGCTGGTATCTTCGAGTGGGTCAGGATGTGTGTTACGGTGGAGCTGGCATCTGAGAGTGGGACATGCTGTTTGTTAGTGAGGAAGCAGCTGATATGAGAGTGGGACACGCTGTTTGTGAGTGAGCAAGGAGCTTGTATCTGACAGTGAGACAGGCTGTGTGTTAGGGAGGAGCTGGTATCTGAGAGTGGGACAGACTGTGTGTTAGTGAGGGAGGAGCTGGTATCTGAGAGTGGGACAGGCTGTGTGTTAGTGAGGGAGGAGCTGGTATCTGAGAGTGGGACAGACTGTGTGTTAGTGAGGGAGGAGCTGGTATCTGAGAGTGGGACAGACTGTGTGTTAGTGAGGGAGGAGCTGGTATCTGAGAGTGGGACAGGCTGTGTGTTAGTGAACAAGGAGCTGGTATCAGAGAGTGGGACAGGCTGTGTGTTAGTGAGGGAGGAGCTGGTATCTGACAGTGACAGACTGTGTGTTAGTGAGGGAGGAGCTGGTATCTGAGAGTGGGACAGGCTGTGTGTTAGTGAACAAGGAGCTGGTATCAGAGAGTGGGACAGGCTGTGTGTTAGTGAACAAGGAGCTGGTATCTGAGAGTGGGACAGACTGTGTGTTAGTGAGGGAGGAGCTGGTATCTGAGGGTGGGACAGGCTGTGTGTTAGTGAACAAGGAGCTGGTATCAGAGAGTGGGACAGGCTGTGTGTTAGTGAACGAGGAGCTGGTATCTGAGAGAGGGACAGGCTGTGTGTTACTGAGGTAGGAGCTGGTATCTGAGAGTGGGACAGACTGTGTGTTAGTGAGGGAGGAGCTGGTATCTGAGAGAGGGACAGGCTGTGTGTTACTGAGGTAGGAGCTGGTATCTGAGAGTGGGACAGACTGTCTGTTCGTGAGGGAGGAGCTGGTATCTGAGAGAGGGACAGGCTGTGTGTTAGTGAGGGAGGAGCTGGTATCTGAGAGTGGGACAGGCTGTGTGTTCGTGAGGGAGGAGCTGGTATCTGAGTGTGGGACAGACTGTCTGTTAATGAGGGAGGAGCTGGTATCTGAGAGAGGGACAGGCTGTGTGTTAGTGAGGGCGGATCTGGTATCTGAGCTTGGGACAGGCTGTGTGTATAGTGAGGCAGGAGCTGGTATCTGAGAGTGGGACAGACTGTGTTAGTGAGGATGGAGCTGGAATCTGAGTGTGGGACAGGCTGTGTGTTAGTGGGGGAGGATCTGGTATCTGAGAGTGGGACAGGCTGTGTGTTAGTGAACGAGGAGCTGGTATCAGAGTGGGACAGGCTGTGTGTTAGTGAGGGAGGAGCTGGTATCTGAGAGTGGGACAAGCTGTGTGTTACTGAGGGAGGAGCTGGTATCTGAGAGTGGGACAGACTGTCTGTTAGTGAGGGAGGAACTGGTATCTGAGAGAGGGACAGGCTGTGTGTTAGTGAGGGAGGAGCTGGAATCTGAGTGTGGGACAGGCTGTGTGTTAGTGAGGGAGGATCTGGTATCTGAGAGTGGGACAGGCTGTGTGTTAGTGAACGAGGAGCTGGTATCAGAGAGTGGGACAGACTGTGTGTTAGTGAGGGAGGAGCTGGTATCTGAGAGAGGGACAGGCTGTGTGTTAGTGAGGTAGGAGCTGGTATCTGAGAGTGGGACAGACTGTGTGTTAGTGAGGGAGGAGCTGGTATCTGAGAGTGGGACAGACTGTGTGTTAGTGAGGGAGGAGCTGGTATCTGAGAGTGGGACAGGCTGTGTGTTAGTGAACAAGGAGCTGGTATCAGAGAGTGGGACAGGCTGTGTGTTAGTGAGGGAGGAGCTGGTATCTGACAGTGACAGACTGTGTGTTAGTGAGGGAGGAGCTGGTATCTGAGAGTGGGACAGGCTGTGTGTTAGTGAACAAGGAGCTGGTATCAGAGAGTGGGACAGGCTGTGTGTTAGTGAACAAGGAGCTGGTATCTGAGAGTGGGACAGACTGTGTGTTAGTGAGGGAGGAGCTGGTATCTGAGAGTGGGACAGGCTGTGTGTTAGTGAACAAGGAGCTGGTATCAGAGAGTGGGACAGGCTGTGTGTTAGTGAACGAGGAGCTGGTATCTGAGAGAGGGACAGGCTGTGTGTTACTGAGGTAGGAGCTGGTATCTGAGAGTGGGACAGACTGTGTGTTAGTGAGGGAGGAGCTGGTATCTGAGAGAGGGACAGGCTGTGTGTTACTGAGGTAGGAGCTGGTATCTGAGAGTGGGACAGACTGTCTGTTCGTGAGGGAGGAGCTGGTATCTGAGAGAGGGACAGGCTGTGTGTTAGTGAGGGAGGAGCTGGTATCTGAGAGTGGGACAGGCTGTGTGTTCGTGAGGGAGGAGCTGGTATCTGAGTGTGGGACAGACTGTCTGTTAATGAGGGAGGAGCTGGTATCTGAGAGAGGGACAGGCTGTGTGTTAGTGAGGGCGGATCTGGTATCTGAGCTTGGGACAGGCTGTGTGTATAGTGAGGCAGGAGCTGGTATCTGAGAGTGGGACAGACTGTGTTAGTGAGGGAGGAGCTGGAATCTGAGTGTGGGACAGGCTGTGTGTTAGTGGGGGAGGATCTGGTATCTGAGAGTGGGACAGGCTGTGTGTTAGTGAACGAGGAGCTGGTATCAGAGTGGGACAGGCTGTGTGTTAGTGAGGGAGGAGCTGGTATCTGAGAGTGGGACAAGCTGTGTGTTACTGAGGGAGGAGCTGGTATCTGAGAGTGGGACAGACTGTCTGTTAGTGAGGGAGGAACTGGTATCTGAGAGAGGGACAGGCTGTGTGTTAGTGAGGGAGGAGCTGGAATCTGAGTGTGGGACAGGCTGTGTGTTAGTGAGGGAGGATCTGGTATCTGAGAGTGGGACAGGCTGTGTGTTAGTGAACGAGGAGCTGGTATCAGAGAGTGGGACAGACTGTGTGTTAGTGAGGGAGGAGCTGGTATCTGAGAGAGGGACAGGCTGTGTGTTAGTGAGGTAGGAGCTGGTATCTGAGAGTGGGACAGACTGTGTGTTAGTGAGGGAGGAGCTGGTATCTGAGAGAGGGACAGGCTGTGTGTTAGTGAGGTAGGAGCTGGTATCTGAGAGTGGGACAGACTGTGTGTTAGTGAGGGAGGAGCTGGTATCTGAGAGAGGGACAGGCTGTGTGTTAGTGAGGTAGGAGCTGGTATCTGAGAGTGGGACAGGCTGTGTGTTAGTGAGGGAGGAGCTGGTATCTGAGAGTGGGACAGACTGTCTGTTCGTGAGGGAGGAGCTGGTATCTGAGAGAGGGACAGGCTGTGTGTTAGTGAGGGAGGAGCTGGTATCTGAGAGTGGGACAGGCTGTGTGTTAGTGAGGGAGGAGCTGGTATCTGAGAGTGGGACAGGCTGTGTGTTAGTGAGGGAGGAGCTGGTATCTGAGAGAGGGACAGGCTGTGTGTTAGTGAGGTAGGAGCTGGTATCTGAGAGTGGGATAGGTTGTGTGTTAGTGAGGGAGGAGCTGGTATCTGAGAGTGGGACAGGCTGTTTTAGTGAGGGAGGAGCTGGTATCTGATTTTGGGCCTTCCCCATCCTCTGGCTCTATCTCTCCCCATACGCTGTGTCAATCCCCAAACTAATGCCACTGTCCCTCTCTCTCCCCTTTCTTCCTGATCTAACTCTTCACTTCTCTCGTCTGGGCCTGTTGTGCCCTTTTACAATTCCCATTCCTCTTGGGTGGTGTTAACTCCCTGACCCCTGGAGGGAAGAGTATTGGAGGGGAGGGAAGAGTATTGGAGGGGAGGGAAGAGTATTGGAGGGGAGGGAAGAGTATTGGAGGGGAGGGAAGGGTATTGGAGGGGAGGGAAGGGTATTGGAGGGGAGGGAAGAGTATTGGAGGGGAGGGAAGAGTATTGGAGGGGAGGGAAGAGTATTGGAGGGGAGGGAAGAGTATTGGAGGGGAGGGGAGGGTATTGGAGGGGAGGGTATTGGAGGGGAGGGTATTGGAGGGGAGGGTATTGGAGGGGAGGGTATTGGAGGGGAGGGTATTGGAGGGGAGGGTATTGGAGGGGAGGGTATTGGAGGGGAGGGTATTGGAGGGGAGGGAAGAGTATTGGAGGGGAGGGTATTGGAGGGGAGGGTATTGGAGGGGAGGGTATTGGAGGGGAGGGTATTGGAGGGGAGGGTATTGGAGGGGAGGGTATTGCAGTGTATTGCAGTATACAGGAGTGGAGAGGGTAGGGTGGGGATTGTAGGATATTGGAGGTGTGGGGAGGGTATTGGAGGGGATGGTATTGGAGGGGAGTGTACTGGAGGATATTGGAGGGGAGGGTACTGGAGGATATTGGAGGGGAGTGTATTGGAGGATATTGCAGTATAGGGGAGGGGAGAGGGTGGGGAGGGGATTGTAGGATATTGGAGGTGTGGGGAGGGTATTGGAGGGGAGGGTATTGGAGGGGAGGGTACTGGAGGATATTGGAGGAGAGTGTATTGGAGGGTATTGCAGTATAGGGGTGGGGAGGGGATTGTAGGATATTGGAGGGGAGGGTATTGGAGGGGAGGGTATTGGACGGGAGTGTACTGGAGGATATTGGAGTGGAGGGTACTGGAGGGGAATGTATTGGAGGGGAATGTATTGGAGGGTATTGAAGTATAGGGGAGGGGAGAGGGTGGGGAGGGGATTGTAGCATATTGGAGGTGTGGGGGAGGGTATTGGAGGGGATGGTATTGGAGGATATTAGAGTTGAGTGGAGGGGAGGGGAGAGGGTGGGGGAATACAAAATGCAAGTTACGATCTCACCCTCGCCGCCGCCGCCTCCCGCCTCCATGTAGCGGGAATTCAGGTTGCGGCGGGCGGGCTTTGCGCCTCTTCTCCCTCTCTCCCCCGCCTCTTCTCCCTCTCTCTCCCCCGCCTCTTCTCTCTCCCCCGCCTCTTCTCCCTCTCTCTCCCCCGCCTCTTCTCCCTCTCTCCCCCGCCTCTTCTCCCTCTCTCTCCCCCGCCTCTTCTCTCTCCCCCGCCTCTTCTCCCTCTCTCTCCCCCGCCTCTTCTCCCTCTCTCTCCCCCGCCTCTTCTCTCTCTCTCTCTCCCCCGCCTCTTCTCTCTCCCCCGCCTCTTCTCTCTCTCTCTCTTCCCCGCCTCTTCTCTCTCTCTCTTCCCCGCCTCTTCTCTCTCTCTTTCTCTCCCCCGCCTCTTCTCTATCTCTCTCTCCCTCCATCCCGCCTCTCTCACTCTCGCGGTTCCTTCCTCTCGCTGCAGCCCCGGTGGCTCCTCCGACCACCACAAGGGGGAGTCCATGACTGACCAGCGGCGCCCCGCACACCCGCCGCCGCCTCCTCTTCCCTCTCCCTTCACCGCCGTACCAGCACAGACCCACCGGGCGCAATGACGGCGCAATGGGCGGGGCCCAAACCAGCCCCGCCCCTCCGCCCCCTCCCATTGTGAGGTCACAAGCCGCTCAAGCCAATCAGGAGAGGGCTGTGGGGAGGATTGGTTCAAGGGGTTGAGGCTGGGACCCGTTGGCTAATGGGCGGTGCGGTGGGCGGGGCCAGCCGCCGAGGACACGCCCCCCCGCCCCTTATGACATCACTGGGCGGGTGGTGGTGCTGGGGGAGAGGAGGGATTGGCAGCTTTTATTTGGTCCTTGGTGGTGGGATCCCCTCAGGATTGGGTGTTTGTGGCTCTCCTCCGCTATCGACTTCATGGAACTGCCATAGTTGCCTGGATCCTGTTTGAATCTCGCTTTGCGATGTTTCATGAGGTGTCCACTCCCGGGGTAAACACAACACCCCCCCCTTTTTAAATGGCCCATGGCTCGGGGCGTTGCTGGTGTCCATGTGGGTGAGAAACCGACTCCCGGTTTGCCGCTGAGTTTTGCGGTGAGCGGGAGCTGTATCCCGGCTCCGGAGCTGAGCCCTGGATTTCCCTCCCGCTTTCGGCTGACCCTTCCCACCCGATTCGGGAGGGGAACAGCACCATTTCGCGCCCCTCGAATCACTTGTGAACATCGCCAGCGCCCTTCCAAACAACCTCCTTCAAATCGAGACCCGCTCCAGCCAGCAATCCTGGCTGGATAGCTTCCTCCTGCACAGGCCCCAGACCAAACCAGCCCTGAGCGCCTCGTTCAGGGTCTCACCCAAATCACAATATTCCCTTATTCACTTTAATTTCACCACTAAGGCAGCAATGCCCCACTCCAGGGCTCGATTCCGTGCATTGACCCTGAACCTCTGCGTTGTGACCGAGGGCTGGGGTTGGAAATGTCTCTGAACGAAGTCAACTCATTTACTGCAGGTCTTCAAATCTGGGACACTGGGGGAGGGAGGTGTCTACTTCAAATTAAACTGTAGGTTTTGCTCCCACAAATATTCAGGAGAATCGCTCTCCTCTTTTCGTCCCCCGTCATTTCGTCAGCTTGAAACTAGAATGCAAGATGTTCCACATATTGAGACCAGTTGCCTGCGGCTGGTTCAAAGGGATCGATTCCACCAAACTGCGGCATGTCGGAGGAGTATACCTTCCTCCCTTTTCACTTATCCTAGATGCTCACAACCTCTGGATGAGGGACAACACCGGGTCTGATTTATCCTCCTCGCCAGTTCGCTATGGAGTTGACTTCCCAGCCAACTTCTCTTGGTGGACACAATGAACTTTATTTACAGGGCAGTAACAGCAGTTACAGATATGCATCAAGCTCCGTGAGCAGGATATTAAAGAGAAATGAAATATAAACGTATGAATTTCATTGGTAACATGTTCCGCTGATGAGGGGACCTGTTTGTAACACGTCTTGAGTTTGTAATCTATAATTTGAAAGACCTTCAGCTGCGTGAGGCAGATCTGTGCCCCAGAGAGAGAGCTTGGACTGCGCTCAGCAACCACAGAGAATGTGTGAACCTCAGGTGCGGGCTCTCCTCATGCCCCCGCCTAGACCAGTAGCGCTGAACTCTGCAGCCCGCGTATCACATTGGCTGCCCGTTAACCGGCCACTGGCAGAGGGAACCCGCTCGCCGACAGTGAATGACGTCCCAGCCACTCCCGGAACTCCCCGCGGAGCCAACACACCCACAGTCACCGAGCAGCCAAAAATCCTGGCTCCATAACAAAATGAAAACTCTTCCCAAGAGGTTCCCCGGGCTGCGAACCCACTGGATTACACAGGCCGAGTGAGCCAACAACACGGGCTTCCTCTAAAGCTACAGTCCTCCGAGTATCAGAATTATAATTATTACAACCTCAACGTGATCTCACTCTCTGTCCCTTTAACCTCCCCATGATCTCACTCTCTGTCCCTTTAACCTCCCCGTGATCTCACTCTCTGTCCCTTTAACCTCCCCGTGATCTCACTCTCTGTCCCTTTAACCTCCCCGTGATCTCACTCTCTGTCCCTTTAACCTCCCCGTGATCTCACTCTCCGTCCCTTTAACCTCCCCGTGATCTCACTCTCCGTCCCTTTAACCTCCCCGTGATCTCACTCTCCGTCCCTTTAACCTCCCCGTGATCTCACTCTCTGTCCCTTTAACCTCCCCGTGATCTCACTCTCTGTCCCTTTAAACTCCCCGTGATCTCACTCTCTGTCCCTTTAACCTCCCCGTGATCTCACTCTCTGTCCGTTTAACCTCCCCGTGATCACACTCTCTGTCCCTTTAACCTCCCCGTGATCTCACTCTCTGTCCCTTTAACCTCCCCGTGATCTCACTCTCTGTCCCTTTAACCTGCCCGTGATCTCACTCTCTGTCCCTTTAACCTCCCCGTGATCTCACTCTCTGTCCCTTTAACCTCCCCGTGATCTCACTCTCTGTCCCTTTAACCTCCCCGTGATCTCACTCTCTGTCCCTTTAACCTCCCCGTGATCACACTCTCTGTCCCTTTAACCTGCCCGTGATCTCACTCTCTGTCCCTTTAAGCACCCCGTGATCTCACTCTCTGTCCCTTTAACCTCCCCGTGATGTCACTCTCTGTCCCTTTAACCTCCCCGTGATCTCACTCTCTGTCCCTTTAACCTTCCCGTGATCTCACTGTCTGTCCCTTTAACCTCCCCGTGATCTCACTGTCTGTCCCTTTAACCTCCCTGTGATCTCACTCTCTGTTCCTTTAACCTCCCCGTGATCTCACTCTCTGTCCCTTTAACCTCCCCGTGATCTCACTCTCTGCCCCTTTAACCTCCCCGTGATCTCACTCTCTGTCCCTTTAACCTCCCGGTGATCTCACTCTCTGTCCCTTCAACCTCCCCGTGATCTCACTCTGTCCCTTTAACCTCCCCGTGATCTCACTCTCTGTCCCTCTAACCTCCCCGTGATCTCAGTCTCTGTCCCTTTAACCTCCCCGTGATCTCACTCTCTGTCCCTTTAACCTCCCCGTGATCTCACTCTGTCCCTTTAACCTCCCCGTGATCTCACTCTCTGACCCTTAAACCTCCCCGTGATCTCACTCTCTGTCCCTGTAACCTCCCGGTGATCTCACTCACTGTCCCTTTAACCTCCCCGTGATCTCACACTCTGTCCCTTTAACCTCACTCTCTGTCCCTTTAACCTCCCCGTGATCTCACTCTCTGTCCCTTTAACCTCCCCGTGATCTCACTCTCTGTCCCTTTAACCTCCCCGTGATCTCACTCTCTGTCCCTTTAACCTGCCCGTGATCTCACTCTCTGTCCCTTTAACCTCCCCGTGATCACACTCTCTGTCCCTTTAACCTGCCCGTGATCTCACTCTCTGTCCCTTTAAGCTCCCCGTGATCTCACTCTCTGTCCCTTTAACCTCCCCGTTATCTCAAACTCTGTCCCTTTAACCTCCCCGTGATCTCACTCTCTGTCCCTTTAACCTCCCCGTGAACTCACTCTCTGTCCCTTTAACCTCCCCGTGATCTCACTCTCTGTCCCTTTAACCTCCCGGTGATCTCACTCTCTGTCCCTTCAACCTCCCCGTGATCTCACTCTGTCCCTTTAACCTCCCCGTGATCTCACTCTCTGTCCCTTTAACCTCCCCGTGATCTCAGTCTCTGTCCCTTTAACCTCCCCGTGATCTCACTCTCTGTCCCTTTAACCTCCCCGTGATCTCACTCTGTCCCTTTAACCTCCCCGTGATCTCACTCTCTGACCCTTTAACCTCCCCGTGATCTCACTCTCTGTCCCTGTAACCTCCCCGTGATCTCACTCACTGTCCCTTTAACCTCCCCGTGATCTCACTCTCTGTCCCTTTAACCTCCCCGTGATCTCACACTCTGTCCCTTTAACCTCACTCTCTGTCCCTATAACCTCCCCGTGATCTCACTCTCTGTCCCTTTAACCTCCCCGTGATCTCACTCTCTGTCCCTTTAACCTCCCCGTGATCTCACTCTCTGTCCCTTTACCCTCCCCGTGATCTCACTCTCTGTCCCTTTAACCTCCCCGTGATCTCACTCTCTGTCCCTTTAACCTCCCCGTGATCTCACTCTCTGTCCCTTTAACCTCCCCGTGATCTCACTCTCTGTCCCTTTAACCTCCCCGTGACCTCACTCTCTGTCCCTTTAACCTCCCCGTTATCTCAAACTCTGTCCCTTTAACCTCCCCGTGATCTCACTCTGTCCCTTTAACCTCCCCGTGATCTCACTCTCTGTCCCTTTAACCTCCCCGTGACCTCACTCTCTGTCCCTTTAACCTCCCCGTTATCTCAAACTCTGTCCCTTTAACCTCCCCGTGATCTCACTCTGTCCCTTTAACCTCCCCGTGATCTCACTTTCTGTCCCTATAACCTCCCAGTGATCTCACTCTCTGTCCCATAATAATCCCCGTGATCTCACTCTCTGTCCCTTTAACCTCCCCGTGATCTCACTCTCTGTCCCTTTAACCTCCCCGTGATCTCACTCTCTGTCCCTTTAACCTCCCCGTGATCTCACTCTCTGTCCCTTTAACCTCCCCGGGATCTCACTCTCTGTCCATTTAACATCCCCGTGATCTCACTCTCTGTCCCTTTAACCTCCCCGTGATCTCACTCTCTGTCCCTTTAACCTCCCCGTGATCTCACTCTCTGTCCCTTTAACCTCCCCGTGATCTCACTCTCTGTCCCTTTAACCTCCCCGTGATCTCACTCTCTGTCCCTTTAACCTCCCCGTGATCTCACTCTCTGTCCCTTTAACCTCACTCTCTGTCCCTTTAACCTCCCCGTGATCTCACTCTCTGTCCCGTTAACCTCCCCGTGACCTCACTCTGTCCCATTAACATCCCCGTGATCTCACTCTCTGTCCCTTTAACCTCCTCGTGATCTCACTCTCTGTCCCTTTAACCTCCCCGTGATCTCACTCTCTGTCCCTTTAACCTCCTCGTGATCTCACTCTCTGTCCCTTTAACCTCCCCGTGATCTCACTCTCTCTCCCTTTAAACTCCCCGTGATCTCACTCTCTGTCCCTTTAACCTCCCCGTGATCTCACTCTCTGTCCCTTTAACCTCCCCGTGATCTCACTCTCTGTCCCTGTAACCTCCCCGTGATCTCACTGTCTGTCCCTTTAACCTCCCCGTGACCTCACCCTGTCCCTTTAACCTCCATGTGATCTCACTCTCTGTCCCTTTAACCTCCCCGTGATCTCACTCTCTGTCCCTTTAACCTCCCCGTGATCTCACTCTCTGTCCCTTTAACCTCCCCGTGATCTCACTCTCTGTCCCTTTAAGCTCCCCGTGATCTCACTCACTGTCCCATTAACCTCCCCGTGATCTCACTCTCTGTCCCTTTAACCTCCCCGTGATCTCACTCTCTGTCCCTTTAACGTCCCCGTGATCTCACTCTCTGTCCCTTTAACCTCCCCGTGATCTCTCTCTCCTTCCCTTTAACCTCCCCGTGATCTCACTCTCTGTCCCTTTAACATCCCCGTGATCTCACTCTCTGTCCCTTTAACCTCCCCGTGATCTCACTCTCTGTCACTTTAACATCCCCGTGTTCTCACTCTCTGTCCCTTTAACCTCCCCGTGATCTCACTCTCTGTCCCTTTAACCTCCCCGTGATCTCACTCTCTGTCCCTTTAACCTCCCCGTGATCTCACTCTCTGTCCCTTTAACCTCCCCGTGATCTCACTCTCTGTCCCTTTAACCTCCCCGTGATCTCACTCTCTGTCCCTTTAACCTCCCCGTGATCTCACTCTCTGTCCCTTTAACGTCCCCGTGATCTCACTCTCTGTCCCTTTAACCTCCCCGTGATCTCTCTCTCCTTCCCTTTAACCTCCCCGTGATCTCACTCTCTGTCCCTTTAACCTCCCCGTGATCTCACTCTCTGTCCCTTTAACCTCCCAGTGATCTCACTCTCTGTCCCTTTAACCTCCCCGTGATCTCACTCTCTGTCCCTTTAACCTCCCCGTGATCTCACTCTCTGTCCATTTAACCTCCCCGTGATCTCACTGTCTGTCCCTTTAACCTCCCCGTGATCTCACTCTCTGTCCCTTTAACCTCCCCGTGATCTCACTCTCTGTCCCTTTAACCTCCCAGTGATCTCACTCTCTGTCCCTTTAACCTCCCCGTGATCTCACTCTCTGTCCCTTTAACCTCCCAGTGATCTCACTCTCTGTCCCTTTAACCTCCCCGTGATCTCACTCTCTGTCCCTTTACCCTCCCCGTGATCTCACTCTCTGTCCCTTTACCCTCCCCGTGATCTCACTCTCTGTCCCTTTAACCTCCCCGTGATCTCACTCTCTGTCCCTTTAACCTCTCCGTGATCTCACTCTCTGTCCCTTTAACCTCCCCGTGATCTCACTCTCTGTCCCTTTAACCTCCCCGTGATCTCACTCTCTGTCCCTTTAACCTGCCCGTGATCTCACTCTCTGTCCCTTTAACCTCCCCGTGATCTCACTCTCTGTCCCTTTAACCTCCCCGTGATCTCACTCTCTGTCCCTTTAACCTCCCCGGGATCTCACTCTCTGTCCCTTTAACCTCCCAGTGATCTGACTCTCTGTCCCTTTAACCTCCCCGTGATCTCGCTCTCTGTTCCTTTAACCTCCCCGTGATCTCGCTCTCTGTCCCTTTAACCTCTCCGTGATCTCGCTCTCTGTCCCTTTAACCTCCCCGTGATCTCGCTCTCTGTCCCTTTAACCTCCCCGTGATCTCGCTCTCTGTCCCTTTAACCTCCCCGTGATCTCACTCTGTCCCTTTAACCTCCCCGTGATCTCACTCTCTGTCCCTTTAACTTCCCCGTGATCTCACTCTCTGTCCCTTTAACCTCCCCGTGATCTCACGCTCTGGCCCTTTAACCTCCCCGTGATCTCACTCTCTGTCCCTTTAACCTCCCCCTGATCTCACTCTCTGTCCCTTTAACCTCCCCGTGATCTCACTCTCTGTCCCTTTAACCTCCCCGTGTTCTCAATCTCTGTCCCTTTAACCTCCCCGTGATTTCACTCTGTCCCTTTAACCTCCCCGTGATCTCACTCTCTGTCCCTTTAACCTCCCCGTGATCTCACTCTCTGTCCCTTTAACCTCCCCGTGATCTCATTCTCCGTCCCTTTAACCTCCCCGTGATCTCACTCTCCGTCCCTTTAACCTCCCCGTGATCTCACTCTCCGACCCTTTAACCTCCCCGTGATTTCACTCTCCGTCCCGTTAACCTCCCCGTGATCTCACTCTCTGTCCCTTTAACCTCCCCGTGATCTCACATCCTCAATTACTGACACACCAATAGTGCAGCAAACCCTCAATTACTGACACAGCAATAGTGCAGCACACCCTCAATAACTGATACGCCAATAGTGCAGCGCAACCTCAATTACTGACACTCCAATAGTGCAGCACACCCTCAATTACTGACACTCCAATAGTGCAGCACACCCTCAATTACTGACACTCCAGTAGTGCAGCACAACCTCAATTACTGACACTCCAATAGTGCTGTACACCCTCAATTACTGATACTCCAATAGTGCAGCACACCATCAATTACTGACACTCCAATAGGGCATCACACACTCTGTTTCAGACTCCCCAGTAGTGCAGCACACACTCAATTACTGACACTCCAAAAATGCAACACACCCTCAATTACTGACACTCCAGTAGTGCAGCACACCCTCAATTACTGACACTCCAATAGTGTAGCACACCCTCAATTACTGACACTCCAATAGTACAGCACACCCTCAATTACTGACACTCCAATAGTGCTGCACACACTCAATTACTGACACTCCAATATTGCAGCACACCCTCAATTACTGACACTCCAATAGTGTAGCACACCCTCAATTACTGACACTCCAATAGTGCAGCACACCCTCAATTACTGACACTCCAATAGTGCAGCACACCCTCAATTACTGACACTCCAATAGTGCAGCACACCCTCAATTACTGACACTCCAATAGTGCAGCACACCCTCAATTACTGACACTCCAATAGTGCAGCACACCCTCAATTACTGACACTCCAATAGTGCAGCACACCCTCAATTACTGACACTCCAATAGTGCAGCACACCCTCAATTACTGACACTCCAATAGTGCAGCACACCCTCAATTACTGACACTCCATTAGTGCAGCACACCCTCAAAAACTGACACTCCAATAGTGCAGCTCAGCCTCAATTAATGACCCTCCAATAGGGCATCACACACTCTGTTTCTGACGCCCCAATAGTGCAGCACACCCTCAATTACTGACACACTAATAGTGCAGCACACCCTCAATTACTGACACTCCAATAGTGCAGCACACACTCAATTACTGACACTCCAATAGTGCAGCACACCCTCAATTACTGACACTCCAATAGTGCAGCACACACTCAATTACTGACACTCCAATAGTGCAGCACACCCTCAATTACTGACACTCCAATAGTGCAGCACACCCTCAATTACTGACACTCCAATAGTGCAGCACACCCTCAATTACTGACACTCCAATATTGCAGCACACACTCAATTACTGACAAACCAATAGTGCAGCACACCCTCAATTACTGACACTCCAATAGTGCAGCACACCCTCAATTACAGACACTCCAATATTGCAGCACACACTCAATTACTGACAAACCAATAGTGCAGCACACCCTCAATTACTGACACTCCAATAGTGCAGCGCACACTCAATTACTGACACTCCAATAGTGCAGCACACTCTCAATTACTGACACTCCAATAGTGCAGCACACACTCAATTACTGACACTCCAATAGTGGAGCACACCCTCAATCACTGACACTCCAATAATGCAGCACACCCTCAATTACTGAGACACCAATATTGCAGAACACCCTCAATTACTGACACTCCAATAGTGCAGCACACCCTCAATTACTGACACTCTAATAGTGTAGCACACCCTCAATTACTGACACTCCAATAGTGCAGCACACCCTCAATTACTGACACTACAATAGTACAGCACACCCTAAATTACTGACACTCCAATAGTGCAGTGCACCCTCAATTACTGACACCCCAATTGTGCAGCACACCCTCAATTACTGACACTCCAGTAGTGCAGCACACCCTCAATTACTGACACTCCAATATTGCAGCACACCCTCAATTACTGACACTCCAATAATGCAGCACACCCTCAATTACTACTCTCCAATAGTGCAGCACTCCCTCAATTACTGACTCTCCATTAGAGAATCACACCCTCAATTACTGACTCTCCATTAGTGAATCACACCCTCAATTACTGACACTCCAATAACGCAGCACACCCTCAATTACTGACACTCTAATAGTGTAGCACACCCTCAATTACTGACACTCTAATAGTGTAGCACACCCTCAATTACTGACACTCCAATAGTGCAGCACACCCTCAATTACTGACACTCTAATAGTGTAGCACACCCTCAATTACTGACACTCCAATATTGCAGCACGCCCTCATTTACTGACACTCCAATAGTGCAGCACACCCTCAATTACTCACACTCCAATAGTGCAGCACAACCTCAATTACTGACACTCTAATAGAATAGCACACCCTCAATTACTGACACTCCAATAGTGCAGCACACCCTCAATTACTGACACTCCAATAGTGCAGCACACCCTCAATTACTGACACTCCAATAATGCAGCACACCCTCAATTTCTGACACTCTAATAGAATAGCACACCCTCAATTACTGACACTCCTATAATGCAGCACAGCCTCAATTACTGACACTCCAATATTGTAGCACACCCTCAATTACTGACACTCCAATTGTGCAGCACACCCTCAATTACTGACGCTCCAATAGTGCAGCGCACCCTCAATTACTGACACTCCAATAGTGCAGCAACCTGAATTACTGAACTTCCAATAGTGCAGCTCACCCTCAATTACTGACACACCAATAGTGCAGCAAACCCTCAATTACTGACACACCAATAGTGCAGCATATCCTCAATTACTGACAATACAATAGTGCAGCACACCCTCAATTACTGACAATACAATAGTGCAGCACACCCTCAATTACTGACACGCCAAGTGTGCAGCACACCCTGAATTACTGACACTCCAATAGTGCAGCACACCCTCATTTACTTTCACTCCAATACTGCAGCACACCCTCAATTACTGACACACCAATGGTGCAGCAAACCCTCAATTACTGACACACCAATAGTGCAGCACACCCTCAATTAATGACACTCCAGTAGTGCAGCTCACCCTCAATTACTGACACTCCAATAGTACAGCACACCTCAATTACTGAACACCAATAGTGCAGCACACACTCAATTACTGAACTCCAATAGTGCAGCACACCCTCAATTACTGATACTCCAATAGTGCAGCACACCCTCAATTAATGAGACTCCAATAGGGCATCACACACTCTGTTTCTGAATCCCCAATAGTGCAGCACACACTCAATTACTGACACTCCAAAAATGCAGCACACCCTCAATTACTGACACTCCAATAGTGCAGCACACCCTCAATTACTGACACTCTAATAGTGTAGCACACCCTCAATTACTTACACTCCAATAGTGCAGCACACCTTCAATTACTGACACTCCAATAGTACAGCACACCCTCAATTACTGACTCTCCAATAGTGCAGCACACACTCAATTACTGACACTCCAATAGTGCAGCATACCCTCAATTACTGACACTCCAATAGTGCAGCACAGACTCAATTACTGACACTCCAGTAGTGCAGCACACCCTCAATTACTGACACTCCAATAGTGCAGCACACCCTCAATTACTGAAACTCCAGTAGTGCAGCACACCCTCAATTACTGAACTCCAATATTGCAGCACACCCTCAATTACTGACACTCCAATATTGCAGCACACCCTCAATTACTCACTCTGCAATAGTGCAGCACATCCTAAATTACTGACACTCCAATAATGCAGCACACCCTCAATTACTGACACTCCAATAGTGCAGCTCACCCTCAATTACTGACACTCCAATAGTGCAGCACACCCTCAATTACGGACAGTCCAATAGTGCAGCACAGCCTCAGTTACTGACACTCCAATATTGCAGAACACCCTCAGTTATTGACACTCCAAAAGTGCAGCAATCCCTCAATTACTGACACTCCAATTGTGCAGCACACCCTCAATCACTGACGCACCAATAGTGCAGCACACCCTCAATGACTGACACTCCAATAATGCAGCACACCCTCAATTACTGACACTCTAATAGAGTTGCACACCCTCAATTACTGACACTCCATTAGTGCAGCACACCCTCAATTACTGACACACCAATAGTGCAGCAAACCCTCAATAACTGACACACCAATAGTGCAGCAAACCCTCAATTACTGACACTCCAATAGTGCAGCACATCCTCAATTACTGACAATACAATAGTGCAGCACACCCTCAATTACTGACAATACAATAGTGCAGCACACCCTCAATTACTGACACGCCAAGTGTGCAGCATACCCTGAATTACTGACACTCCAATAGTGCAGCACACCCTCATTTACTTACACTCCACTACTGCAGCACACACTCAATTACAGACACTCCAATAGTGCAGCACACCCTCAATTACTGACAATCCAAGAGTGCAGCACACCCTCAATTACTGACACAGCAATAGTGCAGCACACACTCAATTACTGACACTCCAATATTGCAGCACACGCTCAATTACTGACACTCCTAAAGTGCAGCACACCCTCAATTACTGACACTCTAATAGTGTAGCACACCCTCAATTACTGACAATCCAATAGTGCAGCACACCCTCAATTACTGACACTCCAATAGTGCAGCACACCCTCAATTACTGAAACTCCAATAGTGCAGCACACCCTCAGTTACTGACATTCCAATAGTGCAGCACACCCTCAATTACTCACACTCCAATAGTGCAGCACCCCCTCAATAACTGACACTCTAATAGAATAGCACACACTCAATTACTGCACTCCAATATTGCAGCACACCCTCAATTACTGACACTCCAATATTGCAGCACACCCTCAATTACACACTCTGCAATAGTGCTGCACATCCTAAATTACTGACACTCCAATAATGCAGCACACCCTCAATTACTGACACTCCAATAGTGCAGCTCACCCTCAATTACTGACACTCCAATAGTGCAGCACACCCTCAATTACGGACAGTCCAATAGTGCAGCACAGCCTCAATTACTGACACTCCAATATTGCAGAACACCCTCAGTTATTGACACTCCAAAAGTGCAGCACACCCTCAATTACTGACACTCCAATTGTGCAGCACACCCTCAATCACTGACGCACCAATAGTGCAGCACACCCTCAATGACTGACACTCCAATAATGCAGCACACCCTCAATTACTGACACTCTAATAGAGTTGCAAACCCTCAATTACTGACACTCCATTAGTGCAGCACACCCTCAATTACTGACACACCAATAGTGCAGCAAACCCTCAATTACTGACACACCAATAGTGCAGCAAACCCTCAATTACTGACACTCCAATAGTGCAGCACATCCTCAATTACTGACAATACAATAGTGCAGCACACCCTCAATTACTGACAATACAATAGTGCAGCACACCCTCAATTACTGACACGCCAAGTGTGCAGCATACCCTGAATTACTGACACTCCAATAGTGCAGCACACCCTCATTTACTTACACTCCACTACTGCAGCACACACTCAATTACAGACACTCCAATAGTGCAGCACACCCTCAATTACTGACAATCCAAGAGTGCAGCACACCCTCAATTACTGACACAGCAATAGTGCAGCACACACTCAATTACTGACACTCCAATATTGCAGCACACGCTCAATTACTGACACTCCTAAAGTGCAGCACACCCTCAATTACTGACACTCTAATAGTGTAGCACACCCTCAATTACTGACAATCCAATAGTGCAGCACACCCTCAATTACTGACACTCCAATAGTGCAGCACACCCTCAATTACTGAAACTCCAATAGTGCAGCACACCCTCAGTTACTGACATTCCAATAGTGCAGCACACCCTCAATTACTCACACTCCAATAGTGCAGCACCCCCTCAATAACTGACACTCTAATAGAATAGCACACACTCAATTACTTACACTCCAATAGTGCAGCACACCCTCAATTACTGACACTCCAATATTGTAGCACACCCTCTATTACTGACACTCCAATAGTGCAGCACACCCTCAATTACTGACACTCTAATAGAATAACACACCCTCAATTACTGACACTCCGAAAATGCAGCACACCCTCAATTACTGACACTCTAATAGAATAGCTCAACCTCAATTACTGACACTCCAATAGTGCAGCATCCTGAATTACTGAACTTCCAATAGTGCAGCACACCCTCAATTACTGACACACCAATAGTGCAGCAAACCCTCAATTACTGACACACCAATAGTGCAGCACACCCTCAATTACTGACAATACAATAGTGCAGCACACCCTCAATTACTGACACGCCAAGTGTGCAGCACACCCTGAATTACTGACACTCCAATAGTGCAGCACACCCTCATTTACTTACACTCCAATAGTGCAGCACACACTCAATTACTGACAATCCAATAGTGCAGCACACCCTCAATTACTCACAATTCAATAGTGCAGCACACCCTCAATTACTGACACTCCAAGAGTGCAGCAAACCCTCAATTACTGACAATTCAATAGTGCAGCACACCCTCAATTACTGACACTCCAATAGTGCAGCAAACCCTCAATTACTGACACTCCAATAGTGGAGCACACCCTCAATCACTGACACTCCAATAATGCAGCACACCCTCAATTACTGAGACACCAATATTGCAGAACACCCTCAATTACTGACACTCCAATAGTGCAGCACACCCTCAATTACTGACACTCTAATAGTGTAGCACACCCTCAATTACTGACACTCCAATAGTGCAGCACACCCTCAATTACTGACACTACAATAGTACAGCACACCCTAAATTACTGACACTCCAATAGTGCAGTGCACCCACAATTACTGACACCCCAATTGTGCAGCACACCCTCAATTACTGACACTCCAGTAGTGCAGCACACACTCAATTACTGACACTCCAATATTGCAGCACACCCTCAATTACTACTCTCCAATAGTGCAGCACTCCCTCAATTACTGACACTCCAATAGTGCAGCACACCCTCAATTACTGACACTCCAATAGTGCAGCACACCCTCAATTACTACTCTCCAATAGTGCAGCACTCCCTCAATTACTGACTCTCCATTAGAGAATCACACCCTCAATTACTGACTCTCCATTAGTGAATCACACCCTCAATTACTGACACTCCAATAACGCAGCACACCCTCAATTACTGACACTCTAATAGTGTAGCACACCCTCAATTACTGACACTCCAATATTGCAGCACGCCCTCATTTACTGACACTCCAATAGTGCAGCACACCCTCAATTACTCACACTCCAATAGTGCAGCACAACCTCAATTACTGACACTCTAATAGAATAGCACACCCTCAATTACTGACACTCCAATAGTGCAGCACACCCTCAATTACTGACACTCCAATAGTGCAGCACACCCTCAATTACTGACACTCCAATAATGCAGCACACCCTCAATTTCTGACACTCTAATAGAATAGCACACCCTCAATTATTGACACTCCTATAATGCAGCACAGCCTCAATTACTGACACTCCAATTTTGTAGCACACCCTCAATTACTGACACTCCAATTGTGCAGCACCCCCTCAATTACTGACGCTCCAATAGTGCAGCACACCCTCAATTACTGACACTCCAATAGTGCAGCAACCTGAATTACTGAACTTCCCATAGTGCAGCTCACCCTCAATTACTGACACACCAATAGTGCAGCAAACCCTCAATTACTGACACACCAATAGTGCAGCATATCCTCAATTACTGACAATACAATAGTGCAGCACACCCTCAATTACTGACAATACAATAGTGCAGCACACCCTCAATTACTGACACTCCAATAGTGCAGCACACCCTCATTTACTTTCACTCCAATACTGCAGCACACCCTCAATTACTGACACACCAATGGTGCAGCAAACCCTCAATTACTGACACACCAATAGTGCAGCACACCCTCAATTAATGACACTCCAGTAGTGCAGCTCACCCTCAATTACTGACACTCCAATAGTACAGCACACCTCAATTACTGAACACCAATAGTGCAGCACACACTCAATTACTGAACTCCAATAGTGCAGCACACCCTCAATTACTGACACTCCAATAGTGCCGCACACCCTCAATTAATGAGACTCCAATAGGGCATCACACACTCTGTTTCTGAATCCCCAATAGTGCAGCACACACTCAATTACTGACACTCCAAAAATGCAGCACACCCTCAATTACTGACACTCCAAAAGTGCAGCACACCCTCAATTACTGACACTCTTATAGTGTAGCACACCCTCAATTACTTACACTCCAATAGTGCAGCACACCTTCAATTACTGACACTCCAATAGTACAGCACACCCTCAATTACTGACTCTCCAATAGTGCAGCACACACTCAATTACTGACACTCCAATAGTGCAGCATAACCTCAATTACTGACACTCCAATAGTGCAGCACAGACTCAATTACTGACACTCCAGTAGTGCAGCACACCCTCAATTACTGACACTCCAATAGTGCAGCACACCCTCAATTACTGACACTCCAGTAGTGCAGCACACCCTCAATTACTGAATTCCAATATTGCAGCACACCCTCAATTACTGACACTCCAATATTGCAGCACACCCTCAATTACTCACTCTGCAATAGTGCAGCACATCCTAAATTACTGACACTCCAATAATGCAGCACACCCTCAATTACTAACACTCCAATAGTGCAGCTCACCCTCAATTACTGACACTCCAATAGTGCAGCACACCCTCAATTACGGACAGTCCAATAGTGCAGCACAGCCTCAATTACTGACACTCCAATATTGCAGAACACCCTCAGTTATTGACACTCCAAAAGTGCAGCACACCCTCAATTACTGACACTCCAATTGTGCAGCACACCCTCAATCACTGACGCACCAATAGTGCAGCACACCCTCAATGACTGACACTCCAATAATGCAGCACACCCTCAATTACTGACACTCTAATAGAGTTGCACACCCTCAATTACTGACACTCCATTAGTGCAGCACACCCTCAATTACTGACACACCAATAGTGCAGCAAACCCTCAATTACTGACACACCAATAGTGCAGCAAACCCTCAATTACTGACACTCCAATAGTGCAGCACATCCTCAATTACTGACAATACAATAGTGCAGCACACCCTCAATTACTGACAATACAATAGTGCAGCACACCCTCAATTACTGACACGCCAAGTGTGCAGCATACCCTGAATTACTGACACTCCAATAGTGCAGCACACCCTCATTTACTTACACTCCACTACTGCAGCACACACTCAATTACAGACACTCCAATAGTGCAGCACACCCTCAATTACTGACAATCCAAGAGTGCAGCACACCCTCAATTACTGACACAGCAATAGTGCAGCACACACTCAATTACTGACACTCCAATATTGCAGCACACGCTCAATTACTGACACTCCTAAAGTGCAGCACACCCTCAATTACTGACACTCTAATAGTGTAGCACACCCTCAATTACTGACAATCCAATAGTGCAGCACACCCTCAATTACTGACACTCCAATAGTGCAGCACACCCTCAATTACTGAAACTCCAATAGTGCAGCACACCCTCAGTTACTGACATTCCAATAGTGCAGCACACCCTCAATTACTCACACTCCAATAGTGCAGCACCCCCTCAATAACTCACACTCTAATAGAATAGCACACACTCAATTACTTACACTCCAATAGTGCAGCACACCCTCAATTACTGACACTCCAATATTGTAGCACACCCTCAATTACTGAGACTCCAATTGTGCAGCACACCCTCTATTACTGACACTCCAATAGTGCAGCACACCCTCAATTACTGACACTCTAATAGAATAACACACCCTCAATTACTGACACTCCGAAAATGCAGCACACCCTCAATTACTGACACTCTAATAGAATAGCGCAACCTCAATTACTGAACTTCCAATAGTGCAGCACACCCTCAATTACTGACACACCAATAGTGCAGCAAACCCTCAATTACTGACACACCAATAGTGCAGCACACCCTCAATTACTGACAATACAATAGTGCAGCACACCCTCAATTACTGACACGCCAAGTGTGCAGCACACCCTGAATTACTGACACTCCAATAGTGCAGCACACCCTCATTTACTTACACTCCAATAGTGCAGCACACACTCAATTACTGACAATCCAATAGTGCAGCACACCCTCAATTACTCACAATTCAATAGTGCAGCACACCCTCAATTACTGACACTCCAATAGTGCAGCAAACCCTCAATTACTGACAATTCAATAGTGCAGCACACCCTCAATTACTGACACTCCAATAGTGCAGCAAACCCTCAATTACTGACACTCCAATAGTGGAGCACACCCTCAATCACTGACACTCCAATAATGCAGCACACCCTCAATTACTGAGACACCAACATTGCAGAACACCCTCAATTACTGACACTCCAATAGTGCAGCACACCCTAAATTACTGACACTCTAATAGTGTAGCACACCCTCAATTACTGACACTCCAATAGTGCAGCACACCCTCAATTACTGACACTACAATAGTACAGCACAGCCTAAATTACTGACACTCCAATAGTGCAGTGCACCCTCAATTACTGACACCCCAATTGTGCAGCACACCCTCAATTACTGACACTCCAGTAGTGCAGCACACCCTCAATTACTGACACTCCAATAGTGCAGCACACCCTCAATTACTGACTCTCCAATAGTGCAGCACACCCTCAATTACTGACACTCCAATAGTGCAGCACACCCTCAATTACTGACACTCCAATAGTGCAGCACACCCTCAATTACTGACACTCCAATATTGCAGCACACCCTCAATTACTGACACTCCAATAGTGCAGCACACCCTCAATTACTGACTCTCCATTAGAGAATCACACACTCAATTACTGACTCTCCATTAGTGAATCACACCCTCAATTACTGACACTCCAATAACGCAGCACACCCTCAATTACTGACACTCTAATAGTGTAGCACACCCTCAATTACTGACACTCCAATATTGCAGCACGCCCTCATTTACTGACACTCCAATAGTGCAGCACACCCTCAATTACTCACACTCCAATAGTGCAGCACAACCTCAATTACTGACACTCTAATAGAATAGCACACCCTCAATTACTGACACTCCAATAGTGCAGCACACCCTCAATTACTGACACTCCAATAGTGCAGCACACCCTCAATTACTGACACCCAATAATGCAGCACACCCTCAATTTCTGACACTCTAATAGAATAGCACACCCTCAATTACTGACACTCCTATAATGCAGCACAGCCTCAATTACTGACACTCCAATATTGTAGCACACCCTCAATTACTGACACTCCAATTGTGCAGCACACCCTCAATTACTGACGCTCCAATAGTGCAGCAACCTGAATTACTGAACTTCCAATAGTGCAGCTCACCCTCAATTACTGACACTCCAATTGTGCAGCACACCCTCAATTACTGACGCTCCAATAGTGCAGCAACCTGAATTACTGAACTTCCAATAGTGCAGCTCACCCTCAATTACTGACACTCCAATAGTGCAGCTCACCCTCAATTACTGACACACCAATAGTGCAGCAAACCCTCAATTACTGACACACCAATAGTGCAGCATATCCTCAATTACTGACAATACAATAGTGCAGCACACCCTCAATTACTGACAATACAATAGTGCAGCACACCCTCAATTACTGACACGCCAAGTGTGCAGCACACCCTGAATTACTGACACTCCAATAGTGCAGCACACACTCATTTACTTTCACTCCAATACTGCAGCACACCCTCAATTACTGACACACCAATGGTGCACAAACCCTCAATTACTGACACACCAATAGTGCAGCACACCCTCAATTAATGACACTCCAGTAGTGCAGCTCACCCTCAATTACTGACACTCCAATAGTGCAGCACACCTCAATTACTGACACACCAATAGTGCAGCACACACTCAATTACTGAACTCCAATAGTGCAGCACACCCTCAATTACTGATACTCCAATAGTGCAGCACACCCTCAATTAATGAGACTCCAATAGGGCATCACACACTCTGTTTCTGAATCCCCAATAGTGCAGCACACACTCAATTACTGACACTCCAAAAATGCAGCACACCCTCAATTACTGACACTCCAATAGTGCAGCACACCCTCAATTACTGACACTCTAATAGTGTAGCACACCCTCAATTACTTACACTCCAATAGTGCAGCACACCTTCAATTACTGACACTCCAATAGTACAGCACACCCTCAATTACTGACTCTCCAATAGTGCAGCACACACTCAATTACTGACACTCCAATAGTGCAGCATACCCTCAATTACTGACACTCCAATAGTGCAGCACAGACTCAATTACTGACACTCCAGTAGTGCAGCACACCCTCAATTACTGACACTCCAATAGTGCAGCACACCCTCAATTACTGACACTCCAGTAGTGCAGCACACCCTCAATTACTGAACTCCAATATTGCAGCACACCCTCAATTACTGACACTCCAATATTGCAGCACACCCTCAATTACTCACTCTGCGATAGTGCAGCACATCCTAAATTACTGACACTCCAATAATGCAGCACACCCTCAATTACTGACACTCCAATAGTGCAGCACACCCTCAATTACGGACAGTCCAATAGTGCAGCACAGCCTCAATTACTGACACTCCAATATTGCAGAACACCCTCAGTTATTGACACTCCAAAAGTGCAGCACACCCTCAATTACTGACACTCCAATTGTGCAGCACACCCTCAATCACTGACGCACCAATAGTGCAGCACACCCTCAATTACTGACACTCCAATTGTGCAGCACACCCTCAATCACTGACGCACCAATAGTGCAGCACACCCTCAATTACTGACACTCCAATAGTGCAGCACACCCTCAATTACTGAAACTCCAATAGTGCAGCACACCCTCAGTTACTGACATTCCAATAGTGCAGCACACCCTCAATTACTCACACTCCAATAGTGCAGCACCCCCTCAATAACTGACACTCTAATAGAATAGCACACACTCAATTACTTACACTCCAATAGTGCAGCACACCCTCAATTACTGACACTCCAATATTGTAGCACACCCTCAATTACTGAGACTCCAATTGTGCAGCACACCCTCTATTACTGACACTCCAATAGTGCAGCACACCCTCAATTACTGACACTCTAATAGAATAACACACCCTCAATTACTGACACTCCGAAAATGCAGCACACCCTCAATTACTGACACTCTAATAGAATAGCGCAACCTCAATTACTGACACTCCAATAGTGCAGCATCCTGAATTACTGAACTTCCAATAGTGCAGCACACCCTCAATTACTGACACACCAATAGTGCAGCAAACCCTCAATTACTGAAACACCAATAGTGCAGCACACCCTCAATTACTGACAATACAATAGTGCAACACACCCTCAATTACTGACACGCCAAGTGTGCAGCACACCCTGAATTACTGCACTCCAATAGTGCAGCACACCCTCATTTACTTACACTCCAATAGTGCAGCACACACTCAATTACTGACAATCCAATAGTGCAGCACACCCTCAATTACTCACAATTCAATAGTGCAGCACACCCTCAATTACTGACACTCCAATAGTGCAGCAAACCCTCAATTACTGACAATTCAATAGTGCAGCACACCCTCAATTACTGACACTCCAATAGTGCAGCAAACCCTCAATTACTGACACTCCAATAGTGGAGCACACCCTCAATCACTGACACTCCAATAATGCAGCACACCCTCAATTATTGAGACACCAATATTGCAGAACACCCTCAATTACTGACACTCCAATAGTGCAGCACACCCTCAATTACTGACACTCTAATAGTGGAGCACACCCTCAATTACTGACACTCCAATAGTGCAGCACACCCTCAATTACTGACACTACAATAGTACAGCACACCCTAAATTACTGACACTCCAATAGTGCAGTGCACCCTCAAATACTGACACTCCAATAGTACAGCACACCTCAATTACTGACACACCAATAGTGCAGCACACACTCAATTACTGAACTCCAATAGTGCAGCACACCCTCAATTACTGATACTCCAATAGTGCAGCACACCCTCAATTAATGAGACTCCAATAGGGCATCACACACTCTGTTTCTGAATCCCCAATAGTGCTGCACACACTCAATTACTGACACTCCAAAAATGCAGCACACCCTCAATTACTGACACTCCAATAGTGCAGCACACCCTCAATTACTGACACTCTAATAGTGTAGCACACCCTCAATTACTTACACTCCAATAGTGCAGCACACCTTCAATTACTGACACTCCAATAGTACAGCACACCCTCAATTACTGACTCTCCAATAGTGCAGCACACACTCAATTACTGACACTCCAATAGTGCAGCATACCCTCAATTACTGACACTCCAATAGTGCAGCACAGACTCAATTACTGACACTCCAGTAGTGCAGCACACCCTCAATTACTGACACTCCAATAGTGCAGCACACCCTCAATTACTGACACTCCAGTAGTGCAGCACACCCTCAATTACTGAACTCCAATATTGCAGCACACCCTCAATTACTGACACTCCAATATTGCAGCACACCCTCAATTACTCACTCTGCGATAGTGCAGCACATCCTAAATTACTGACACTCCAATAATGCAGCACACCCTCAATTACTGACACTCCAATAGTGCAGCACACCCTCAATTACGGACAGTCCAATAGTGCAGCACAGCCTCAATTACTGACACTCCAATATTGCAGAACACCCTCAGTTATTGACACTCCAAAAGTGCAGCACACCCTCAATTACTGACACTCCAATTGTGCAGCACACCCTCAATCACTGACGCACCAATAGTGCAGCACACCCTCAATTACTGACACTCCAATTGTGCAGCACACCCTCAATCACTGACGCACCAATAGTGCAGCACACCCTCAATTACTGACACTCCAATAGTGCAGCACACCCTCAATTAGTGACACTCCAATAGTGCAGCACACCCTCAATTACTGAAACTCCAATAGTGCAGCACACCCTCAGTTACTGACATTCCAATAGTGCAGCACACCCTCAATTACTCACACTCCAATAGTGCAGCACCCCCTCAATAACTGACACTCTAATAGAATAGCACACACTCAATTACTTACACTCCAATAGTGCAGCACACCCTCAATTACTGACACTCCAATATTGTAGCACACCCTCAATTACTGAGACTCCAATTGTGCAGCACACCCTCTATTACTGACACTCCAATAGTGCAGCACACCCTCAATTACTGACACTCTAATAGAATAACACACCCTCAATTACTGACACTCCGAAAATGCAGCACACCCTCAATTACTGACACTCTAATAGAATAGCGCAACCTCAATTACTGACACTCCAATAGTGCAGCATCCTGAATTACTGAACTTCCAATAGTGCAGCACACCCTCAATTACTGACACACCAATAGTGCAGCAAACCCTCAATTACTGACACACCAATAGTGCAGCACACCCTCAATTACTGACAATACAATAGTGCAACACACCCTCAATTACTGACACGCCAAGTGTGCAGCACACCCTGAATTACTGACACTCCAATAGTGCAGCACACCCTCATTTACTTACACTCCAATAGTGCAGCACACACTCAATTACTGACAATCCAATAGTGCAGCACACCCTCAATTACTCACAATTCAATAGTGCAGCACACCCTCAATTACTGACACTCCAATAGTGCAGCAAACCCTCAATTACTGACAATTCAATAGTGCAGCACACCCTCAATTACTGACACTCCAATAGTGCAGCAAACCCTCAATTACTGACACTCCAATAGTGGAGCACACCCTCAATCACTGACACTCCAATAATGCAGCACACCCTCAATTATTGAGACACCAATATTGCAGAACACCCTCAATTACTGACACTCCAATAGTGCAGCACACCCTCAATTACTGACACTCTAATAGTGTAGCACACCCTCAATTACTGACACTCCAATAGTGCAGCACACCCTCAATTACTGACACTACAATAGTACAGCACACCCTAAATTACTGACACTCCAATAGTGCAGTGCACCCTCAAATACTGACACCCCAATTGTGCAGCACACCCTCAATTACTGACACTCCAGTAGTGCAGCACACACTCAATTACTGACACTCCAATATTGCAGCACACCCTCAATTACTGACACTCCAATAGTGCAGCACACCCTCAATTACTGACACTCCAATAGTGCAGCACACCCTCAATTACTGACTCTCCATTAGAGAATCACACCCTCAATTACTGACTCTCCATTAGTGAATCACACCCTCAATTACTGACACTCCAATAACGCAGCACACCCTCAATTACTGACACTCTAATAGTGTAGCACACCCTCAATTACTGACACTCCAATATTGCAGCACGCCCTCATTTACTGACACTCCAATAGTGCAGCACACCCTCAATTACTCACACTCCAATAGTGCAGCACAACCTCAATTACTGACACTCTAATAGAATAGCACACCCTCAATTACTGACACTCCAATAGTGCAGCACACCCTCAATTACTGACACTCCAATAGTGCAGCACACCCTCAATTACTGACACTCCAATAATGCAGCACACCCTCAATTTCTGACACTCTAATAGAATAGCACACCCTCAATTACTGACACTCCTATAATGCAGCACAGCCTCAATTACTGACACTCCAATATTGTAGCACACCCTCAATTACTGACACTCCAATAGTGCAGCACACCCTCAATTACTGACACTCCAATTGTGCAGCACACCCTCAATTACTGACGCTCCAATAGTGCAGCAACCTGAATTACTGAACTTCCAATAGTGCAGCTCACCCTCAATTACTGACACTCCAATTGTGCAGCACACCCTCAATTACTGACGCTCCAATAGTGCAGCAACCTGAATTACTGAACTTCCAATAGTGCAGCTCACCCTCAATTACTGACACTCCAATAGTGCAGCTCACCCTCAATTACTGACACACCAATAGTGCAGCAAACCCTCAATTACTGACACACCAATAGTGCAGCATATCCTCAATTACTGACAATACAATAGTGCAGCACACCCTCAATTACTGACAATACAATAGTGCAGCACACCCTCCATTACTGACACGCCAAGTGTGCAGCACACCCTGAATTACTGACACTCCAATAGTGCAGCACACCCTCATTTACTTTCACTCCAATACTGCAGCACACCCTCAATTACTGACACACCAATGGTGCAGCAAACCCTCAATTACTGACACACCAATAGTGCAGCACACCCTCAATTAATGACACTCCAGTAGTGCAGCTCACACTCAATTACTGACACTCCAATAGTACAGCACACCTCAATTACTGACACACCAATAGTGCAGCACACACTCAATTACTGAACTCCAATAGTGCAGCACACCCTCAATTACTGACACTCCAGTAGTGCAGCACACCCTCAATTACTGAACTCCAATATTGCAGCACACCCTCAATTACTGACACTCCAATATTGCAGCACACCCTCAATTACTCACTCTGCGATAGTGCAGCACATCCTAAATTACTGACACTCCAATAATGCAGCACACCCTCAATTACTGACACTCCAATAGTGCAGCACACCCTCAATTACGGACAGTCCAATAGTGCAGCACAGCCTCAATTACTGACACTCCAATATTGCAGAACACCCTCAGTTATTGACACTCCAAAAGTGCAGCAAACCCTCAATTACTGACACTCCAATTGTGCAGCACACCCTCAATCACTGACGCACCAATAGTGCAGCACACCCTCAATTACTGACACTCCAATTGTGCAGCACACCCTCAATCACTGACGCACCAATAGTGCAGCACACCCTCAATTACTGACACTCCAATAGTGCAGCACACCCTCAATTACTGAAACTCCAATAGTGCAGCACACCCTCAGTTACTGACATTCCAATAGTGCAGCACACCCTCAATTACTCACACTCCAATAGTGCAGCACCCCCTCAATAACTGACACTCTAATAGAATAGCACACACTCAATTACTTACACTCCAATAGTGCAGCACACCCTCAATTACTGACACTCCAATATTGTAGCACACCCTCAATTACTGAGACTCCAATTGTGCAGCACACCCTCTATTACTGACACTCCAATAGTGCAGCACACCCTCAATTACTGACACTCTAATAGAATAACACACCCTCAATTACTGACACTCCGAAAATGCAGCACACCCTCAATTACTGACACTCTAATAGAATAGCGCAACCTCAATTACTGACACTCCAATAGTGCAGCATCCTGAATTACTGAACTTCCAATAGTGCAGCACACCCTCAATTACTGACACACCAATAGTGCAGCAAACCCTCAATTACTGACACACCAATAGTGCAGCACACCCTCAATTACTGACAATACAATAGTGCAACACACCCTCAATTACTGACACGCCAAGTGTGCAGCACACCCTGAATTACTGACACTCCAATAGTGCAGCACACCCTCATTTACTTACACTCCAATAGTGCAGCACACACTCAATTACTGACAATCCAATAGTGCAGCACACCCTCAATTACTCACAATTCAATAGTGCAGCACACCCTCAATTACTGACACTCCAATAGTGCAGCAAACCCTCAATTACTGACAATTCAATAGTGCAGCACACCCTCAATTACTGACACTCCAATAGTGCAGCAAACCCTCAATTACTGACACTCCAATAGTGGAGCACACCCTCAATCACTGACACTCCAATAATGCAGCACACCCTCAATTATTGAGACACCAATATTGCAGAACACCCTCAATTACTGACACTCCAATAGTGCAGCACACCCTCAATTACTGACACTCTAATAGTGTAGCACACCCTCAATTACTGACACTCCAATAGTGCAGCACACCCTCAATTACTGACACTACAATAGTACAGCACACCCTAAATTACTGACACTCCAATAGTGCAGTGCACCCTCAAATACTGACACCCCAATTGTGCAGCACACCCTCAATTACTGACACTCCAGTAGTGCAGCACACACTCAATTACTGACACTCCAATATTGCAGCACACCCTCAATTACTGACACTCCAATAGTGCAGCACACCCTCAATTACTGACACTCCAATAGTGCAGCACACCCTCAATTACTGACTCTCCATTAGAGAATCACACCCTCAATTACTGACTCTCCATTAGTGAATCACACCCTCAATTACTGACACTCCAATAACGCAGCACACCCTCAATTACTGACACTCTAATAGTGTAGCACACCCTCAATTACTGACACTCCAATATTGCAGCACGCCCTCATTTACTGACACACCAATAGTGCAGCATATCCTCAATTACTGACACACCAATAGTGCAGCATATCCTCAATTACTGACAATACAATAGTGCAGCACACCCTCAATTACTGACACACCAATAGTGCAGCAACCTGAATTACTGAACTTCCAATAGTGCAGCTCACCCTCAATTACTGACACTCCAATAGTGCAGCTCACCCTCAATTACTGACACACCAATAGTGCAGCAAACCCTCAATTACTGACACACCAATAGTGCAGCATATCCTCAATTACTGACAATACAATAGTGCAGCACACCCTCAATTACTGACAATACAATAGTGCAGCACACCCTCCATTACTGACACGCCAAGTGTGCAGCACACCCTGAATTACTGACACTCCAATAGTGCAGCACACCCTCATTTACTTTCACTCCAATACTGCAGCACACCCTCAATTACTGACACACCAATGGTGCAGCAAACCCTCAATTACTGACACACCAATAGTGCAGCACACCCTCAATTAATGACACTCCAGTAGTGCAGCTCACACTCAATTACTGACACTCCAATAGTACAGCACACCTCAATTACTGACACACCAATAGTGCAGCACACACTCAATTACTGAACTCCAATAGTGCAGCACACCCTCAATTACTGACACTCCAGTAGTGCAGCACACCCTCAATTACTGAACTCCAATATTGCAGCACACCCTCAATTACTGACACTCCAATATTGCAGCACACCCTCAATTACTCACTCTGCGATAGTGCAGCACATCCTAAATTACTGACACTCCAATAATGCAGCACACCCTCAATTACTGACACTCCAATAGTGCAGCACACCCTCAATTACGGACAGTCCAATAGTGCAGCACAGCCTCAATTACTGACACTCCAATATTGCAGAACACCCTCAGTTATTGACACTCCAAAAGTGCAGCACACCCTCAATTACTGACACTCCAATTGTGCAGCACACCCTCAATCACTGACGCACCAATAGTGCAGCACACCCTCAATTACTGACACTCCAATTGTGCAGCACACCCTCAATCACTGACGCACCAATAGTGCAGCACACCCTCAATTACTGACACTCCAATAGTGCAGCACACCCTCAATTACTGAAACTCCAATAGTGCAGCACACCCTCAGTTACTGACATTCCAATAGTGCAGCACACCCTCAATTACTCACACTCCAATAGTGCAGCACCCCCTCAATAACTGACACTCTAATAGAATAGCACACACTCAATTACTTACACTCCAATAGTGCAGCACACCCTCAATTACTGACACTCCAATATTGTAGCACACCCTCAATTACTGAGACTCCAATTGTGCAGCACACCCTCTATTACTGACACTCCAATAGTGCAGCACACCCTCAATTACTGACACTCTAATAGAATAACACACCCTCAATTACTGACACTCCGAAAATGCAGCACACCCTCAATTACTGACACTCTAATAGAATAGCGCAACCTCAATTACTGACACTCCAATAGTGCAGCATCCTGAATTACTGAACTTCCAATAGTGCAGCACACCCTCAATTACTGACACACCAATAGTGCAGCAAACCCTCAATTACTGACACACCAATAGTGCAGCACACCCTCAATTACTGACAATACAATAGTGCAACACACCCTCAATTACTGACACGCCAAGTGTGCAGCACACCCTGAATTACTGACACTCCAATAGTGCAGCACACCCTCATTTACTTACACTCCAATAGTGCAGCACACACTCAATTACTGACAATCCAATAGTGCAGCACACCCTCAATTACTCACAATTCAATAGTGCAGCACACCCTCAATTACTGACACTCCAATAGTGCAGCAAACCCTCAATTACTGACAATTCAATAGTGCAGCACACCCTCAATTACTGACACTCCAATAGTGCAGCAAACCCTCAATTACTGACACTCCAATAGTGGAGCACACCCTCAATCACTGACACTCCAATAATGCAGCACACCCTCAATTATTGAGACACCAATATTGCAGAACACCCTCAATTACTGACACTCCAATAGTGCAGCACACCCTCAATTACTGACACTCTAATAGTGTAGCACACCCTCAATTACTGACACTCCAATAGTGCAGCACACCCTCAATTACTGACACTACAATAGTACAGCACACCCTAAATTACTGACACTCCAATAGTGCAGTGCACCCTCAAATACTGACACCCCAATTGTGCAGCACACCCTCAATTACTGACACTCCAGTAGTGCAGCACACACTCAATTACTGACACTCCAATATTGCAGCACACCCTCAATTACTGACACTCCAATAGTGCAGCACACCCTCAATTACTGACACTCCAATAGTGCAGCACACCCTCAATTACTGACTCTCCATTAGAGAATCACACCCTCAATTACTGACTCTCCATTAGTGAATCACACCCTCAATTACTGACACTCCAATAACGCAGCACACCCTCAATTACTGACACTCTAATAGTGTAGCACACCCTCAATTACTGACACTCCAATATTGCAGCACGCCCTCATTTACTGACACTCCAATAGTGCAGCACACCCTCAATTACTCACACTCCAATAGTGCAGCACAACCTCAATTACTGACACTCTAATAGAATAGCACACCCTCAATTACTGACACTCCAATAGTGCAGCACACCCTCAATTACTGACACTCCAATAGTGCAGCACACCCTCAATTACTGACACTCCAATAATGCAGCACACCCTCAATTTCTGACACTCTAATAGAATAGCACACCCTCAATTACTGACACTCCTATAATGCAGCACAGCCTCAATTACTGACACTCCAATATTGTAGCACACCCTCAATTACTGACACTCCAATAGTGCAGCACACCCTCAATTACTGACACTCCAATTGTGCAGCACACCCTCAATTACTGACGCTCCAATAGTGCAGCAACCTGAATTACTGAACTTCCAATAGTGCAGCTCACCCTCAATTACTGACACTCCAATTGTGCAGCACACCCTCAATTACTGACGCTCCAATAGTGCAGCAACCTGAATTACTGAACTTCCAATAGTGCAGCTCACCCTCAATTACTGACACTCCAATAGTGCAGCTCACCCTCAATTACTGACACACCAATAGTGCAGCAAACCCTCAATTACTGACACACCAATAGTGCAGCATATCCTCAATTACTGACAATACAATAGTGCAGCACACCCTCAATTACTGACAATACAATAGTGCAGCACACCCTCCATTACTGACACGCCAAGTGTGCAGCACACCCTGAATTACTGACACTCCAATAGTGCAGCACACCCTCATTTACTTTCACTCCAATACTGCAGCACACCCTCAATTACTGACACACCAATGGTGCAGCAAACCCTCAATTACTGACACACCAATAGTGCAGCACACCCTCAATTAATGACACTCCAGTAGTGCAGCTCACACTCAATTACTGACACTCCAATAGTACAGCACACCTCAATTACTGACACACCAATAGTGCAGCACACACTCAATTACTGAACTCCAATAGTGCAGCACACCCTCAATTACTGATACTCCAATAGTGCAGCACACCCTCAATTAATGAGACTCCAATAGGGCATCACACACTCTGTTTCTGAATCCCCAATAGTGCAGCACACACTCAATTACTGACACTCCAAAAATGCAGCACACCCTCAATTACTGACACTCCAATAGTGCAGCACACCCTCAATTACTGACACTCTAATAGTGTAGCACACCCTCAATTACTTACACTCCAATAGTGCAGCACACCTTCAATTACTGACACTCCAATAGTACAGCACACCCTCAATTACTGACTCTCCAATAGTGCAGCACACACTCAATTACTGACACTCCAATAGTGCAGCATACCCTCAATTACTGACACTCCAATAGTGCAGCACAGACTCAATTACTGACACTCCAGTAGTGCAGCACACCCTCAATTACTGACACTCCAATAGTGCAGCACACCCTCAATTACTGACACTCCAGTAGTGCAGCACACCCTCAATTACTGAACTCCAATATTGCAGCACACCCTCAATTACTGACACTCCAATATTGCAGCACACCCTCAATTCCTCACTCTGCAATAGTGCAGCACATCCTAAATTACTGACACTCCAATAATGCAGCACACCCTCAATTACTGACACTCCAATAGGGCAGCACACCCTCAATTACGGACAGTCCAATAGTGCAGCACAGCCTCAATTACTGACACTCCAATATTGCAGAACACCCTCAGTTATTGACACTCCAAAAGTGCAGCACACCCTCAATTACTGACACTCCAATTGTGCAGCACACCCTCAATCACTGACGCACCAATAGTGCAGCACACCCTCAATGACTGACACTCCAATAATGCAGCACACCCTCAATTACTGACACTCTAATAGAGTTGCACACCCTCAATTACTGACACTCCATTAGTGCAGCACACCCTCAATTACTGACACACCAATAGTGCAGCAAACCCTCAATTACTGACACACCAATAGTGCAGCAAACCCTCAATTACTGACACACCAATAGTGCAGCACATCCTCAATTACTGACAATACAATAGTGCAGCACACCCTCAATTACTGACAATACAATAGTGCAGCACACCCTGAATTACTGACACTCCAATAGTGCAGCACACCCTCATTTACTTACACTCCACTACTGCAGCACACACGCAATTACAGACACTCCAATAGTGCAGCACACCCTCAATTACTGACAATCCAAGAGTGCAGCACACCATCAATTACTGACACAGCAATAGTGCAGCACACACTCAATTACTGACACTCCAATATTGCAGCACACGCTCAATTACTGACACTCCTAAAGTGCAGCACACCCTCAATTACTGACACTCTAATAGTGTAGCACACCCTCAATTACTGACAATCCAATAGTGCAGCACACCCTCAATTACTGACACTCCAATAGTGCAGCACACCCTCAATTACTGAAACTCCAATAGTGCAGCACACCCTCAGTTACTGACATTCCAATAGTGCAGCACACCCTCAATTACTCACACTCCAATAGTGCAGCACCCCCTCAATAACTGACACTCTAATAGAATAGCACACACTCAATTACTTACACTCCAATAGTGCAGCACACCCTCAATTAATGACACTCCAATATTGTAGCACACCCTCAATTACTGAGACTCCAATTGTGCAGCACACCCTCTATTACTGACACTCCAATAGTGCAGCACACCCTCAATTACTGACACTCTAATAGAATAACACACCCTCAATTACTGACACTCCGAAAATGCAGCACACCCTCAATTACTGACACTCCAATAGTGCAGCATCCTGAATTACTGAACTTCCAATAGTGCAGCACACCCTCAATTACTGACACACCAATAGTGCAGCAAACCCTCAATTACTGACACACCAATAGTGCAGCACACCCTCAATTACTGACAATACAATAGTGCAGCACACCCTCAATTACTGACACGCCAAGTGTGCAGCACACCCTGAATTACTGACACTCCAATAGTGCAGCACACCCTCATTTACTTACACTCCAATAGTGCAGCACACACTCAATTACTGACAATCCAATAGTGCAGCACACCCTCAATTACTCACAATTCAATAGTGCAGCACACCCTCAATTACTGACACTCCAATAGTGCAGCAAACCCTCAATTACTGACACTCCAATAGTGCAGCAAACCCTCAATTACTGACACCCCAATAGTGCAGCACACCCTCAATTACTCACAATTCAATAGTGCAGCACACCCTCAATTACTGACACTCCAATAGTGCAGCAAACCCTCAATTACTGACACTCCAATAGTGCAGCACACCCTCAATTAATGACAATACAATTGTGCAGCACACCCTCAATTACTGACACTCCAATAGTACAGCACACCCTCAATTACTGACACTCCAGTAGTGCAGCACACCCTCAATTACTGACACTCCAATAGTGCAGCACACCCTCAATTACTGAAACTCCAATAGTACAGCACACCTCAATTACTGAACAACAATATTGCAGCACACACTCAATTACTGAACTCCAATAGTGCAGCACACCCTCAAAAACTGACACTCCAATAGTGCAGCACAGCCTCAATTAATGACCCTCCAGTAGGGCATCACACACTCTGTTTCTGACTCCCCAATAGTGCAGCACACACTCAATTACTGACACTCCAAAAATGCAGCACACCCTCAATTACTGACTCCCAATAGTGCAGCACACCCTCAATTCCTGACACTCCAATAATGCAGCACACCCTCAATTACTGACACTCTAATAGTGTAGCTCACCCTCAATAACTGACACTCCAATAGTGCAGCACAACCTCAATTACTGACACTCCAATAGTGCAGCACACTCTCAATTACTGACACTCCAATAGTGCAGCACACCCTCAATTACTGACACTCCAATAGTGCAGCACACCCTCAATACTGACACTCCAATAGTGGAGCACACCCTCAATCACTGACACTCCAATAATGCAGCACACCCTCAATTACTGACACTCCAATAGTGCAGCTCACCCTCAATTACTGACACTCCAATAGTGCATCACGCACCCAATTACTGACACTCCAATAGTGCAGCACACTCTCAATTACTGACACTCCAATAGTGCAGCACTCCCTCAATTACTGACACTCCAAGAGTGCAGCACACCCTCAATTACTGACACTCTAATAGTGTAGCACACCCTCAATTACTGACACTCCAATAGTACAGCACACCCTCAATTACTGACACTCCAGTAGTGCAGCACACCCTCAATTACTGACACTCCAATAGTGCAGCACACCCTCAATTACTGAAACTCCAATAGTACAGCACACCTCAATTACTGAACAACAATATTGCAGCACACACTCAATTACTGAACTCCAATAGTGCAGCACACCCTCAAAAACTGACACTCCAATAGTGCAGCACAGCCTCAATTAATGACCCTCCAGTAGGGCATCACACACTCTGTTTCTGACTCCCCAATAGTGCAGCACACACTCAATTACTGACACTCCAAAAATGCAGCACACCCTCAATTACTGACTCCCAATAGTGCAGCACACCCTCAATTCCTGACACTCCAATAATGCAGCACACCCTCAATTACTGACACTCTAATAGTGTAGCTCACCCTCAATAACTGACACTCCAATAGTGCAGCACAACCTCAATTACTGACACTCCAATAGTGCAGCACACTCTCAATTACTGACACTCCAATAGTGCAGCACACCCTCAATTACTGACACTCCAATAGTGCAGCACACCCTCAATACTGACACTCCAATAGTGGAGCACACCCTCAATCACTGACACTCCAATAATGCAGCACACCCTCAATTACTGACACTCCAATAGTGCAGCTCACCCTCAATTACTGACACTCCAATAGTGCATCACGCACCCAATTACTGACACTCCAATAGTGCAGCACACTCTCAATTACTGACACTCCAATAGTGCAGCACTCCCTCAATTACTGACACTCCAAGAGTGCAGCACACCCTCAATTACTGACACTCTAATAGTGTAGCACACCCTCAATTACTGACACTCCAATAGTGCTGCACACCCTCAATTACTGAAACTCCAATAGTGCAGCACACCCTCAATTACTGACACTCCAATAGTGCAGCACACCCTCAATTACTCACACTCCAATAGTGCAGCACACCCTCAATAACTGACACTCCAATAGTGCAGCAACCTGAATTACTGAACTTCCAATAGTGCAGCACACCCTCAATTACTGACACACCAATAGTGCAGCAAACCCTCAATTACTGACACACCAATAGTGCAGCATATCCTCAATTACTGACAATACAATAGTGCAGCACACCCTCAATTACTGACAATACAATAGTGCAGCACACCCTCAATTACTGACACACCAATAGTGCAGCACACCCTCAATTACTGACACTCCAATAGTGCAGCACACCCTCATTTACTTTCACTCCAATACTGCAGCACACCCTCAGTTACTGACACACCAATGGTGCAGCAAACCCTCAATTACTGACACACCAATAGTGCAGCTCACCCTCAATTAATGACACTCCAGTTGTGCAGCTCACCCTCAATTACTGACACTCCAATAGTACAGCACACCTCAATTACTGAACAACAATAGTGCAGCACACACTCAATTACTGAACTCCAATAGTGCAGCACACCCTCAATTACTGATACTCCAATAGTGCAGCACACCCTCACTTAATGACACTCCAATAGGGCATCACACACTCTGTTTCTGACTCCCCAATAGTGCAGCAAACACTCAATTACTGACACTCCTAAAATGCAGCACACCCTCAATTACTGACACTCTAATAGTGTAGCTCACCCTCAATTACTGACATTCCAATAGTGCAGCACACCCTCAATTACTGACACTCCAATAGTACAGCACACCCTCAATAACTGACTCTCCAATAGTGCAGCTCAGCCTCAATTACTGACACTCCAATAGTACAGAACACCCTCAATTACTGACACTCCAATATTGCAGCGCACCCTCAATTACTGACACTCCAATAGTGCAGCACACCCTCAATTACTGACACTCCAATAGTGCAGCACACCCTCAATTACTGACACTCCAGTAGTGCAGCACACCCTCAATTACTGAACTCCAATATTGCAGCACACCCTCAATTACTGACACTCCAATATTGCAGCACACCGTCAATTACTGACTCTCCAATAGTGCAGCACATCCTAAATTACTGACACTCCAATAGTGCAGCACACCCTCAATTACTGACACTCCAATAGTGCAGCTCACCCTCAATTACTGACACTCCAATAGTGCAGCACACCCTCAATTACTGACAATACATAAGTGCAGCACACCCTCAATTACTGACACTCCAATAGTGCAGCACACCCTCAAAAACTGACACTCCAATAGTGCAGCACTCCCTCAATTACTGACACTCCAATAGTGCCGCACACCCTCTATTACTGACACTCCAATAGTGCAGCACACCCTCAATTACCGACACTCCAAAAGTGCAGCACATCCTCAATTAATGGCACTCCAATAGTGCAGCACACCCTCAATTACTGAGATTCCAATAGTGCAGCACACCCTCAATTACTGACACTCCAATAGTGCAGCACTTTCAATTACTGACACTCCAATAGTGCAGCACACCCTGAATTACTGACACACCAATAGTGCAGCACACGCTCAATTACTGACACTCCAATAGTGCAGCACACCCTCAATTAGTGACAAGACAATAGTGCAGCACACCCTCAATTACTGACACTCCAATAATGCAGCACACCCTCAATTACTGGCACTCCAATAATGCAGCACACCGTCAATTACTGACACTCCAATATTGCAGCACACCCTAAAATACTGACACTCCAATAGTGCAGCAAACCCTCAATTACTGCGACACCAATATTGCTGCACTCCCACAATTACTGTCATTCCAATAGTGCAGCACACCCTCAATTACTGACACTCCAATAGTGCAGCACACCCTCAATTACTGACACTCCAATAGTGCAGCACACCCTCAATTACTGACACACCTATAGTGCAGCAAACCCTCAATTACTGACACACCAATAGTGCAGCACACCCTCAATTACTGACAATACAATAGTGCAGCACACCCTCAATTACTGACACTCCTGTAGTGCAGCACACCCTCAATTACTGACACTCCAATAGTGCAGCACACCCTCAATTACTGACACTCCAATAGTGCAGCACTTCCGCAATTACTGACACTCCAGTAGTGCAGCACACCCTCAATTACTGACACTCCAATAGTGCAGCACACCCTCAATTACTGACACTCCAATAGTGCAGCACATCCGCAATTACTGACACTCCAGTAGTGCAGCACACCCTCAATTACTGACACTCCATTAGTGCAGCACACCCTCAATTACTGGCACTCCAATAGTGCAGCACACCCTCAATTACTGACACTGCAATAGTGCTGCACACGCTCAATTACTGACACTCCAATAGTGGAACACACCCTCAATTACTAACACTCCAATAATGCATCACACCCTCAATTACTGACACTCCAATAGTGCAGCACACCCTTAATTACTGGCACTCCAATAGTGCTGCACACCCTCAATTACTGACACTCCAATAGTGCAGCACACCCTCAATTATTGACACTCCAATAGGGCAGCACACCCACAATTACTGACAATCCAATAGTGCAGCACACCCTCAATTCCTGACACTCCAATAGTGCAGCACTCCCTCAATGACTGGCACTCCAAAATTGCATCACACCATCAATTACTGACACTCCAATTGTGCAGCGCAACCTCAATAACTGACACTCCAATAGTGCTGCACACCCTCAATGACTGATAGTCCAAAAGTGCAGCACACCCTCAATTACTGACACTCCAATAGTGCAGCACACCCTCTATTAGTGACACTCCAATAGGGCATCACACACTCTGTTTCTGACTCCCCAATAGTGCAGCACACCCTCAATTACTGACACTCCTAAAATACAGCACACCCTCAATTACTCACACTCCAATATTGCAGCACACCCTCAATTACTGACACTCCAATTGTGCAGCACACCCTCAATTTCAGACCCACCAATAGTGCAGCACACCCTCAATTACTGACAAAACAAATAGTGCAGCACACCCTCAAGTACTGACACTCCAATATTGCAGCACACCCTCAATTACTGACACTCCAATATTGCAGCACACCCTCAATTACTGACACTCCAATACTGCAGCACACCCTCAATTACTGACACTCCAATAGTGCAGCATACCCTCAATTTCTGACTCTCCAATAGTGCAGCACACCCTCAATTACTGGCACTCCAATAGTGCAGCACACCCTCAATTACTGAGACTCCAATAGTGCAGCATACCCTCAATTACTGACACTGCAATAGCGCAGCACAGCCTCAAATACTCACACTCCAATAGAGCAGCACACCCTCAATTACTGACATTCCAATAGTGCAGCACACCCTCAATTACTCACACTCCAATAGTGCAGCACACCCTATATTACTGACACTCCAATAGGGCATCACACACTCTGTTTCTGACTCCCCAGTAGTGCAGCACATCCTCAATTACTGACACTCCAAAAATGCTGCACACCCTCAATTACTCACACTCCAATATTGCAGCACACCCTCAATTACTCACACTCCAATATTGCAGCACACCCTCAATTAATGACACTCCAAGAGTGCAGCACACCCTCAATTACTGACACTCCAATAGTGCACCACAGCCTCAATTACTGACACTCCAATTGTGCAGCACACCTTCAATAACTGACACTCCAATTGTGCAGCACACCCTCTATTACTGACACTCCAATAGTGCAGCAACCTGAATTACTGAACTTCCAATAGTGCAGCACACCCTCAATTACTGACACTCCAATAGTGCAGCACATCCTCAATTACTGACAATACAATAGTGCAGCACACCCTCAATTACTGACAATACAATAGTGCAGCACACCCTCAATTACTTACACGCCAAGTGTGCAGCACACCCTCAATTACTGACACTCCAATAGTGCAGCACACCCTCAATTACTGACACTCCAATACTGCAGCACACCCTCATTTTCTTACACTCCAATAGTGCAGCACACCCTCAATTACTGACACTCCAATAGTGCAGCACACACTCAATTACTGACACTCCAATAGTGCAGCACACCCTCAATTATTGACACTCCAATAGTGCAGCACAACCTCAATTACTGGCACTCCAATATTTCAGCACACCCTCAATTACTGACACTCCAATAGTGCAGCGCAACCTCAATTACTGACACTCCAATAGTGCTGCACACCCTCAATTACTAATACTCCAATAGTGCAGCAGACCCTCTATTACTGACACTCCAATAGGGCATCACACACTCTGTTTCTGACTCCCCAATAGTGCAGCACACACTCAATTACTTACACTCCAAAAATGCAGCACACCCTCAATTACTGACACTCCAATTGTGCAGCACACCCTCAATTTCAGACACACCAATAGTGCAGCACACCCTCAATTACTGACACTCCAATAGTGCAGCACACCCTCAATTACTGACACTCCAATTGTGCAGCACACCCTCAATCACTGACACACCAATATTGCAGAACACACCAAATTACTGACACTCCAATAGTGCAGCACACCCTCAATTACTGACACTCCAATAGTGCAGCACACACTCAATTACTGACACTCCAATAGTGCAGCTCACCCTCAATTACTGACACTCCAATAGTGCAGCACACCCTCAATTACTGACACTCCAATAGTGCAGCACACCCTCAATTACTGACACTCCAATAGTGCAGCACTCCCTCAATTACTGACACTCCAATGGTGCAGCACATCCTCAATTACTGACACTCCAATAATGCAGCACACACTCAATTAATGACACTCCAATAGTGCAGCACACACTCAATTACTGACACTCCAATTGTGCAGCACACCCTATATTACTGACACTCCAATAGTGCAGCAACCTGAATTACTGAACTTCCAATAGTGCAGCACACCCTCAAGTACTGACACACCAATAGTGCAGCACACCCTCAATTACTGACACACCAATAGTGCAGCACACCCTCAATTACTGACAATACAATAGTGCAGCACACCCTCAATTACTGACAATACAATAGTGCAGCACACCCTCAATTACTGACACTCCAAGTGTGCAGCACACCCTCAATTTCTGACACTCCAATAGTGCAGCACACCCTCATTTACTTACTATCCAATAGTGCAGCACACCCTCACTTACTAACACTCCAATAGTGCAGCACACACTCGATTACTGACACTCCAATAGTGCAGCACAACCTCAATTACTGACACTCCAATAGTGCAGCACAACCTCAATTACTGACACTCCAATAGTGCAGCAAACCCTCAATTACTGACACACCAATAGTGCAGCACACCCTCAATTACTGAAACTCCAATAGTGCGGCTCATCCTCAATTACTGACACTCCAATTGTGCAGCACACCCTCAATCACTGACACACCAATAGTGCAGAACACACCAAATTACTGACACTCCAATAGTGCAGCACACCCTCAATTACTGACACTCCAATAGTGCAGCACACACTCAATTACTGACTCTCCAATAGTGCAGCTCACCCTCAATTACTGACACTCCAATAGTGCAGCACACCCTCAATTACTGACACTCCAATAGTGCAGCACACCCTCAATTACTGACACTCCAATAGTGCAGCACTCCCTCAATTACTGACACTCCAATAATGCAGCACACACTCAATTAATGACACTCCAATAGTGCAGCACACACTCAATTACTGACACTCCAATTGTGCAGCACACCCTATATTACTGACACTCCAATAGTGCAGCAACCTGAATTACTGAACTTCCAATAGTGCAGCACACCCTCAAGTACTGACACACCAATAGTGCAGCACACCCTCAATTACTGACACACCAATAGTGCAGCACACCCTCAATTACTGACAATACAATAGTGCAGCACACCCTCAATTACTGACAATACAATAGTGCAGCACACCCTCAATTACTGACACTCCAAGTGTGCAGCACACCCTCAATTTCTGACACTCCAATAGTGCAGCACACCCTCATTTACTTACTATCCAATAGTGCAGCACACCCTCACTTACTAACACTCCAATAGTGCAGCACACACTCGATTACTGACACTCCAATAGTGCAGCACAACCTCAATTACTGACACTCCAATAGTGCAGCACAACCTCAATTACTGACACTCCAATAGTGCAGCAAACCCTCAATTACTGACACACCAATAGTGCAGCACACCCTCAATTACTGAAACTCCAATAGTGCGGCTCATCCTCAATTACTGACACTCCAAGTGTGCAGCACACCCTCAATTACTGAAACTCCAATAGTGCAGCTCATCCTCAATTACTGACAATACAATAGTGCAGCACTCCGTCAATTATTGACACACCAATAGTGCAGCAAACCCTCAATTACTGACACACCAATAGTGCAGCACACCCTCAATTACTGAAACTCCAATAGTGCAGCTCACCCTCAATTACTGACACTCCAAGTGTGCAGCACACCCTCAATTACTGACACTCCAATAGTGCAGCTCACTCTCAATTACTGACACTCCAATAGTGCAGCACACCCTCAATTACTGACACTCCAATAGTGCAGCTCATCCTCAATTACTGACAATACAATAGTGCAGCACACCGTCAATTATTGACACTCCAATAGTGCAGCACTCCCTCAATGACTGGCACTCCAAAATTGCAGCACACCATCAATTACTGACACTCCAATTGTGCAGCGCAACCTCAATTACTGACACTCCAATAGTGCAGCACACCCTCAATGACTGATACTCCAATAGTGCAGCACACCCTCTATTACTGACACTCCAATAGGGCATCACACACTCTGTTTCTGACTCCCCAATAGTGCAGCACACCCTCAATTACTGACACTCCAAAAATGCAGCACACCCTCAATTACTCACACTCCAATGTTGCAGCACACCCTCAATTACTGACACTCCAGTTGTGCAGCACACCCTCAATTTCAGACCCACCAATAGTGCAGCACACCCTCAATTACTGACAAACCAATAGTGCAGCACACCCTCAAGTACTGACACTCCAATATTGCAGCACACCATCAATTACTGACACTCCAATATTGCAGCACACCCTCAATTACTGACACTTCAATAGTGCAGCACACCCTCAATTACTGACACTCCAATAGTGCAGCACACCATCAATTACTGACACAACAATATTACAGCACACCCACAATTTGTGACACTTCAATACTGCAGCACACCCTCAATTACTGACACACCAATAATGCAGCACACCCTCAATTACTGACACACCAATAGTGCAGCACACCCTCAATTACTGACACTCCAATAGTGCAGCACACCCTCAATTACTGACACTCCAATAGTGCAGCACACCGTCAATTACTGACACTGCAATAGTGCAGCACACCATCAATTACTCACACTCCAATAGTGCAGCACACCCTATATTACTGACACTCCAATAGGGCATCACACACTCTGTTTCTGACTCCCCAGTAGTGCAGCACACCCTCAATTACTGACACTCCAAAAATGCTGCACACCCTCAATTACTCACACTCCAATATTGCAGCACACCCTCAATTACTGACACTCCAATAGTGCAGCACACCCTCAATTACTGACACTCCAATATTGCAGCACACCCTCAATTACTGACACTCCAATAGTGCACCACAGCCTCAATTACTGACACTCCAATAGTGCAGCACACACTCAATTACTGACAATACAATAGTGCAGCACACCCTCAATTACTGACAATACAATAGTGCAGCACACCCTCAATTACTTACACGCCAAGTGTGCAGCACACCCTCAATTACTGAGACTCCAATAGTGCAGCACACCCTAATTTTCTTACACTCCAATAGTGCAGCACACCCTCAATTATTGACACTCCAATATTTCAGCACACCCTCAATTACTGACAAAACAATAGTGCAGCGCAACCTCAATTACTGAGTCTCCAATAGTGCTGCACACCCTCAATTACTAATACTCCAATAGTGCAGCACACCCTCTATTACTGACACTCCAATAGGGCATCACACACTCTGTTTCTGACTCCCCAATAGTACAACACACACTCAATTACTTACACTCCAAAAATGCAGCACACCCTCAATTACTGACACTCCAATTGTGCAGCACACACTCAATTTCAGACACACCAATAGTGCAGCACACCCTCAATTACTGACACTCCAATAGTGCAGCACACCCTCAATTACTGACACTCCAATTGTGCAGCACACCCTCAATCACTGACACACCAATAGTGCAACACACCCCAAAATACTGACACTCCAATAGTGCAGCACACCCTCAATTACTGACACTCCAATAGTGCAGCTCAGCCTCAATTACTGACACTCCAATAGAGCAGCACACACTCAATTACTGACACTCTAATAGAATAACACACCCTCAATTACTGACCCTCCAATAGTGCAGCACACCCTCAATTACTGACACTCCAATTGTGCAGCACACCCTCTATTACTGACACTCCAATAGTGCAGCAACCTGAATTACTGAACTTCCAATAGTGCAGCACACCCTCAATTACTGACACACCAATAGTGCAGCAAACCCTCAATTACTGACACTCCAATAGTGCAGCACACCCTCAATTACTGACACTCCAATAGTGCAGCTCATCCTCAATTACTGACAATACAATAGTGCAGCACACCGTCAATTATTGACACTCCAATAGTGCAGCACTCCCTCAATGACTGGCACTCCAAAATTGCAGCACACCATCAATTACTGACACTCCAATTGTGCAGCGCAACCTCAATTACTGACACTCCAATAGTGCAGCACACCCTCAATGACTGATACTCCAATAGTGCAGCACACCCTCTATTACTGACACTCCAATAGGGCATCACACACTCTGTTTCTGACTCCCCAATAGTGCAGCACACCCTCAATTACTGACACTCCAAAAATGCAGCACACCCTCAATTACTCACACTCCAATGTTGCAGCACACCCTCAATTACTGACACTCCAGTTGTGCAGCACACCCTCAATTTCAGACCCACCAATAGTGCAGCACACCCTCAATTACTGATAAACCAATAGTGCAGCACACCCTCAAGTACTGACACTCCAATATTGCAGCACACCATCAATTACTGACACTCCAATATTGCAGCACACCCTCAATTACTGACACTCCAATAGTGCAGCACACCCTCAATTACTGACACTCCAATAGTGCAGCACACCATCAATTACTGACACAACAATATTACAGCACACCCACAATTTGTGACACTTCAATACTGCAGCACACCCTCAATTACTGACACACCAATAGTGCAGCACACCCTCAATTACTGACACTCCAATAGTGCAGCATACCCTCAATTTCTGACACTCCAATAGTGCAGCACACGCTCAATTACTGACACTCCAATAGTGCAGCACACCCTCAATTACTGACACTCCAATAGTGCAGCACACCGTCAATTACTGACACTGCAATAGTGCAGCACACCATCAATTACTCACACTCCAATAGTGCAGCACACCCTATATTACTGACACTCCAATAGGGCATCACACACTCTGTTTCTGACTCCCCAGTAGTGCAGCACACCCTCAATTACTGACACTCCAAAAATGCTGCACACCCTCAATTACTCACACTCCAATATTGCAGCACACCCTCAATTACTGACACTCCAATAGTGCAGAACACCCTCAATTACTGACACTCCAATATTGCAGCACACCCTCAATTACTGACACTCCAATAGTGCACCACAGCCTCAATTACTGACACTCCAATAGTGCAGCACACACTCAATTACTGACAATACAATAGTGCAGCACACCCTCAATTACTGACAATACAATAGTGCAGCACACCCTCAATTACTTACACGCCAAGTGTGCAGCACACCCTCAATTACTGAGACTCCAATAGTGCAGCACACCCTAATTTTCTTACACTCCAATAGTGCAGCACACCCTCAATTATTGACAATCCAATATGTCAGCACACCCTCAATTACTGACAAAACAATAGTGCAGCGCAACCTCAATTACTGAGTCTCCAATAGTGCTGCACACCCTCAATTACTAATACTCCAATAGTGCAGCACACCCTCTATTACTGACACTCCAATAGGGCATCACACACTCTGTTTCTGACTCCCCAATAGTACAACGCACACTCAATTACTTACACTCCAAAAATGCAGCACACCCTCAATTACTGACACTCCAATTGTGCAGCACACACTCAATTTCAGACACACCAATAGTGCAGCACACCCTCAATTACTGACACTCCAATAGTGCAGCACACCCTCAATTACTGACACTCCAATTGTGCAGCACACCCTCAATCACTGACACACCAATAGTGCAGCACACCCCAAATTACTGACACTCCAATAGTGCAGCACACCCTCAATTACTGACACTCCAATAGTGCAGCTCAGCCTCAATTACTGACACTCCAATAGAGCAGCACACACTCAATTACTGACACTCTAATAGAATAACACACCCTCAATTACTGACCCTCCAATAGTGCAGCACACCCTCAATTACTGACACTCCAATTGTGCAGCACACCCTCTATTACTGACACTCCAATAGTGCAGCAACCTGAATTACTGAACTTCCAATAGTGCAGCACACCCTCAATTACTGACACACCAATAGTGCAGCAAACCCTCAATTACTGACACTCCAATAGTGCAGCACAGCCTCAATTACTGACACTCCAATAGTGCAGCACTCCCTCAATTACTGACACTCCAACAGTGCAGCGCACCCTCAATTACTGACACTCCAATAGTGCAGCACACACTCAATTACTGATAATACAATAGTGCAGCACACCCTCAATTACTGACAATACAATAGTGCAGCACACCCTCAATTACTGACACTCCAAGTGTGCAGCACACTCTCAATTACTGACACTCCAATAGTGC